>CM076397.1:41457312-42871078 GCA_038363315.1 Mugilogobius chulae
TCAAAAGGTGAGATATTTAATTCACAAATGGATTGTCAATTTGTTATTTAAAGGATGAACAATTTGCCAATTGCAATGTTAACAATAAGCACAGTGTAATAAGTGAAGATCTGCACGACAGTTATTTGCCTAAGGGAATGTCTCATTTTAAAAATTGAATTCTAAGTTGGTACAGTTGAATTCGGTTCAATTTTGAAGTATTGCACCTTTAAATAACTCATATCGACTGATAATTGTTTGAAGTCACAATATGCCATATATGTATTCTGTAGGGGTCCACTTAATGCTAGACGTGTTTCTCTTTAAATAAAGTCAAGATGATGTGTTTTTCTGTTTTGGATGATTCTTTGTTTTTTCTTATTTCAAGGTGCTGACAAACATCAAAAAATATTGGAGTCGGTATTACCAGGGGTCTCAGGGAGTGGTGTTGTCCTTGACAGCGCTTCATCTGACGAGGAACTGGAAGCTGCGCGAAATGAACTGCACTCTGCCTGCAACACCCTCAACTCTGTACTCTACCTTTCCTTATACTAGCCAACCATCAAGACAAGCCCGCAGCCAGGACGCCAAGCCAGGTACTGCAATGATGTTAATTGTATATATCCACAATGTTCATGTGCAAGTGCCTACATTCCTCCTGTTCTTATTTACTCTAGGGCAGGGGTTCCCAAAACTTTTGCAGATTGGGACTGTCTAAATAACCATTTAATCCGAACCTCGGAGGCCGCCACAGCCAAGTGTTAACGGGTGTAGGTTGAAGGTATAGGCGTTTAGTTGTCCCCGCGTAGGGAAATTTGTTCCTCTGCATTTGACCGTCATTCCTTCGAGATGCCTGCTGAGCAATCTCCTCAGAGCAGGTGATGCGTGCAGGTGCAATTTGCGCTCGGTGGATCTCACTCAATTGATATTTCGCTAGGGTGTTTTTCTTGTGTCAGGATTACCTGATCGATGTTATCTCTTAGACGTGCTAGTTATGGTTGTGGGTGGAAACCCGTGGAGTGCCGAGAGAAACCCACCAGACAGGGGGAGATAGCAACTCCACACAGAGAAGGCCTCTGCCCGTGCGGGAAATGCGAACATGCCGCTGACGCCTTGCTTTGCTTGTGAAGCAAGAGTGCTTAACTTCACTCTGCCACCCTGGGTGCAGGGTTCCATAGAAATGAAAGTAGAGGTCTGTAATATTTTGGAAAACTGGAAAACCATTAAAATTGGGTTAAAATGTGTTTAATTAAAAAGTTTTTTGTTTATATGACCAAAATTCAGGTCACAGATTAAATATCAAGTCATTACATCTTGAAATCATTTCACGACCCCCAGATTTTGTTTGTGATCCCCTGAAGGGTCCGGACCCCCCTTTGGGAACCACTGCTCTAGGACAGTGGTTCCAAAGTGGGTCGTGAGATGATTTCAAAACGTATTTTTAATATTTGCCTAGGCATTTAATTCCGTTTTTTGGGGGAATTGTGATCGTATAAAGCAAAACGCTATCAAAATAAGCGCAATCAAACCTAATTTGGTTTTGTAACTTAATATTATTATATATAGTATATATTCTTTGCTGTGGGGGTCGCGAGTTGGTTGCATGATTGATTTGGGGGTCCCGGGCTGAAAAGTTAGGGGTTCCCAAACTAGGAAAATACTCAGCTGGGTATAGTCATTGTAATGCTTTTGATTAAATATATTCTAGTGCATTTCCACTATACCCTTTAATTGTTTTTTTTTCAGAATTACATTTTACACACACAATGAGACAGAATCTGGAAACGAAAACAGAAAATGTCAATAGTTTGTGCTGTAACCTTCGTTGGAAATTGCAGAGATCAAACATTGCCTGTAGGTTTTTCCACTCTTCCATGTGGATCTTCTCTAGATCTGTCATGTTTTTGGGCTGTCGCTAAGCATCATGGACTGATTTTCTTTAGAGTGTGAGGTCTGGAGATCGACTGGGCCTCTCCATGAATGGAAATGCTTCTTACGGAGTCACTCCTTAGTTGCCTGGGTGGTGTGTTAAGGGTCATTGTCATGCTGCAATGTCCCATTTTCAGTGCTTCACAGTAGGTATGCTGTTCACTCACCATTCTTCTTCTTTCAATAAGAAAGTTTATACTTACAAATTCTATTTTCATCCCGTCTGACCACACATCATTCTCCCAGTTCTCTTCTAGATCATACAGATGATTTTTTTTTCTATTATAGAGCAGCTCATCCCAGACTGGTGCATATCTACAGTTTTGTCCCTGGTCCTTAGACACTCTCTGGTCTATGCCATGGTGAGCAAGTTGCAGTCTAACTGTTTAGGTGTGTGATCTGATGTTTTTTTTACAAGATCAAACAGATGCTAAAACAGCTAGCAAGGGAAAATAGAAGCATTTCATAGATAAATCATCAATCAAAATAATGTATTTCTATTCCTGGGCATTATATTTTGGATTCATACGGTATACAGTTCTGCTAACTAAACATATTTAATTGTTTAAATGTAGTGCTTGTATGACATGATCTGATTGCACGGAGTGGCAACCTCACTTCTCTCATTCTACCTCAGGGCAGCTGTAGCTGGTTACAGAAGAAGCTTACAACCACTACAAACAAGTATTTAAACTTATTATCATCATAAGTATAAGTGCAGCTAATAACATCTAGTCTATATAAAAGATGTCAAAAAGAACATGAACAGAACATCATACTGTATCTTCTCAAGTGTTTTGCAATACAAATGAATTGAGAACGATCTGGGCATATGTTTTCAAGATGCTTGTGTTTCTCCTTGCCAGTAAATGGTCCATGAAACATTTTTTGGACTTTGGAAGACTCTCTTCGCTTTTTTACTATTTATGCTTCAAATCTTGTGATGTGGTTTATGAGGAAATTTACTCATCTGTTTATATTAGGCTGATTGGAACTTGTAAGGCAAGTTACTTTATATCTACTTTATAGGTCTTGTACATGTGTGAATTCAGGTGCCCTCTTGAAAAAACACAAGTGAAGACTTGTCATGGAGTAGTGGTGGAGTTGTAGGTCATTTCACCACCTTTCTCCGGGATTGAATGTATCTGCTTTGATTTAAGGGCTGTTCCACTATGTGCCAGTGTCATTGCATCAGTGTCATTAACTATCGACTTTTCTCAACTGTTTGCAAACACTGCTGACACGTGAGCCGGCTAATAGGGTAAGAGGGATGAGATGGATTTTGCCCAAGGCAACATTAGTGAGGTGAAAAGTTCACAGTAAATTAAGAATACATCATTCTCCATTAATATTTATTTATTTTCTAAGTTGTTTTAAAAAATTGATTTCATGCAGTCTGTCTGACAGTTTGCGTGTGTTGTATATTGCACTATAGGGACGCAAAACTTTATGCTAGCAGACAGGTCAAGATGTGTTGTCTTGACCCAACACATGTACATGCAGAAAACACTTTACGTTGCAAATAGTGTTGTGGCCTTTGACAGCTTTATGTATTTAATACTCAAGTCTAGAAACTGTCCCGACTAATGTGGATTGTTTGTCATCTGGACATGCCTTCCTTAACACGCTTAACGCTGTGCTCATTCTTACACCAGCTGTTGTAGCACAAGTTCAAGTGGGCAGAACCTCTGTGTTAATATTTGCTCAGCGCCCACAGGGGTCTTTCTTGGTTTATTTTCTGTTCTTCTTGGGTTCCTAATATATCAAATACTGGACATTTCAGCACTTAATTTGATGAATTCAGCTATTTATTTTACATTAAAATTGATCAATGACATTAAGTGTGTTACAGGTCAGGTCACTCTCATGATTTAAATAGCCAGTATTTTTTGTATTTAGAATATTTCTGTAATTATTTTTTTTTCTCTATAAAAAAAGTGTAAGAGGTATCACTAAAGAAAAACTAGAGCAAGGAATTGTATTTATCTAGCACATTTCATACAAAAATCCAACAAAATGTGACAAGACAAACAAATAAGTGGATAAAAACTAGAATAAAAACTATTTAAAAATGACATTATATTCTGTGGAATGGAGATTCTGAAAAGAAATGTTCTTAATTTACTTTAAAATGCGCTCAGCATTGGAGCACATTTAATAAAGAGGAAAGAGTATTCTTTTTACACAGAGCATGAGAAAATAAATATATATATATATTTATATATATATATATATATATAATAAAAAAAAAAAAAAAAATATATATATATATATATAGTATATATATATATATATTATATATATACATGGCATGAGCGCTCACACCGAGCGTTTGGAATGGCTTCTGTACGTAGCTGAACCCTGCCATTTCTGCTCAGGACGATGACGAAAGCCAAACATCTCTTCCATAAACAAATCAAATGGAGTTGTTTGTAATGACGGTTCACTTCTGGGACAAAAATGAGGTCGTTTACTCTTGTCAGTATTTTTGTTGTACCTGTGACTAGGGCTGCTCGATTATTACAAAAATAATAATCATAATTTAATCATAAATGAAATCACGATCATTCAAACAATTATTTGCTTAGAGAGACTGCAGAGCTTTAGTGTCCTTAAATGTAAAAAGTGAAGAGTAAAAATTAAATATTTGAAATAATTGTAAATTTATTCTACAATGGCTAAAGAAATCATATATTTTCCATTACAAGGAAATAAAGAGCGCTCATGAACAGACTTTTAAGTTATGATCGATAATCACGATTACACAATTTTTGTAAACATTAACAGCAATATTTGTAATTGAAATTGAAATTTTATTAATTGTACAGCATTACCTGTGACATTGACAATAAAGGTGAATTGAATTGAATTTTAATTGAATGCAAAGTCTAGACAAGGTTCCATCCTGAATATTGCTTCAGACAAGCTACTGTAAGTAATCTCTATGTTGCAGAGTGGTTAGCTTTCTCGCTTCTCAGCAAGAAAGCCTCGAGTTCAAATCCTGCTCTGCCCAGGGCTTTTCTGTGTGGAGTGTGCCTCTTCCTGTCTGTGTCTCTGTGTTTTCTTCATCAACCAATAACATGCAGGTTAGAGAATGCTTGGTGGTGGTTGCAGGTTGAGGCGCAAGGTGTTTAGGTGAATCGCTTCTGTTGAGCTGCCCCAGGCTGCTTCTATCGCTAGAGACAGTGTTGCTGTGTGAAGCACTTTGGAAGATATCTGTTTGTGAAAATGCACCGTATAGAAAATAATTCATCATCATCGGCATCATCATTATCTAAAAGTGGGGTAACTCTTGAACCATCTCGCTTAAAATCCCACCATGTTGTATTCTATGAAGCAGGTCAAAGAGGATAAGAATACATGATTTGCCTGCGTCTAAGTGAATACGAATATCATTAACAATTCTGACAAGTGCAGTCTCTGTACTATGTATGATTGGACCTCAAATCTGACTGAAAAACATCAAATAGATTATTAGTGATTAAATAATTATTTGTGTGGGTGAAGGAAGCATTTTCTATTATTTAATATGAGAAACATTTATTGAATATTGACCTAGTTTATGATTCTAGATGAAGATTTATTATTAACAGTTTTTGGAAATAGTATTGACATTGATAGATTCAGAAAAAAATAAAAATAAATACTAGGTTGATCAGGTTGAATGTGTACTCTGCATCAACAATACAACAGCTTATCAATTCAGTGGATGGCCCAAAAATCAAAGATGATGCATTATTTGTTCCTGCCCTACAAAACATTAAAAAGTGGCAGGAAATTACAAAGAAGTAGCAATGAAATCATTCTAGCCTGATATGTTAATGCTGCAGAAATGCTTAAAATTAGTGTGGATAATTAACAATGACGTCACAGATCTGGAAGCTTGAAAGAGAACAGAAATACCTCACAGACAAACTTCATAAGGAAGCAATGTGGGGTGCATGGTAGCAGAGTGGTTAGAGCTCTGGCTTCCCAATAAGGAGGTCGTGGGTTCGACTCCGGGGTCGGACCACATCAACATCTCACGATCTCTCTGGGTGGAGTTTGCATGTTCTCCCCGTGTCACCGTGGGTTTTCTCCGGGTACTCCGGTTTCCTCCCACCTCCAAAAACATGCATGTTTAGGTTAATTGGGCATCACTGTAAATTTCCCTTAGTGAGTGAATTAGAGAGTGAATGTTTGTCTGTCTAACCCTGCGATGAGTTGGCCACTGTCCAGGGTGTTTAAGGCCCAAAGTCACTGGGATAGGCTCCAGACACCCGCGACCCCTAATGGGATTAAGTGGTAGAAAATGAATGAATGAAAGGAAGCAATGTTAGAGATTATGTTCTATTAGCGGTCTAAGCAAATCATGACAAAAAAGCCAAAAACTATATATTTTAAAAAAAAGGGGATTGTGTTTTATCAACATAATGAGTTCTCAGTTTAAAAGGAAAATCCAAAATCAATAATAGTTAGTCTTGTCCCAGGCCTGCAGTATCAAAGCCCTGCAGTGACCCCTCACCAGTGCCAGGCCTTCAGCGTATCCAGCGCTCTGCATGTCACATCCAGCATCACTCATGTATTCAGGTTACTCAGAGTGTGCCTGCTGCCTGCACTGTGAATAACCTCTCTACAGTAAGGATGTGTGGCTGACCTTTTGTAAGGGGTTGGTTCTATGTATGCAAAAAACATACTTACATATTATAGAACAATGCCCTGAATATATTTAGGCTTTGTTGTTATGAAGTAATAACATGGTAATCAGTTTATGCAAAACTGAGAAAGAGGCACCTTTTTTTTTCTTTTACACACACAAGTCTGGTGAATGACAACGCAGTATGCTATGTCTTTTCATTATTTATTAGAATTTCCATTAGCTTTTTGCTATATAAACTTCTGTAAAGGGGTCAGTGCACACATCTTTTGAAATGTTTGGCTCAGTACAGCTAGTTCACTATAACTTTCTGTTCTGTTCTGTTCTGTACTGTTCTCTTCCTTCCACAAGTTAAATCATTTTGGGATTAGAACTTCCCCAGGAGATTTTGCATAACTTTAAATGTACAGTTCTTTGTTGTTTGAATCAACATTGTTTCCAGAGAAATGTTTGTAGAAAATGTGTACATCTGTCTTTTGTCATTTGACAGTTATGAAATAGGGCTGTGTAAATAATCAAATGCGGAATACAACTTGGATTATTGGTTAAAATTATTATGAAATGTATGTAATCAAGTAGTCAAGATAAGTGGTAAGTGTGTTTATTTCAGAATCACATGTTTCCTTGAGTGGTTAAGTTGCTCAGTTCATAGATAATGCTTTATACTCACAACTATTAGATTACTGTACGATTTGTTACCTACCTTCTTGTTTCTTTCTCTTCCTTTAAAGATGCACTGTGTAACTTTCTGGAGGTGAAAAGTCATCTACACAATTCAGTAGAAGTTAAAACTATACTTTGAGTGGAGATGAATACATTTTTTGCCATAATATGAACAAAATCAGCTAAAGAAACCGCTTTTCTGCAAAAACCGACGTGTTCGGGCCCTCCTCCAAGCCAAATAATAGACTATTTTGTGGCCATGCAAGCCCGCTCAAGATAAAAACGCAGATTTTTATTAACTATTTAGTGTAACTAAGGCATCTAAATGACAAAAATATGCATTTATTAAAGTTTATTTTTGACAAAAAAAAGTTGCGCAGGGCACCTTTAAGACACCAATGCTCTGCTTTCCATTTAAGCAAATAATAGTTTGAATAATTAAAGCTTCCATCATGATTTCTGATATGCATCAGAATACATGTATTTTTTACAGTGACATATTTGCAAATTATTATTTGTCATGCTTTGTGTGACAATGTTATCCTAGCGTTAAAATTAAGATATCAGCGTGTTTAGCAATGAGCTCATGTGAACTCGCATACCCCACAGTTGCAGCTGCATTGCAGGTTCCTGCTTCATGAGACTGTTTGACAAGCACCACCGAGAACGGGCTCACATGTAGCAGCTCTGAGCTCCTCTGGCTATGACACTATACACAAATGACGTGGTTCTTTTGGCCCTGTTCTCACAGCAACCACTTTGTTGACTTCAAAAAGTTCTTTATTTCTTCAGCACACAGATACTTGGTTGCCAAATGTGTTTTCTGGGGCATTGGTTGTTTATGGTGTCAGGTTATATGGACAGAGGGTGTTGCTGGCACTGCTGCTGGGGCAGTGCGGGAGAAGGTGGTGCTGGCTAATGGCTCACTGGGCCCCTCTGTGCAAGTGCAAGTGTTTTTAAGAAGCAGGCTGGGTTTAAATGAGCTTGTAGGAAACATGGGACAAAATTCCTTGTTGACATCAATCTCCTGCTATTGGGGGCCCAAGGAAGCAGGGCCGGAGTGATGGGGAGGTCACTCTGTTGATATAACACCTCAACAAAGCAGGTCTGTTTGAATTGCAAAATCTAATGGACTGCAGGCACAAGCTAGGGGGTCGTCTACAGTATTTTCACTCAGGTCTCAACAAGGTGCTAAATACTAAACAAAGTTAGAACATTAAAAAAACATAATTGCTTCTTTCTTTTTACCTGTTTGTATGTCTTCTTTTTTATAAGAAAAAAAATGCTGCTATTTGCTGTTCATCCTCAACAGAATGCAGTTTATGGGACGTAAAATGTAAACTGTATTTGTATTTATCACTAATAGGTAATTTTTTTTCTTTCCTTTGCACAATAATGTTTTCAGTCTTTATTTATAAAGCACTTCAAGTGTTTAACATTGACCAAAGTGTTTTATAGGTTATTTTAAAACAATGAAATTCAAGGGAAAGCAAATCAAATATTCATAACAAAACCTAGTCAATAGAAAAAATGATTTGTTCAAGGTTAAAAGCCTAGGAGAGTAATATATATTTTTACAAGATACTTAAAATCATTTAGTGATGTGGCTTGATTAATCAAGCATGTCAAAGCAGATTTTGAGTAAACAAGCTAATTAATTTAAATTCATTTCAAAACAAATAATACAGTTTAAAAACAAAAAAAATACATATTATAATAAATATTCAAATGTGTTGTACACATTGTATGTATTGCAATCAGAAAATAATACTAATGTCACCTATAAAGATAAACCTACAGTACCTCTCAGCCCACAGAGGGACAGTTAGGGTTTTTTCTTCTATAAAAATCCTGATTACTGTAGGAATCTGGCAATGACTTGCATTTTCTTATAGTAATGCGCTAAAGTCAGTTATTCAGTGTTGCGTTTATTTACTATAAAAATTGCTAATGTAATGCAATGTAAAACTGTCATATACAAGACAATCATTGGTTACTTTTAAAAAAATGTAAGTGCCCCACTAGACTCAAAACTTTTCGATCTCCCCATAACCTTTCACATGAGTGTTCCCACTCCACTTCCACTCTTGTCACCCTTATACAAGGAAGACAATGAAGAGGTCAACTCAAACTTTTAAGCTGCTCAAACAGGGTCAAGAAGATCAGTGATCAAACAGACAGGCCCTGCCCCCACAGCAGTAATGGCTATAAAGTACAAGCAGTAGCCCCGTAATAATGACTGACATACTCCCTGTGCTCAGTACTCATTCAGCCAACTGAACACAAACCATTAGACAATTAGTCTTACTTTTCAGTAATTATATTACTCTATGATTTAGGCTGTGTGGGGGGCCATTTCTTCATTGGTCTGTCACTGATGAGTTTGATTTCACAGATGCTCACATTTCCCTCCTGGTTATGTCATGCAGTGTAGTATTACCATGTCAGTTCACTGCTTACCCTCAGGAATTCTGTTCTGTTCTCAAGAACTCTGCATGTACACCTCACTAAACAGCTTTACTGTGCCCACATGGGAAATGTTTAAATATAGGCATGCTCAATAACCACAGGACGGAAACCATAATTTCAGACTTTAATTTACAGAGGAAAACCACAGTGCATGATAACGACAGATGAAACACTTCCTGGCTTCTTAGTTTTAGGAGAGATTCTAATCTTCTGTTATTCAAGATACTCACTCGGCGTTCAGACAGAGAAGCCACAGACAATGCTGTGTAAAAGTGAGAGCACCAGTGCAATTTAAAACTGCAAATGAGATGGTCATTGTGGCACGATGTCATTGCCCTAGACCTCCCTTTTGCTTATCTCTCTACAGATCGTCTGGGACTAAGTTATCAGCACACCAAGTGTAACCAGGCCACAGAATATGCCTGTGTGTTCATGTTTGAACACAGTCCCTTTCACTTTATCAAAGACTCTGCTTTGAAATACAGTTGTTTTTATTTAGTGAGTTTTGCATGTATCGCCACACCATGCTACACGTTTTTCTCTTTGCATTCCTCATGATCTGTATCTGCCCAAAACTGACTTGTGCTTCATCGTGTACTATCAATGTACAGTTTGTGCCATGTGACATCTGCCAGCTTGCCAAAAGCTAATTGTGTTAATTGGCAAATGTCAAGCTTGTAACTATGGGCTTTGAGGGTGACCCACCGACACAGATGAAAGCTCTCAGCTTTGTCTTGTAGGTAATCGCTGTGTCCAGTGACCTGATGGCCTGGAGGTGCTGCAGTCTGTCTGCAGTAATGCTAGCTCTGTATGTCTTTGACCATCAGATTGGTGGAATAGTGGAAGCAATACAATTGGATGGACAGGTAGTATTAAGTTTAGTACTTATTCCGTACATTTTATGCTGCAGATTAATGTCAGCTTGGCAGTTCTTAAAGTAAAACCCTTTTTAATGTTACTTTGATTCACATGTAAAAAAAACAAGAGTGGCAGGTGTTGCTGTTTGTCACACGTCGTAAGACTTGAACTCAAGATGTGGTTTAATGCATTGCTTTCATTTGGAACTCTATCAAACTTCCGTCTCATCAATTATGTACTGTAATTCAATATTTCCCAAAGAAAGCAAATGTCTTTTCTTTGTGCTACAGTCAAGTGTGAAATAAAATAGTTTTGCTTTGGTTTGTGAAATTTTGTCTGTAACTTACCGGTAATACGTGAGGAAATGTAGTACATTTTATTCAGCTGATCGATTGAGTGTGCATAGAAGTAATGATAGATAGATTTTTACAGAAGTACTTTTTTATTATATATTTTTTTTTTTACATATGTTTGTAGTCCTCGATATACAGTATTTATATTTAAGACATTTTTAAAAAATTTAACAAAGAGGTACTTATTTTCAACTCATCACTTAGTTTGTTCCATAATTTTACTCTAATAACTGAAACACATCTTGCTTTAGCATTTGTTCTCACTGGTGAATTTCCATGCCATTTAAATCTAATTTTGCAGTCTGTATGTTTCTATTGCCAGAAAATATCATACATTTAGTTTTATTTTGATTAAGCGATAACTTAAACCATATTTAATCAAGACAAATTCTTTTTCCACGACTTTCATTTGCTTATCAGTGTCATTCCCACTGCAAAAGAAGGTCGAATCATCAGCAAACATAACAAATTTTAAAACTGTTATCATTAACATAAAGTGTGAATGATTTTGGTTCTAGAATCGAATCTTATGGTACTCTGCACTTTGGTGAGTTGAGAATCAACGTTATTAATTTAAGTATATTGAACTCTATTGGCTAAGTAACTTTGCAACCTTGTGTGGTTTTGCCTTCAAGGCCATAGAGAATGGTCAATTGTGTCCAATGCCTTACTCAAATCAACAAAGACACCCAATGTACTTCATTTTTGATCCACCGCAGTTGCACTGGTAGAAGTGAAATTGGTCTATAATTAGATACATGTTGTTTGCTACCATTTTTATTAATTGGAATAACTTTTTCATAAGATCTGGAACAATGCCACATGAGAAGGATTTATTGGAGATATAAGTAAAAGGCTCTATAATACAATGAATGACTTTCTTGATGAGGGACATGTCAATAACATGACAATTTGTGGATTTCTTATTTTTAAATTGTCAAACAATCTCCAACACATCACTTTGCGTTACGCCACTTAGAAACATTGTTTTGCTATTAAAGAACGTTTGATGTCATTCGCAACTGGTAATTGTTCAGCTAATTTACTTCCTACACTGACAAAAACGTTAACAGTGTCCGGTTTGCTTTCAATTGTTGTTTCAATTGTATTACTATTTTAATGTATTTTCAAAAATATTTTTCATTTTTACTTTTGATTACAGTACTTCATTTATTACTCTCCAGGTACTCTTAATGTCATTTTTGTACCTCTGCAATAACTTATCATTGTAGTCCTTATTTGTTTGTTATTATGCTTATTAATTAGTTTTATATTTTTAAGAATTATCTCCTAATTCTGATTTTGATTTTTCTAGCATCTATAGAAGTGTTTTACAATGTGTAGTGAGCTTGATCTTATTTACTCACAGTTAATAAATAAGCTTTAATGCAAAGAATAGGACACGTTTGCCCCTCTTCATACCACCCGTGAGAGCTCATGTTAAAGAGCTGGACTGTGCGCGCCAGAAATCAAATGAATGCACAGAATACTTGGCAAGTCACTGTTCCCCAGTGCAATGTAGCTACATGAACATGTAAACTGTCTGAGATTTGCAGACATGGCTGGAGGGCAAAGGGAATTACACTGTCACACAGAGGATATGGAGCTGCCGTGATATCCTTTCGGCACATACTTGACAACCATCCAGGTGGAAATTGGTATGTTTTGCCAAGAGGGAGGTTTGAGTGAGGTTTGCTTTGTTGGTTTTTTTTTCTACAATTGAAGACAAGGATCAGGTCTAATGTTTTGGTTTTTTTGCACAAGGAAGATCTTCTGGACTGTTTAGTATAGGACTGTAATCTAGATATAAATCACTCAAGGAAGCTGTTGTGGATAGGCCTGCTGCAGTTGCATGTTACATGTGTCATTCATCATGTTTGATTACATGACTAAATATTGGATTGTACAGCTGTGTTGGGTTAGCATTCTCCTGATACAAATTTAAAAAAAGTTTCTTTTAAGTGTGATAAAGTTTGAAACAGGAGGTGACATTCAAAGACAAGTGTGGAGGCATTCTGTCGTTGGATTGTTACGGAAGAATTCTGTTGCCTATATATATATGTGCACAATTAACAAATATGTTATATATGCACAATTAACAAATATGTTTTTAGTGTGTTTAAAGTACCTTAGATAGCTTTAACTATAGTTAATAGCCAAATACCTTTTGACAGGTTTTCATATTTTTCTCATTTGACTTAGTTTGATGGGATATTCCATAAGGTTTACCATCTACCATAGATTTACATTTGCACCCATAAAAGTAGAAAATAAAGAAAGTTAGAAATATTTAAAAATGCATAAGAAGACATCTAATCATTTCAAGTTACTGTGTTTCTCATGACAAATTTGAATTTGTTCAGGTTTCTTACCCTGCCAGGGGACTGCAGATGTGAATTAGCCTAACGCTAACTTTGTTCTAATTGTACATAGTCCCTTTTTTAAAATAAACAATTAAAATACTAATAATTATTATTAAAAGTGCAAGCAATGAAAAAAGACTTTGACGATAGTGCCAAGTTTGCAAGCTTTTTGACAAAAAATTCAGTGTGAAGTGTACGTTTTGCAAAATCAAGCCCCGTCAATTATGAAGCTCAACAGTGGAAGATCTCCCTGGTTTCGGAAGTAAAGTGCCATAGGCTTTTCGAAAAATTTAAATGTTAAGAGTTTAGCAGGGGTGCTTTTTTTTTTTTTTTTTTTTGTATTTTGGAAAAGTATGAGCAAATGCACTTTTGCAAGAGACAGGTTTGATCCAATATGGCCAATGTCCTGCAACATTGTGGGCTGGGCCACTCAATTTTTCATGTTTGAACATGAACTATTTGGGTTTTATATTTTCACTTGGACTTTTTTCAATGTCAGGTTCCCATTGGCCCCATGTTATCTGATTTTCAAGAGGGGCGCTACAACGTCGTCTTTCATTATAACTCAAAATTAGACCTGCACCTGCCCGGGATTCAGTCTGGGCAGATGCATTTACTGGTTTGTTTTTACAAATTTCTGCCCCCCAGATACAATTCTAATGATTCTTGTCCTTCGGCTCGAGCCCAATAATGAGAAACGTAAGGCCATTTTATGAATTAAACCGTCAAAAATCAGTGGTTAGTTCTGTTACCAGGCTCACAGGCCTCATTCACGTCTCAAATATATCTTTGTGGATATAAATGTTGGGCCAGGTTTCATTTCTGTCTAGCTAAACCTGAGCACTGTCACCAGCATTCTTCAAGTCTGACAACACGCTATAGACTAATGGCTTCACTGAACGTTAGAAACACTCCTTTACAGTGAGATTTAAGTTCTCACTTTGGATTAAGCATTCAGATTTGTTTCAAGCTCTTTCTGAAGATTGGGGTTCAATAGCTGTACCATTTTAGCTATTTTACCAAACTTAGGGCCTGATTTATCAAGCCAGGTGCTAAATTGCGGGTGCAAAATGAAACAAATCATGTGTTATTTATGAACATTTTACACAAACTTTAATATTGAAAGATGCACATACAACAAACTAAACGAAACAGATATGAACCACCTCAAATTCTGCATCTTTAGTGTGTGTGAGAGAGAAAAATATCATGTCTGCCAAGGTTTTGCTCCCCCTAACCTGCTTTGCACATGAGCAAATGCTTGATAAATCTGGCCCTAGTGTATCTATTGTTTAATTTTATTTGACCAAAATAGATGCAGGTCTTTTGCTGCCTATTCTGTAGAAAGTGTGCAACAAGCTGCTATGTGATCTCTCAGCATTATTAGAACAGGTGGGGTGGGCTCAGGATCTCCTCCATGACTTGTCCAGACAAGCTACAAGGCTCTGCCTCAAATTCACAATTAATCCGGAAGGACATATATGTTTAGGTGTTTATTGTGGAATTATAACAGAAATAGATGAGAATTTAGCATTTTGTTTTGTTGTAAACTACCCTGATAGAGCGGCATATTATTTAGCTAATAGTTTCTCATTCTTTCTGCTCATTTTTATTTTCATATCAAATCATTGTTTTATACTCATCATAAATGTATAAAATAAACCAAATTTTTTCTAGTAGAAGGTATTACAAGTGTACCTCTGTTGTTTGTGCCGAAAATTATTATTGGGACAATGCAAATGTACACTCCAGAATTGCCTCATCTACGTAATTGATAAATAAGACTGGGCTTTTGTTTACGCTCTCCATCAAGTTCCTGCTGGTGTCGTCACGCTATCCAGCATGCACTGTGTAACTCTGCCGTGACAGTGAATGCTGAATGATGATAGTTTTATAGCTTGTAGATTAATTTTGCTCACTGGGACTTACAAATGATCATAGACAGAAGAAATCTAACACATATGCAGCTTAAAGGACTAGTGCTCAGAGTTTAGATTCTGAACTCACAAACCCAAATGTTCCGCTCTGATGTTAGGATGGGCAGGGCTCGAATAGTCTAGTCTCAGATTAGCTCTGAAACCCTGGATGATTGACAACTGCTCCAGAACACAGAGCAAAACCAGTGTGGCGTTCTTTTTACATCTCAAAACAAAACGTTCAGCTCAGAAGTCAATGAAGTGGTCAAATATACAGCGTGAGAAGAAACAGGGAGGTGATTTATGTCAGCAGCAGGGAAGAAGCGCTTCTGGTTCCGGAGGCACACAAAACACAAGATGCTCATCATGTGCTTTTTCTTTCAATAAAATGCTCCAGTTAATGCTCCAGAGTAGGCAAGAGAGAAGTCTCTTTTTGGGCTCAGACACAAAAAGACTGGGGTTTGGGTGGGGTTCGGACAGTGCGTGCTTGGGCTTAGGCCGGGCTGGATTTATTGACTTGTTCTAAACTCTACTACTGCTGCTTCTGAGTTATTTGGGGAATGATTTAACCATTGTCCTCATTCACCTTTCCGATTATGTAATGTTGATTCCTTTTTTAATTGATGTAATCATCAAGTGAAAGAAGAGAGCAGTGTGGAAAGAAAACAGTCACATACTTTTCAAAACAGTCTTTAAACAATTTATGGAGAATTAGCTTGCTGCTATAGCTATACGGTTACAAAAGCTTGGCTTGAGAGCACAGTATGTCACTTATTATCAACATCACATTGTTTAATTGTTTGTATCAGCTAACATTATTTTTGCAAGGATTTATAATTATCTCCAGTTGCGATTTGATGATATATGAAGGTTTGCTCTACAGAGAACCAGATGTTGAGAAATAGCAGATTTAGGCTGAGACCTATGCAGCCTAAATTTTTAAAAGAACACTTGTGCCAGGAATTGAAAATGTTTAGTATAATTAAGTTGTATTGTTATAGACAACTTAATTTACTGACAGAAATCAACTCCAAAAACAAAATTGTAGTTACCGCAACTTTTTTCTCTGCCACAATGGTACTAAACAAATTTGGTGACATGGTTGCAGGAGCTCTACACCACACAAACCAGTCTAAACTCAGACTGTGAAGGCCACTCACTGTTTAAGGAGATCTGACGAGGTTTAAGAAATTCAGCCAGACCTTTTAAGATCTTCTGTTCCGCTGTGCAATGCAACTACAACACACAGAGTCTGCAGACAGTATTGAGTGGGACTTGGCAGACACCCCCTGAAGCGTCTTTTCAAAAAGGTTACCTTGTTTGCCCCTTGAGCTATTTTTTGCTCCCTCTTTCTGTCTCTCTGTCTGGACTAGTCTGTGAAAATCCTCCTCACTATCTTTACCCCGTATTATTATTATTATTATTATTATTATTATTATTATTATTGTTATTGTTATTGTTATTGTTATTGTTATTGTTATTTTATTATTATTATTATTATTATTATTATTATTATAAAATGTGGTTTATCTAATTATTTTACTGTGATAATAAAGGTTTGTATAAGCATTTAGATTTTAGGTTAGTATATCTTGTGGGTTGTTTCTCAAATATTTATTTAGTTAGCTAGAGATAGAACCTTTGCCAGCACCAAACTTTAGCCGATTGAATTGAGCTAAGCTGGGCATAATTGAAATTTGTCAACTGCAGCTCCGTGCTACAAAATCTTCAACATTCCAACCTCAAGCCAAACTTCTGAAGACAGACTTGTATCACCAGTACTGTGACATTTGTTTCAAGGGTTGCTACACTTTCTGAACGACCTCATAAACTTTTGTCTATTTGCTTCTTCTAAAGCACTCTCTGGATTCAGAAATGTTCTACTTGCTGAAAAAGAACAGGAACACTCATCACATTTAAAGTCTTTAGCTCATCTTGAAATTTAAAGCCAGTCTGAATTAGATTTTGTAGAATAGTTCTTGCAGCTAAGCAGTGTGACTGAAGGTTATAATGGTGACTAAATCTGATTCTAAAGTCAGATATCACAAAGGATTCATTTCTTACATTATTTCTGTTTAGCGCTCTATGTTCTGAAACTCAATGGCTAATGGCTTTTTTGTTATGATTTTTGATTCATCACTTCCCACATAGAATGACTTCATGCAATGGGAAAGCTGATTGTCTAATACATATCTAGTATTGTAATTTAATTCCCAAAAAGCACCAGCACACATACTTTTTAATTTAATAGTCATCCGGAAATAGTTTAAAACTGCTCAGAAATTATATTGTAGTAAACAGATTGGATTTGTTTGATCAGACCAGAACTAGCTCCATGCTTGATAGGTTTAACTATCCCGAGGGCGGAAGTGGTGTGACCACCCCTGTCCATGGTCACATTCAGCACAGGCTGAACTTGTAGGTCCTGGCAAACATTGGGTGGTGGCTGTGTTCAGTGACTCACATTGTGCCCAGCATCTGAAACTATCGTCAAGCGTCTGGCACATGGTGAGTGTGTCATTGTGGCGGTGACGCTGGTGACTCTCGCTCCTCTGGAGCTGCTGATTGGTTGTGTAAAGGATGAGACGCAGGTAAGGGCCAATCCATGACCTTAAGAAGGAAACAACACAGTGTGAGCAAACCATTCACCAAATGGCTCCAACTAACTTGTCAAGATCACCCGTTACAATACAGTGCACTTGCGTCATAAGGGAGCGGAAATGTCTAGATATTGGCATCTTCTCCACAAAAGTTTATTTTAGTTTTTAATAGTCGCTTTTATGGAATGTCGCAGCACTTTTTCTCACATTAATACATTTTATGTAATAGAATATAGAAAAAAACATTTAATTTTTTACTATTCCAGTAGTTTAAATAAAAGTAAAAGTGGGTAAAATGTATTTGGACACCCATCGATTGTGCAAGTTGTCCCACTTAAAAATATGAGAGAGGTCTGTAATTTTAGTAATTTTAGGTACACTTCAACTATGAGAGACAGAATCTGAAGAAACATGGAAAATCATGTTTCTTCTTGAATGATTTGTTTTGAAATTATTATAATCTTGATTGACAATAATAAAAGAAATGTTTGCACAGTGTGGCAGGTATTCTGACCTATTCTTCCATATGTCATGTATTGGGACTGTCACTGGGAAACATGGAATTTGAACTCTCTACTGTTTTTCTTTTGGGTTGAGGTCATGAGAATGGCCTTGATTTTTTTTTTTTTACAGAAGCACTATAGAAGTGATGTGCTTGGGAGAACCAGCCTGTGTAAATGTATATATATATGTTTCTATGTGTTAAAGTGTGATGCATTTCCGGAGGAGAAAGTTTTCATGACATTATTTGGATGGGTTGGGTCTTGTTTGTGCTGCTTTTTTTGGTGTATAAACAGCCATGATCACGTATGAATGATGCTATGCTAACACTTCACAGCGTGACACTGTTGTGTTGGCTTGTGCTTTGTTTTGCCACGCACCTCGTTGGCCGAGAAAGTTGCAGTCATGTCTTAATCATCAGAAGGGTAAAGTATAGCTAGCTGCCTCACTACTATTTCATTCACATTTGTCCACAAGTGGTGAGCATTCCGGTCGCTGTCAAATGTTTTGACAGGACTGTTTTTTTCTGACAGAAACTATCATTTAAATTAAACATTAGAGTCATCTAGGGTATGAGGCTTTAATTGATGTATTTAATTACTTTATAAGAACATCTGTGCCCATTTAACAGCATGTTTATTCCTAGAACAGTTTTTGCTTGTTTGCAGTTGTCGGTTCTCAGTCATTTTAACTGAACGATGACAAACCTCTATCTTGTGAATGTGTGCGAGCCTTAACAATGTTTTTTCTCGGCCATGACACATTCAGTGCTGTTCTACTCCTGGCAGCTCACCCACACCCACTTTCCTCATCTCCTCTTTTTACAGACAAGCGGGTTTAGAAAGTCAGCTGCATATTGAGTCGTCTAGACTGAATCCAGTCAGCTGGAAGCCTTCCCTTCCCCTTCACTTGACTTGCGGCTAGCCTAATGGCCTGTGACCTTCACACGCTTTGTACTGTATGAATTACAACACAGTAATTCATACAGTATGGAGTGCTTATTAACGTGACATATATATATATTTTTCTTGTCGGTTTTGTGTCATTGGTCTTCTAATTCTACGCATTTCACAGTTCTGATACTGTTTCGGATAGTTGTATTAATATACTGTTTATACATCTTTTGGAAGGTTTAGACATTTTTTATAGTTTTTTAGCAATTTGATAGTGTAAGCAAGATAATCATTGCCAAGCCAAATTCAGTTGATCCCTGTCGACAACTTGTTTTGCAGCTTCCCAAGCGTGCTCCCCAATGTGTGAGATTCCATATAGAGAGGGGCATGTTGGCCTTTTAAGAGGTGCTTATAGCTCACCATTTGTCCTTGGATGAATATTTTGCATGCAAACGTGCAGTGCTGACGGCTTGATTACTTTAAGACCTTTGAGTTTTAGATCTTATTTGTGACGCTCTAATCTTGTGATTTCTGGTTGTAATTTAATGTAACTTATGTTCTTTAGGAGTGATTCTGATGTAATTTTCTGTCAGCTAAAAACTACAAACGTCTGAGTTACTAGCACTATCACATTTAGTGTAGCTCTGTCTAGTATAGATACAGTTGCGTCAGAGAATACGCCCATGGACTTCTGTGATGGAAAATTTACATTGACAACAACAGCTTTATCACTCACAGCTCAACAGCTACAACTGTAAATGTAGACTTGAGGAAATGTATTGTGTCATATACAAAGACATGGAGAAGAATAAACTACTACACAACTATATATATATTGTTTTCACTTTATTCACCTTTATTCACTGCTGTTTGAGAAATGTAACTGGAAAAGCAGTCATGCAGCACATATTCATTAACCTCAGAGGAATTTGTGTGAGGTCCTCACTGCAAAATATGTCAAGCTACTTAGACTGTGTGCATCTTTTTGATGGTATATGTGTTATATATCTGCCCACCTACCTTGGGCCTGTCAGCCCTGGGCTGGTGGTCTGTCCCAATGGGAGGTTAAGGGGCACCCTCAGTTTGTGTGGGTACTATGCTCATCTTTTCCCACAACCCTGACCCCACTGGATCTCTTTTCAAAATCACTGAGTAACAATTCAGACAACCAGACCCTATTCACAACTCTATGTCCCATTGGCAGGGTAGAGAACCCCCTCCCCAAGCTGACCTGTGGTCACTCCTTTCCTTTTGTCCGATGATCAAGCAAGCTCGGATAACTGGCCGTCACTGGCCAGAACAAGACTTACGCAAAGCCTCTTCAAAATGTGATCTGACAACCTCCTTTGACTATTTCTGACTCCATCAAACATTGCGAACCACTAGGAGTTCCACTATTTATGGCACGGTGGCAGAGCGGATAGCGCTCTGGCCTCACAGCAAGAAGGTCGCAGGTTCGATTCCCGCTCGGCCCGTGGCCTTTCTGTGTGGAGATTGCATGTTCCTCCCTGTGTCCTCTGGGCACTCTGGTTTCACCACCAACCTAACATGCATGTTAGGGAACGGTGGTAGTCGGAGGTTGAAGCGCCAGGTATTTAGGTGAATCGCCTCTGGTGGGCAGCTTACTGTCAATGAGGGAGGGATGGGTTCATCTCACTGTGAAGCGCTTTGTGACTCTGTGTCTGTGAAATGCGCTATACAAATAAAGATTACTTACTTACTTACTTAATTCATTGATACACTTTAATGTACTAACAGTGTGCTTTACAATTTTACCCAAGTTTTTACATTATTTACAGAATCCGAAAGCTGGAATATGCTTCCGATCCTATTAACTGTACTTCCTTGAAGTAAATTGTGTATTGGAAAATATATATTTTTTACATTGGAGGCCAATGTAAAAAAATATTTTTTCAGGGAGAAGTTTCAAAGATTTGCACTTATTTTTATATTTAATCTGAGGGACGAGTTTGGTGTTATGAGATATTAAAAAAATATAATAGTAATAAAATAAAATGTTTGTCTACCAATTGTTTTTGATAGATAACAGTATCTTTTGGTGAAATTTGGTCATTTAACACAAAGAAGAATTTACAATAACAGCATTTAGCTAAATTTAACATTTTTCCCTTTTTAAAATTCAATTCTTCTGTCAATTAAATTTCACATGGGGGCCATGAGTTGGTTGCCTGGCTTTTAGGTGATCTCATCTTGAAAAGTCTAAAACAATTGAAATGTTTTATGAATGTTAAAATACTAGTTTGACTTTTCACGTCTTGGTACAGTACTTTAAGTGATTTTGTCTGTCAGATGTCTTCTTGTGAACAGTTGACACCTGTTTTTTGACTAACTGAGCAGTGACTGAGGCTGGCTCAAACTTTACACCATGGGTCATTTACCAGCAGTAAGTATTTCTGGAAGTCATCTGATCTATCACATGAAAAACAAAAATTAATGTCTCTGGACTTGTTTTTTAAAAAGGCCAGAAAGATCAGCATGTTTATTGTCGATGCGGGAATTTTCAAGGCACATCTTTTAGACCTATTTTCAGAATGTCTGCCAACATGGAAAGGACATCATCACCATAGACTCCTAAGTGCAATAGAACTGTTCCAAGGATTACAAGAATGTCCTCAGTGCAGGCAGTCACAGATTTACTGTACCCCTGAGGACTCTCCTCTGGTTCTGGTCACTTGGCTTTGAACAGAAATGTTCTGACTCAGTCACTTTGAACCTGCATCGGGTCGAGCTAGAGGGAGGCCCACAGTCCCACCTGAGCTACCCAGCACTGTAAATCTGCTTCAAGACCTGGGACATCTCTGAGTGTTCTCTGACACACAGGGCATAGCTCCAGCTTTGTGTCTGCACTTGCACTAGAGACTAAGTTACAGATTTTTTTTGATACCTCCCACAGTGAGGCTGCTAATCTAAGGTAACTACAACTATTAGCTATGCCATAAAAAAAATAAAAATAAAGAACAATCGATTGCACGAAAAAGCATAGGAACACACTATCACATTTTTAAGTGTTATTTTTTCTTCCTTATGCCGGAGTAAATTTACTCTATCAGCAGAAGTGTATCTAACAGACTTCTCCATCTGGCTATGCTGTTGTTAGCTTGTTTGAGAGTGAAAGACTTAAATGTGCATGTGCATACCTCTGGACAAGTCAACCACTCCACTACTGTTTTTATCTACAAACCATTTCTGATACCTAAGTACATTTCATTGGAGTTCTGCTCTGTTCCCTTGGGGAAGGCAGTTAATCTAATTTCTCAGTGCAAGAAATGGTTTCTAAAAACAAATAAATCAGTATCAAACAAAATCTATAAATTAGCATTCAAATACAGAATAAGCTCTTACCAAGTTTTCCTCCTTTAAAATATCTAAATACTGAGTATGTAGGGTATTCAAAAAGATCGACATAAGTGGCTTGGATTTACTTTGGAAGTATCTTTTTGAATAATATATTTCCAAGCATTTTTTGAGAACCGAGTCGCAGACGCAAAGCCGACCAAACTTTTCTCTCTCTACAAACAAGTCGGGAGACATTTCCCTTATACTCATGCCCAAATCAAACTTATTAAAGGCATTTTTTCAATAAGCCGCTTCCTACACCACGGATGGTTCATACCTTGTTGTCAAGAGGCCTAGGTCAAGTATCAGCTGGATACCTTTGCCCTTTCTGTCATCCCTCAAGACGGGGCACAGTTAGTCAAAACATTAGGTACTGTTCTACAGCTGATTTTCAGGTAAAGCTAAATTACTTGTACCCTTTATGCTAAGTTGAAATATGTTGCTTTGACTTGGCCTCGATAATTCATAATTGTAGTGCGTGAATTGTTTGATATGGTAATACATTTGTCACAAGACATGTATGGATGACCTAAAACACTAGACTGAGTGACCTAGTGGGCATCCTTGAAGCCATCTGGCAAACATGACTTACCCTTCCCAGTGCCTCACGCATAAGTGCTCTTAGGACGGCTTAATCTCAAACTGGTTTGGATCACACAGACTGCCACAGGGTTACACCTGCCTCTGGGGTCATAGAGTTTTTCACTTTTACATTTCTGAAAACCAAAATAAATGTCCAGAATACCTATACAAAATAAATCCAGAAAATTATTAGGGATATGCATTTCTTTTAGTTGCTTTTTATTCAACATTGAAGAAGCTTTTGATAAATGATAAGGAGTGCTGCTTCAGATCTGCCGTCTGCAGTACAGTGTCAAAGGCAGGATTTGCTGTGTCTGGGGATGAGGTGCACTTGTTCGGAGGTCATTTCTGGCTGTCAATGCAAGGGCCAAAGTCTTCTAGAAGAAGGCCTTGGAACAGGCTGCCAGACAGGCAGCCAGCCACATCGTCTGCAGTCAGGTCTGAGGCTAGAGCCTGGGCTAAGGCAGCTCAAGTTACCCAGACAGATTGTTAACAGTGTTTGGGTCCACTCAGCTTTCACACTGGGCTTCTGAGCCAAACACGCAGAGGTGACTTAATCTGTCATTAAACTCACATTTCAGTGGACAGACACTGGGCTCCCTCTCCACTTGCTGGCATGGCTGGCTGCATCTGAACAGACACAAAGAGCACACCACCCCTCCCCCTATCTCCATCCTCTTCTTGCCACACACCATGGCGCAGCTAGACCGTCCAACAGTCTAGACACAAGCCATTTCATTACAAGTTAAAAAGTTATTTGATTGTGGAACTGGGAACTGGTTTGTCCTCTCCGTTGGCAAATAAATTAAAGAGCTCCCTTGGTGTAATACTCAAAGCTATTTACAGTAATTTATTCATCAGCCTTGCAGCAATTTTTTATTGGAACTTTCTAAACTTTGGGCCTTTAACTCTGTATGGCACTTGCAATTTCCACAATAGTAAAACAAGGAGGTAGTGAAACATGCCATTTTTCAACATTTTTATTAAGTATTTATTTATTTTTTTAGTTGATAATAAATACAATAACATGATGTCTACCCACAGATAAAGAAGTACCTGGAGCTGGAGCCACTGGCCAGAGGAAAACGCTGGATACTTGCTGGCAGTTCAACTGACAACATGGAGGGGGTGAGGGAAAGTTTTGGCAATTTTATTGGTTTATTGGAGGACAAAGACACAGAGCCTGTGAGGATATGATTCTTCTAATGCTATCTGACCTTACCAAGTGAAAGAACAACAATGTAATCGCCGGTGTCCACTCCAACCATGCGATCAGCAGGCCCCAGTCTCTTTTTTAACATGTCACTTTGTCCAGTTCTCTTAAATGTTTTATGTTTTAAGCTGAAGAGCACACAAGTCAACATATTTCCGAAGAAAAATATGTTTTCCACAAGTCAAAATATGTTTACTGCTATTGTTGGAAAAAAAGATGAATAAATAATAGTAACACTAACATTAGAGTGTAGCCCAGGTCATTTCTTTTGTTGGCTTTCAGTAATTACTCGGTCAGATGTGGGTGTGTTATGGGCCCTTGTGTTATGTACAAAAGCTACATATTGGTGTGTGTCACACCATGTATAAGTGTTTAAGAATCAGAATTGTTTTGTGAGTCCAGTAGTGATGTGCCCATGCAAATATTGTACAAGGTACTTTCCACAAGTACAAACTATCATAACATGCTGTTTGGACTTAGGGAAGTAGTTGGGAGAACTTGCAACCAAATTCAAAATGCTTTTATATATGTGCAAAATAAATTTTCTAGTTGAATGTGTTAATCTTGTAGAAATATGCTCTGTTTTTTTTTATAAACAATCAAAGACCAAAAAGTGAAGAACTGATTATTATTATTTTTATTAATATTATTATTATTATTATTATTATTATATTATTATTATTATTATTATTATTTTTATTATTATTATTATTATTTTTGCGTAATCATTTGGATAAGTGACTTAAGAAGAAGACTAATTTGATCAGTCAGACAAAGCAACAGCTGTGTCTGACAAGTCCCTGTCTGACAACCTAATGCCTTCCAACTGTGTGTGAAGAGCCCTCTCTGTGTGGTGGCAGACCCCAGCACACTTCTCCACCACTTCTCCTGATTGTGCCTGTGACTGTGCCTCGTGAACCACAAACATTTCTTTAACATTACTTACCATTAAAGTTTTGAGACAAGACTTCCCAGTTCATTTTTGAAAGATTATATATTGTCATCTGGCTTCTTGCATGTGTAAAATACACACTGCAGTTTTGTTTTATGTTTTATTGTTGGCATGTTTATGTATGTAAGACAATAAAATAAAAACGTTTAAGCCATGGTGTGATTGTTCTTTTTTTAACTAAGCACTCTAAAGTTGTTGAATGAATCAAGATATCTGCAAATACATTTTGGCATCAATATACAATGAACCTGTGCAGTATTAAAATAAGCAGTAGCTGAATGTACTCTTTATTAGGGTGGGGCAATTAACCAAAAGTTAGGAGATCAAAAGTCAGACTTGTCAAAATGTCAAATAAAAAAACATTTGGTTTGAATTTTGATATGCATTAAATAAAAGTCTTTATACAACGATAATGATTATGGCTGCCTCACTTAAGCATGTAATCTGTTAATAATGTGTGGGTGTGAATGTAATAATAACAAGAATAAAAATAACGCCATCTAGATTTTGTGTGGGTGTGTGTGTGTGTGTGTGGGTGTAATCTGGAAACATTTTGTTGTTCATGGTTTGAGATTTAAGGTGACCTGTGGAAATTTAAACCTAGACCAAAATAGGCCTCTGATACATGTCCTCTCTTCTCCTCTTCCCACATATTCACATCAAATGTTTGGGTTTAATTCTGTGTCATGCAGGTTACCGTAGTAACTCTTTGATCCTGTTTTCCAGTCTTTCCCTGTGGCATATGTTTCTCTTGCGTCTGCTGCTGCTCCGGCCGACCATGGGCTGGAGCCTGCAGGTCTTCTCTGTTCTCTTTTCCTACTAACCATCTCTGGCTTTCACTTTCTCTTGAATGCTCTTATTTGAGTTTTCTCCTCTAGGTGCTCTGTTTCTTTTCAGTTATGGCTATGGGCATCAAGCTGACCAGCAGAGGACTCCAAACTAAGCATCATTTCCCTCTTAATCCGCAGTTCCTCCTACTTTAAAGACAGGTTTTCACAGTTTTCAAATTTAGCTCAGTTTGGTATATTCAATTTATTGTAAATAAAAAAATTATAGTTCTACATGAATCAAGAATAAACTTGTGAAGTAGAACAGAGTTCTAAACCGATAACTGCACACCAGACCAGGACAATTTACATTTTCTAACAAGAAACACATTTGTATGATTCTGTAAACTTAAATGTGTGTATAGTGTACTTTTATGTCTCAAGTAAAAAGCTAATTACCTTACAGTAGTTTATTTATTACATGGTTGCAAGGCAACTCCCTGGTGTGCTGTCTTTGTTTATGAACAGTAAGTACATTTCTAAGCCTAAAAAATCACTACATTGGGATGAAATTTGTAAAATGTTTAGTAAAATTTTAAACCAAATTATCTTTGTGAAATCAGTAGATCAATCTGTTGTAGGAACTTCAACGCGACTCACAGTGACAAATATGTCATTTCTATGCACCGAGTTTTTAAAAAATTGGTTTAAAGTGGTGTACATATTTTTCAAACTGAAAAAAGAAGCAGGTACCCTTCTTTGGGAAAGGTACATTTCTATCTCATCTCACCCCCAAAATCCTTTGGCTCATTAAGTTTCACAAGCCTGAATTTTCTTGGCCACTAACAAATCTTTGGACAAAACTTTTTCAAACACAACTATGAAGCAGGCTTATGACGCCCTGCTTAGCCAATCATCTCCTACAACAAAGACTCATGTAGTGACTTACATGACTGTCTGAAAATGTCTAATGTTTGATAATCATAAAGGCAGCGTGTGGAGGTACACACAAAGTTTAGCTATTACAGTTCACTTTTAGATCAGAATCAGAAATTATGGGAATGAAATTACAAATTATAAGGGAGAATATTTGGGAACCCATGTTTTCATATCTATCTGACAAGCTTATAACAACTACTCAAATACTGCATTCAGCATTAAGTGCTTTGTTTTAGAATCTGCTGATCAATCAAAGCATGTGTCAAGAAGAGGAATGTGAACTCTCGTGAGGACACCTGGCTCTGAGGACTCCCTGAGGCTTCGGAGAGGTTTACTGAATGAGCATCTCCATAAGAATCTGTGAGAATTGCGTAGCCAACTGCAGAGCAGAAATGTCAATAACCAAATGTAAAAATTACAGCCTGAAATATTTAACCGATGTTAAATGCCCATAAAATTTAATACACATTTTATTACTGTTCCACGTGTGTCTGAGCATGATGACGACACATGGGTTGGTCAACCCTATGAGTTCCTGACACAAACGAACAGGCTGTCAGGAAGCCCACTGTTCGTTTACAAGACAAACAAAAGCAGGCATGTTTTCTTAAACTCTGAGAAGAAAACCCTGTTTCTCCAACCCAGCATTTGTGGCACTATTTTGAAGAAAAGAAGCACTCACAAAGGGGAACAGATGTGTGCCCTGGTTTCCATGTGCGCCCTGTACCCCCGCTCGACCACCACAGCTGATGCAGGACACCACACAGTCATGGGCCCCTGACTCAGTGACTGGATACAGCACTTTGAGGAAAGACAGTACCAATAGTCGCTGCACACATACACAGAACTGTCACCAAAAAATTGTAGTGTGACAATATTGAAAATGTATCAAATAGTCCTAGAAAAGATAATTAGTATTACTTTGACACTTTAATATGACATCTTATTGTTAAGTCATTTAAGTTCAGGACAGTGAATCGTAGCATGTTTGAACCCGGCTTGTGTGGTCAGCATGCAGTGTCTTTTGTTTGTCCTCCATGTCTGAGTGGCGTGTGAGTTGGGGACTTCCGTGGGACTGCAGCAGGCTTGTCACTCATGGTGTTTGTCCTGGGATCAGATCTGTTTCTTTTCTTGTGTGCTTGTCTCGAGTGCTGATGGAGATCCGCATCCCAGGTGGCCCCCACATCAAAACAAGAGCTTTTCAGACAAACATCACTCACTTTCTTTGTTGTGCAAGGGACAGGGGGCAAGGCGCTCTATCTCTGGAGGATCTCCCCCACTATCGCCTGTACCACAGGAGCCGCTAAAAGCAAATGTCAGTCAAGAAGAAGTTGCTGCATTTTTTTTACAGAGGTTATTTAGTGGTGGTCACTCAAGAATTGTCTAGATGTTTAGGTCAAAATACTTGGGTCTCTGATTGACAAGACTCATTTTGTATTAAAGTTTGTTCATGGTGTCCATGTTTGTCACAGACGACAAAGGTCCAGGTTATGCAAGCAAAGGGCCTGTATTTTCATAGACCACATATGAAAGGCCTATGCACATGGGCCAGTGTGTCAGAGCAACCATGCAGGTAAACTGTGCAGACTACTCCATGATCAGCTTTATGAGGCTGACCTTAACATGCCCGTCTCGGTGGTCTAGACTGAGCCTTGTATT
The DNA here is from genome assembly GCA_038363315.1 of Mugilogobius chulae. Lineage (NCBI taxonomy): Eukaryota > Metazoa > Chordata > Actinopteri > Gobiiformes > Gobiidae > Mugilogobius > Mugilogobius chulae. The sequence goes on from CM076397.1 coordinate 41,485,942, forward strand.
TACTAGGACCTGTCCTTCTGCTGATGATCATTCTGGGTTGTTTTAACTCTGACCCACTCTTGTAATATCTCTTTAAATACTGCTGTGGATTAGAGGTTCAAACATGCCTTGTGTTGACTGCAGCACTTACTGTCACGTCTCTGCAAACATCAAAAACAAAAAAGGAAAAACAATTACAGCATGTGGCGTGGGGAAAAAAAATGGTGTTCGCAAATGAGAGCATAAATATACATTACCAATAACTGTATGTGCATAATTTTCTGTAGGCTCCGCTACTGGCTAATCCTTGCCTGGTACACCAGCTCACTTAATTCTCCATTTATTTCAAATGGAAATCATTCTGGCTGGCTCAGCAAGGTAGATCTAGTCCTAGCCCTGAAAAAAATACCCACCTGCTTCAATCATGTGAAGGGCCTTTCACACACCTGGAAAACTTGGAAAAGCTTTGAAAAAACTCTTTTTCCTTGTTTCACTGAGGAAGGCCAGACCCGATGGGTCTAAAAGTAGAAGACTACATGCTTACACATACCAGTACTTTTACATTAGGTAAGCAGGACTTTAAACTCTTACACTGCCAGCCCCTTTGCGGCCTTTTTTCCCTGCCATGCTTTTTTTTTTGCTAATTTTAAACAATATTTACAGCTCCACAAAAAACTACAATTGTCTACTTTCATAAAAAAATAACTATTATTCTACAATTGTGTGTTCCTTTTTTAAAGACATTTGAAATTCCTTGTTTACATTAGATTTCAGCATTTGACGGCAAACTTTTGAGATAACGTCCAGTAGCATCGCCCAGTAGCATCGTCCAGTAGGAGCGTCTAATCGTCATTTTAAAGATACAATATCTGCTCTTAACCTACCCAACAATGTTTTAATTCATGATATTTTGCCTGCAATCCATTTGAAATGAAAGCCAGCCTCCAGAAGCAGCTGAGCACATAAATAGGGCCGATTGCGCTGGGCAAGGACAACAAAAAGCACATGTATTTTCCACTTATAAGACCTCATATTTTCCCCTCCGCTGGTGAATCTGTGAAACTGTATTGTACTGCAGACAAAGTCAGTACATGCATCAGAGTGCCCTCTATCGCCTTATAATAAAAGTCCGATCAGGGAAATAGACGTCATTGGCAGGCAATGGTTGGCCGCGCAATGACAGAAATTAATGTCTTTGACAAGGAAAGAGTTAATATATTGATGGCCGAAAGACAAAACCTCCTAACTGACAAAATAGCATTTTTAAAGACAACCAACACATTTTACACTGCTTGTGTGTTCTACTGAAAAAACCCCCAACTTTTTAGCCTTTGAAACGCACTTAAGAGGTTTTTGCCCTGTTTTTCTGTTTTATTTTGCTGATAGGAACTTTTGCTTCTTGTCAATATTATAGGTTTAAATAAATAAATTGGTCGATATTTCAAATATTTTTTTAATTTCTGAAGTCTAACAACTTCAAAAGCAGCCGTTTGCCATTTGTTGTTGGCAAAATGTCTTAATAGCTTTGTAGTTTATAAAACTGCTGAAACACAAATGTAGATATCATGCTCCTGACTCACCACACAGCTGATTAGCTCCGAGGATGTTTTCAAACTCTTATTAGCCTATAATTTTTTTTCAAAACCCGTGAGTGTTGAACTAGGAAGTGAGCAGTCACTGTTGAGCTCCATAGGACTGACATTTACAACATTTGAGCTAAAACCATTGGCGTTTGGACATGAGCCACTTAAACCTGCTCTACTGTATTTCTTCTCATTGAGCTATTTAAGCCTCCTGAACTGGTGCACTGGACTCAAAGAGCAATTTTAGTCATGCTGACCTTATGCTTTGATAGAGGTGCTATGGGCCAGAGAGTACTCAAAATGCAGACGACCACACTTGCCAAGCTCTGGGCATTAGAACCCATTCCGAAACACTCATGGCCTTATGTTAGCTAATGAATAACTTGCGTTCAGCAACTTCAGCAGCATAGGTGCACAGATCCTCAGCCCAACACCTGAAGGTGACTAAATAATCACCCCCCAAATAGTGGTGAATCCATACTTCTTTTGTCAGTTGGAAGAAAAAAAAAATAAGGTTCTGAGTGATAAACCCGGTCTCAGGATCCTTCCCATGCTTGAAGCAGGTTAAAAACATTTTCTAGGTAGAGTCTAGGAGTGGATTAGCCAACACATAATAATAATAATAATAATAATACCAATAATACCTATAATAATATTATTATTATTAACTACTATTGTAGCCACAACTGCTCTGGAGCAGACAGATGGGAGCAAGGCTACCTTTTTGTGGCATCGACTCCTTCAACCACCACCAACCATTCACACACACATCAGATTTACAATATGAGGGAAGTGTCTTGCCTAAGGACACAATGACAAGTTCCTTCTGTGATCCACTGTGGCACCTGAGGTTCCTCCAATGTCTCCAATCAAAGTACTGCCCAGACCCAACATGCTTAGCTTCTGAGATCTGACGGGATCAGGCTTTGGCATGCAGGTATGGCCATATGACATAGAGTAATACAACAGGCGAGATAACTCAGATTTTACAATCATGTTATTGTCTTATGGGTTTGTTTATTACAATAATGTACAATTACATTATGGGATGATGGCAGAGATGCTTGGACCAGATTCTAGCTTTACAGCTTATCACATCTGTAGTCCTGGGGACAGGAGAGGGGAGGCACAACTGAACATGTTTCTATGGTTGGGGAAACCAGAGTACTTGGAGAAAATCAACACAGACTCCACATAGAAAAGCCTGGGAGTTAAACCCAGAACCTTGTTGCTGTGAGGCTAGAGAACTAATCGCTGTTCCACCATTTTCAGCGTTAATTCATGTTTTCAATAGTTTCTTTAAATAGTAGTTGCTGCATTATGCTAGTTCACTGGGGTGTTTTATGACTTTTTTTATTTATTTATTTATTTATTGTGTTTGTACCTTCAGTGGTACAGATCACTAATAATAATTAGAAATGTTTTGAGTAAAAGTAAAAATGAAAAAAACTGTAAGACTTTCACAAGAACAATCAAGTGAACAGAGGATCACAAAGAGAGGCAGCACCTGTGTTTTAACAAAACTACGATCATTAACAGGGCCATATTTGGTCAAGTGCAGTTTTAATGTTGCCCTTAGAACTGACGAAACCAAACTTGACTCACGCAGGAAACCGCAAATTCAGTCTCAAGTAAACAAATAATACAAGAAGTGCTGGAGTAACAGCATGGTGCTAGTATGAATCAGCTCGACAAGAGTAGTAGGGTGCAGACAACCACGAGCTGCTTTGGGAAGAGGCTTCAAGTTGGACACAAATAGACTGTGGTACTGTGGATTAGGGTTAAAAGTCACAGGGTCAAGTCGGACAGCAGTTGGATAGGCTTAAAGATGTGAGCTGCATGAGAGTTCTCCTGTTAAAACAACTGATCAAAAGAATAAAAAAATAAAATAAAATACCAGATGTTTACTTGCAACAATCCTGTGTGGTGTCGGCTTACCACATGCCATATTGACATGTTAGAACACTTTATCTTTAATTGTTTCCAATAGATTTTTAGTTTAGGTTTCTTTAATGTCTAGGAGTCTTAACATAATGGGAAACAATTACTGGGATTACCAAATGAAGAAAATCAAGAAAATATGTGCAGTGTGTCTGAACTGACCCACAGTGACTCACCACTTGCAAAAGGCCCAGATTGCTTAACAGCAATTAATATTATTTGATAAAATAACCCCCTTTTCTCACACAAACACTACGGGTAAACTAAATATGCTACATACCTTAAATGTATTGCCTACAGGATATTAGAAACAGATGGAAGTTACATAACAAAATCATTACACCCCATTTTTTCAAAACCTCAAGAGTATAGTATTTCCTCAGAATGAAGCTCATGTTGTAATGAATCAAATCAGCTTAACAATGCTCAATTGCCCTTTTAGCTTCGGTATTACTAGTCTGTGCAGTGATTTGTCGACTAAACCAGTAGTTCTGGGTGGAAGAGATTGCAGCGGGTCCACAAAACAGAGTCAGAAGGTCAAAATATAAAAGTAGTTATTGGTGCAATTAATAAAATAAAAATTTATGTTTATGTGCACAAATATACACATAAACATAAATACATAAACAATTTAAATCAGGAGCTGCTGTGTTCAGCAAATCTAAAGATGACTCACTACAGGTCTTCTTTCTGCTGTTGAATATTAGTTGGCAATTTTTTGTCAACTCATCACTTTTTTCTTCAAAACATTTTAGTTTTTTGGTTTTGAACTTTGAAACTATTTGAAATTTTTTTGATCGCAAGATACATATTTAGATGTCGAAAGCCTCATATTCTGTTCAGTCCTAATCTCCTGTTGCCCATGTAGACAGCCCCCACCCTATTTGTGCCCCCTCCCCATACTCTTCTGAATCAGTCTGGTTCACATACACAAGATTAAGTAGCAAAAGTGACATCCAAGACCAATCGGGCCACCCAAGAGAACTGCAACCAGCGGAAAGGCTGTCACAGCCCCCTTTTGCAACATTAATCTTCAAGCCTCTCCTGCACTGCCAACTCACATCTCCCTCAAACAGGACAGGGAGGTACAAGTGAACTTTTCCCTCCCCAAGCCTTTTCTCGTCCATCAATTAACTCTTTCAGGGATGTTTCATTGCCACCTGTCATTTTAAACAACTTCAAACATGGGCAAAAGAAATTACTTTTCCAGGTATTTGAAAAACAAAAAAGTTCATCTAAATGAGCAAAAAACTGATTAGTTTAGAATGGTTTATAGAAGACACAAGATTTGTCTTTTGGGAAACATTCCTCATGCCTGTTATACCTATTAATGAGATGTTAAAGTTGGACTGAGGAATCGTAAGGCTCCGCACAGTTGAAACCAACAGATACACGGTAAGTTGTTTTAAAGCACCTCAACTCACCCTTTGTCTCCTGCCTGGGAGCTATGGTAACTTTGATCTCATTCAGGACATTGAGGGTATAACTGTGTGGGTGTGCATGCAGTGGGGGTTCTCCTGACCCCTTCAGAGGAGGTGGTTTCACGTCCAACCTGATAGTGCTGTGAATGGGAAAACCAAAAAGATGAATACAGCAACTGATAAATAGCGGAACATGAGTGTGTTGTTGTGTGGATGCCTTCAGTCCCAGGAGAGGGCCTTCCTAACCCCTGCCTTTCTTCTGCCGAGGACCCCAGTTGCAAAGGGAGCATCGCACCAGCTAAAGTTGACTCTTTGAAGTGAGCTAAACCAAATCACACAGCAAGCCCTGACTACTTGCTTCTGCCATTCTATGGGATGGGACACAAGGCCGCAAATCTGTCACATGCAGTCTGTCTATCCAAACCACCTATACATTTATATACAACTGCAGGTGTTGTTAAAGCTGGGGTAACTAACTTTGTAAGTTATGAATTAGTAACTTTTGTGTTTTCTACTATGGTAATTGCAGCACATTCTGATAAAATTACACCTCTGAGTACTGTTTGAATTGAACAACAAAGAATTTTAGTTTCTCATGAGGAGCCGAACGCTGCACTCTGATTGGCTGTGCTTGAGTGGTCCTTTCCACTTTCACTTTTCTGTTTGTAAGAAGTGTTTTTTAAGCCAGTATTGCTACCAAAAATGGACAAATATTAATGATAACCATGTGTCGAAGGATTTAGGAGAGGAAGTTGTCAGATTTTAAACGTAAATTGTGTTTGCAGTGGAAAAAGCAGCTACCCAACCTTTAAATCTACCCCGTCTCTACACTAATACACAGCATTAGGCATTAAATACTTCTCATTCTCCCCACACAGACTGAGAAATTCTGTAAGAAGTGCACCAGTTAAAAGAGGGTTGGTTCAAATTCTGGGGACTAATGAAATTTAAAAAAAATGAAGATCACCTTTTTTACTTGGGGTAGTGATGTGGCTAGGACACGCCTGTGGGCTAAATAGTGTTTGCGTGTCTCTCACTCAGTTGGAGAACTAGACTACAAAAGTGCAGATGATGATTAAGAAACTGTGAGCCACAGTGCAGTTGCGTGAGTGAAGACGTGTTTGTGTTATTCAGAGAAGCTTCATTAACAAATAACGCCTTGGCACTGGTTCAGGCACAGGCTTTCACAAAAGCGTATGCCAGCTGTGCAGTCAAAGCAAAATGCATCAGCCAATGAGGGTTGCAGGCGATGCACAGTCACACTTCACATGTCCACATGTGAAGACTGGGTATAGGTGGAAAAACACTTTAATGACATCTAAGTGGTTCTGATTCCATTATTCATCTGTCGGAGGTTAGTCCTAAATAATACAAGATAGAGGTTAATCTAGTTAATAAAACATATCATCGTGACTATCTCCTTTGACATAAATTTTCTAACCTTACAGCAGGTCACTGTGACCTTTGGCCCAGACTGTATTATAAAATAAAAACTTAATATTGTGAATTTTGAATGTCATTAATTGCATATGCCACCTTCTGTAAACCATAAAGACAATGTAAAAGCTGTACAAACTAATCAAAATCAGAAGAAGCATGTGGAAGCCACATTTGCTCTTGTCACTTCCAATGTTGAATGCACAACAAAGTGAAGTGTGTCACAGACTGTCCTCACCGCATACTGAACCACTGCAGTTTTCATTGTAACTCTCTACTGCTTTAGAGAATTACTTCATCATCCATAAAACACATAGGCTAATGACACTGTTAGTGACTGACTGAAAACCTTTTATAATCAGTTGTTCTAATGAGCAGGTGCTCTGTGCAGTGTGAGGCATAATGAAAGTGGTCAACATACCTGATGGGTTCCACTGTGCAAAACATTTACCAGTCCTCTTTTATGATGGTCTTCTCCTACTTGTTTGCATAGAAAAGTTTCTCTTTTGGCTGTAATAGCCATATTTCACATCAGGATACGACATAATACTTATCTATCTTTATGAAGAATGGGTACGTATAATTTTTAACATCTACTCAATTTCTATTGAATCGCAATCAAGTAGTTTTCCACTTTTGACCTCCATATTCAATAGAAACACTAAAACCATACTTAATATGTCTAGTGTGAAAAACATTACTTATTTGAAATTTGCCCAAAGTGTGCTTTTTGAATTGTTAGTTGTTGGCGAGGATGGCGCGTGCTTTGTGCAGCAGGACTTCTGGGTGCAGATTGGTCCGTGATGTTTTGCCACAACGCTGTTGCTCCAAGTTCACACACTTTGTGGTCTTATGGGCCAGTGCTGCTGGAATGCTTTCAACTTTTTCTGATACAAAGTTGTGCCAAAAGTATTTTTCCTCTTTGCTTTTCGCTGAGGCCGTTTCAAAGGGGAACGCACATGCTGTCATTCATGTCCTGACGGACCATTACTCTCATATCAGATCGGTGTGTTTGATGTGCCAAGTGACAGAGCAAAGTAAATGACAAGCGCGAGTCTGTGAAGGATTTGCGATGCTGTGCGTTAATTGACCTATAGCAATTAGGCAGCCATAATTGGTGTGTGAATGTCGGTGCAGTCACGCAGTTTATTACTCCACTGTTTACTGAACACAAAGAGTGTAAATTTGAATTGGCAACAGGACTTCCAACTCTACTCCGTACCCTCATATTATCTGAAGTGAGGTTGCATTGTACATTTTGATTATGGAAACCTGCCTGAGCAATTTCAGGACATAAAGAATTTATTATTGTGTAAAATACTGTAACACAAAAACATAGCCTACAATTGATAAACTTTGATAATCTTTAATTGACAGTCTTCAAGGACGTGTTTATAGGTTAAAGTAAAATGTATTTTTGATTGAAAGTTGCCATCTCTACGACTTTGCTTTCAGAGAAAAAAAAATTGGCAGCTAGAAGGTACTTTCCATGAGCAGTGAAGCTATTTACTGTATTGTAATAAAAGTTATTAGTTGTGGCGCTAATATTATTAGGAACATGCGGTAATCACTATGTGCAGATGTTGCTGTAAAATGTTGAACGAATTACTTCAAGCTTTTTTTTCTAATTCCAGTTATGCAGCATTGCATAAACATGCCAGGATGTAAACAAAGAACGAACACAGACAAGTGTCACTGTTTTTCCATCCTCACTAATGTCTTAATTGTAATATGTGTAATTCATGTATGTTTTTCTGTTGCAAAACTATTTCCCTAATGGAGTGAAGAGAATTAGGTAGTCAGCAATAATGAGGTGACTGTTTGAAGAAGAGACGTGATAATGAGTCCATGGTTTACATTTAGAGAATAATGAGTTTATTAATGATTTGCACTGGTTTTCAGTGGGACAAACAGAGAGAAGCAACAGATGGCAGTCTTCACTCTATTTGGCAGACCTCCGTGTTCTCTTGTCCCATGAGAAGTTTGCCCCATAGGATTTCACTCGGGGCTTGGAGCTCCTCTTCTCTGTTATTTCATAGCTCCAACCTGGATAAGCAAAACAACATCAGAGTAAGTGATGGAGGAAGAGGACGTGATGTATATTCATTTTGGCTGCCGGCCAACCACAATGAAGTGTAGACATCAACAAGCTGTGTGGAGTCAGATCTGCGCTAATCGCTTTGGTGGTGCAATAAACAGAGAACATCGCTTTCCTTTGCTCACTTTCAACAAACTTTCCCAGATGGTCCAGGTCTGAGCCTCAGTGAACTTTGTGTGTGGAAATACATCAAAGTTTTGCTTACTTGGACAGGTTTAAGATAGTATGGCAGCTAGTTGTAGTATGGGGTTACTTTAACCAAAACTGAAATTCTGATTATTAGCACAGAGAGGGGGCAACAAACCAGGCAGCCTTTATGACTTCAGAACCACATCCACACATACTTTTTATAAAGTATGTGCGTAAATAGTGTAATTTACTATTATTACATTTTTTTTGTTTATCAGTTGACTAGAAAAATAAGAAAACACAACTGGCATTTTTGTGAGTGAAAACATAGATACAACATACAATTTGTTGTAGTGTCTCTTGAAAAGTTCAGAAAAATTGTAAAATGGTAAAATTTGTTGTTCTTATAATGTAATATTCTGTGACTTTTATAATGTAATATTCTGTTACTAGTTATACTGTCGTCTGTCGTCAATTGTGTTGGCTGCTAACTTGAGCAGGTCTCTCTTGCAAAAGAGATTCTGAATCTCAATAGTTAAATAAAGGTAAAATAATAATAATAATAATAAAAGAGTTAATAATAAATACAGTATAATATCTTTCATATTTAATGTAGTTTCAGACTTTGATTAAATTGTGCTTTTGTCTGCTTTAGAGCTCTATTCTGTGACAACTGTGGATCACCATGTTATTCATATCGACATTTTAAACCGTAAAATTGAGAACAACTACTTCTCCATCTACCCATTTACAGCGGCCGGCCCCTGAGCAGGGGTCTCAAACACACCTGGAGGTCAGGTCAGGTCAATGTTAGTTAAGAGCTACGTTTTATATTCTAGGCCTACCCAACGGTGTTGGTGCTATATTCAATATACAGTAAATATGGATAGATTAGATTATTTTACATCAGCCTTTGATGTTCCTGTGGGGAATTTTTATTGTCCCGTGGGGAGGTTTGACCCATCCTTCCAATGCCGCTGGGCCAACCTATCAGAAGCAGAGATCAGGGACCCATTGCCACATATTCTTGCTATGGCTTGGCCTGCACAACTGGGTAAGTAAGGATTAAACTAACAGAAGCAGTCTGTTACACTGTTTTGACTTGGAGTCAAGAACATCAAGCCGCACAAAGCAGTGGTGTTTAACTGGTGTTTAAATGGCAATGTTTGTTCAAACTGTCAAACGCACGCTTCTGAGTTGTTTATTCTGCTTATGACATGGTAAGTTATAAGTAAGTAAACATATCACAATCAAATCTGTTTAGAGTTGGTTTGCTGTCCAAGAAATTTAGGGATGCCCCAATCCAGGTTTTTCAGTTAAGTATCTGTCGATACCTGGTATCAATCAATACTAGGGTAAAAACTGAATTTTTTTTTTTTTTTTCAAAACAAAAGAAATCTGATCATATTGTGTTATGTAACTTATTTATAGTGCAAGTCACAACTTAACAACTTAATATGAACAAAATTAGATAAGTCTCATTATGCCCAATTAAAGGCAAAAATAAGATATCAGCTGAACCGATATCATGGAGCCGATATCCAATTCAGCAAAATTTCCTGGATCGACACCAATATCCTAGCCAGGCTGGTGCCATCTAGTGCCTTCACTTAATTTCCTTTCACTCCAGATACTAGGTCAGGGAAAGCAGAATTGCAAACTATTTCCAAAAAAGCAGGAAGTACGGTCATCCAATCAGTGAGAAGGAGCAGAGTGGTGCGTTAGCCAAAACCAACCCCATTTGAGATAGCAGACTGTAAGTGTTCTCCTAATTTGACCTAGTGTCAAATATTAACTTAGAAAATGATTATGCACATTTTAATTTGCAAGTTTACCAAATTGGAACAGCAACAATCACTGACACACGTCTACTTCCTGGACAACAAAACGACCAAAAAGCAGTGATTGACCAAATTTTTAAAAAGTCCCCGCCTCCTGTGAAACGAACGAGCCCCAACGATTTACACAAAGTGAAATGAAACCGGCTGATGCTACCGATATCCGATTCTCGTATTGGATTGGTGCATCCCTACAAGAAATCACTTATTTGAGTTTTAGTGAAGCTAGCTCCTTCTATCCATTTTTTTCTTCCACTTTATCCGGAGTCGGGTCACAGAGGCAGCAGTTTGAATAGGGAGGCCCAGACTTCCATGTCCACATACACACTTCCTTCAGGTCTTCCGGGAGAATCTCGAAGCAATCCCCGGCCAGTCGAGAGACATGGTCCCTCCAGTGTGTCCGGGGTCTTCCCCGAGGTCTCCTTCCAGTGGGACATGCCTGAAATCCCTCCCCAGGGAGGCGTCCGGGAGGCATCCAAAACAGATGCCCGAGCCACCTCAACTGGCTTTTCTTGATGTAGAGCAGCAGCGGCTCTAATCCGAGTTCTTCCTGTGTGAATGAGCTCCTCACCCTATCACTAAGGGAGCGCCCAGCCACCCTGCGGAAGAAACACATTTCAACTACTTGTATTCGATATCTAGTCCTTTTGGTCATTACCCAAAACTCATGACCATAGGTGAGGATTGGAGCATAGGTTGACTGGTAAATCGAGAACTTTGCCTTTCGATACAGCAACCTCATCACTGCTGACGCTGCACTGATCCGCCTGTCAATCTCACGCTCTATCCTTCCCTCACTTGAACTCCTCCACTTAAGACAAGGACTCTCCATCCACCTTTCCGGAACCATGGCCTCAGGTTTGGATTAGCGGATTTTCATTCCAGCCGCTTCACACTCGGCTGCAAACCGTCTCAGTGCGTGTTGCAGGTCCTGGTTTGAAGAAGCCATCAGGACAACATCATCTGCAAACTGCAGAGATGAGATCCTGTGCTCCCCAAACTGGACTTCCTCCCGACCCTGACTGTGCCTAGAAATTCTGTCCATAAAAACAATGAACAGAATCGGTGACAAAGGGCAGCCCTGGTGGAGTCCAACATGCACTGGGAACAGGTCTGACTTACTGTTTTTTCACTCACCTGAATGTAACTTTTAAGGGTTGTAGAATCAAATTTCATTCACAAATGTTGACTTAGCAGCATAACTTTTGTTTTCGACACTGATAAACTCCTGTAGTTAGCTGACAATGAAGCTTTTTCGACTTGTTTCCACTGTTTGTGTCTATGTGCGGAGGCTCTTTCCGCAGGCAGAAACGCGCGCATCGTTTCTGCCAAAAAATCCCTCTATAGAACTTCTCATAGTGGGTGTGGTGAGCCGCATTTGGTCTTACCCGTCACCTAGGACCTGTGTGAAACCCTACCAGGGACATAAAGCCCCAGACAACATAGCTCCTAGAATCATTCTGGTACACAAACTAGCCCACCAGGATAAGATGGCAGCTCAATTAACAATCGTTATTTTGCTTATCCATTGCTATGACGATGTCCATTATGTGATTAATTGCTCTGGAACTACTTGTGCGGTTTAAAAAAAAAACACTCTAGTTAGCACTGGAGTTCACACTAACCATAGTATATTAATATTCCCAAATGTGCAAGTTTTGGTTGGAGGGGGAAACTAGAGTTCTCAGATGAAGTGCTCCCAAAACATGCAAACTCCATACAGAAAGGTTGCCACTTTCTTGCAGTGAGGTGAGGTAGTGAGTGGTGAGAGAGGCGCTTAGTAAAACATATACTATAAAAGGTTCACATTCATTATGCATTCTTAACGCACTGCAGTTAGCATAGGCATTCTCACTGACCATGGTATAAACAGAATTTTAGTACTATCTGCCAATATCTCAAAGCACAAGTCAATTGATCAAACATACAGTAAACAAAACTGGGTGACAAGATTTTCATTCCCAGGAAAACTTTAGACAAAATAAGTGCAATTTGCTGTATTTCAGTGCATGTTGGTGCATGTTGGTTTTCCAGTCACATCTTTTTTTTTTTTTTGAACGGAAAAAATGAATAGGGTAATTTGACATGTCAGTTTAGTTGTGCCAATATGAAAGAAAACAAATTAGTATAAAATAATTTGTCACAAAAAGGAGAAAGAGAGAAAATTTATTACAATACACAAAATGTGTTTGAATTTTTTGCTTAGCATGAATAGTTAGCATTATTATTGCATCTCTTTAAAATGTATAAACTATACGTCAGTTTTCAATGAAACAATATGAAAATATCATTTGGTGAAACATCATTTGTTTGTAGTAGCTTTAATCATTTAACTCAAAATTATGTATTTATTTCACATTTTGTACCCTACTGCTTCATGGTAATAATTTTCTTTTAAAATATATAATAGTAACTTTCTCCCCTGAAACGTACGGAAAGCAAGTGGAAGTGCATGGGTTGAAGTTTTATTCCATTTTAATTGTTTTACTTTTTTATTTAATAAAAATGTTAGTGCGTTACATATTTGGGATACATTGCAAAATTATTCTTTAAGTGAGGATATAAAATCTAAAACTTTGAATACCCTACTGTTTAATTCTAAATATTTTTTCCTTTTCATTTATTTCATAACAAAGTTTTTTATGTTTTTAAAATCAATTTTCAAAAAAACAAATGTTTGTATCCCACACAATATATCAACTTATTTTTCTATGGACAAATACTCAATGACAAAATAGACACTTAAATACACACTTAAACATACTCATTCTACAAGCATTCCACAACATTTTCATTTTTTGAGAATTTGAAATCTCTTGAAAATTTCCGACCCATTTATGATGATTGGACAATGGAGCCGTGTGCATGTTTCCGTGGTAAAACCGTCTACACACTAAAAAGGTTTTGGCTCGATAATGGGCCGATTTGTGTCACCATATGTTCAGAGAGGCCCGAGTAACAATTGCTACTGTTGCGAGTCAACTTCAAACCATCCATGTTCAGCTGACAGGAGATCTTCAACAGTCACAAAGGTGACATTTCAAATGGATGCCTCTTTTTTTAGCAAACTAATTTTTTTGTCAAAACGCCTTAATGAAGTTTAGTGTAGTTTGATGCTCCGCACGCATTAGCTCTGCTTCCCTCACTCCTTCTGGTCTGGTCATAATCGTGCTTTTGGGCAGAACTGACAGAACTGAACTGATCGAAAAGCAACTATAATATTGCCTATTTAAATTTTTAAATCATGCATATAGTAGCTCTTTCATTTGTGGATTTAAATACAGTATGTGTTTGAACAAGGTTAGTTGGTCCCTTCAATTGACAGTTCTATTCGCAACAGAGAGCAGTAGATTTAAAATCACAGCAGGGCGGAGTTGTCTTTACTGACATGATATCAGGGAATCTAAATAAATTTGTTGCCTGTTGTAAATTTTGCACATGTTTTGTTAATCACATCTTATGCCCAAGACAGCTATCTGTATGACATTTTCTCTGCCCTCAACCAATAGAACTTGTGCCAACACAAGCCCCGCCCACCTATGCTTCAACTTTTGCACCGCTCACAACCATGACAAAGGATATGCTCTGTATGGAGGTTTAAAAAAAAAAATCTGCTTTAGTTTTCTTTGTAACAGCTTAAAACTAAACTCCCGTTAAGTTGTGTTGTGCTTAATCTGCTGCTCCAATCACTGCTGCTCAGTAATTGGTTCCTTGTCAAAATGTAACACATGCTGTTGATTCATGTCCATGGTAGATGAAAAAAACATGTCCTATTGATTGAATAATCGACTGAAAATGGGGCATGGCAAGTAGTTTTATCAAAAATATCAAAAATCAATACTAGTCAAAACTCCAAAACTAGATACTCATTGAACAAGTATCGATATACTAATAAAATTAAATTTATATTTTCTGAAAAGTTATAGAATACTCTTGAGCTTTAACAAAACTAGTCTAAAACCAAAATATTTATTATAAAGAAAGTACTTATGTTGAAAATGTCGTGATTATAGTAGTTGATTGCATAAAAATTGACTTAAAAGAACATTTCTAATTCTCATCATACTCATCAAAATTGGTACTGAAGATTGAGTCTGTTCCTTAGTGTTCCCTTAATCAAAATTGAGACTGAAAGTTTTGGTTATAGCAAAAGTATTGATCTGAACATTTATCTCACGAAAATAATCCTCAAAAATTGCAAGAACAATAATTCATACTGAAAACAAATAGGAAACGGTGTGTTTACATCAAAATGATTTCATTTCAATACAAATTTTTTTTAAAAGTTTTAGGCTACAAGGAGACTATTGACCGATTAATCGACTAAAGACCTCCAGCCTTGGTGCATGAGAAGATAAAAACATGAATTTTGTAAAAATGTGCAAAGATACAAAAAAAAAAAAAAAACAAGTTCTACTCATATGTTGAATTGTGTGCCCTCATTAATGCATGATATGCCTTTACCAACCGTTTTTGTCAGCAAACGCAATGGCATCTTCCTTGGAAGAAAAACTGAGCACCATGTTGGAAAGTGGGTCCGCTCTGCAAGATAAAACAGAATTAGCGATTCCAAGATTTAATAGTATTGGAACTTTAGTTGAGAAGTTCTTACGTTGAGGACCAGCCCATGAGCGGATTCTCCCAGCGCTCCCTTGTGTCAAAGTCCATTTTCCACTTCTTGGTATTGTTGATTCCTGACTGCATTGCACTCTTCGCTGGAACAAAGATGTGCACCTTGCGCGTTTTTATGTGTTCTTCTGGAACACCTGTCAGGGTTGTTATGTCCTGAAAATAAAACAAAACAATGTTACTCTATCTGGAGTAACTGGTGTTTAATAGTTATTTCTAACCCCAGAATGACACTAATGAATGAATGCTGTGAAAGAAGGATGGTGGTCAGTGGCCGGCATCGTACATCTGCCAGTTAGCAGACTGATGAGATAATTAATATAATATTGGTAATAGTTGTTTGTTTCAGATTTACAAGACAAGTGTGCCAGTTATATAGGTGCGATTTGAGACTAAGTTTAGAATAATATCAGTGTGACATGAAGAGATGAATTGCTAAATTCTGTAGATAATAACATTGACTACAGAAATTGGACAGCAAAGAATAGGTTACGTTTACACGACATCATTGTGCCAGCCAATAGCATTTATAGAGAAAAAAAACATTTATAGAGATGAGTCTTTTCACTAATAGAAAAAAACGCATTGACAATTTAAGATTTAACTTTTGGATATTTCAGGACAAAGTACAATGTTACTAATGCCTCTTTGCCTTGTGGCATCAGCATTTCTAGATAGGAACACAGCCTTTTTTAATAAAAGGGCCTAAATTGAACTTTTAAAGCAGGAGAGCACTTTTATTCTGTACAGACAGAAGCCAGAGCCAGATCGTCATCACAGCTTTGTACAAATATTTTAAGAGGTGAATAAAACTATGTGCTTCTTCAGAAAGTTTATTATTTACGGTGAAGGGTTAAATCCAGGTGTCACAATGGTTGACAAACATGAAAAGTTTGTTAAAGACCAAATCATGTGAAATGATGACATGTAAAAATGTACATCTTTAAAGTTTGCCATAACCTGCAGATTTGTACGTTTCGCTTTCAAAATCTGAATATACATCACTAAATATCACTGATCTGCAAATTATTTTAGGCTGCATGGTGAGATGTATGTGACAGATTAGTTTGGCTTGAGAAGGGGGTCGAAATTTTAACAGTACAGTGTCTTTAAATGACAATGTGAGTACCAACTCTTGCTCTTCAGCCAGATGTCAGGCCTGGGGTGAAAATGTTTTTCAACACTGCTACTTAGGAAAAAGGATTTCTTGAAGTTAGCCTGAAAAAGTTGACTGTGTTTTATAAACCTTTAGAAACCTAAAGACTGGGCAAAGCGAAAGAACAATAACAAGGTGAAAAGAAAGGAGACTCAATGGTGATTATATTTGTAAAAAATAATGTGGCATTTGGATTTCAGTTTTACCGCTTTTGATGTTCACTTGTCAAAAAGCACCAATTCATGTGCATGTGGGCATCGCTGGGACTGGCCAACTTTGCAAATCAACTGGACATTAATCTTTTGGCTAGGATTTTTGTTTTGATTGTTCATTGTACAAATACATCTTTGTACTCAGGAGTTTATTTTGTTATTTGTTTATAGCACAAGAAACCTGGAATCCAACATAAATTATTTCTTTGAGAAGAACTGTGACTGCTGATGGGAACGTTTTCATGCACTGCAATGTTACTAGTGAGGAAATTTTATCAAATCGGATTTAATTGCTTGAGGTTCTTGTGGAGCCTATTTAACTTTTGAAAGAATGAATAAACAAGTGACGTCCCAGCGAAACATAACGTGCTAAAGCCACCCAGGACTGAGGCTTTTCACTCAAGAATCTAGCACATTTCAATAGTCACTAGACTTCAAAGAATTACATTTTCTTCATTGTCTGTCATCCAGTGGTTGATTTGAAGAAAAGGGGTCATTTTGTGTGAACTCTACACAAAAGCTTGCTTTTTCTTTGGAAACAGCCTAGGAATGGTATTTCAAGCTAGTCAATTACAGGCCTCCACATCTAAAACACACTACACTCAATTTAATAACAAATAAGATTTGCACTTACAAAGGGTAGTTCAAATAAAAGAAATAAAGAGGACAAAACAGAACATAAAGAAATGGAGAAAAAAAATTCCCAAGTGCTAGGTAATTATTTCCGGATGCCCTATCTACTTAACCTTAACAATTCCTTCTTGTCACAAAGAGAAGAAAAACATGTTCTTGTCGGCTCCAGAAAGAGAGTGGGCACAACATCACACAATAGCACACCTACTGTCAGCTGAAGGAGAAGTTTTTATTCTGCTGTTATAAGTTGCTCAAGTCCAAAATAATGGCAAGTACATGTAGAGTAAATGATTAAAACATCAATGTTAAGTTTTCCAAGATGCATTTAGAGAACAACAGTGGAGGTAAATCTAGTTTGGAGTTAAGCTGTTTGGTGCTGTGCTCCTCAAAGATCTTTCTGAGGGGCATTAGAAATGATGCCTCTGAGAGCAACAGGCCAGACAAGGGTTTTGTGCATGTACATTACATAAAGACTAACTGCCACAAGAGGCCCATGTATGGTGAACTTGTGCAATAATTTGTCCAGATGTAGCAGACCTTAAATCACATTTTAGACATGGATGAGCACAAAAAGCTCCTTCTTGAATGATGGGAGGATGTCAAAACAAAAGTTCTGCCAGGTCACTGAAAACACTCTGTTCATTATCTGCCATTGTTTGCAAAGTAGAGTCTAGACTTCTATGATACTTGCATGCATTACACTGAAAGCTACGAGGGTTAGCTGCATAACAGACTCAGCCACAATGCCCAGCTTTACAAAGAGGACGATTGTGGCTGGAATGTGCTGTGTTCCCAGGAAGACTAGAGCAATCCATCACAAAAGGAAAACCCACACGGTGGGCACTTTTCTTCTGCTGCGTACAGGAAGCAAAATGAGAACGATCAAGTTTGACACTATTCACATGGTCTTCACAAGGCCCTACAATACCTGGCCACGCAGACAGAAAGCCTGGCTTAAGAAAAGCCCAAAGCGCTGGTATAGTCTTCGTCACATGAAAGCGTGTCCATATTTGTGACACTTCCAGGCGATGAGCCAAATCAAGAGCAGAGGGCTTGTCGCTGTGGGGCCGCTGGGCCTACCACAATGCACCACCAGAGACCTGGGCTGGCACAGGCTCAGTAAACAAGAGCACATCCAACGATGATACTGTATTGCACTAGAACAAAAGCTGATATGAAAAAGTTTGACAAGCACAGCAGCCCACATTTAAACAATCCCTTCACAAAAAAGGGTTAGAGGAATGAAGCTTGCACAACTTTAAGTTTAAGCAGGTGTACAATAGTCAAAATATCAACAAGTTAAATGAAACCTTTTATATAAAAGTCATATTCTACAAACAAAATAATCAATAAAAATAAATGGCTTTAAACTTAAGACAGCATCTTAGTACAGTACTGCATACCTCTACAAGAGTCTACCTCCGAAGGGCCTTCTGCTCTGACCTCAGATCACTTCACACACTGTCAGCGCAGATGATTTGTCCATGTTTTCTGCAGTTCATTCTGTTCAGTTTACATAGTGGAATATTAAACCAATTCTACTGACACCGTGAAATGAAATATGTTCAGTACTTTTCTGATATTGTTTCCAGATCAGGTAACAATGCACAAGCACTGTTTGAGTGGTTCACCCGACATGTGGCAAATCTGCTGTGGAAACCCATTAAAGAACATAACCACACTGAGCAACAGAGCCACAGACATTGATGAAAACCTCGCCTGACACAGCTGAATGAAGAGAGAGCTCTGAAAAGGCGTGGACATAACTTTACACTAAACACATTACTGCTCATTCACTTGGAGTCAAATGGCCTCTGCTCTTCAGGACATCACTCAATACTCCCTTTGTGATCATTTAAAGTGAAAGGATTATTTGAAACCCTCAACAAACCAGAAAAAGGGAACTTATCATCTGTGTTGGAACTAAAGCCAAAAAGATTCAATCATTGAATGCAAACATTATCAGTCTCTTATGACTCTGTGGATGAAATCCCCAAATAATGATGGACAGCAATTACCACAGCAATGTGCCAATTTTATTGCTACTATGCAGAATGTCAACAAAGAAACATTATACAAAACAAGGTTTTAGCTGAAGAACCACCTTATAAACTGCTGGGGCAATACTGATAAATGTTTATTACACACAATTATTAGTTAATAATACTTAATACTTCTGAATGAATGCTAAAACATCTCTATTTGTTTAACATTAGGCTAACTGAAAAGTCACAATCCTTCGCTGTATACACAGTACTGTTCAAATGAATGCCAAAAGCCTCGGGAAAGCAGCCAAAAGAAGGTCACAGGGTCAAGCGGGCTGAATCATTTTGAGGCAGCATGTGGTGAAAACCCAAACACATCACCCTTAACCCCTCCGCGCCCAGCTCAACCCCAGACCAAGAGCCTCACTCATCAGCCTAAGCCAGTTCCCACCTTTGCACAGCTTTGAAGTAGGAAAAGCCCCGGCAAGTACTGATTGTGTCTCTTGCAGAGATAAATATTATCTGTCGTGTGC
The DNA here is from genome assembly GCA_038363315.1 of Mugilogobius chulae. NCBI lineage: Eukaryota > Metazoa > Chordata > Actinopteri > Gobiiformes > Gobiidae > Mugilogobius > Mugilogobius chulae. The sequence goes on from CM076397.1 coordinate 41,505,516, forward strand.
AGAAGTGGCTGTACGTGGGGAAACACAGAGCAGCTGCTGCGAGGGTCATCTCCAAGCTCACATTTCACATGCTGCTGGGACAGACTTGCGCCAAGACTGCGGTCACATTTGTCGATATCAGACATGCCATTCCAGCCATCATCCTCACAGCTCAATTACATCAAACTACTGCCTTTGTCCTTGTGTATCTGGAACCACACTGGAACACAACCAACAAAAGGCTTACGTTAAGCTTCAATGAAACTATGAAGACGCCAAAATACAATGGCCACCAATGACCTTGTCACTGGATCAAGTTAGTATAATAATCAGAAAAAAGTCTTATTGTGATTGTAAGTGAACAAAAAACACTAATAAGAAACTTCCTTTGAAAAAAGGAATCTTTTTTTCAAAGGAAGAAATCTTTTTTGTTCTTTGAACAAGTCAAAGTTAACTCTAATTCTAAGTTAATATTCAGCTCTAGTACTTGTGATATCATTTTTGAAAAATTTCTATAGCAATCTCAATTACTAGTACTAAACTTGAATTTTTTGGCAAACACACAAACAAACTCAAACAGAGCAAAAGCATTCATGCAAATACAATAGATGTCAAGAAGCATACTTTTGCTGTTCATTTAAATCTATTTCTTATTTTTTTTTGGGATTGAAGATATTCATGCCCCTATAATTCCACACAGTGGCTAGCACTCTCACCTTGCAGCAAAAAGGTTACAGGTTTGACTCTTAAGCCTTACTCTCTGGAGTTTGATGTTTTCTCCTGTGGGTTTCGTCTCACTCTGGTTTCCCCCATCAATTCAAAACATTCATGCTCTCCAGCTACTATTGTCCTGACCAAGCCTATAGCCAGCAAGAACAACTGGAGACGGGTCCCTGGATGTTGCACTGCAGCGATCACTGCTTCTGACAGTTGCCCCCAGAGGCCCTTGGAAGGATGAGTTCAGAGACCTGCACTAGACAAGTTTTTCAATCCCACTCCCGCTCAATCCCTAAAACTTCTTGTCTGTTGACCCTGAGATTGCACAGGGCCCTAGGGCGGCAGACATGAGGCATAACTACAATATACACATAAAAAATGACTGATCTATGCGTAAATTGGCATAAAAATGTCTGCAATCATTATTGTGTCCATCTGACATTCACAATTTCAATATGACTTCTTACCTGAAGCACAAAGCTCCACACATCTCCAGTGTCTGATAAAAATCAAGTTTATTTTGCTCAAGCACACACTATGCATAATAGCCAGTCCTTTATTCATTCATTCTACCAGGAAAGTTTTTGTCCATGCTGCTGCTGATGCCAGGACAGAGCTAACATGCGCCAAACCAGGAAATCCTCTTGAAATCAGACCAAAGCAACACTGTCTGTCATGTTCTGTCCCGTTAATGTTGTTGGGTGCAGCCACATCCACGTTCTCTATAGCAAGAATCAGGTTCCTCAGAGTAGAGCATGATCACCAATTCTTGCCTGAGGCACTGCCTGCACCCAAGTTTACCTACCAGTCCAATGAGTGTAAATATTTAGTTTTATGCCCCAGAAAGTTTATTGTAATAGCACACGTAGGTGAAAAAGAGACCTCTACATGCAGTCTTCATTTAATTATTATTATTATTATTTTTTTAATCTGTAATAAAGAGCTATGCGAGTCACTATATGACTTTGGGATGGGAGCTTGGCCGTGCAGGCGGTGGTAAGCCTGCTTCACTGTTGTATCCAAAAAACATGTGCTGTGCTAAATAATGTATCTGTAAACTAGTGCTGTGCCAAAAGGTTTGAGAGGATGAGTTAGGGAGGTTCATACACACTTCCTTTTTACCTGAGTTAGGCACACCGGCTTTAATTTTAGAACGTTCAATTAAAGAGTATTTATGTAGACTAATATTCTTCAGAAGTGTACACAACTCCATATATGTTTAGCTATAATTTAAACTAGATGAAAGAAGTTGTTTTTGCATAAAATAGCACTTTTAATAATACTGATTTACAAGTGTCTACACTTGAAAAACAAAAACCACAATCAATCCAAAAAGAACATTAGAGAAGAGCAGTAATGATGATACAGAGCATTGTAAAAACTGCTGTGCGTTAAGAATATATATGTAATTTCACTTGTTTCACACAAACATTCTGCAACTATATCTAGCCTACAGATTTCTCTAGATTCCACGACACACACACACCACACCCCTGTATACAGAGGGAGGTGCTGGTTGTGTCCTGCTTCATTGTAGGTCAGTCCAGTCTAAGACTAAAAGCTTATGCATTGCAATCCACCAGACATTCACAGCCTGGGCTAATTATATCCCACCAGTTGGGATAGCCGTCTTTTATTGTCTTTCCTGTGAGATAACTCAAAGACATTTTGCACTACTGTACACCTAAGCCCTTTGCTTCATTTGGGACAAATTTAATTCAACACTGAATTTTTAGTTGTCTGGAACAATGACGTTCAACTTTCAGTTTACTGATTTTTTTTTTTACCAAAGACAGCCTTGTTCTTCTTTAGAATTTGAAGAACTTTTAATATGTTGCTAATTTTATGCTTTAAAACAACCAACAACAGGCCTTTAAAAATCACCACCTCATTAACTAGAAATGTCACATATTTGGTCCAGATGTGCTGCTCCCTGCCAACAGATGTCAGACTTCACACTCATTACAAACAAAATATTTTCAACGAACAAACAACCTGGCCGCTTTGAACCATCTGAGAGGTCAGTGTTGGATTCTGAATGTTCAGGCAGGTTCTCACTCTAAAATAACTATCCACTTTATGTAAGTCTCATGAAACTCCAGAGACTTCGAAGAACTCTATAACCGGACAGTGTTGCTTTTATGTGCAGTGACGACTGCTCTGGGGCACAACGCAGACGTGTTAAAAATAGGGCTGCACTATTAATTGCAATCAAATCAATACAGCAATATCAATGGATGCAAATTACCAAGTCTCAAAGACTGCAATATGTAAATAATCTTATTTTTAGTCTCAAATGACAAAATCTATCATTTTAATCTGACTTAAAACATCTAATTTTATAGAATAGATCTGTAAAAAAAAACATGGTTTAAAAATACATGTGGTTCTTTTATTCTTTTGGAAACGTTTAAACTGTCAGATTTTTTTATATTGAGACACCACAGATTAAAGTGAGGCTAAACAGGCTTTCAGAGACTAACTCCGCCCACAAGTGAACCCCAAACAGGCTCGCAAAAGTGGGAGATGCCCGGAGGTCTTTGAAGAGACGCCCAGTGGGTGTGAACAGACTTTGATTGACAGCACCAAATATGAACAGCGGTCCTGGTCCTGACGTGAGATTTGCAGCGGAGGGAGCTGTACAGCAACAGCACCAAGTCTTTGCTTACACGTAAAGATTTTTTTATATTTGCTTTGCAAATCATACGTATGAAACCTTTGCTTTAGTCTAAATAAGCGCATGAGCCTGTTATGTGAGTATTTTCTAAAAATGAAAATCGAAAATGAAAAACACAGGAATGAGTTTCGAACCAGCGCATCGTTGAACTAGTGGTGGCACAACACGCCACTCGCTCAACAAGCTGAGCCAAATGACGGATGATATCATTACGCAGCAGGTGATCTCCTTTCAACTCTCCGCAGCAGTGATGTCAGAGGGAGGAGTTTAGATAAATCATCTGGGCGGCTCGTCTGCCGCGTCAATACACTGTGACGTCGGAGGGTACTGAAAATGCACTGACAGCGTTTGCCCATCGTGGCAGTACAGCCGCGGGTTTTGCACACATAACTCCAAAATGAACGAGTTTGCACAAAAATGTCCAAAAAAGGCCTGGAAACAGTAGATAATTCAGTTTTGACCCCATATACACAGTCTGACAGTGAAAAAAAGTTGATTCTGAGTTTAGTTTCTCTTTAAGGGTTAACAGGATTAAAATATCAATTTGAGAAAAAAATAAAATCACTTTGCTGACATAGTATTAGTAGAGGTGCCAGAGCAGTGAGTAAAACTAGGCCTTTTTAAAAAAACAAAAAAACTTTTTTGCAGTTTTTAAGATTCGATAAGATAAGCTGTATTGTACCACGAGGGGAAATTTGTCTTGGGCAAGTAGTGCTGGTGCAACTAGACACAATACATAAAAATATTGCAATTGTGGGGACTCCAGGACATGTTTGAATGTGAACAGAACAGATTTTTAAAACATTAATAGCAGATCAAATCAGTAAGCAATACTTGTCTGAAAACTTGCAACTGTCTCAGTTATGTGGTATTGAGTGAAGCAAATCACTGGAAAGCTGTCCACATCATAGTGGTGCATCAGTAATGGCTCAGCATGCTTAATGTAACAGTAATTAACAAGAAAAGAAGGTCACCCTGGGCTAAAAGGCCTCAGACACACACCTCACTCTTACTGACCTACTGCATTGCAACAATAGCACTTGATATCTCTATGTGTCTCTCTATGTGTCTTTCTATGTATCTCTCTATGTGTGTATATATATATATATATATATTTATATATATACTGTATACACATCAAATGATACAGCCCTATTCAATTTGTTTGAACAGGTCAGGTCACAGAGTTTCTGATGAATGACTAAAAAGGTCATCAATGCACAATGCAAATAGTGTAAAGTGGTTTCCGACTCAATTATGAGCGAATATCTGAATTTTGTCTTTCCTAGTGAACCCCAGAACTCTTATATGAGCTCTGGCGCACTGTAAACAGCTGAGGGCCCCTTTTCTGCCTGTCTGGAACAACATTAGAGCACTTCCCACCGTCGCCAGCCACAGCATGACACAAAGAAACCTCTGTAGCCCACAATGCTGAAGTGACCACTGTCCGTTTGGTAAAGCTGGGGGAGGCTCCATTTTTCTATCACTCCTCCTCATTTCTAGAGGCCCCCTTTCCTCTCTGCTGCTCCTCAGTGTCCCACTGAGAGGACAGAGACAGGCAATGCCACAAACTTGTCAGTGGACCTAGGACTGTAATAGCCTGCCCTGCACACATTGGTTTATTAATACTAAAAACTTAAATGAATTTCAAAAATCAATTTGGGAAGTGTGAATTTACAAATTTTGGTAATGGTGGATTACAAGTATTTTAACATACATATCTAAATAAGGCATAGAATGGCTTTGCCATACACAGTTCGCAATATTATTGTTTTCTATTCAAACCTAAGGTCAGACCTTTGATAAATACATTTGTTGAATTGATAACATGAACAGAATAATAAAAGTGAACGTGATGCAGCAAAAAAAAAAGTTATAGTTGCAATGCTGATAGAGATCATCATCAGATACACATTTAACGTATAAAAGCTGGGAATAAAACTTGATTTTGCAATCTGTATTCAAGATTGCAACTTCAGTACATACTGAATACTGATCAAAAATAAAAATGGAAAAAGCGGTTTGTGCATATGCGCGGATAATGTTGTAGTCACATTTACTTGATACTTAAAGGGGTCCTAGTGTGTTTTTTTATATATTTAGTGCGAAACTCGACATTTGCAGATCAGTAATTGATTGTAAAACCACAAACTGATCTAAAACGACTTGAAAATAGAAACAGCTCTACTGACTTCCTGTTCAATACTGCAGAACTGATAAGCCCCGCCTCTTCATTTTAAAATGTAACTGTGAAAAGCAACAGATTTAAAATAACAAATTATTATTGTTGGAAAGTAGCTATGGGACAGTTTGAACCATTTATGCTTCACAGTGAGAATTAATCTTTTGAATTAAAACAAGTAAATAAAGACAAGTGGTAGGGGATAGGTGGTAGGTGAGAACAGGGATTTCTGAGCACTTGAGCCCCAGCTGAAGAACAATACAAGATTACTCCTACATGCAGGAATCGATTCAAATATAACTTTGAGTAAACAAATGGTGAAGGGAGGCCAATATAATGAGGTTAAAATCTTAGAAAAGTGAATTTGACATAATAGGTCCCCTTTAAAACATGTTACCATAATTCTGTTGGACTGACAACCCTTTAAATGAAAAATTACAATAAAAGCGATAACTCAAAATATAAATATTATAATCAAGATATTGATTTTGTGGATGGAGAAGTCAAACTCGTGGCCCAACAAACACAAATCTTACCAGTTTCTCATTAACAGTAATAAGTTGCGAGTCTTGCCCTTGTTTCTCTGCCAGCCTTGATGTTGATGTGCTTGTAGATCTGAAAACCATGGAAAAAGAAAATAACGTGAAGCAAAATTATTATTAAAAACAAACAAACACAGTGTTAAAGTGTGCTTTGGATGCACATCTCGGAGGCTGAGGCACTTAGAAAGGACAAAAAAAAACGAAATCCCCACCACTGATTAGTTCTGTGTGGTGCATCTCTGGCAAGCTAGACCTCATCCACCAAGACATGCTTTGGACAAACATCTGCTGAGGACCGTTTGATTGTATGTGCTGTCACTCACACGCCAAAGACAGGGCACACCAGAGACATATTACTGCAATTCAGATAGCATGAGTCGGAGGTTGAGTCAACTTGTTTCACTACCATGACATCATTAGATGATCATATATATATATATATGATATTAGATATATTATATATATATATTATATATATATATATATATATATATATATATATATATATATATATATATATATATATATATATATATATATATATATATATATATAATATATATATATATATATTATATTATATTTATATACATATATATATATTATTATTATATATATTATATATACATACATACATACATATTAGTGCAGTCAAGCGATTAAAAACTAGATGAGATTAATTAATTATGATCTGTAATGAATTTATCTAATTAATCTATTTTTAATCTCACCTAAAAAATTGCTGGGAAAAAAAACACTCAACTTTAGTGTTTTTGTTTTGTTTTTATCCAATTTAATTAATTACATTATTGTTGCAGATGGAAAATATTAATATAATATATAAAATGAAGACTTTAGGAAGTCTTTCGTTGCTAAGTTTTCAAGTTGAACAACCCTTATGTCTACTTTGCAACTCACATATGGAAACAATGAAGTTTGTGTTTTAGGTCTGTTTGAAATTGAAATGAACTGTCATGCACTGTATTTTAGTTATTTTGTATTCAATGCTCTTGTCCTGTGCTGCTTGACCTCTTGGCCAGGTCCCCCTTGAAAATCAATAAAGTTTAACTAAAATAAATACAAAATTAAGTTAAAGATTTCAAAATAGATTCATGCGATTAAAAAAATTAACTCGATTAATATGTCTGTAATTAATTCATCTCACTTAATGTACTAATTTGACACCCCTAAAATATAAATATATATTTATTGTATATATTTACAATAAGTGTCTGTTGTGGCTTTACAGTGCAGAATATGACAAGATAAATCGAAAAAGTGGCATCGGCATAGTATTATGTACAATACTTGTATATGACTAAAATTATGAACAAATGAGATACAATTTTGAAAAGATCTGATCATCTTACAATACAGATCATGGTTTAAGATTAGGTTCATTTTACCTTAACAGTTTTGGGATTTCCCCAGACGATGCATGTTTGAAAGTTTTGGTGTGATACGCTTAAGAGTCACTGTACAGACGGAAAAAACGCGTTTTATTTAATAAAGTTGTTCGTCTAGCCAGTTATTAGTGATGGCATGCAACACATATTGAACTGTATGTGAATCTCTTGCCCTCTAAACTAATTTGTCAGTGTTGTTAAAGCTAATTACCCGACTGGACACGCGGTATAAAGCCAAATTTAGACGTTGAACACTGATTTTATTATACACTTAACAACAGGCTAGATCCGGTGCCACATTCTTGATAAGCGGGCATACAATAAACGCGCGTGTTGTTTAATAGATAGAAAATATTGTCGTCCACTGTTGATGTGCCAAGCTTTTGCTATGCTACATTGCAGCCACCGTGTTATTGCAAGACGAATTACGCACTATGATATACTATATACATATGCGGGATGAAAACATAACAACAGAAACAGATACATGTTTACCTGAGAGGATTTAAAACCCATTTTGAAGCCACATTTAGACAGATAAACGTCCCAAGCCCAGAAGTGACATTGAAGACGCCATATTTGTTTTGAGGAATCAAGTACGGCAAGCGAAAGGGACCAAATGTATCGCGCGAGGAGAACGGAGAGGTTTGGCAGGAAAATATAAACTTGATGCCAGAATGTCAAAAGGCCAGTCTAAGCGTGTCACACACATAGCAAGACATGTCCAGACAGATATAAGACCGTTATACGGGTCAGCTGCCAAGTGCATGTCAAAGAGGTAGCAACAGCGCTTGTAAAATAAAATGAAACCATACACTTTGAGCTTCGTCTATTTGTATATATGTAGATGGAAGAAAAATAGTAATATAAGTAATAAGTAATAATAATAATAATAATAATAATAATAATAATAATAATAATAATAATAATAATAATAATAATAATAATAATAATAATAATAATAATAATAATAATAATAATAAATCATGCACACATCAGCAAGCATAAAGAAAAAAAGTTTAATTGTATTACTCTTCATATCTGTACAAATACCATCAAACTTTGTATGTACATATGACATTTACATAAAAAATACAAAACTATATTTTTGTAATTTTTTTTCAGTCTTGTGATTTGAAATTGCCTATTGAAGTAGAAAACAAAACAACAGAAAAGTATGAAAGTACAACAGTAAATGAAGTCTTTGCTCTGTAAGATAACAGAACACATTGGCATGTTTGGACTCTAATGGCACAGTGTTTCCAAAATATTCATTGTATATATCCCTTTTTAACTGCTAAATAAACATAGGCAAGTGATTTTGGTGATATACACGTTAAAAACTCCTTGATGGGGGGAAAAAAGGGGGTGGGGTTTTCTTCATCACTGCTGCGTTGCACATGATACAGTGCCACCGCTATCACCAGAATCCCTTTGGTCAGTTGTAGTTGTAAACAAACCAGTAAACCACTTCTGTACATAAAAGTATTGATATATTGCCAATAAATAAAAACACAGCCTAAACATGCATGTACATATGTATGACAAACATCCGTGATAAAGATTTGACAATAACAAGCAGATTTTTACAGCTCACGGAATGCAATTTACAGCTTATAGAGGGTCTCTACTTACACGTTTATGACAAATAAATAACACTGTTTATCCTTGAACAAATATATTTCTTCATGTTAAAAAAAAAAAAAGTGACAAACAATAAAATCGAAATGAGTGGTAATGTAATATATAATGGTAAATAGTATGCCTGACAACATAAAGGTATAAATTATAAAACACAAACAAGTACGGTATAAATAAACATCTAGCAAACTGAACTATATGTATACTTCCTTTAAAAAAATAAAAATAAATAAGCATACACATAATTTACAGTTTGAACAAAGAACTGTTACTGGAGCCTAGCCCTCCAGCACAGGGAGTAACTGGACAAAGGTTGTGTAGTCTGAGTCCTCATCATCTTCCTCCTCCTCCTGGTCTTCTGTAATGGCTAAATGGGAGAATATATGCAGCTGTTGTATGAAATTAACCACAACAGAGCAGAAAATCACTGAATGTTGTGTTAATAAAGCAGTCACAGGCACCTAATGATATGTTTATGGTATTTCAGTTTTTTGTTTCATCTGGACAAAAGTTCCAATATTTCCAGGGATTTGTTGGAAGAATGGAAGCCTCTCTGTGTTGTGCTAAATAACTTCAATGTAGGGAAAAAGCTTTAAGGAACAGAGTGAAGCAGAGATGGATGGAAGGAGAGGAAAGGGAAACACAGGGTGAGTTAAAGGGGGCTGAGGCTCAGAGTTCCAATGGCTCAGGTCTCTTTAGAGCAGATTCCTGGAAGCAGACACACACAAAAATATGCTCTGGTGGTCAGGGAGTTGCAGGCTCTTTTGTGCTGCTAAATATCGAGTTGAGAGGATTGTGTCATAGCCTTGCTGTGAAGCAGGTCAAAAATCAATAACACACTTCTGAGGTATTTTCTATTCTTTTACATATGTCATTTACATTGAACACAAAAGACAAGCAAGAACAACCAAAAAATAAAAATAGGCAGTCCCTCAATCCAATAGATTTGTCATATCAATAAAACATTCAAAAGATGCTAATAAAAGTTAACAACATGTTAACTTTTTGTAATGCTTGGATGAGCAGTTGATACGCAAACAAGCAGATAGTATTTTGCATATCATGTCATGTCACATTCACTTTTGTTCACGAGGTGATTATAAAATTGGTCCCATGGATTGCTCTGTGAATGTTTACACACTTTTTCACTTCTAAAATTCTTTCTTTCCCTTATAAATACATAAGGTTGAGAGATTGGCACCAAAGTTACAATCACCATCTGTTTGATAATAAGCTAAGTTATGTATGTCAATTATTGGCAGTACAATGTTGGAAGAAACACTGCATTTGAACTGAATCTTTAAGCAGACAGAAACAAAACACAAGAGACATTTACACCACTATTGCCACAAAGTTTGCATGTGAATTGTGGGAGATAACCACTATTATAAACAGCATAGGTTTCAGGCAAACTGCTTTTACAATTCATAAAAGTGAGCCTACTCCTAAAACTAGACCTTGATTATCTTAATTTACACTGCAAACCAATACTGCTGTATTAAGTTGAGCTTGGTGAAAGATCAGGTTCACAGACTAAAAAAAAAAGCACAAAAACACAAAAGCATATGTCAGCAACAAGACAAAGTCATGCAAAGTGTTCCATTTCAAAGTCCTTTGCCTGTCATGTAGTGTGGCTGAGTGGGTCTGGGCACAAAGGGGTACGGGTGCTCTTGGGTTAATGTAAGCAACACCAAACACAGTCTTTGTTGAAGGTATTTTTCACATTTTGTTTACTTACAGTTGCAAGATCCTGAGTGCTTGACTTCAAGAAGAATACCCAAAGAGCAAGCAGCCTGCTTCATGGCACATTCGCTGGAATATGTTGTATTGTCACTGGCACACACAGCCTCATCAGTTCGGCTCTCCGGACAGCTCTCATCACACAGAGAGCAACGACCCCGGCTCATGCGGGCATCCCACAAACACTTCTTTCCTCCACTGCACTGGATGTCCTCACACGACTTGGCCTCTAGGAGCAGAGAGAGCATGAATTAGCTTAAGAGCAATATGCTCTAAAACGAATTTAAAAGACTTATTTTCAGGAGCATCAAATGTCTCCTGAGGCTTGGACAAGCAACACCTAAACCTGTTTTTATGGGGTTGATTTTGAGGTATTTTTAAGACTTTGTGATTGGGATTTCTGGATACAATTTGACTGAAATATTAACTTGAAGTTTTCATGTCTATATGGCCCCCAGCACTGCTCTGCTTCACTCTGGGTTTCTCAAGTTCCCATATGGAACAGAGCTGCCAACATCAGGAAATAATAAGATGTCTATCATCTCTTGAGCAAACACAAGTAACTACTAACACACACAGTTTGTAGACCCCCTTCTCAGTGGAATGTTGGCAGAAAGAGAAGTGCGTAATCGCAGCCAGGGCTACGCAGTGGGACACTTACTGATGCATTTGCCCTCATAGGCCACGCCAATAGATCGGCCCAGCAGACATGTAGCTCTTCTCAGGTGGCATGCGCTTGCATACACTATCCCGTCATTTCCACACAGATATTGCTCGGGTGACGTCACTTCAGGGCAAATCCGATTACACGTCACACAATATGCATTATTTGTCTGGTCCACAACGCACGTGGAGCTGCCGGGGCACAGAACGTCACGGCATGTTTCTGGCAGGAAAGAAGAAATAGAGGGATAAATACAGGTCGCCAGGGTTTTAATGTACACAAAATAGTCTAGCCTACTTACTTTTGCACTTGCCCTGGTACTGCACATCCAAGTCTGGGTGGCCTTTGCACTTTGCCTTCAGCAGCGCGCACTGGTCTTTGTAGGTCTTTCCGTCCGAGCCACACACAGGACCCTTCCAGGTGATGTTGGAGCAGTCCGGAGCGCACACGCAGCGCGGCTTGCTTCTTCTATTCATCTTGCACCGCTTTCCGGGCCCACAGTCAACATTGTCACAGGTTTCTAAAGGAGTGCATTAATGTTATGTGTTGCTTATGAGAATATAGGCTTCGTGTGAGTAAATATGACACAATCGTGTGAGGACAGATGGAAATTAATGCACCTCCACCTTTGCATGGTATGCAATTAGGCGCTCCGCCATTGAAGATCATCCACCTAAAGAGCGTGCTGTTTGGGACATCCTCTTCGGTCCAGGACGTACCCAGACGCCCGCTGCGGCAACACTCCTCTCGGCTCATTCCGGGCATGTACAGAACTTGGCATCTTCCGTTCTTTCCTTGCTGCAGCCAGCAATTCCCGGCTGCGGACAAAAAGATGTGCTCAGATACACAAACAAGCTGTGGACATTATCTTAAGCAACTTCTCCTTTACCCCCGCGTGCCCAATCTGTCTCGTTTTTTAGGGAGGCACTGTTAACACTGGTATATCCCAGTTGTGACTGATAGTAGCCTGCAATGCCGTTTGAGATTAAAAAAAAAAAAAAAAAAAAACACTGAATAAGTGTCGCGAGATGCAGGGAGGAGGGGCTTTATGCCCCAAAGCCTTATCTCTGCACAGAAAGTGGAGTGTCTAGACAGTCTTAAATAGCAGCCAGTCTCTTCTACAACACCACACTTTTTATGGGAACATCCAAACTCTAAGCAAAATAAAAATGATTCACAATCAAGAAATATTGAACGAAACGGTGTTCTTAATTGAAGCTTTGCTGCGATGTTATTGGTAAAGACTGACTTTACAGACAGATAGACAGCAGACACACCAGAGCGTTCTGAATTGAAAATAACATTCCGTAAATCATCATGCACACCACCTTAACATATCACAGTTTTAATCTAAAAGTAGGCCTACATAGGCTGGAGGCTATACCTTGAAGTTTGTACAGAAATGACCTGAGTTGAAGGAGGTCACAGATAAAACGGAGGCTGGCAACATCGTGTCAGCTTTAACTTAATGTGTTGGTCTGTGGCACTGAACTGTCCCATGTCGCACCTGCCTTAATAAACACTTCCCTTGCGTGCAGTATGTGGAAACTATAAAGACAGACGGCCAGCAAAGATTACGCCCGGACTTTATTCAAGTTTATGGTAGCAGCCTACTTCAAGCACTCGTGTGCCCATTTTACGCTTCAATATCAAACTCTCCAAAAGTAGTTATAGATGTATGCAAATACCTTACCTTGAACTTTTTGATGTTCCATAAGATGACAAAGCCAAAGGAAGAATAACAAAATGCCTGGTTGAAAGTGGTGTTTCAGCATCCCAAACATGATGGATGAAGAGGCAACGTGAAGCTCGTCAATGACACAGGCAGCGCCAAAGTAATCTTCTTAAGGTGGCAGTGTTGAATAAGTGTCAGTCTGAGAATGCAGTCTCTCTTTTAAATCTATATGGGGTCTCGGGTGGACTGTCTTTGGTGGGCGGGCTCCTCTTCTGTGGGGTGGGGAGATTTTTCCTCTTACCAAAGTTCGCTCAATCCTAATCAGGTGACAGAGTTACAACCAACTTTCTCCTGACTGACTCAGTAAATGAAACTCATAATTGGAGAAAATCCATCAGACATCAGAACCACAACAAAAACGTCACTAAGCAAATTGTATATTTTAGAGTCCAAGACATGATCAAACGCATTATAAGACAACAAAAACAAAACAAATAAGCCAATTTAATAAAATAAAATGTAGAATCAGGCCTTATTATTTTAATAATAATAATAATAATAATATAATAATATAATAATAATAATAATAATAATAATAATAATAATATGCTTAGCTACTACTACTACTAGTAGTAAATAATAATATGCATAGCTTCTACTACTACTATAACTAGTAGTACTAGTAGTAGTCTACTACTACTACTACTACTACTACTACTACTACTATACTAGTAGTAGTAGTAAATATGCATAGCTTATACTACTACTAGCCTACTACTACTAATAAAAGAATAATGTGCATAATAATAATAAAATAATAATAATAAAAAAAATAATAATAAAAGTGTGCATATTATTAATAATAATGTTGAAAATATGACAACAGGCTATTGTTGTATGCGAACAATATCGGTTACACTTCACTGTAACCAATATTTTTTTCCACCAACTGCAGACTGAAGTGTAAATCTTTTGATGAGGGTATAGCCTTTTGAACGGATCCGTACCCAGACAATAATAGAGTTCATAGTAGCTCGCAGCCGCGTTTCTAATATTAGAACAGACAGTTGTTTGGGTTTCTCTCACGGGTCAAGCTTTTAAATATAATCAAACCTGTTTCCGAAGAGGCTTCACCAGACAGAGCAATACGGTGTTGCGTTTCATGCAAAGAGCACACACAAACACGCAGACCTTGGTGGGCTCTTGGCACGCTGACGCACAGTCTGCACTTCTTTTAAGTCCTTGCGCGACCTCTTCAGCGGAACTCGAGTTACAGCTACTCTCAGCGTAGAGCGCAGTGGACACGAGGAGGCATTAAACAGTTAGGCCTTTGATCAACCTTTTCACCTTCATATACTCTAGTTCACCGAGTGCTTCTCACGGTCCCAAGTGATTCAATATTTTTATGCAAAACAGCATAAAACTGGTAAAAGGAACCCATACTGACTGATATTATGGGTAGCCCACTAAGTTAGGCTACTTTAGGTTTATCTGACTCAAACGTTCCTGTTTTTCTTTCCACTATAACGCATGCTGAGAATACACACTTATTCAAACAAGTGTCATTCTTGTACAGTTTTTTGTTTGTTTGTTTGTTTGTTTGTTTGTTTTTTCAAATATGATTTGGGTTTTTACATTTGGGTTTTATTTTTGTAAAATACAGGATTTAGTGACTTTCCAATTAAACAAAGGTCAAATTAAAAAGCAGCTGTTAAGGTGCTATTACAGTTACTTTTGCATAAGAACTGCTCTCTCCAAATAAATGTTCAAAGACACACAGACATCAGTCACCAGTGCTAGCCTACAAGGCAAGCCAAATGTCACCAATAATAGATAGACTAGTTATGTGAACATGTACACTCGCCACTGTCTCGTGTCATGTTCAGCAATTTGTTGAGTGTCCCCAGAGTGTGATTTGTGAGACGAGTCTTTGAAGAGTTGGAGTTTCCAAAACACCTGACATGCAGTCCACAACTGCACCACTGTATCAACTTTAAGTCCTGGCGTAAGCCCTGAGCTCATGCGGAACGTGCCCAACCTTCCGTCTTAAATCCCACTTATGCATGTAAGCAATCAAAGAATGGACTTCAGACAATCAGCTTCTTAATTGTTGGCAACAACCTTTGCAGTTCTTGTTTGTTGTAATTGTTATTCTACCATATGTTTGATTACGGGTCGCTCCAAGGTATTTTCACCAACTATTTCCACACTGTGCTCTCTAGAAACCTCATCTATTTCCTCTTTCACAACACACAGGGATAATTCGGAGTAATTCGAACAGAATTCCCACTCCAACACGTGGGCTCCAGCTGACACCCAAAATTTAGACAAAGAGTGAATTGCACACAAACAGTAGGCTAATTGAAATAACAATGAAACACATGGCACATTGAGATTTTTTAGGCAAGGTAGCCTACATTGTACATTTAAAACACAAAGTCACATTTATTAACTTCTCAGACCCTCATTCAGAAATAGGCCAGCTGATGTGACAGCACTACGTGAGCGGGGATGGAGTTACAGGACCTGTATGTGTCACTTTATTTTTATATTTAAATCATGTATGCAGCTAAAGATGGTTTTCCAAAGTTCACTTTTTAAAGTTTGTCATCAGAACTTTTTCAGGCGTGTACTAATCAGAACCTGGTTCAAACATGTTTTCGCAAGAGGAGTTGAGTTTGAGAGTGTGCAGGATTTAGGAGGACAGACAGAAGAAGTCTACATAAAGGATGGAAATCTGTGTTTACATAGTAGCAGTGGGTAAAGTAGCCTGCTACCAAAGTTTTACTTCTCAAATCTCTAACAAATGCCGCCCTCTTGTGACCAGTCGCACAAGTACAAGCATAGAGCAGGGATTGAAATATTGATTTAAGGTACCCCCAAGGGATTGTCAACGTCTGACCCCGTCAGATCTCAGAATAAGCAAGACAGGCCTGGTTAATACTTGGTTGGAACACCAGATGCTATAGTCCTGATCAGTGTACACTGGTGTGAATGACTCTTTTTTTGATGAAAAGACCTTCAAAGAATAGGAAAATGCATTAGAAATATCGATTTTATTTTATGGAACATAAAGCTTAGATGCAGTATTTGTTTCCCTGTTTTTAAAACCTTGTTAGCATTACTTTGCAATAAACATCTCACCCTAAATGAAATACAAAATGTACAAATTCTCACAGAGAACATTGTTTCCTGCCTGTAGCACATACACATTTTGTTGCATTTATCCATTGTAAGCATTTTTTTGTCCACAATTGCTATCAAAATATTGCCCCAAGTAGTCAAATTAAACAAAGAACACAATGAAGAGACTAGATCATAGTAATTCTCACAACACCTCATTGTCTTGTTCATGGCTCTGTGCATCCTCTTCTGCCTCCTTTTGAAGCTGTTGGTACTTTCTTTTAAAAAATCCAAACTAAAATAAAAGACACAGGGATTTAACAAGAGAATTTTTTATTTGTTTAACTGGTCTACCAGTGTTTTGTTTGTGAGCACATACCTTCCACAAAAGTCCGATAGCCAGGGCTAAAAGCGCCAGACCTCCAAATACACTTCCAACGATAACTCCCACAGGGACATCTCCTTTCTCACCAGGTTTGTTTACAGTCAGCACCACCTGATCCAGCACATTACATCAAACATTACAACACACAATCTAATAGGATGTTAGCATGTGAGTTCGGCTGGGTGTTCTTACAGGAAGTTGTTTGAGACCAATTATGAGCAGATCAGGGTTAGCCGTCTCAACGTTTACACTGGCAGTCAACTCCACAGTCTGGTACGTAGCCTTCAACAAAAAGACACTTGTAAGAGCACACTGTTAAGCAATGAGTGAAATCATTTGGGGAAGACAGTTGAGAACCATAAAAGTACTTACAGTTATGAAAGTGCCATTCCATATCCTTGTATTTACGTTTATATAGTAGTTACTTAGAGCTTGAGTGTCTTTGATGATGCATTTTATTTGCTGGCATTTTGCAGTTTTGCAATCCTGTTGGTTAAACATGTCAATAAGTATTGATAGCATCTATAATCACCCATATCATTGTTTACATAATATATGTTCAATATTTTCAACAGCTTTTTGCTCCATTTTCTAAAGCTGGCTTATCCAAATGGTGAGCAGTCTGGCTCATCATGGTAATGGTTTGGATAATATTGCAAAGAAATCTCAGAAAAGCTCTGCTTCCGGCTTTTCCTTAAACCATGATTTCTGTGGATTTTCATTCATTTTCAACCACTTAATCCCATTAGTCGCGGGTGACTGGAGCCTATCCTAGTGACTTTGGGCCTTAGGTGGGGGAATATATATATATATATATATATATATATATATATATATATATATATATATATATATATATATATATTATATACTGTATAAATTATGCTGACCAGTTGGTCTGAACCTCTGAAGCTCTCCTCGGTAAAGGACACTTTGTGGCTCTTCCCACCAGAAAGAATCTTGAGTGGATCAACCAGTGCACTGACATCAGGGCAGCTGACCGAGCCTCCCTGCAAAGAAGACACCAGGTGGTTTTAAGGCTGACTGTTCAAAACCATTTCCAAGATTCACTCACCTTTGGTGTATCCACACTCATAATGTAGAGCAGTTCATTCCCTCCTTTGCTAGTCAGAGGCACATTTATGTACACGTACAAGAGGTTGACAGGAAGAATCCCTGTTGATACCTTTTAAGTTCAATAAGCAATATGTAATAACAAGCTCACTCAGCAAAAATATATTGTAAATGTGAATGAGTACCTTCACTGTGAAGTTAAACAGAGGGCCAATGTCATCCAGAGAAGTTATCGTTTTAACAACTGAAATTGCTGAGTCAGCTACATAGAAATTAATGTTCGTTTCCCTGCAACAAAAGGACAATGTAATAAAACCACGATTGGAAAGAAAACTTAGTTGTTCCTATAGTTATATGTAAAAATATGTTATTATTGTTTTGTGCTTGAATACCACTATTAACACTACCTGGACAGAATGATCCCTGCATCATAACGGACTGGAATAGAGATAGATACTTTGTTGTCAGCAGGTCTTTCTTCTTTTCCATCACTGAAAAAATTTGCAATAAATCCTCTGTTTATTTAAATTATTTAAATGTTCTCTTATTTTACCTTTTAGTTTCAAATGTCAGCTCAGCTTTGTTCTGTGGTTGTTCAAGGTTATAATCAAAATTTATTTGAAACTGAACCTGTGAGAGGAGCATACCAAATGTAGAAGTAGAAATAAATAAATACAACAACAACAACAACAACAACAACAACAACAACAACAACAACAACAACAACAACAACAACAACAACAACAACAACAACAACAACAACATATTTAGCAACATCACAAAATTGTCAAATGTGATTCATACCTCTGCATTTGTCCTGAGCAATGGGTATCCCACTTGGCAGGTAACCGTTTGTGTCTGTGTAGAAGAGCAACTCACTTTGTCTGTCTGAAAATTAAAAATGAAGGTTGGTTGAAATGTTCATTCATTTCATCACTTGTTCTCATTAGGGGTCGCGGCGACTGAAGCTTTTCCCAGCAACTTTGGACCTTAGGCGAGTATTTGCCATGGAAGTATAATTAACATAGTAGTCATAGTAGTACTTGCCATGCCTAGTCTGCCGGAAATTAACCACCACAACAAAAACAACAACTACAACAACAACAACAACAACAGTAATTTTGGGCCTTGGGTGGGGGAACGCCTAGACAACTCGTCACAGGGTCAGAGACTAACAACCATTCTCTCTGATTCATTCACTAGGAGAATTTTACACTGATGACCAGTTGACCTAAACAGACAAGATGGTAACATACAAACTCAACCCAGAGAGATCCTGATGTGTTGACTTGGCACACTGTTGTGTTTGTGAAGTCAGAGCTCTAAACACTCTAAGGGCAAATACTGAGCTTTTCAAAAAAACTTTTATTTTTTTCCAAATAAGGTTTATGTCAGGCAAGTACTTACAGGAGGAAAGACTGAAGAGTAGTAGAGGTTGCTGGAGTACATAACCACCACTTGTGTGTTGTAGGCATTCTCCTTTTTGTTCATAACACTAACTGTAAATGATAGCTCTTTGTCATTGGCTCTGACCAGCACTGGAGCGGAGCTGCAACATACACACATTGTCACTGCATTACAAGTACATTGTAGGATTGTATAATGATTAAAACAAGCTTTATTTTTTCACATATTGTCATTGGGAAAAAAGGGTCTTAAAACCCTTGAGGAAAAGACACCTACCCAAAGATAATGAAACACATTTTGTTAAACAATATGATGTCATTTTCTACACCCAAATAGTTTCTACAAAACCCGTCATTTAATACTCATGCTGGTAAAACTCAAAACACATCAAAGGTTTGTTCATTGTATGTATTCTTTGTTTCCAAAATGCTTATAACTCTTTCAGTAAGAATCTTGATACAAATTATTTGTATTCATTTGTAGTTTACTTGTAGTAATTATAATTATAACATTGTATTACATTTGTAATTTTGCAATTTGATTCAATTTGGGTCTCCAATTTTTTTTTCTGGGGGTTCTTAAGTGTTTTAAAACCAAAACTAGACAGCTGGATTTGTAATAGATAGATGTCATGTTAACAGATTCAGGATTCGTTATTTGATAATTATTACTAATCTACAGCTTTGTTACTTCTTTAAGCGTCAGAGTAGTAATTCTGGCCTCCAGAGAATTTTCAGTAGCTTGGAAAATTCGAATCCACTTCATTCAATCCACTTTATTTATACAACACATTTCATAAACAAACTGTTTCTGTGTGTGCTGAACAGACATAGAGTGACAACCAGAATAAAAGCAAACTAAAACAAAATGATAATAAATGCTCTACTAATTTGACAAATCAAGAAACCCTAATACAACCCTAATATTACAATTAGAGTTGGGAACGTCTGATATCGCACATTTTCAGGTATCTTATTGACAAGTACTCATAACAAATCTCCGATCCGATATCGCCTTGTATTGTCCTGAATGAAGAGCCTTAGATGCAGCCGCAGCAGCTGTTCTCTGCTCGAGGCTAATGCTGCAGCTAACAGTCAGAAAGGCTCTGTGGAAACTCTACCTGGTTTAGACCAGGTTCAGACCTGGTTCAGTCCTGGTTTAGACCTGGTTTAGACCTGATTTAGACCTGGTTTAGTCGTGGTTTAGACCTACAGCATTTAGTCCTGGTTTAGACCTGATTTAGACCTGATTCAATCAATCAATAAATAAATAATCAATCAACTGATTCAGCCCTGGTTTAGACCTGGTTCAGTCCTGGTTTAGACCTGGTTCAGTCCTGGTTCAAAACAATAACAAAAAAATGTGACTCTAAGTATTAATTTTGCGTTTTGAGACTTATGAGTCTAGTTTGCAGGAGCCATTATTAAAATTGATTATTGATTTAAATTTGAGTTAAAAGCAGTACCTATAATTTACTTCTTTAGCCATTATAATGTAATATTTGGTATCGGTATCGGCACCGGGCTTAGACAAAGTATCGGTATTGGATTGGTTCCAAAAAAAAAAAAAAAAAAAAAAATCGGAACAATACTAATTAAAATCAGCAAACGGAAACAAAAAAAACTAAAATAGCAATAAGCAAGTAACCCACAAAATCGATAAAAATAAATACAAGGTACACAGGTGCTGAACGCACAGAACAGAGACAGTTCTGACTGATTATTTAAGGACTAACATTTTTTACTCTGATCAACCGGGTCTTGTTTGTACACTGACAGAGTAAAGAGACAGAGTAGATACACTCTCTGGTGGATTTTTTTCTAGAGCTCTTCAATGTTTAATAAAAGCTTCAGATCATCAAAGATTGTTCCAAGATATTTGTATTTATGAACTGTCTCTACACGCTCACCCCGAAGTGACTGTTTCTGCTAATTGTCTTTGCTTGGTTGAAAAAGTCACAATCAAGCTAACCTAATCAAATAACAGTTCAGTTGCTCTACAGACCAGCTTTAAAACATACCAGATTGTCAGTGCCTTAGTACTAGTAGTTTAGCAGTAGTAGTAGTAGTAGTAGTAGTAGTAGTAGTAGTAGTAGTAGTAGTAGTAGTAGTAGTAGTAAAGTTTTGGGTTGGTTACACAGAACACTTGGTCCCAAACGCGCTAAAGCTGGCCGAAACAGCACAGAGCATGCACCAGAGATACGTTGTGGGGCCATTATTTTCTGGCTCAATTCAGTTCCAGTAAACAATAATCCTAATTTATCAATTTGGATTCTCCAGTTAAAGTTTTGAGTCAATGTACATGTATTGGATTGCATTTAGGATCATATTACTAGACTCACCTGGATAATTCTTTGAGGGTCTTCACATTAAGCACCAAGTCACTTTCACATACTTCATCAGAGCCACAGTCTTTAGTGAAGGGAATCTGAAATGACAACACATTCACACATGATGCTGGCATACACTTGAACACATGGTGAATACAGCTTCTACTTTTCGCACTTACAAAGAACTCCCAGGCCTTGGTGGAGTAGATGTCCAGTACTGGGTTTGCCATTTCACTTTGTTGCTCAATCTCAACTTTCAAACTGATAGAGTTGACAAAATCTGGTGCCTCCTTTGATGATGATGATGAAAATAAAAATGTAATTTATATGGGTTTTTTTGTATATTCTTTTGTACTGCATCATATTCAGGTGCTTGTTGGTTATTTGAGTATTAAGATTTGTCCAATCAAAGACAAAGATATGGTTACAAAGAAAACAAAGACTGATCACTTACCTGGACATACACCTCATAGACATGGCACAAAGCTATAGATGCTATTCTGGCTTTTTCAGAAAAGAAGCGCTCATGGTTCTTGGAAAAAAGTCCTCTCGATGTTACCCGAGTAGCTTGTAAATCTGCATCCAGCGTCAAAGTGTATGATATATCTGAAAATAATATGAATTTGTTTCAAAACTGTCCATTTTATTGAGATGGAGGTGAGATCAGAATTCTCAATATTGCTGTCATATTGCAGAGATTTAGGCCTTCATAAACTATTACTTAACTATTACTAACCATGACTAAAATCGGCACTAGTTTGTTTTTCTTCATTTGGAAATTTGTTGCCCTTATTTTTTATCTACAATGTTTTGTTCAACGTATGCACACTTTCTGTTTAGTGATTTCTTTTAAAAACAGTGAATAGTGCATTAATATAGGCTCCAGTAACAATATTCTAGAAAGCAATGTAGAGTGTAGTAACTCACCCAAAGGCCCAACAGGGGTCTTTGGTCTGAATGCAGCGGTGAAACAAATGTTGGCCTTGAAACATGAAGCTTTGTGGCCTTTTATGTCACAAAGTTTATTGAGAATGTTTATTTTATCTGGAGCGAATGTGACAGTGGCTGTGACAGATGCCACTCCTCTGGACCTACAGAGAAAATGCTAACATGTTAAACCTGCATTTGTGAATATATTTAGGAATATATATATATAGGAAAGTAACAGTAAGAGTAATACTAATATTCATGATAGTAGTAGTAGTAGGAGGAGGAAAAGGTAGGAAGATTTTGAAAGGATGGTGTTTAATCATCAATAATTTACTCAAAGATGTGTTTATTTGATTCTGGCTCATTCCTGTAGCGCTCAGAGAATGTCTGTTTTCACCTACAACCTATCTACGTCAATTTGTGAGCAAAAAGGTGATGAAAATCTGCAGCTTGTTATAGGGAAACTGTCTCTAAGAAAAGGCTTGGCTTCTCAGATGTGAACTGGAAGTCTGTTTCTATACTTAAATCAGCTTAGGTCGAGCAATGTTGATGCTTACAATGATCAAAAAGCACAATGCATATATTTTTGTTAAATACTGAACACCTGGAAAAGAAGTTGAAGGTGGGGTTTCTTATTTGGGAGCGAAAATCAATGATAAGATGAGAAAATGGAAAAACAGTTCATAAAAGAGAAACAAGAAGAAACGAAGATGGTATATACTAACAAATATAAGAACTTTGTTTTGCATTTACCATAGCTGTACAACTTTTCCATAGCCACCCACTGACACATCTGGGAGTGTGTCTCCATTCAGGTCTCTGTAGCCATCTACTGAACGTCCAAAATATTGCATTTGTGGGTCGAGTTTTGAGCCATATATTTTCTGAAAGGACAAAATTTAAGTTTCGAGCACTGTAATTTCTGCCCTATTGAGGTTACCTGAATATAAGCCGCTCCCACTAGATTTAAGTAAGAAAACTGATAAAGTACATATATAGGCCGCACTTGTTAATAGTAAGTCTATGAGAATCTATCATTTTGCTGCATTGCCTTATAAGCCGCATAGTTCAAAGCTCATGAAAAACGTAGAGGCTTATAATTCAGAAATTACGGTAAATACAACATTTTGAAGGTGTTCCTGAGATTCACCTGTGAAAACTGCTTGTTGACAGTTTTTTTATTGCCGTTGAAGATGTAGAGA
This sequence comes from Mugilogobius chulae, assembly GCA_038363315.1. Lineage (NCBI taxonomy): Eukaryota > Metazoa > Chordata > Actinopteri > Gobiiformes > Gobiidae > Mugilogobius > Mugilogobius chulae. The sequence continues at coordinate 41,529,189 of CM076397.1, forward strand.
ACTCCTCTCTTGTTGTCTTCAAGTGGAGCCCCCACAACAACATCACTGTAACCATCCAAGTCAAGGTCAGGCACCGCTGAGAGGGCCATGCCAAAACGAGCATTTTCTGTTGGATCAGGACCAACCAGAAGGCCTTGCTCATTTAGGATACCCTAAACAGAAATTATTACAGTTTATAATGAATTATCTAAAAACAACCGTTAAGACTATACTGACTAATGCTGAACAAAATAATAAATCAAACATTTCAGTTCACATTAATCTTGCCTTATTAAATATTAAAAAGATTCCTTTGATGTAAATTTCCTCAGCATAGACAAGACAGACTTTTAATTGCATTTTAATTAATATTTGTGAACTCTACATCAAAACTTTAGGCTACTTTACCTGACAGGGAAAGAGACCTCTCAAATTTATAGAGCCAAATATACCATTCAATCAGAAATTACTAATCAATCAAAAGTCATTTACCATTCTTAGAAGTTTACCTTTGTGACAGAGAAGATGTAAACAGCACCTTGTTCTTTCTTTAGCTCACTCATAAACATTGGTGCACCAATAAGAAGCACATCTGTGACTCCATCTTGGTCCACATCCAATGGACACAGCACACTTCCAAAATACGACCCGATCTATGAAATCAAAAGGTAAATTGACTGCTTGGAAGCATAGATCGAATACATTTTAGTCACCAAATGTAATTGCAGTTCTATTAGTTCTGTGTGTAGCTTTCTATTGGCTTTGCTATTGTTAGAGCTCTTCAAGGCTCTTCATACTCCCGAAAAAGTTCCTGAGCTCTGCAGAGTAACCACAGCAGTTCCTGAGCCTGACACCAAAATGTAGCGAAGATCTTGGGCCAAGAGACAGCAGTGAGTTCATCGCTCTTATTCTTCTTCTTAGCGGTGGAAGAAATCTTCTCAGATGCTAGTGTTTAAGAGGAGTTGAATATGGTTTGCGTATGGTCACTATAGGGAACCCTCACGATTAGAGTAGGTGAATATTTTTTTCAGGACTAAGCAGAGGCTAGAGTGGAGCCCATAGCCTACACATAGAACTGGCTGAAGCTGGTACCTGTTTTCCTCTTTCAGAGTCAACGACATGGACGAGCTTCTGTGCATTGAAGGTGTAGACGATGACCTGGCCTGAGTGATTAGAACGAGGGGCTCCAGCAACATAGTACTCTGTGTAGCCATCGCTGAGTGTGCTCACAGCGTAACCTGAAAGCATTTTTACAATTAAAGCAAAATCTTTTAATGGTTTCATTCCATAATGTTAAAGATGGAAGCTCACAGAAAAGAATGTTTGCTGTTGCTCAGAGATTTGTGTTTAGAATCAAAAAAAGATTTATTGCCACTTTATTATTTTTATCTTTATTTATTTATTTTTCAATATTTTTGAATGTCCAAAACGATTACACACACACACACACACACACACCCACACACTTCTGACATCATACTGGAGCTCACCTCATAGTTCTAAAAGTACAAACTCCCATTATACACTCCAATAGGTAGTATGAAAAAAAAATTACATTAAAAGTCTGAAATTTTAGGGGGCTAATCGCTATGTGGTGAGTTATGATCAAAAGACCTACAATTTTCTTTACATTTCTTTCTGCTGCTTTTAAAATCAGAAAGTTAATAAAACATTTTACCAAATTTTAAGTAATGCAATATTGGTGCCGAAACAGGAAATTTTGCTGGATCGGGTGTTGGTTCAGCCGATATCATGGCTGTGTCTTTAACTGGACATACGTAATGAGATATAATTGTTTACTTGTTGCAGATCTAGAATGTTTGCCTGGGATCCAGAACCACGCTTCAGCAAACTGCGAAGAGGTCTGGTCACCACACCCGCTACCTGCATTTCAGATCAAATCAACATTGTACCGGGCAATCAGATTAGTTTATTTGTGTGACATGCATGTCTCTGATTGGCTAATTAATCTGTCGGTCACGGCTACAGAAATTTGTTATCAATTAATATTGGGTAAGGGCAGATACTAAAAGCCAAAGTATCAGAATGGCACCAGAACTCCAAAAAGCTGGCTAGATGCATCCCTAATTTTAAGATTTGCATGTGGCTTTTAGACGGAAGAAAACCGCACTATGTAGTATGTATACTATATGACTTCCTATGGGAGTTTATAATGGGAGTCTGTACTTCAAAACCAGGGCGATCTCCTACTGCTTCATTGTCATTATGTATAAATGTGTAACTTTTTGGATTCTGGTCAGTGTAATTCATGTCACTTGGATCATAATGCAAAATGTATAGTAGATTTTGTGAGGAAGGATCAATACTCATTGTGAAGTAAAGCTACAGGTCCCTTAGCAATGGTAAAGAATCTCCAGTCTTATGCCTCTTCTATAGGTTACTTCAGTTTATTCTATGAGCCATTTAAATATTATTTTATACACAGTACATGGAATTATCCAAATTAGAAGAGAGAGTTGTTGTTGACTTTACCTAATAAGGAGCTGTGATTTCTGTCCTGTAGAGTTGTTTCGAAGGCTGATAATGGAAGAATATCTACTTCTGAACGACTCTGATGAACCACTGTCCCACTCCACCCGTAGGCTCCCACCGCCCCCATCATCATCATGTCCTGAAAGACCCAAAAAATAAAAATGTACAGTACACAAATAGTTGAAAAATATGTATTAGTTATATAATATATCATGATATACTGTATAACACATACTATACTATTAGAAGACCAGAGGGTCGTGGGCTCTTCATCAAGGCACTTGACTCCATGCACTACACAATTTGGGGTTGCTATATTCCCAACACTAGATTTGAGTAATTATGATAAAAATAACTACAAAACTAGATTTCTGTAGACAAGTCAATACAATATTACGTTATCAGCATTGTTCAGCAAAAGTGCCAATCCTTAACTAGAATTAAAATAGGATTAAGCCAGTGATTCTCAAACTTTTCACATCAAGTATCACTTAAGTTAATATTTAACCTTCCACGTATCACCATAATGCAATCATTAACCCTTAAGTGTTATTACTGTTTATTTTGCATGACATTCTGTGCATACATGTAATAGAGTATGTGTGTAATCATACCTGTTGACTTGAGTAGTGTGCACTAAATCCCACCTGGGACATCTCCATCTTGAAGTTTTCCCCTCCTTTCCCAGTGCCTTTAAGACAGGGGAGAAATAAATACCTTGTGTGGTGCTGTTAACCCCTAGTTATTTAGGCATGCTGTGACCTGAAATCCCTTGTCATGACTTCTTGCATGGTGCGCTAAGTCACAGTTTTAATGATAATGCACACCTTCAATGTTAAAAATGCGAGTCCCCAGTGTTCCTGCGATATTGGAGAGGGCGGCTTCTTCAGACACATTGAAAAAGAACTTTTCAGTTGGAGAGCTGGCAATAGATTTGATTTCATTTATCAAGTTCTGTGTGTCAATGTTGTTTCTGGTGTAGTAGCCCAAAACCTACAACCAAACAGAAAATAGCAGAAAAATAACAAACAAACAAACAAATTAAAGAATCACTCTAACTTACAGCTATTCCAAAGCGTGTGACTTTATTCTGCTCACAGATGTTGATGGCTGTATCTGTGATGCTATTATCATGAGATTCTCCATCAGTGACCACAACCATGACATTAGGAGCTTTAGATCGACCCCCATAGGTCTCAGTGAAGAGGAACATACTGACCAAACACACATAAAACAGTTTTCATGATGACATTTGACATTGTTGAGATAATAAAACTAAAAGAAAAAGGTTTTTAAAAATACAGTGTTTGCTCTGATTAGGCTTGATAAGAATTTGATTAAAACATTTGGTTGCATACACTATGACGATTGCCTGAAAAATCCAGACGATATACAATATAATCTGGCCATCGTGTCACTCTTTCGGAATTTAGTGGGTGTGATTGACAGATTAATTAGCCAATGAGGGACACGCATTGTCTCCCATAAGACAATCAACATGGCTATTTATGACAAAAAAAAATACATCATAAAAAATATCACATGAAACTGAAAAACATCACATCAATGAGGTTTTAATGTGAGGTGAGTAAGTTTGATTTTAGTCTAAATGACGGACGACCAATCAGCTTCTTTGCTTCATCTGCGTCACACAAATATACTAATCTGGTTGCCCAGTACGTTGTGGAGTTATCTGAAACGCAATTTGCTGAGCGGGTTCATACAAATACAATACTTTATTTTGAAATGCAAATCTATAAAATTCAACCCACTTTTTGCAATTTGCAGACAAAAAACCCTTTTGCAGCTAAAATTTGCCAGTTTTGTGTTCCATGTGATGTGAAATGGCCTATAAAGATTATATAAAGAAAGGTTCAAGCATTTCTGTTTTGACATGCCATTAGTAAATGATTATGAGCTCTATTTTAGACCTGATATAGTGTGTGATCTGGTGGTACTTTATGGTGTACTTGATGTGAAAAGTTTAAGAAGAATTGCTATCTGTAAGTATTGGTTCTTTATGCCTGGCTCAAAATCTTTGTGTTACAGTTGCTTGACGTTGTTCTAACCGGAAGAAACTCACCAGGCATGTTGAATGGCATTAAAGGTGTTTGTTGAGTGGCCGTACATCTGTGTTACTTGTGAAGCTGCCTCCATCACCTGATCCTTGTCACTGTAGTCACTAAGTCGAAACTCCACTTGAACACCCACAGAGTACTGAAGCACACTGACCTAGCATTATGAAAAAAGCAATGTTAAAGTGCACAATAGTGGATTAAAAACATTACAAAAGAAAAGTAAATGTATTTTATCTGCACTAGTTTTTTGCTATACCCGTGTGCGATCCCATCCTATGTCAAGTGATAGTATCAGCTTCTTCACAAATTCATTCATTGGTTCCCAAGGATAAATGCTGTTAGATCCATCCAGGACAATGACAATGTCCATAGGAGCGCCACACTCTGCAAATGTCACAATATTCATAGTTACAAATACTTTTACAGCTCTATTATTAGGATTATCCACTACACACAGTAAAGTCAAGACCAAATTTGATAACCTTTGTCGAAAAATTACACCTAAATATGATATGGCCAAACAGCAGCGAAATTGTCAGTAATTTTATTAATGGTTTGTGTTTACAATTTCTCTGCCCTGATCTGTAAAATCTAATGTGACTAAAACACGCAAATATCCAAACATTTTATTTTTATGTATTTCTTTATTACTATTACTAATATTTATTTTGTTTGTCTATGTTAATTTTTATCACTATATATCATAAGTCTATAGTGATCGGGTTAATAACAGCTTAGTGTCATATTTAGAAATGCGAAAAGCATAAAGAGTTAGAAGGTCCTAACCAAGTTTAGTTCTTGATCTGAGGCTGTGTCACCTACAGAAAGTTCCTGTTCTTTTGAAGGATGGATTACGCTAAGGGTCCTTCAAATTTCTCAACATTAATCAGGTGAACCTTAACCTAGCCGAATAGTCTTTGACAAAAATACAATGGTCATTATTACTTTACTTGCCACACTAAAAATAAGGTTGTAAATTGTCGTAATATCGTGTATTTCTGAACATTTAATATGATAACTCTCTGTTCACAAAACTGATTACAACAGGGGTTAAAACCTTGGATATCTTACTTTGCACAGCAGGAGAAAAAGCTGGTTGAGGCTGAAACAGGGGACTCATTTTTGTACAGATTCCTGGGTAGAAATCTTGATCTCCACAGCGTTGAGCCCACAGAGGGCCGCAAGTCTACCCAAAACATATGAAAAGGATTACACATGAATACAAATCAAAGTCATTTATTTATTATCTTATATGTTGCCCACAAAAAAGAGTATACCATGTAACCATTGATTGCAGGAATCCTGGTGAGTGTCAACCCAATGGTCATGTTGTCATTGATTTCATGAACACCAGGGAAACTAACTGAATCTATAGATAAAGGAAAAAAGTTAGAAGGTCAAACTAAAGGGTATTTTTTGTTAGTTGTAGCATATAAGCAGTTGTTTGGGTGATGTTTGCTGAGGTTACATTTGAAAAAAAAAAAGGTGAAAGAGTACCTTGAATATTAAGTCTGTCACAGGTGTTTCTGGACCCTGAGATGGGGCACTTGTAAACATCTCCCATTCTGTTTTGACTGTATCCACTCCATGGAGCCCCAACCAAAAGCCTGGAAAAGATGTGCGTTATACAAACATCAGGTTGGATTTTATGGCATCTATTGTAACACACAGTAAAGATTTTTGGGCTCAGTTAATAAATGAAATAAATTGCATTATGCTTTTTAATTCCTAGGACTTATTTAACAAAATGATGACTGAAGATTTAACAAATGGCACAACACGATCTGACAAGATGCTACAAGTGTAAGCTTCTCACATTCTTATTTTGTCTTACTCAATCAGCAGCAAACGGATCAGCAGCAAACGCCAGGAAAGTGTCTCGATCTCATTAGTCAGTCAGAAACAGTGGTGATGAATAATTTGTTTTAAAAGTTCAGCTAAAAGTATTAAAGCATCAGCTAAAAAAAAAAAGTATTTCACAGTTTTGAGAACTGTTAAGGCAGCAAATGGAGGCCAGGATTCAGGAAGTACCAGCTCCCATAGAAAACTCCATTAAGATTTCGATTAAAAAAAAAAAAACAAACATTAGGTGTTAGTTCTTTTGTTTAATTGATTAGTCGCATAGAATGCAAAAGTGACTTGAATGCAAGCTTTTTGACAAATTTGAGCTGAAGTAATGTCGCTTTAGGACGTCCTGGAGGATTTAGTATTGAAATTCAGATATTAATTAACACTAAAACTAGTATCAAAACTAGATCTTCATTTGAACAAGTATCTCTACTTTGAATAAATAACAACTGGACTAAATTTGACATTTTCTGAGGAGTTTTAAAATAATCACGAGTTTTATCAAAACTAGTTTAAAACCAAGAAACCAATGTGTTTAAAAAAGAAAGTATTTGTATTTTGTTCAGAAAATGAAATAGAAAGTTGACCTGAAAAGAGCATGTTTAATTATTTTGGTACCATAATTATCATCAAGAATCAGGTGTTTACTTTTTTAAATTTTGTATCATAACACTTGGTGTAGGCCTTACAAGGCACATCAAAAACACTAATTTCTGTTCAATCTGAGGCTCATGGGATGTTTGGAACCTATGTGAAACAAGCTAATAATTATTCGATTACTAAATTAGTTGACAATAACTTTAATAATTGGTTAGTTGCAATTTAGAGCATAACAGTTTCCTGTACTCTAAAACTGCTAATCTAGTTCTCACGAATCAATTACCGTACAAGGATAGAATTAAAAAAGAGAAAGAGACGCTAAACTATGATATAAAACTAGAAAAAAACTCAAAAAAAAAAAAAAAAAAAGATGAAATAATATTGGTATAAAACAACATTCATCAATAGGTTGGTTTAACGTGACATCACAACATTCTACAGGTCAATGTAATTTCAATCAGATCAAGTGAAGTCAGTGTGTGTTAAATGTTAGTATTTTTGTGCAGTAAACAATAACAAAGCCATACCATTTGCCTTCATGGTTTGTTGCTTGTTGCACTGCATAACCAAATTCTTGTTGCGCAGGTCCACTGAAGACCTGAGCCCCAGAAGAACCAATGTTGAAGCACTCTGAACGCCACACTCCAGTCACTGCTGCAAGAGGGACACAAGTTATTTAACAAATTAGCTGGCAGTATAACAACAATGTAAAAATTTGTAATAAGTCTCGACATCACCCATCAGTATAATGTTCAGTTGGTCTAATGTTAAAGCAATGGAGATTTTAATTAGTTAAATACTGAAAAAAGCATTTATTAAAGTGTATTCTAACACTACTGTGTAAAACTGAGCCCTGTTTGTTGTCATTTTCCAAAACTTTTCCAAACCCAGTAAAATTCCAAAACTTTTCCAGGACCTGGAAATTGGATTTTAATTTTCCATGACTTTTCCAGGTTTTCCATGACTGTACGAACCCTGACTACAGACTGATAGATACATTTACCAGTATTGACCAGCACTTTACAGGGTTGTTCCATAGCATGTTTTAACTAATATATTCCTAGTTCTGCAAACTCAACAAGAAACAGATTTACCATAACTGTTTTCACTTCCTGAGCCTTATAAAAGTTTTAGTCATCCCCTAATATTTAGGGTATTTAAATCTGTAAAACTGCCAGCGCTCTCTAACTCTTTGGCACATGATTATAATATCCACTTTAAGTTCGGCTTCAACCATGGTTTAAAGCAGCTTTTCACAGACAATAAAGTGAAAATGAGGTGGATCACCCAAGCACAGCCATTCAGAACACTGCAGTTTGAATTTTGTCCCAAAATTATACTTTTGTAGTATACTCTGATGGAAAAGATAGTTACATTTTTACATCCGAAACGGTAGGCTCAAGTTCAAATAATGTGCATCCTCGTAAATTTTATGAAGTCTCAACCTTTAAATCACCAAAGCTCAGTTTTGTTTTGTTTTTAATTATTATTAAATGGTGCTGCACAGTGCGTCAAAGACTGTAATTTGCGTATGTTTCGCCGAAGTGATGGGGCAAGTTCTCACAGGCAGCGCGTGCTCATCTCTCGGAAGAATGTGGTGGGTTAGTCAGTGGGCTTGTAGCCTATTCTACTTCCTCTGCCTTCATGGGACTGCCAGATGCAACTTCAGTATCATCATGTAAGCAGAAAACACACCAAATCATTCCTACTTCTCACCGACAACAAACACACGACTTTTTTTCTTTTTTTTTTTTTTTTGGCATCCCGAGAGGATCGAATGTTAGGCCTACACTTTAAAAGTTTAGTTGCCACGCGAAACCATTAGACTACACTGACAGCGGACTTGGGTGAGAAACTATCAAAGGCGTGCCTACTTACCGAGAAGAAGTAAAGTGCAGATGAATGTCCCAGAGGAGCGCTCCATCGTTGTCTGTGCAGCCGGTGCCGGAGCGCGCGGGGGTAGTGACGAAGGAGGCGTGACGCAGCCCATGTCCTCCTAAATATGGTCTGTTACCTGTTGCTGAACTTTGGACGAGCAGGATGGCATAATATCCATTTGATTTTAATCGACTAAGAGCGTTAGTAGCCTGTCTCTAGATCAATAATTTATAGGCCTGTCATCTTAATAAAAAATAAAAATTCGGGCCAATAAAGGAGAAGTAGCCTATAACGAGGTTTATTAAGAATAAACTATGCCCGTAATGACAAGTTAACTATAGATAACAACTACTAGTAGTAAGTAAGTAAATTCAAAGCAACATTTTTAAATCTCAAATTGCTTCAATGGGCTAACTGTGCGTGTGCGCGTGAAGGGAGCGAGAGGAAAAGACAGGATGTCGAAACAATTGGCCCTCTCTTCTCATTTTCTAGAGGACACTTTTTTCTCCCTGGAAAAGAATCATATCTGAGTTGAAGACACAGTGGTAATCATGTTCAATATGACTCCAAGTCACAAAAAAACAAAAACAAAAACGCAGACATGTTTACCAGATGTCCTATCACAAAGCATCACAAACCTCATTCAGCACTCAGTCTCTTTCTTGTGCTGCTTAGGCCAAGTCTTTTTCACCAATAGACTTCTATTCAGACATGATTCATGTGCAAGTCATCCTTTTTTCAAATGCACAGATGACACACTTCTTGGAAAGCACTGCTTTAGTAAAGTTAGGTGTGACTGATTAGGCTACTTGTTACTTTCCAGAGCTATGTTTGCAAAAAATAATAATTATTATTATAATACATAAATAAATAAATAAATAAATAAATAAATAAATAAATAATAAATAAATAAATAATAAATAAATAAATAATCTATTAAAATTCTCAATAATAGCATCTCTAAAGCACTCTGTATCGAATCCTCATTCTAAGGAAACATTTGCTATTTTTTCTATGACCAAAAAAAGTCAACAAGTCCTTAAAGGGAGATGGTGGAGTAAACAGGAGATAACGGTTCTATCTCTTAAAAGGTACATGTGTCAGTCAGCTGTTTTGTCAAATTCACAGTGAATAATCACATAGATTTGAGAGTGCTGCATAGTGCCAGTTCCCATGTTTCACCCCAGTCTCTCTGCTGACCAAAGGGAATGTCAGACAGAGTGAGCCAGATTAGCAGCAAGCACATTGCACAAAGAGGCAGCATCCAAGCGCTAATGGTACCCAGCTTTTTGACGATTTTTCTTGTCAACATTAGTAGAAACAATGTTCATGAATGAAATCATGGGACACTTGCTGAATAGTTGTGGTTGTTTTGATTTCATAAAAATACACTAAAATAGATTTGTAATCAAGTGTGTTGGGGAAAAGCATTTGAAATGAGATTGCTTAAGACTCATGTGGCAGAATCTATAAGCCATATTACCACAGTATAAATCAACTCACCACAGTGCCATTCCACTTAATATTGGACAAACAATGTTTTACTGTTGGTTTATTCTTGTGGTGAACCACATATTTCAGTGATTATGTGAAGCTAAAGTTAATGACACTGACAACGAACATAGATAGAAAAGCCTTTGCTCCTTCAATGGCCTTAGGAGAAATCTAGTGGATTTTTAAGTCATTTTGAGACCACAACAATATGCCCTTCTCCGCACAAAACATCGCTGTGTACACAGTACACACCCAACAGTGACTTACCACTAAGCGCAATATGCCTCATCAGTATTACCACTAGAGGGCAGCACTGCATTTGAAAAAGTAAAACTTCTTAACAACTTTCATTGTAGTACGTACATCAGATAATGAATCTGGAAACTTATACATTATAAAGTTATTTTTTATTGCAGGCAAACAATATTATTAAATAATATGTACAAACTATAAAACAACATTCTTTGTATGGGTTCTGAGAACAGTCTTTCGGATTAGAAAAGGAAGTCTCCACTTTGGAGCAAATGAAATATTAATTTACAGCTACATTTAGAAAATAGCCTTTGCAACTTTGGATTCCCTAAAAACGTTAAAATGCAAAAACTAAAATGTTTTATCTATTAGTGCTTATAAAGAGCCACCAGATTTACGCAAAGCAGGAGGCCCAGCAGGGCAACGACACAAATTTTGAATGCAAGTACACTGGATGTATGCACACTGTATAAATGATGGATGACTTGACCCATTTTAGTGTCGCAAAAGAAAAAGTTGACTTTTTGGCCACTGACCTCAGAAATAAGAGGTAAAAAATTACAACTTCTGAACAAATTTGATTATAATCTACAGCACACAGTTTAGTTATTGTCATTTGTCTGATTTTGTTCAAAAAGAAAAAGACAGAAAACTTAAAACACTTAACATTGCAAACTTTTATCCCAATGATTGTCCCCTGTTTCTAATGCAACATAGCGGACTAAAAAGAGGGGTCAGTGCAACTCTTAACATCATAAAAAAACACCTGCTTGTAGTAAACTTTAGGCTTTGTTGTTATTCTACTTAATATTCCAGCATCTTGTGATATAAACATGTGCCTACTGAGAAACACGGTTTTGTCGCTTTCTTTCAGTTTCTAAACAAAAGTTCTCAAAAGCTTCTTCTATTTCTGGCTCCATCTCATCCTCGAAGTCAAAGCTGAAATAGAGGAACACAAAGAATCAGATATTTTGTATTGTGTGATATTCTGATATTTACCAGAAATGCCATTTCAAAACAGGAAAAGATTTGTAAAAGAAAAAGGCAAAAGCATGCAGGGTAAAAAAGGGTGAATAATTTGCTTTTAGGGGCCGTCTCATTTCACAGTGGTGAGAGCAGCCAGAACGCTGCTAATCCCTCTTTGAGAGCACACTGCTGACTAAAGCTAAGATGAGGCCCTACAGGCCATAGTAGTGAATGGTGGATCAGTCAAACACATTACAGGGCCTCAACAGTAGCTAGTTGCATGGCTAAATACAATTTCATGATACCTCTGTATTATTGGTATCATGAAATTGATACCAATAACCCTAACATGCATTAATAGAAATTGGTAGCCACCCAGAAATATATTTATGTCTTTTGTTTCTGCTTGGTTCTAAGACAGCACAACAGAACAGGAAAAGTACTGTATAAGTAAACATTGATTTAACTGGTAGTTGAAATTTGTATTGGTTACTATAACATAATGAAGCTTACCCTTCAGAGACAGTTTCCCCATCCACATCATGGAAATAGTTTTGTTTGTCCATAATTTCTTGGTATCTCTCAGCAAAATCTGAAAATTAATACAAAATGAAAAGGTTTTGTTTTCTACTCTGCTAGCTGATGGAAACAAAGAATATACCAGCAGTTTGTACCTGGATCTGCTGCAGTAAATGGAGTGCCATCTTCAGTGTAAAAAATGGGTTCATTCTACAAAACAAAAACAACAAACAAACATAGAAACATATGTATTTGAATAAACCAAACTTGAATGATCTGAAAGCTGGCTAATGATGTCGATGATTACCATAAAGTAATTGGGATCATTATCTGGGGTGGCGCTGCTTGCCGCTGTGGCAGCTTTTACTCTGCCCCAGTCACTAGATCTCAGCTCCACCAGTTTAAGAAGCATCTGCCGTACATCTCTGCATCACAATAAAGTCATGTTCAAATTCAGTTCAAATGTAAAGTACACTTGTCTGGGGTAGACATACCGACTACAAGTGGCATCTAGTAAAACCGTTTCTATTCTTTGTATAATTTCATCCATGTGTGTTTGGCGTGTACACTTCCACTCGTCATCTAAAACTGAGCCTGTCAGCTGTACAAGAAAATGCATTAGAAAACATTATCTGCAGTAAAGCAAAGCACATTTCAGACCTTGAGAAGTTTAACAGCACAGATGAGATTGGCATCCACAGGATGGGAGAGGAGACTGATCATGAGATCTTTGAGTGCAGTAAGAAGAATTTGAGCTCTATTTAGAGTTCCCTTTGCACCTTTAACCTAAAAACAGACAATGAGTGGAATACAATGGTGAGTTTTCTACAGTCAAGCTTAAACTTACCTCAAGGTGAAGGTAGAGCTCAGCCAAAAAAAGCACATAAGAATGAAATCTTTTTTGCGTCTCAGTATCTCCACGGACGGCTTGATCCCTCTGTTCGTATTCTGTTTGACATCTGTAAATATTACACATTGTGAAGTATAGTATAACATGCAAATATCAAAAAACGGTAACAATCAGGTACCTTTTTAAAAGAACCTGGCGAAAGTTGCCTTTTGTGGAGCTTAAAGTGAGATGATGGGATAGATGATTACAGAGCCTTGCACCCATGTAAGAAAAGTTTGGGATTTCAGTTGACTAGATTCAAGAAAAAAACAAAACAACACTGTGTAATCAAATGCCTTATAAAAAGCCAAGAAATATTTACATCGTCTTTGCTTCTTATGGTAGAATAGTAAAACACAAAACAAGATTTCTCCTCAACATGACAAAAACCTTAGAGTAGATGAGTTCCACTAGCTCGTGCAGCGACTCCTCAGTACTGACGTAGGAACTGAGCATGTTTGCTATGTAGTCAACATCAGACTCAAAAGACCCAGGAGAAGAGCTCAGATGGCCAAGAAAGTCTGTGACCATGTCTGCTAAAGTGGGCTCATCGTAGTAGGTCTCACTTTCATCAAATGTAGGTGTCTCCTAGAAACAGGGTAAAACATTTTGTAAGTAATATTGCACTGCATGTTACATCTTAATATCCAGAAATAGTAGAATTCTTGAACCTCATATGAATAAAACCCAGATGGAACAAACTCAGGCGCATTTGCTGAAAGGTTGGATGACTTGAGGACAGAATTCATATCACTGTACACAGGCGTACTGTCACGATATTGCTGAGGAGAGTTCCACCCTGAAAGAGCATGATCATATTAGTTATTACAGTCAATACATAGAAAATTGTTCTCTGCATTTGGGACAAACTTCAGTCCCACTTGGGAACCTCCTCAGGAGCAGAGGGCCACAGTGTCAGTGGTCTGGGAGCCATCTCCAGATCTTCTTGCCTAGCTTGGTCAGGACTACCATAGCGGCAAGATTTTCTCTAACAAGCATGTTTTGAGTTCATGGGAGGGAACTGCAGGACCCAGAGAAAACTCACCCAGAAATAGGGAGACACATGGCCCACACAGAAAGGCACAGGTGGCCTGGGAGCCAAATCCAAAACCCTCTTATTGAGCTAGTCAGAGTTAGTAAAGGAACACTGTTGTCACAGAAATTACGCCATGTTGTTTGAACCAGTGCAAAACGTTCACAAAAATACCTTCGTAAAACAACATTAAAACTAAAAAGCTTGAGATTGTGATATCAAACATCAGTGGAATTCTCAGTTGGCCTAATGTTAAACCAATAGAGATTTTAAATGGCTAAATACCGAAATAGTTGCTGATTAAAGCCTCTTCTGACATTACAGAGTTATAGATAAATTTACCAGTATTAATCTAGCAGTTTTTTTGGGCTGCTTTGCTTACTTTTCATGTTGTTTTTGCTAATATATTCCAATTCTAGAGGTTGGAAGTCCGGGTAACAATTATGTGGCATGACGTTTTGCTCGGATTGGGGCAAACATCAAACAGCTGAACTTAGAGATGTTTAGCACGACAGGAGTAGATGCTCAAATGCTAAAGTTTGGAGACTACAACCACTGTGCGGTGAAGTGTGAATATAAAGACAATGTGCCTCAAGTGAATGGCATTTTCATTTGTTTTTGAAAAGATGAAACAAAATCAAATCGAGATTAATCAATATGAGAAAAAAAATATGATTATATTTCTCAAATCGCCCAGTACTAAGCCTTTGTCATGTTTTTCTCTAAAGGCTGGCAACACTGGTCAGTCTTTGTCCTGCTCTGAGTGAGTGAGTGGATTTAACCAATCAGAGTAAATTAGGAACTTAGAAAATAGTCTCCAGGAATCTTCCAGCCCTACACAGTGCCAAAAATATTTTGATAAACCCCTACATTTAGCATTCAACATCCAAATATCTCGATAGTGACCTATGATGTCAGTCACAGTCTCAAGTTCTGTTGATAATTGATATCAATAATATGTAATATTGCACAAGGTTAAAATGCTAATTTGCTTTTTTATAAGCCGTCTACCTACTAAACATTTAATTTTTTCCCAACTTCAAAAGTCATGTGAGTCCCTATATGACTGACAGGTGATTAGTTGTAGGATGATACTCCTGCATCACTTTTCTGTTTACTGTTCTAAAGCTTTACATGTGCCCTTTACATGTTCTATCAATGGTGAGAGAAAACCATAAGATAAAAAGGTTTAAATACGTAATTTCTTTTTCACTGAACACAAGGTTTGCCGGATTTAAATAAGAACAAACTTAAACTTTTCACAGCATCTCAAATTTACTAGTTTCATCATGAACATGCATCTGTCTATAACAAACGCACGTAAGCTGTCAAAAGCTGTTTCGGACGTCTGCACATGAACACTTGTGAAATAGACAGTGGACATTTGGGTGTAAATGAATCTGAAAGTATCCTTGTGCTGCTGAGGCTAGTTTTGGTTAGCATGATAGCCTCGGCGCGCCTGCTGCTGCTGCTGCTTGTGCTGGACGCGGTACCTGAGCCTGGGTCGCCGCTGTTTGGGCTGCAGTCGGGAAAAGGCGGGGAGGTCCGCGGCTGTCGGAGCGGTTCCCTTTGATTGAAAAGACGAGGTTTGGTATCTTCTTCCGTAGCAGCAGCAGCACCGCCAACAAACCCATATTCTCCTGGATTTACACGACTTCTCTCTGCCCCCGGAGCTCGGTCAAAAGGATCGCTCATGTTGACTGACAGCTTATAATCATAACAACTGCATTAGAAAAAGATCCAGAAATCACTTCGCTACTGTTATAGTTTATATTTGTTCCCTTTTTGAATCAGATCGTAGCTTATCTCTCTTCCATGTTGCTGTCGAGCTGTGTACACAACTTTTAGCCCACTTCCTTTTATCACCCGCTGTGCAGTGACAGACTTTATCAGTGAAACTGAGCTGCTGCCGCCTAGTGGTTTGGAGTAAATTCCATAAAACCTACAGTAGCTTCAGAAACAGGTAGGTAATGGATGGTTGCTTTATTTTTTTGTTTGTTTGTTTTTTAAGTTTTGCTTGAAATGAACATGCAAAATAAAGGCACGTTAATGATGACATAATGCAAATTGCTTCTGTGACGTTGTTTTTTCACCTTCCAGGAGTCGAGCTGCCCAGTGCCCACAACAAACATGTGTTGCAGACCTGTCTGTAAGTAGGCCTATTCATTAGTTGTTTTTGCCTCCAGTCATTTTCCACTTGTTTCACAAATCTGGATCACATTATGCCACAGAGAAACACTAGTCTGAAATGTTGAGACCAACTTTGATAAAAGATTATGCCGCTCAATTTGTGTTATTGCTGTTTTTCAGTTTGCGCCAGTTTTTTTTGGAGAAAATTCAAGCATTCAGGTCTGGAATTAAATGGATGTGAAATGCCAACTAGATTACTAGAATGTCTGTTTACATTCTTTCCACCATAGCTACATAAAGACCTTCTGCATGGAAAAACTAAGGGAACATCTTAGGCATAAGTTGACTTTATCACTTTGAATCAGACTTTTTGGGGGTGGTGGACTGAGGCCCATTGTCCCAGTGGCCACTGTTCAGTTCTTTAGAACTTGTTTTACTTTTGCCATAGAAAGCCTGGCCAACAGGCAGCCTTTGTTGGTTTCACTGGAGCCTATATGCTTTTCAGTTCAACCTTCAAAAATTTAAAACATATATACATTTTTTTATATAGTCCAAAATCACAACAACAACAGTTGCCTCTAAGGGTACACACAAAAGAGCAGGCTCATCCTGAACACATACTGTATATGTAGTAGTATATAGACATAAATCAGATATAATATAGCCTATAGCATAAGATTATAGAAAGTATGTTGCCGTATTATTATTATTTTTTTTTACCTTAATTTAAGTCCCTCTGAGTATATTTTCCAAAGTGTCCTGGGAGAGAATTGAGGCTATTGTACATGTACAACCAGAAGTAAACCTGCACATACAAGGGGACACACATGCACACTCCGCATAGAAAGGCTCAGAGCAAGAAACTCCAGAATTAGACTCTCGCTGTCTGGGGGTCAATCCAGGACCTAACCTCCGTGCTAACATGTCGCCCAGTGACAACATTTGTCGTGACTGTTTGGTGAAGAGACAATTATGCATTGTGGTTAACTAAATGAAATGCACTGAGCCATTGCTGTCATTGTTTATAAATTCCTTGAGCAACATAAATGTAGTGGCAAGTGATGAGTGGTGGTGGGAGGGTGCCAATATTGCAGGTTAGCAGCTTTTCTGCAGTGTATGAACAATTATCTAAAGCACTTTGGCTGTTATGAAATTGTCCTTTGAGGTTTAAGACTAATACATAGCTAAATAATAACTAATGTTATGTTGGTATAACATTAATTTTGCCTTCTTGACCTGAGATCTTGTCTTTTCTGTCAGTTGTCCCTCCAATTTTTAATGGCCTTGCAGAGAGATGCTCAAAGGGGGATGGAGAAAATGAGGTCCGGAAGCCTGTGGTGTTAATGCTTTCCCCACACTCTTTTGATCTGGTATCGAGGCAGCTGCCATTGATTAGTGCGTTTGTAGATGATTACTGGGGGAAGTGGGTGGTCACACACAGGTCACATCCCCTCCATCTCCAACATACTGGCCATGAGACAATCATTTTAATAATTTTTGTAATCCATCTATACCAGTGTGTACATCTGCAACCAAATAACTTTTTGTTTTTAAAAACACATAAATATTACTTTCCAAAAATTGAGCAAAGTTGGAAATATGCTAGTGTATGGCCCTGCCTATTTCTATAATTATATTATAAATTAATCCATATTGATAACTATGTCAACTTCAGCAAACCTTTGTAATTCAAATCCTCCTCATACACCATTAATCATTTTTGTGATTTATCTGCCAATGTTTTCTTAGACCATTTTTACTAATAAAGTTATTGATTTATTGGGAATGTAAGAATTAGTTTTTACAAATGAAAGGGGAAATATGGAATGCATTAGGAGGTTTCTTTTTGAAAGTTTGGTCTTTTTTCTTTTTTTTAAATTGACGCTTAGGGAATATCTTTAGTTAACTACATTCATACTGTACATTAGGAGGCTGTTCTACAAGTTTCAACATGGCCTGCAAAAAGGCCACATATAACTGATGTTTCTGTACACTATCAGCAGCCAAGTAAAAGAAATCACACAACTTTGTGAATTTTATTTTCTCTTAAAGTTCCTATAAAAAGTACAGAATGCAAAGATTAGCTTGTGAGGGTAACCCTTCAGTTAAATAGCTCTAAAAATAAATAACGACAATACCATTAAAACATAGTTAAGGATGGTTGCTTGAAATGTGTTGTTGTTTAATCCAACCCCAAGTAGACAAGTCTCACAGCCATTATAAATAACATTTTGATATTTCTGTCCTTTAGCTTGGTCTTGTACTGTGCAGATTAACATTAGTTCATTCTATCCAGTTTGGTCCCAAATAATGATAAATATTCCAAACTGTCAAGGTTACATGGAAACTCCTTTTTGTGGTGCTGCATTGTTCTTTAGTTCACACCAGTATTGGAAGAAAATGAGTAGCTGTGTTCTTTCTGCGACTTTTCTTTCCTCGCAGTGGCTTCCCGTGGACATTCAAGCCGACAAACATCTGCCTTTTCTTGTTCCTCCATTCTGCAGATGCGTAAGTGTTGTAGCCGTTCTCCTCAATGCGCTCCTTAAGGGTGCAATCGACATTAAACTCCCTCTGAAACAGTGGACATCCGTGTTAGTCTCTAAAATTTACGACATGCTAAGTTGAAGTTTGCCTGTGTGCTTTGTGCAGCTGGACTAGGTTGTAATTCAGAACTAACCCAGAGGAGGGAAGATAAGGGACTCTTTGATAAGAGCAGAAGAATCTTGCACTATCTCTCTTTCTAAAGCGTATAGATTGACCCCTGACCAGAATACTCACTGCTCCATACAGTTCCCCCTTCCTGTTGAGAGCCAGATAGTAATTGCTGTGGAGTCCTCTGATGGCCACCACTCCCACGTCCACAGATGTGATTTCCAGAATACCTAAAAATTCAAAACAAAAACACAAACAAAAAACAATTTTAATGGCCATCAATTCCCTTTTTTTTGTGTGTGTGTGTGTGTGCATTTTTGCACATATTTTATGGGTGGCAATGGCATTATCAATTCTAGCAGAGATATATCTAACCAGTAGGCCTACTTATTTATTAAGACAAGAGCAATATTTTTTGTACGTTACCTTTACTGTAAACTTTAGAGCTTTCACTTGGGCAACAAATTCCTTAAATGTTGGCCAGTTAAGAAAAGATAAATTATTAGCCTACTGTGAATATGTGTGTCAGTCTTTTGACCGTAACAGTCTCTTGTCTCATCCTACACTATTTTTATATATCGTATTTTTAGCTTTCACAGTATGTTTTGTTCATGGATGTTTCTATGTCTTCCTGTTCTCCTTTACTGACTCCTACTGTTTTTTTCTTGGGAGACACTGCAGAAACTATATGCACGCACACATTTAGCATACGGTGTGTGAAGTGCAGATGTGTGTTGACATGCTTTGATCACTTGGCCCACATTTCTATCTCTGTGAATTCGGCCTGGTCAGAGCTTGTGGCCGCTGTGTTCTTTATATATGAATAAACTGTGAATGGAGCAGGTGTGAGCTCAGAGATCAATCCACTTCTTAAAGATACAACAACTTTCCTTGACGTCTATGAGATCTTGAGTGTATCAGTTTCTAGTTCAAACAGTGGCACCTCGGGGCAGTGCGGTCTGAGGCGGCTGTGGAGCCGGTGACACAGTGGCCATTGAAGATCTGAGAGGAGCTACTTTAGGTGGGATCAGGTGTCAGTTCTGAAGTGAGCATGTAAGACAATCTATGGCCGTCTCTGGCTGCTCTGTAAACATGGGCCGGATAAAAGCCAGGAGAACAGAGAAGCCATGACAGTGAGACTGGGGGTGGAGGGGGGATTAGAAAGGCTGTAATGATCACTGATCAAAGTTAAGCACCGGAGGCAAGGGCGAGACAGGTTGTATATATACACACATGCACACTCACACGTGCACATCAACACACACAACAGGATGCAGCAGGTGAATCAAACTTAGGCCAGGCTCCATTCACAGCTAACAGCTGAAAGCTTTGCCCAGGAGACCAGACAAATGTTCTTATTTTGTCAGAGACTATGAGAAAATGCTACAGTCTAACTAAAAACATTCCCAACACATTAAAGTGTCAATCTTATTGTATTGATATTTGTGTGCGTGCTGGCCACATTTTGTAAGTCTTACTGTATGTATCCTCAATTGAGCCAGGTGATTTCACTTGTTTACCCAAGGAGATGGCAGTTTTCCCCTTTGCATGCTTTTTTCCCGATGTGTGGCTTGTTTGATATGCTCTGTTTGGAGTTACAGCACTAAATGGTGCGTGGGTTGTAGAATAGAGGTGCACAAGAAAATTAAAGGTGGTTTTTCCACAGTGGGATGCCAATGAGCATGTGCTTCACATCATGTACCATTATTCATTCTCACCCTCTGAAAAGCACATTTATACTAAACATACATGCTGTAGTATGTTATAATAAACAATTGTGGTTTGCTTCTTCTCTCAGCTCATTTATAGAAGAATATGTACGCAGAAACAGGAAAGATTAACTCCAGTTCAACTTTAGGGTGAAATGTGTGATTCCAATGGTTAAATATTATGTATCAAATTGACTTTACCTTAGTTGTCACATTCTATTATTATTGTCCTACTCTGAGGGGTGATTTGTGGACACTCCTTTGCCCCATGCCCCAAGCAGTGCTGCTAGTCTAAATGCACTCAGCTGTGAATCATAGATAGTTTCAGCGAGGCATGTGCAATTCTCTTCCACTGACTTGAATCTGGCTCCCTATTTGGTTGCCTGTGTAACCTCAGCACAGTCTTGCGGTGAGCTGGAAAGCCATGTGGGACAGTTTTGCGCTGGCATCCTCATAAATCCGTGGGAGTCTAGATGCTGGCTCTGTAACAGACAAGAGCTGGGTTCTGGCCGGGCCACAGACAGCAGCTACCACGCCTTACAACACCTCGCTACACTATCAATTAAACACAAGCTCTATGGTTTCATTTAGTTATCATTTAAGGGCCGTATGATTTATCTATGCTCTATTGCTGTATTGATTCATTTACATTTAATTTCATTGTTCATCTCTTGAACTTAAAAGAATTTGTTCCACCGTGTTGTGGCCTAAAGTGTTTTAGAACCCCACACACTGATTTTAATATTCAAATTAAATATTCATACTTAGATTTTGCTTAACATTGTTAGCTATAGCTATTCTTTTAGTTCTTTACATCTACGGAAATCTGAATATTGAAAATTTTCTTAGGCAATGTCAAATGAACAGAAGGTATTCACAAACAAAGTACTGTATTGCAGTATAACACTGTTCTATTGAGGCTAAATTAACTATTGTGACAGTGAGATCACAAGGTGACATAGAATTTCTAGCTTTGGCGATATACAGCAGCTCGAATAATAATGCAGCATGGCTAAAAGTTCACAGAAGAAACTTTTGCCTAATACAGGACCTTTAAATTAGATGTGGCAATATTTTACTTACATTTGATTGATACGATGGGAAATGTGCTTATACTAGAGAAATATTTGTAATATTTATGACTACACCGTTAACATTTGAAGTGTTTGAACATTTACTTAAAAATGTATCATGTATACTTTTTCCCACCAAACACTGTATTGCAGTCTGTCTTCCGCTCACTGCAGCCAAATGTGATATTTTGTCACTTGAAGAGAGCATACTAGCCCCACAAAAGACATCATCCCTGGGATCATGTCTGGCCCAGGGCTGAGAGCAAAGGCTGGGGCCACGTCTGTGTAGTATTCTTTACCTGGTGAACCTGATCCATTCACATATTATTGTGCACAGAACCCCTTGGGACAGCACTGTTTGATGAACCCACTATTGATGTTGAAGACGCCTTTGATGTGGCAACACTCAGCTGTGTCATTCATGAACTTGCATTTTACTCTTTCACTGACCTTTTACTCAGATTTTAAGAAATATTTGAGCATAACTAGTGAAAAGAAACCCATAAACTTTATGACAAAAATCACACACCGTTACAATGATAAACTCCCATACCCTTAACTACTTGGAAGCACCATAAAACCTTGAGAGAATAACAGTAAATAAGCTTTCCTCTGCCGTGACCTTGTCAAAATAAACATCACCCTTGACAGTTCCTCTTAAGTCTTTTTGATCAGTTGTAGTTAAACTGTCCCATAGGAGTCTTAAAATCTTCCATATACTGGTGAGAATTGTTGGTGTTATAGGTTAAATGTTTATCATCATGCTTTGCTCTCAATGCCATGGACTGGCGGGAAGGTTCGGGCACTAATATCATTTCACTCACCAATGTGAACCAAACATACAACACATAATCGCCCTAAAGATGTGTTCTCCAAGTAAGCTCATCAAGTGTCCTAAACAAACATTTCAAAAGTCACTTTGTAATTTACTTGGCACTTGCGGGAGGCGGGCATTTTGAGTAGGAGAGTGAGTGAGACTCAGAGACGGTCCAAGAGCATTAATGAGATTGACATGGACATCCTCCCCCTGTGCTGTTCCTCTGTGGCCTTATCAACCCTGTTTACCCTGGGCTGTGAACACAACCTGATAACGGTGCACTCATTGGGCCCTGCTCCTCTTTAGCCTTCTCACTGCTACCATTATTGTGCTGAGTGTTTGGACAGCCGAGATATCTGAGGGATGTCTGCATTTAAACAAAAGAACAAGACTATTCTGAGCTGCACCATCCAAATAAAGAAGGAATTGCTGTACTTTTTAAAAATATAAATATACCAATAGTTATTGGTAAAATTTACCAATGCTTTGAACAATTATTTTTCTTGTCTTTCATACTGCTGGTTTGTTGGTGATGAAAGATGTATTCATACAAATTAACACATTCTACAATTCACATTTTTATCTCAAACTTATAAATGAAGTGCACATGTGTCTTAAATGTTCTAAAATGTTCTTTATTCTAAAAATGATGTTCTGTTACTTACTAAAGAGATCATCCTTGCTTTTTGTTCCATTGACCTTGCCATTTTTATCAATCCTCACGAAAAACTTCTGGAAAGAGAAGAGCTTCCTCCTCCGAATGTCTCCCTGAAGATGATTGTAGCTACGCACATGTCGGCCTTGTGGCCCACCAGCAGTGTTTCTGTGGCCCCTGGTCAGTGCAGTAGTCTCTGTATTTGAAAGGTTCACTTCAGTGGTGAGCGACACGTGCCTTGGTCTGTCTCTGTGCAAACTTTCACATGCTGCTCCAGGCAGACAGATGAAGGAGACCAGCAGCAGTGTGAGCACCAGGGCCCAGGACAATGAGGGAAGCAGAGTGCATGTGGTCTGAGGTCCACAGTCAGCCCCGGCAGCCTTACTCCCAACAGCAGCCCATCTGCTCATGGTAGAGTGCGGAGTGCCGGACTGGAGGCAGCCACGGAGCCTGGGACATGCTGCTGGGGGCCACAACAAGCTGAGAGGGCAGGGAGGGGGCCCTCCACAGACCAGGCTGTTTGAAATGAGCTCTGCACAGTCCAAGCCACAGAGCACATGAAGAGGCCCTTGTTTTTTTGTTGTTGTTTGTTTTGTTTGTTTTTCACAAAAATGTGCTCTCAGATTTGATATTTAAAATAATTGGGATTTTCCAATCATTCAGTGTCCTTAAAAATCTTTTTACGAAACCTTCGTTTAGGCAAAATCCATACAACTCCAATGAGTAATGTAAGAGGGTGCACCAAAGTATTCCTTAGAGAGATGTCCAACCTCACACATGGATTGTCAAAGTGTTAAATAATTCCAAAGAAACGTATTTAAAAAGAACCCTGTCCAGTTGTTGTGTCTGCTGGTGCTGCTTCTTCTCTTTACATCTTCTCTCTCCTCTCTGCCGCTCTATCCCCAGATGACTCCACCCTGTCTCTCATGTGAGGGGTCCTACAGCCGTCAGTGCAGCTCTTTCTCTTCAGCGCGGTGTGTTCAGGCATGGTCACTCTATGCCTACAGCATCGTGACACTAAACAAGAGCGTGTGGAGTTGAGTGCTCGGCTGCTGTGAGTCTGGTAGTCTGATCCCTCCCTCCTCGACTTCCCCTCTCACATATGGGAGCCAGTGGTGCAGTGTGCCTACATGTAAAAGAACCAGACTGGAGTGGGTGAGATGATAGCTGTGTTTATCTGAGCAGAAGGTGCAGGCCTGAACACTACTGTTGTCTAGTACTTCCAAAGGAGATTTTGCACACACTCACTCACACATATGACGGTATATAAAGGCAACTTGAATGTTACTATGATTCATCAATTTCAGCTTTTGCTGTTTGTAATGAACACAACCATGTTACTGTGTGCTGTCTGTCCTGCGGTGTTGTGTTGTGTTGTGTTGTGTTGTCTTGTTAAAATTCACAAATTAGATTCAGATAGTATTGAAAATGCTTGATATTTGATAGTAGATTTGATATCTGAGGGGTAAAACTGATTTATTAATAGAATTAAAATTTCAAAAGAAATAACTTTCTTTGATATCTATGGTTGTTCTGATACCTAGCAAGTCTAGTCTTTTAGCTGTTGAGGAAGGGTCAAATTTTGTCTTTTCAGTGTCGTTTTCTGGACTAGTTTTCTAAACTAAAGAGTACTTTCGTCTCAGAGTAAAACAAAATGATGAAAGCTTTAGAATGACTTACGAGCCAGAAGGGGAGGAGGTGAGTGATCATTTGAGTGTGCAGTGACAGTTTGCCCTTGTGTTTAAACAGAACAAGCATTTGGAACCTTATCTAAAAACCATAAAGTTCTTTGAGGTCACACTGTGTTCTTTGGCGTTTTATGTCCCCTGAGCTCTGGTTTTGGGTGGCTTTTACGTCTTTTGGCGGTCTCTGTGCAGGAGAATTATCTGATCAATCCTGCTTTTGGTGTTATTATCTAAATGTTCAGACAAAGCTATCTTATCAGTGCTTCCTCTGGGCTGATGTTTAGAGCTTTGAATGACTACAGGAAACTGCAGCACAGGCCATCTTCAGCAGTTGTAGTTTATAGAACCTAGCAAAGTGTATCCAAAATGAAAGCACCCTGTTGCTTTCATTTTCAATCATCTCCCATTCATAAAAATGCAAACCTGATCACTTAAACCCCTAAGGTTTAAGTCAGTGTTTCCCAACCAGGGTACCACGACCATTTGCCAGGGGGTACTTTTTGCAAGTTTTGTAAAGTGAAAAATGTTTTTTGCAGCACATTTTACGTGTTATGGGCCATTGTTTGAGATAAAATAATTTGAAACATTAAAATTCAATTGTTATAAATGAAAATATATGAGTAAAGATAAAATACCACAAAAAACAAAGCAAAAAAACACTGACATAGGGGGTACTCCGTGTGTGGGATCATGATTACGGGGTAGGCCTACTCCGGACAAAAAAGGTTGGGAACCACTGGTTTAAATGATTATTTATTCATGTATTTAGACCTAACTAAGGCACAATGTGATGGAAGAATCTAAATTTGGCTTATTTTTTCAGGTTACTAGCGAAAATAGAGTTATTCTTATCCAATCATTTAAACTTTGTTTTAAAGTGGTGTAGAGCTCACATTGTTGTAAACCTTAATCTAGAAACATGGTCCACAAAAGTATATCATTTTTCCATATCTCGACATCAATAAATTATTGAGGTGTTCTTTGGTTTTACAAAGGTGGTCAGAATGTGACGACTTGCACAAAACCCTCCAGGGGCACTTTTCTGGGCTGTATTATGTATTTAGATCATTTGTAAATGTATTATGTGTTCTTATGATGTGTGTTGTTTGTACAGAGCCTACACTGCGCCGCTCCTCTGTGATGGAATTACAGACATGGGACTTTTCGCAGGCTCACACTGGCCTAGGATGGCATATTTTAAAGCTTCTGATGTAAGTGCCCAGCTGTTTGTGAACGCTTCTCACATCTCCACCTGTGAGAGAAAATTCAATTATAGTTTAATAAGTCCCACCACACTTCTACTTTCAAAAAGCACCAAGCAGAAAAACTGCATGTAATCATTCATTTAGTTGTTATAGAATAGACTAATATAATTGCTCTGCATTTTTATACCATGTTTTTCTTTAAATATGGACCATCTTTGTGTCTGAAACAAAATGATAATAATTAATCTTCATAATGCAAGTACTTTATTGAGGACATAGACACTAAATGATTTTTAAAAACTTATTTGTGGGGGTGTAACCATATACAAAAGTCACGATACTAGATTTTTTTTTTATTTGAAGCTCACAATATGATATTTATTATAATATTACAGAGGTGAATTGCTCTCTATATCGGCTATGAGGTCTTGCTTAAAAAAAAAAAAAAAAAAAAAAATCAAATATTTAGAATTTTTTTGTTTTGTTTTTTGCATAAAAGGTGCTTTATTGTTCTAATTTTTATGTAATTCATGCTGTTTAAAATCATCAGGTAATGACGGCAATAGGCTATATTTCACGATATCATCAATATTGTTAATTGGTCAAAAAATGTATTAAGTGTCACATCTTAATGTCAACATGTCCAATCTCTATTTCTTTCTACTTCTCACACATTAATACAATCATGTGACCAAGTACGCACTGGGATCTACATCCTTTGGTAGGATTATTGCACTGTTACTAAATATAAACTGGACCTGATCAGATTTATTTTTTAAATGTTATTTTATTGTTTATTTTAGTTTTTCAGTTTAGACTTAAAGTGTGCTATTGTCTAAGTCTGAGCCACATTAACAGTGCAGATGCATGCAGCTCACTGTGTTCTTTTCACTAATGTCTCTTGATGGAGATATCTCTCTGGGAATAAGTGCTTTGTTGCTTTGGGCCTTGTCAGATTTGCAGAATCTGTTTAGATGCCAAGTAGCAAATTCTACCCATGCTTTGCTGATCTTAAATTCAATATAAATGAGATTTACAAGATTTGCTGTAAGTCTCATCTCACTTTTGTTCTTAAAGTTTCATCTCTTAGTTTTATAATATAACTATTTGTATTGCATATCAAAGCTCAGTGCAATACATAATAGAGAAGGCCAATGTGCTTGTGATCCTTACCTACAGGCTAGAATTCCTGCTGGGTTCATACCATCCTATCAAAGGCAAAACACATAATCACATCTAAGGCAAAAGAAGCACAAGAACCGGAAATTTCAGACAAGATTTGTCACAGTTCCAATGCGAACATCTAAACACAGTTGTTGATAGAGCTGCACCATCTGGGAAGAATGTCTAATGCTTTTTTTCTGACTAGTATTGTGAATGTTAATAATTTTGTTATTTTTGTTGTATTATCAGACTTATGTTCAGTATTCATATTTTAAACATGTCTAGAAAAATTGACAAAATGACTTAAAAATGTCATAGAAAATAATTTTGTTTTGTTTTTAAGCTGTTTTTTAGGCTTCAGAAGTTCCCTGTAAAAAAAATAAAATGAAAAAATAATTCTGATATTGGTATTACCTAAATAAATACTGTAGCCGCTGATGTTTTGACCTTTGAGATGGCAGCTGTTCTTTTTCATAATAATGAAGTGATACTTTTGTGTCATGTGTCTCTGATTTGGCCCATTTGTGAGAATGTGGACTCTCTCTTCATGTACACTGTCATTAGGCAGATGTTCTACGAAGAAAAGCAATTCTCGTCAACTTAATTTGATTCAAGTCCATATGTGGTCTGAGCGAAATCAAACGCACCACTCACAAACAAGCAGAGTGTCCTATGGGAACCATGTGTGCCTGAGCTCCCCGGGGCAGGCTGTTTGTGCCGTGTGTGCCTGGTCAGAGGAGGGTGAGGCTTTAATAACAGCACAAGGTCTGGTACAAGGATGCCAGTCTCATCCCCCCAGGTCGTACAGTGTGATGGGGTCCAGATGAGGGCCACCTCTTGGGACGGACCAATGTGAGAAAAGAAACTCACAACTGGGGTTAGGCTTGTGTTTGATCCACAATTACTCTTAAAGTGAGTCTATTATGTAAAGAACACTTTTCTGAGTTTGCAACTAAAAAGTGTATTCAAAATTGCATTTGGATTGCTTCATGCATGTTGAGTAATCTTGCTTTGTACTGACACTGATGTTGGAGTGCTCAGAAAAGAAGCTGGAAGTCAGCGATCTTGTTTATATGTCTAAGCTGTTTGCATCAATTTTGTGTTTTAAAATGTAAATGACTGAGCTACATATGCTATTGTTTTTTACAAAATACATGGAAAAACACAAAAAATCTTCTTTCAGAAAGGTAGGTATTCTTTAATATGTTGCATAATGACCACACAGGCAGTTCAAGAGCAGCTTTTTCTCTTGGTCATCAAAAGTAAATATTTAATGTGATCCTGGCTGTTGTGACTGAGGTGTCTGGTAACCTTCGAGATGAGGTAGCAGTTTCCTGTTTTACAATGATCAATAGATGTTTGTCATGTTATCTTCTTGTCCTGAACAAGAACTTACATCATTCTCCTTTACTTGTCTCAGTTTCAGATGCAGAGGAATTCACTTACAGGTCACACGCTGGTTCAACTGCTCCATACAAACTGTACATCATCCATAATGAATGAGCATAGAAAGTTGTATTTCCATGGCAGGTAATGCCAGAGCAAAAGCAATCAATGCAACGTCTGGAATACAAACCATTTCTTACCTGTATGGCTATAGTTTTAGGGAGTCATTTATTGTACAGAAATTGAAATTGTGACATTTTCAGTATCTTGACAAAGCTGAAATGTAAGTTGTACATGTTCTGGTATTGTGTGTTCACTTGTCCGCGGACTGTAGGAGCTAAATCTGAGATTATTTATTTTTGTACATGGTCCTGATAAATAAAAACTAATCTAAGCTAAGAAATGCATACCAGTACTTCAAAACAAAACATTATATAGTCATTAGCTATATTCTGTCTTTACGAACTATAACTATCTATACTGTATATTCTGTATTCTCTGTGTGTGTTTTAATGAAGTATGTTTGTGATTTGCTGAAGGACTTCCCTTAATCCTCTTAATGGGACTAACAAATATGTGAAGATGTAAACAGAGCTATAACTTTTACACTAAATCTAATAAAATGTATACTGTTAAAGTTAATTCTTATACTGTTCTTTTGAACTGTGTCACAATAAAATCTCCAAAATTGGATTTTATTAGATTTTAATAGAATTTTTGGACAGAGATAGAAGTACTTACCTAATCAAATAATTGTGTCATTTTCATTTGCCCAGAACCAGTTTTTATGGTGTCAAGTGTTTAGTTTCACCTCAAAGATCTTTGAGGGTAGACTTATTTGCTGTTTTTGGCATTGTGCAAAGTGAAAGTGGAAAAAGCAGAAACAATGCAGTAAGCATTTGACTCTTGGACCCAAACCACAATCACAATGTGTTTCTCAAGCTTTAGAAGTAATTTTATGGCTATTTGTGCCCCCCTCCCGCCAGAAAATCCACTTAAGCTGTTTGAACTGAAGTCAAATGCAGCTGTTTTAGTTATCAAGACAGTGCACATTTCGTAAAAACAGCTCCCTGCCTACAATTGCTTTTTACAGTAATTCAATTAGCACAACTGAATAATCATGTTTTATGCTCTAAATTTACACATACTTAAAGTAGGTATTTATCATTTTTTGCTGTAACAATTTGTAAATCTTGACAAAATGTGTTCACGTGATTTTAGAAACATCATCTAAAGAGTTAATTTGTTAAGTTAGCCAACAAATATGACAAACAAGAAAACTTAGGAAAAATTGAAGTATAGGTCTTAGCTTGGCTTAGCTTTAACTATTGCTACTACCTGCTAGTTGTCTTTTCTTTTTATGTATGTGCATTAGTGCTGACTAACCCCCAGAACAGCTCTTGAGTGACAACAGCAGAGTGGAGCGGCTCAGGTTTTCTGGCACATCTCACTCAGAAATCTGGGCCAGCTCAACCTGATCCATGAAACAGAGCCACACTATAGAAGTCACTCATCAGTCTGATTTGCAAAACGCACACAACATCATTAATTGTCACATTTATTGATAAAAAACATGCACTTATTGATGTACACAAAAGTGACCAGAGAGGGATGACCTGCAACACCTCTGTCTCTGTGGTCTGCGAGGAGCACCCTGGTTTGGCTTGTGCAGGTTGTGCAGCTGACTGCTTATAAGCACTCATCAAGTTTATTATCAATTACAAAACTAAAATGTTGTTCAGTCATAATTTTTAACCAATAGGTCTCATAACGTCACACAAAAAACACATATTGTACCCTTTTACCAAGTTAAGAAAATAAAATCACAATCCATTTTTCTACAAAGTGAAAATATATATTATATTTACAATATATTGTGTTCAGCGCTTACTGCTAAAAAGGAGAAAAAAGAGCACCATAAAACTTGTGTAAGTACCTGCTTAGTTTTTCCTATTGGGTTTTGAAATTGGGGGAAAAAATATGTCTTGACAATATTTTACAAAACATTAATTTCTATAAATATTAGTGTCATTCACATCAAATGCAGTCATAATTGGTTAAAGATGAGTCTGGATCATCTCTACTTACTGAAAAAAACCCTCAGCAGACCACTCTTGGTGACTATGACCCACAGGTCACACAACACTGTTTTTGGATTGACCTCAGAGAGCAGCGACCCAGCAGCTTCAGTTTGTCACAAAAGCGAGATGACATGGTGTTCTTTTTGCAAATTGAGCCTGTAAATAAAACATAGATTTACCATCTTTGTCAACAAACCACTTAAATGTAACTTTTGCTTACATACCAGCATTGTCTTTGCACTCCTGTTCATTGCATTTTCTGAGTATATCTGGTTTGGAAATCTCTTCACAAAAGTCATTTGGCATAATGGATTTATCCTCTATATTTGTGCATGTGATTTCACGATACTGTTTACCGCTACCACAACTCACTGAGCACTGCAAGTATACAAGCACACATTCCTGTTAGTTAAGCTTATTCATTCAAACCCATTCTTTTTACTAAAAGTCAGTTTAACCTGATCCCAGTCTTGAGTAGTCCAGTGAACACAGGGCTTCAGTCTGCATGGCTCAGAGCTGTTTGGTCTCACATAGTGACTGCAGCGGTTAGCTTCTGGGCAATAGACAAGTCGCTCTCGAATGCCATCACCACAGCTTCCTGAACACTAAAACAACAAACAATAGCCCTGGTTAAATAAAGGTAAATTCAAATTAATTAAAATATTTGTTCCTTGATGTAGTCAGTCCAAAATGGATAGCACTGAAAATGACTCCATATTGGATAATAGTAAGTGACAGGAAAATTATACAGATATACAGAGAAGGGTGCCCTGTCTAGGCTACCCCATGTACATGGGACACAGCCTTGGTATATAGATAGATATTTATCTCAGTTATGCTGTTTAATCCCAGTTTTCAGTGTATATTGCACTTAAAATTTTCATACTGTGTATGATCAATTCAATTCAGTGTATTTGTATTATCAGGGGATTTCACATAATTGTTGATTTAGCAAACAAAATGGTCAAAAAGTCAAAGAATGAAACATTTGGTCAATACCAACAGACGCATTGGAAAATCATAAATTCAGAGGCAGATAGACAACAAACAAGCAGATGTACAGTACAGTATAATTGTCCCAGAGCTTCTATCCTTAGACTCTTCTCAGATTCAAGAAAAAAAAAACCTACAGGGAAAAAGAGAAACCTGGAGGAGAACCACAGTGAAGGAGTGATCCACTTTCATGAACAGACAGACTGACCAGAACTGACACGCATATCCTGAAGCAATCGAAACTTTAAGTCAGCGGAGGCAGAGACCAGTGGCAGAGGGAAATGATTTATCTAGCAGGACAAGGACTGCCAATCCAAAAGAGGGAGGAGTGAGATGTGTCCATATTCTCAATAAATCACAGAGCATAATAAGCTGTATTCACATGACATCACATTTTTTACTGTACTAACTACTACTTACTGTAATGTAACAATCCTTAAAAAAGTTGACAATATATTGCTGCTTACAATCTGAGTAACACAAGTTACTTGAATACATCCAATAAAAACAGTATTGTGTGAACAAAACATGACATCTACTGACTACATACATACATACATACATACTTGTTTTTCTATCTTAGTGAGGACCTTCATAGGCATAATGTATTACCCAGCCCCTTACCCTAACCTTAACCATCCAAACTAACCCCCTAGCCCTAACCCTAGCCCTATTCCTAAACTTAACCCAATTCTAACCCTAACTCTAAAACCACATCTTGACCCTCAAACAGGCCCTTCGCAAAGTGAGGACCGGCCAAAATGTCCTCACTTCCCAAAAATGTCCTCACTCTGTTGGTTCAAAACTCAAAAAAAAAAAAACTAAACTAGCACCATATTTCAAAAAATACTGTAGTGAACCCCAAACATACTGTCTTAAAAGGGTGTTACTCAAAAGCCAGCACTTACAGGGCCCCATGGGGATGTGCTCCAGGACAGACAGAGTTTGCGGGGACAGGTCAAAGTGCTGATGGGTTTGCTGGACAGAGCCTGGCAGTGGAAAGGTCTCAGGGGTCTTCTGGTCAGAGAATCGACGCACTGGACGTCCCGGTGTCTTCGTGCCACAACATCACACTCATCTGGACACTAGAGTGAAATGAAAAAAATAAAAGATTTCTTCACAAGTATAATTATAGGTATGTATAATTAACCAGTTGTGAGTGTCATTATGAGATAGAATGACAAGAGGAAATCACCTTGCTCCAGGTGCCACTATGCCAGGTAGCGCAGGGCTGCAGGTGACAGGTACGAGCCGGCTCAGGTCTCTCTGTGTGCAAACAGTCTTCCTCATTCTGTGAGCTGCAAACCACTGCTCTCCACATGGCACCAATCCCACATGTGGTCGAACACTGGACAACACACCATTCACGTTAGACTCACAGGTTACATGCATATTGATGATATCAATAAAAAAACTCAACTCCTTGATGCAATTGTTAACTTATATGAAGCTGATTAATTAGCTGAAAATGATCAACGATATGAGTGGAACTTTATAACATTCAAATTAATGTATTTACAGTGACACAAAAGATATGAAATCATATCATCCCCTGGTAAAAGCTGGTGTACCCCCAAAGGGCGCCGTATCACTGAGAAACACTAATGTTGAAAAGGCATATTGTTTGGAGATGAGTTTTGGAATTGGTCTATTTTACAAAACAAGGATAATGGACCTAAGTTATCTATGCAGGTGCTTAACTGCATGCTAAAAGCATGTGCTATTTGTGAGCATTTAGCATTCAGTTTACTATTAGAAGATGCACACATACTATATTACACAAAACAGATAAACATCACCTCAAATTTTGCATTTTTATGTTTTTTTGTGTAAGACAAAATGTTATCTGTGTCAGGCTCCCTTAACCTCTTTTTCATGTGAGCAAATGCTTGATAAATATATTTTTAAATATGATCGCTTTACTAATCAATTAGTTTAGTAATTACCCTTTTCATAAATCAGTTATTTGTTGAGAAGACAAGTGATGAGATTTTAAAAATTTGACTCAGGTAAAGCTGAGGTGAAGACATTTGAGAATCAAAAAGGAGTACATTTAGGAAAAAAAGACAGTGTTCACCAAAAACTAAATATTTGCACATTTCCCACTTCATTTTTTGTTCAGTTGCAGCTCAGCTCAAGTCATGTTTTGGAACTTGAATAAAAAAAGCTAATGATCCTTTGTTAAATTGTTTCAATAACAGTTGATTAAAGAAAAATCAGTATAAGAGAAGTGAATCTTTATTTATTTAGCCACATCATCCAGTATAGATTGCATGCTAGGTTTTCTGACTCACCTCACTCCAGTTCCCAATGACCCAGGTGAAGTCCTTCACTACAGTTTCTCTGGCCAAAAGGTTGCTCTTGCTGCTGGCGACTTTTGGTTTCTTATGGCGATTTCCTTTGGGTGGCGCCTTCTTCGTTGAGTGAACAATTCCCTTGTTAGCTTTTTGTGTAACTGCTGACTTCTTAGGTTTTGCCATCTTCACTGTTGGCTGAAGCCATGTTGTTGTGGTCATGGGTTGTGTAGTTGTTGTGAGATGGACTTTTGTTGTGTCTGATTTTTCAGTCATTGGGGTTGTGATGTGAAAGAAATTGTTGTTTTTATTATTGCGAAGAGTGGACACAGGCTGAGAGCTCCTGGTGGTCGCTCTAGAGGTCTGTGTAGTGAGTGAAGAGCTGACTATTGTAATGAATGGTTTGGCTTTTGATGGTTTAACTGTAGTTTTAACATCCAAGTCAATAATTTCCTCTTCAGTTCTATCCTCAACAATGTAGTCATAACCAGGCGTATACATCAAAACATTAGAAGTGCTACCTTCTTCCTCTTCCTCTTGCATCTTGTTTCTAGTATTTTCTGGATTTTTTCTCTTTGTAGATGTAGCAGGAATTATATAGTTTTCTTTTTCTGTCTTCACAACATCCAGCTCAATCAGTATGTCTGCCATGTTCGAGACTGAGGTGTTCCAGGTTGAAGTGGTAGAATTAAAGAGCGTTGCCTGTCTGGTGGTTGGGCTGTAAACTGCTGGAGCAGCTGTGGATGTGGTTGTTGTTGGAAACCAAGTAGATGTTAAGTCTGAAGGTTTGGTGGGCTGGCGCTTTGGGGGTAAAAGTGGCGGTATTTGGGAGGAGGTCCGGGACGTCTTCGTAGACCAGGGTTAGGACAACTCTGGAGTCCACACAGTGAGCGGGAACGAGGTTTGGTGGACATGTCACAGCTCTTCTTCGGGGCAAGGGAACATGTGACAATACGAGAGCGGACTCCTCCACCACATGTTACTGGGCACTTTAAAAATGAAACAAAAGAAAGTATTATTGTCTGCACTGTTTCAAGCTGGAAAAAAAATCTCTCTCTCTATATATATATATATATATATATATATATATTATATATATATAATATATATAATATATATTTATATATATATATGCTATATATGGGTAGAATATATATATATATATATATATATATATTTATTATATATATTATATATATATATATATATATATAATATATATATATATATACTGTATATATAATTTCACTGCTTTATATTTCACAATATGCAGTGAAAATTATATATACCTTGCAGTGAACATAAACAGGCAACAATACAAACATATAGAATATCATTCAGTAATACTACTGGAGGAGAGATTTATGAGAGGGCCAGATTTAACAGTCTGTTTGTATTTTACTCTTCTAAGTTGAACTAGGTGAAATTGCGCAACACTGGGGTGCTCTGTGTACCAGTTGTTGCAGCTGTTGGAACTAGGCACTGCCAGGATGATTTATAGTGGAGACCCCCCTTAACTGTAGCTCAGAGTTAGGTAATATCTATTAGTTGATTGTAGCACCAGTTAACTTGCCTCTTTCCACTCTCCAATAGTCCATTCTTGTCCACACGGTACATCTCTGTTGCAGGGGACCACACGTTTGGGTTTAAGCAGATGTTTGCACTCTATAGGGTGCAGCACAGTTTCCTCCCAGAAACTGTGCGGACGCACAACACTGTTCGAGAGCGTACCCCTTCTGACCCACAGGTGGCAGTGCAGTGCTGCCAGCCCCCAACCCACCACCTAAAAGGGAGAAAATAAATTGTAACCACTGATTAAATTCCACATACACACTTGAAACAGTTGTAAACCTGGCAGGACAGTCCATATTCTTGCATTTTCTGTAACGGTCTTGTGGTTGTGTTTCAGGGTCACACAATGAGTCGTCCACCACCCCCACATCAACCTCAACACAGCGCACAGGCTGATGCTGTTCACCTGTGAAACACAACACAAACATAAATGTCATAAACTTGACCTGGGATTAGAAATAATAAAACAGAAAACTTTTTTGGGGGGCAGAGGCCCCGGACCTCACTTTGGGAATCACTACCTTAAACAATGAGCGCATAGATCAAACTGTAGTCAGAACAAACCTAGTCCACATGTGGTGCTGCAGTGTGTCCAGGCCCCATGCCTCCAAGTGTAAATAAGATCTGGGATCTCGTTTCCGGTCTGCCTGGTCTTTTTTATGGTGTACTCATATTTTATACCAGGATTGTTTTCTTGATATAGAAGCTGCAAAAGTGCACAAAAACAACAAATAAGCATTCATAGAAATTTTGAAGACAATTTGATTTTGACAGCTTTGCTCAATCTCATTATAGGTAATTGTCAGTAATAATTTCAACCATACAGTTCATACCCTGCAACTGAGTCAGACCTAACAGTACCTGTAAAATAATGGGCTTATCTGTGGGACCAGGGGCTGTGAGGTTCTCCATGTTGGCTGTGCGCTCATAATAGAAGGTTGTGCCGCCCGCTTCATACTCTCCGTTCCATTGGATGATGTAGTTGCCATTGAGGAAGTACTCCTCTGAGTCATAGCTCTTCAGTGCCAAGAAGTTTCCTGCCTCCTCCACTTCTGTGACCAGGATGTCCCGCGCCCCCTCAGGTATCACGCCCACATCTATGTATCCTACGCAGACAGAGCCAGTCACTCAAGGGCCACCGGGGCAGCTGCCAGCCAACCACATGCTCTCTGATCTTTAATAGAGTGGGCTCAGGCTGTGGGCGGCTGGCATGTGTTGTATTCTGTGTGGGGGGCAATGGCCTGTTTCTCTTTTTTATTATAAACGAAATGGGGGGGTGCTAATGAATTTGGAGAGGGGTTGTATGCATTACTTTTAGGTCTGCTGTTTTTGAAGTTTTACACATCTGGGTCAACCTCATAAAAAACATAAATTTTATGATGTTGCATACACTGGATAAACAGTGCTTTCTTTAGCCACATTCATTTTGTTTGCACCTGTCTGTTTCTATCTAACCACACGGGAACATAAGCTAAAATGTTTTTGAACTAGACCCAAAGTGAAATTTGTTTTTCATAAGTGCCTTACTAAAATTTCTAAAACTTTTCTAAAACTTTTTCTGGCATGTTGATTATCTGTTTAAAAAGCACAATATGGGAAAGTATTTTAATAGTTTAAATGTTTTGCAGTTTGCAATTTTGGCTGCAGAAAACCCACAAATTGTTTGTGCCAAGTCAGATAACAGCTGTGCAGTTATGTTGCCGTGACAACAGAGTAAAGGAAAAAGTTCAGTGGGGATCTTGTCCTGAGTTGACATTGTTCCTTAACACTGCGATCCTTCAATAGATTTTAATGCATCAAAGCACTTGACAGTAAAACCGTAATAATGACATTTCTGTTTTGCATTTTCGTGCCGTGTAATTTAGGTAAGGCTTTTCAATATCCTTCAACTCACCGAACCCTTCTCCTTGATCAAACTGATAATAGACGGTCTCACAGCTGGAGCCATCCCCCAGACACACTCCACAGCGATCCTCAACAGCGTTTGAATCAATGCCGAAGTCACAGCCCACCTCCTGGACACAGACTAGAGGTAAACTGAAGGCAATAATTAGGTTTATTCTATCCGTCATAAAAATACATTTTATTACAACAGTTTGAGATTACAGCCTGAAATGAATGCAAGTTTTTGTTGTTTTTTTACAGTTTAATATTCATGGAGAATTTGAATGACAGGTGCAAAAATAAAAGTAAAACACATGTTTAATGCTGCTGATACCGGGATCCTTTACTGTGTTTGTATTGTTGAATGACGTGTGTGGTTTGCTGTTGTTTTGGACCTGATTTATCTTATTTTTAGCACTAATATAGCCCGGATATAATCTACACTTAGATCTGGTGGTATTTATTATCTTACGTTGTCCTTGTTTTGAAAAGTTTGAGAACTACCAGTCAGGGCTTGGGGTTGTTTTATCACACAGTAGATTTTAAGTCAGTCAAGATTTTATAATGCTATTTAACTTTTTTATTTGCCTAAAATTCAGAGAATTGTAGGCATATAATTTCAGGCTGATTAGCTGATGTGGATAATTTTCTCCAAGCTATAATAAAATGGTCCAAAACTCAGCCACAGTCTTGTTTTATTAGAAATATTTAAATGTTTTGTGCAGTTTTCTCTTCACACTAAT
The DNA here is from genome assembly GCA_038363315.1 of Mugilogobius chulae. Lineage (NCBI taxonomy): Eukaryota > Metazoa > Chordata > Actinopteri > Gobiiformes > Gobiidae > Mugilogobius > Mugilogobius chulae. The sequence goes on from CM076397.1 coordinate 41,567,261, forward strand.
GTGTTAAAATGAACTTTTACAGTGTGTCCTTAAACAACAAATCAGCCCAAACATAAAATTTTCCTGAGTTGATGAGTTAAGGCTGATTGCTAAAAAATACAAATATTGGACAAGGTGTTGTTCTCATGCTAGATGCAGAAATTAGAATTTATTTAGGCCTATTATGAAACTATTGTGATAGATATATTTACAAGTAGATAAGGAGTTTAATGAATTCCAAGGTTCACCCCCCCCCCCCCCCCACCAGTATATTGGCTAATGTATTGCTTTGGCACAGTTACTTAGCACAGTTTGCTGCAAAAAGCTTATATAAAATCCCACTTCCACTCTTCACGGTGCAAAAGATTATTTAGTTATCCTAGCCCTTTATTCTCTTACCCAGCCACACTACCTTGCACACTCCATTGACACAGATGTTTCGGGACTTGTTGTTCATGAAACAGGGTGTCCCATCGGTCACAGTGTCCAGCATCTTCTCCGAAAAGTACTCACTGATGGGTCGACAATGCAGCTCACAAGGATTTACTAAAGATGGCAAAACAGTAGTAGGCTATGATTTTTATGCAATGTGCTGTTGCGCTTTCTGGCAACAACTTTTTATCAACTCTATGCAGTACAAAACACTGAGTTATAATGGTGACTAGGGAAAGTTCTGTTGTCGTAGCAGCAGCAAAATTCTAATTGAATATATAAACAAGACCATACATTTCATACATTTAAATTTGTGGTCCTGACAAATATGGTTGAACAATGGTTGAGCAGAGACACAAAAATTTGCATACTTAGCATCTTACATAGTCAGATTTTTTGACATGTTAAATATTTAGGAGTAATTGCGACAATATGTTTAGAAAGAGCATTTTCAGTCAGTTTATGTGTGTGGTCCTGCACAGAATGAATTTGGCAGCTGTGTTTTCTCAAAGATTGTCAGATTGAGGTAAAGTAATTACATACAAACCATAAATTACAAGGCTTAAAACACAAAACATAGAAATGTGTGTTGACCCCAGCAAAAACTACAATTACAGGCCAGTGAGGTGTAATTGCATTTGGAGTTCCCTTCGCTTTCTAGTGCTGCCCCCTGTTGAATGTCTATGTGTAATTACAACATCACCTCAAGTATTTGCTTATCTATAACAAACTCATTCATTAAAAAAACTGGTCCTACACTTATGAAAACGTTTCTGGATAATAATAGAATTGCTCCCTACATACCTGGGCCACTACTTCCCAACTTCACCCTCTCCATCAACATTAACCTCAACCAAAAGCCCAAATCAAAATATACCTATGGTGTTAATTATTGATGAGCAAGCCTGGTTATCTTGTATTACATTTGTATTTCCCCTATAATTTATTCTGCTCCACACTAACAACCTCTTTTAACATACATGCATAGTTCTTTTGGTGTGTCTTAGTATGTTTGTTGTAAATATGTAGATACTGTGTAATAATTGTACATCTGCTTACCATGGTTGGTCACTGGAATCCACTGATAAAGCTCATTGTGGTAGGGCACTGTGTTAAATTCACTGCACTGCATTTCTCGAAAAGATGGCAGGTCTTTCAGGCAGGGTTTTGTGTTGCAGGTACGATATCGCTTCCTCTCCCCTGTGCAGTATTTACCCCCAAATTCAGGTCTGCATAAGAAACATACAACACTTTGGAAAGAACTGATACAAGATATTTTGGGCAATATGATATCACAAAGTATTCATTTATTTGTTTTAGTTCAACATTATAATAACTGCTTAACTCTTACAGATGTCATTTTTAAATCTCTGACCAGAGTGTAGTCTTACTTGGGACTGTTGCACTCTCTGTCTGCTGACTGGACTCCGGTGCCACATGTCCTGGAGCAGAAGGACCAGGTGCTCCACGGCCCCCAGCCTCCATTCACCGTCTCAGGCAGCTTCCCCACGATAACACACTCTCCCGAGATGCACCACTGAACAAAGGGCAACCACTGACCATATCTCTAATATCCAAACACTGACTATTGTCTACTTCAAATACACTATTAAACTAACATTTTCTGAGCTTTAAGATCATCCCTGACAGTTTCTGCCTTTGTCAGATCCATGCCAACAAAACTGTCATGTATGAGCTTGTAGCTTATTAAAACTGTTTTATCAGAAGAAAAATGTCAGCAAACACAACCTTCACATTGAAGTAACGCTTCTGGTACATTCAAATTCAAATTTTGGAAAGCACTTCATAGAGTTCACATGCAGATTATTATTTTACATTTTGTTTAGTGCATGTGACTGTGACGTAGGCTGGGCATATGTACAAAAAATTAATATCATTTTTTTGTTTGTTTGTTTTTTTTGAGTACAGTATCTCGATAACAATATTCACGCAATATTTTATCAATCCAACTGAAATGTGTTTGTGTTATCCAATTAATTAAGGAGTGATTGCACACATTTTGACTAGACCGTAGAGAGGGATTATTTGTTTATCAACACGAGATTGACACAAGCTGTAGCAGCAACACTAGCCAGCTGTTGTCAGCTAACTACAAGAATTTATCACTGTACAAAAACAAAAGTTATACTGCTAATAACATTGAGAATAAATTTGTTTCCGAACATTTCATGGTGAGAATGGAAATGTTCGGTCATTCAATGCCAAACAGTGCTCTTTGTTTTTTAATCAAAGAAGTTTCCTCAGCCAACTAGACAGACAGCGTATCTTTCTGTGGAAAGTGATGTCAGTCAATAATCCCTCTATACTGTAACTTTTTGTTTTACACATTTTTGTATATGCTGCTCGAATCCCATCTGTTTAAATTTTTACTACTTGTATAATGTTTTGATGTCATGTGAATGCAACCTCTTGCCAGATGAATGTGAGAAGTTGACAATATTAATCCCAAAAGCTCAAAAATAATAAATTTGTGCCCTTAGCATATCAGAATTTTTTGATTGTTTTTAGTGGCATTTTTTTCTGTAAACGATATACTCGATGTACAGTTTTTGGATATCTTGAAAACAACATTCACATATTATCTAAAATTGCCCAGCTATATTGTGACGTATGCTTTATTACACTTTCAAGATCTAAAGCAAAATATGCTGAAATAAAGGTTCTCAGGAGCATGCTTAAAAGAGAACAATGCAAATAATACATTGTACTACTGGTGGGTTACCTTTCCTGGCCCACAGCGTGTTCCATCGATGGGTGAATCCAACTTGGAGCGACACGAGCCATTCACAGAGCACCAAAGGATCTGACAAACATTCTAAATATAAAAAAAAGTGTAAAAATTACTTTCAAAAGTAAAGCTTAAAATGGTTTAGCAGAAAATGTGTGTATGACTAACATCCACTTCAGAGCAGAAGGTAGCATTTGGCCCGTACTGAAGCTGACACTGATGTTGTGTGGTGTACCGCACACCCAAGTTTGCAAGAGGAGTGGCTAGCTCTTTTTTTGAAGGACGGTCATCCAGGCAGAAACCCCAACCTCGACTGCAAATCAAATATGACAAAAGGCAGTCAGTTGTCATTTCTTCTTATATTCAGCGACACACTTGTCACTTAATAGTAAGTTTTAGTTTTAGAACATTCTTGAAGCAATGCGGCAACTGGTCACAGTTACAGTTTTTCTCAATCGCTTTGACACATTTTTTGAAACTTGGTTTAGTTTAATCACTTGTTTCCAACATTTATCTGAAGAAAGGTTGAGATATACAGAACATTTGCCACAATTTTCATTCATTCCCACAGTTTTCAGGTTCTTTCTCAGAACAGCTCACACAGCTCTCATTCTATAACTCACATGTTCAGTGAGTTTAGTTTGTTTCTCCAACACTACAGACTTGTTCACAGGTGATAAAGGACTTTTGTCATAACAGTGTTAGTTTTATCTACAAACTCACACATACCAGCAAAATCTGAAATCACATGAGCAGAAAGATTAAACAACAAAGAATGAAACAGGACAAAGGTCTGAGCAGAAAACACGTTGATGTAAATGGTTTGTCACAGAGACATTGTGTTTCTGTTTGACGTCTCTGAACTATCCTTAGCAAAATGTGAATTTCTAAATATATAAAATATATTTCACAATTCAAATTTTACAGTAAATGTGTATTTTTCATCTTTTTTTTTCTTGCCCAGTAAGATAAAAACACAACTTATTCAGATACAAAATCTTTTGTGTGAAGTGTGAATCCCAATGACAGACTGAACTGAAGCTTTGGGTGACTTTGTGTCTGAGATCAGAACTACAGTTTTTCTCAACTGCTTTGACACACTTGTCCATTCTAAAAGTTAATTTGCAAAACAGCTCACACAGAATCCCAAACTGAGCTTCAGTTTCTGAAAACTCAGTTTCGTCTCTAGCTAAATTTAGTTTTACATTCAAAACAGTTAACTTTACCCCTCAGAAGCAAGTTTTGCCTTTAAAACTCTCACACACTCTTCAGGTGTTCTCATGTGTTTCATCATTCATTTGACTTTACAGCTCAGAAGCTTTAATTCTGATCTCAGAGACAAAGTCACCAAAGGTTCAGTTCAGTCTGTCATTGGGATTCACACTTCACACTAAGGTTCTGTATCTGAATAAGTTGTGTTTTTATCTTACTGGGCAAGAAAAAAAAAAGTTGAAAAATACACATTTACTGTAAATTTTGAATTGTGAAATATATCTTATATATTTATATATATTTACATTTTGCTAAAGAGAGTTCAGAGACGTCAAACAGAAACACAATGTCTCTGTGACAAACCATTTACATCAACGTGTTTTTCTGCTCAGACCTTTGTCCTGTTTCATTCTTTGTTGTTTAATCTTTCTGCTCATGTGATTTTAGATTTTGCTGTGGTGTGTGAGTTTGTAGATAAAAACTAACAGTGTTCTGACAAAAGTCCTGTATCATGTGTGAACAGGTCTGTAGTGTTGGAGAAACAAACTAAACTCACTGAACATGTGAGTTTTAGAATGAGAACTGTGTGAGCTGTTCTGAGAAAGAGTCTGAAAACTGTTTGAATGAATGACAAATGTGGCAAATGTTCTGCGTATCTCAACCTTTATTCAGATAAATGTTGGAAACAAGTGATCAAACTAAACCAAGTTTCAAAAAAATGTGTCAAAGCGATTGAGAAAACTGTAAAGCTTCTTGAGCTGTAAAGTCAAATGAATGATGAAACTCATGAGAACACCTGAAGAATGTGTGAGAGTTTTGATGGTAAAACTTGCTTCTGAGGGGTAAATTTAACTGTTTTGAATGTAAAACTAAATTTAGCTAGAGACGAAATTGAGTTTTGAGAAACTGAAGCTCTGTTTAGAATTCTGTGTGAGTTGTTTTGCAAATTAACTTTTAGAATGGACGAAGTGTGTCAAAGCAGTTGAGAAAAACTGTAAAAGAAAATATAAAGTGTGGTTGGAATATGGTGTGTGTTTTTTCTGCCAGTGCTTTTTCACATCAATCACTCTATGCATTGTCTGCCTTTTTTCTTATTGTGCAATTACATAATACTCTTACTCCAGAAAGCGGGTGATGTACTCTTTAGAGCAGGACGACCAAGTAAGGGGTGAGCTGTCATACATTAACTGTCTGGACATGATGAATGGGTGCCTCCCATCCACCTCACAGTCGTTCCCCTGACCATCATGATAGATCCCAAAACTGCATTTGAATACAAACAAGCTTAGGTCACAGAGCAATGGACGAGGATCTATTAGTGTAGCTTTATCAGACACACACATACCTATGGCCCATCTCATGAGCGATGGTAAAAGCAACAGGCAGACCTGAATCCTCGTTGATGTTGCAGCTTCGATGAGGTTGACACATTCCCGATAAATGAGAAAGCCCAAGAGTCTCACAAGGCTGGTTTCTTCCAGCACAGATATCTTTCCTACACATAAATTACAAATAAACTTTGTAATTATTCATAATGTCTGAATCAGTGAGTTTTATCACTTACCGAGTAACTAACACAGCTAGATCATGATGAGCTGGATGTGTATCACTTTGTGGATTTATATTTTTCTGCCAGGCACAGAAACTAGCCAAAGTAGTGTCTGCATTGTGAACAATCTTCAATCCTTTCTGGTAAAATCAACATTTTAAATAACTTTTGCAAAACTGAAAATGCAGATTGAAAGCTGCAGTCGATATACTAAAACTGTTTTACCTCTTCTCCTTGAAGAAGAATAAGCCGGACCAAGATGACATGAATAGCATTGCCAATACTTGCATCGTGAAAAATGCCAGCCACCTGTCCACATTGCGTGTTACAGTTATTTCTGTTTTTTTGTAGACAGCTGAACATATAATGCTTACCATATTCATAATAGTGAATATGTATGACTCCACATTATCGCTTCCATGATACTCAATAAGTTTGGAGTCAGCCACCACCATAGTCTCGACCCAGCGTTCTCTGCTGACAGAGCGCTGCTGACGAGACTGAACTGACTCTGTTTCTGTCCGCTGGTCTCTCTCCCATTCTTCCCTCTCTCTTTCCACTTGGGCACAATCCTCTGCATTGTCTACAACATTTGCAAGATTAGACACAAGAACTATAATTTATACAAGCAGAATTCACAATACAACATACAATAAGTTTGCACCAACCTTGAACCCCACAGGGGCTGTGTGAACCAGCATCACTACGTTTTCTTCTGTTAGAAAAGGCAGTAATTTTGGGGTAGATAACATGAGGCTCTGGACTTTCAGTTGAATGACCAAACGATTTCCGTACAGGCTCAATTAAGTAATAACCCTCTGGAAGGGAAAAGAAGCCTCTCTGAAAATATAAATGTTTAACTGTCACAATTTTAATTGCATTTTTCACAAATTTTTCTATTTATATCTAAACCAGACCTGGGCAAACAGAAAGCCATTTTTGACAAAAAGTGTTAGTATTTATTATTTCAATCATAAGAAATGGCCAAAATAATCAACTAAATAGCCATATGTTTCTCAAACTGTGGTTCATGGGCCTCTTATGGAACAAAGTTAGCCCCTTGCAGTATTTGAAGCCTTCTGCAGTTTGATAAAATTCTTAAAGTTCTTTGCCAAATCTATTAATATGTATGACTTTTTGGGTCAACATGACCAAAAACCTTTCTACAATTTAGTTTATTGTAGATGGTACTGTAAAGATTGAGAAGCATTGAAATAAGCAAATGAGATTATCCAGGGTTTCTGGGAAGAACTGTTTTTTTTCTTCTTATGCTGAAATTATACTAAAACTGAAGAATAAGCTGTTTATTATAATCCAACAGTACAATTCTTCTGAACCTAATTATTTAAGCTTTTTGTGCACCTGGGCTTGTCTCATTTTTCTGTGCTGCCATGCCTTTTTGAATTTACTAGATTTTTTGTAAAGATCAAATGAATAATTCAATATTTTTTTTGGTGAGTGATCAAAATGTAAATGTGGAACATCGCACCCATTTTTCCCCTGGGGCAAATTCTCTGTCGGCTGCAGAAAGACAAACTCCAAGTATTCCTGCATGTTCCCACTGGTGCAGGCTATTCACTGATTACTGAGGCCTGCTGCTGAACACACACACATACATTCTGCCCAGTGTATACAAAGATACTGCTGCACATACACCAGACAATCCTGTAAAAACGACTCTTGTCTTTTCTGTACAAACAACTGTGCCCGGGGTCACTTTTATTAACCTTGTGTGTAGGTGGGTTTTTGTGTTAAACTGAGTCCAAACATGCCAAGACATTTCCAGGACCACCCCTCCCTCCTACACTAAGACTTTTCTGCAGAATGAACAAGCCTGACATTTTCTTCTGAGGCTAAATAGGAAGCATAGTAAAAGTATATAACATCACAATGATTTAAAGGTGTTTAAAGTCAATATTATTTATGTCTAGCCTGTGCAAACATAAAAGATCATATAGATAAACATACATAGAGATTGTGCAAGAGCCTAAATACAGATGTTAAGGAATGGACTAACAGTTCCTGCTGTTTACTGCAGTCACACTAAGCTGTCTTAGTCATCTGACTTTAGCATTTGTCTAGACTCAAATCTCCAGCCAAAACCATTCATGTATTTGGAGAAGGGCTGCAATGAGTATGAGTATATTAATCGCAACTAATCGATTATTTGAATAATCGCCAACTCATTTAGTTGAATAGAATAATCTGTAACGTTTTTATTTGGTTTCAAAACCTGCCCAGAGCTGAGAAATCCTCAGGTTGACCAACAATGGTGATGGTGAGCAATGAAAATTGTGTAAATGTATTGTTTTCATGATGTACACACTGGATTCTACATCTCCAGAGTGTTCTCAAATGACGTTGCACAAGAAAAAAAATACAGACCCAAAGAAGTTTATAAAAAAAAGTGCTTGAAGTAAATTGTATTTTGTTTTAGGCATAATTTTTTACACTAAGATTTGCAAATAAAAGAAGCAGGTTTTATACTTATGCTTATTTCTTAATTCTAAGCAAAACTACATGTTTTACATATCTTGTTCCATCAGCAAATCATATCTTAAAACAGTCAAAACTAACTCCAAGCAAGATTACAATTTCTCAGCTCAAATTTGGCAGAATTCTTGTATTGAAAAGACTCTTACATTCTAAAGAACTAATCGATTAATTGAAAGAATAATCACCAAACTAATCAATCAGCAAAATATTTGTTAGTTGCAGCCCTATTTTGGAGCAGGGCTAGGCGAAAAGACAAAAAATGTATATCACGATTTTCTTAGAGCCAGATCATGACTGAGATTTTATTCTAATTCTTGTAGACAGTTCCTTCTTCACTGTCAATGACTAAATCCAGCTGTCAACGGCTGACCAGTGTTGCCAGAAAAAGTTAATAAAATATACAGTTACTTAGAACATTGTGTGTTGCAGAAAAACAAGTTTCTATCTGTTTCTAACGTAAAAATATGCTAATTTATGTTTCGGTCATAAATGGAAATTTTTTTGTAAATCAAATAAGAAAATCCTGTCTTTTATGATTTGAAAGTGCAACCCAAAAATTGCAATCTTTCTAATTTTCATTTTTTTTAATCTAATTTTAAAAAGAAGACCAAAGTTGTGGACGCAGACTTGGCAACTGTGAGACTATTGAAATTATTCTGTATTTGAACAGAAAAATGCATTAAATAGAAAAATAGGAAAGGACAATTTGACAATTACCTGAAAAAGCAAATTGTCGCAGGGATTTTTAATCACTAGTTTGCCCAGTCCTACTTTGGAGCACTCTCTGATATCAGATATTATACTCTGATCTATTTTTTGTTTATCTTAAATACAGTATGACAAATGTTATATTTTGAATTTGGTTGTGAGTTCTGACGGCTGAATTCCATTCTAGCTAATATTTCAGTTTAGCAGCAGACAAATGAGAGATGAGGAACTCTGACTGAAATGGCCTTGGTCCCAGATGCAGACTCATTCTTAAAGCATGCAGCCTGATATGTGTGCACTCAGCAGCAAAGGCAAAGCATTTTTTTGTATTTTCTCTCCCTTTTGTTTTTACATAACCAATGTTATTTTGCTATGATGTTATGTTATCTGCAGAGGTGGATAGTATTCAGTCAGTCACATTAACTTGAAAAATCTTTTTGGTGAAATTGTTGTTGTTAGAATAGCTTTTTCGTTTTTTTGTTTTTTTTTTTCTCGTTTTTTTTTTTTTCTTTTGGGGAAATTTTGAGTTTTGTGCTTCTGTTGTATTATAAATCAGATGTTATATCTTATATTCTGTGCTTTGGTAGGACAGTACTTGCTTAGGCAATTGTCTTGGTAGTTAGCTGGGCAATTATTGTTTAAATTAATCAATTAAAAGACTCTTGCAAACACTGATGTAATGTAGACTTACAGGCAAACCAGTGTTTTTATGTCATTGCTGTTTGATCAGATTTTTTTTCTCACTTCATGGCATGTGTAGAAGCCTTGAAGATTGCATATGATTAAAATCTGTTTTATTTAAAATAATGTTGTTATTTATGTTTCCAATCCAATGACACTTCTGTGATCAGGACATTTTTAGGCAGAATAAAAACATTCAAAACCTGATTTATTCAATCGACATTAGAAATGTCCAAATGTCTGTTTAAACCTCAAGATTAGAAGATGTGTTTTTAGGAGAATTACTGCTCTAATTAATTCTAAGTTCTAAAACAAAGCACACGGAAAGGGAACATGTGGTCTTTATTGCACTATTGTGACGCATCAATCCAATATGCATTGTCCATCTTGCCAACAGAGATCTCTAGTTTCTCTTAATAGGAAATGCACCTGGTCCCAGCTCCTCCAAGTTTTTTTCTGTGCAACATTTGTGGAACCCAGAGGAAGTGTTTGGGTGTGAGGTGCCAGAGCCCAGGGAGGTTACCATAACACTACGCGCTCTATGCCGACCATGTGGAACTGTTTTACGCATACTTCCTGCTTCTGTGGGTTCGGTAGTCCAGGCAATTTGGGACTGTAAGCTAGTGCCTGTGGCCTTAGCTGAGATTAGTGGGACACTCAATTGAGAAGGACTGTTCATGATTTGATGATGAAGCAAAACTATTCGAATAAGCTTGCAGGCTAAACAACTGTTTTTGTAAGATTATAGGGTCCATTACATCCCTTTAACTGTTTCTGCTTTACATAAAAGGTTGCCCTAAAGGTACTGTCTCCTCAGAGGTGAAAGACATTATCATTTTTCATCAATATAGTGAGAAAAACCACGCATTTAAGTGAGCAAAATACCAATATAATAGGCCCAGACTTGCGCCTTCTTGCTCGGTGCCTGAGGGATTACCAACGCTTTACCTGACAAATGTTTTACAGCTACAGCTGATGGAGGTTTTAGTATGTGTTTGACGAGTAGTAAGTCTCATTGTTACAAGTCTAAATGCACAAAAATTCTTTCCCAGTTGTTGCTATAGAAACTTCATTAACTTTTTCTTTTCTGATCCTTAGTCATTTTTAGATATGATTTTTTGTCTATTTAATGCATAAATTGAGTTTTCTGCTTTCTTAAAGTTTATTTTTTCCCTTGGAAGATTTTAATATATTTATGTATAATCTATGCAAAAATATATGGAAATATCTGCACATATGCAGAAAGCAACAGAAATAGTTCATTTGATCTTGTATTTATTATTTTTAAGCTATCCATCTGGCAATTGTTGATAGGCATTGTAGATGTGATATTGTTATGAGACATATCTTAAGCACATGAGACAACACCAGTTATATTATTTAAGATGGAGTGACTGTAATGCATCTTGATTGACCAAGTTATATTTTAAGATTATGCAGGGACAACACTGCAAACAGTTTCATGAAGTTTTTGAAAATCAAACAAACAGAAATACCAGTCATCAGAAATAGAGAGAGAAAGAGAAAGAGAGAGAGGGGGGGGACTTCACCAGCCTGTGACTGGCAGCTCCACATTAGCTTCTCCTGGGTTTAACGACTGTCTAGGAACAGAGGCTGAGTGAAGGTGACTTACCAGCCCATCACAAGTGCTGAGAGCAGCAGTTCCAGCGGTGGTGGAGGTGCTTACAGTGCCCACATGGTGACAGTAGTTGACTTTAGGGGAATGATGTTCTGTCCTGTTGTTGCTCCCATTTCTCCTCTCTACAATGTAGTCATTTGACACTAACTCAGTGTTTGCACTTAGATTAAACACTAAGGTCTCCCCCTTGTAGTCAACTTTGTAGTAAACTCTGTCCTCTACAGGTTGGGGTCGAAGGTCACGCCTATTTCGCTGACTGCTGAAGTGATGAGAGAGTGAGTGGGAGAGAAATTCTCCACTTGCTCTGGCTTTAAATGGATGAACAATGGTTGAATCAATTTGACCTGCACAATGAACAAATCACATTTTAGGTGAAACATAATATTACATCTTCATTTAAAAACATTATTAGTTGCGCCTTTAAATGTAGTTTGAATATGACCTTTGAACTATAATATTCGTGTGAAACAGACAATTTACCAGCTATAGGTCTGAAAATAAGTGAAATAAAGAATAGTACACGTCATGCACTGACCTTGTTCTGTAAAAAGTGTACGAAATATGCTGGAGTCAAAGTGCTCTACGTGGCCAGCTGCCAAAATGAAAACAAAGTTGAGCAGCAGAAGAAGCGCGCACTCCCGCGGACATCGCATATTTGGCTGAACCAAATTCGAAACAGCGGGAAAGTGTCCTTGGCATTGGAGGTCCAGTGGCGTTTGGGGCGACCACTCCGATCCTCTGCAACACTGTCATGACATGAAGACTGTCAGCCCTCTCCCCATATGAAGGGAAACATGCCCAGAGCAAAAGTGTGAGACTGACTGACCGTGCAGGGAAGCGGTCTCCGGCTGCGAGAGAGAGAGGCGGAGTGAGCTGTGGCCAGTCAAGTTGAGTTCATTTTCAGGGAAGAAAGAATGAGGGGAAGTGGGATGCTGCGCTGAGGAAGCGCTAATTGGTCTGAAAGAGAAAGTTGCCACGACTACAGATCCAAAAAAACATTAGGTCTAATGTTATTATAGTAGCTTACCTGACTTGTATCTGCAGTAACATGCACTGCAATTCACCAAGGCAAACACTTTTTAATCTTTTAGGTATTATGTAACTGCAAAATCTAGGTTAAATCAAATCTCATTTACATAAATCCAGATGTGATTTGCAGAAGTAATTTGCTTTTTAGTATGCCTATATATTATATATATATATATAATATATATATATATATATATATATATATATATATATATATATATATATATATTTTTTATGTTTTTTTTTTTTTTTAAAGACTAATGTTTAAACTGACTTATCTGTCAACAATTTCATGATTGACCCACATATTAAAAGCACCATTGATAAACATTTTGCTCAACTTCATTTAGCCTGTCTCTATTCTGAGCGCCAGACAGACGCACGTCCCTCTCGGATCTCGAGGAGGCGCTGTTCGTCTTTTCTTGTGAACTTTGCTCTTGACTTACAACAACTGGGCGTGTCTATGCGCCTCGGGACACCACCGACGTTTCTGGGAGAGATTATGGACAGAGGCAAGAAAGGTAAGCGAATTAAGTAATGTCAATACAGATAATGTTTTAATACATTCAAACGCCACGCTTTGCCATTGAAGTTCTCCAGCATAGACCTACAGGTGTTCAGCTGTACAAGGCTGCACACAAGAGCGTGGATCTGTTTACACTGGGCTGTGGTGTCACTTGTCTAAACTTGTATGTCTTGTATTTTGCTTAAAAGCTTTTTTCTACTTCTGCAGGACGTTTCTAGGCCGAACTGGAGGCTGCACTAGGACAGCTCAGGGAACCAGGTGGAGATGGAGGATCTGTGGGCAGTAGTGCTGTTTGGGTTGAAGATATGGCTGTTTCTCATTATCAGTCTTATCATGGTACCAGCCATGTTTGGGTTTTCTTTGGGCATCTCTGAGACGTACATGACTTTACTGGTCAGAACCTTAGAGGTACAACCTTTATATTAATCTCAAAATACAGTATTTCCTCATCAAACCTGACAACATTCTAATGATAATAATAATCGCTTTTTGTTTGTTTTATTGTGCAGTGGGCCACACTCAATATACAGAAGGCAAAAGCAGATGAACAGACTCTCAAAACCAGTGTGACCAATGGTGAGTGATGTACAAAACAAGAAACACACATCTGCAGCTGTGGTTGTAAATGGAAACCCACATTCCACAACTGGCTTTATTACAAGTACTGGCAAGAAGATGAAGGTTTCTATAAAGATATTGCTTTGCTTGAATACAGAATGTGCACACGGACAGCTAAAAATAATAGCTCAGCCATGTAACCGTGTGACCCTTCTTTGCTAAATATATACCTCAGAGACTTGTAACAACAGTAAGTTTTGTTACTACAATTTTCGATGAATTACAAGCAGCTTGAAGCTTGACAATTCTCAGGTTACAGTCACAATCAGATACTGTGAGATATGTATTCAGTATTTAGTCTCCTTGATGTAATTTGAATAAAATGCTAGAAAGTTTGTCCCTAACCTGGTTGGACATTGTCCTCTTTGTTATCAGGTAGTGTCTGAGTAATCTTAGCTTGACTGTTAAATCTTCCAAATGAACAGGCAGGGCATTGCATAACTCCTACCTAAAGGATAAACTGTGCGTATTAACCTATGATCTTGTAATTTGCTTTATAGATATTCTAAATAAGAACTTTTCTGTATATTTTGATTTAGCATAGTTTACTATATTTAACTTTCTATGAGAAATATCTGTCTATCTTTGAGATGGCCACTGAGATAACACTGATATCACCTAATTGTTTTTGTTTTATAGGTTTGATTCAGAGAGGAGCTGGATCTATGGAAAAAGAACTGGGGGAGCTGAGGCGCAGTCGACCCAAACCACCAGTTGGGGGTGATTTCACATTAAGTGACTGCTTTTACTTCTCCCGTAAAGGAATTGAGAGCATTGTGGAAGATGAGGTACATTTGGACAAAATATACAATGACTGTACTTAAAGGTGCACTGTGTAGCTTTTCTGGTGGAGACTTCAGGGTTTCTAAATTGTTCCCTAGTACAGCATTAAACATAGCGCTGGAAAGTATTTTATTGTGGGTCAAAAATATCTTGAAAAACATGCTTTACTACAGTGAACGAGTGTGCCTCTCATCGCATCTGACTTTTTTACTTGGCCTGGAAGCACGACTTGCTCATCTCCATTGAAACATCTAAAGCCTTACAGTGTAGCATTCTATAAAACAGTGTTTTTCAACCATATCAAACCAAATCAGTCTTAACCTATTTTGTTAAATTTTAAAATTAATTTGATCATTAAACCTCAGCTACTATGTTTAAATACCAGGGATTTTGTCATGATTCGATTCTTGTCCTGATACATAAGTTACAATTTGCTAAATAAAACATGGCTTTTCAACGGAGCTCAACAGTGGAAAATGTCCCTGGGTTCGGAAGTAAATTGCTCCATTATAAAGTGCCTAAGGCTTTTTGAAAAATTTAAATATTAAGACTTTTAAAACTCTTTCAGTCCCACTGTTCTTTTTCAGGGCCAATTTAAGTTTTTCTTCATATATAGACTTCTTAGTTTTTTTCCCAATGTCCCAATAACACAACTGGACTAAACCAGGATTAAAGCTACATTACACCAGGACTAAGAAAAAAAAAGGCTCTGAAGCACAAAGAACACAACTTCTACAGGTACTATACTCCAGAACTAAACCTACACTTAAAAGGGTTAAGACATATAGCGGGCTAGCTGGCTATGTGCTCACTCAGATCCACAGCGCAGTTGTTTTCAGTCTAAAAAGCATGTTATAACTTAAAATTCTGCAAAATGTCTTAACAACTTTGTAGTTTATAAAGCTGCAGAAATGGATTTTAAACAGACTGACCACATAGCTGATTAGCCCCGAGGACACTTTCAAAGTTTTAATCAAATTTTTTTTCAAAACCTCTATGGAGATTTATCATGGGAGCCCACGCTCTTTGAACCAGGAAGTGGCCAGTCACTGTTTAGCTCCCTAAATAGCAATACTACTGCTTGAATGTGGTTTTCGGAGAATTAAGTCAGGAGTTCATTAGAATAATGTAAAAAAAAAGTTTATTCAGTCATTCCTGGGTAAATTTTTGTGAAACAAAAAAAGGGCAGAATAACAAAAAACTCCCACAAGTAAAAATATAACAACAATAAGCCTACTGTTTACTTCCTTTGATTGAAAAATGACAATGGAGTAACACATGAAGTAATGGTGGAGCACATGGGGATTGAACCCAACACCAGAATTCAATCGAAACACCACTATTAAACAATTTGATAGTACTTTCGATTAGGGGTGTCAAATTAGTGCATTAATTAGATTAATTAATTACAGACATATTAATCGAGTTAATTTTTTTAATCGCATTAATCTATTTTAAATCTTTAACTGGTGTTGAGTAACAAGGAGACAAAAAAAAAGAAGCAGGTGAGAGTTATTGGACTGATGAACAGGAATTTTATGTTCAAAGACTCCCTAAACTCTTTAATACTAATTTTTGCAATATATTAATATTTCCCATCTGCAACATAAATGTAATTAATTAAATTGGATAAAAACAAAACAAAAACGCTTAAATTGGAGTGTTTTTCTCAGCAATTTTTAGGTGAGATTAAAAATAGATTAATTAGATGAACTAATTACAATTTTTTTAATCGATTGATAGCACTACTTTCGATATATCGTCCCATTCCTGTTAAATATTCATTTGAGCTCATTTCTCTTTGATTTACATGATATTGGCTGAAGGATAATATCAGGATATTTAAATATACATCTAGAGAGATTAATTTTTATCAATATTTCCCTAACAAAATACACAGTTATTAGGGGTATTAAACACAAAGGGATTAGTGAAACAAAAATGCTTGGAAACCACTATAGGCAAAGCAGTATCATATTCTTGGAGAAAAGATGATTGCAGGCACTTCACTAAAATTTTACATTGTTTAATTTGATTTGTTTTGATTTTAGGTAACCCAGCGTTTCTCTTCGGAGGAGCTTGTGTCCTGGAACCTTCTGACTCGTACAAATGATTTTCAGTTTATCAGTTTAAAATTAACACTGGTTTATGGCCTGGGGATCTTTGTTAGATATTGCATCCTTGCTCCTTTGAGGTATTTTTGTAAATATTGTACTGATTATGTTTTGTCATTCAATTTTAATGGTATAGTAGTAATTTATGATGTTGTTTCCCAGAATTACATTAGCAATCATTGGCTTGACCTGGTTAGTAATAGGAACATCTGCGGTTGGATTCCTCCCAAACAGCAGGTAGAAAGTTATGAAGAAATATGGGACACACTTTGAGAATGTTTTTCTGAAAATCATCATTTTTTTCTCAGCATTAAGTACTGGCTCAGTGAATGGGTTCATGTTATGTGCTACAGAATATGTGCACGAGGACTTTCAGCTGCTATCCGCTACCACAACAGGTCAAATTCTGACTGTTAATGCCAAAGGAAATTTGATGTAGCATTTTTGAAATTTAAAATGTCTCTACAGAGAAAATAAACCTAAAAAAGGGGGAATATGTGTTGCCAATCACACCAGTCCAATTGACATAGTGATTCTCTGCAATGATGGATGTTATGCTATGGTAAGTCATTTTTCTTTTTCTTTTCTTTTCTTTTTTTTTTTTTTTTTTTTTTTTTAATAATATTTTTATTATATTTTTCAATAATAGACAGACAAACATTTACCCCTGGAGATCTCAGCCCTCTAAATAAAAAAATAAATAAATAATAATGATAATAATAACAATAATAATAATAAATACATAAATCAATCAATCAATCAATAAAATAATAATAATAATAATAATGCTAAAATAATAATACTTCATTATTAAGTAAACAATTCAAATTGAAGAAAATTGTAATACCAATAACAATAATAACAGTAGAAATAATACCAAATTATTACAAATTATGACACAAATAAGAAACAATAGCACACGTGTGAAAAAACAAAAATGTATGTATAAATATACATACATACATATACACACATATATACACATACATACTGCACATGTACATATTTACATGCACATACACATACATACATATATACACATATACATACATATATACATACACATATACAAAATAATATTAGTAGTAGTAGTAGTAGTAGTAGTAGTAGTAGTAGTAGTAGTAGTAGTAGTAGTAGTAGTAGTAGTAGTAGTAGTAGTAGTAGTAGCAGCAGTAGCAGCAGTAGCAGTAGCAATAGTAGTAGTATTAGCAGCAGTAGTAGTAGTAATAACACCAACTTGGATAATGTTAACATTGACGGCAAAAGCTCATTAAGATCGATAACATGACATCATACATCATTAGAATGTTCAGTTGGTCCAATGCCAAACCAATAGAATCTACTCCACTATCACAGATACGGACAAACTAAACCAGTGCCGGCCCAGCAGTTCACTGGGCCGTTCCACAGTTGTTCCGCTCCCTCTTTGTAATTGTTTTGTCAACTGACAACAAACATGGCGGATCCGCCAATTAATTCATACAAAAAATGTATAATATATATTCTATCTTCACATATATGCATTGAACAGTCAAGGCAATAATATATTCAAAAAATGTGTATATGATTGCCAAATTTCTTCGAATTCAGTAATTTTATCTTTAATAATAAATGTTAATTTTTCCAATGCTATTGTAGAGGAAAGTTCCTTTAACCAGTGATCACTTTTTGGTCTTTCTTTGTCTTTCCATTTCAATGCTATGACTCGTTTTCCCTGGATAAGACATATATTTAACAGATGGATCATTTCTGAGTTCAAAGTAAGACTTTGTGGATATATGTGAAGTAGACACAGTTTTGGATCTTCAGGAACTTTATAGCCAATTAGTAACGATACATACCCAAGAATTTCACGCCAAAAATGTTTAAGCTCTCTACATTCCCACAAACAATGAATCAAGCTTCCAATTTCAATATTACATTTATAACATTTATTCGAGCACTTACTATCAAAATGGTGCAATTTTACCGGGGTAATATAGGTCCTAAAAAGCCATTTATATTGGATTAGTCTGCATTTTGTGTTAATTGTTTGAGTCTGAGCTTGGAAACATGTTCTTTCCTACTCTTCAAGAGAAATATCTACTTGTAGATCTTTTTTCCATGCCGATAAATAAGCAGATGAATTATCTTTCAAAGCTGAAATAAGATATCCATAAAACATTGATAGCTGACCCCTTCCTTTAAAATGAGTGATTGCATATTTTTCAAAAACTGATAGTATGGGTACAGTAAGACTTTGAATTTCTGTGTATATATAATTTCGTATTTGTAAATATTTAAAAAGATATTTTTTTGGAAGTTTATATTTTTCTACAATTTGCTGGAAGGACATCAATGTGCCTTCCTGATATAAGTCCCCAATTTTGTGTATTCCTAGTGTACCCCAATTTTTAAACCCCAGGTCATTTGTACCGGGTTTAAAATTCACACTTTTTCTTTTCTTTTCTTTTTTTTTTTTTTTTTTGTTAATTTTCTTGTTGAACATAGACTTAAAATGATTTTCAGGTTGGTCAAGTTCATGGAGGGCTGATGGGAATAGTCCAGAGGGCCATGGTGAGGTCATGTCCTCATGTGTGGTTTGAGAGAGCAGAGATGAAAGACCGCCATCTAGTGACCAAAAGGTGAGAGGAAAATCAGCAGCAGTTACTCTCTAAAAATACATCCCTATGAAAGACATGGTTGCAATCTTTTATTTTGTGTCCATAGGTATAATTATAGTTAGTCATTCCTTTTATTTATTTATTTTTTTTTTTTTCTAGTTAACATCTGCATTCTTTAATTATCAATTCTATCACAAATTATCACAGGCTGTACAGATTTGGATTCTCTTGGCTAAAGTTTCGTATTTATCTATCAATTGGATTATATTTTCAATAAACACTTCTTGTGCCTAAAGGTATACTATTACAAAGATAGGGAAATGTGTATATTTTTTACAGCACGGTGGCCTCACAGCAAAAAGGTTGTGTGTTGGATTCCCGCACACCCCAGGCCTTTCCGTGTGGAGTTTGCATGTTCTTCCCCGTGTCTGGGTGGTTTCCTACGGCACTCAGGTTTCCTCACCAACCAATAACATGCATGTTAGGGAACGCTTAGTGATAGTCGGAGGTTGCGGCGCCAGGTGTTTAGGTGAATTGCCTCTGCTGAGCTGCCCCAGGGCAGCTTACTGTCACTGAGTGGGGAGGGGGGGGTTCATATCACTGTGAAGCGCTTTGTGACTCTGTCTGTGAAAGGCGCTATACAAATAAAGATTACTTACTTACTTACAGTGTACATTTCTGTAAATAAACATACTCACAATGAGTATAAAGATCTTCTATGGACCACTCCTGGAGGAATGAGGGATTACACAAAACTGTAAAGGCTATAATGAACTTGTTGAAGGATAATAGTTTGTTTGCCTTTAAAGTTTCTCACTTTGTCCAGGTTAAAGGATCATGTGAGTGACAAGACCAAGCTTCCCATATTGATTTTTCCCGAAGGTGGGATGTTGTTTTAGTCCAACTCATCTGTACCACCTGTTACTGGATACTTGTACTTATCGCTATCTGTGTCTGAACTCTGCAGGAACATGTGTCAACAACACATCTGTCATGATGTTTAAAAAAGGAAGCTTTGAAATTGGGGCTACAATTTATCCAGTGGCCATTAAGGTACTGTTTAATTTCTTCCCTTACTCATGGATGTAAAATTACGGGTGCATTGACATTTTGATGTAGGTTATTGATGGTTGTCACATTGATATAGTTTAGCTTTGCCTGAAATATTCCAGAGAATAGCATTAAACCTCTCTATTTACCATTGATGAGAATGCCAGACAAAGCAACAACATCTCCACAGAGGCAAGCTGTTGTCAGACCTTCATTCAGAACAATTAGTACATAATATCACAAATAAAATAATAGCCTTAATTTTAAATACAAAATACTGCGTAGAATAAACTGTTAGAATAAATATACAAATATTTGAAGTTGGGCTGTTCAAAATGATGCTAAATGCAAATGGTAAGTTATTCTTGTAATGATCTAGACTAGAGCTTTTGTGAAATCCTCATACTGTACAGTATAATGATTCACTACTTTTCTCTATTTTATATGGTTTTAATAAGAAATTTGGGTTCTAATTAATACCCATCTTCTCTTCCCATTGGTCAGCTTTTGTCATGTTCTGTGTGAGTGACCAATTACAGTAAAATGTGCTCATTTCCAGTCAATTTGTCCTCTATATCATTGTTTAGATTTTCTAACAATTATTGACACAACAAAATTAATTGCATAAAACTGCACTTTATGAAGAAGCACATCATTACATTTTTGTGAAAACAGATGATGTGCAGTGATGTGAAATATTTTTAAAGATCTTCAAATGTAAATGTAAATAATTCACAGCTGAAATATTTCTGCATTGAATAGTGGAATAACTTTTCCTCAGATCAACGTCAGGCTACAAAAAGTGTCTTATTACAGTCATTTTAGCCAAATTATATTATGCAATTTTGTGGAATTGTATTTAAAAAAAATCTTTCAAAATTGTGTCTTCTATGATTCTTGTGATCTTTCAGTAGAGTTATATATTTTTAAAAACACTGTAATGTCATACTTTTTGTGACTGCACATACATTTTGAAACTGTCAAAAGTGTGATTTGACTTGATTATATATATTTATTTTGCCATATTCTCCAGCCCTAAATTAAAAGTTCATCTTTTCTTCAGTATGACCCAAAGTTTGGCGATGCCTTTTGGAACAGCTCCAAGTACAGTATGGTCAGCTACCTGCTCAGAATGATGACAAGCTGGGCTCTGGTGTGTAACGTGTGGTACTTGCCAGCCATGCACCAGCAGGTCTGTGTCTCTGCAATATACAAGCACAGTATATGTACAGTACAGTATAAATATGAGGCATGTTTAACTATTTATTGCACTGACACTGACAGGAGGGTGAGGATGCTGTGCAGTTTGCCAATCGAGTTAAGTCAGCCATCGCTCATCAGGGAGGACTGGTGGATCTACAGTGGTAAGAACTAATTCTGTTTATATTTGTAAAATTAAAAACGATCTCACCAATAGAAAGCAAAAAAACAAAACAAAAATTCAACAATTATTTATTAGTCAAAAAAAGACAAACAGACTACCCAAACATTCACAGGATACAAGAAAATTGATAACTTTTGCTTAAATCCTCTTTCCCAACAGGATTAAAGTAAATAATGGCATACTGTATGTAAAAAATGAGGTAGAGCTGCTCAATTTGAAAAAAACACATAATATTAAAAATTGTGAAATGACTTCAAACATATGTTTTATTGGTAAAAATGTATGAAATGTGACTTTGTTTCTTTGTTTGTGAGTGCTGTGAGAATTGAAAAGGAAAGATCTTTTTGATGCTAACATATAACATATGTACAAAGAAAATATCTGTCTTTACATTTTGTTTTAGTGTTACAACCCATCATTAACAGTACATATAGATCTAAATTGAAACATATATACAGTACAAAGATGACATTTTTTACTTGGCCTCTTGTTTACAGGGATGGAGGACTAAAAAGGGCAAGAGTGAAGGAAACGTTCAGGGAGCAGCAGCAGAAGAAGTACAGCAGCATGGTGGTAGGAGATGAGAGCAGTAACAGTGACTGAGCTCTGTCAGACTTCTGCATAAAACATGGACAAGTAAAATCAGATGCACTTTGAACACAACACTGCTGTGAAGCTTTGCAGCGAATGAGCCCTATGTTTACTAAGATGCTGAAAAAACGTGAAAACTTAAACTGAAATGTGCTTTACTGCTGTTTTTCTACGGCACTTGGCCAATAAATACAGTATATATATATTCTAATAAATGCTTAAGATTCAAACACGTGTTAACAACGTCACTAAATTATATAGGCTGAAATTTATGCAGCATTCGTTTGGTGAAAAGCAGAAGATCACTGGTTTATTATGCACATAAAGTTGTGAGTCCTTGAGCCTCTTTGCACACACTGGTTATTGATGTAGCTGGTTTTGACACAAAAGGCATTTGGTCTTTAATACTTGCCCAGTTCACTGGATTGCTGCAGGCATATTAACACTGATTGTCTGTGAGGCCTCATTAATTTTAATTCTGAATTATGCGATTCACAGAACAGCACATAGTTTGGTTTTACATCCCCTTTTGGAGGCTTTTTCAGAATCCAGTTCTTCGTCTATCTGTGGCACCTCTTCATTTGTCCCTAAAACAATGTAGAATGAAAAGATAAATAAAAGCAGTATTTGTGAACAGAATTACTGAAAATACTTCTTCTTACTATCAAGTGTGTAAATGTCGTGCTCATTGTGTTGAAGGTTCTGCTGCTGGAAAACAGCCAGGGTCAACAAAAGAAGTGTGTATTATGACAAGATGCTTAGTTATACATACATTTTTGCGATGATTTATGCCCTCTTTCATTAGTTTCAGTTCTTGGTACCTGCAAACAGTAGCTTGGTCAAAATCAATTTTGTGACTTTACAAACAAGCTTGCATTGATACATTGATACATTGAATCGTTGAGGCAGGAGGAGTTAAGAGCTTGAGTTAGGAAACCTGCAACTGTGTGTGTCTGTGCACACAAGATAAATACTCATTGTTTATTTATATACTGTTTGCTTAATTTGGGCTGCTCTGGAGATTACAGGTTTCAGTTATCCGGGAGATTTACTTCAAAGAACACATCACTTACCAGGATTTTTCTGTCTCAGGTTGTTGGTTTTTTTTTTTGCTTTGAAATATTGGGTCATACTAAATATGACAGTATAATTATGCAGTACTAAGTTCTTTCATAATTCATTTCTCCACATTAAGGACAAAAGAACTGTGTTTTATGATTTGAACAAAGCTATGCAAATAAAAAATAAAAAATTATTACCTAACTTTTAACGCGCAAAAAAAAGTTTCAAACTTGCAGTGACACTCAAATCATAACAACGTCACATCAAATATCCTATTTGCAATTCTCTGATATTTAATGTCATTTTGACCAACTAAGTAACATCTGTTAATTAAACTTTGTGTGACTAACCGTAGCAGATAGGAGTCATAGGGTTTGGTGGTTTTCACTGGCTTCCTCACTCCAGCGAACTCTGCATGAGTGTTTGTCCTTGCATCCTTTTGGCCAGCTGCAGCAGACATGTCTGAGCTGTAAAAACACACAAGGGAAGCTTATCAGTGCATCTGTCTGTTCAGAAGTGGTTATTTTCAGCTTAGAGATGCGCTCTTGCCTGGAGAAGCTGCACACTCGTGGTCTTTTGCAGAGGCTTGGCTGAGTTGTGGTGCTGCAGAATGTGTCCCGGCTGTTTGTTATTGTTCCCGTGGCAACAGTGTACCAAAAGAAAGCAGCTTTGGTCAGGCCCAATAAAAGTGATGTGTGCTGCGGGTCAGTATCTTCTGTGGCATCACTGAACAGTTAACTCTTTGCTGGATGTTTCATTTGACTCAATTGCTTTCATAGGATTTAATAGATTCCCATGTGACAGAGTATAAACAGTTTTCTAAGTTTGACTTAGTTTGGTGTGATAGTCTTTGTGGTTAATATTTATCATAGTTTTACAGCAGTTAAAGGGACTATACTCAATTTTTTTTACAACAAGACAACTTAAAAACAGTTTCTCCCTAGCACTGATATGTTGTTAATGTGTCTATTCAGGTGGAAACTAGTCCGTCATGTCCTGTCTATATCTAATAAAAAACGTTTGTCGCCAACTTTTTCTGTTTTGTTTTTAGCATTGTGGCTAACTGTTGTTAGCATAGTGACTCACCTCGCCAATAACAACTCTGAAAAAACATTAAAACACATCATGATGAACAATTCTGAAGCTCAGAATGCATTAGCTAAGAGAGCAAATCATGTAGACTGAAGTAACAAGCTTAAAATTAATTATTTCTGTTTTTGTTTACATTTTAAGAATGCAAAAATCAGATACAGTGCTTTTAAGTTGCAATTTCTAAAGAAACGATAACTGAAAGTAGAAAGTTACATAAAGTATTTTAAGTTCTAAAATGGAATCCCTCCAAAAAGCTAAGCATTTTATACACAACCGGAGTTTAAACAATTATTTAACACATTTAAAGTATCAAAAGTTATAATAATTTACAACATTTCCACTCCTGTGTAAATTATGTTGATTTTGGCCCAGATTTACAATATGGTTGCTAGGTAACATTTGTGATTCTCCTCCACATAGAGTATGTCATATTTACTGGACAAAAGACGATAATAAGCTTCACCAAAACAACCAGAATTTTTCATAATCATGTTTTCTATGTTTTACTAAAAATGTAGTTTAACGCACTTTAACACACTAAAATGTGTTAAATTTTTAGTTACAAGAATGCAGAGAATGTAAAATACTGAATACTTTTATTGCAAATCAGTCAAAGCACTTGTTAAACAGCCAACTATCTCAGAGCGTCATAAATGAATGCATGTCTTTAGATTCTTCTTTCTCATCTCCGTGTGTGATGGTGTAACACAGAGACTTGTAGTCGATGTTGCCTGTCGGATCAATGGGAGCAAGAGCAAAGGCCTGATCTGCCTGAAGATTGAAAACTGCATCAATACAGTATATACACGAATAACAAGTAAATACTCAAATATACAGCATGCAAACATTACGAACCTCCTCTGCTGTAAACTTATCTGCCTGATTCATCAGAAGTCGCCTAAACCTGGAGCAAAACAAGAGCACATTCAGCTAACTTGTTATGTGAATTCCAAGCTAAATATTTTTCTTACTCATCCTTGTTAACAAATCCAGTCCCATTTGGATCAAAAAGCTTAAAGGCAGAAAGTATTGTGTCTTCAGGGTCAGTGCCTGTGAATAAAAATGTATTGTGTTTTAGTATTATTTACAATAGTGATAAAATGTATTGTCAAATCAACGCCAAAAGTTAAAAAGGCACCCACCATTAAGTTTCTCGCCAAAGAGAGTCAGGAAGACAGTAAAGTTGATTGGACCCTTTCCTTCATTTAGCATTTCCTCCAACTCCTCGTCTTTGACATTTAGTTTTCCTAAAATAGAAATATAAAAAATCACATAATATAAATCACCAATAAATTTGAGAAACTTTATGCACATTCAATTCAGTTTAATAGGGAGAAAGTCACAACATCAGTTGCCTTAGATGGCTATTTTTTTCCCATCATGGTCAAATTAAGAAACATAATCAACATTTAGATAATACGCAAATAGGTAATTTTCCCAGAGCATCCCTTGTCCCCGGGCCCTCCTTCGTGGCACACATGTAATACATTGTAACTACATGAACACAATATGTCGTAATTTACCTAGTTGTGCATAGGTTTCCTTTAGGTCCTGCTTTTTAATGACACCGTCTCTGTCCTGGTCGATGCAGCCAAACGCCTAAAATAATTACAGAATTTTCATAAAGTTGGAAGCAAGTCATAATACACAATTCTTGAATTATAGTTAATTTTAATGTAGTTGTACCTCCTTAAACTCTTGTATTTGGGACTGTTCGAACATGGAGAAAACATTTGAGCAAGACTTCTGCGCCCCCTCTGCCTCTTGTTGGAGGCCTTCTTACTGGCCTATAATAAATAAAACCATATACTCATAATATATACTCATCCACATCCATTTGCTTTGATCAATCATGTTAAGCAAAATAAAAAATAAAAAATTAAAATTAACAAAATATGAATCATTGAAGGCAGACTTACCATGTTGATGTGATTATAGATGGATTCCACATTGAGCTACAAGCTTGGGTGGGTTATATATCTCAATTTTCTTATCTGCTGCACTCTTACAATAGCTCCAGAGGACAGCTTGGTCCCTTACATGGCTGTGTCTGCCTATGTGCCACTTCAGGGTTTGATAAGAACTCCAGCACCAGGATTCCTCTGGGCTGGAGAGGGCAGATATGAGAGCAAAGGACAGTGAGAAAGTGGAGGTAGAAGGCCCTAAAATATTACGTTTAAAATACAAGTAATTTGACACACTTGATTTTGTATTGTATTTGCAAATTGTGATAGTATGTGATGGGCTCTTGTTGCATTTAGCAGAACAATTTCATATTAGAATACTATTAGGTATGTGAAGCTACTTTGCTGCAGCTGCATTCAAATGAAAAGTATGGCTAAACAAAATTTAACTGCTTAAAGAGTAAAAAAGATTCTCAAAAGTTTCTTGGTTAATTATTTTATTTACAGTTAACAGTAACAAAGCAACTTATAATACAAGTCCAAACAAGTGAGTTTTAAATATACAACTGCATAACAGATAAACTTTATACACAATAAAGCATATTTTATGTACAACATTTCATTTTAAGAGTATCTTACAATGGTGTCATTTACAAAAGTCCAGTTTTTTCCCAAGCAGACATAATGAATGACACTGTCATGTATTTTTTTGGTTTAACTTCAGAAACATTTACATAAGTTACAGTAATGAAGAAACCATTGCTTCTAGTATGATGCATAGAGTTCTTATGTCAGCATGCAGGCGGCCATCTTACTGGCCACTGCAGAGATTAGTGCTGCCCCTCGACCACTTCCCTCCTCAGACTGAAGGAAGCTGATTTCACAGTGCGGTGTCAGGTCTCTCACTACTTTATGGAACCTGTCACGGAAACTAAACAGAGATATATTCACTTCAGATACATTTGTCACAATCGTCATGATTTGCGTGTAAATGTATGAACTTACTAGGGGTGGAGCTTGTAGACGGAGCCATCGATGCCCACAGTGATGTGCAGCGTGTCCAGGCAGCGGCGCTCTCTCATGCGGTTGATGACAGCTGCCAAACCTGCACCGCACATGTGAGAGGAGCGAGTTGAGATGACCTCACACACCAGGCGCACAATGTCACAGTCCAGCTCTGAGGGCAGCAGTCCCAAGGATGACAAGATGTTGTATATCTGCTTTCTGTCTCCAGAATCACTAAGCACATGTTTTTCATAAGTTTCTTGAGAATACTTGAGGTTATGAAAATTTGTAGACAAGTGACCAATTCTCACCTTTCGACTTGTGAGACATGGCGAGTCTCAAAGCTCCCTCGTGTCCTCAGTTGCTCTGATGCTTCACCGTTGAACAGCAGGTTTTCATTCACCAACTTCATCAGGACAAGCCTGACCAGCTCCCCCATATACTTCCCGCTGATGAGCTTCTCATATCTGAACCAAAAGAAATTAAAATGCAAGATTGTATTTTATTGCTTTTCACAAGGTTTCTAAAAAAAATTAGCTTTTAGGTGAAGCTGGTAAAACTGAGGAAATGCAGGTGAAGAAAAGGAGTAAGTTGACTCAACTCAAAATGAGAAATGGGGCATTCTTCTTGTCTATTAGTTTGTTAAAGTATAAGTTTTTATAATTATTTTGAATTTGCTTGACAGCCCATTTAAAAGTTCAAGGTTCATTGTTTGTTCTTGCTCAACAATATCAATTTGCTGTGTGACAAGAGTAGTGATAATTGTAAACAGTCATTAGGAAGCCAGCCAGAGTTGATGACCTAGACCCTGACGTAGGACCATTTACAAAAACAGCTGGTTGCTCAGCAACTGCACAGTGGCCTTAGATGGGAGTCACCTGACTATAAAATGCAAGGGGAAGTCACGTTTGGTGTGGCCCCACCCTTTCAGCCTGCACCTCTGAGCATGAGAAAAATTGTTACTCACAGTTGCTGTCCGGGGTTAATGGAGGCTGCGTCCACCACTCTGTCGTACTCAAGTCTGAACTCTTCCAGCTCGCCATTGTCACCAAACGCTCCCCATTCAGTGTTCACACACATGCGCCCCTCCTCGCCCTCTACCAACTCCACTGTCCTCATCTCTTCCATGTAGCATGCATTACATCCAGTGCCTGATGGGTACCAATATATAATAATGAGCTAAACAAAAAAAACAAAGAAAGACATACTGATAATGCAGTCATGTGACTTATACTTACCAACAATCATGCCAACCTCACAACTACGGTCTTCATAGTAGCAGGAGATCATGGTGGCCACTGTGTCATTCACCATGGCAACAACATCCATTTCAAATTCCTAAATTTAAAAAGTAACACGTTACTCAGCTGCCCAATGCATTATTGCTTTATAATATTTAATTATAATGCTTTATTACCCCTCGTCTCTTGATAGCGTCCCTGAGCAAGCCCACGACATTGTTGCCCTCGGCTCCAGATGCTTTGAAGCCCTTTGTCCAGTTGAGCAAGATTCCCTTTAAAAATTAGATGTGTTATTCGAAGAACTTTAAACAGTCTGTTTAATTGCATCAGATATTTATTATTATTATTTTTTTTAATACCTTGTCGAGATCCTCATGTCTTACTGGAAATGAGAAGGTAAACCCTAGAGGAAGCTTTTTGTGCTTGATGTTATGTTTCCCCAAAAAGTCTGACATACACTCTGCTATATAGTCAAACAACTACAGGGACAAAAAGGGACACAATTTTAGTTTAGCAAAGTCATGCAAATTCGCTTTAGATTAAGTCCAGTATACTTACCATTTCTGCTGTCCCAGTCATAGCATCTTCTGGAATGGAGTACATCTGGTTTTTAGTTTCAATTTTCCAGCTTCTATCGTCATCTTTTCCCACTTTTACCAGCATAACACGGAAGTTTGTGCCACCCAGATCTAAAGCCAAGAAGTCACCAACCTCTGAAAAAACACATTCAGTTCAAGGCTTTATGGATGAATTGTGGGATATCAACTCCTCCTTTACTGTTTGACAAATGTCTGGTCTTATCTGAGAATGCCAGTCTGGTATTTACCTGATCCTTCTGGGGTAGAGCAGACGTAGGTGGGAAGCATTTTGACGCTGGACTCCTCGTGAGTATCTATGCGAAGACCTCTGTCCATCTCCCGTTGCATTCTATTCATCACCTCTTCAAGTTCTTCTTTGTTCAGCCTGAATTTGGACAAAATTTCCTCTATCTGTAATGAGGATCAAGTGGTCAGATCAGACTAAAAGCAGCACTTTTTATGTCATTCATTTGGCATTTAGCAGCATTCTCGATCAGATAAAATACTTACCATGAGAATTTTTTCAACAATAGAGTTGTAGTGGATTGGACTCGCTGCCATTTGTTCACGAATAGTGACACACGGCATCTTTGTGGAATTAATTGATTGTGTTTCTAGAGAGGAGTTGTGTAAGTGTGTGGAGTCAGTCAAGTGTGAGTGGAGTTGAATGAGACACAACACTGTTTATATGGCTGAATAAAAGTGGGCTGGCTATTAAGTTGGGTAAATGTCCAGCCTCCTGAGCTCACCTCATCTGCTGCTCTGGGGTTAAACACACCCCTTTGTAAACAGGTTAAACTGAAGGGAAGCTCTATTGAAACTGTCTCTAAATTGATACAAGCATATGTACC
The DNA here is from genome assembly GCA_038363315.1 of Mugilogobius chulae. Classification (NCBI taxonomy): domain Eukaryota; kingdom Metazoa; phylum Chordata; class Actinopteri; order Gobiiformes; family Gobiidae; genus Mugilogobius; species Mugilogobius chulae. The sequence goes on from CM076397.1 coordinate 41,597,137, forward strand.
ATACTGTACACGTGTGATAGTGATAATAATAATAATAATAATAATAATAATAATAATAATAATAATAATAATAATAATAATAATAATAATAATAAATAAAATTTTTATACATTACTACTACAACTAGCAACTGAACCCACTGAAAAGTCAGCATCAAATAAAAGTCATCAGCTAAGCAATGTTCAGGGTTCACTACATTTCCCCACTAATTCAGAATTCATATTTGCTTTATATTAACATTTTCAAGATGTAGTCAGCCTTCATTTTATTAACTCATTTGAAGCTTAAATCAGCAAAAAAAATTCTCAAATTCCCCTCAAGTCTTCAAACTCATCTATTAAATTCATACTATTACTACTATTTCATCACTACAAAGACAAATTAATTATTATTATCTTGACAATGTTACACAACTTGGCAAACAATACATCTGCCAAAGTTAAAAAAGGCCACATGTTCCCAGAAGTTCAGCAACTGAGATGAAAAAAGATGCCCTTGATCCATTTTGGTCCACAAAATACACAGATGGTTGTCAAATTAGAAACAGATTTAATTTTAGCACAGTTGAGGGTTCAGTGTCCTGCTATGTTAAACAAAGGTGAAGGCCAGCTGGCGTTATCTGCTCCAGCGGTTTACCTCTGCGAGGGTCAGAGCTTTTCTTAGCCACGTGTGTGTCCATGTGCCCTGACCTGCATATCACAGAGTAACCCAAATCGTGACACAACCTTTGTGACAGTATTTGAACCAATTTATGAATGTACTGTATGTATGAAGGGAACACAAATTGAGATATTTCTTAAAACTCATATCTTCATTAGTACTATTATTATTTGTAGCCATATTTAATTCGAACTAGGTTAAAAGAAACAAGCAAAATTAATTACTAAAATGGCTTTTCAAAAAAGCTTCTAAATGTTCTATAATTCAAATGAAGTTTTTACCTTTTCCATGGGATCAAGAGGATTAAATTCCATGTGTCCTGGAGACCATCAGTGCTCGTCAGTTGATCTTCGTGTTCTTGTTCTCAAGATGTCTTCTTTTTTTTTTGTAATTTTGCCACTAACCATTTAAAACTATGTTTTAAATACTAAGAAGCAGCCTAAAGAAATGGGTCCTCTGGATGTTTAAAGTGCATACATTTAAATTGGGCAAAATGAATATATTTGTCTATTACATTATACACTTAAAAATAATATTTTCACCTTATGCTCTTCAAAAAAAAAAGTATGCAGATTCCTTTTCATTTTTAAGTAATACTACTAAATAGTATACATAAAAATACAATATACTTACTTGCCTTCAAGCAGGCTACAATAAGACAATACAAAAATACACATTTGTGCAGATCAATTTTAAGTTTGGCTAAAAAAATGAAATATAAAGAATCCTCTTCAACAGAAAAGACATTACCCAAAAATATACAAAGAAAACATCCTGTAAGATGCTAATGTTTTTAGAAACCCTATGCATCGGCAAAGAGGTACCCATGCCAAGTAGTTCTAGGAAATAAAACCATAACTCCTGTGTGGCTGACTTGATAACAGCTGCACCTGAAGACTTAGTGGTTTCCATGACAGGCAATTACCGTGTGTTGCCCTAGGAACGAATTACTGGCACATCTCTGGCATGGAAAACACTTAACTACTGAGCAAAGTAACCAGAGGGATTTGTTAAATGAAGCAAAATTACCATAAAAACCACGGCAAAGCAAAACCTACCAAAAACAGCTGGATTTAAATGATGGTTAAATGATAGTTAATTTAGCCTCAAGATGTGACAAACTAAATATTTTGCTAAGTAATAAATAATTGTTGAAGATATCTGCTCTTCCAAAACTGACTTAATAAAAACAGTATTATAATTTTGAATTAAGTCTAAATTGCCCCCCACCTCACCCCCATCCTTTTTTTTTTTTTTTTTTTTAACTTTTGGATGCGGATTTACGCGTCCGGAACTAAGAAGAGGAGATGTTTCCGGGGACCATTTCCAGCGCTGAACCGTAAACATCCATGGTCGTGACGTGGTGATTGGTTAATCTACCAACAGTAAACATTTAGGTCAGTGTTAACGTTGATTTTTAATCATATAATTGTTCTTTACTATTGTCGTACCTAATGCTATTGATCTCTGTACTCTAAACCCTTAATATGTCGTGTTTTCAAATATTTAGCGCTTTTGTTTGGTAAAGCTAATTTGGACAAGGCCTTAAAATCGCGTACCAAGCTGATTGACTAAATGGATTTCACACCGAATTGGGTTTACGATTATTACGAAAGGTTTTTAATCAATATTTTTACAGTTAGTTTGATAGAAGCTTGAATATTGTTTACACAGCTTGGTAGCCTGTTAGCTTAAAATGGCTATTGCTACTTTCACTTGCGGTCTTATTATTAGACATCTGCTGTGTTGACGTTAAAGTTATATTCGGAATGATTTGGACATTAGTCAGCCTTGCATTTAAACGGCTCTTCTGAACAATTTAATTTGTTATTTTTCCCACACAATGTCATTTGTTTTCATTTATGTTAACAGCGCCCCAGTATGAAGCTGTACAGTCTCAGTGTTATTTACAAAGGAGCCACTAAAGCCAACCTCCTTAAAGCAGCCTATGACCTCTCCTCCTTCAGTTTCTTTCAGCGCTCCAGGTAAGCGTGGTTCAATTACTGTTCACTAAAGTCCAATGATAAGCGATCTTAAATCTTCCTAATAGATCACTCTACCTGTTGCACACATATAAAGAAGCCCAGGCTCAAAAATATTGCACAGCCTTTAAAGAGGTGGGCTTTATATCGAGTTTTAGAAAGTACTGTGAATGCTGTTTGAAGATGTGCAAAAAATACATATTGAGTATATTCTGCTGTAAAAAATATGCTATAAAAACAACAAATTAATAAATAAATAGGTGATATTACAAACTTTCAAATAGACAAGGTATTTCATAGTCTCGTAAGTCTTTTTAAAATATAGGACATTTGTGGTGTATTGGGAAATTGCTGCACAATTTGTTTGATAATTAAAAAGTAACAAATTTGAAGAAAAGTTTTACCTCATTTGCATTTAACTAACAGAATATCTCCCAAATATTGTTATTGAAGTACGCCCAAAAGTTATTGAGGTATTCATTTTTTATTGTTACACAGCCCTAAGCCTTTATTGATTTTAGCTTTCTATTGGGAATGGATTTTCTAAATTATCTGACAATGTTCTCTATTGTATTGTGTTTGTGTAGTGTTCAGGAGTTTATGACCTTCACCAGTGCCTTGATTGTTGAAAGGACAACACAGGGTAGCCGTGCCTCAGTAAAGGAGCAAGGTAAGGACAAAGGATATACAACTATAGGCTAAATCAATACACGTGTAAAAGCATAAATCTGAATTTTCATCTTTATTCTCTAGAATACTTATGTCATGTCTATGTGAGGAATGATAATTTGGGTGCTGTAGTCATAGCAGATACTGAATATCCTCAGAGAGTCTGCTTCACATTACTAGACAAGGTAAGACAATGCAACATACAGTATCACATTATAAATAAAGATCATTCTTCATCACTGTGAATGCCTTGGGCAGGTATTAGATGAATTTTCCAAGCAAGTGGACAGTATAGATTGGCCTTCAGGTAACCCTGAAACCATCAACTATAAAGCCCTAGATATTCACCTGGCAAAATACCAAGTATGTTCATTCTGCAACTTTTTTTATGTCCTACCTATCTGCCCTGCACCCATAAATAAATAGTGTGGTCGCTTAATTGGTTACTTTTATTTATTTATTTATTTATTTTTTAGAATCCCAGGGAAGCTGATGCAATGACCAAAGTGCAGGCAGAGCTGGATGAGACAAAGATTATTTTGGTAAACATTTTTGAGCATTGACATTTACCTTGTACGTATAACTGTTAAGTATGAAGGATTATTGCTTTTTAATTTAAAACATTGTTCTTTTAGCACAATACAATGGAAAGTTTGTTGGAGAGGGGGGAGAAACTTGATGATCTGGTTGCAAAATCTGAACACCTGGGCAACCAATCCAAAGCTTTCTATAAAACTGTAAGTATTCACAAACCTACGTTGTTCTGTTGCTGTATATTCTGTTCTAACTAATGTATCAATAACTTTTCAGGCAAGGAAACAGAACTCATGCTGTGAAATTATGTGATGTTGCTGCCTTGACCGTGTGGACATGCCTTTCTCTGCCTTTCTACTTCTCCCATCATGCACCAGCCACAAAGTCTCAACTCCACAGCTGCAGCAGTGCCACTATATCTGCTGCTACAGAAACCCAGAGCAAGTGACTGAAGATGTGGGATGGGAACTGATCTGAGAAAGACAAAAAGCTATATAAACTGGGTATCTTATTTGGGCAGTGGCTCAACCAGCTAAAGACACAATAGTGGCATGTTAACGTTTCTTGAAACATTGCAGTGCTACCCTAATGAGTCACATTTATATTGCAACAGCGTGGTTATAAAGTTATAAGAAAAGCAACTTTACTGTGTTGCTGAAGAACATTTGACAATCTCTGTCTTGTATTGTATTGTATTGTAAAACTTTACTGTAAGTCTTTGTTTTCAAAACTTCACTATCTATTTTTTTTTTCTTTCATTATTTTTTAGTGACTCACAAGGTGGCACTGTTGATGTATGTGATTTTAACTTGAGGTAAAGCTAATCACACCTATTTTGGTCTTACATGACTCTTTGGATGTGCATATCAGTCAAATTTTACAATGGTTTTAAACATCTTATTATAGTCAGTTCTGTAATCTTATTTAAATAATCTTATACATTCCTAGTTTGAGAGATTTGATAAGAAAAATACTTTGTGTGCTAGTGTGTGCAGCTGTAGCCTTATAACACTTAACCTCTTTGCTCTTTCATCTCACAAAGCACTTCAAAGCTTTTTGTATTGTAACTCTTACACTTGATTATTAAAACGTATGGACAAGAAGACTTATGTATACTTTAGCCTTGGACCATGTGCTGTGGAGCATTTTGATCCAAAGCACTAGATCTCATGTTCAAAGTGAATGACTAAGGAAAGAAGCACATGCATTGATAATTTCATACTCTCAGATATTAGGGAAATCAGTTCATTATATTAATAATCCTAACAAGTTGGAAGAGATGCTTTTATTTGCATATTTGATACAGGTGGTTTGATTAATGTATAAGTTATGTGGCCATTGCCTGCACATCTGTCAAAAGTAGCCTACTGCTTTTCCAGTGTAAACATTTTGTGCAATATCTGCTGTGTGTGTCTAATGTGAGAAAATAAAAGTTTCTCAATATCAGTCCAACTTATCTTCTATTTGATTATGTAATTTGGTCCTGTGTGAAGCTTTTATGCAAGCAATTGTAAACGTGCAGATGCAACAATGCTTTGCATCTCAATAGTTTTTGACACAAATCAGTCTACATTATTGTGACCTATGGTGGTCTAAAATCGTTTTCTGTTCGAAATAAAATTAAAGAAATATATTTGTTTGTGTCTGTTTTCAACAAACCATCATACTGACTTCTCATTACCCAAAACCCTTTTTAAGTTTAATGCAAAAATTGTAGTTGCACCAATTGTGCGCCATCACTTTTTGCATTATTAAACCAAAAGTCTTCAGAAGTGGACTCTTTTGTTCCTGACCCTTTTATCATAAATTAAATAAAAGTCCAATGAAAAAAAACATAAATTGGGTTGTATCAAAACTGAAGCATACAAAACAATAGTTTATACATTATTTAGATTACATTAATATAGCCTACAAGGAAATAGAAAATCCTGCTCTGAGAAACTCCCCTGAACGCGGCAGTCAGGCGCACGCACAATGGGGCAAAGCGCGTGGAGCGACGAACACAGAAATGTGATGGAGGTAATAGATCAGACTGTCAACGGTGTCCCAAATATCTCCAGAGTAAGTGAGAGTTTCTTTGTATTGCATAAAAGTGCGTTATTGTTGCTATTCCGCGACGTGGGAATTCACCTTTGGCATCAAGTATCTCCGATTTATTGATTGTTGATGGTGTTCCACGTGTAGTCACGCTCTCTCTCTCTGAAGAGCTTAATCTGCTGCTGGTAATTGTTGAGTGCAAACAAACAAACAAACAAACAAACAAAAAACCTTTATTTTTGCACTTGCAGTTAAATTTACTGTAAACCTTTAGTTGCATCCAAAAATCCAACACAGATTTTGGAGGGATATATCTATATTTATATAATTATAAATGTGCCAAGGAGCATTCTCTAATATTTTTCTTCCTGTAGATCTTTTTGCCAAACGAACATCTCTCTACCGTAAATTAATGCTTTTCCAACCCTAAAACTGATCATAGTGCTGTGCTTTCAGTCATATGATTGATAACTGTTTGACAAGACTGTGTTGTAACACGCTCACTTTGCTGCTTTCAGGTGGTTGACCCAGATCTATGGCACAGTTTAAACCCAGTTCAGCTGACAAATGGTAAGCACATTAGTTTTAGTGAAGACATTTAACATTTACATTCATATGAAGGTCAGGCATACCAATAAGTTTTCTAAAACTCTCTGTGACTTCTAATAGCTTGTATGCTGATTCTTTTAACATGTCTGCATAATTGATTTAGCAGAGTCAGCAGCATCTGCCACACATTCCCTGACAGAGGAGTCTGTGTCTAGGACCAGTGGGATTGTCCCAGGTTGGTTCAAACTAAACAACAAATGTTTCTGATTGTACAGTAAAAGCAGTTTAAGCAGTATATGTACTGTAATTTCTGCCCTATTAGGCGCACCTGAATATAAGCCACACCCACTAGATTTAAGCAAGAAAAATGATAAAGTGCATATATAGGCCGCTCTTGTTAATAGTAAGTCTATGAGAATCTATAATTTTGCTCTATTGCCTTATAAGCCGCATAGTTCAAAGCTTATGAAAAAAGTAGCGGTTTATAATCCAGAAATTACGGTATATATACATACATACGTATATATATATATATATAAAAAAAAAAATGATCCCCCTCACCCTACGCGGGTGGTCTCATCCGCTTTCCAAGCTCGGGTCCTCTACCAGAGGCCAGGAAGCTTGAGGGTTCTGCGCAGTATCCTTGCTGTTCCTAGGACTGCACTTTTCTGGACTGAGATGTCGGATGTAGATCCAGGGATATGTTGTAGCCACTCATCCAGTTTGGGGGTCACGGCCCCCAGTGCACCGATCACCACGGGCACCACTGTTGCCTTCACCTTCCAAGCCTTCTCCAGCTCTTCTCTGAGCCCTTGGTATTTCTCTAGTTTCTCATGCTCCTTTCTCCTGATGTTGCCATCACTTGGTATTGCCACATCCACCACCACGGCTCTCCTCTGCTCTTTATCCACCACCACGATGTCTGGTTGGTTCGCCATTACCATTCTGTCTGTCTGTATTTGGAAGTCCCACAGGATCTTGGCTCGGTCATTCTCTACCACCTTGGGAGGTGTTTCCCACTTAGATCTTGGGGTTTCCAGTCCGTACTCGGCACAGATGTTCCTGTATACTATGCCAGCCACTTGGTTATGGCGTTCCATGTACGCTTTCCCTGCCAGCATCTTACACCCTGCAGTTATGTGCTGGACCGTCTCAGGGGCCTCTTTGCACAACCTACACCTTGGGTCTTGTCTGGTGTGGTAGATCTGGGCCTCAATGGCTCTGGTGCTCAAGGCCTGCTCCTGTGCAGCCAGGATGAGCGCCTCTGTGCTGTCCTTCAGCCCAGCCCTTTCAAGCCATTGATAGGATTTCTTGAGATCAGCCACTTCAGTTATGTTCCGATGGTACATCCCATGTAGGGGCTTGTCCTCCCATGATGGTTCCTCCTCCAGCACCTCATCTGTTCCCCACTGTCTGAGACATTCACTGAGTACGCCATCTGTTGGGGCCTTGTCCTTGATGTACTTATGGATCTCGGATGTTTCATCCTGGATAGTGGCTCTCACGCTCACTAATCCTCGGCCTCCTTCTTTTCGGCTAGCGTACAGTCTCAGGGTGCTGGATTTGGGGTGGAACCCTCCGTGCATGGTGAGGAGCTTTCGTGTCTTAACATCTGTGGTCTGTATCTCTTCCTTTGGCCACCTTATTATTCCTGCAGGGTATCTGATCACTGGCAGGGCGTAGCTGTTTATTGCCCGGGACTTGTTCTTGCCATTGAGCTGACTTCTGAGGACTTGCCTTACTCGTTGGAGGTATTTGGCTGTTGCCGCTTTCCTTGTTGCCTGTTCAAGGTTGCCATTTGCCTGTGGTATCCCAAGGTACTTGTAACTGTCCTCAATGTCTGCTATTGTTCCGTCTGGGAGTGAGACCCCTTCTGTGTGGATTACCTTCCCTCTCTTTGTCACCATCCTACTACATTTCTCAAGCCCGAATGACATCCCAATGTCAGAGCTGTAGATCCTGGTGGTGTGGATCAGTGAGTCGATGTCTCGCTCGCTCTTAGCGTACAGCTTGATATCATCCATGTAGAGGAGGTGACTTATGGTGGCCCCGTTTCTGAGTCGGTATCCATAGCCAGTCTTGTTGATTATTTGGCTGAGGGGGTTCAGACCTATGCAGAACAGCAGTGGGGACAGTGCATCTCCTTGGTATATGCCACATTTGATGGACACTTGGGCAAGTGGCTTCCCATTGGCTACAAGTGTGGTTTTCCACAACTTCATCGAGTTTGCAATGAAGGTCCTCAGAGTTCTGTTGATATTGTACAGCTCCAAGCATTCAGTGATCCATGTGTGTGGCATTGAGTCATAGGCTTTCTTGTAATCAATCCAGGCTGTGCACAGGTTGGTGTGTCGGGTTCTACAGTCTTGGGCAACTGTTCGGTCAACCAGGAGTTGGTGTTTGGCTCCTCTGGTATCTTTACCAATGCCCTTCTGTGCTTTGCTCATGTATTGATCCATGTGCCCACTTATCTTAGCCGCAATGATGCCTGACATGAGCTTCCATGTTGTGGAGAGACAGGTTATTGGCCGATAGTTGGATGGGACTGTACCCTTTGAGGGATCCTTCATTATCAGGATCGTTCGCCCTTCGGTTAGCCATTCAGGGTGAGTCCCATCCCTTAGCAGCTGGTTCATTTGTGCTGCTAGGCGCTCATGGAGTGCAGTGAGTTTCTTTAGCCAGTAGGAGTGGATCATGTCAGGGCCCGGTGCTGTCCAGTTTTTCATACCTGAGACTCTTTCTTGGATGTTTGTCACTGTGATAGTCACTGGATTCTGTTCAGGGAGATTGCTGTGGTCTTTCCTCAGATCCATCAGCCACTGTGCATCGCTGTTGTGTGATGCCTCCCTCTCCCATATACTTTTCCAGTACTGTTCACTTTCCAGCCTTGGTGGGTCTGCTCTGCTGTTATTACCCTGCCATTGAGAGTACACTTTCGCAGGTTGTGTTGCGAACAGCCTGTTTATTCGTTTGGCTTCATTCTCTTTCGTGTATCTCTTTAGGCGGCTGGCCAAGGCTTGGAGCCTTTGCTTGGCAGTTTCGAGTGCTTCAGGTATGGGCATCTGGCTGTACCTCCTGGGTACTGGTCTTTTCATCGCACCTCTCTGGGCCTCTGTCAACTGGCTCACTTCCCTCCGAGCTGCCTTGATTTTAGCCTCCAACCTTCGTTTCCATGGTGGGTATTGTTTCTCATGGCTCCCATGGTTGCTCTTATAGCCCAGCACCTCTAGGATCACTGATGCTGAAGTGTAGATCAACTCATTGGTTTCAGTGATTGTCGTGGTAGGTATCGCTCTCACTGCAGCATTCACATCTTCCATGAGACTTTCAGATGGTACTTCACTTAGCCGTTGTAACTGGCGTCGGGGTTGCCTGGAGCTCATTCTCGCCATGATTCTATCTTTCAGGTCAGTCGCTGCCTCGCTCAGCGTGATCGCACTCATTGGGGCTTCGTACCCAATCTCTGGTTGGGGAGATGATGAAATCTCCCCTCTGACCTGGCGTCCTGGCTCCCCCTTGCCGTAGCATTTGTATTTGTGTTGTACCTCCTCAATCTCAAGATGTGATAGCAGTTGCCGTTTGTGGATGTTGGAACACTGAGCTACTAGCTGTTTAGCCGTCAGTCTTGAATGTGGGTTTCGCACCGACCATTCTTCCCACATTCTTCGCATGTAACCCCTCTGACTAGGGTTACTTGAGTAGTAGCATTCCAACAGAGCCTTGTTCTCGCATCTCAGCCATTTCCGCTTTGTTCCAGTAGCCCATTTCTCATCAGGGTGCTCTGGTTCCCCAACACCTGACGCAGACCTTGTTAGACCGGGCGACGTCTGAGCCGGTATCTCATGTGTTTCAGTGTCTCTCATCATTATCCGAGGTAGGCAGTAGCTTGAAGGGTCTTGCCCAAGGACCCACACTGGATGCTCATTCCGCTCCGACGGGGATTCGAACCGGGGTACCCCGTGTGCCAGCCCTATGCCCTACCAACTGAGCTATCCAGTGAGCTAATTATAATATATATATATATATATATATATATATATATATATATATATATATATATATATATATATATATATATATATATATATATATATATATAATATATATATATATATATATATATATATATTATATATATATATATATATATATATATATATATATATATATATATATATATATATACACACATACATTTCTAATCAATTGATTGATGTCGTTCAGGTTTAGTTGCAGCGGGTTTGTTTATTATGCTTTTACTTGGTCTCTATGGGGTTTTGTGGAAGTGTATGGACGCCAAAGTATCTCAAAGGTAAATAATATTACACTTACATAATGTTTTTGTGTATTCTAGCATACACCCTGGCTGCTTTTGTTGTTGGTCTATTAATAGGAGTCTTTTTTTATGTATTAGAAAGAAGAGCAAGTCCAGAGTGAGAGTACGGCGGATAGAAAGTATTTAAATTTTGTTCAAATGTGATACAAGTTATCTAGTAAATTTGTCTCTCGAGCATCAGTTTTTAACAAGTATTATATCATTTTCGGCTGTGATGCTGAAGAAACCAGATGACCCAAAGAATGTTTTTATTACAAACCTGTTGGACTTTCTCTGAGCTTTATGTGCAGATCAGCCCTTTGGCTACTGTCCCTGTGAACTCTGCACTCAACTTTCAGTGACCGGTCAGTGCTTTCTGCACAGATCAATAAGCTGTCCAGATTTGCGAGTGCTTTAATCTGCACTAAGCATGGTGCATTTGATCTTAGATGTAATTTCTAATGTATTTCCAGTGTTCTCTTTGCAATTACACAATAGTATATTACTGTAGCAATCAAAAGCAAAGCATGTATATACTTGATATTTTTATTTTTTTTACTTTTTTGTTTAGTCTCTTTTTCTGAATATTTGTTATTTTGGAAATTTGTATAAATGTAATTGTAAATAATAAGCGTGGGATTTTTTTTTTAAACTGGTATATTTTTTGCAACTGCTCATTTAACATGTACCATAGGAAAAAGTGTGTGTGAAATCACAAACAGGGAATGTGGGCTGATGTGAAGGAATGCCCCAAGTGCAATTCCAATAAACGCTCTAAACATCCTGGAACAAATTCAAAACCTGCAAATCCGGTTCAACCGTGTTACTTTCTCTAAAGTGAAACAAAGATGCACCAACATTAAACGGTTGTTTTGCAAATGGCCTACTTTTTTTCTTCTAATGTAAAATTACATAATCAAATTAAGAAAATTGTCAGAGCACTCTTTGTTAAATTGAATAAGAAGGAAGAAATTGTATAAAGATATCAAAAGTGTAAAAAGTCTTCCTTTGAGTCTACGGTGGAAAATACTACAACCACTGCCTCTGATTTACATCTGCTCTCATTTGATTTGTGTACATGCCAATGAAACAGATCAGTCGCCCTACATTCTTACATTTTGAATTGTTTACTTTCTGTTTCTATACAGTGGTAGTGATACTAAAGCTTTATTTATTGTTGTATTTTTTTAAATAATAGAATGTATTTTTTAAGACCAAATAGTTCTTATACTTGCCTGATTAAAACAGTTCCAACAAAAGCTGTTTCTGATTCATTTGGAGCACAAACAAAAGATTTGAGTCTACATTTTCTTTTGTAAATGTGCAGAGCCACAACATTTCTTACAAAATTTGAAGATAGTTGACTAATATTTATTTTGCAAACTAGTAACAAATAAAAGGAAAAAGCTCAGGTGCTTTTCTGAAAGTTTTGTTTTTTAATACAATTTTGTGGGTATTTTCTTTTTATTTGTTCAGAGTAGAGTTTGTCAGTAAATAAAATGATTACAACTTTTTAAAAATCTAAGTGCTTTTTACCGTATGGCGGACAAAAAAGAATTAAAAAAAAAAGATGGCCCATGATTATTAAAGGTTTTAAGTTTAGTCTTTTTTTGGTACAAATGTATAAGAGGAAGTGATTCTAGATTGTGTTTTACAAGCTTACTAACTTAGCTGATGCTTAATTTCTTTGACAGTATTGTCTGTTTCTAAACAAATGTAATTAGTAAAGTCTCTGCTGTGGATTTATTTGAATGACAGTAGTGTGGCTGGTTTTTCCACACGTTTGTCACTTTTCCCCAACAAGGAAATGTTTTGCATAAATGTATGATAATTACATGACCTTTACAGACAGGCCAACAACAATATGGAAAGTGTTATTGCTAAAAAAAAAGTGATCACTAATTCGCTTGATATTTAGTTGCGAATGTTTGTAAAATTGTTAAAACAACAGTAACATGAGGTATATTTATTAACACACAATTCTGCTGTCAGAGGTTAAAAAAAGAATATTATGACAGTGCATGAAAAAAGGAATAAATTATTAGCAATCAGTTTTGTTAGATATTCACAATGCTCACTTTCAGTCTTACATTGGCACTTCATAAAGATTCAGCAAAGACTATTTTCATACAACTATACACAGTAATATCTGTACAAAAAGTAATATATATATATATTTGTTTGGCTGTACAACTTTAATGGCTTTTAAATTGAATACGTAAGTGCTTCTTGTGAAAAGACTTATGTTACACCGTCTTGGCATCAGACTTTCACTAATTTAGTTTAAATTGTGTAATTTCTGAGGCTTGTAAACTGCTGAGAGCATAAGATAAAAGGTTGGATTTTCCAGTTTTACTTGGAAATTGCTGATTGAACTGTGAATTAAATTTTAACACTGTTACAGATAGACAATGTTCTCCTCCCCACCCTCGTCTCCATTTGGTCCTTCCAGTGAGAGGTAAGCCTGTGGGGGCAGGAGAGGCGTGAGGGAGGGAGAGGAAGAGTAGTCTTCTTCATAAAATCCGTCTGATGTGACTTCTGAACTCCATGAATCCAAGGATGTCTGCCTAGTGGGGGGCTGAAGCCTATAAAAGAAATTCATTTTAGTTATAGTATATTTCAAAATGGTGTCGCTCCAATACTTACATTTCAAAATACTGGATTTTAATTCCAGAATAATTGCAAACTAAATGTTTTCTTTTTGTATAAATTATTGATTTCTCTATTATCATACTACTTTTAGGATTGACCAGTTTCTGATTTTCGATATTTTTCTAACATGTCATTTGTTAAAATTAAATAATACATTTTTTGCAATTCATAAGTTTCGCTTTGAGTTTATGGACTGCATTTTGAGGACTTTCACCATTCAAACATTATTTTTCGTTCATTTGTTGATTGCGGTGGCAGTTACTTTTCCAACACACTGAAACTCATTGAAATATGACGAAATATGTGAAGTAGTAATAGTTTTTACTTTTGAATCAAAAAATCTTTCATTGCCTGTATCAGTGAGCAAATAAAAAAACAACTAGACAGTTTCTTTGAGATGAAACAATAATGAGTAAATATATACTATAACTAAAAACTATGCATAAAACAAAAAATCTTGACAAAAAAAAAAAAATAAAATGGCCAAATTTAAAATTTTATTTTTGTAGTGTACTAAAATAAATCTAAAAAATATGCTTTATTTAGGCAGGTTTTTCATGTACTTATTAAAAAACTATGATGTGTGTTAATTAATCATTTACGTTTTGTTCATTGTAAAACACAAATTGACCTAGAACAGTTTTTTTTTTTTTTTTTTTTTTTTTTTTTTTTTTTTTTTTTTTTTTTTTTTTTTTTTTTTTTTTTTTTAGAATCCAATTAAAAAAAAAGAAAAAAAAAAAAAAAAACAGTTTAGAACAATTAACAGGTCCATTGAATTCATGTTCAAAACTGCAGAATTGATAAGCCCTGCCTCTTCATTGCAAAATCCAACTTTGGCAAGCGAAAGATAAAAAAAACAACAAAAAACTATCGTAACATGTTAGAACTCAATAAGTGTCTTTACATATTAAGCTGCCTTTTAGAATGCTCCAAGAAATTAAATTTTCTATTTTCATGGAATTGTGTGGGTGACTTATCTTCAAAAAGTCAGCCAGTGTCTCTTTAATGAAAAAATACTGATTACAATAAAAACTTATTCTTTAGCATTTTGAAAATGCATAGAGAAGTATAATTCATTTAGTCTTTTTGTTGTTTTTGTTGTTCATAATAGTGCATTTATTTGTTTGTAATTTAGAAAATAAAATATTTATCTTTTGAATATAGAGCAAAGTAGTGAACATACTTGTGGGTTTGGGGGGGAGTGTGTGCGCCCTGGAGCTGACAGGAGGCTGAGCAGAACTGTAGCTGCAGTTGGCGTAGGCGAGGCGGTCAGACATCTGCCGGTTATGGGCCTGACTCAGTAACGTGTTGAGGCTGTTGTACAGGCTGGCACTGAGACCCAGGTTTGTGCTGTAGCCTGAGGAGTTCAGTGGGCCATTTTGAATCTTCTTTGGTGCCGAGAGCAGACTCTGGTGATGGTTGTTAGTCGACTGGCAAAGGTGGTTCTGATGCAGAGTGCTGAGCAAAACCGTCTCATTCTCATACACTGAGCAATTACCATCCAAGCTGCTTGAGTGACTGTGGCTGGGCAGCTGAAGCAAAGCAAAGAGGAGAAAGGGACAACTCTATGAGCAATTTAGTCAAACTATTTTTATACCCTATTTCATGACCAACTACTCTTCCTTTCGTCAGTTGCGTACCTGGTAGCACTCCGGTGGTATTGTGATCGGGAGGCTGCTTTGACGGTTGTGTCTCCAGCTCTGAAGCAGTCTTTGCTGGGCCTCAATCTTCTCTTTCTCCCTCTCCACACCTCTCTGCCCCTCTTTGAGCCTATCTATGTTTTGTTGGTACTCGAGCAGTTGGATCTCGAACTCCTCTCGTTCGCAGCGCAGTCGCTCAGCCTCCAGAAGGCACTGTTGCTCCCGATGTCTCAACTCATTCTCCTGGTCGCTCTAAAACACCCATTCATGTAACATAAGTGCTTTTTAACCATGTTCATTTTATTGTTACTTCATCAAAAGTATTCATAGCTGTTGAGTAATCCTGCATTTCTAGGCTTGTCTAAATCTCTAATGTCATAAATGCTCTGTTGTACCCTGTGATGTTATCAAGTAATAGCTTGTATTAGCCAAAATTTAACCGTTTTACTAAAAAAATACACCTTTTTTTTTGTTTTTCCATGTTCAATTGAAGTTGTTATTGGAAAGTCTTCATGTGTATTAATACTTGATGACATTGCAAATGGTTTTTAGTTCAAGAGCAGAACACAACCTAAAATGCAGGGTTTGTGTGTTAAACATTTGTGAATGAAACAAAACACAAATCTAGGTTTTTCTTTGATGGGGAAACCTCAACTGAGCGCAGTACAGAGCCTTTAATAACATATGAAACATTATAAACACAGGCTGACCTGCTGTTTCTCTCTGGCCAAACACTCTTTGTCCCAACGCTGTTGTTCTTGCTTCAGCTTCAAATGCAGTTTCTGAACTTCATCTGCTTCTTTTTTCTTCTCTACATCCTCCTTTTTCTTATCAGAGATTTTTTGTTTTTCCTGTTCCTATTTTCAAATCAAACTTTAATACACATTGAATTCAGTACAATTAATTACACTTTAACTAGTAAAGGTAATGTAATTTTCATTGAATTATTCAACAGTATTTCATTATTGTTGTTGTACCATGTTTTGGAGAGAAGCCAGGGCCCGCAGTGGTGCCAGCTCTCCTTCCTGAAGGAGCAGTTTCTGAATCTCACAGCAGCTGTCCTGGAGGGTAACAGTGGCCTGTCAAAACAGAACAAGCATTACAAACTGCTGACCAACTTGAATATATAGATGATGTATTTTACCTGAAGACTAAATAGAAGCTGAGTCAAGCTTTGCACACTCTCAGCCACCTACAAAATAACAATGTTTTTAGACAATTTGGAGACATTATTTTATGTTTATGTATTGAAATGTATTGAGTCCACACCTTTATCAGTGTATTTTTGGCATCTCCCCTTCTTGGTTCAGTCTTCCATTCATCTGTCAAATCGTTATTTGATCCTAGACAAGAAGAGCTGACACTAAGCGTGCTGAGATAGTCCGCTGAAAACAAAGTTGAAGTCAGTTAAGCGTCTGAGCATAGCTTCTGTAAATAGGAGAAGCAGTGTTTAGTGAATTAGCTTACGTTCTGAAGGTACATCCTGGACACTGTCTTCACTGTTCGACTCTAGACCAGTGCTGTTCTGGCTCTGATCGTTGCGATTCTGCAGGACACTAATCAGGTTTTCCGCTAAAAATTAAACAATTAAGTTTAATTCAACAATGCTCAAGCGCAGAGAAATTTTGTTCAAAATGTCTTCGATCAGTGTCAACTGGTCCTTTAGGCTTCCCTACCTTCCTGGAGTGCAGCAGTGAGTAGTGTTGATGCTAACTTGGGAACGTCACTGTCTGCTTGTACCAGTAGGTGGCGATGTGGCATCGGTTCAGGAGGGCCAAGGCTGAGCTCAGTGAGTTCAGCATAAAGTTCTAACTTTTCCTCCAGAGTGTTGCAGATCATCTGGTCCTGAGCCAGCAGTGTTTCTGTGTAATATAAAAATAACATTGAAATGTACATAAAAAAACAACTTTAAATGAAATCTAAAGGCATTGTAGCTTCTGACCTTGAAATTGGGTAATCTTTTGAACTCGAGCTGCGGTTGCTCGTTTTGATTCCTCTGATTCAATATTACGTTCTTCTTCCTCTTCCTCCTCCGGACAACTGCAATCCAACATATAATAAGTATTCTCGCACTTCAACCAAAATTAAGCTATCAAAGAACATGGTGATTGGTCTTGTACCTTTCAACTGCTTGTCGGATTTGTCTCATCCATGCGTTCCTTTCTTCTCTGGAAATAGTATGAACTTCATACATTTCTGGACCAACTGATGATGCCGAGATCAAGAACATTCCTCTTTCCTCATTAGCTACTTCCCTAACAATAAGCTTCTGCAGTGGAATAACTGGAGGCTTTTGGTCCTGAAAAAACCCCCAAACAATTATATATATATTGCAGACATGATTTAAACAAAAAGTGATCTTTCAATACTTACCACTGCAGCAAATGTAAAGCGCTGATCTTTTTCTTGCAAGAACACTAAGACATCGGTGAGTAAAAGAGCTAAAGTATCTATAAAACACAAAGAAACAGTAAATGTAAATCACAAAACTTATGTAAAACACAAATACAATAGAACGAGATATTCAGACCTTTTAGACGTCCAGTAGCGGTCTTCCAGTAGACTACACCTTTGTGATGAAGGATTCTGTGTTTACTACACAGATCTTGCTTGGAAAAAACTTTACCATTCTTCAACTTTGCTATGCTCTTATTTTCGAGTCGAGTAAGCACTTCCTGCAGTTCTTGACTCTTCTCATATTTATTTACTGTCATGTCTACTGCTGAGATGATATCTCGAATATGAACAAGCGCACTTGACAAATCTTGATATTCCTGACTTCCCTCTATAGATAGTACAAAGAAACATTTAATTTGCATTCAGTTACTTACCAACGAATAACTGTGTAGCATTTGTGGAAAAACTTACTTTTAGTGTATTGTAAAATCCTTTCAAGTAGAACTGGGTACTTTGTAATGCGCTGTGTGACCAACAAGATGAACTCTGGGACCTCTCTTCTTTTGACCAGTATGTTGTTGCTTTGTTGCTGCAGTGGTAAATTACAAAATAACAATTTAAATGAGAAAATAAACAAATTATATTACTAAAAAGTGTTTTTTCAAACTCTTACTTTCACAAAATTTTGAAGTTTCTTGTTTTGTTGCTGCAGATCTTTGAAAATGTTGACAGCCTCTTTGTGGTGGCTGCAAAACTCTCCATACATCTGCTTCATCTTCTCAGCATTTTCATCTGAGAACTGCCCACGTTACAACACATTATAAAAACTGTTGTGCAGCCTAATGTGAAATGAGCAAATACTAACCTGCTGAAGCAGTATATCACCGATATTGGGGATAAGGTAATTGTGAGGCTGGTAGGGTTGGGCTGAAGCCTGTCTGCGTTCTTGTAGAGCTCCAAACAGATTCTTGTGGAATTGAATGAGGGAGTCAAGGCAGGGAAAGATGCGGGCCACACAGTCCAGGTCCAGCTGTAGCTCCTCCAGCATGCCTCTCCTGAACACCTCCGACATCACCATCAGCGTCTGGATGTGATGCAGCTCAGTCTGAAGCAGCTCTGCCAAAAACAGCTTTATTCACCACCTTGCCTAATATGAAATTTGAATAAATAACATAACTTTGCAATTAGGTGCTGTAGTTTTTCTCTGGAACAAGGAAATCAAAATCTGATGGCAGACTGACCATATATTACATCCTGACGCTTTACAGTAGAGCGCTCATGTTGCCGACAAAAAGCTGGGCTTACAGCTAAACTCCAAGACTCTGCATTGAGTCCCAACTGGTCAGCTGACAAGTCACTTAAAAAAGAGCCCCCCAGAGCCTCTGTAAAACCAAATAGAGAGAGAAAGAGAGAGAGAGTTACATACATACAGACAGACAGACAGACAGACAGATAGATGGTGGGGGCGGAGTTACCTTGTGTCATAACTAGTAGTTGGTCAGTTGACAGAGAGGTCACAGATGCTCCTTCCTCAGTCACTGAGGAGGTTGCACCATTGGACACATAAGTCTCATCGTCCATCACTGACTTGTCGTGCAGCTGTCTGTAAACATAATCCCAGAAGGATGCTTGGTAAAACTTCTGAAAACACACTCTTTGTACTAGGTAATATGGGTGCAGTTGAACAGAGTGCAATTTTGGGCTTTATTTTATGGCACAAGTTCTGTCTAGGCTTGCTGCACTGTCTTTGTTCCAATTACCTTAAACCAAGATGTAATTAGCATGTAATACCTCTTACCTGTTGTCTATAGAGATAGACATGCTTTTGGAGAGAGGAGGCATTGTGTCTCTCCTGTCCTTTGTAGTGAGTGAGGAGGGAGAGAACATGGAGAGAACAGAAGAGTCTTTGGCTGAGTCTAGAGGAGCATTAAAAAGAGAATATTAAGTTAAGAGATGTGTCTACACAATTATGCAAAACTACTTCAAAGTGAAATATTTTAGCACTGAGCAGCTTACTCATTTACAAACAGAGCCTAGACCTGATCTCCCACTAAGACAGATTAAAAAGTAACTTCACTGTGGAAGGAAAACAACACTGAGGTATGGCTGTAGTAATGGTTTACTAGTCCAGGTATTACAGGGAAAGTAGATAAAGCTGAAAACTGAAAGAAAGTACAGAGACAAGGGGAGGGGACCTTCGCTAAATGAGTTAGCAGGTGGACACACACAGTGACGAAGCTAACAAGACTTACTTAGTGGAAGGGACAAGGTCTTGCTTTTCATCAGCAGTGCATTCTTCTCTGACTGTTTCTGTACATAAACATCAGTATAAAGTAAATGACAGTGCACACCAGACTCTAAATCAAAAAGTTCAAGTAATTTATAAAAGTAATACTTTAGGCAGAGTGTAACATTTGTTTTTGTCATATTATGATTCAAGTAGCTTATTACAACTTTGACTTGTTATTGGAAATACAAGTTAGCTGTAACAAATGAATGCTATGAGCAAGTTTTGTCTGTTAGCTTCAGAGACCCAAGTTTATAATCATAACACTGTGTCTGTTTGTTTTTATATCATCAAGTGTATTTATGTTAAATCATAATGATAAATGGGAGGCTCATGGTTACCTTCACACAGACCATGACAGACTCACTGCAGCTCTTATGAACCTTCAGGAAACAGACTGCAGACACAGATGACAACCAAGTTAAAACATAATAAACAACATTAACAGCATGAGTACATCTCAAGACTCAAAGCACAAATGACTGTTGTATTTCTTAGAGTAAATGGAGGAAGGACAATGACAACATGCATATCTATATAACAAAACACTGAGGCAATATGCAAAAGCTTAACAATTGAAGAGAATAAAGCAGATGCCCTGACAGTCTCATACTTACTGGAGCAATACACCAGTTCTTTCCCAGAAGCAAACTTATCACAGACCACACAGAGAGCAGAGCTGGAGGGCGACGCAGGGGCAAACTGGTGTCCATTTGCTGGTGTCCCTCTGTCTTTTATCTCTTTGACTTCTTTAACTTTGACCTAAAAAGCAAATGTATATAAATATGGGTTAGTAGTAACAGGAGCATGCTGCAGTTAGACCCATTATAACAACAATTTCTGCAGAAAATGTTGCAATAAACACTAATATTGTTTCCTTTTTATCTGCTTCTTTACAAACATGAAGATGCTAATATTCTAAACTAATATACAGGTTAAGAATTGAGTAGACAATGTCAACTGACAATTATTTTCAAGAAAGGAACAAACAAAGTAATAAAACTGCTCATAGTAACTTTCAAGCAAGATGATTTTCCAAATAATAGATAATTTAAAGTCACAAGTACAAGATGAAAGTACAATATTTAATTTGTTCCAGTTTTGTTACTTATTTGACTCTAGACTATAGTGCATACAACAGAAACATCCAAAATATCAGCTCAAGAATCTATGCTTCATCTCTCATTTATTGAACAACAGCTGAATTATTATGACCTAATGTGGCTGAGTTGTTGTAACTTGGTTCCAAAACACCTGCTGAAGTGGACTAGGTTTAGACAAGCGTCTGTCGTGTTTACTTTGTTAAGAGCTGGTGTAGTTGATGACTTATCCTGATGTGGCTATTGAGGGAATCATGAGCTTGTTTATTTTCTTAACAGGGAGTTCTTGAAGTGCTCGTTTGTTTTTTCCCTCCAACTATGTGCACGAGATGGCTAATTCATATGTGAAAACAAATGGATGCACGTGTGTTTCAAAGCAAGGAGTACACAATGGAATGTGTTTGGGTTCCTCGCGCAGTACTGGGGGTCTGTGCATTATGTAAGAATATTTTTACAGAGACCCGTTGCTAAGACATGAAGGAGATTTTTCCTCCTCACCAAATAAAGGCAGTGTCAATGTCTGCATAATGGATCCCTGAAACAAGAATTCACTGTGAATAAACGATGAAGACTATTTATGCTTCAAGTCACAAATTAAAAACATATTTATAGATACATTAATTTGCAAAGAAGGACATTTCTGCAAGGATGTTCTTAGCATTTTAAGCAACAAGTACAAGTAATGCCACCAGGCCACCTTACAATCAGATGTGTGGAATGAAGACCCCGTTAACTATAAGGGCCCAATTCATCAAGCATTTGCTCATGTACAAAAAAATGTTAGGGGGAACAAACACTTGATATAGCTGACATTTTTCTCTCACCCAGACCATAAAGATGCAGTAATTCAGGTGTTTTGTGTCATATGTTTTAATATTAAATTATATGTTTTAATATAAAAATACATTACTTTTTTTCTTTCAGTTTGCACTTGCAATTTAGCACCTGAGTTAATGATTCAGGTTTTAAAAATGTATGTGTTTTTTTTTGTTTGTTTTGTTATATTTTTGAGTAATAAATCACATGTAAACAAAAGAAAGAGGGGAAAAAGCTAAACTGTGCTCCTCTAATCATGCTTTAATTATGTTCACAGAGATAAGGCCAGGCAAATGGGGCTCACCTTTGTTTTGTTGCGTGTGCTGCTCATTCTGCTTTTGAGGAAGCTGAAGGTGCGACTGACTTTGTACTTCTCTGATTCAGATTTAGAAGGAATTATGAATCTGTCCCACTCCTCGTCCTCAATTCTGTTTCAACAAGAACAAAACTCAGGGGTAAGTCCTTTATAACAATGCTGCATTAAACAATCGTGTTATTTTAAAGACTAACACTACAAACATGCACAAGAATTTCTACAATGCAAGAGAATTGTTGTTGTTGTTGTTTTTTCTAAGGTTAAACTAGAGTAATGTTAACTATAATAATATTTGTGGAGCCCACTTCTAACAATTACTCATGCTCAACATGCCTAAAGTGACGATAGACTCTAGTGGTTACTATTTATGGTATGACCTTGACAGGAGACAAATTATTAACATATCAACTGTTCACACCACTGTGAGTTAAAGAGTCCGACATAAAAACCTCTTCATTGGGCAGTTGTTTTAATTTTCAGATAAACAGCATTGTTATGAGATGCAGTTAATTGGTTAGAAAGGGGTTAGAGAGGTAGAACACAAATGCTGAAGCTTCTGACACAACACATACTCTTTGAGGAACTCTGTGAGGGTGAGGTGTTGGACTGATGCGCTGCTCTCCTCCTCAGCTGACTGGGCCCGTTTACGGAAACCCAATACCCTGCACGGACATGACACACCTCAGACCACCATGTTGTTTTCGCTTTGCAAGACAGGACTGTACCACATGTGTCTCCCACACAAAAAAGAAAAATAAACATAAAAATGTCTTTCTTTTCTTTTTTTTTTTTTTTTTACAAAATGTCTCGTTTTACAACATGTTTGAGTGCAAAAAAAAAATCAAAACACACACACACACGCACGAAAAAAAAACAACCCACAAGACAGAGAGCAAGTGTAATCATTCAAATCATAATGAGCAATCAAAAATGATCTTGAATTATATTATATGAAGCAGAAGTCACAAGAAAAAAAGTATTATTAAATACAAGCATTAGCATGGCTCATTAGCATAAAAATGGAGATGAAATGAGAAGTAAAGCAGTTTGTGCTTCTACCATGAACTGATAATATACACTAGTATTTTCTATGCACAATGTAACAAGATGTAAATAAATAAATAAATAAATAATAAGCTCTTGTCATGTCCTCTCAGACCGTGACTACAAATGAAAAAAACATTTGGAGACAATAAACAGTAGTCTTAATGTATGCTTTTCTCTTACCTTTTCTCCCTGGGGGTTTCAGATGGCTGAATGCCCTCTGCTCTGAAATATCAAAAAGAGAGTTTAAGAAATACAAAGATAGTAACCAGCTTAAGAGAGAGAAAAACAAAACCACCGTTTTAGAGTAGCACCCTTCTTTCAAGAACAATAAATACCAAAACAGCAGGAGTAATTAAGTGTTTTAATAAATTGATGAACGAACAATAATTGAGATTCTGTTGTAAAACAAAATTACCCCCAGAAGTTGAAAGCCACCACCACCTTAATTAGTCAGTTATCGTTGTCATTCCAAAGACACCACAGAAACAAGGCTGCACAATATTTAAACTATATAATGGTTTTATTTATAAAAGTCACTGTCTATGCCCTGAAGAAGACCTTTTGGTCAAAACGCGTAGGTGTCCCTTTCTTGATTAAAGGACTTTTATAATCAGGGTGCCTTAAACCTTTGCCCTTCTTGTGCCACACATGGACTTTAACTTTACATGGCTTTTGTGGCCATTATTTGTAAGTAATGTTTTCTATGTTTGATGAGCACCTAGTTGTTGTACTCTCGTCGATCCAGTAGTACTCACTACTCTTGTTTTTTATGGTTTTGTTTTTTGTTTTTTTTAAGCATGTTGGTTATTTTTTTCCTATAGACAACTGAATTGTGCAGCTCTTGAAATTTGGTGCTAAAAGTCACCTACAGGCAGGTACCAAACTTGTACTTACTAACTTGGTTGAGGCGAGATAAAGATTTAGACAGAAACAAAGCCTGCATCAGAGAACGACCATTGCTGCCATCTGACACAGAAAACACATGTCCTCACACAACTGAACATTATATGCAAAAGGAGGTACATGTGTAACAGCTTTACAGCTGCTGCCTGGTCTGCCTCAGTGCGATGCAAATGGGACAGATTATCCACACCTTAAAAACAGGGAGGTGAGCAGACACAGGTCATAGGTCACTCACCTTCTGTAGGGTCCGAGATGGTAGCGTCTCTGTTTAGCAGCGGCCGTGACGGTTTGGCTTTGGGGGAGGAGTATGAGTAGGAGCGCAGGCGGATCTCCGCCTCCTCTGAACCCTGGAGAAAATTCAACACAGGTCATTCCCTGTACAGAACTGGGTTACAGTGGGTTTTAAAAAAGGCAGAGGGCAGATTAAAATCATAATTTGTTTCCAAATCTTCAGCTACACAGCATCTTACAGTCTGCTATCTCTTTTTTGCTTTGATCTCACAAGAATCTACACAAACTAAATAAAGCATTTTTTTTAACAAAGTATAAATTATGATCTACTAAGACAATTAATCAACTTAACAAGAAACTGGAGTGATAATTCTATCCAACAGACTGGTTACTGCAGAGATCAGAGCATAATGTTGTGTCTTTGTGCAAAATACAGTACAGTAAAGCATGAATGTGACGCGTAAGTGATTGGTGTGGGACAACTGTGGCTACATAAAAAGCTAAGTATGAGAAGTGAAAGAATAATATAAAGTGAACAAGCGTCAAAAGCAGAGGAAAAAAGCCAATTCATTGATGGGTCCAGTTAGTATGCGCTACAAGTAAATGTGTAGAACGATATGAAAAAACATTACATCCAATCCAAGAAACAACATCTTTGTGGTATTTAAACAAACAAAAAAGCCCCAGTATAAATATTGGAAATCTATTTACATGATGACATGGTAATCCTAACTAAATCATAACACATTTTAGGAAATACTTCAGATGTATATCACTGCTCCTTTAAGTTCATAAGTACATAAGCAAATTTTCTATTGACACCAAAATCTGTATAGCTAAATGAGTATTCTCATGATTTTGTTTTCCACCTCAGAATTTTGCACTTTCACCAGGAACAAAACATTGTAAAGCCGTCACTGGTTCTTTCCTGCTTTGTTCTAAGATGATTTGTCTACTGTAGATTATTCAACCCACTACATCCAATGCAGAGAGAAAACATGAACCTTGTTTAACCTATGCAAGTTTTCAGAACTTTTAGCTTAAGACAATTTGGAAACTTTAATGTTAACTGATTAATATATTTGCTTTATCTGCAGTGTTTTGCAACTCATCTATGCATTTTTCTACAAACTTGATATAAAACTGTAGAACATTAGATGAACTATGGGGGTTTACCTTGGCAAATTTGCTGTCAGAATGTTTGCGATCAGCGTCTGGTGATGTGTCGAAAGAGTCCCTCTCTTCTCCAGAACTCGAGCGGAGACTTGACTGTTTCCTCAAGGATGCAGTTGGGTAGGAATGTCCCAGGATATCCTCTTCTTCACTATCACACTCTAAACTCGGGCTATGAACATAAGAAATGCATCTTTAAATATACATAGAGCATTTTAAAAGTCCAAAAGGCTAAGCGTACTGCAATTCAGAGCATTTGAAGTTTTGCAAGCAACACCCTGTACTTTGAAGGGAGGGCTTAGAGAAATCTAGATACACATGGCAACTCAATTGTGTTCAGCTTCCTGTCACTTCCTGCTCCTTAGGCAAAGAAAACTCCTGACAATTTTAAAAGAAAGGGTAAATTAAATATTGTTGAATTTTTTTGTGTCTAAATTGTTTATATATCTGGGAAAGACTGTAGAAAAAATGGAAAGAAGCTATGTTTTGCACTGTAACAATAAAAGTAAATAGCTAGAATCAAGCAAATCTAATTGATATTTAAACAAAAGCATAAAAAACAAATGTCTTGCCTTAAACCTCGTGTCCTGTCCGACAAGCTGTATCCCCTGTAGTTAACTCTTGGAGAAACTGTTTGTGACGTCCGCCTCTGTCCTCCTTCGAACAAGTGGAAGGCAGACGTTAGGGGCGACGAAGGAAACACGGGAGAGGAAGCAAAGGGAGAGGCAGGTGACTTTTTGAGGTTGTTCTCATGGAGTTCCCGAGCTTCCGCTGGGGGTGTTGATGGATCAGAGCAGGTCTCATTGAAAGAGTCCCAGCCAGGCCTACTCTCCTCATTTGGAGACTGGTATTTGATGTCCATGTCATCGATCTGGCCCACAAACACAATAATGAGCTTTTTGAGGCAGAGATTAAAGGAGACATGTTGTGTAAAGTTTACTTTTCTGAGTTTTATTTATGTGTTCATTTGAATTAGGACAGTGCATGTTATTCAGTGTTTCAGCAACAGCTTCAACATAAATATACCAGAGTTAGCAGCTCTTTTTTGTAGCATTATAATAGTTTTCTGATCCCATCATTAGCTTACTCAAAGTTGTATTTGGATTGACTGATTGATTATTGCATGTCTGAGTATTTTTTATTGTCTTGCAGCTGATGCTTGGGTCCTTAGAAAATTTGTGTTTACTCAAAAATGGTTGGTTCTAAATGAAACGTACGATTCAAATGCATGTAAAAATTTGCTGCTTGTTGAAGTTCATTTTTAAAACTTTTGCATGCATATTGTTTAGGTTGGGATAAGGGGTAGGTGAAAAAAATCCAGCTTTTTCAGTTCCAATACCGATTTCGACTTTAAGTATCTGCCGATACTCAATATCAACTGTTACTAGTGTAGACACTCAAATAGAAATTTGATCATATATTATTATGTAACTATTAATTATCGTGCAAGTCACAACTTAACAATGTAATCTGAATAAAATGTCAAACATTATGAGATACTCTGGATTAACACCACCCTGTAAATAATTGTTATTATGTCCAATTAAAGGCACAACAATTAAATCAGCTGTATCGATACCATGTGACTGATACTTGATCCAGCAAAATTACCCGGATCGGCATCAACATTCAATTCCAGTATTGGATCAGTGCATCCCTATGTAAGACCATTTGAGTTTTATCACACATGGATAAATCGATTGAAATACAAGTTGTTGAAATAATACCATTAGGTTATAAACATTGATTTTGCATTATAAGCCCTCCTTAAAGGTGGGGTAGGTGAATTTCACACTGCAAACACAATTTAGGTTTTAAATCTGACAACTTTCTCTCATAAATTTTTCAACACATTGTTAATATCAACATGTATTGAGTTTTGTTTTTTTTTTTTCAATGAAACTAGAGAGGACCACTCAAGCTCAGCCAATCAGAACACTGCATTCTACTTCTGATACAGACTTAAATTCTTTATTATTTGATTCAGAGAGTACTGGGGGTTATTTTTTTCACAAAGTGCTACATTTAACATTGACTTTTTGGTGGAAAACACAAAGTTTACTTATTTACAACAAGAAAAGTTAGCTACCCCAACTTTAATAGTTCCAGCTTTTTGAGATACATAAGAGAAATGTCTAACTTTGGTAACACTTTATAATAGCTACACCTTAATTTATTAAACTTTAATAAAGACTGAAATCATAATGAATAAATGATTAATTAATAGATGAAAAGTTTATTAAGGCTTAAAAACAACTTTATTACTCCTAACCTTAATAATAATAAATAATAATAAAGTTTTATCATTCTTTAATTCACTATTTGTTCATTCATGCTTTATTTATGCTATACTAAGGCGAATTAAGGTGTAGGTATTATAAAGTTTTTTTTTTTTTTTTTTTTTTTTTTTTTTTTTTTTTTTTTTTTTTTTTTTTTTTTTTTTTTTTTTTTTTTTTTTTTTTTTTTTTTTTTTTTAGTGGTACCGTGACTTCTATTGAACCCACCAGCTTCCCGTTGGCAAACAGTCCATCTTTGCCGTGTATCATTGCAGAGAGTCTTGCAGCTGCAGAGAGGGTCGGGGATGAGGCCTCTTTTATGGACTGACTTTTTTCTGTGGACAAGGAAAGCCACAGTCAAAGAGCGCAGGCACTTTCCAATATACCACTTGGTTTCCACAACAACACACAACACATCACAAACCCAGGAAGTGACATCCACATCCTGGCCAGTCGCATGTCATTGTTCAGAAACAGGATTTGCCATGTGCCCAATCTGGGTTGCATGCACACATTAAGACTGGAGCTCTGTGCTTATTTCTTAGAACGCCCTGCCTTTACTACAACAAATGGAAAAAATGCAAAGTAAACTAGCACACGGGAGCATTGAGCGGTCCCCTGCCCATACAGTAAGACCTCTGTAAGCTGTGCTCTGGTTTTCTGTTAAAGAAAAAACACTCTAAATAGAGCCCTGGTCACACTGGGAGAGGTCTGTAACATGGCTTCTCCAAAACACAGGCTGTGAGAAGAGAAATTTGTCCAATATATAAAAAGAAGTAGAGTTGTATAATTAATCAAACTGATTAACAATTTTAATGGATGGAACTACCAAAGTACATAAAAGTTTCATAAAATACAAGATATGCTTAAATTGTCTGCATAAATACTGCTGTAGTTTAGATCAACACAAACAAGCTCCAAAATGCATATGATTCTTTTATTAGTTTGTCAATAAAAAAAATTCATTTATTTTGTTAATTCTCCTGGATTTGTTTAATATATGATCTTTGAACACAATTAGCATAAATAGCAAAATATGCATAAGTAAAGTTCTTTTTTCTTTTTTTTTTTACTTTTGTAGTTTGTTCCATCACTATCTCTAATTACTAGACTACTACTTGAGAAAAAAAATTACAGTACATTGAAAGTTACATTCTGTTAAAAATAAAATATTTTCAGTCATATCCAAACACAGTGTAGTGAATAGCAACCTCCCAGTCACTCTATGTAACTATCTAACTACTATTTTGTTGTAAAATATAATATAATAAAATGCATTTGTCCATGCACCATCAGCTGAATAACGACTACACAGCTAAACAGGCTACAGCTCGACATAATCATGACAAATATTATAAATGTTACAAAGTGCAAGCAACAGTTCTAGATTTTATAAAGGTGTTTATGCAGTTTTGAGTATGAATAAAGCCCTGAAACCACACCTTGTCTCCAGCTTTCATACTAATGTAAAATTCCTGATGCTGTTTGCTGTCTGGGTTTTTTGCCCCACTTTTGGCCAGTGTGAGCACCACACCTAGATTCGAATGTGTAGTGCTGGGATCAGTTTAAGTGCCGTGATACATAATAACTATAAATCAAAGGATCTGTGTGGGAACAAAGAGGCTGAAATGTTTGCACAGAACATGAAAATACAATTTTCTTCTTTCTTGAGGTTTTGAAGTCATTTATTCTGCTAGGATAGTCTGTACTTAGAGTGTCAAGACGAAATGATTCTTCTTGTTGAGTTAGTGTTCAATAAACAATCAGGTGAATCCATCAATGACCTGATGGTAGAAGAAAAACAGTCTCTGCACTTTTGCCGTCCTGTTTTTGAAAAATGTAAAACTCAATTTCAAAGAACCTACTACTGCTGTCTGGTGCTGTTTCTAGACAACCTGGTGCCTATAGTAGACAGTTGGCTTTGGAATTGATACTACAACAATAGCAAAAACAACACAAAACAAAATTGTTATCTAAAGATGGAATACGTAATATTTTTCTCATAATTTTTCCATAAAGTTGGAGTATTTCGATTATATCCTCGTCATGTTTATTGTAAAAGTGGAAAATACTCGTGATCTAGTTATTACCATTATTATTATTTAATTTTTCATAATTTTTTTAATGATCTTTATTTTTGATTGACTGTGCAAAGAGTGTCAAGCTTGCTTCACTCTCGTGTCTGAAAAACCAAAGTTGTGCTAGTGGATAAAAAAAACTTCATGCATGTGAAAGGTTTTTGCTGTTTTATCGGCTTTAAAGCCTTAAGTGTTTCTTTACAACATTTCAGTATACTATTCTAATATGACACTATAACTTAAGTTGAATGTCATCTCTAATTCCAATAATTAAATAGAAAAACAAATAGCTTCCCCTCCTTTTTTTTTATCCCAGTGTAACTTTGTAAATTGCAGATTTACTGATACATGCTTATACTGAACGTACTTATCCAGATTGTGATTACAATTTCACAAGTGAAAAAAAAGCACATGAAGGATGGATAACAATAATGTACTGCTTGTCCACTAAACTCCAGGAAGTGCATTTGTTCATAGTATTAGCATTTTGCTAACTTTCATTAGCATAGCAACAAGTTCACATATAAAAGTTGTGCGTAAAACATTCAAATAAGCTTAAAATTTGATATTTCTGCTCAAACTAGTTTTGATGGTTGGTTTATGTGGGCATAAATCCTTTGCCAACCAAACTATGTGCTGTTACAACCATCATAATAAAAGTTATTTGACCAAACCAAGCATGCTGTTTCATTTAGCAAGGGTTGTTGCTCATAGAATCCATAGTTTATGTTTATGTCGTAATATAAACTCACAAGGTTCAACAGCCAAAAGATATTTATTCTAGGATAACGTTTTGAAAGATCAAATCCACAACCGGGTCAAATACTGGACATGGCCATAACCACTGTTTGAAAGTGGATAGAGTTTCATATAAACCCACTAAAAGAACTTGACAGGCAGCAGAAATAGTGTGGGTTATGAGCTGAGTCCAAATCCACAGCTGGTCACAGTGGGCAGAGCATTCGCACACCACTGACCCTTCAGACTCAATGAACAGATGTGAAATAATAGTCTATTACAGACAAGTTTAAAATGAGGACTCTCAAAGGACGTTCTAATGCAGCAACAGCACAGGTCTCAGGCGGCTCTTGCATGCCAGTTTGATAGAAAATTAATTTGTTTGTAATATATTCTGCGCCTGTCCTAGAGTGAGCGCAGGCAGTATACAGTAGCAGCAGTCCAAAGTCACACAAAGACAGCTCTCAGTGGCAAGTTTCCAGAGCACAGCAGCTCAGTTCAGAGAGTGACCCTTCGACCCATGATCCCCCTGGGACAGAGAGACAGGGATGTAGACAGGCCCAGTGGTTAAAAACTGGTACAAATATCCTGTTTAAACCTATCTGACAAAATTATGACTTTTTTCTTATTATTACTTAGTTTGTTCGGATCGAGTGGAACATTTTTCTAGTATATAGTTTTACAGCAGTAAAGTTATAATATAGGAAGAAATTGACCAAAAAAAAGTTGATAATGACTAATTTCTCAAACAGAATCCACATACAGTAAGTCATCAAACAGCAACGTTACATCAAAAATGCAAAGACAATTTGCACACAGCTGACACATTTCTCTGGCAGTTTAAAACAATCATCTAACAAAACAAAGTGTCACCAAGTATTATTCACTCATTTATATTTTACCCCTTTAGGGGTCACGGGTGCCTGGAACCTATCCCAGCGACTTTGGGCTTTAGTCGGGGGAACACCTTGCCAGGCTAGCGCCACCTAGTGCCTCTGGTCAGGACTAGAGATGGTTCCCGAAAAACACAAATAATCGGCCATTCAACAAAAAGAAGCAAAACAGTGTAATGAATAGAACAGTCTGTACTTTCTCCACCTTTGACCTCATGTCAAATTTTAACCTATATGTGACATAATTATACCTTCCAATTTGTAAAAAAAAGTTTTTTGAGTGTGTGTTTAGGTGAGACCATAAAGCAGCGACTAGGTCAAGCAAAAAACATCTCCTCTTACCACGGAGCGAACAAACCCTAACAGAGTAATGTCACGTACAAACGGACAGATGCATAAGGCTAAAAAACACCCTGGGCAGTGGTCAACTCATCGCAGGACTAACACATGGGAATTTACCGTGCTGCCACTTGAAGTAAATATGCCTGTTTTTGAAGGTGGGAGGTATCCAGAGAACCCAGAGAGAACCCACAGTAACAGGTGCAAACTCCACCCAGAAAGATTGTGAGATGTTGATTTGGTCCAACCCAGGATTGGAACCTATTGGGAAGCCAGAGCTCTAACCATTCTTCCATCCTGCACCTTATCACCAGCTATTATCATTTATAAAACTGTCTACCGTGTAACACCATCATATGCTATGAATGCAACCTATCCAGCTCAAATTTCTTCCCATTATTTTAATAAATATTTTCTTGTGCTTACAAGTTTAGTTATGAAGTAGCAATATTTTGTTTGTCCTGACCCTCGTTTAATTTTGCTTGTTTTTAGCAAGACTTAAAATTGAGTTGAAGTATTGGTTTGTTGTAAAATTAAGATAAATAGCCTTGGTCTACAACATGAATGTTTCAAAGACACATAAAAAGGTCTGTGGTTACCATGTTAACCACAGTTAAAGCGAAGGCATGCAGATAACCTACAATGTGACCCAACGGAGGAGATTTCAATAAGTTCAACAAGAAACTCAATACCAGTAAACAACTGCCACGCATACAGACAAACTCACTTTTCAGAGTAACAAGAGAAACAACATGAGGAATGCAAACACAGGCTGTTTATGAACTTTAAACCATTGACCATCAAAATTCACAAACTGGAGAAAGAAGACATGTGATTAATACGTCTCACTGTCAAAGCATGTTTTCTTTCACTGCTGCATCCAAACATTTAACCTCCTGCAGCAACTCGCACACCTGCAATCACATCAACATTGTTGCTGGATTGTCATGAACAACTGGTTTACTGTGTGACAAATATTTAGTTACTTTAATTAAATTACAGTTTTAAGTAACTTAGGAAAACATTACAGTGAAAATATGTGTAATTAAATTACATTTACAGACAAAATATTCAGTTAGTTACTTTTAAGTGAAAAATCAACAAGCATGATATAATTATGTCAGATAAAATAGCTTCGGGCTCATCAGCAGCTGAAACAGAGGTGCTACTCATTTCTATTATTTTTAAGTAATCAGAGGACATAAAAGAACTCAATTGCTTACCTCTGCTTGAATATAAATAATAAACCATTAAATCTCAAAATGACCAAGATATACAATATTACATATAAAGTATTTCCAAAGTAATGTAACTAACTTTCTTGGTGTAGTGACAACATTTTAAAAGGTAAAAAGTAATACTTTTACTCCAACAAAGAAGGTTTAGAAAGAAACAATATAACGGTCAAATTATCAAAGTGTTGATCAGTCTTGATTAAAAGGAACCTAATAAATACTGTAGGTCAAAAAAATCACTGTCAAAAAATTACATGGCTTGCCCAGTGTCAAAATCGAGTGTGAATTTTTAGTACAGTTGAGTCAAAAATACTTACAGACATCAGTTGGCAAAGAACAAGTTTCAACACAAGCTAGTGTGGCCATAGCGAAGTCTGCCAAAACAATAGGTTGCCAAAATTTAATTTTGTATTTGTATTTCCACAACTTGGCAGCACTGTCCTTTGTAATGCAAGTATTGAAGGCAAAGTCTGCTGAAAGTAACTGTAGCATCCAACTGTTACAATGCTAATTTAATGATTCAGCTTGACTAGTGCGTTTTGTTTTCCGTTTTCCAGAAAGGTATTGTTAGATCCAATTTTAAGAGTATTTCCAGTCACAATAGAGGCACATGCTAAATCAATCTGATGTAGTGTTTTTTTGTTGGTGGTTGAATTATTATAAGCAGTATGACTCAGTAATGGTTAACTTTGTAACATAATAGTAAACTTGTTGTATTTTCTCAAGTTTAACAGAACGGTTTTATTTGTACTCACTAATTAGGGATGTTAGGCATACCAGTGTTTTCCCTGTAGCCCACTTTAAAATACAATGCATTTTAATAGCTGGAAATACAGCATTATGGAAACTTTGCATAGTTGTTTGCCTCACGCGGGGCTTTGACTAAAAACAACTATGGTTAAGACAAGAATATACCGGTATTCAAGACTGAGCAACATGATTTATCATAAACTACATTGTGACAATTTGCTATATTGGTGAAATAATGTCAATGTGATTGAGTGGTTCTCTACTTTAGTCAGCTCTATGCTAAAACCACACCACTCCTGCGTCCTCCTGCCATTGGTTCGCCTCTGCCAGGCACTGTATGAGTGACAGGTGGATTTAACCACTCACAGTCAAGTGTGAACTCTCAGAGGAAGCAGATGTCTTTAGTTGTTTTTTCTCACTCCTTTCCCAGATCATAGGAAAACTCAATTGTTTGTTAAATACTACAAAAACAATTCAGTTTCAGTGCTTAGCATATGCATGAATTGACTTTCTTTCTTCTTACTTTTCTTCTTGAAAAAAACAAAACATTTGTTAAAGGAATCATAAAGATGCAACTAAGAAATTACAAGAAAGTTCAGAAATGAGGATGAAATCAAACCTAATCTGAATCTACAAGTTTTTTTTTTCTTTGTCTGTTCATCACATATACACAATGACTATATGAGAACTATCAACATTGCATCCACAAGTGTCCACTGCATGACACTCTTTTCTGTCACTGGAAAGATTATTATTTGTACTGTTGATCAAATCACTGTTAAGCTGTTATTGATTCCTCTTGCTCATGGTTAGATCCATTCATGCGCACAATGCTAATGTAAAATCCCGGGACTTGAAGCAGACATCTGACATTCCCCAACAAACTGTCACATATCGGGTTACATCACGGGTAAACATGCTGTTATCTCGTCTTGACTTGGTGGACTGGCTGAGTGACGCTGGGGCAGCACTAGAGGTCCGTGAGTAACAATGTGGAACGTGTGCAGTCTAATTTTAGCTTAATTCTTCCACAGTGAGATGTGTCTGTCTGGAGGGTTAGTGTGTGGTAGGTCATCCTGAACGTGCAAATTTTATAACGCGGAAACTAAAACATGCACCATCTGTGTCAATACAAGTCAGCATCTTGATTCTGGTGAAGGACATACTTGCTTAGGTCTACTTAGCAAGTGTCTAGCGGACAAAATGACAAATGACAATAAGTAATGTAACAGATCTCACGAACCTGTAGGTCAATCTGTGTTTACAACATTGAATTAGAACATAGACACACCAAACATAAGACTTAAAATCCCAAATGTAGGGCTAGAAAGATACAAATGAGGCATGAGAAAGTTTAGCTCCTTTAAACTGAGAAGGCTTGACAGAGAATTGACTGATTACTGTATTTACTTTAGCATTACCTTTTTTCTTGCAAATTCTCTTTCGCATCCGCATTTTAGGAAAAGAGGGCCAGGAATAGTTAAAGGGAGAATCCGAGTCAGAATCCATGTTTCTCAATGAGGGTTCATCCAAACAGTTCATTTTACATCCATTTTCCTGTCGAACATTCACAGCCTACTTTCCTCAGCCTCTTCAATGCTGCTCTCCAGTTTTGCTGCAGACTCTGGCACTTCAGAAGTAAGCCAGCATGTTCCCTCTGTCTGCCCCCTGCACCCCTCCCCCTAAAAAACCTCCCCTTCCCCCTCTGCCACAACCCACTGCCCAGTACAAGCCAGCCACTATAACTGCACCCCAGCTGAGAGTTTGACTAACTTCTACAGCTCTGTCTTTAATTTCTGTTCTAAGATCTTACTTTTTGTCAGACTCAACTCAACAGCAGGCAGTGAGTGGTCCGCACATGCTGACAGCTACAGGGGGAGGAGGCTAAGTGATGGCCGGAAATAGTTAGAGCAGAAAAGAAAGAAAGCTATAGAGGAGAACATAGGAGTGACTTCAGAAAGAGCAAAGACAAACACAACACCAGGCGCCTTTGCAGGGGTGACTCTGTCCGCGCACAAGGAGAAATCATTAACCCTGGTTGTTCATGATTGTGAGAGAGATAGCCTCAAATCTGCTATTTTAAAAAGAACACCGATTTCTCACTACTGCAGCATAATATTAGTATAAGTTTGTTTCTGTTTTGTTGCAAAGCTGAGTGCTAGATTAGTGGCTTAAACATGATGCAAAGAGAGAAGCTCTAATGTTTTGGTTCTTAATCATTGTCTTGTTCTGACTCCCCCAAAAGGTTTACAATAGAATACAATAAAAATACTATTACAACTACTACTGCTACTACTTATTATTATGAGCAATGAAAGTTATATTTTAAAATGAACTATACAAATTGTACTTTAAGATATGAATAACTGCAGGCTATATTTTGTTTGTAAAGATCATACAAGAACATTAATGCACTTAAAGGTGGAGTAGCTGATTGTCACACTGCAAACATGATTTAGGTTTTGAATCTTACAACTTCCTCTCATAAATTCTTCAACACAGTTAATATTGACATGTATTCATTTTGGTTGCAATTATAGCTTAAAAATGTCTTTTTGCAAACAACAAAGTGAGACTGGAGTGACCACCCAAGCTCAACTAATCAGAGCGCTGCATTTGACTCCTGATTAGAACTAAACATCTGTATTATTCAGTTCAGACAGTACTCGGTGGTCTCATTTTTTCCACAAAGTGCAGCATTTATCATATACTTCTTAATGGAAAACACAAAGTTTACTAATTTGCAACAAAAAAGTTAGTTACGCCAACTTTAAATAGCTGCAGTTTATGATCTGCTACTTGTGACCAATTTTGATTTGATTGATCTTGGGGTTCTACTCTTGAACGACCTCTTAAAAGCCTATTTGGATCTTTATGTTTTAGCATGAGAAAGCCACGCAGAGACACACAGAATAGGTCTTGAGAGCGGGGAGGAGGAAGCTGCCAGGTCAGCAGCTTCACCATGGAGACAAGAGTTGACAAGAGTTTTCTTTTCTTTTTCTAACCCACAACGTTTCCCCTCTTTTTTCTATTTCCCTGCTTTATCCATTTATAGGCAAAAACGATGAGTGGTGACAGAACAAGTGAATGGAAAGAAGAGGCAAGAGATAATCACATAGACTGAGTTTATGGGGATTATGGAGAATAATTAAAAATGGCTAAGCTGGCATTACACTTCACTTGATAAAAGCCTCCAAACATTGTAACTGAGTGGCAGAAGGCAGAACCGGTCACGCAACTAATGAAATTTGTTTCTTTGCTTTTTGGGTCACTTTTTTGTAACATGAACTAAGCTACAAAATGCCTAGAGTTTGGCTAGCTTGTCTGCTAATAACAACAGTAGAAGATGAAGAAATGTGATAAGTGCTTTGACTGCCTATTAACAAATAATTTCCTTGCCAAACAAACTAAATACATTTTATCTAAAGAGAGAAACACTTCTATTGTTGTAAATAAACAATTTTTGTGTTTCGGTTTCCCATGCATTTTGACACTCACAGCTGATATTTAGAATGCTGTGATCTCATTCATTTATTCATTCATTTAGGGGTCGCGAATTATTTGAGCCTATCCTAGGTCACTAGGATTAGGCCTTAGGCGGGGGAACACCCTGGACAGTGGCCAACTCGTTGCTCTCATTCACTCACTAAGGGAAATTTACAGTGAGACCGAAATAACCTAAACATGCACCGGAGTACCCGGAGAAGACCCACAGTGACATGGAGAGAACATGCAAACTCCACCCAGAGAGATCGTGAGATGTTATATGGTCCGACCCGGGAGTCGAACCACAACCTCCTTATTGGGAAGCCAGTGCTCCCACTCTGCTACCGTGCACCCTGATCTGTAATCTGTGCTGTGATCTCATCAAACATAATAACAAATTTATTGTATAGCAAGGCGCAACCCTTCAGTCGTCAGAGGTAAACACATTTTTTTAAATATTTGTGTAGTTGATGAAACTCAACCTTATTTTGTCAAGATTACACAATGCATTACTTGTAGGAAGGTTTTTCTCTCACACCTGTCACAGTTTACTGTACAAGTCAAACTCGTAAATAAAAATGACTTAATAGTCATATTACATTTTTGAATTGCGAGTATTAAATCATATTTCCACAAAGATAATAAAAACCCTTTTTGGAATAGTGGTTCTCGTTCTTTTTCTATGATGGCACCCAAAATGACAATCACACTCGCAACTCTTAAAACGCAGGCTTTCTGCAAATTGGCAAAGCAGCATTAATAACTAAATTTATTTTAAGGACATCACTGATTTGAAAGATTCTAAAACTTTTTGACAGCCCAGCTCACAGTAGATATCAAACAGACCAACATAACGAAACAATCATAATCATAATTGCCAATGTAATAACAAGTTTAGAAAAATTACAAAGTAAGAACTCAAACTGTGTGAATGGCCAATATAGTGTCCACTCTTAATGCCACCTCTATCGGACCTCTCAAATCCCTTTTCCATGCACAATTAAACCACTCTGACTGTTAGCTTTGCGCTCATTGACGGCTGTAAACCTGCCAAACTATAACTGTCTTTCTCTCAGTTACAAGAAGGACCCTCTTATTCATTGAGGATCTCTGCGAGTTTCTGAAAACCGCCTTTAGTAAAGCCCTGGCAACGCCCATTGAGCCACGAAAATTTCTTTATTGTCCCAGCAGCAAGACATTTCCCTCAAGCAATTTGCTTTTCTACGTATGTAGGCCGGTGTTGCAAGCACAAACTTGACTTTGATGTGACGAAAAAAGCTTGATGCTAGATATACATTTTTTTTAAAAAACAAACAAACAAACAAAAAACCGCGTATGTTACTTCTTGTCATAAGGTGCATTTTCATCATTATAGTTAAATAATTAAGGCAATTTTCAACATAACTGTACACACGATCAACTGACTCAGACTTAGAAATAGGTTTTTAGGGTTATTGAGGGCATTCTGAAAACACTATTAAATATTTGGTTGACCAATTCGATTAAACAGAATTATACGTTTTTCTCTAAAATCATGCACCTCTAGTGTGCATAAGAATATTTTATATTTTGGGTGGGGCATCTGAATATGACATCAAGAAGACAGAGCGAACATGGCACCTAAACTCTAAATTCCTTGTCTTGTGCTGAGGCTGTAGTGCTGAGCTCCTGTCTCTGTCTTCAATGCAGTGTTAAAACATTTGTGAATCACATTACAGTGCTTAATATTATGTCATCGGCATCACAACAAGAAAAACAGTAGCCAGTTCAACAAATAACTTACTATGCAAACAAATATATAGAGAAAAGAATATATTAAAAAAACATATTTAAACTGCATATATGAGTGCT
Source organism: Mugilogobius chulae (assembly GCA_038363315.1). Taxonomy (NCBI): domain Eukaryota; kingdom Metazoa; phylum Chordata; class Actinopteri; order Gobiiformes; family Gobiidae; genus Mugilogobius; species Mugilogobius chulae. Next base: position 41,636,091 of record CM076397.1, read on the forward strand.
CACATTTCAGTCTCTGAAACGTTGTACAACGTCAGTCATGCTTAATCTTATTTTTTTTTCTCAAAGGATTTTTTTCATAGCAATCATTTGTCTGCACCACAAAAAAAATTCAGAAGGATCAATCATGGTCACAAGCCGTCAGCCTTCAAAGAGAACAAAAAAAGTTGTGAAAGCGAAAACAGCAGCAAACACACACTTGCTAACAGAATGCCTAAAGCATGAACATGAGACTAGCCACAATATGTTATAATTACAGATGTCCAGAGCCAAAGCTGTCAAGCCACAGCACTAGCTTCCCACCACAACATTCTTACAATGGAGCATCAGTCTGCTCTCAACTAACTATTGCCAATTATTAAACCACAACGTTCTTCCCCTAAAACCATCTCTTCCGCCCTAAGGAAGAGTGGACAAGCTGATCCGTGACAATCCTCCTGGCACCTGACTCAGCAGACATACGTGATTGAAATGCCTCTGTTAAAAAAGGAAATGTTTGATTGAAAGGGGTGTGAAGACATTACAGGTGAAACATGATTCTCCATGGTGAATTGCCATAGCTGAGGTTTAACTACCGGTACACACTCACTGCTTTTGCAATCACTTAACATTGGAAAGCAATGTTTTGTTTGCATGCCTGACCAAAAAATAGCTCCAGGAAAGGCACATTTGCACCCATGAGTATGTAATGTATGTATGTTTATGTGTGTAAATGTGTTTGAGATGAGGAGAGTGTATATACAGCATAGTAGAGTAGCTTGGGAAGCAAATGTTTTAAGATAATGATTATTAAATTAAATTATCAGTTTTGTATTTTTTTATATTTCACTTAAAGGTGGAAGTTAATATTTTCTTGCAATAAACTGGTTCCTTTTTTGGTCTATGTTTATTGTGCACTGTTCCGGTACAAATAAAATCATACTACACCAAAGTTATTACACCTAAATCGAGAAAACCTCTTAGGTTGTGTTGAGAAAGTGATCACTTGTCCCACAATCTGTTTGGCCAGTGTAGGTATTTACGTCTTATCCGTGTGTTTTTTTGGGATAGAAACACTAATCTGTATAGAGTGTAATACAGTATAAATTGCCTAACTTTTGGTAACATTAAATACAAATTTGGAGTATCTTGACCCACCATGTCTGTTCTGATGTGGTCATCCTTGAACCATGAGTTTCAAAAGTGTCTTACCTGAGTCTGATAGTAGCTGGTCATCCTCATCTTCTTCATTCAGGGAAAACATTAATGACTCCTCATAATCCTGAGTGGTGAAAAATGCAAACATTTTATTGTACAGTGCTTGGCCCCTTATTTATATTTTCATCTTTTTACTGTTTAGTGAGGAAAACAAAACACAATAAAGTTTTTTTTTCTATCCACAATATATGTTATATAGGGTTTTTTATTGCTAGAACAGTAACATTCAACATTAAAACGAAGTGCTATGCATGTGTTAAAAGTGAATAATTGCAGGAATAAATTATGATACTATGTCATGAAGTTAGATGAAATATTAATTTATCATACAATATCATACAAGAAACAAAAACATACTTACAAAAATGTCCCCATTATGTGCTGCAACCAAGTTTTCTTCTTCATTATCAGGATACAAAGCTAAAACAGAAAGAAAGGTTTTGACACAAAAAGTGATGTCCACAAGTGGAATACTTTATTCAAAAAATATGATGTTAGCTTTGAGTCTCGACCACGTTTTAAAGCTACTAAAAATGTGTTAGTTTATTATTTCTTAAGTGTCTGCTACACCGTGTTGTCACAAAACCAAACCTCTACACAAGAGGGCAGTGTTTCCTGTAAAACCAGAAGACGTTACAACAAAGTCCCTAGCGCCAACACAACACCAAAATAATACAAAACAAATTAAACACAGCTAAATATATTTCCTAATCTAAACAAACATACAAATAATATATAAGTAATATATAAATGTATATGACATATCAGATCAGTAGAGTATATTTACAACAGGTCTTATTTGTACCATTCTCTACAGGATCATCCACAAGCTGTTCCTTCTCCAAGACAGTTTCCACTTTCTCTCTTCTTAATGCCATAATCTAAGACAGAACAATTTGACTTTAGAAAATATATAGTAAACAGACTAATAGTATACATCTAATATAGATATCGATTTTAATTCTGACCCCATTTTTTTCTGTATACTACATATATTTACCTCTCTAAGGAAGTCCTCATTGTGCAGTCGGTCCCGGAGCAAAAGAATGTCTGCATGTCTGCTTTCTTCTGAGCTCCACCTCATGTTTTGACGAACTGTTAATGTCAGATTTCTTGTATCGTGACAGAACCTAAGCAGACGAGAGCGGTCAGCCCACACCTGGGACAGTCCTGCGGGGGGTGTGGTCAGAGGGTTGGGTGGGCTGCAAGATCAAAACAAGACACACCTGGCTATGAATTCAGTTTTAAGTGCTTTGTTTACCATGTGTAAAAGGCTTGAATTCATGTTGATTGTCTTTTTGTATGAAAGATTTATAGCTCATTCCCACAAAGATCAACATTCTTACGTTTGACAGGTTGTACTAACACTTGTTGAGCTTTTTATGTGAACATAAAAACTAACTCATCAAAAGGCTTAAGATATTGAAAGAATTTCTTGCTTGACAACAAGTCCTACATTAGTTTGGCTGTTTTGGATGAGTTTCTTACTGGGTTAGTAGCCCAGCAGCTCAGAGTTTCCTGTGGTGTGTGCCAGATGCAGAGGTGTGACCCCTTCCTCATTGGGCAGGCTGATGGCCATTAGACCCCCAGGCTGACAGAGCAACAGCTCAGCCAGTCGACACAGACCAAACCGTACGGCCAAGTGCAGAGGAGACTCGCAAGGGGTGTGTTCTGAAAACAAATTAAGACGACACTGTGTTCATGTCCTCATGTTCATGTGCTCTGACTAATACTACAATAGAATTACAGAAAAATACAGTTATGCAGAGGAAATCTAGTCAGGGTTTGATAAAATAGTGTGACCTTTTTTATTCCACAAAAACTACACATTTTATTGCTTGTAACCTACATGCTAAAAGTGTTTTCACTTTTATAGCATTCACTGCCCTGCTAACCCAGTTAGGCAAAATAAATTATTATTTCATCAGAGGACAGTAACTGCAGTACCTGAAAATGTCCAGGGTAATCAAAAACGTATGTTATTTCATTTTAAAACTGAGACTTTGAGCTACGAAAATGTTTTCAGAGGTAATAGTGACTGGCAAAAGTTGTGCTAGAAGCCACTGTATTGCAGGTTTAAACTATGAAGCATTTTTTGCTAAGGAGATCAGCAATTGAACGAAGCTTTATACTTTATCAGCAATACACTGATGTCATAAGCAGGGTTATGCGATTAGCTGAAGACATTTAGAAGGAGACATTGCATCAAAACAGACAGCCATAATTGTATTAACCCAAAAATCTAGTTTGTTATTTATGTAGGTGGTTTGACATAAACACAGGACAGATGGGTACAGTGCAGTAACAACCACACACACACTTGGCTTTAGATTGATTGAGTTCCCCTGAGTTCCCTATTTCCAGAAGGAAAGGCTATAATAACTGCATTACACTCTGCTTAATTAGCTTTGATGAATTCAGCAGAAATACACATGACCACATACACTTCCGATTTCTTGCAAGCATTGTAAATGGGACTGATGGTGTGGAACACAGAGAAGGATAGCAGAGACTGGGTTGAAAAGTTCATCTATTATGGTTGAGTTATTGCATAAAGCTATATTTTGGGGAAAAGATGAATTATGCTGGGAAATCTACTGTTATAAATATCATAAGAAATGGCAAGCATATGGGATGTAATTCAGGGTTGGAACACCACCAACATGAACCTTTAGCACTCATGACAGTAGGTTCTCACCGTCTCTGCTCTGGCTGCCCAACACATTCCAGCTGTGTGGAATATCTAAGTTGGCCATAGCCAGAGCAATGCAGCGATCCATAGCCCAGCGTGACTGACCCTGGCCCAGATTGAAGAGGCTGCTTAGTTCTTCATGGTCTCTGGCTTTGAGGCAATGTCCATGGATAATCAGGTGCTCTGCAAAGTCCTATGAAACAACAGTTTGTTCATACGGTCAGTGTTTTGTATACGGGTGCCATTTTGAGTACTTTCACACTGTTCAACTGATGGTCCAATATTGTGGCTGTTCTTCGGGAAGCTTTTATACTTAAATGTCAAAATTATTTACAAATGTTGTCTGAAAGGTGTACTTTTTTTATCAGTAAAGGTCCAACACAGAGCAACTAAGCAAATTTGCATATTTAAATTTAGAAATACATTTGAACATCATCATTTGCTGTTCTACAATTATCAGCATTAGAGCTGACAGTAAAATTAGGGCTATAAATTATAGCAATTTCTGAAATGTCTTTTATGATTTACATCTGTTTACATTAGTGACTATAAACAACATGGCTGCCAGTGGTGTAGGTCACGTGACTGACAATAAACTCTTACAGCAAATATGCTACTGTTTATTACTCTAAAACTTCTAGAAACAAAAGAATAAGTAGTCTTGTGGTAGGGCTGAGTTATATTGACAAAAATGAATATCTCGATATTTTTTTGGGGGGCATTTATCAATCCAACTGAAATGTGTTAAAACATGCATTGAAACTTTTTGGATGACATGAATAGTTGCATTCACTTGAATTTATAGAATTTTAAGACCCATTCACATTTTGTATTATTAATTTTAGCTGCTTGATCCTAATATTTATTAATTATTACTGGTCAACAGTAATATAATGTCATGTGAACGCAGCCTCTTGCCAGACAAATGTGAAATTAGTCACAAAATTGCAAAAAATGACTTTTGTGCTCTTAGTTGAAAGTTTACGGCATCACTATTTCAAATTATTTTTTAATCTGCATTTTTTTTTTTGTGTTTTTCCATGTGCGATATACTTGATATTCAGTTTATGGACATTATCTAGCATTCGATATATTGCACAGCGCTATATTGTATAATATTTTAGGAAATGTATACATTTTTTGTACCTGGGCATCATCTTGTACATACTCCAACGAAGCTCCGCCCAGCCACATGAGGCCAGTGCTTTCAGAGAACAAGTATGCTTGAACATGCACCGTCTCGGCCAGGTTATGTCCTGGTGAAGAAAAGTAGAAGAAAACTGTTCAGGCTATAATGTAATTAAGAGTCAGATTAAAATGCTATGTAAATGCAGACTAGTGTTCATTGTTACTAATTCAATTCATCAATTAGTGCATCTCATGACTGTTGGTAAACACAGACTACTGCTTTCAGTCAGCATATGTTAGAAGCACAGTTGTTTTCTTTGCTGTGGGATTTAGATTTGGCTTCAAACAGGTTCATTTTCAAGTTATTTACAGGATAGCCTTCTTTTTAAAGGTATGAAAGAACGTTATTGCTTTTAGTTTTGATTTATTACACACAAATTTAGATCCCATTTATGCACACATTTCATATTAATAAAGGGCTAAATTCACAACATACCCATGAGGAGTTGTGATGGATTATTCTAAAGGCTAATTTTTATATAGAAATGATATAATCTGAATTGGCCCGAGTTACTATCTGATCCCACAGCCTCGTAACTTGATAATGTTAAAGTAATGATTCTTAGCTGGCTTATGTGACAAACTTGTTTCTTAGTTTTTCTTGTGGAGGCATTCTTTTTTTTATTTCATCTTCATCACGCATAGAAATATCTGGATTGCGTCAATTAGACATTGTCCAGTGGCAGAAGAGCGGCTTGAAACCTGTGTTGTCTCTAGAGTTCAATAATGGCGACATATTTGTCAGTGGGTCTGTTCCTACAGGAAGCTGATAAGATTCAGCCTTTCCAGACGTCCACGCGATGAACATGTGCTTGTGTCTCCAGATGAAACTAGTGATACAATCCTCTTCAGAAAGGTTTATAGCAGCACTGAATCGGCTAATATTGGTAATAAACAGTTGTAATTACTTAAAATCTATATTAATGAAGTGAATGATGGAGTACAGTAGGTACAATATTATGTTCTACTGGTACAAAAATGACAAGGTTAGCAGCTAAATTCACTCTTCTTTCATTTCTTCAAAATTGTGCTTGTTTTGGTGATATATTTTATGGATTTTCTTTAATATTGGTGAAACAGTAAACAAAACCAAAGCATCTGGTTGCAGATTGAAATAAATGAATATCTTAATGATTTTTTTCATAGTATAGATATTTGGACAATTTTTTGTCCAACATAAATGTGCAAACATATATCTTCAAATGTATTTGAAGTATAAAATATCAGAAGAATGTGGAATATTTGTCTAATTAACTTGTAGGTCTTAAATTAGTTAGCAATATGTCCCTATAAGCAGTATTTAACAGGTTTTGAGTAGATTTTAACTGGCTAAAATAAAATTGCCAATGGAACAAGCATAAAATATCTAGTTTTAAATAAAAAATAAATATATACTGAAAAAGTAATTTTTTTTTTTTTTTTTTTTTTTTTTTTTTTTTTTTTTTTTTTTTTTTTTTTTTTTTTTTTTTTTTTTTTTTTTATTTTATATAGTTAGTACACTTGCTTATAAACTTGCCTTGTACATTTGAAAGTCGACAACATAACTTATTTGTATTGAAAAGTATAAGATTTTTGTAGCATTTCATAAAATTACACAATATTCTCGATTTAGAATTTTTCTACAATTCCATATATTGCCCACCTCTAGGTTTGGAACAGGCAAAACCCCAAAAAGTGTGCACATACCAGGGACTATGAAGCAGAGCATTATGTCGTTATGAGCTCTGGTCACATGGACCAGCGTGGATCCTTCTAGCACCACATACACCTCTGCATCCTCTGGCACTGAGTCCAGGCCTTCCAGCAGAGCGAACACTTTGGCTTGGCCCTATCGTACAAAGAGAGATAAAAAGCAAATAAAGAAAGCAATATCAGAACATACTTTGAGATACGGCTTTTCTCTAATGCTGTCTTTTACATTTGTGTGAAGCACCTCAATCCCACAAAAGCAACATGCTTCTAGGGGAACAGTGAAGTATTTTGTTCAATAAACACAGGAATGTTTTATACCTTGTAAAATACCTATTGTGATCCTCACTGGATTTGTGTCTCTACAAAAGCAAATCAATATGAAGAAAATGTTAAATAAATTATATTACTCAAGCCATATAAATCAAACTACTTTATCAGTACTTCTTGGAAGTCAGGAAAAGGTCATTTTATTTTAATTTACTACACCAAATCCCTTCTATATTTCATAGAATGTTGACTGAGTTGTAAAATTCCAAGTGTATTCCAGCACAGAGCCTAATTAACAAAAATCCACTAGAATTTTGTTTTACAATGAACTTTGATGTTTAGACCCATTTATCATCAGAACTCAATAACTGTGAGTTAATAATGGTTAACTTTTTAACTCAGCAAGTTACAAATTAATATGTGGTGTTTTGTCAGCATAATGACAGAGTATGATGATGACAACTTCACAAAGCAAGACAACAAAAGTTGTCATAAGATAATAATCACAATTTTTTGATTACAAAATGTTTGTCTATTAGAACAAAAATCATAATTGAATTTAAAAATGTATTACTTGTACCCCAAGTCAAACTTTGACCATTAGAAACATCCCAATAGAGGATAACTTGGATATTTTTAGTCCATGAATCACAAGCTCAGGTTCTGTAGCTGGTTAACTGTATGTACAGGCCTTTTCTCATCAGAATCTCTCGATTAGCTGCTCTCCCTGCGCTCATGACCTGATTTCTGATGCTGTAAGTGCTTTCCTCACGCGGCTTCTCTATTCATGCACAAAAATATGTGAATAACCCACTTTGATACAATTTGCTGCTTAAAAATTTGCCATTTCATCATAGATGTATTTTCAATTTCAATTATGATTGCTCTTCTAATCGAATATAAAGAATGTGTAATAGAGTAATAGTGATAATTAACATCAAGTCATGTTCGTAAGAACAAATTGCGAAAACATTCATGTGACAAGCTGCTAATTTTAACATGTTGTCATATTCAGCAGAGGGGCACATTGTGATTCACTATTTAAAACAGTTCTATTGAATAATAAAATTAGGGCTGCAACGATCATTAATCACAACTAATCAATTATGGAAATATCTCAACAATTTAATAATCAAATAATCATTAACTTGTCTTTTTACTACATAATGTCGTCACAGTTGTAAATCACTTATATTTCAAACCAACAATGATTCAAAATGCTGTCTGTTAGTTTAAGTTTTTTTGGGAAATCTACATTTTCAATGCAGTAAATTTAGTTATTTGGTCATTTAAAACGATGTTTTGTTCTATCATTGTTGTGGTTCTATCATTTTAAAACTGTTCAGAAAATGCCAAATTGTGTTCATTTAAATATTTTTTTAGCACCAATACTTACTCAATGAGAATCTAGATTTGAATTTCGCTTATGTGATTTTTGATACTTTCGACATCCTACTGTTATAGGTTTCAAACCAGCTCAGTCAACAAAAACAAGCCGTCTGGTCTGTATGACACAAAAGACATGTCTTTACTCTCAACAACTTGAAACATTACTTCACTGTTACTTCTTCTTCAGTTCCACCAAATACAGTTTTCAGAAACAGTAACTTTTACATTTGTTGCCCTGTCTTGTCTTGTATTGCATCACACTTTTATTTTAAACTTTGAATTGATAAATAGATTAAATAGAGCATTACTTGAGTTCTCTCCTTTAGCCGTTCAGAGTCGCCAAACAGATACACACATACACAAATACTCTTTCTGGTAGTTCTTACAGCTGGGACTTTGAAATTATTACATCCTCTTCTTCTCCAGTCGGTATTTTGAACAATATTTAATATTTGTCAGCAACAGCAACAGTGTTGAACAAATTTGCCCAGTCACATAACTTAAGTATAACTTTGATTGCAGAAACGTTGCGTGTGGTTGTAAAGTCCAGTCTTATGAATAGATTTAGCTGCTTTTTTTGGGAGTTGAAAATAATTGTAAAGAAACTTTAGAGTGTTTTTCCCCTGATTTCAGTAGCATAAGTTAGATAAGGCAAAACAAGGCTACATTAAATAGTGGGCTTTAAATATTTTTGAAACTTGTTCTCTCCATTTTGTATGTGGTTTATTTAATAATGTGTTATTATTACCAGAACATTAAAAATTAGTATATTTAGCACATCTATAAATAACAGAAGTTAAGTAAAACATATAGGATAATGGTCAGCTTGTTTAACTGATTGACAGCTCAATTTAATCATTAACAGTGAAGTGTTTACCTCTTGAAGACACTAAAAAAAAATAAAAAAAATGTGTATATGAATTTGAAAATCAAAATTGTAATCACAATAATATTTTCTGTCACATCACTACTTAAGAATACATTTAGAATTTTTTTTCTGTGAGATTTGTTACATATTTTGATATTTGATCTCACTCCTGCATTTACAGTTCGCAAGTTTTGTCTTTTCTCTCAGCAAATAACTGATTGAATTTTTTATTTCAATCATGTCCTAAATTATTGTCATCATTATTATAATCAATATGATCATTTTTCCCATAACTAAGAATCCCAACAGGAAGTAAGTAAATTTGTTGGCACATTAAAAAAATTAAAAAAAATACAACCATTTCAAACTTTCAAGAGAAAATACATAAGAGATATATCAGCAGACTCCATCTTCACACAGCCAACCTTGGATACAAGTGGTTCAAAGGCACAAACAAGACTCTTAAAACCAGTTTCAGTTGAGAAGAAAGAGACTGCAAATACAAAACACTTGACCGACTGAATTCAATGGTTACTTATTTGCTAGTTTCTTTAGTTAGAAGGCACGTGTTGTCGTGTTGATGATTTATACTATTTCTTAATTTTATGTATGCTACGCTAAAGGTTAGAAAATTATCTGAGCAAAACCAGAAACAGAAAAGGTCATGAAATCTTCTCGTCAAGCACTTTTCTTTATTTTTTTTTTTTTTTTTTTATACTCTCAATAAATTAAATACAGTATTTTATCAGACAAAAGACAAAACCAGCAATAACAAGCAGTATTTTCTCTCTTGATACTGTGTTTACAAGTGCATAGAAATATACTGTATGTTCTATAAACTTGAGATATAACTATTTTTTATACTGTATTACTGTTGCTTATTGTTTCCAGCCTTATTGAATACCTGTGCATACACGCCGTCTTCATCTAATTATTATTGATGCACCTTTAATAGAAATCAAACTAACTAATATTTATACTTTTACGGACCAAAGAGTACATCACAATTAGATTTGTGCAAACATATTCTAAAACCCATGTGATTCTTTCTTGTCAGTTCATAGAAATAATTTACTTCTTTAACATTTAAACATTGAACAGAATAAATTACAAATCTAATCACAATTGGAATGCTGGTCAGAAAAAAAATCACAATTGAATATTTTTTTCAAATTGTGCGTTTTTTCAAACATGTAAGTAAAAGCAATGTGAGTCATGACTCTTTGGGATGTTTGGCTGTTCAGAACTTTTGGGTCTGAAAAACTTTAAACATTTTAAAGCTGCCTGTGGCCAAAAATCCATTCATGTCAGAATATGAGCCAAAAGTGTTTGAGAAAGCGAGAAATGATAGAACGGCTTAAAATACAAGCTTAATTGTTTCCGTGAAAGTTAGGTTGGTCCAGTTTTATTATTGTTTTAATCACAGTAAATTAGGCTGTATAAAATAAGCACTTACATACAGAGGCACTTTCCTTCTGCTCAGCTCCATCAGAGCTCAGCTGCACAGACAAAACAGAGAGAGTGATAAGTGAAAACAAGGCCACGTGACTCCTCATTACATGTTATCTTGACAATCTTTAGGCTCTCTAATCCTGAAGAGTTTTAGAAACCTAATATTGTGCCAATTAACAAATGACACAACCTTTTGATCTAAAGAATGAAATGATTTAGATGTACAGAAAAACCACTGCACTAAATCCAAGTAATTATGTTTGGAGCAGTGAGGTTATAAAGGGCCCATATTAGCTCATTCTTGTAGTTTGTTCATCAAAACCACCAGACGTTGCATTTTGTTAATCTACATTTGAGTAACTGAAAACACTGCTTCTCGCCTTGTAACGTCATTAAGTGATAATAAAAGACTACTCCACTATATTTTTAAACTCCTTACACAGAAACTTTCTACATTTGAGCAACAGCTGTTGTTTTATCCTTGTTGAAACTTTTTCCCTTCATGGTTAATTTGAAACACATTATCAAATGAACAAAAGATTAAACAAAATATGCAACAAGACAATCTAGTGATAAATATAGTAGTGACTTACAATAGACCAGTTGAAATGAGGCTAAAACGAGACTGTTAACTTTAAAACTACCACTATTGACATTACAAAGTGGAACAGAGCACAAATAAAATCTGGAAATGTAGATGGACTAAAAATGCTGAATTACTCATTACATTTGTGATTCAAGTAAACAAAACTTTGAGAATGTTTTATTAAAATAATAATCATCATGCTAGGCTTATGGGTTAATTGCACTATGATTATGGTCTACCTTCAAGCTCTGCACAAATATAGTAGATAAAATAATCAGCTCAGGTACATTAGCGTTGTCTTTTAGTTTAGTTAGGTCAGAACAAGAGACTTCGTTCAAGTGAGTAATCTATCTGTATCTGTATGTAACTGAACATATAATATAGCCTAAAACTTTGCCATAAATAAATTGTAAGCTAATGTAAAATACAGGACAGTCACCTACCTTTAGTAATATAAAAAACCCGCGTCAACAACTACTCATCACGAAGAACACGTGAGCCACTGAAAGCTACAGGTTTAGTGACAGCGAGAAGAGAAAAGGCAGCGTATTCCCTCGTTTTGATCATCAGAGCAACAAAATCACGATCCTCCCTCATGTTACCACTTGTGGAAGCTCTAACGCCCCCTGGAGGATGGCGAAATAAAAAAGTCGTCACAATCAGGCATGTCTTCAATCTGTTTTGTTCAGACACAAGTTTGAGTTTGATTCAGTCTCTGACAATTTTAGAATGTCCTTCTGTTCCCCTATGCTTCTCATGCCCATTCGAATCAAAAATCCTTTTAAACCCAGTTCACTTTTAACTATCTTATTCCATTTTGTCCAGTAGACTATGATAAAATAAACCATTGAGGTATTGGTTGTTAAAGATAAAAAGTTGTAGCTCTTTTTTTCAGGATCAATTTGTAAACCTACAATTAAAACAATATTAGGAGGACTTTTAAATGCTCTGACAAACCTAATTTTTTAATCTTGCATTGAGGAGGAATTGTCAAAAGATCTATTGTGATTTTTCTTTATATTTTGGAAGAAACTATGGCATATAGCAGATCAATAATTCACATTTTGTTCTAACACAAAAATATTCAAAAACTGCTTAGGAATAGAAACAGGTCATCTGATTTTTGAGTAATCTCAAGTAAATACAGACAAATGGGCGGGGAAAAGTGGTAGGTCAAGACAGGGATTTTCTGAGCTCTGGAGCATCAGCTGCAGGACAATACAAGATTACTCAAACATGCAGGAATCAATCAAAATACAACTTTTGAGTGAACTATTGACAAGAGAACACTGCTGTAACATGGCTAAAACCCAGAAAAGTCGATTTTACATAATTGATCTCTTTGACAATACCCATACTTTTCAGGTGATAACTGCAGACATCAGCTTTATTGCTCCTTATGAAGCTCAAACTGAATTCAGTTTTATTCTCTGAGCCAAGCTTTTTCTCACTTCTAACTAGAATCAATTCAGCAGGATAGAGTTACACTAGAATTTAGTTAAGTGCATCTACTTTTGCTGCCATTTAATGTGACTAAATTCTAGTTTTAACAGGCTCAAGAATCACATACTCTACATAAGTATTTAGTTTAACATTCATTTTACTTGCATGGAAAATTACTGACACATTGTGTCTTCATTTTAACAATTCATCTTTTTTAAACAGTAAAATATTAAAACATAACTTGTACACTTTTATCAAACACTTCTCTAAACACAAAGTTATGATGCTTGATGTAATTAGACCTCAACAGTTCTGCATACTTGAAACCCCTCTTGGAAGTAAATTACCAATTTTCAGTTTTCCAAAGAGGATTTTAAAGGCATGGCAGAGGTTAAAAGAAAATGTGGTAACTTATGTCTTAATATGGTTGTTTTAGGTGAAGGGGGGGGGGGGGGTCTTCAGCTACCACACAGTTTATTACCTCCAAAAACACTTCAAAAATGTGTATTTATTTATTTTTTGAAAATCTATGTGGAAAAGAATATGGAAGATGCTTTTTCAGAGCAGTAGAAGTCAGTCACTGTAGAGCTCATGTGGATGTGTCTAGTTGAAAAGAAAAATAAATCCACAAAAATATATCCCTTTCATGGAGCTTGTATTTGAGGTGGATGAGCAGTACTTGGATGACCCTGAGATAGACCATTTTGGTTGCTGATACTGGAGCTTGATACTTCTTTTTTGGGAATGGAGCAGGCAAACATTGTGTCAAGAATACCAAGCACCTCTATTAGTTCTTGTTGATAGTCAATCTCTTTCTCCAGTAGATCTTGTAAACGCAGCAGCTGCCGATCTATGAAAGGTGACTGACCAACGGTAGATCGATAGATATCCAGGATCATATCGGCTGCAGTGACAAGAACAGGTGCAAATCTGTGGTCCACCAAGTGCCTATGTTACAAAAGCAGGCGTCAATGAATACAACTAGTGATGGATGTTAACACAGGGTTCGTACAGATTGTATTTATGATTTTCCAGACTTTCCAAGACTTTCCAAAACAAGTGTCAACATTTCCATGACTTATTCACACATATGTTCAATTAAATATTGTTAACTTAAGTCCTAAATATATGAATTCACAGTTTTATAAACATACATAACAAATGAAATGTTTTAAGCTTGATTCAGTTACAATAAAGCCCAATTACAACACTAACTTTATTTAGCTCGTGCTTTTCTATGTCCAAACTAAACAGAGTGGACTGTGTCAAATTATCCCAATTTTGATTTCTATCTAACCGGAGTATTGCTCAACTTTTGGAATCATCCAAATTGGCTAGATTATAAACATGAAAATAAACTATAATATGAAAGTATGTAATTTGGGATGTAATTCTGTGTTTTTCTTTTAATAAAGCAACAGATTATAGAATCCTTCTAAAAAAGGCTTCAATTAATTAAATGTTTTGTCCATTTTGACGTTTTTGTGACATCTTTAGTTTATACCTAATTAAAAGTATTTGAATAAACTGTGTGGTTATCTACTTAAATTGCTTAATCTAGAGTCCTAAATAAAACATTACATTTGTATTTGGCAGCAGCCTAGAGAGACAGAGAGTTTTTATTTGTGCTTTGTGTTTGTGTGACAGAGGCAGGTTAAAGCAGGTGGAACACAACAGCAGCACATCAGATTAGCAGTGTTAGCATCATAGTTTAGCTTCTGTTAACTCTTTACACAAACTGACTTCTGTCTGGACATGATGTGTAGTTAGTGTAGAAGAGTTTTAGTGCATTTAGTAACAAAGCTGATGCTCAAATGAGTCGCGTGAAGCAGTTTGGAAACTCGAAAAAACTTTTGATAGAAGCTAACATCGCATCGGGCTAGCGGTACCGCGTGTACTCGCGCGTAATGCCTTTTCTTAAAACCCGAAAGTGAACAAAAATAGATGAATCCCGTGTAATTATTCCCGTGAATCACAATGCGTGGAGCGCATTGGGCAAAAGAACAGACAAGAGACCGAACACGCACCGCAGCTGCATTAGCATCAGCCTCCTCCCTGCGCTCTGCTAGGAGAGAGAGACGCAGCTGAAATGAGCGAGTCATTGACTTAAAAGTATTGGAATGGCTTATCTGAGCCTTTTTTCATTTTCCAAACTTTCCAACCCAGTAATTCCAAACTTTTCAGGCTGAAATTGTTGCATTTTCCATGTTTAGGTTTTTCATGACTGTACGAACCTGTTAACATTGCTTAATGACATCGCTACCTAAGGAAACTGAGTAGTCCGAAAGCCCTCGTTCGTCTCTTCCAGCTAGAGCATTTTTCAACTTCCCCCTACGATCCAATTCCTTTATAACAGCTACAGGAATCTCAGGCTTTCTTGTTCTTAAATGTGCCTAAATGATATACATGTAAAATTGGGGAAAATAGCTTTGTTAGACCATTTAAATACACTTTCACATATTAAACAGACATTTCTTTACCTCCAAAGCTGTATCCAATGCCTTAGACACATTGAATTTCTTTAGCTGTTTGTCATACTTGGCCAGGTGTTCTTTTATTTGCTTTCCAACAAGATAGTCATCCTGAAAAAATGCAAGATAATTAGGTAAAAACAAAAATGAAACTCCAGAATGTCCTAATTTGTTCTCATATGGCACTTGCCTGTTTGGGGACATAGGTCTTTCCTTTCACAAAAACACGATATGATGGACGCCTTCTCTGCTGACCAAAGGCCTCCTTAGACTCTTCAGGGCCCTTTCTGTGCTTGACACTTAGGATACCATTGGTCATTCCCACAACAATCGACTCATCATTTGGCTGCAAGAGTTTAAGGGGAACAAGACGACATAGTTTTCGCTAATGCTTCTCAATAGATATTACTTATTCTTAGACCAATGATCATAATCTTGGCATAAATTTGTGGCAAATACTGGGTTGTCAGAATCTTGAGATCATCATAAAATCAGTCGATGGATCACTCAAGAAATCATCATTTAATACAAAATGTAGAAATAAACTGTTCATTCAAAATGTAGAAACAAACTGTTCAATTCATCACTAATGATAAAACCATTCCATGCATTGTCCAACAAATATAAAAGTATACATTATAAACTGAACAAAAATACTTACAGCCAAACCAAGACTAAGGATGGAGGCCGCATAGTCAAAACTGTGAACAACTTTATATGTTGTTGTATTGTACACTTTGACATGCCTGTAAAATACATTTCAGAATTCACAATAAAAATAAAGTTTGACTAAAGGGTAACAATAATGATGATCGTATACTTCACCTGTCCAATGAACCAGAGAGAAGTCGTTGTCCATTACTGCTAAGACATAAACATGTCACAGTTTTGTGGTGGTTTTTCAAAGACACAAGTGGCTGGCCAGCCTTTAGGAAATCCCAAACTTTAACATAGCGGCCTCCTTGGACAACAAACAACAATATTAATAAAGTTAAGTACATTTGTAATTTGGTATGATTTCTAGAACCTGTTTGTTAGCATATACATTCTTATATCTACTGTAGTTATTGTCTATTGTTAAAATAAAGCAGTTGTGCACACAATATTCATGACCATTGCCTAAGACAAAACAAGGCCACATTTTAATTGAAAGATGACTTTTGAGTTTTAAATACATTTTACCATTGAATTATCAGTAAAAACAAACAAACAAACAAACAAAAACAGCTCATGTTTTATCTGTGAAATATCTTTTATTCCTTTTTGAGTCTTCAAAAACACTGATCTGTGATATCAAATTGCAGCATTAACATATCAGATTGCTTTGATGGGTTTCCTCTGTGTTTTGTCATGTGTGCTTTACAAGAGTGTTTTTTTGTTTCTGGTGTGTACAATTCCAAAGTGAGTGAGGTCAGCAGCATGTTTGAAAAATGGGGGGAAAGAGCATGACATTTGTCCTTAAATGTTTTGCGTTTACCTGCTGAAACAAGAAGTCCTTCTGAAGGATAGAGGAGGAGACTTTCTACTGGCTGGCCATGATCCATGAAAAGCACACTCTTGTCTGTTCTTGTATCAAATACTTTCAATGTATGGTCATATGACCCTGGAACAAATATTTCCAAAGAATTATTTTTACATTAATAAGTTAAAACTGTGTGTCTCAAATGTAAAATAACTTTACTGCTTCTTACCAGTTATAAAGAGATTGCTGTTTAGTTTGCTTGCAATGCCACAGCGAACGTAATCTGTGTGTTCTTGATAAGATAAAAGCTCTGTGGAATTTGGGATGTCCCAAAGTCGACAGGTGTAATCATCTGATCCGGTAAAATCTGATATTGGTCAGAGGTAAAATCTGTGACATGCACTGCCCTGAAAAGTAAAATGCATTATTAGATTAAGCTAGATAATAGTTTACAGTGTCATTTCTTCATATTTTAAACATTTGAAGTAACATACTTTGTGTGTCCTTTGAACATACGAAGAGCCACTTTCCCACTGACATCAAAAAGTCGCACCACTGAGTCCTCACATCCTGCAACTAGAAGTTGGCCATCTGACCGAAATCGTCCACAGTATGCATTGTCCTTGAATTTAGTAAACGTTTTTACAGGCTCTTGGGAAAAAGGCCCATAAATGTGGACCTAAAACATTTAAACATAGTATTAGGGTATTATAAAAACTTGGGATTAGACAGAAAGGCTTTGCTTACCCTGGTGAATGCTGTCACAGCAAAATTATATGTGCTACAGGAGAAAAATCTAGATTTGTGATGGCTCCAAACTCTTTTATCTGAACTGGTGCCTACAAATAGACCAAACAACCCAATGAAAACTATAACGAGCAGTGAGTCAAATGATCAGAAAATATTTCATTACAGACCTTGTAATCCTTCCAGTAGAGCGTTTCTTGAGTAATTTTCTCTCCAAGTTTGGGATACACTTGAATCTTGGTTGGTCTAAACGTAGACATCTTTTTATTTGTTTTTTGGTCGCTGAAAAAAAAAAAAAAACTTTAGAGACTCAGCCACGTGTGATGAGATAATTTACTAATTTTCAGTAATTAGAAAGTGACCGATGGGAGATCTCAGATAAAATCAAATAAAATCACCCTTATCAAACAGTCAGACAGCAATTATTTATAAAATATCCTCGCCATTTAATAAAATAACTAGTTTTGGGGAAAAACGTGTCGAAAGAAGCAAATGAAACATTCTTCAACGAGAACACCTCATGCTCATGTTTATTCGCGAGTTTAGGAGTCGCGATTACAAGAAATACTTACGTAAACAACGGTTTTTCGAAACGTGCAATCCTTTTATGAACGTTTGAGTAGATTTCTATAATAAGATATCCACATTTTAGCGAGTTGTCACGTTGCTTGTGACACACAGGGGGCCGCCATTACGAAAGTGGAGAAGGAGGAGGCTTCTTCTTGAAACTGTTCAACTGCGCCATCTGCTGTTCTGGAGGGAGGACCACTGAACCTATTGTGTTTTTTCCAACTATTTAACTTTAGTAAGAAACTAGAACATATGCAGATCAGTAATTTACTTTTGTTCATTGTAAAACACAAAATGGATCTAAAACGGCTAAAAAATAGAAACAGCTCCACCTCTTCGCTTCAAAATGTACTTAAGTGACTAATTTTTATTGTTGGAAAATGGCTACGGGACAGTTTTGAACCATATATGCTTCACTTTGAGTAATAATCTTTGAATTATAACTAGTAAATACAGACAAGTGGGAGGGGATAGGTGGTTGGTGAGAACAAAGATTTTCTGAGCACTTGAGCTACAGCTGAAGAACAAAACAAAATTACTCACACATGCAGGAATCAATTCCAATATAACTTTGAGTAAGCTAATGATGAAGGGAGGCTATTATAACAAGGTTAAAATCTTTGAATAATACATTTTACATAATAGGACCCCTTTAAGTAGGCTATGTGAAACTATGTGAAGGTAAACATTTGCATTTGAAAATGAAATGAAATTGTTATTTAGATACTTGAAAAAAACATGACACAGCACACTGGAGTGTTGAGGCGGAGTGGAGGGCTGCAGGATGAAAGTAAAACCAAGCAGCATTGTGTCAGTGCAGACACAGATGATCAGAGAAATCAAACTAGACTTTAAAAAAAAGGACTTGGTTTGGTTTCCCCTTAAATTGGTCAGACCAGGACCTGTTTATATGCAGAAGATTAAAGTGATTACCCCGGAGAGACATGTATAGCTGTGCTAGGTCCACTCCTCTCAAGCAGAGAAAATCTACGCAGAAAGGCGGCCAAGTGGGTCAACTGTTAATCCAGGGCAGCAACAAACAAACAGCACCTGCAGTTGTCTGTGACAAGATGCCGCCAATGAAAAAACATCATGTTGTGTTGAAAAAATGTGGTCAGGAAGTGCTATCCACTCTGCCACCGTGCCACCACTAATTCACAGCAAAAACAAGTGATCTTTCTTTAAGTTATTTAGGTTATTTTAGGTCCCAAAGGCTATGTCTATGAAGTTATCTATTAGTCAGATTGGGGCCACCTAGTACCTCTGCTCAATTTAATTTCACTCCAGCTAATACGAAACTGGCTGATGCATCAGGCTATGACCTATTGCCTATGGCAAAAAAGAAATCACCAGTGCATTAACATTTCACACATTTATAATTGTAACAGAGCTAACTTCTTCTTAGAGAACACCCTTCACTGTGACTGGCTGTTACTGGGACTGAACGTACTGAAATTTGACTATAGGAGAAGTGGTTTTTTGAGAAGTAAATGACACTAAAGCGCGTGCATTTTTCATCAGCAAAACAAAACTACATCCTACACCATCAATTTATTTCTACAGATTATCACATTGTTAAAGGTTTAGAATGTAAGGTTATTTTTTTTATTATGAATGATTAGTCATTAATGTCAAATTGCAGTTCATCGGTGGCAAGGTCAGGGATGACTAATAAATAATCAAATAATTTGCTACAGCTTAGCAAGTATCTAAACTTTAGATTCTAAAGCTATTCCATAGACTGTATAATATCAGTGACATTATACAGTCCATGGGATATCTAGAGCTTGTTCGAGCAAGGAGTAGGAATAGTACAGTTTTACTAGTCAATTGCCCAAATGTATGAGTGGAAAAGTATGTGGGGACAAAAACATCACATCTATTTGTCTAAAATAAATGCTCTTTAGTTATCAGTTAAATCATATATTTATAGGGGCTGCTGTTTTAATTAGACACTGTCATCAACATATTCAGATCCTTTATTTGGAATAATACTGTTACAGACAGCTGGAATTTTTGATTGTTAAAATGACTGAAAATACATTTTCACCCAAGCACATTATACTTAGCTAAACTGCAGTACATTTTCATGTATACATTTACCCCTATGCTCCTATTGTCACAATAAAAGCTTTGAATTAAATCCGAGGCTATGAAAACACTAGTTACTGGCTTTGTTGTTCTGTTAACATTCAGAATCTGTGCCAAGAAAAATCAAAGTTGATTTTTTTTTTTTCTGCTTATAGCAGCAGAAGAAAAGAACATTGAAATTCCAAGTTTGCAGACAAATAAAAACTTTATTTTACTTTAAATAAAAAAAAAGTTGTTGTTGTTGTTGTAATAATACTATTATTATTCAATTCCTTACCATTGTGGCTTTCCTTTTTTTGTACAAATCTTTATTGATTTTTCCCAAAAATGACACACTGATAAGTGACCTGGCTGAGGACTTGTTGTTGAAGGACATTTTAACATTTCATTCCTTCATGTTTCTAAAGTTATTTTTTAAAGTATTTTCAATTCTGCTATTTCATGTTGTTCAAAATCTCCTTTACTAATATTCCATACACTAAATAAGACTATTCTATCAATGTGACTAATGTTTGAAATTCTTTGTGCTTAATCTAATTGTCCAAATAAAACATTCAGAAAATAGTGCAAAAATCCATAGAAGCATGAGTAATAGTTGTATTGCTACTAAAAACAACATTCTGTTTTATTCTGTGTGAAATTAGAATCGTCATAACTTGAACAGTGGTTATTTTTAATAAACTGAGAAACTGACAACCAACATTCTTTGTAATGGAGGGGAAAAGAGGTGATTAATATGAAACCAGAACTCACAAGCACAAGTTTCACTTCAGTAAATTTAAAGGGGCACTGAGCAAAGTCCAATACAAACAAAAAGGAAAAATATCTAGAAATCATTGTATTTATCAATGTGTCAATGATACATATGAAGAACTATCAAAAGTTAGTTAATGTTTCTTAGTTAAAGACAAATATTTTATCAGTTTAGGGAACAATCTCATCTTTTTTTTTTTTTTTTTTTTAAACTAAGCCTAAAACATGATTTATTTATTTTATTTGTTTTTAATATATACCTAATGTAGATTTGGGTAAAACCCCAACCTTTACACCCACAAACTCACCTTTTTTCCACAATCATTCTCCTATTTTACACATACGTTATCTGTTGATAAAATTTGACATGCAAAACCTAAAAGAGGAACTTCAAGCGCTCTAGCATGTTTAGCAGCCTCTTATCACATAGTTTCTTTCTCACTGCTCCTACTGATGATGCTGACAGTGTGGGCTGATAGTTATTATATAAATTCATCTACGCTACTTATGGAAATCACTTGAATTATTCAGCAGCACTCAGCATTTGCTTTTAATCACTTTTAATAATGGTAAGTTCAAAATAATAGGCTAACTGTTGTCATTATTTTGTAAAGCAATGATTTCTTAGTTTTGTGACTGCATGAGATGTATATGTGATTATTAATATTATATTTTTTCACAAACAGCTGTGGATCATCAGCTTACTCCTCTGTACATCTGCTGCAGCTCATGGATGGGATCACTTTCCTCATAAATGTAAGGGTTTTTTTTTTTCTGGGTGTTGTATAAGTTATTTTGTCTTGGTTTTTGACAGTTATTGTACTTTTTTTTTCCTAGACGTGACAGAGAAGCAACACGCCACACTGACATGTGAAACAGACAGAAATGTCAAATGGATGTTTAATAATCAAGTCCTCACAGATGGAGCTTTTGGGGGTAATATTCACCTGAGCGGTCCCAATCTGACAGTGGAGGAAGTTGATACTCCTGTCCTGGGTGAATACATCTGCTGGAGAGCAGGACAGAAGATCTCGTCAATATATCTGCTGATGGAAGTTGAAGAGGACGACAACCTGGGTAAGACAGTGCTCTAATAATCTGATAAACAGCCGCTGTAAATCAAAAGTTTGCTTTCCTTAACTTTTGTAAGAACACGTCATTGAAATATCAGTTTAATTGTAAAAAAAAAAAAAAATTACTGAGCCAGTGCTTTAAGTGGTTAGAGAAGTTCCACCATTTATCTGAGGGTTCAGCACGATCTCCCCATCATTTTAAACGCATGGCTCTAAATCAGGGCTATTCAAATGATGGCCCAGGGGTTAAACGCTAAACGATAAATCAGGCCATGAAGTACTGTAATCTGTGCACTAGCGGTGTTTTTCAGTAGCCTGGTGAATATTCATAATTTAAGCCACAGATTTAAGACTTTCAACTATTGCACAACAAATAAGTTCCTCATCAAACAAATAAAAAAAACCACCAGTTTCATAAACAAAAAGTAATGAGTTGAACTTTGTGTGTGATCCTAAAGTCTGTCAATTAAAAATGTGAGAGAAGCCAGTAAATAATGGCTGCAAACACATTTTTAGTTCTGTTTTGTCCGACCCTAAGACCACAGGCCACTTGTAAATGTATTGGTTTAACTTTGCTCTAAATGAAATTGAAAGTACTGGCGCTTCTTTTGGCTCACATAAAGCACTGCTGTGAGTGATTCATTTATTCTAGTTAAGGTAAGTGTCCTGAATGCAGCATATTGAAAATGAAACTAACCTACAATATAAAAACAAAGAAAAAAACCTAGGAAGTTTATTTTGAACTAAACCAACTGATAGATACATTTGACACCTTTGTGTTTTGTTGATGAATGGAATTTTTGTTTTTGTAGAATCTCTGAAATGCCGAGCTAAGTCTTATGACTGCTCATTTACCTGCAACTGGTGTAACAGTGGACATAATGTTGCACGTCTGTGTCTGGGCCAAGACTGGTAAACACACACACTACTTTAAACATTTGTATAATTGATGTCATTGTTTTAGCCTGATCTATTGGATCTTTTTGTTCCAGTGAAAACGCGTCTTATCAGTGGGTAGAGGGCAAAGAGAAGGATGGCTGTTTCCACTTCAATATGTCTCACTCTCTCTCGCCGTACGCTGAGGAGAGCTCAATGTTGGAGCTCACTGTGGAAGCCCTTGACAGTTTCTCCTATCCTAAGAGACGTAAACGATTTTATCTCCGTGACATAGGTACATGAATATGCCATTTGATGGACATGCCAAATAAATACACATTTTGATAATCATAAACTGGTTGTTTTTTATTTTTTTAGTTAAACCAGACAGCCCCCGTGTTGTCAGCTGTCAGGTAGTGGGACAAGAGCTAAATGTGACGATTGAGCCTCCAAGCAGCTGGTCCAGCCCTTACAGCTTCTTCAGTTTGGAGAATGAAATTGAATACATTTTGAAGGATAATGGCGAGGTAGGTTATTGCTACTCTATGTTATACTTGTGTTGTGAACTTGATTTATGTCTAAACACATATGGCCTCTGTGTTGTTAGATCAAAAAGACTTCATCTGCTTTGATACCAAAGAAGATCAGCCAGTTTAGGGTCCGCTGCAGAGATTCTTTCGTCCTCTCAACCTGGAGCCCATGGACACCGTGGAAAAATGTAAATTATTGATAGCTTTTTGTTGTCATTCTTCCTCGTCTGCAATGTCTTCAATATATGTATGTGTGTGTTTTCCTATTTATTTAATATTTATTTAAGTGTTGACAGTCATTGGTCTTTGTTTTGTGTGTGTTGACAAACACTTGCAGTGTCATGAGCTTTGTTCAGTGTGAAATTGACCATTAAAACAGCTATGATTTCCTTCCCTGTGCTTTACCTGTGTGATGCTGTTGCTAAACGCTCTTTTAGATGTCCATGTTTGAGTTTTGCACTTTTTTTGTTTCCTTAAATAATATCCAGAAACAGACCTGTACTTGTTTTTGTATATAATAAGTCAGCAAAGCAAGTCAAGCATTTGACTTGCTTGGTTGACTAATATGTTATGCTTTTGACCTTAGCATAATATACCCTACTTTTTATATAAACAATACATGATAAAAACTAGGTGAAGTTTCAAACCCAATACAATCACACAAATACTCTTTCTAAGCAAGTCTCTTATCATGTCTATTCTTTATAATAAATCATTTCGGATTAGGTTCAAATTCTCATTTTTAGATGAAAGTGTTGGGGGGTTTAGTGTAAGGCATGATTTTCTTGTTGTCAAAGTCATTTCTACCAGATCAGGTTTGAGTAGATATTATGTGTCTCTAATTCCTGATATAAATTTCTTGTTGCAGGTGAAAAATGGAAAAGGGAAAAAGTGCAAAAACATCAAAAGTTCTCGCACTGTAAAATGTAAGAATTTCCAACGATGCAAAAAAAAGAAATCAAATCAATTCTAAGCAGATGGATATTTATTACTTTTGTACAAAGTGCATGTGCTGAAAATGTGATAAAGTTTCTATAAATGTATATGTTTCTGCATTAAAAGTGCCACTGCCAAGCCAGACCATTATGTCTGTTTATCTAGATTGTGGAAAATCGGACAAGGTCATTTCTGAAAAGTTTGAGAAACATTGCCCTTTTTATACATTTTCAACTGTTACAACAAAAGTGTATCCAACCACAAATATGGTATTTGTAGAAAATATTAATTATCATCCATGTGATTCCGTTATTTTATGGCTCTTTTGTTTTTAAGGCACAAGTTTGGAATAATCACATTAAGGTTCTTTTATTTGTCTGTGTTCTTGTGTGAATGAGCAAGCCAAGTTATATTCTCTTCTATTATATCTTCTGTTCAGGTCACATCACAACATTCTACAGGCCAATAATATTTTTAGTCAAGTGAAGAGCAGCTAAAAGATGAATGTGTTTAGTCATCCCAGAAATGACCAGATCTCAAATCTATGAAATAAACTGGCTCTTGTCCTCCATGATCTCATCATCTAGAAGGTGCTTTCACAAATTTAAAATCTGGTTATTTCTAAGATGACTACGTCCATTAACCTTTTGCAATATAAAAATAAACTGCAATGAAGAAGTGTCCTTTTTAGCTGCCAGAAGCTCGGTAAATTCTACAATCAACTTTGTACTACTGACTGTATAAAGTGATACAGAGGATATCAAGTTTCTTTTTTTTTTATTATCCACTGACTTGTATTCAAATGAACCATTTAAAATTAAAAAGTAAGTATTGTTGTTGATCTTACAATTTAACAGAACATTTTTAGTTATTCATTTTCTTTGAGTTTGCATAAGAGTGTTGATATCAATACTGTAGCCTACTGAATAAAGGTAGATGCATTTAAGAAAAAGGTCAAGTTTGAGTGATTCACTGAATGTAAAAGCAAACAACTGCCAAAACACGAAACACATAGGACTAATAATAATAAATAAAAAAAAAAAAAAAAAAAATAAAAAAAAAAAAAATAATAATAATAATAATAATAATAATAATAATAATAATAATAAATAATAATAATAATAATAATAATAATAATAATTGATAGTGCATTTAACAACAAGAATTCTGTAGGCCTAAAGAACAGCAACTTAAAAAACATTATAACATAGAAGATCGAAAAACTACAAAACAGTAAAATAGTTTGGAATCAAGCAATGCAAACAGTCAAAAAAAATGATGAAAAGTTATATTATACACATTATAATTAAAATTCTCTTGCATTGTAACAAACAGGCTGAATGAGGATCACATGTTGGACCTAAACTGTCTCCTTCTCCATGGCAATCCTGGAGGAGAGATAGAAAAAAAAAAATGGGAGCAGAAACTAATATCCACTTTTTCAGACTAACCATTTGCAGACTTTGAAGCTTACCTCCTCCTGCAGCGCGGACACACTCGGCCCCACACCGTGCGCACAGCCACGCGCCTCAGAGCCGGGCTTCCCCAAATGTACACAGACGGCGTGCACAATGAGTTCAAGCGGGCCATTATTGCAAAAATATTCGTCCCCTCGTTTCTAAAATTAATTCCACCGCCAAAATATCTTAGAAGAATGTTTATGAATGAGGGGCACCACAGCAACAAGAAAAGGATTACTACCAAGATAATATTCTCAGTGATTCTTTATTGTTTTCTCTCTCTGGTCCGGGCCGCTCTCTTTCCACCTGAAACTTGGCCACAAAATAAGTTTAATAGTCATGGCGGTTTTGGTGACCACTATCATTAAAAAAATCACAATGCTGAATACATACAACTGTAATGCCACAGACATCGGTAAAAAGGTTCTTAAAAGTAAATGACCATAGACGTAGACCCAGCAGTACACGTTCACGGCGATTACAAGGGGTCTAGTTATGAAACGACTGTAAACAAACGGGTGGCACACGGCAAAATACCGATCAAACTGTGCAAACATAAATGTCAAAATGTTAATGCCCATAAGTGAATTCAGTACATAAAAGGTCCCGTTTCTCGGTGGATACCCCTCGTAGACATCAAAAAGACCCAAGTAGAACACGGACAAACCCACAAGAGTATCACACACACTGGTGTTGAGCATAAACACGAAGCGGCTCTGAAGACGCAGCGCTCTCGTGGCCAGGATACTAATGACTACTGTCCCCGCCACTAGAGTTGTGGTGGTGGCGAACAGGAGCTGAAAGATGAACACAAAGTAGTCCTGGGGCCAGCGGAAGGGCACAGACAGAGGCACACCTCCTGTCAAAGACGAAGAGGTGTTGGATAAAAACATTGTTTGCTCGAGTAATTACAGCAAGTCCTTTTTATATACCAAGCAAAAGACTCAATCCCAAGACAGCACTATTTTAGAGTTTTATTTAGTCTGACTATATGACATAACGTTGCCTTTATATATATATATATATATATATATATATATATATATAATATATATATATATATATATATATATATATATATAATATATATATATATAACGTTGCCTTTATATATATATATATATATATATATATATATATATATATATATATATATATATATATATATATATATATATTATATATATATATATATATATATATATATATTCCACACATTATAGGTTCTAGGCCTATAATGTGTGGAATCACGTGCGGTTGCGTAGCGATTAAAAGACAATAAATTATTAACATTAGGCCCACACGTTAAAAACTAATGTTTAGTGTAACGACAGCAATCGTGGCTTAGGCAATTTCTGCTTTTTATTACATTTTATTTTTAATTATGACAAAAATGCCTCCTTTTTTTGCATCATCGTCAACATCAACATCATCTTCATCTTCATCATCATCATTATTTTTATTTTCATAGTTGTTGTACCTTAGCGTTGCATGACACCGTTCATTTTAAAGGTGAGTGCTTTATTTCTGTGTCTGCAGTGAGGGCACACTCTGCCCCACACGACCCGTACAAGAGCCTGTCTCAGAGCAGGACTGCCCCACATGTACACTACTGGAGTGACCACTGCGCTGAAACGAGCCATTATGGCAAAAGGATTAGTGGCCTCGTTTCTGAAAGTCAGACCTCGGCCTAGCCATCTTAAAATGATATTTATAATAGACGGGTACCACAGCAATAAGAAACTTATTACAACAAAGACAACGATTCTCAGTGATTCTTTGTTGCTCTCTCTTTCGGGACCTGGAGGAGCTCTTTCCACTTGAAACCTGGCCACAGCATAAAGTTTAATTGTCATAGCCACTTTGGTAACCACAATAATCTGCAAGAAAATGATACTGACCACAAACATCAGAACGGCACTTGAAATAGGTAACGCATACAGAATTGTTGCCTGTGTGAAGACATGAAGCCAGCAGTAGAAGTTTATAATTATAATCAGTCGGCGCGTAATGAAGCGCGTGTACACAAACGGATGGCACACGGCCAAATACCGATCAAACTGTGCGAACATAAATGTCATCATGTTGACTCCTAAAAGAGAAGGTAGGA
The DNA here is from genome assembly GCA_038363315.1 of Mugilogobius chulae. Lineage (NCBI taxonomy): Eukaryota > Metazoa > Chordata > Actinopteri > Gobiiformes > Gobiidae > Mugilogobius > Mugilogobius chulae. The sequence goes on from CM076397.1 coordinate 41,663,941, forward strand.
AATTGTGGGTTCCATTCCTGGACGGGTATCCTTCGTGGACATCAAAAAGACCCAAGTAGAACACGGACAAACCCACAAGAGTATCACACACACTGGTGTTGAGCATAAAGACGAAGCGGTTCTGAAGACGCAGCGCTCTCGTGGCCAGGATACTAATGACTACTGTCCCCGCCACTAGAGTTGTGGTGTGGCGAACAGGAGCTGAAAGATGAACACAAAGTAGTCCTGGGGCCAGCGGAAGGGCACAGACAGAGGCACACCTCCTGTCAAAGACGAAGAGGTGTTGGACAAAAACATTTCAATGCAGACAACCAATGCAGAACCAAGGCTTTTAAAAACCCTTGTTATTCTCAGAGGCTTAGGCCTAAACAAACACACACGCGCACCCCTCGGTCACACACACCCACACACGCAGACTTAGCAAAAATCTTTGTGATAATAGCTATTGACCAACAAAAACGGCATCCATCCACACATACAAGCAAGCAAGCAAATAAATAAATAAATAAATAAATAGGAGAAGTGGCTGAAATAGTCAAAAACGAACAGTGTTATTAAACGCGCTTTCAACAACTTCATTGACATGTTAGTCTAGTTCAAGTTTTCGCAAGATCTTTGAGTTTATTTTAATATAAACAAGTTTCCAGATCTGTGCACGGAACTTCAGTTGGCTTGTTTTGTTCAAAATAGCTAACTTCCGTGCACAGAGCCAGTTGGAGCCAATCCCAGTGAAAATTTGATCTTCACAAATACGTTTGCGCTCCATGTGGAGCTGACCGTGGTGCTGAAATACACAACAACAAATAACAACATAAAAGTTTTTTGTTTTTTTTTTATTAAGCAGCATAACTTGTAATGTGTTAGAATAAAAATAGAATAGCACAAATAACAATAACAGGATTGCTTACAGTTTTTCTCAACTGCTTTGACACACTTTTTAAAACTTTTTAAAAGTTTATTTCGCTGCTCTGCATCAAACTTTTGTCTGAACAAAGGTTGTGGTGGGCAGAACATATGCAACAAAATTCATTCGTTCACACAGTTTTCAGACTGTTCCTTAAAACAATCCACACAGCTCTCATTCACAAACTCACATGTTCACTGAGTTTAGTTTGTTTCTCCAAAACTACCTGTTTTGTCATAACACTGTCAAGGCAAAATCCAAAAGGACAATGAGTGAGTGACTATGACTGTATGTATGAATATATACGTAAATATAGACTAAATGGTTTGTCAGTCACAGATGCATTACAAAGTGTAAATATTTGGAGATACCTAAAACACAGTTCAAAAATCAAGACTAAATATATATTCACGTTTTGTTTTTGTTTTGTATTACAAATATAGCAGATTAAAACAAACAAAAAAAAAACAATAAAGCATATAAGAACACCTGCAGAATGTGTGAGAGTTTTGATGGGAAAACTTACAGTTTTGAGAGTAAAACTTAATTTAGCTTGAGCTGAAAATTAGTTTTGGAAAACTGAAGCTCTGTTTGGGATTCTGTGTGAGCTGTTTTACAAATTGTCTTTTAGAATAGACAAGTGTGTTAAAGCCATTGAGGAAAAACTGTTTTAGACATTGCACACACAGAAAACTATCTTGAAGACATTTTGTTACAGACATGTTTTAATAAACCTATACTGTATTTTAAAAAATATTTATGTCATTGTGTGCGGTCGCTTGGTTCATCCAACTTGAATCCAATCCTAAAAAACACATAGAAACACAGGAAATGAGACATAGGCAGACTTGTGACGGTGTTAATATGCATTTCCTTTTACCTTCTGCTGGGACAAGGGAAAACCTTACGCCACAAAATGTGCCAGACAGAGCTGCGCAATGCTGGACTGCCCCACATGTACAGAGCTGGAGTGACGAGCGCGTTCAACCGGGCCATGATCGCAAATGCATTGGTCGCCTCGTTCCTGAAGCGGAGTCCCTGTTGCGTCAGTTGTCTTACGATAATGTTAACAAAAGAGGGACACCATAAAGCCAGAAAGCAAATGACTACAAACACTATGATGCGCAAAGACTCTCTCTTGTCTCGCTCTGCGCTGGGTATCTCTCTAATCTGATGACTTCGAGCTATAATATACAACTTCACTGTCATCAGAACTTTTACTACTACAATAATCTGCAGGGTCATGACACCAAACGCGTTAATCTGTGCAGCCTTAGATATTGGAACCATGTTTTGCACAGTCAGAATGGCGTACGTGTAAACCCAACAAAAGACACAGATGCCTATGACCACGGATCTGGAGATAAAGCGGTTGTAGAAAAAAGGATGACAGACAGCAAAATACCGATCAAACTGTGCAAAGAGAAACGTGAGCACGTTAACGCCTAGAAAAGACGGGAGGATGTAATAAGTGCCATTTCTAGAGGGGTATCCTTCCTGCACATCAAACAGACCCAAATAATACACAGAGAAGCCCGTGAGCGTGTCACTGATACTGGTGTTCAGCATGAACACAAAACGGTTCTGCACGCGCAGAGCTCGAGTGCATGAGATTCCTATCACTACTGAGCCCGCTACAAGCACGGCGCACGTGGCAAACACAACGTGGAAGATGAAGACGAAGTAGTCCCCGGGCGTGTCGAAGTCAACCGACAGAGACACTGTTGAGTTGTAGAGCATCATTAAGCTCCACCGGACGCGGACCACCCACCCGCTATTTATCGAGATGAAAATACTCAGGAGGACGCGTGCACGACCGAGCACTCATCATTTACATGCAACTTCGACTTAAGTATTTCAAAAGGTTATGCAATGAACGAATAGCACGGCCTGCAATAAAAAATTATAAGCTGTAGGCCAACATCAAAGTTTAGGAACAATGCTCAATAATAAACATATTCTAAACAAATCTGTGTTTATAAAGTAAAAAAAACGTTGTTAAATATTCAGAAAGCTGGTGCTTGGACGGACACAACAAATATAAGCTTGTTTTTTGTGTTTTACTGCTGCTACCAAAACTAAAAAGACAAGCAGTTCAAACTATGGGCCTGAGAACCCTCAGATCAGACCCATCAAATTAAAAGAGACTTGTATCACAGTTTTACTCCATTGGTTTGGCTCATTTCTTGAAACAGAGATGACATTCTTAGACAAAGTTTAAGTTCGTCACAGTATTACAGCTCACCAGCAAAAGCACATATATTTTCCACAACTGTTCAATCATGCTTCAAAACTACTTGCAAAGAGTCAGTGCCATCACAATGACAAAGATCCTTCTCAGTTGCTTTGGCTCATTCGCATTAACTCAGTCACTTTTGCTAAAATAACCTGGATGGCTCAGCACAACATCATGGATCACCTGCAAACGCTCATATGTCTCCCAAAACACTTTACCCTTGTGTCAAAACCAAATGTCTTTCTCATCTACTCAGTGCCCCCAAATTGTGTCTTCACTTTGGCCTTGTGTGAGCACTGTAAGTCAAAATGTTTAGTTGTTTCTTAGCAGAGGTTTAGGTAACACAATATAATAATAGACTGAATACACCAAAGCTGTTCTCCACTGTTTTGGCTGATTCTTAGATCAATGAGGTCAAAAATCGTTAGACCAAACAGTCTTACAATCTTTGCAACTTTACAGGTCATTACTGTCACAAAACTTCAACTCTGTCTCAAAATGGTTCACACATGCTTCAAAACTTCAAACCTTCAAAGTCTTTCTCATCTAAACAGTCAGTGCAGAACCATTGTAACTGTATTTTCAAGAATTTCTGATTTATTTTTCTCCCATTTCTTTCTTAGCCTGATTATGATTCTTTGTCATGTTTATTGTTTCATATTGTGGCATCACAGTGAGGTAGAGAAACAGTCATATCTTGTGAAGATATCACAGTGTTTGTGGTATTTTGTTCTTGACTCATTTTAACAAAAGAACAGATACATTAATTGTGCCGGAGGACCTGCACACTAAAATCAAGCTGACACGTTTCGAAAAGAAAAACCTTTAGCAGATTGTTCCACTTTGTTGTTGTAACAATCTGCCTGCATTTCCTAATAATGATTGTTATAATTTTACATTGTTTCTGTTGACATTGACCAAATGTTTCACTGTTTTATTTTTTGACAAAGCTTGTTTGCTAAATCAACATCTTGTAAAGTCCGCTGAGATAACTGCTGTTGTGATTGTGTGCTATACAAATAAATTGAATTGAATTGAATAGATCGAGAATCAAACTATACGTTTGGAGCAGTGAGAGTTTTTTATTTGTTAATTGTGCTAAATGTGGCCTCATTTGTACAGAACCATTTGCAAAGATGCACTGAGACACTTGAGACATGGACTAAGACACAGACAATTTTACCAAAACAATGAGAAATGACATTCTATTGTGAACAATTGCAAGTTTGTTTGGAGACTTGTCCATGTTATTTTGAGAGAGTAATTTCACTTTCAAGAAATGAGTCAAACCAATAAAGAAAAACTTTTACCATAGTTGGACGATTTGATGTTCTTCCTTGTTTGACGTGGGCAGCTAACAGAGCTAGTCTGTTCCAAGCATTACAACAAAGACAAAAATCTATATTGACAACTAATAATACCAGATTCACATCACAATACATAAAAGTTGTCACAGAACTAAGGCCAGTTGTAACTATCGCCAAGCACCAATTCAAACAATTAAAGAATGTGCTCTTCTCTCTCTGATATGCTGTATTAGAACATTATTTTATGGAGTGAAAATCAAGTCAAAAAATCAGTTTGCAGGACATTTAGATTTTTGATGTGATCTAACATAGTTGCATCTGTAAAATGTTTATTTGTCTGTAACTTTACATAGTCGTGTGTGTGACTAACTGTAGTTTCATGTACAGTATAACATTTCTACTCATGCATAACATATACATAGCCTATATAAGAACAATGTTCAGTGCTTAAAAAATGCAGACAAATCCTTTTGTCACTCAAAGTGCAGCACAAACTTTCAACTAAACACAGAGACTTTTGACACGACTCTCACGCCAGGACAACCTGCAATGAAACTGTTCTAAACTCCTAACAAAAATATATAAGTGGCATAAGAGACAAAATGTGTATTCCCTTGTTTTTATACTTTTGATTTTAAAAACGTGCAAAAACCTGCAAAAAACATCCTGCCAGTCTTCTGCCATTTCCTTCCAGAACTATCAGCCTGGAATCATTTGCCTAGGAGACTTTTAGAGACATGGCCCAGGTAACCGGCCGCATGGTTTCAACACAAGGTGCTTTTCTGTCAGTGCAGTCTACCCACTGACGACTACAGGTGCAGTAGAAATAACTCGGCAAATTAGATATAATGGACAGTTGCAATGTCTGAAAGACAGGCTGAGGGCTGGATTACATCTTTGGAGGGCCAATTTTGTCCCCAGGCCTGAATTTGCTTAGGTCTGGCGTAGCCTTTCTCCACTCCACACTGTCCTTGTTAACTTCAACCCCTGCACCCGCTCTCCAGCCTGACCTTTGGCTGCCTTGTGAACTTCGATGCACAGTGTTCAGTGCCACTCAGTGGCCAAACCTCTTGAGACTTAGGTCTTGGTTTTTCAACAAAGTGAGAATTGTGTCTAAAGTGTCTGTGCATAGCTGGAACTTGGTGCTCTTGCTGATCTGTGACAAGCCAGTGTTGTGTGTGCATCTGTTAAATAATTTGTCAGCATAATTTTTAAGCGTTTTACATTATATTTTTTGATAAATGTTTCCGAAACGTATTATCAATTACAAACAAATCAGAAAATTACAACTAAGACTATTACACTTGTCTTTGCATGAGGAGAATTCAAACCCAATAAAGGGTAAAAGCGCCAACTTTTTCAAGAAGATTTGATTGATAAGCCCAAACACTTTAACAGAGCTGCCATTTCCACAGAGTTCAGTTGGACCTATTCTGTGCTTTACATTCATTAATTGATTTTTGTCCACTTTTTTAAGGATACAAGTGCAGATCTTCCAGACAGTGAGCCCTTGTTAAAGGGCCTGTAGGCCTACACTTTAATCTATTAGCCTAACGTTTTCCAGTCAAAAACATATGGCCCTAGTCCTGTGATGTGTTCATTCACACTTGTTTTCCACATAATTCCTTAAAGTTATGTTCTCCTACTTTTTTTCCCGTAAAAAGTATGTTACTCAAAAGCCTATGTAAGAGTAAGCTGAATTTGGTAAATACAGGCTAAAGTTATTCCAACAATTATCCAAGACGAGCGTGTTTACGGCGTGTAACTTGTTTTTCCTCTCGCCCCACCTTTAAGCCGTGTTCAGCCTATAAAAGGAAGTGAGCGTTCTGCGTTCCAGTTTAGAGAAGTTGTGCACAGTATTGTATGCACAACCTCTCTGCTCAAATGAATAACAGGAGCCAGGGACTGTCTCTCGTCTTGCCTCCTACAAGCTTTGGCAACGTGTTGGTGCTTCTCTTTAGCCTCACATTGTCTGCAGTCATCATTTTTTTCAGTGCGTCCGTGGGGCTTGCCATTCTGCTGAACAAGGCTCTGCGGGAAGAAAACCGCTTTTTGTACATGCTTAGTACTTGTATAAGTGACATTGGTACTGGCGTGTCTTACTACTATGTTGGCGTGTTTAATGTTAGAGACAGCAGCAACACTCCTGCGACATATTACCTCGCGCCTACATTCTTAGGTCTGTCTTTTATCGCTGTGATGGCAGCTCAGGCAGACAGGTACCACGCTGTTGTGTCTCCTTTCAAATACTACCATCGCATGACGCGCAATAGAACGATTGGTGTTATCGTTGCATACTGGGTTTATGCTTTTCTAGTTGTTGCAATGCATAACCTGTCACCACAGGGCGTAATCCGAAATTTTACAGGCATTAGCTCGTTTGTGGCAAATATAATGATGGTGGTAATCATGATTGGTCTGAACATTCGCCTGTTTATTATAGCCAAATATCAACTGGACAGGGAGCCACCATCAGAAGAACGGGACAATAAGCGCTCTTCAGTCAACCTCGTGTTAGTTGTGGTTGCATTTTTCTTGGTAACGTGGACTCCAATGTTCATCCATGTGATTATTTGTAATTTCACCGGCTTTAGATGTTACATGTTCATGAATGAAGGCACTGACCCCACTCGCATTTTACCTCGAATCAACTCAGCTCTCACCCCATTCTTGTACATGCGAGGCTGTACTGCCATCAGGACCACTGTGATCACCAAGGTGTGGAAACATTGTAAATGTTAGGCAGCTTTAATAGGCTTATGCCCTGTGGCGAAGTAGGCCTACCAACGATATAGCCTTTTAGGCCAGGAAAAGTAATGACTGCTTATCCATGTATTGTATTATTATTGCAATAATAATACAACTGTATTTCACTCGGTACAGTTTCTTTTGTTATTGATGCTGCTGCGCTAACAAGCAATGGTGTAGTAATCAAGAAAACCAGTAGGTGCCAATAGAGAACCATCCAGCCACTATGAAGCTACTAGAACACATGATCACCTTATGGTGGAAATGGAAATATAAAGTTGACTGAAATAAACTCGTAGGCTATGCACCAGGATGGATGATGATTGGATGATGTCCAATAAATGTAAGCACAGGTGAGATCATGATATATATACTTATTTTCAGTGTTGGGAGTAACTAGTTACTTTTGTAACCAGTTATATTCCACTTTTCAGTAACTAAGTAGTGTAACTCATTACTTTTAAAAATGTTTATAATATATTACAGTTACAATCTGAGTAACTCAAGTTACTTTCATTGAAATTAATTGCTTTAATATTATATTAAAACGACACTTCAGGACCAAAACATCACTTAAATACGGTCTGTGGCTTAAAGATTAATCAAATATTATGAGGAAAATGTGTTGTGACCTCACATTTCCATAAATTAATCCATAATCAGGTGTAAATGTAACAGAATTAGTGTTGTACAATGTCTTAACAAATGTGTGATTAGCTCAAAGTAACTCAAAGTAACTCAGAGTAATGTAACTCAGTTACATTTTTGAGACAGTAATATTGTAATACAAATGTATTACATTTTTCTCCCTGTAACTAGTAATATATAATGTATTACAATTTTAGAGTAACTTACCCAACACTGCTTATTTTGTAACTCTAACAAACTCAGCTGATAAAATATTTTGCAACATTTCCAAAATATTTTGATTTGATATTAAATCAGTTATTGTTATTATTATGATTATGGTTATGTTTTGTTATTGTTATTTATTATTATTAGGGCATATGATCCATCAGAACCAAATGCAGTGTTTGTGGCACTGTGTTGAAATTACTTAGTCAACAATTGTCACCTTAAAGTTGTGGTAGCTAATTTTTTAGTTGTAAATTATTAAACTTTGTGTTTTGCCCTAAAAAGTCTATGATAAATGCAGGACATTGTGAAAATTTAAGACCACTGTGTAACCTTTCTTCTTGTTTCTTTTTCTTTCTTCTTAGTCTGAATCTGAACTAAATAAAAAAGAAATTCAGCAGGAATCAAAAGCAGCTTTCTAATTGGCTGTGCTTGGGTGATCCTCTACAGTTTCACTTTGTTGTTTGTAAAAAGAGATTTATCGGCTGCAATTGCCATCAAATTGCTAAATTTAAGAGAAAATCAGCTTCCACACCTTTAAAATAACAGTGTTGAAGTGATAATTTAAGCAATTGTAAACTTGTCTTCAGTTAATCTCTCTTTATTCTCATAACTTGTCTGGATGAAAGACATGAAATTCGTATAATTTACTTTTTTCGAGCCCCAGCCCAAAATTGCCATTAAGTCCAGAGTAAAAAAAAAGTCACTCAAGTGCTTGCTTACAATGTATTGCAACAGGATAATCAAAATGAAGATTGGAAAGAGTGGGACTATCGTTTCAACAATGCTCTAAACAGTGACATTCACAACAATGTTATAGCAATGCCCCTAACGTGTTACGTTATGTAAGATATTAACACAAAGAAAAAAGAAATGTAAAAGAACAACAAAAATAGAATGTTACAAATCCTAAAACCATTAAACAAGTAATATTAAAACCCAAGATATGACAATTATTTAGGATAAATTTGTGGTGGTAAGTTCAAGTATCTGGGCTTGTGGATTACATTTAATAAAGACCCCAAGACAACAGATTACAGTGTTTTACTCCCAAGAAGCACAAAAACATTCCTGTGGCCCCAAACGTTTCTTTTTGCCTGCATAGACCTCCGATTTCCCTAACAATACTGGAAAAACCACATGATTACCTCCTAACTTTGATAAAAAAAAGACATTTTGTATCTACCCTGGTTAAATAAAGGTCAATAAAATATTTTGTTATAAATGTGTTATATTTTGGTGCTTGTCGTTTGAACTTTTAAATAATATAAAAAAAAAGGTTCCTCTCAAAAGTCTGTGTTTGTCATAAAAGGGCTCTAAACTTCAAGCTGCTATAGCAATAATACTCCAGAAGTAAATGGAAAAGTGCACCAAGACAGAGTAGACACTTACATATGTTTGTGTTCACCATCTTTGTAGTGTGAAAGTCAGAAGTATCATAGTATTGTAGTAATTATTCAATGTGCAAACAAAACACAGAGAAAAACTAACCACGTATCGCTTGAATTACTAACAATAATACGTAAATAATCAAATTCTAGTGTGTGAATGCAACATATACGGGAGAGGCTTATAGAAAATTGAGTAGGGTGCACAAAAGTGATGCAAATGATCAGTCAAAGGGTTGTAGTCCACCAGAATTTCTTGGTCAGCTAATGACATGCCTTGTCAGTAAGTTAGTCAATGAAAAGAGGGTTTATTCCAGATTCACCAAATAATTAAAGCTTTATTTTAAAACATTTCACCAATTTAAAACCCCGTGATTGCTGCAAGTAACTAGACCCATTCACCTTTTGGATTACAACAATAAACAAAAACCTGTCCTTCACCTCATTGAAATGACGTTAGCCTGTAGACAAAGGTGGTAAGTAACTCAAGTACTGTACTGTAGTAGTTTATTCAAAAATCTGATGACTTTCTACCTTTACTTCTTAGGTTTTTCAAGAAATATCTGTACTTTTTATTTCCTACATTTTTAAATCAGGCTAATTACTTGTTAGGTCCACAAATATTTTTTTTTCTTTCTCTCTCAAAGCTTTGCACGGACAAAAAAAAATAAAAAATCTGAATAATTATAACTGTTTCATCTCAAACTCAAAGGACACAACACATCAACATTGTGATTGTACTTTTTCCTTACAGTTTTTCTCAATTGGTTGGACTCATTTCTTGAAACTGAGACGACATTTTCAAAATAACATGCACAAATCTCAAAGCCAACTTGCAATTGTTCACAAATGAATTTCTCATTGCTTTTGTCAAATTGTCAGAGTCTTAGTCCAAGTCTCAAGTGTCTCAGTGCATCTTTGCAAATGGTTCTGTACAAGTCGCCCGTAGACAACACAATGAGCCCACATTTAGCACATTTTACATAAAAAGATCTTACTATTCCAAACTAATGGTCTGATTCTTAATCTAATGGTTTTCTTTCCAAAACCTGTCAGCATAGTTTCATTGTGTAAGTCCTCGTGTGCACAATCATCTGTTTCTTTGTCAGAACGAGTTAAGAACAAAATACCACAAACACTGTAATATTTACTTCTCACATCAATGTGCTGTTACAATATGATACTTTAAACATGACAAATAACCAGAAAAGTGACCAAAAAAATCAAATAAGAGAAAAATAAATCAGTAATTTTTGATACAGTTCAGTGAAGTGACGCATTGACTGTATTACTGTTTAAGTAAAACAGCAATACAGTTACAATAATAACTCATTCTGTACTGGCTGTTTAGATGAGAAAGAAGTTTAGTTCTGAAGCCTGTATGAACAGTTTTGAGAAAGAGATGAGTTTTTGCATGTGAGCTGTAAAGTTGCAGAGTAAAGTTACTTGAGTAGTGATCTTCAGTACTTTTGCCTCCTCTGCCAGTAGAATGCTGTATGTGTTGTGAACCAAACGACTAAAGATGTAAAACCCCAATCAGTAAAATTTAGCCCTATGAACCCTATAAGGCATTAAAGCAAATGCATCAGAGTTTAAAAGTTTACTGTTATAAATACATTTGTTTTTGGTTAATGCAGCAAATCAAAGAAACATCAACATTTAACATTAAGGAAAACTTGTTTGTTGCAGACTGGCCTTTCCTGGGAATTCCCACCTGTTAGACCAGTCTATAAAAGAAATTTAAATCCCAGGCANTCTAAACCCGAGGTAGAGGAGTTGGAGAAGGCTGCCAAGAGAAAGTGTGAGGCTGAAGAAGGAGCAGAATCTGGGATGGAAAAGAGAGTCAAACAGGAGGACACACAGGTGAGACACGTCTTAGATTGTGAATTAACTCTGAAAAGATTCAGTACCAAACTAAAGCTGTATTCCTTTTATTGTTCTTTCAGGATTCCACGACAGAGGATGGCGCTGCAGAGACCAGAGAGCCCAGCAAGCCTGTAGGTCAGTATCAAGATGGTTCTTAAAGGCAAATTTGGTTCTTCTTCTGTCACACTTGATTGATTGCGCACCAAAGTCTGGAGCGTGTACAAACTGCATTCATGTGGATGTGTTTACAGACAGGCATTGCTTCTTCAAACTTAAGTTTTTGCGTTTGTTAAAGCAGCAACAACGTTCAAGCTCAAAAAAATTAAATCAAGAATAAAACACAATATGGCTGCTAGTGAACATTTCTGCTCTAAATCCATATAGAATAATAATGTGTGCTGTTGTGTTTTAGGGACTGAGTTCATCCTGTTCTACTGTGATCTGTGTCATGTGAAATATTCGGATGAACAAGAGGCTCGAGTGTCTCACTGCAGCAGCAGAGAGCACTACATTAAATACAAGGTAATTATAGAACTGTTATTCTATTTCTTGCTACCAGCAGATACATGAATACTCTTAAGGGGTAACAATAAAATATTTATCTACTACAATTATACTCCAGACATTGTTTTTAAATAAATATACACACTCCTGATCAAAATCTTAAGACCAGTGTTGAAAAATGTCTTGAATTTACCTTTTACACATTTTGATCCTAATGAACAAATTGTCCCCCCAATGTATGCATTTACAATATACTGGTGTTATCAAAGCTGATTTTAAATAAACTTTTTTTTTTATAGGAAGTCACAGGAAAAGATCCGTGGAGCATCTGAAAGGAGACTTCATTACCCACAAATCTCGCCTTCTCACTTAAAGCGTGTTTTTTAAAACATTACTTCTGTTGTACATATAAAACAAGTGAATTGTCCTGATGTGTTGTGCTTACAAGATAAACTGTCACATTTGAATCAAACTTCTGTTCTGTACGCAAACATAATAAACACCTGTAACTGATTTAAAACATGACAACTCATTTGCATTTTCTATCGTTTTACAATAGTTTGCATTGTAGAAGTGTGAAAAATCTAGATGGTGGGAAGACGCCTTTTTTCCTATTAATAACTTTGTACTTTTGCCACAAAATACCTAAAAAGTAGCTCTACTCTTTTTCAGTCTGGTAATTAGCTCATTTTTTAACCGTCTCCTAATTCTTTCATTTACCGCCCTAATTGTTCTGTTGTGTCTTATTACTGTTCTTTGTGTTTATTTCTGCATTTTGTAGTAAGTAACACAGTAACAGAAAATAAAGCCAAAATAAAATACATTTTAAGCCGTCTTTTGGTCTACTCGTACAGGGTTTTCACTTATTAAAGTATTTTACAGTCATGGTAAATGACAAAAACAGCCAAATGTCATTAAACATAAAATGTCCTGGAAATGTATTTAGCGTACAATAAAATGTGTAAACAAGTGGGAACCCTGATACACGTTTCATTCTTCAAGGACAATATTTAATAGATGTTTTACAGCTAAAATTAATCTGGTAAATTGGTGTAAAATGATCTTTTAGATAGTTTATTAACACTGTCCAAAGTACAGAGTTATTAACTGGCTCTTCCTCACCATCTGGACTTATGACATTACATTCTGCACTGTGAACACAACCCACTGATACGTCAGTCATCTGTTTCGGATGTAATGAATACTATTTGTGTGTTCAAAGACATGTCTTTTATTAAAAAAAAAAAAAGTACAGTTATAAGAGGCAGTTTGTACAAGCAAAAATATTCTGACCAAAAGACAAAGTAAATGACATGTCTCAAAGCTAATTCTAAAGTGTCTTTTTTAATATACTAAAATATTCTAGAGTCGTCTTTCTCAAACTGGTACATGTGAGACGTGAAGTTATCTGCAGTTGTAATATTTGTTATACTGTTTTTAGTGACAAATGTATTCAGGCCTGATATTGTTCCAATTCAGATCTTGTTGTACTGAGAGCTAAATATGATCTTAAGTGGTAGGAACCACTGCACTAGACCATGCTCATTTAGTAAAATGTTTGTTTACAGTTATAAAAATATGTTTCTGGTGAAACACATTTGGACATGGTGTCCTCATTTCCGTATTGTGATGTCATCAATTTAGAATTCTGCTTTATTTCCTGTTATTTTTAACACATTCTGGATCTTTTTTTCACAAACGTGTTCTTGATTAACAAAAAATTATCATATTAACAACAGGTATTAAACTACCAAACAAAAGCTAAATTTTGAAAATCGTAAAAACCTGTCATATGCACTTTATTTTTCAAAGCTATTACCCTCAACAACAGAATTAGAATTAGCATTGAGACATCCCTTTATAAACACGTCCTAGATGGAGCTAAACAGACGCAAGCATTGAGCGAACACTAAACTCATTGAAGACAGTTTGAATACTTTTTGAAAATCCATGGATCACAAAAGAATGACCAGAATAATGAAACACTGCTGATTTTGGGTCAGAAAACCCACATTTGCCTGAATTGTTCAATAATGTTTAAACATGTCTATACTGTCCAAGACTGAATCATCTTCTTTGTTAGGCACACTAAATTCCACTTCAGTATACAAAACCCCCCTTTGGCTACTAGAACACATGATCACCTTATGGTGGAAATGGAAATATAAAGTTGACTGAAATAAACTCGTAGGCTATGCACCAGGATGGATGATGATTGGATGATGTCCAATAAATGTAAGCACAGGTGAGATCATGATATATATACTTATTTTCAGTGTTGGGAGTAACTAGTTACTTTTGTAACCAGTTATATTCCACTTTTCAGTAACTAAGTAGTGTAACTCATTACTTTTAAAAATGTTTATAATATATTACAGTTACAATCTGAGTAACTCAAGTTACTTTCATTGAAATTAATTGCTTTAATATTATATTAAAAACGACACTTCAGGACCAAAACATCACTTAAATACGGTCTGTGGCTTAAAGATTAATCAAATATTATGAGGAAATGTGTTGTGACCTCACATTTCCATAAATTAATCCATAATCAGGTGTAAATGTAACAGAATTAGTGTTGTACAATGTCTTAACAAATGTGTGATTAGCTCAAAGTAACTCAAAGTAACTCAGAGTAATGTAACTCAGTTACATTTTTGAGACAGTAATATTGTAATACAAATGTATTACATTTTTCTCCCTGTAACTAGTAATATATAATGTATTACAATTTTAGGAGTAACTTACCCAACACTGCTTATTTTGTAACTCTAACAAACTCAGCTGATAAAATATTTTGCAACATTTCCAAATATTTTGATTTGATATTAAATCAGTTATTGTTATTATTATGATTATGGTTATTGTTATTGTTATTGTTATTATTATTATTATTAGGGCATATGATCCACCAGAACCAAATGCAGTGTTTGTGGCACTGTGTTGAAATTACTTAGTCAACAATTGTCACCTAAAGTTGTGGTAGCTAATTTTTTTAGTTGTAAATTATTAAACTTTGTGTTTTGCCCTAAAAGTCTATGATAAATGCAGGACATTGTGAAAATTTAAGACCACTGTGTAACCTTTCTTCTTGTTTCTTTTTCTTTCTTCTTAGTCTGAATCTGAACTAAATAAAAAAGAAATTCAGCAGGAATCAAAAGCAGCTTTCTAATTGGCTGTGCTTGGTGATCCTCTACAGTTTCACTTTGTTGTTTGTAAAAAGAGATTTATAGGCTGCAATTGCCATCAAATTGCTAAATTTAAGAGAAATCAGCTTCCACACCTTTAAAAATAACAGTGTTGAAGTGATAATTTAAGCAATTGTAAACTTGTCTTCAGTTAATCTCTCTTTTATTCTCATAACTTTGTCTGGATGAAAGACATGAAATTCGTATAATTTACTTTTTTCGAGCCCCAGCCCAAAATTGCCATTAAGTCCAGAGTAAAAAAAAGTCACTCAAGTGCTTGCTTACAATGTATTGCAACAGGATAATCAAAATGAAGATTGGAAAGAGTGGGACTATCGTTTCAACAATGCTCTAAACAGTGACATTCACAACAATGTTATAGCAATGCCCCTAAACGTGTTACGTTATGTAAGATATTACACAAAGAAAAAAGAAATGTAAAAGAACAACAAAATAGAATGTTACAAATCCTAAAACCATTAAACAAGTAATATTAAAAACCCAAGATATGACAATTATTTAGGATAAATTTGTGGTGGTAAAGTTCAAGTATCTGGGCTTGTGGATTACATTTAATAAAGAACCCCAAGACAACAGATTACAGTGTTTTACTCCCAAGAAGCACAAAAACATTCCTGTGGCCCCAAACGTTCTCTTTTTGCCTGCATAGACCTCCGATTTCCCTAACAATACTGGAAAAACCACATGATTACCTCCTAAACTTTGATAAAAAAAAGACATTTTGTATCTACCCTGGTTAAATAAAGGTCAATAAAATATTTTGTTATAAATGTGTTATATTTTGGTGCTTGTCGTTTGAACTTTTAAAATAATAATAAAAAAAAAGGTTCCTCTCAAAAGTCTGTGTTTGTCATAAAAGGGCTCTAAACTTCAAGCTGCTATAGCAATAATACTCCAGAAGTAAATGGAAAAGTGCACCAAGACAGAGTAGACACTTACATATGTTTGTGTTCACCATCTTTGTAGTGTGAAAGTCAGAAGTATCATAGTATTGTAGTAATTATTCAATGTGCAAACAAAACACAGAGAAAAACTAACCACGTATCGCTTGAATTACTAACAATAATACGTAAATAATCAAATTCTAGTGTGTGAATGCAACATATACGGGAGAGGCTTATAGAAAATTGAGTAGGGTGCACAAAAGTGATGCAAATGATCAGTCAAAGGGTTGTAGTCCACAGAATTTCTTGGTCAGCTAATGACATGCCTTGTCAGTAAGTTAGTCAATGAAAAGAGGGTTTATTCCAGATTCACCAAATAATTAAAGCTTTATTTTAAAACATTTCACCAATTTAAAACCCCGTGATTGCTGCAAGTAACTAGACCCATTCACCTTTTGGATTACAACAATAAACAAAAACCTGTCCTTCACCTCATTGAAATGACGTTAGCCTGTAGACAAAGGTGGTAAGTAACTCAAGTACTGTACTGTAGTAGTTTATTCAAAAATCTGATGACTTTCTACCTTTACTTCTTAGGTTTTTCAAGAAATATCTGTACTTTTTATTTCCTACATTTTTAAATCAGGCTAATTACTTGTTAGGTCCACAAATATTTTTTTTTCTTTCTCTCTCAAAGCTTTGCACGGACAAAAAAAAATAAAAAATCTGAATAATTATAACTGTTTCATCTCAAACTCAAAGGACACAACACATCAACATTGTGATTGTACTTTTTCCTTACAGTTTTTCTCAATTGGTTGGACTCATTTCTTGAAACTGAGACGACATTTTCAAAATAACATGCACAAATCTCAAAGCCAACTTGCAATTGTTCACAAATGAATTTCTCATTGCTTTTGTCAAATTGTCAGAGTCTTAGTCCAAGTCTCAAGTGTCTCAGTGCATCTTTGCAAATGGTTCTGTACAAGTCGCCCGTAGACAACACAATGAGCCCACATTTAGCACATTTTACATAAAAAGATCTTACTATTCCAAACTAATGGTCTGATTCTTAATCTAATGGTTTTCTTTCCAAAACCTGTCAGCATAGTTTCATTGTGTAAGTCCTCGTGTGCACAATCATCTGTTTCTTTGTCAGAACGAGTTAAGAACAAAATACCACAAACACTGTAATATTTACTTCTCACATCAATGTGCTGTTACAATATGATACTTTAAACATGACAAATAACCAGAAAAGTGACCAAAAAAATCAAATAAGAGAAAAATAAATCAGTAATTTTTGATACAGTTCAGTGAAGTGACGCATTGACTGTATTACTGTTTAAGTAAAACAGCAATACAGTTACAATAATAACTCATTCTGTACTGGCTGTTTAGATGAGAAAGAAGTTTAGTTCTGAAGCCTGTATGAACAGTTTTGAGAAAGAGATGAGTTTTTGCATGTGAGCTGTAAAGTTGCAGAGTAAAGTTACTTGAGTAGTGATCTTCAGTACTTTTGCCTCCTCTGCCAGTAGAATGCTGTATGTGTTGTGAACCAAACGACTAAAGATGTAAAACCCCAATCAGTAAAATTTAGCCCTATGAACCCTATAAGGCATTAAAGCAAATGCATCAGAGTTTAAAAGTTTACTGTTATAAATACATTTGTTTTGGTTAATGCAGCAAATCAAAGAAACATCAACATTTAACATTAAGGAAAACTTGTTTGTTGCAGACTGGCCTTTCCTGGGAATTCCCACCTGTTAGACCAGTCTATAAAAGAAATTTAAATCCCAGGCATGCAGTGTATAGCACCACCCATGATGTCCTTTCTGTTGATGGGCATGGGGCAGTGACCTTCTTCAATGAACAAGAGCCAGGGATTGTCTTTTTTGTTGCCTCCCACTAGTTTTGCCAACGTTTTGATGATCCTCTTTAGTATCGCACTAGCTACTCTCATAATTTTCTTCAACTTGTCTGTGGGTCTTGCTATTCTGCTGAACAAGGCTCTGCGCAATGAAAGCCGTTTTTTGTACATGCTTAGTACTTGTGTAAGTGATCTCTGTACAGGAGTGTCTTACTACTATGTTGGTGTATTTGATGTTAGAGATATCCATGATTCACCAACAAAAACCATGTATATTGCTCCTACATTTTTAGGTTTGTCTGTGATGGCTATCCTGGTAGCACAGGCAGACAGGTACCATGCTATTGTGTCTCCTTTCAAATACTTTCAGCGCATAACACGCAACAGGACAATGTTCATTATAGCTGCTTACTGGGTACAAGCATTCTTTCTTGTTGGTGTAAGTAATCTGGTCAAAGCAGGGACGGCAAGGAGTGTCACCACTGTAAGTTCGTTTGTGGCAAATATACTTACAGTGGTTATTATGATAGGGCTGAACATTCGGTTATTCATTATTGCAAGATTTCAGCTGGACAGGGAGCCGCCTTCTGAAGAAAGGGATAATAAACGCTCATCTGTCTATCTCATTTTAGTAGTGGTAGCATTTTTCTTAATTGCATATGTGCCCCTCTTCACAAATGTCCTTTCCTGTACTTTCATGGGCTTAAAATGCTACATGTTTAAAAATGACGGCACTGATCCTTTGCGCATTTTGCCTCGAATCAATGCAGCTGTCACTCCTCTGCTGTATATGCGAGGTTGTGCTGCTATTAGAGTCACAGTGATGTCCAAGGTGTGGAAAGTCTGTACTAGAAGGTAACATAATTAACTGCATATAAATATATATACAGAGTAGATACCAGTGATGGTCTTTTTACAACAAAAAAAAAGAGCTTGGGGTACAAGCATAAATTTGGTAACATTTTGAGATGAACCTTTAAGTAGAAAATGAAGAAGCTACAAAAGTAGAAAACTATGTGAATGAAGCGGAGAGGCGGTACTATATCGATAACACATACACATGTGAAACATTAAAGATCAAAATGATAAAGTTTGACATCTAAAATATGTTTTCACTCATCCTCGCCTATCCAAGTCTGACGATGGTTATGCTTCTGTGTCACTCAAACAGGCATGAAAATGTTTCCTAAAGTGCTGAAACTTTTCTTTCATATATCTTGTTTGTGTGTTCTTGTAAATTTTTTATTTTAATCTTGTAACACTTTATCTAAACATTTTTTACTTTGTGACTTGAAGTTATTTATTCTCATTTTTTTCTCTCATACAATTTCAGCTTTTTTAAAGATACAATTGTGAGTTTAACCTCTAAATGTTAGAGGATAAAGTCTAACATTCCACATTGTACTTGTGATGAAGATTGCTTTTTGTTTTTGGTAAACTGTCAAACTGTTGAACTAAGAAATGTTGTGCATAAAATCATCCCTGAAATGGAGAGAAGAAAGTATTTGTTTTCTTTTTTTACGGCCCATAGCAATACTCAAAATTTGTCAAATTATGTATTTTGAATTGAATTGAACTGAACATAGCACATTGTACAAACTGTAAATTTAAAATACATTTTCATCTAACTAGACGTCTGTAGCCATTTTTTATATATTTTTTTGGAATACAAATTGTTTTGGTTTTCACAGGAAATGTTTTGTGTTTTTCTGACTAAGGCTTGTTGTTATGACTATAATGAATCCTGTTTTTATGAGAAAAGTTACTGTTTTCACGAGAAAAGTTGCAGTTGTACCACGGGATCCAATATGCCATCTGAAGAAGCTTCCTCTTGCATCTTGATGCATCATTTATGGAGCTTATACGCACATGTTTGTGTGAAGTATAACAACCTCATTGAGGCCTAACATCTATAGGCTGAAATAGCTTACAGGGGGGTCAGCCTGTAGTTTCCAGGACCCCAGGTTAGGTGTTTTCTGTCTGGGGGAGCCTGCTACCCTTTGATCTGGTCTCAACACCCACACTACATATACATACATGCATGCTAAGCAGAAGTGTAGGTTACTCAGCTTAGCTATAATTCCTTAAGTAGGTAGGCCTATCGGAGTAGGATGCTCTTCTATCAGAATACTTTTACGGAATATGCAAGTGAAAAAATGTCTATTTTGACAATATGAAATGATTTGGATACATTTAGGCTATTTGCATTTACACATTTTGTCCATCAGATGGTACATCCAAAAAGTTGCTACTCTTTATAAGTATCC
This sequence comes from Mugilogobius chulae, assembly GCA_038363315.1. Lineage (NCBI taxonomy): Eukaryota > Metazoa > Chordata > Actinopteri > Gobiiformes > Gobiidae > Mugilogobius > Mugilogobius chulae. The sequence goes on from CM076397.1 coordinate 41,683,979, forward strand.
TCTTAACTCTAGGCCTACTTAAATTCTTATGTTTAAGGCGGCAGGAATGCAACAGCACTCAGTTCCATAATTTTTTTAAAATGCCCAATTTTCTTGAGTTTAGCACTCACGCACTTTATCATCTCTCCATAATTTTAATGGGACAGAGACTCTTAAATGAAAACGCGAGTACCACCCACTTTTGCAATTTTGACTACAGAGGTGGCAAAAAAACAACAACCTAAGGTTCACTTCTAAAGCAAAAGTAAAGTTACATGTCTGAAAAATGACTCTAGTAAAAATAAGGTATAAGGTAAGGCTGTATGGCAGCACATCAGGAAAAAAAAAATAAATTTTTTTTTGAAAAACTTATTTTCAAAAAGTAAGTAGTAAAAAGTACAGATATTTCTTAAAATAAATGTAAGAATTAAAAGTAAAAAGTCACCAGACTGTCAAATAGTCAAGCAAAGAACAGATAACCTCAAATTTCAGTACTTGAGTAAACCCATACTCAACTTCTCTTTAAGTTTTAGACGGTGGAAAAAACAAGTCAATTAAAACATTATTTAGGAGTGGTCAGTGTGTGTTTGTTTTACACAGACAGAACTACCAGAGCCAACACCTTTAAATTTAGTCAAAGCCAAAAGTTGCTGCAGTTCCACTTTGTTACCTGATCTTCAAGTGGAGGCTGTAGTTTCGAGGGAAGCCACAAAGCGTCAGAAGAGACCCGTGGCTTTGGCACCGTGCCATGAAAGCGCAGCTTACTGACACACATGGCGTAACAACACAAACATCACAAGAGGGAAGTGGAAGTGGTGAAATTGCTGTGATGGTCAAATGGAACATATTTTGGCAGTTAACAAAAGCGACGCATTCAGTACAGTCGCGTCAATTAGTAGCGATCAATAAAGCTGGATAAAGTTAAGTGATGACCTGTTGAAAAGATGAAACTTAGCCTTCGCTAAATTCATTGGGATAGAGGCAAATCGAAATTTGAAATGCCAGAATTTAGCCCAACTGAATACGCCCACAAGGTTCAAGATGGAGAAATTGTTGCTTCAATAATTGAACACACTGATGTGATTCTTAAAACCAATCTCATCTCTTCTGAAAAACGATTGAACTAGGCATACGCTTATCTCACAAAAAGCATTAATTTCGTTAGACGAGCAGCCCTACACTTGCAGAGATGGGAACAGGCTTTAAGGGGTCCTTTTCAGCAGACGGGAGTCTTACGTGTGGCATCTGGCAGGTAAAGTTGCCAGGGGGTCCTGCGCTGAAAAAAAACACTAGACCCTCCCACAGTGGGATGTTTTGAGCGTCGCACTCGGGGCTGGTTTCTATTCAAATGTGGGTCAGGGGTGAGGAAGCCTAACGTCATAAGCTTGCAACATGGCGTCCCGAAGGCTGTGAGATGAGCAGGAGGATGGTAGCGAACGCTTGAGCACGAATCACCGATGTAACAAGGTAAGAAACCATATTTGAAATTGCACAAAGAAAATGCGTCATGTCCTTGATTCTAGCGTGTAAGTACTGGTAAGTGTGCTTGCCTTGGTGCATGGATTGTGGGCTTTTTGGCGTAGGCTACGCGCTAGTGTTTTTTTCCTACGGCGTGCCAACAAAAAGGGTTTGCCACTACCTCTCGCGGCTCTGATACACTGGTCCACAGTGATTACCCAATTTGACTGTATCAGTTACATTTTCGACTTATACAATTGTTGTAAGCTGTAGCTATAATGGCTGTCCAAGTACAGATGACGAGGAATGAAAAGCAATAGGCTACCAGGCTGGCAAAGTCATTATGCAGCAGCGGCTGCACGGTCGCCACAGCAGAGGATGCGCTTGGCTTCTTTTCTCCTTTAGCTACTATTCGGACGACAAAGTATCACATTTCATTTACATTTTTCAAACTTTAAACTATGATTTAAGCAAAGGTAGCTCAACATACACAATATAATCATACAGTCAAATGACTACGCGCAAAAACAAACAAAAAGAGCACCTTTAGATTACGGAATCCTGCTTCAGACAAAACGTCCTTATTGATAACCATTGATAGCCAATAAAGCCCAAGGTTCAAGAAAAACAAAATCCAGAGACTTTTCAGTTAAAAAAGTCATATATATAGGCTATCTGTAAAGATCTTTATAAAACCATCATGTGCTGCAGTTCAGAGGTCTCAGGTGTTGGTGCAGTTCAGCTCCTTGCCAACATGATTTAACACAAGCACAACCAGCAAAAAGATCTCAAAAAGTAAGAACAAGAGTAGGCTGCCATACAATCTAATGTGTATATTATCATTTATATAAAGAGAATCAAGATTAAAGACCAACAATTCTGATAGGTTTCTTCTATCTTTGATGTGTTTTAGGCTGTGTTAATTGTCTACAAATAGTAAAAATGATCCACCTTGACAAGTCTATGTTGGCTTTGGTTCAAATGGTGTCATGATTTAATTTTGTTATTTAGTTTGCTTTAGAGTATAATACCACTGTCTATGCCACTGCATGTATCATCATAGCCGTTTCCTGTCACAAACCTATAAGCTATTATAGCACAACATATTTAACCTATTTTAAGGAGAAGAAAGTTAATTATCAGGTCAAGTGATCAGTGTGACTTTACTTTGATTGCTATAGACTACAAAAAGGCCTCAAGGCTAATTTGAGGCCAGTGTGTGTGCCTCATGATCAGTTGGTTGGTCTTGCTTCACACTGGTTACTCCCTCCCCCTATACTTGAACCACACTATATGTTGTGTACATTGTAGATTATAGTAGCCTAAGTGTCCCAGCACAATGCAGTAAGAAGGCTACTTAGTCTATATGTTCTGCTGACATGCTGGACGAGGACTTATAGATTGTGCTGGGCTGTCGTATCTGAAGGGATCTGTCTGTTGGGCTGTGCTCCCCAGTGCAGCTTGTTTGAAGGCAGTGTGGTTAGTTCACTGGCAAAGTACCTCAGGGCAGGGTTGTTGTTCTTGAAGAAGAAACAGTCTTTGGAATGTAGTGCTGATAGCCAGAAGGTTATGCAGCGTTTAAGGGGAGGGGGTTGGCAGCTGTGTAAAACCTTGGACCATGCATACAGTGTCCTTCCTTACCCAACATACCCTCTGTCCTTAGCCAAAGCATTAGGCACCCAGGTCATGTGGGATTGCTGCTTTTATGAGCACTTTTATCTCATCGAGTGCTCATTGTTTCAACACAGAGGTCACTTATCAGCCCAATCAAAAGACCCATGCAATGTCAGAGGTTGGTTGCTTTGCTTCTAAAGATGTAACTGGTCCTAATCCAGACTAATTATACCATAATTAAATCTACTTTATTTTCTCTTTTCCTCAGTAGCACACTTAAGGTGTCCTGTAGCCTAAACTGTAAAATCACACAATCATCATAGCCATAATAAATTATATTACTGACTTAGATATGAGTTGCAGTCTCAAAAAAAAAAAAAAAATTACAACATCTTGTACCCACTGTGTCTTTGTATAGATTGCATAGAAATTATAACTTTGCATTATATGGGCTTTGCTCATTTAAGTTATAACAGAGAGTTGTGAAACATTATAACTAATTGTTTACAAATGATAAATACTACTAACCAATTTTTGTATTTTTTTATGTTGTTGAAGTAGTAACAAAAAAAAAACTAACAAAAAACACAATGTAAACTACTGCCCAAGACAGCTAACACATTGATCACTGCTGTAATGAAAAACAATCTTTATAATCTTGGTTTTGAAAAATAATTATAATAGTAGGCTGAATAATATAACATTTAAACATAAAACAACTAAAGTGTTTTCTAATACCCACAATCTTGCAGTGCAGAAAGCCTTTTTCCCCATGTTGCCCATTTGGCACATCTGGGTTACACGGCAGCACAGGCCCCTCCTGTGTGGAGATGCATGGGCTTCTTTTCATTCCGCTGCACCCTGGGCAGGTCTTGTTTGTCTGCAACATGGCTGAACTGGCCAAGTCTTAATTGGATGTGTTCAGCTCAGACTGTGGGAAGAATACTGCAAATACTGTAAGGATACTGTAATTTCTTGCTCAACATCATCATAACAATGGATTCATGCGCCTTTCCATTTGGAATCCAAATCTACATCAACGCTCCTCCCCAATATGCATCATCTTTGTCTGTAGTAGAGGTGGGAAAATATTTTGAACTTAAAGCAAAACTATGTCTCTGTCATGGGTACAAATTTTGGGGCATTTGGGTACATTTTCCTGAGAAACCGTGACTATGTTTAAAGTATGTTTGGATGTGTTTTTTCAATACTAAAGATACACACACACACATACAAAAAGTTGATAATGAATTTTCTAAGGCTGCACAATTTATCAAAATCAAATCAATAGAGCAATTTCAAAAGATACAATTAGCACATCGCAATGACTGCAATGTTTGGAGTACCATAAATTCCATCACAAACTACAAAATAATCTTGTGATTTTCTGCATCAAAGTGTTTAATTCTGCATCTTATATTGGTACTATAAACATGTCTTAAAACGGCTTAGATATTATTGTTTTATGAATTTCTTCACTGACATAATCTATTTTGTCAATGTGCCAGATAAATAAAAATGTGAACTCAAAACAGAAATCTATTTCTAAATAAAATTAATTCGCAATCGCAATAATGATCAGAAAAATCACAACTGAATATATTTCCCAAAATTTGCAATCCTAATTTACACAAGAAAATAGTTGGATTATCATTGAAGTTAAGCTCAGTTTTTTTTAAAGTGTTTTTAGAGTGTTTTAGAAGTGTTTTTTTAGATAGATAGATAGATAGATAGATAGATAGATAGATAGATAGATAGATAGATAGATAGATAGATAGATAGATAGATAGATAGATAGATAGATGTCTAAAAAGGTTATTTCACACTAGGACTGGGCGATCTGGGAAAAAATTTAATCACGATTTTTCATATTGATCAATCTTGATTTTCGAATAGATTTTGTTTAACCTTTTCAAAAACAAATGAAAAATGCCATTCATGAACATAAACAAAACAAACTTTTAATATGTCCCATTTATTTTATTTTTATTTTTTTTAACCCTATGTCAATTTTCTGCCTCAAAGTTTTTTAATGGGCCAGCCCTATTTCACACATCTAGTAATTTTTGTTAGCGGTTAAACCCATTATTTAAAGACGCTCTTCATTCAGATGGCCTTTAGCATGTTCGGATGTCACAGGAACACAACATTATTGTAATTTCCTCCGCATTGGCTTGTTTCAGTGTTTTGTCTTTTTTCCTGGATTAAAATGTGTATTCTGAACTGAATCCAATTTAAATCACAAATTGAATTGCAATTGCAATTTACAATTGGATGTTTTTCCCAAATTGTGTAGCCCTATTGTTTAAACTAGAAATGCTACGTAGAAACAACAATAAATTTAGTATTTATTCATATTTGTTTGATAATTAAGCCTTAGCTAATGCTTTAAAGGACATTTCTGTTGGAGTAACATAATATTGCTTGAGTAATGTTATTGAGGTTGTCAAATAAATAATTGTGATATTGTCCACTTCCAGTCGGTGGGGCACAAGATACAAAATTGTAGACTTTTTTTTGTGTGTCAATTAGGGCTGCACGATATTGAAAATTTCTGCGATATGCGATATGGGCTCTGAGATTGCGATATTCGATATTTTTGCGATATTTATTTTTCAATTAAGAATTTCTCTGTACATTTATTTAAAGACGTTATTACACAATTAAAACGATGTGCGTATAAACCGCACACGTTCTGTGTCTTAGTAATTGCTTAATCATTTTATTAACTTATTTTTATTGAGGCGCGGTCATGTTTTAGGACGATTTTTTACACGGCTTAGTTGCTGGTTGCTCTGAAAATCTGGCAACCGCAGTCGGTACCCCTACACACATTATGCCTGACAGGTCACAGCTTCATCACAACTAGTTTTTGTGCTTTTTCAATCTTGTTTTAAACCAACACAAATCACAAGAGTTGTTCTTAAGAGGAGAAGACGAGAACGGAGTCAAATCACTCGTCGCTAAAAACGGATGAATAATGCATAAAAATGTAACAAATTATTGCACATCCTTGCGATATGGATATTGCGCGTGTCAATATTGCGATATCGATATTTTTTCGATATATTGTGCAACCCTAGTGTCAATCTACCCTTTGTCATTCTTTAATTCTTGTAAATACTGTAATGTCATAATCATAAAAATTCACTACTAGTAAATCCTGTGTTTTATTAGAGTCTTCCTCCGTTGGTTTTGTATTAGCTGTTAACCTATGACCTTTCACAGTAGTAGGGTGTGTTTTGTTGTTGCGCCACAGAACTTTGGCTCACCTCTGGCCCCGTCTTTAGCTTTTAGCTTTCTGTACAGAGATTAGTGCCACAGCCGACCTCTCTGTGCTCACCTTCGCTGTATGAACGCTCACTCCCCAAGGTTTACTACCGCATGCCCTAATCCATAAACTCTCTGCAAATGCAAGGTACACCAAGGCTGCAGCAAATGACTCCATCAGGAGATTATCCTTATTTTGTGTGTACACGTTTGTCACACAACATCGTCATTGATTCACAATCAGTTTTGAAGCTGAACCTTGTTGTTCTCTAGGTAGTTAGTACTAAATTACATATATTTCTTTTATAAACATTAGATTGTGTGGGTCACATTTCTTAGACAATAAAACTAAAATTCAAAAATTCAATTGGGACTGATCCGGGCAGTTTATTCACTGTATTGTTAGTTTAGTTACGTCAGTCATTCCGTATAGGTCATATGATGCAAGTGTGTTAATGTGCTGTTAACATTGATTAGAAATTACTTTGCAGCTTCTTGCTGTGTGGCTACTCTAGCTTTAAACTACAGAGGTAGCGCTGTGGGCAAGGTAAGCTGATTCCTTGAGTGCTTGAAGGGGGATATCATTGAAGCTGGCTGAACCATGTTGGCCAAATTTGGTCAGAGAATTTTGTTTCCTTTAAAACTTGCTTACCTGCATTAAGTGTGTGTGACTGGACAAAATCGTAGGAGAAACAGATAAACATACAGTAATTTGCACAGCTCATTTTAATATTCAATATCACAGCTATGTCTATATCTGCTACCATTTGGTTTGAGGACAGTTTTCCTGGGCCTACACGTGTCCCACCCTAGCTGCATATAGATCAGCCGTAATCCATTAGCGGCTCCCTGGAATCCAGCCGGCACTGCACAGCACCAGAGGGGCCAAAGGGAGAGGGTAGCAGTGTGGGTGAGGGGGGAGGAGGGATGAGAAGAGGAAGGGGTGGGGGAGGGTGAGCTGGCTTCTTTAGAGTGAGCCCAGCCCCCTTTTATGTTGGTCTGCTGGAAAAGCCTCTTGAATCCCACCATAAAGCCTGCAGAGGTGTGTATATGTTGAGAGATGGTCTTGACTGATATATGGCTTCCTGGCTGGCATCGCACTAAAGCTCCTAGTCTTCTTTTCCATTACTGGTGTCAAAACGGAGCAGTGTCCACCCCATGTGGCTCAGTCTAATAGAGTTCACATCAGATAATGCATTCTAAAAATCGTAGTGTGCTTTAAATCAGAGCCAGGAGATTGTCTTTGCAATGCATGCCCAGTAAAAAGCTGGTGAAGCTGTAGAGGGATGTTGTAGAAAACTGGGGGAGGGGAGGATGGCCAGAATAAGTGTAAATGAAGAGGAGACAAGCTCAGGCCTGAGCTGAGAGTAATGACCGCTCCAGCTGATTGTATCAGCCTGACTGACTTCCAAACAGCTTTCGTCATTGTAGATATGAGGTTTTGATCACACACTTTTTACTTGGGTGAGAAACTTCTCAGTCTCTTTCCAATAATGGTTTAATATGTTTTGAATAAGAAATAAAATAAAACAACACAGCTTTTATCCAGCTTTTTTTAAGTCAAAACTGTTGTGAGTGCAATAATTAGTGTCATTGCTTGTCCAGTCCCCAAAACTGTTTTGGTCAGTTTCATATGAAGATCTCTCCCTGGAGGATCAGATGCTCTGTGTGTATCTGTGCCACACCCTCTCCCCCCACTCTTTGGCTCTGGCTCGTGTAGTTTTACCTGCTCAGGTGTCACCTAATCCCTCCCCTGGCCTACTGTGCCACTGCCCCCCGCCTCGAGACAATGGAGCAGGGTTGACATTACCATGACCTAATGCAGAGTAGTCAGAACTTTTTTCAAAGAGGGTAACCCACCAAAACTTGAGTTACCTCAGTGAACGAGAGAGAATCTGAATGCTGGTCAATGGATGAGTAGTTACTTTACACTTTTTCATCTCCACCCCATGTCTTTTGTGCCAAAACACTGGCAATGTGTCAAACCAAACCTGATCTGTTGAGGTGCAATTAGTCTAAAAGGAAAATGATAGCAGTGAATGTTTAAGCAACACTTGCACAAGGTTGTTGTACACTTAACTTGGACACATAAAGAACAAGCATATCACAATATTAGTATGCAGCCTTTATTATGAAAGAACAAGAAAAATTATGAAATGTATGTTATGTAAATATATCTCAAATTTTATCTTTTACTGGCGTGTTGTATCTTTATTTTCACCCACCACAATTTTGCTAACTTTTTTTTTTTTTTCAGCTTCAGGTGGTGCATGTGACTGAAGCCAGAGAAGGAAAGTGGAAATGGAACTGCCAAATCATGCCAAACAACTGTTGCTGCAACTCAACCAGCAGAGAGCCAAGGGCTTCTTGTGTGATGTCATCATTGTCGTGGAGAATGCACTTTTCCGTGCCCACAAGAACATCTTGGCAGCAAGTAGCATATACTTTAAGTCCCTGGTCCTTCATGATAACCTCATTAACCTGGACACAGAAATGGTTAACCCATCTGTGTTCAGACAAGTCTTGGACTTTATCTACACTGGAAAGCTCCTTTCCTCTTCTGACCTGAGCAATGAGCAAAACTTCAGTGCCCTCTTAACCGCAGCTAGCTACCTCCAGCTCCATGACCTTGCTGCTCTGTGCAGAAAGAGACTGAAACGTGGTGGGAAGCCCTTGCCAGGTAAACCCTCCATTCCAGGCCCTCTTAGTCGCTTACGCTTCAACAACCAGCACCTTTCCTCCTCCACCCCCACAGGGCCTAATAACCACTACCCCCCCACATCCTCAGACACTGACCAGCCACAGCCCGATGAAGGCCTTCGGGACAAGCTCTCAGATGATGAGATGTTTGTTGGCAGCTCTGGGAAAAATGCAGGGAATGGCAGTAGTAATGGAAACCTCAGCAGTGGTGGGAGCGCTGGAGAGCCTGATCTTGGGTTAGATCTGTCCAAAAAGAGCCCCCCTCAGCAGGAACTGCCACTGATGCCCTCAGCCCTCACAGCAACTCCCAGGAATCCCCTCAATCTGCCTCAGTATCCACAACCAACAGTGCCTCACTGGATGACTCTTCAACCACACTCCCCGGAGTGGACAACTGCTTGGACCCTGTAGAGGTCTCCTCCAAAGTCTCTGAAGATGGCCCATTGCAACCTGATGGACCACCTCCTCAGAAAAGATCTAGACAGGGGTCTAGAAAAAATGAATGGCCCAGGAGAGAAACATCAGGATTGAAATCTGAAGATCTTGACAGGCCCTTGGTTAATGGGGTCATAGTTGGTCCCAAAGATGGCCGCTCCTCTAGTGGTGCTGGTGCGGGCAGTGCTAGCAGCTTTACCTCTGAACAGTCATATCAGTGTAAAGATGAAGATGATGTGGGGAGAATGGCCAGGACCACAGTGAGGACAGTGCTCAGAGTGATGGAGAGAGCACTGGGTGTCGAGGAAACGGAACAGGCCATCGCAGCACCAACTATGTTTACCGTCAGGAAGGTTTTGAGCCAGCTTTAGGGGACAACCTGTACGTGTGCATTCCATGTGGCAAGGGCTTTCCCAGTTCTGAGCAGCTCAATGCCCATGTGGAGACGCACACAGAGGATGAGCTCTACATCAAAGAGGAGGGAGGAACCTCGGTGAAGGAGGAAGATGAGGAGGAAGCTGAGGATCTCTCTGCCACAGTAGGCCCCTCTAGTTTCGGCTCAGAAACACGTCCATTCAAGTGCACAGTTTGCAGTAAGAGCTACAAAGACCCAGCAACATTAAGGCAACATGAAAAGAGCCACTGGCTGACCAGGCCCTTTCCGTGCAACATCTGTGGCAAAATGTTCACCCAGCGAGGAACCATGACACGCCACATGCGCAGCCACCTCGGCCTCAAGCCGTTTGCATGTGAGGAGTGCGGCATGCGCTTCACGCGGCAATACCGTCTTACAGAGCACATGCGCGTCCACTCTGGGGAGAAACCATATGAATGCCAACTGTGTGGGGGCAAGTTCACCCAACAGCGCAACCTCATCAGTCATCTGAGAATGCACACCTCACCATCTTAGAAACAAACTAAGCCAAAGAACTCTGGGAATAAAATAAGAACATTTGTCTACATTTTTTCATAAAGCAAAGAAATGCACATGTGCACAACATTTTACTTGTCATATCCCATCTGACAACACCTTGGTTAAGTGAAAAATGGAGTGTCTTCAAGCCACAGCTGGTTGGCTCTTGTGGATAGTCAGATCCAGTTAAATGATGTCTGCTGCTCACCTTATAAATCCAGAAGGACTATCTCACTACTAAATTATGTAGCCACAATTAAGGGGTATAACTGCTACAATTAAAAATGTGAATCTGGGCGCTGGTGAAATGTTAGATCCCTTTTTATTCCTCAGTCAACCAGCTACATTTATAACTAGCTACATTTCTCAACTGTTCCTTAACATTCTGCTATACAAGGATTGTATGTATTACAGTGCTACTTTGACCAAAAAACCTTTGCAAACTTATACTGGCAATAATATATCAAAGTTGTTTTTTAGCCTGACAGCTTTATATCTTTTGATGGTGGTGGGTAACTGGGTTTGGGACCATCTCCTTGCTTTAAAAGAAAACCCAGAAAGAAGGCGGTAACATTTGATAATATTTTGTCAAGACAAGTACCGTACAATGCATCTCTACAGCTATCCATAAAAGGTGGTCATGAATTTATTTTTGCCTGCTTGTGCACCCAGGAAAGAGGTCCTGGTCAGTGGTACATGTTTACTTAAAGAACTTTTAATGTTTCAGTGAATGTTTAAACTGGAAGTCTTGGGATTTTTCTTGTAGAGGGGAAGGACTTTGGGCTGGGGGGTGGGTTTACTTTATTGAAATGGTCAGAAGAGGGTGTGTTAGTCTGAACTCTGTTCAGTCGGTACATTTTTTATTTTATTTTCTTGACTGTATAGCTTTCCTCCCCTCATGAAAAGAAAAGTCTATTTGGCTTTTAACTTTGCTACCTCTGATATTCTTTTACAAACTCTATGTTCTTTAGTTGAAAGTTCCTATGTAATTATTGTATAAAGTGTGTAGATTATGGTAACTTCTCACTTGATGCTTTAACCTGCCCATCTCTCAACACAGGTTTTGAATGCTCCTGAGATCTTACAAATTATATTGTTTCTTGCCTTTTTTTTAACTTAAATTTAGCTTTGGTGTCTTTTCTCAATGTGGTGCCAGTTCAGAGTGCACTGCAGCTGCTGACTGGAGCCAATTGTTAGTTTAGATGTAAAGTGTTCCAAAGATCTTTGAATGTCATGGAGAACAAAGCTAACTAACACATTGCTAGAAGTTCATAACCAAAGTTTTTATTTTTTTTAAAGATGTACTTAAGATAAATAGCATACTAAATTATTTCATTTTTATTTTGCTGTAAAAAATATTATATTCTAATGACAAAGAAACACTAGCCAATGAATGAGGAAGGAAAGCTTGTGCTGATTGGTGGGCTGGTATGAACTTTACATAAGATGGTAAAGTTTAAAACATGTCTTCATTTTTATCTAGAGTCCTTATCACTTTATATTCCCTGACTTTAATGACAGGACTTGATGAAATTGTATGTGTTCTGTTCAGACCAAAAAGTAAAGAAAAAGATAGGAATTATAATCAGAATTTTAAATGTGAAGTTAAAGTTGCTCGTTAGTCTTTGAGCCAGAATTGTGAAAACTTGTACTAAGAAGGGAAAAGTATGGATGCACTGGATAAATGGACATATCGTTGCCTGCCTGGACTATATCCTTATTCTGATTACAGCATCATACAAGAAATGACCAACTGTAACAGCAAAAACTTGACTTCCACTTAAGAAATGATAACACAGCGATTAGCTTGAAAGTTGCTGATGTGTCTCCTGTCCATTGCATCCACACTTTAAACAGTCACACTGTGCAGCATGAACCTTCGCTACAAGTTTTTGATATGTAGGCATTCCTCTATTGTATTGGTTTATGCTTTTGGTTTATATTCCTCCTTTGTCCTCATGTTATGGTCTGTGAATCGTTTGTTCTTACGGATGCAGCTCCACAAGCATTTTAAGGTACCTGTGTCACGAAATAGTGGAGTTGTTATTTGCTTCTGCTGAATTTTGGTGTCTTGCTGTCGAGCAGTCTAGTGATTGCATGGTACATCTATGCTTTTCCCACACACACCCTTTACATCTAAAAGCATATAGCTCATTGTTGCTTGTGATCCCTTCTGATTGAAAAGGGAATCTACAATGCATTGCCTTCAAGTTATTGTACTTGTCAGCACTTACTGCAGTACAGTGGAATGTAATGCAAAAAGTGCATTTGTACAACAATTATCTAGCCATCTCTGCAAACTTATTTGCAGCTACATTTGTATGCTTGCTTGTTAGATGAGAAACTCCAAACTGTGACCATACTACTATAACTGCTAGTACTACTACTCGAATACTTCAGGGATTGTTCTGCATCTGTGAATGCAGACTCTCAGCTACATTTGTAAGACATAGTATTGTATCGATTTGTCTGTATTTTGACAATGGGAAAGGCAAAACACTAGTTTCATACTTTAAACTTACTGGGGGGTACTTTTTTCAACTAACACAAGCCTTGGCAAAGGCGAGGCAGCTCAGACTTGTCAGCATTTTTGTTTATGACCGTTTGTTTTCAGTAGTTGCAAAGTTGTACAAAGAACTAAGACAAAAAAGCTCATACCCAAATTCACAAACTCTATTTTTAAACCAAAGCACATTTGAATGACTATAGAACCATGTGTGGCTCTAAAAAAGAAACATGTATTTATCTCATTGTTTACAAACTTACAGTTTTACAGACCTCAGTGGGGGCTTGGCCAGTCAGAGAAACGTGTTTTTTTTAAAGCATTATAAGAGGTTGCTGCCAAATATTTATAAAGCGTCACTTCAAACATAGGCTTAGCTGAATATTTATTAGTTGGGAGGCGGTGTGGTTTAATGCCAGCTGGCTGTGGGGTGACCCCCATGTCCCAGTCCCCTTGCCCTCTGGCCTGTCTTGTGATGGGGTGGGGGTGGGCAGTGTGTCCTTGATGTATTAATCAAAAGGCATTGTTTGTGAAACCTCCGTGTTTCCTAAATGCACTTGAAAACTCTGCTGCTTGGGAGTGTCGAACCAAGAGCTTCTTATTTAGTCTGATGCTGGCGCTTTTTAAACCTGGTGAATGTAGTTTGTGGTCAGGTCTAAAGACAAGTAACTGCTAGTCTTACTGTGAATGTTATTTGTTTTTTATCTACTTGTATAATTTTTGCAGATACTTGAGCCGACTGTGGCTAATGTGGCACAAACCTCTGGCTGGCCCAGCTTCTTTGATACCAAGTTGGTGCAAACACTTAATGACAGTGTTGTTTTTTATCAAATGTCTATTGTCAGTGATGAATGTATTTATTTCGGGTCCTGAACTCACCTCTTCAAAGATTTTACTCAAGTGTGTGAGACTGAGGTGGAGGCAGGACCCTGGTTTTATTTTTTGTTTTGAGGATTTCAAGCTGAGAATCAAAATATGATACAAAACATAGCCATTTACCACAATCTGTGAAAGTGACATTGTAATGTGACTTTTTATGTACTTTTCTTTCCGACACGATGATTATGGTCTATGGCATTTTAATATCATTCTTCTCAGTAGTATCACAAAATGGGTAATTTGTGCCCATGTGTTTTTGAGTTCTAGCTGAATGTGAAACAGGGGGGCTGAACTTTGACCCCTGTGTGTATCCATGGACACAGATAGGATGACCTGCCTGTGCAGCATGGAGTCTACTGTATGTTTTCATTGTGCTCGTCCTGGGTGTTGCCATTCTGCTACTTTTCTACAAACAAATAGGACTACAAACGCCTCAATACTGTTGTACATCTTTCATTATATTTTAATGTTTACTCTTAGCCTGTTATTCCAAGTTTGGAAACTAAGGAAACATAGCTTTACTAAGTGCACTTTGCATGTTTTTCGAAAACCACTGAGATAAAAGACCCAAATGCTTTCATATCACTTCTCATTAACAGTTTACTGTCTTTATCTTACCTCATCTTTCTTGTGTGTTCAATGTATGATCACATCATAGTGTTACAAAAGCTTTAAGAAAGAAACAGTCTTTTGTGTCTGCTTGAGTATTGAAGTATCCACCTACTCTGTTCCTAGTTGTGGTCAGACCTCCCAGCGTGTGCTGCGTGTAGTGGAGGACTTATTCTGGCCCTTTAAAAGTAGCTGCATGCTTTATAACTCGTAGACGAACCCAAAGGCATTTCTAAATGGCCACTAATGTCATTTAAATACAAGCTTTATAGTCATAGACATTATTCACCCTGACCCCTGCTATGGTCTTCTGACCTACACAATTAAGTATTTTTAAGATTGCATCTTCATATTATTAGAAAAAACACAAAAATACCCAACCTTCTGAAAGTTTAGAGCTTTTAGCATCATCTCATATGTTTTTAGTGTTCAGCCGTCCATTCCTGACCAGAACACAGTAAACATTTCGTCTCCCTTATATCCAAAGTTTGCCCGAAGAGTTTCTTAGTTGGATTACTCAGTTGCCACAAGCCTTCACACTATTTTCTCCAGAAGCAGCCTTTCAATAATGCATTAGGATCTATGGGCTAAGAGGATCGCAGGATGGACATGCGGCATCTTTGCAGCTGAATTATTAAAGATCTAGTAGCCCTCCCCTTTGGCAAACACACATCTAACATGCAAAGGTATACACACCCAGGTATACCTCTGCTGCTTGTATGCACACACTTCCCACTAATGCCCTTGTCTTAACTTCAGACAGCAGCTCAATAACATGCAACCAGTATAGTGTTAGTCCTTTATTTTGGCAGCAATGGCAGCACCCAGGCTGATCTCTCTATCTCCACTCCTCAGAGAGCTCGAATTCAGGTCAGAGCCACCGTCAATGGGGCTCACAAACTCAAAGTGTCATAAAAGTGTAATACAGCTGACCTCAGCACTCACAACCTTGCAGTCTTAATGTACAGCAGTGAGGAAAAATAAACTGTTATTTTATGATCTTTTCATTAAAAGCTTGATTGAAAACCACTTCTGTGTTGGACTGTATTTTCACCATCTGCTTTTTTTCCCCCCGCTGAATTTGTGTTCTAAACTATTTACTCCAAGCAAGGTTTTTGAATAACTAGACCAATATGTCCTTGTAACATTGATTAGGTCCATTTCATCTTTGCAAAAGCTGTTATAATCACATATCACAAACCAAAATATATGAGCCAGACTGCGAGTGTACACACAAAACAAGAGTGAATGACAGCATCCGGGTACAGCCCGGTTACACAGCACAAACATAGGCTCACAATTAACATAGAAAATGTTTTTGCTCAACCACAAGGCAAAAGTGAAGTGGAATATAAGGTTAATGCAAAAAGAAAAATAATAATTGGAATGAAAATATGTTTAAATGTTAATTTTTTAGTGTTTAAATTGTTGTAAGTAAACATTTGCAGAAAATTTGACCCACAATATTTTCATTTTATCTAATTTGTATATTTTTTCCTTTCATTGTAATAGAAAAGCACAACTCCTAGCATATTTCTACTTTGAAAATTCAAAGCACAAAGTTTTATGATGATTATACCATTTACATTTTCTCTATACGTTAAGTGACAGAAAAAGTTCGCTTGACAAACCTGATTTTTGTCCTTACATTTGTTTTCACAACATATTAACACCGCAATAAAATATAGTTTAAATATTTATTTCTAATTGTACTTAAAGCTTTAAATCTATTCTGAGCATAGTTCCTGAGTGAGTAGCTGGCACATCCACCATGAATCTGGTGCCATTAGCCATGCATGTGCCCCAGAGGTGTCACATGCTAAATGACCCTGAATGGGAGGTCCAGGGATAAACAATAGTCCTGGTGTTGATAGCCCGCTCTGCCCTCCCCCAACAGTTCCCTGCCCCATGAGGACCAGTGCCAAAGCCACACAATAGTGGGTGCTTACAGGGGGTGGCGCGACGAGTTGCTCCTCTGGGGCTATCTCAGGTGAATGGTGTTTTTTCTGGGAAGCATAGACTAACTGGAGGGAGAGCATTTATTTGTTAAGAGTTATTGAGCATCTTGTTCTAAAGTACCCCCTAAAAGTAGGTGATTGTGGGAACATGTGTGGAATGTACCAGGGTCTGCTCAGGTGGGCCCAGACCTGCCTCTGCCTGTCTATAATGAGTGGAATGTGGATGAGGGTTGACTGGGCTGCCCGTGGTGGGCCAGGGAGGTGGACTGTCTGATTAGAAGAGGTACACAAAACCCACACCCAGCTTTATCTGCTCTGTCCTCCTGTTCACTGTCAGTCTTTGTTTTGGGTTATGGGTTTCGTTTAAGTTTAGTAACATTACTGTGACACTGTTCTGTGATTTAACAGCACTTAAATGAAAAATTGAGATGACAGTACAGAGTACTTCACAGTGTAAATTGACTTTACACGTGTGGGGTTTCTACTTTGCTCTACATCATTCACAAACACCAATACAAGATGGTGGGACAGTAGAGGAACAAAAGGCCCAGCCCAAACTATTAATAGGCATTTGACAGAAGATGTGTTTGAGGTGTGGTCCTTCAGATAAGCATGATATTTTAGCAACTAGTGGTAAGTGGTCTCTATTAATTAAGCATCTTTCAAGGCGCACGTGCAAGAGAAACAATTTTATAAAAAAAAGAAAACGATTTTAGGTGATTCTGTTTATTAAAATCAACCTAAAATTTAATTTATTAAATGCCTTGAGGTTTGTGTTTTGATACATGAATGTGAAATTTTAAACATTTCTTAGGATCCCGTATCAGTGGTCGCGTAACAATTTTGTCTTTCTCAGTTATAGACTTTTTACTATTGATAAACATACAGTTGTTTCAAACATTAAAGTGAAAATTTTTTTCCCAAATACATAATGTAAAATATTAGATTCCTTGTAATGAAAATTCATCTCCTGTAAACTAAATGTGCCATATTCTCTGTGCTAAATTTATTCTATGAACTCAAAATAAAGTAAATTAATCAAGCAATCAAAAATAGTACAGCATCAAAACAATAATTATTTGTAAAATTAACCAAATTATGTTGAAAAAGCTAAGAAGTTGTTTGCGCACTGTTCTGATGCAGCTCCAGAGAAGAAAAATGTATGCATTCACATCATAGATGCATATCTACAGTGTTTTGATGCCCATCAATTATTAACAGTGTTATGAATTAATGCCTACAGTGTGTAGGTTGTGTAGCATGGGACTGCAGAGGGGAGTGATCTGGGGAAATGTTGATTCATGGTCTTCACCTGTGCAACAAAGCTGTGTCCTGTATAGAACAGGTTCCAACATTTCTTTGTGCTGCATCTTTTAATCCAGTTGCCGATGCCCGTGGGGCCCTTCTTTCTATCCACATAGTTAACCATGCCCTCCTCCTTCTGCCTCTTCCTCAGGGAAGAGCACACTGCCTCCTGTCCCAGTGGGAGAAACACGTGTCTTGGCACAAAAGTGCAATGCTGCAGGCAATGTATATATCTCCATTTGTGTGGGATTTCATTGATTTTTGCTGAAGGAGTTTGCACATATAGGACAACAGCCTGCTTCGGCACTAGCTCATTATTTCATCACACACACACAAATGTCTTCTAGTATGAGGATTCTCTTCCTCCTTCATCAATAACCCATCAGTATTGACGGCCTGAGTATGCTCTCAATCAATAGCTGATCTTAAATTCACTGGTTCTGTTTTTGTATCATGGGGATGCTGGCCAAGGCTGGTTCGGAAGCATAACAGAAACTACAAGGTCACGTTGGGCAGTGCACACTAAAATGTTTTAAAAAGAGAATGGTAGTTTGGAAAAGTTACCTGGTGTTACCTTGTTTGATTGTTTTGTTCATCATAATCATATTTTTTTACTTTCTATTGCAGGCACTGACATTAGTTTGTGGGTTTGCTTCTGCAAAATGAACCTGTGCAATCCTCCATCCAAGACAACTTTGCAAAGAAATGCCATTGCAGATAAAAAAAAAAAAAACAGGCAATAGCCTTCCACTGTGAAAATCATCTGAAACTGAGGTGGCAGGTGCAGCCTTGTTCTTTGTACCCCCTTCAAAAACAGTTAAGACTAAATACAGTACAGATTTGGACGCCCATTTTCATTTGATTTTTATAGTCCAGAAATGAATCTTTTTTGAGGCTTAATTCTTTATATCACAAGGTTGCAGTCTGAATGAAGGCTGGACTGCTGAGTCACTGAAATCCTATTGGTGAAAGACTCAGAGGAAAAAGGCAGTGTGGGGCAGAAAGAGAAGAGGCAGGTGGTGGGCATCGCTGCAGCTTTAGCCCGCCAACCGAGTCTTTTCAGCTGGCACACAACTGCTCGGCTCGGCTGCCATAGAGGCCCTGCTTTCCATCAGAATATTCCCCCTCTCTGCCCCCTCTCCAAATGATAAACGAGGAGAACAGGCTTGGAGCTGAATAATAGGATCCTTTCTCTGTGCCGCTGCCATGTGTGAGTGCAGGAACAATGAGCAAGAGCGGGAGGGGAAGTGATTCAAAGTGAGATTTTCACCTGCTCTCTTCAACCCAAGCCCGCGCCTTTCAGAGCATGCTAATGTCAGTTCATTTGCCTGTTACTGTAAGCCTCCACAGTCTCTGAAACACCCTCACCTCTTTTATTTTGTGAAAGATAGTTTAGATAAATGAGCCCAGATAACTATTTAGGTAATCAGACTCATTATCTTCATTAAACTTAGACAACATTGGATCTTGAAGCTAGGGAACACCTTTGGTTGTAATTCTGTGGTTTAGGACATAATGTCAACATAGACATTTCTTGACACCTGTGAAGGGGTTCCCCTAGAAGTATACCTATTATCTAAAGAAGAAACGCTTAGCAGGATTTCACATTTTCTACCATTTTTTTGTGTTTTGTCCCAATATAAATAAAGAAACCTGAATGTACATACAGTAGGATATGATGTTGTTGTCTACATTTAATCAGCGCAGAAGGTAATCATCAGTTTCATTAAGAGTGATTAATCATGCAAACCGCTTTACAGATTCCCTTAAAGACAATTTTATGGACAATCTCATAGTGCCAGAGTCAGAGAATGATGAAGATAAAGACTAATCATTGTCATGCTTCATGGGTAAACACAATTATGTACGACTGACTCTCCCACACACAGTACAGCTTATCTCTGCTGTGATTGTAATTTCCTTTGCCAGAATTAAAACTTGTGTTCAATAACTTAGCGTATACACAAAACGGGCAACAATATGAATTTGTCTCTGACTAAATTATCTATTATTAAAAAATAAGCTTGTATTAATATTTGCATAATCTCTCTTGTATATTCAGAAAATATACATATTCAGTTTTCAACTCATTATCATAAAATGGTCATATTAAATTGTTAGTTGAACTATAAAGTAGGATTTACGACTTATATTTCTAAAAATGAACAGAAAATAGTCATCTAAGGACTGCATTCAAATCAACATATTCCCACATTGATTTGGAGAAAAAAACCAAATGCTGCCTTCTTTATATTTGATGTCATTGTAGTGTGAGCTGTGCCATGGGGCCGTGACAAGAAAGAGGACACAGATAAAGGTGAGTTAGTTGTATGTTTGAATGAAAGCTCCAGTGACTAGAGTTACACCCTTTGCCCTGAAGCCAGCAGAGTGCATTGTGGGAAGGAGGTCAGTTGGCAGTCTCACCCCGGGGAGTATCTGAGATTAGGCTGTGCAGTCACTCACATGAATATGCACCCATGCTTTGTAAACAGGGCTAGTCTGCAAATAGAGTGACTGTATAACAAAACGCTATTGTTGAAACTATAACGACTCTACTGCAGATTTTGAAGTCACAAACAATTTGACAGCGGGTTTTCAAACTTACTAGAAAGCGTTTTAGCAGTATACCTGTTCAGCAACGCCAGCGATAACAGTGAAGTTAGTAGTAAATGTAAATGCCACAGCAAATCTTAGTACTTATTGGCTTGTTTTTCACAGGTTCTAGATGCAAAAACCTTCACACGTTTGACACAAGCACAATAAGACTGGTGTCTGGACTTACACTTTTATAGATTATTAAGTGTTTACACAATAACATAGAATTGGAGCTGGACCATGATCCAAAACTCACAGTAGATAAGAAAGCTGCTCAATGAAGTCTGCTTTCCCTGTGTGTGCCTGGGTGTGCCTGTACGTACGTGAGGGAAAACAGTGAAAGAGACTACATGTATACTTGTCTAAAGTTGTGCCTGAGGAACCAGATACTTCCGAGTGCGATGCTTCCAGGAGATAATGGAGTGAGTACAGACAACCCACCGCCAGCCCACAGAGCCATCAGCATTTTCTGGACTCCCAGTATCCTCCATGCCCTCCCCCAAGCTCCTCGCCTCATCCTGGGCTACTGGTGATTGGCCCAGCATGTGAGAGGTTGGTAGAGTGTATGAATAATTGAGCAGAGACAGAGAAAGAAAGAAGCAGAGATGTGAAAACTGACCCCCAGTCCCTGATCCATTGGTAGCCATGCTGAGGAATCCACCATCAGTAAGGTATCACAGTGAAGAGGACACTGCAAAGATAAAGATATACTGTATGTTCGGAGGAGATATCAGTGGGAATTCACTTTACTCCAGATAGCCTTCTTTTGGTAATTTCCTACATAAATGCAGGCAGCTGACTATTGTGTTGTGCATACTGTAAATTTGTTATTGGATAAGGGTGTAACATTTTTATATGATATGACACATTTTTATATGATATTGGTTTTGGTTCCTATTTTTTACATATGCTTTGAAAAAAAAAAAAAAAAAAAAAAAACTACAAAGTGCAGTGTCAGTATGTGCCTTCCTCATTTCCATCTCACTGGGCCAGATGCCTGAGTAATTTTTACCTGCCAGTTAAAATGCTGCTTATCCTGAACTGTGATTCATAAAAGTGAGCAATAAAAGCCACATTTAAAAGGTTAGGGTTGGGTGCAAAGATCGCTAGCCCAATGACAAATCCTCTGAAAATTAACACGGGTCAATGCAATGTTCTTTTAAACCTTCAAACCCAGTGTGTGAACGAGTATGAGTGCATGAAAGACTTTTATGCCCCCCTGGTTTCTTTGAGAGCTTGCGTGGCCCACAAAGGCTGAGAAGATTGTTGCCATGCAGGCTTGACCCCATTGAGCTCCTGAAAGCCATGGAGTGTAGAACTGATGGGCACTGCAGACCCTTGAAGGCGAGTAAACACTCTGCCTCATGCTATACCTTTAGGTTGCCATGGTTTCTGGGGAATGCAGTTGGGCAAGTAGGAGCACATCTGTGGTGATACCGCCCTGCCTGGCAGCTATGGCCTGCTGTTTGTGCGTGCAAAATGCATGGCAGCTCGGCAGCAGGGTAAATATGTTGTGGCTTGCAACCTGTGACATTTCACATGACTGAAAGATGAGCAGCTTTTGTATATGTACTAATATATGCTTCCACAGCAATATCAATTTTCCACAGATGAGCATGAGCTATATGTGGATGATAACCATCTGTGATTGAATTAGCACAATGAGTCAGCTTTGTGCAATCAATTATTGTACAGACTTGACGTTTTCTTTGTGTGCAGCTTTGAAAATGTTGTGTGTGTCATTAACATTACATAGCTACACAGTTAATGATTATTGATTAAGTGTGGTATGGGGTTGCTGGTCATGAGACCCTTCACCGTGCCACAGCTCTTCATTGGTCAGCATTTTCAGCCTTTGATGGCTCTTGCTTTATGGTTAGAAATTTGGCAATTAACTACTCAGTGTTCAGAACATAGTTCCATATTACACTTATTTGCAATCAAAAAAATAACTGCTCAATGCAATGAAATGTATGTATCTCCTTCAAAGAATCATTTACCAGTAAGTTCAACTGAGAAAAAATGATAACACTGAACGTCAAAACGTCTCGTGGTCTTTTAAAGGTTTTAGAGAGTGTATCATCTGACTGCTCTGTGCATGTGCACAAATACATGCCTGAAGCCTCTGCTCTCCATTTAAACTGCAGGACATCAAAACAACACTGGTTTAATCTATCTTCACATCCTACATCTAACCATAGCACCTAAAATGGCTGGGAGGTGGCCTTTTGACTTTGACTGTTAAACCAATAAAAGCCAACTTCATTATAACCTCACCCCCAGCGATTGGACAGTTGCACTTTAGCAATAAGTTGACGGGCAATAAAATCACAAAGCACCTCTAGGGGACAGATGAAGGCCCATATACACAAATGGATATAAAAATAATCTCCACAGTGATGGTTTGCTCACTCACATGCACATCAGATTACAGCTAAACTCAGCATTTTTCTGAGTGTTTCTTTCACTTAAGCACATTTCCTTTTAGTAGCTCTTCATGAATGCATTGAACCGCTTCCCCTCAAGACCAGACTCTCTGACCCTGTAACACACTGACGTGACTAGCTCAGGCTCTGGGTCGTTGTTGTTCTGTGGCATGGGCTCATTTGTTTTGTGTCTACCTGTAAGCAGTGAAGTTAAAATTATACAATAAACACACTTAAAAAGGGGCAGACAATACATTTAACATCTGTTTTTCTTTTCTTTTATATCTGCATGTTTAGTTAAAATGGTTAAAATTGTAGTTTTCTGAGCATAAATGTGTTGTATGCTTTGGGCTAAGAGAATGACAATTGTGTAGCTTAGAAAATGGATGAATATAATTGCTGCAGAGGTTTCTTCAAAGGACAATGTTGTTTGCCTGGTGGGCCAGTTCATTTCAGAATATTCCCATGCACATTGAGCCTCTGTTTTAGTGGATTCAGCCCTGCCCTGCAATCAGTGTCTCAGCCTTGTCCCACAACTCAAGTCACTGTTGTCCAACTCAGACATGGCAATACAAGTAACACCTAACACAAGTTTATGAGATGTGATTAAAGGTTTGTGGCCTGAACTTCTAATGGTTTGAAATTGAAATAACATCACAAATGTTTCAAGTGCCTAACCTGCATATCAAGGGCACATACATATGTTTAAAAAAAAAAAAAATCAATCAGCACAAGTAGGTTGAAAAATGTAAAGTTCTGGTGTCACTGAAGATGCAATGAAGTCCAGACATCTGCAAATGTTTCTTGAGTCTTTAAATGTTTAAGGATCTGTATCATCTGCTGCTGTTGTTCCACAAGATATTTGAGAGCAGAGCATGTTTGTATCTGCTGAAAGGCTTTGTGAAGATGCAGATTTTGTGTTTCAGAAGGACTTAACTCGTATCCACACGAGCAAAGAGACCAAATAGTGGTTCACTATAGTCTTATTTTCTGGACTCGCCCGTGAGCTAAACTTTATGGAAGCTTATTGCATTCATTAAAATTTAATTCGTTTCTGTTTATTATGTGAAAAGTTTCTGTTTTAACGTAAAAAGTTTCTGTTTTATTGTGAAAAGTATCTATTTTTATGAGTAAAATAAATCCAGTTTTCATGACAAAAGTTTCTGTTTTTACGAAGTAAGTAAGATATGTGGAGATCTGCTCATTATTCCATTCAATTTTTATTTTACATTGGACTTAAGGCATTGGGAGATTTTGTTATCTTTCAGTTCAATAGATGGCAAGCTTGCCAACTAGGCCTATGGACAAATGACAATGACAAAGACATCTCAAGTCACTGCGCTTGTTCAAACGTAAAGAGACGTCTGACCTGCTGGACACAGCCATGTGTCTCCCAAATCCACTCAGCCAGTAAGGTCTGCTTCATGGCTGCAAGAGGATGCATCTGAAATGCATCCAGGCCGGACATGTAGTGACACAAGAAACAATCAGGAAGCTTCTTCAGATATTGCATGGTTAATGTTACTCTGGTCTGGAGAAACAGAAGTGAGCTGGTTGCCATGGTAATGCTGTTGCTAAACGGGAGCTGTTATATTTTTTATCTTAGCCTTTACCCAACCCTTTTCTTAAGCTTACCTGTTCTTCTTAACTGAATCACCATCCCTTCGGACCAGACTATCAGCGTTTAACATATTGGATCCTCATGGAGTTTAACTGAGTCGCAGGAATAACCGCCACTGTCGCAAACTTTATGCATAAAAACAGAAACCTTTCTCGTAAAAACAGAAACTTTATACATGAAAACAGTAACTTTTCATGTTAAAACACAAACTTGTCACAATAAAACAGAAACTTTTCTCGTAGAAAAAGAGATTATTTTTATTCAAATTAATGCAATATGTGCCGTAGAACCTCATGGAGAATCTAAAGTCTTGTTCAGAAGAAGATGAGACACCAAAAGCTGAAGGCCTGAATGCCTCTGTCTCCTGCTGCCTGGGTTTCAGGTGATCAGTGCCACCGATTAATCTCCCGGCCTCACCACAGAGATACAGTAACTCATGCAAAAGACGACACAACGAAGTATTGGAGTATTGGAAAATGAACATACTTTTCAGATCTTTCTTTATAAATTGTCCTTGTTTGTAACAATCTTGTGCAATATTCCAATTTTTTGAGACAATGATTTTTTTGTTTTTTACCATCTTAAGTCAAAATAATCAAAATGTCAAAAAATAAAGGCATGAATTATGCATTGGTTTGACTTTCAGCAGGGTTAATTTACAAAAAATACTGAACTTTTTCCTAAATTTCTTTAGACATGCCTGTATACATTTTTCTCCATTAGGTCTCTGTTTAAGAACAGGCTTCACTTTCTAAAGACAAACCTTAAGAATTCACTCACTGAGCTGCCTCCAGTTGTGTCACAATGAGAACACACTGAGAGGACCATTTCGTATGTTTCCCATCACTGCATGTTGCATTCACTATGTGTCAGCTCCATATTGAGGATATTATGGCCTTGGCATTTCCTTTGAGGCATTTTGGAGTGATTCACTGAAGATCACTAATTTCCCCTGTCAGTGGAGAAGCATTTCTTCTCACAGATACTGGGACACAAGTATTAGCAACCTCAGCATTAGTGACACATAGAGACCCACCTTACATGGTGTCATTAGTGTTTCCACAGCAACCGCCATCAGGC
Organism: Mugilogobius chulae; assembly: GCA_038363315.1. NCBI lineage: Eukaryota > Metazoa > Chordata > Actinopteri > Gobiiformes > Gobiidae > Mugilogobius > Mugilogobius chulae. Next base: position 41,709,324 of record CM076397.1, read on the forward strand.
CACTCTTTATTTTATAGAGTCCCCTTATCAATCTAACCCAGATACAAGAAGATGTCTCCAACTGATTTATTAACAAGCAGATTATTCCTGATCATAATTTACCACCATTAACTCTGAAAGTGCTTCAAAAATGACAATGCTCATGCTTTCCAGGACAAATATTTTAAAGGGATCAGGCTGTCACTGTGTTTTTCTGGTAAAAGAAAAAACAGACTCAATTCACATTTTCCTTCAAACCCATGACTCAAGAGATTGATCCGATTAACTGTGTAAGGTTGCTCCTGCATGATTCACTCTGTATTATGCTGAGTTAAGTAAAGATTATTAATATTGTTTATTAAGCTGTGAATACTGTTAAAAAAAGGGTTAGGGTTTGGCTTTTATTTCATGTAGACACAAGACTAGATGTGGATTTATTATCGACAGTTTTGAACATGTTGCTTCTTCAGCTCTTCTGTTAAATTAAAACTACACACTGCTAATTTCTATAAAGTATTAAGCTGTTTGTTACTTTATACAAGGTGCTTTTTAGATCGAAACTTTCTGAACTTCTAACTTTATTTCAGTAAGTGAGCAGGAGTCACGAGTATATGCAAATACAATAGTTTAGCTGCAAACAGAACTACATGTGTCAATTGAAATTTACAAAAATCGTCAAAACTGGTCAAGGCTACTGGATTACCCGGCCTGCACGTAGTTGCTTTGACGAATAAATGCTTTGACGGATCCAGGAACAAAGAGCGAGATATCAGTAGTAATAGTTATGTCATGAGTCTATGCTTTCCCAATGTGCTTCTATTCGCCACAATACACCAGCCTTTTTTAATTTGACTACTCCTCCAGTTCTTTTCCCTGCCTCTTGTGATTTTATTGTTGACTCTTTTAACTGCCCTTGAGGCAAAACAATGAGGACCTAAAGCAACTTCACAGAAACGGAGAGGGACAGAAAGATAATGAAGGAAAAACTAAATTTAAGCTAACTTTTAAATCTAATCAGCAGATAAAAATCTACAGTGATGCAGTGAGAAACAGACAAAATGCTTACTTCTCTTAAATAATCACTAACAGTGAAAACATGCCCAAAGTTCTTTTCCCCACTATTGATCACCTTGTTAACCCTGATTTTAACAATCCCAATCTCCCCACCACAAAATCAGAGGTGACTGCTTTTACCACATCTAATTGTCTGTCTTTACCAGAGGAAGGCTAAGGTAAAGGTACACTTTATTGGTCTTGTAGGGAAAGTTGTCCTCTACATTTGACCCATCCCTCAATGTCGCTCAGGCATCTTCTCAACCGCAGTGAGGAAACACTGAACCGTTTTGTCCTGATCAGTGCTGAGATGCCTGAAGTTTTCTCATCAGTGAGGCCCACCACATGTTTTTTAGACCCCATTCAAATACTATGCTTTAAGTAATTGTATGGATCTTTTAGAAACTATTAACCTGATGAACTGCTCTCTTCAGTGAGGATTTTTTTTTCTATTTCTCTTTAGGCGGCAGTGGTGAGGTCACTGCTAAAGAGCAATCTAAAGCTTTTAAAGTACATTGTGTTACTTTTTGCTTTATTCAAGCAAAAAGTAGGTGAAGGAGATATTTTCAGTAGCATCTGATTTATAATATGAAGTCAATAAAACAAATAATTAAAAATGCACACAAATTTCAAAGGATAACGCAAAAAATAAGAAAACATTAAATCACATCTGAAGGTGCACTGGGAAAAAAACAAATGTATTCAAATAATTCATTGTGGACATAATACAATGAACTCAAGAAAAGCACAAATTCTTCAAATAGTTACCTGAACAAATGTGAGCACCACAGGCCTCGGTCTGGGTAGGAGTATAGTTCATTTTCACTGTTCCCAGATGCTTGTGAAACAGAGTTTTTCCTTATTTAATTTTTTAACTTTGAGAAACAAAGGAAGTTGCTTAACAGACCACTTGACTTTAAAATATTGTATAGCTTGTTGAATTTAACAGTCTATCAAATACATTTTTAGTCCGTAATAGTATGTACAGTACTATTGTATTATTTAATAGACCTACAGGATAAAGATCAATATTTTAACCTGTTCCCTGTCTGCCAGAGATATATTTTTGCTCCTATGATCTGCGCAACAGAGAAGCTTTTGTTTGGTTATAGAGTAAAACCTTAAGTTTGCAAACGATGAAAGATTAGTTTTGAATATTGTAGACGTAATGAGACAGTGCTTTTACTTTCCCCCACAGAGTGCCCTGCTCGGCTCTGCTACACGCACAATAACACTCGAATAAATATGTGATCACTCGTCAGCAGTTCTCGCACAGATTTTTTCCACCGCTTGTGCGCATACTCAGTGGTTTAGGATTAAATTAGATTTGGGGAAAGATCCTGACATCCAGAGCTCCACACCCAGCTCGTTGGTGTTGTCACTGATGCTTGATAGCACTTAGCACAACAATAGTGCAAATCATGCCAACAGGGTCAAAATATTGTTTTAAGAGTCCATCCATTTATTTTTTCATTTCGGGTCAAGCTTTATTAAGAACAGTCAAGAGTGGCACAACTTTACGCACTTTTTCACAGATAACTTATCTTGCCCATATCCAAACCCTTATTTTGATAGTTTTGAGAGCAACTGTATTCTTTATCACAGATCTTATGAGTAGCAAAACAGTCCTCTCTCGCAGGCAGAGGACTACTCTAATAAAAATTGTTATCCTGTATGGAAGAATACAATGTTACGTTATAATACCTAGAGTCAAAGCAATGTGACATTTTTAAAGACGGCAATAATTTTTTTGAAGCCAAATGATCTGTGTGTTGCGTCATGCAAATTCCTTTACCGAAGTTTGTTTGTCAAAGTTGAAGAATACATTAGGAAAAACTCTATTTCACAAGCATTTCCATTTACAATTTGGATCAGAGACAATGAATTATACTTCATACTTGGTCAGAACGGGCCTCTTGGTTTAATCAAACCGGTTTTCAACAGTGAAATGAGCAACTTTAACTTTACTTTTCTTGTAATAAGACAGTCTTATTACAGACTGTCTTATTACAAGAAAAGTAAAGTTAAACTAAGAAGAAGAGGGAATGAATTTTCCAAATAGGTGAAATGAGCAAACAAAATTAGAGTCTTAACAGAGGCTCACTCTGCTTTCTGATTAAATAATTCTCTTGAGAACAAAAACACAGAATGACAACATCATCATTTTGTCATCCAATCCAATTATCTGAAGACACAGATACAAATGTTTAAGAAAGGTTAATTAGATATTCTTCGTACTCTCTCTTTAATGTTTCGCATGCACTAAATCTGATATAGCAAGATGAACCTTTCTGCTTCAGCCCCGCATCCCTTTTTCTTTTATAATATCCTTCTTTTTGTATCTGTGATCTTTCCTTCATTGTCCGTGCCTCATAAGCATCAGCAGCTCAGTAGACTGTGTGTCTTATGTTCATTAGTGTGACAGAGAGTGTGGTTAATCGTGGTGAGCAGAGCAGGAAGGTGAGGCAGCTCTGGTCCATAATGGGAAGCAGCATGGTGCACATGGGACATAAACACATCATCGTCACTAGTGCAGACTCCCTGCAGAAACAGGTTGAATCATTCGCAGCAAAAGAGTCATTACTGTGAATGTAACAGGTATGGAAAAGAACCTACTGGCAAAGAAAAAAGTAGTGGTTTGATTTAAAAAATTTGCGTTTTTTTTTTTTTCAAAAATATGAACCAAATCTATGAATATTTTCAATCATCACAAAACAAATTTTGAAAAGAACTTTGAAAAAAAAAATCTACATAATTTTCCATTGTCAATTAGCAAAATCAGAAGTTTTTTGAGCTATTCACCTTATTCCACCTCACCCACTTTTCTTGGTAGTGCACTTCCTGCTCTATTAAAGTGACTGACATACAGTATTACCTTGCCAGTCTTGCAGGTAGTCTCAAACAGATATAATGACAGCTAAAATAAACCCAGTGGCTGAATTCTACAAGCTAATTGCAGCTAAGCTTCCAAGAAGTGACCGGAGCAGAATAAGGTAGATACTCATGCAGTACTATGTTTATAATTGACGATTACAAGACAACCAGTTCACTTTATAGCATCTGTTGACTTTAAATGAGTATAAGTGAGTATATATGTGATGTTTATGCAATAGTGGTAGTTGTGGGTATAATGAATCACTGTGGTTAGTGTGTTTAATGTATACAGCAAATCAAGTCCAATCACATCGAGATGAAAAGGGCAGCTTGCTGCATGTGAGGGCATAGAAATGTGTGACTCACATGATCTTCTTAATTGAGGAGGCAATCTTGTTAAGTAATGGTCAAGAGTGAACAGTGCCTCTGCCACTCGAGCTGAGGTGGATATGTGTGTGGGAGCACGAAGGAGAAATCATGAATAACCTTCTTATGAAACCTTCATTAGGATCTGTCAGGGACCTTTGATTAACATTAATGGGACCAGCCCCCATCCTTCAAACCCTCTGTGTGCTCTCTCACCACTGTTTCCCTTCTTTCACCAGGGTCGTGCTTCACTATCTGTCTTCTGTTCCTGATCTTCACTGCTCATTAAATGTCTATATTATTGTATGGTGGCTCCTTTCTTTTTACCCTCCTAATTATGTCCTTACACAACTACAGTGCAATAAGATGACATTCACTATCCCCTCCCCCTGCACTCTAGAAGGACACCTGCATATCTGCTGCACTGTTCAACACAGATAGTCTTCTTTCTAACATATAAACTCCATCTTTTCCCTCAGCTTCCACTGCTCCCACACTTTTTATGCAGATGTGTTGTTGGGTCCTCTGGTGCTTGTTGGTAAAACCGTGTGGTCCAGCTCCATTCATCTCTGTCACACTGCATTAGTGCCAAAAAGAGATGGTGCACTCGTGCACACACCATTGCCTGGTCTGCTCTGCCATGGGGGTGGGGAGGCCATGACAGCAAGCCTCTACAAAAGCTGGCCAATGAATATAGATCACCTTGCTATTGCAAGCACAGGGGCCCGGAGACTATCACTAGCCCTCTGGGACCACCACCACGGCCCTGGTCACACACCAGTGTGGACATGCAGATATACTTTATCAGATACCAATATAGTGCCACAAATAGCACTCACCAACAGTCATGGGGTGTGTCATTTTTGTTTTAAAATGAATATTAGAAAGACATGTTTAAGGTGAGTAAAACTACAATTTCAAGACAATTTCATTTTATTATGAAACCATTAATCTATATTATTTTAACTTTTGCCAGGAATAAATAAAATAATAAAATAGAGTTTTAGATGACAATAAATGTGAAATATATCAGACATGTGATGAGCTAATCAAAGTATTCAGCATTTTTAAATACAGAAAAAAAGAAAACGTGTACTATGAAGTACCCAGTAATGTTTATTTAAAAATATGCTTCAAAAAACATATTGCAAAATGAAAACGAAAAAAGTTTTTGACAGGTCCGATGTTGTGTTTACAAAGTGACATGACCTCTGTACATAGAAAGAGCTAAGCACAGCTCATGGGGATCAGTGGCACGGTGGCATGCGGCTGCACTATTTGCTGTATTAGTGAACAGGTTTGAGTGGTGTGTCTGTGAGCTGCTCTTCGCTGCAGCCAAACTCCAGAGCTGTGCTTCACTGTGGCATTGTTGACATGTAATCTGTGTGGTTGTATTGTTGGACCGTGTGTCTGTATGCCGAATACCCTACAAGCATAGGCATTCTAATCTGCTTGGCGATTTACTGAACCAGTACTACGCTTAGTGATGCATTTTCTTGAAAAAAAAAAAAAAAAAACTTTAAACAAGAAGCGTCACACAGGCTTTATAAAGTCCTAGCAAGCACTTTGCCATATTCAGCGCAAATATTTTAGCCTAACTTAAACAACTTGTTCTACAAAGTAAACATACAATTGTGTCATGATATTTAATAATTAGAAAAATAAATTTACAGCCATAATAAGCACAAAGTGAAGCAATAGGTAATGCGTTGCAAAATTAGTAGGCTCACTGAAGTTGATCTCATTAAGTGCAAATGACCCAGTTGGCATAAGCAGATTGTCAATGGGTGGTCTACTTAGTAAGCAAGTGTAAAGAAGAAATCCTAAGGAGCATCTAAAAAATAGTTTGTTTGAAAACATTAAAGTAATCCATGCACTTACTTGATATTTTATGCAGCAATAAATTAACTTTACTTTCTTTGTATAGACATCAAAGTCATACCAACACCACACAACTGAAACATCCCATTTAACTTTCTAAAAAAGTGTATTGTTGGTGTATTGACAAGGAAAAGTGTTCATTTTTTCACAGTACAAAATTAGAATTCTGTGCCAATAGTTTGTCCCAGAGCTATTTGAGAATCAACAAGTCAGTTGAACTGCTCTCACACCAAGAGCTAACATGCAAATTTAAAGGCACTGACACACAGGGCCTTAGGGTTAAGTGCTCAGGGTAGCTATTATACAACAGCAAGAAGAATCCCAGATTACAGAGAGAAAACAGACAACAGGACACATTCTTCCATGCCAGGGCTGTTTCTGGTGAACACATAATTATTCTTTGCAATACCTGTCACTGTGACTTAGGTGTACTGCACAACTAAACCTGCACTACAAGTTACAAGTCAAACATAGTGAAGCGCTGTGGTTAACATTGATCAGTTGATAGAGAATAGATTAGCGAGTTGAGAAGTTGTGACTTATGATTTACTGTAGTCGGAAAATCAATGCTGGTTGTCAATATAAAGAAACTTTGTCTTTTCAATAACAGAGATAGTTCTAACAACTAAGTTTAAGCAAGCTCAGTGGTTTTGAAAGGCATTTATTATATAGAATAGCTTTCTAATAATGTCAATACTAAAAGCCATATCATGTGAACCAGTTCAGTTTAGAAGACATCACTGCAGGCTGAATGGGCGCTAGTCCCGTGGTACTACTATGTTGCGACAGAACCAACCTGCTCCCCGGGTGAGACAAAAAACATAGTGGAGGAAATTACACAACAAAAATGAGACAAACTGATTTATCAGAGACAATTTCTTTTTGTGCTATGACACATTGTGGTTCAATTTGAGCTTAGGGTCATGTTAGACAAGACTCTGGATATGAAAATGTTTTAATAATGTGAAGCAAATGCATAGCAAATAGAGAATATACGGTACTACAACAATATCAAGGTAAAAGTAGGGCTGTTTGATTATGAAGAAAATAATAATTACGATTAAACACAACTAAATAATTATTGTTTGAGTGATTATTTGCTTAGAGACAGTGCAGAGCATTAGCGCCTTTTAAATGCCGAGACTAAGAAGATCCTATGAAATTGAAACTCAAGCAAATATATGAGCGCTTATCAACACACTTTATGAGTTATAGTTAATAATCGCGACTGGATTACACAATATTTCAACAAATCATTATTGAAATTGAAAATCAATTATTTGTGCAGTTAACCACTGTGTCCTTCTGTCCAAGCTCTCTCAGTAAAATCTTTCAGTTGAAGCACTACAATGAATGTAATCACACCATTCATATCAGGTGCAGTGTGTCAGAACCAACAATACTATTCCTTATCAAAACTCAGTTCAACGAGAATCCCACAAGGGTCAATTCTGGCACCCTTGTTGTTTAGCATTTACCTCAAGGACCTTCCAAACGTGTACAGAGATGTAGATATGATGAGGTCATCTATGCACATGGAAATAACACACAGCAAGTGGACCGCAAATTAAAAACTGCCTTGAACAAAATTAGTTATTGGCTTGAAACCTCGGGTCTAAAATTAAACATAAAAAAACTGCTAGCATGTTCTGCTCCAAGACCTACAAAAGATTTGCCTAGGTTTATACTGATGGAGAGGAGACAGGGGGTTTATTTGGACCAAACTCTGTCCTTCAAAAAGCACATAAAATAATATCTTCCCTGAAACAAAGAAGGAACAGTCAGACCGTCTCGGCCTCTTTCACTTCATTTCAACAATAACAGCATAAACAGCATAACTTACGATGTATGCTGTTGGTCTCAGGCCAATGAGACTAGGCTGTGCATTAATCGAAAAATCGAGAGATCGAGATCGAATCGAAACGAATCGTCAATTATTTGGTGGTTTTGAATCAAAGATCGAAAACAAACTTTGTCATAAAATGTGTAATTGAGCAAAAGTAATCTTAGAGAAAAATAATGATATAGAGCTTCAAAAAATTAATAAATGAAATAATAAAAGTTTCATTTATGTTCATGATCGCATTTTTATTGTTTTGAAAAGTTAGCTAAATCGAATCGAAAATGAGATCGATCAATATGAAAAAAAATCTGATTATATTTTTCAAGATCGCCAGCCTAATGAGACCTCGCTCAAAGCTCTCAAATCTGCCTATAAACTAGGCACTTGATAAAAAAACAAAACTCTTCATTATCATCAGAATACAAAATGCTCAGTTTTGACATAGCAATCTTTCATTCAAATCTAAGAACTCTTATTAATAATTCTGTTATTTTTGAATTTCTGTAGTGAGTGTTGCTGTTTGCTGTCTTGTTGTCAATAGCTAAATCTGGCGCAGTTCATCTTCTTTTAATACATTTATACATTTTGTACATGGTTCCTGACAAGTTTATACTAAATGCAACTATGTGTTACATGTCACAAAATATAAGTTACATCTAAGTACATGTATTTTACTCAGTTCTAAAAGCAGTCTTTTTCTTTTCTTTTCAAAAGGCTAAACAATTGGTCAATTGGTCAATCAAAATTAGGGGAAAATAACGGATTATATATTTTTTTCTGTGTAAAAGTATTACAATAGCTATAGCTCTTAAAAATAGATACAGTATATTAAAAGAAAATTACTACAAAAACAAAACTGCATGTAAGCACTCAAAAAGAGAACAATATTCATAAACACCTCTATCATAATAAAATAATTATGTTGTGAATCAAGTCAATTAACATACACATACGTATTGCGATAATGTGTGCCACTAAACACATACTCTACTGATGTGTGGGATCATTGCTTCTCATAAGTCCTGTATGCTTAGGACAAACCAGTAAACTGTAATGTATACTTGCAACTACCAATGTAGGTCAGAACTATGCCATTACCAGCTGTTTTCTCTTTCACATTCAAACCTCATTCACTTCAACAGTGGTTTCACATTCCAACCTGTGCTCTTACTTTAGGGGGAGTAAAACTATTATAGGGGGAGTAAACCATTATTTAGTTGTTGCTTTACTTGTAGAAATAGTGCAGCAACAGCAGTTCAATTGCTATTCCAATTGCAATACTAAGAGAAAAAATGGATTTAATAAATTTTTTGGCATATCGTTCACTCCTAGTCCTCATTCAAAGGGGCCTTATATGACATGCTGAAGATGCATTATAAAAAATGTTTAAATGGCAATGTGGCATCACCCGCTTGTCTTGATGAAGATACGAAAACAAAAGAGGTATATTACAGGCAAGCTAGGCGATCAGAGAAAAAATGACTGTATTTTATTACATTTGTTCAGTTGGATTTATTAATGGCATGTTAGTTTTGATTCAGTGATACAGAAGCAGATTGAGCTGTTGGCTGCTCCCTGACCTTTTTCGTGTAAACATGGATACACTCGGGCGAGGTGGTGAATGGCAGTGATTATGAGCGCACACACACGAAAACACTCTGGGAACCTTGCCAAAAAGGGAAGACCTCCGCAGAGAGGCTTCCCCTGGACCACTGCCAGCGCTCCATTAACTGACAACAGAGGAGATGGAGGGAGGGAACAATAAAGAGAGAGAGGAGGAAGGGAGGGAAGGGAGAATTAGAGGCATTTAGGAAAAATTTTCTTCAGAGAAAAGAGAATCCAATAAACCACTGATTATGACTTTATAATCTCAAAATTAGCACATGGCTGGTTGGTTTAAATGACTTATAAAGCAAATGTTCATAGCAAGATTAGATAAACAGTAAATACAGGAGCGAAAAAAAAAAATAATAAAAAAAAAAGGTGAGGAAAAAAGCAAAACAAAACAGAGTTTCAAACAAGCTCCTGAGTAGCCCACTTTGAAATCCCATGCACCAGAGCCAATTTCCCATATCAGAAATTGAGTTAGAGCTCCACCTACTGGCTGCAGGAAAAATAATACAAGGGAAACAATCATATCAATCCTGCCTGATATGCTAATGCTGTAGAAGTGCTCAAAACGAGTTTGAATGGGTTATGGACTTAAAACAAGATCTCAGAGATTTCTGAATGTTGTAAATATTTTGTGTCAAACTGGTTAGTTAAATTCATTGCATAAATAAATGTAGTACTTTTTATATAATGCTTTATAATACCTGGAGGATAATCCTACTTCTTCTTAGATATATACATTTGAGACTTCCTCTCTATTATAGGCTAGGCTACATACATCTATTAAAAAACGCAAAAAAAAACGTTGCAGAGGAAAAGTTTGGTGGTTATACAGGCCATAGGCTCAAATTTGTCAGAAACAAATGTTAAAACTGTGTAGGAGAAACATGTAGTGAGTGAGGTAGTGAGGTCTCTTTTTAATATTTTCTTTGCTTAGTTGCTTAGTTCAACAGAAATGTAGGAAGAACTCATTACAAACACTTTAAATCTAGTTAAAACACTGAGGTGGTACCCTGCGGGAGACAGAAGAAGAAACTGCAAAATTCAAAGGTAAAAACAAAAGCAGAGAGGCAGAGATCTTTGTCAGGGTCAGGTGGTGTTTGCCAGGTCAGGTTTTTCCTGTCCTTTGCCCGTCTGGTTTGTTATCACCGCAAAAGTTCAGACTGTCAGCTGACCACAAATGACCATGTGTTGACCTCTGCAACTTCCAATCAGATCATGACCAACAGCCATATGGAAATGCTTGTCTGCATCTTTAACTAAACAAGTACATGTACTTGTTTTTGCAGATAAGCCAAAAATGGGCATATCATTTAGATTTGTGTACTATAATTCACCTTTGCCCTGACCTGCACAAAAGAATAATCCTTTTCCTGACTACACTACATGTAATTGTTAAAGTAGAGCAGGGCTATTTAACAATTTTTTTCCCGAGGGCCAGATTTTTATAGCGCTACTGGGCCGGGTAGTTCCACAGCATGTGACCAAAGCTGCAAATACAGTACGTAGGGTTGTGCAAAATATCCTTTGTTTCAGTAATGTTAATCACTACTCTAGTTTCCATTTGATTTTCTCAACAAAATGTCCAAAGCAGCACTGAACCAGAGTAAAACAAAGACTAGACCATACTAGCAAAGAATGAACCAAGAGTAATTTGGGCAAAACCACATCTAAATCAAAATTACACCAATGGGATCAATTTAGGTCTAAGATAGACCCAGGATTAACTATGCAAACAAAAAATAATTTATAGTTGCAATATTTGAAAGGCGGGTTGCTGCTGTCTGGATCCATGGTGATGCTATTGTTATGCCTAAAATGTTCCCTAGTACAATATTACAAAAAATTTTAATTTGTTACACTATGGCTGTTTCTATTGCTGAAAAATACTTTTGCAAAAGCATAATTCATTTCAGTCTGCCTTTCCACAGATCTGACTTTCGACTGGGCATAGTAAAGTCACAAGTTCTGATCCACGGAAATATTATTGCAGTATTATTCCCATGAAGAAAATTATATTGCAAAGTCAAACCCATCATCAAAGGTCTGTGACGTGATAAAGTTCCAACAAAAGAATTGATCATTTGTTTTTACATTGCAACATTCAATATACTGTATATTAAGAATATTAATAAATATGAGGAGAAAAAAAAGAACATTGTGACAATATGGTGAGTTTACAATGAGAAACGATCAATTTCAACTATTGCTGATTTTTCTTTTAGTAGTTTCTAATAGAGATTGAGTCCATCCACTGACATTTTTGTGAGCTACTGTTGTGGCAAAAGGCTACTACTTTCCAATCAGACAACAAAATACTTTTACTGGTAAATAACACTGTAATTCTATAAACCTACTAACCTAGTAATTTTTGGTTGAATTGAGTGTCTTAATCGGGAATAGGATGATATGAAATTTCCACTGAATGATAACCCTGATCAAAAGTACCATGTTTTGACAATCATACCAATGCTTAGAATAATTAATTATGCTCTACATAAACAAGGGACTTTTATCTGCACAAGTGTTATGTAGGTAATAGAGGGGAATTCAGGAATTCAACCAACTACTCCTGCTCCATCTTGCACCGCCTAATTTTTCTAACCTTAATCCCTATTATTGTCCCATTCCTGGTCTCTTATAACGTCTTGATCAAGTTGCTTCTGAAGATTCCATGTATTATAACAATGAACTACAGGTGGAGACTGTGACTTCTTTTTATTCATTCATTCATTTTCTACTGCTTAATCCCGTTAGGGGTCGCGGGTGACTGGAGCCTATCCCAGTACTTTAAAAAAGTAAACAAACAGGAATGTTTAAATTGAGGCGTTTTACACATTTTCCTTACTTACCCAATTCATTCTGAGCGGCAAAGTGTTTAAGCACCTTTCATAATGTCTATAAGTGAACTGTGTTGGTATACTAACAAGGGTTAGTCTTATGCTAACAACATAAACATGCAAACTTTATAGATTTTAGTGAATGCAACTTACATTATCAGTAGTCGAAAAATGCGAACTATTTTTCTTTACTGAAATAGACATTTAAACAACATACATGTGCTAATTTTTATGTGATTTTCTTATTTTTTTTTAATGGCTTAAAGCCTTTAATATATTTAAATTGTATCGCTCACTGCAGTAATAATATTGCAAACAATACTAAAATTGTTTAAACGCAAAGCTAGCTAAGCTACACCAGTAAAATGTGAAATGAAATGTACTTTCAGGGAAATTGTTCGCTTAAAAATCATCTATTTGTATTGTCCACACATTCAGAGACTTGAGCTCTTTGTGCTTCTTGTAACTTTAGTTTTTTTTTTACAAAAATCAAACACAAAGCTCTTTTTTGTCCAGTCTGCCCTGCATAGCTATGTCAAAACTTTAAACCGCTGGATGGTTCAATTAATATACAGTAACCATTTGCTCCTTTTACCCTCCATTCTGTGCCCTCCCCTGCTGAGGAAAAAATGTGTCTCATTCCAATTTAATGCATGGCCAATTCCCACCTCGACCGAACAGTAATTAAAATCCACACGCAAAGGCCCATTCATCAGCTGAGATGACAGCAAGAAAAGAGGAGAGGTGGGGGACACAGGCCTCTGTACCCTTGAATTTAGGAATCCAACTTTGCACATAATATCTAGCAAAAAAAAAAAAAAACGAGAGAAAGCGGCTAGACATAGAGAAAGCTGTGGCTGCCATTATCCCGCTAAAGACTGACTAGTTCCTGGGCAGTGAGAACTAGAGATACAGTATCTAAACACAACAGTAACTGTAAGTTAAGAGAAATGGTATGTGGTGATGCAGCATTTTCAGTGTAAACTTACTCAGGTAAGACCAGTATTTTGAAAACTGGTTGTTCATCTCTGCACTGCTGTTGACTCTGTTTTATCCAGGAAAACTGGTTTCAGGGGATTACCATTCAGGACCACTAGAAGAAAAACAAACCAAAAATTGCATACAACATTTTAAAAGTGGTACTTATAAACTAATATCAACCACAATAGGCATAACAAAATGATGCATGGTATGAAGCATATATGCATACTAGTATTAGCATACTGGTAGGCATAAAAACACTAGTATATATATGCATAAGCACATCTGCGCAGAAAGAGCTGCTGCTGACTGACACAAGCTGTAAAACCAACTCGACCCAGCGCTGTTGTCAGCTAACTACAAGAGTTTATCACTCTGCGAAAACAAAAGATATGCTGCTAATTCAACATTCGCAAATGAAATTCGACTATACGACCCTTACATTCAGGTAGGTGAAAAAACAGCGAGAAAACACTGTCTCAAGCTTCAGGAGCTAGACGTCTGTCAGACTGGTTCATATCGAAACAGCTGCTCTTGTTCTGTTTTGTTGTTTTAATCAAAGAAGCCTCGATCGGCTAACTAGATGGACAGCATCTCTTTCTGCTTGGGGCATGCGCAGTAGAGCGGAAAGTGACGTCGACCGATAATTCTCGATTGTTGATGTCAGTTCAAGGTTGGGTAACTAACTTTTTTAGTCATAAATTAGTAACCTTTGTGCTTTCCACTTAACATTATATGGTAGATGTAGCACTTTGTGAAAAATAGAGACCACTGATTACTGTATGGATTGCATAATAAAGAATTTTAACTCTCATCAGGAGCCGAATAGTGTGCTCTGATTGGCTGAGCTTATGTGGTTCTCTTTAGTTTCACTTTGCTATTTGTAAGAAGTGTTTTTTTAAAGTCATAATTGCAACCCATAAAGAATACATGTTGATATTAACCATGCGTTGAAGGATTTAGGAGAGGAAGTTGTCATTCAAAACCTAAATCATGTTTACAATGTAAATGTCAGCTGCTCCACCTTTAAAACAATCATTACATCTTCCTTCAGAGCACGTCTTAAATATGAGTCCGAGTGCCACCAGTTCGAAGCCTTCCTTCCTCATTAGTCATTTTTCCTCAGCCTTATATGATCCCGCTGTGATATGCACACAGTGACCCTGTGTTAGGAGATGCAGAGGATGGGTGACACAGAGGCCTTCTGGGAGGTTCGGGGCAGCATGTCCTTTTGTTTGCACTTTGTGATTACATGTGTTGCTACCCCGCAGCTGTTTGCATGTTTTATTCTGTTGTCCATGAACACAGAGATGGACAACCCCAGGCCTGGTGCCTCAGAGGCATCCAATATGTTTTTCTTCACTTCTGGGCTCACAGGTTACACAGTGCAAGGTGCAATGTACCTCATAATTTTTTTTTTACTCCACTGAAACACTGCACAATTTAGTGGGTCCAAAATGTCCACTTTTAGACGTTTTTCTTGCAAACCCAGTGTGCAGCATGTCAGTGAGTGCTACAGATCTGGTGGCATATGTCCAAGCTGCTTTCAGCCTCTGTCTGTCCTGCAGCAGCCTGCACTTGAGCTTGAAAGGCCGAGGACAGGCAGCTGCCTCGGCCTGTCCTCCAGAGAGAGGGGAGGGGCGCAGGTCCTAATGAGATGCACAGTGTCAATGGCCACTCTCTCTGAAGAGGGCAGAAGAAAAGCCCCCTCTGCTGTGTACCCTCTCCTATCTGCTGCCCTCCTCCCCAGCTGGCGAGGCCCTTTGTTAGGCGCCAGATGATACCCCAGATGCCCCAGCCCAGCAGCCCCATTCAACTGCATTCACCAGCCTCCCCTCAGGTCAAAGGTCACCACTGGGCATCTGAATGGGTCTCCGTGGTAACAGTGGCCATGGAAAGGGTGGAAAGGGTGGAAAGGGTGGCAGAGGCTTTTTGTTTGAGTTACTATGGACAAGGTTTGCAGAGTAGTTCAATAAACCAAAAATCCTTCTGATGAGATATAAATGTTTCACTTAATTCAGGAAGAAAAAAAAGATTCATGTCACACCAACAAGATGGTGTGACGTAATGAAGATGAATCGGTGAGAAGTAATCGGTGGTGAGAGGCAGTCTTGTAATTTTAGGACCTGCACGGACTTCCCAAACCTGTTCAAAACAACCCGGGTGTTGTTGATTTAGCCCTCCGGTGGACAAAATAAATATGGCAGTAAGGAAGAAAACTGCACATGATGATTATCTGGCTGAAGTCCCCCCCCCCCCTCTCTCTATTCATTGCTTTAACTACAGGATAAAAGGTGAGAAAAAAAGGTTCTGAAGCCATGTCCATTACTTCAGTACAGTACAATTAGTAAAATACTTATAGCCTACATACATTCAGTATGTCGTCTTGTTGTTTTCTAGTTATAATTTCTGGTAAACATTATGCACTGCTGTAAAATCTGACTAAAGCAGTGTTTCTATGACTTGGGCTTTTTTGAGTGTGGCTGCTGTTGGTCACGCTGTCCAAACAGATCAAAGGTCACCCGATAAGGACAGGATGAACACAGGGCCCTATTCTTCTGCCTGCGCCCTTGGCCCACAACACGTGGGCACAGCTAAAGAAAAGCCCTGAGCACTGACAGGCCCTATGACGCTTTGGACCTGTCAGAAAAGAGGGTTCAGTGGCAACAGTTTGTTATGTTAATGTCGCAAAACTCAAGAGAGACCAGTGTACATTATTACAATAAAAGTGCACACAATCTCCTGCCCTGTGGCTTAAACACTCAGGTAAACAATGATGTTGACTAAGCCTGCAGCTTCTACCCCTCCCTAAGACTCAACACCAACGGTGGCAACAGTTCTTCAACGCACAAAATAAGATCAAAAGTTTATAACAGGCTGCACAGAGTCTCCAAAAACATTAGGCTAAGATGTTTTTAGGATAAGGGCTCTTTACATCTCAGTGAAGAGACTACGGGTGAATGGACTGTAATGTGGTATATAGTTGTAAAACTGAGATTTTCTAATGCAGAAAAGTAAAAAAAAAAAAGTATTTAAATGTGTTTTGGCACTGCAGCTCAGGGTGCAGTAGAAGCAACTACTGTCCTTATTAGCCACAGCATCTCATCAATAGGCCTGAGTCTCTCTGCTGCCTTTGAACAAACAGCTCTTTCTCCGCAGCCCCAGTCCTAATGACTCAAACGACCAGGAGAGTTAATTATTCCACCACACACATGGCTGACTACAGCTCACCACGCGACGAAACAACTTCAACAAGCATACATGTCACAAGATGTGCAAATGTCTATTTCATGTGATGAGTTCAGATCCATAACATACTTCAAAATGTTCATTTTGTGACTAAAAAAACTGACTTATTCTAAACATAAGGCTCAGATATAATTGTGTTGATTGATTAAACTTTCTGGGGACAGCCCACTACCTGATTCTCTCTTAGTGGAACTTGTAGTTTTACATAGAATTATTCACAGTTGCTTGGATGTTGTGTGGAGGAAAAATGTATCACCCTTCTATGAAACCAGCATTACACCTAGTGTAGAACATTACAAACAAAAGCAAATGAAACCCTAGACTTTTACGGGCAATGCACAACCAGAAAAGTCACAGTGCACCATTATTATTTGTGGAACTACAAAAAACAAAAAAATAAATAAATTCCTGTTCCTAATAAAAAAACTAGTAAGCCTTCTTTTTATAAATGCACAAACATTATTCTCAAAGCCATAACTGCTGCTGTGGTGCACCAAGCTAGTCTCATCACTCATCGAGCTTTGGGGTTTTCTTCTGCATTGGCAATGTGAAACAAACAACCCACACTTGTTCCAGTGTTACTTACCTTCTGCTACGATACAGTGACCCTTTGCATGTGTCCTCACGCTCTTCAAGGGACGCCCCCTTCGCCATGATGCAGGGCAAAAGCGCTGTCTGTGTGCATTAAAACTACAGAAACTCTACCAAAAACCTGTCCGTTTATAAATTATTTTTATCGATTTCAATTGTAAAATGGCTACTTGTTGTGCGATTGGCTGCACAAACATGCAAGGTATTAAGCCACATTAGGCCTACCTTATTGAGACTGAAGACGCCATTGGCAGCAATAAATCAACACATTCCTGTAAGTTCTTGTGGATTTGCTGTTAACACTTTAAGATAAGTCACTGCTGATGTGAAGAAAAGTATGACATTTGAAAAAAAAAATGCAATGAATATCTGAAACAATTAACCAGCATTACGAGTGGCTATCCACACAGGATATAGGCAAGTTACTAACACACTCTGTGTGCATTTAAACCAGTCCCAGTGTAAGAGAAAAAAAACGTTTACTATATGATGATACAAACCATGAGGGGCAAAGTCAGGCGAATTTGTAGATTTGATTAAATTGGCAAACAGCTATGGATCAGCTAGCATAGCTTTTCCAAATAGTTGCTTTGTGCGTGCCTAAGATGTCCTAGCAAGGACAACTATACTGAACATACACTAGAATGGCCAATAATTTCTTTACAAAAAATTCGGAAAATCTGTGAAAATTTGTCCATTTTGCGCTTCGCGCACTTTTGCCCTCCGCCATGGTGTGCCCCCCACCACGTGATCAAGTGACGTAGGTGCAATCAGTACGTCAACTTTGTGTTTTGATTTCATACATGAATGTACTTTCACTCAGGCAAATCAGTTTTAGCTGTACTTTGCCATCTCTGCTCATAAAGTTATGACACATCAAACGGTCTTTCTTACACAGATACAAGCGAGTGCAGCTGACACACATGTTGAATGTACAAAGTATTGGATCGGAATGTCCACAGCAGAACCACAGGAAGCGGCCATGACAGTGTGATCCGACCTCATCAAAAATACATCAAGGTGTTTCCCCTCTGGACATCTGTATGCAATGAAATATTAACAAAATATACTATACGGCATCATAAACAACCATGAGCGCCTTGTTCCAATTAAATACATAAGTTATGTTTAAGTTTGGCCTGTGAGGCTAATTCAGCTTTAGCCTACTGGTTTTCAAAACCTCTTTCTCTGGCGCTTTCAGATTATGGCATTTTTTTAAGTTTTCAGTTTACTTACCCAGCACATAAACTAAACACAACATACATGTGTAGAAATATTGTTAAAGCTACTCAAAACACTCACTAAGATCAACAAACAAATTTGTTTCCTGTTCATAGATGATCACATTACTATAGAGCATGGGTGTCAAACTATGGAGCTGGGGTCAAACTGATGTCAGCCGCATTTTAAAATATAGCCTACTACCTATGATGTATTCAAATGGAGCATATAGACAATGGTGTCCATATTTATATTGAATTAATTAAATTATTTTGAATAGTATTTTATTATATAGATTATAATACTTTTGAACAAACTGTATGCAATTTGCTACATTCCAATGCATTTTAGAGGTTGATTTCCATAGTCTATTTTTCCATTCTGGCCAATGTGGCTCCTCTTTTGCACTTCAGGACAGAGCTAGACTGCATTGTATTGTGGAACATGTAGCTCTCAAATTGTTACAAGCTTTTATCAGAGGGCCACTATAAATAATAATCAGAAATCACCCTGTGGGCCACAGGAAATCATCTCAGGGGCCGCATTTGGCCCCTGGGCCACATGTTTGACACCCCTGCTCTAGGGAGTTGCTTAGCGACCATGGAAATAAATTTCATTTCATTTCATTTTTCATTTATTTATTTATTAGGGCAGTATACGATTAAATTAAGCACAGTGACAGAGATGCTTGTACCAGACTCTAGCTTCACAGCTAATTTCCATCTGTAGTCCTCAGAGGGAGGGGTCAACATATGCAGTTGAGCCAAAGCTATTCAAGTTTACACTTCTTGGACATAAAATGTTAAATGTATGTTTAAAGGGCTATTAAAATATGTTCATTGTGAGAAAATTGAAAATGTCTTCTTTCGCTAGTGTGATGTCATCAGTTTAGAACTCATCGACTTCCTGGTTTGTTTTTCCAACATATTTTAAAAATGTTCTTCACAAACATGTTTTTGATACTGTGATTTATATTTACAACTAGTGTTACTCTACCAAATTAAATTAAAATTGGAAATTTGTAGAAACCTTGAAAAGCATGACAGACGAACTTTAAAATGTAGCCCTCAATGTTTGCACTCAGGATTTTCTACGCTGCGTAATCTTAGTGCCCTCAAGTGGTCACGTAATAAAACTGCAGTTTTTTTGTCCACGTATTTAGTATCGCACAAGTACCTACTGGTCTAGGAGTAGTTGTGCTTTTTCCCCCCCTCAATGATAACAGTGTAATTTTATCTTTCGAAAACAATAATTTTATTGAAGAACGTTTGAACATTAATAAGCAATCATGTATTCTTTAAGATTTGGGGCATTCTAATTCAAAATACAAAACATGAACCTACAAAGAGTACACAATCAGTAACATTTCATGAAGGCCAAAACTTTGGGTGCAAACATTTGACCAAAGCCACAATTGAAAACAGGCCACATTATACAGAGGTGCAAACTCATCATTTTAGTTTCTTATTCACAAATGAAAAACAACAACATGCCTCCTTTGGCAATGCAAAATAAGTTAAACATATTCTCAGTTCTTCCAGACCCATGCTTTCACACCTTTAAGATTAGTGCAAATAGTCATAAAAATATATTTTCATCACAGGCATACATATAGTAAATAGTGAAGTGCTCAGTGTTACAAGAATCTGGCAAATACCACAGACAAAACAATGTCACAGGCTTTGAATCACACTGGTCTGTTGATAAATTGAAAATAAAATAAAAAAGAAGAAAGGAAAGGAAAGCTACATCTGCCAATCACTTGGAATTAAAACGTGTCAAAGTTTTAACAATATATTTTCACAGGCAAAATTGGATGCATTTTTGAACATAAATAAAACATGCAATTTTTTTTTCACAGTGGACGCTTCAAGACACCAGTGCAACTATGCATTCATTGGCACAACTTTAACATATAATAATAAATATATAATAAATAGTTATCCACAATTCTCAAAAATAGTATTTAGATGACAGTCAAAAAATTAAAGCAAACAACATTTAACTGTTCAACAATATCTTTTTCCCCCCAGTTTTCTGAATAAAGCAACAACAAAAGTGCACACAGTTGTCAACCTGGCCACATGCTAAAGCACCGATGGTTAATATGGGATCTGGTTGTGATAGTATTGAATCATGTCGTAAGTTTTACTCCTGAAAAATAAAGTGTTAACAATATGTGTGAAAATAGTTTCATAATATGATCTGTATGAAATATTTACAGTATATACCGTTTATATGCATAAAAATACATTTACATTTTCTAAGTACTTACCTGCTGCTGAGGAAACAGTTCTGTATGACTTTAATCATGTAAGAGGCTGCCTCTTTTTCACTCAAACCTGGGTTAAACCGCTGCCTAGATATAAAACAAAAATAAAAAATTAAATAAAAATATAAAAATATAATAATAATAATAACAACATTAATAACAACAACAACAACAACAATAATAATAATAATAATAATGAGCATTAGTTTGTTACTCACTTGAGTAATTTGATTGTCTGGCCTCTGAAGCATGGAAGACCTGTGTCCAGCATCAGTGTAACTAAGGAAACGACTCCATCCATGTATGGCCTAAGTAGAAGAAAGTCGACTTTAACATTCATGGTTTTGACAAATTATCCACTGGCACTGTTTGAAACCAACCTGACAGCCAGGTAACCCCTCACACACATCTCCATAAACCACTTAAAGGGTGTCGCCTCCATTTTTCCTCCCATGATCATAACCATCTCATCTGTAAGTTTGATATCCGGCTCCCAGCCGAGGTTTCCTCCCGGAGAACTTTCAAACATAAATCCAAAGTCTAGACAGGCAGATAAAGTAAATTAAGAGAAGAATTTACCTTGAGAAAAACATTAACATAAACCAACCAATATGGATAATATGCCCCTGACTGTCCAGCATGATGTTGCCATTATGTCTGTCTTTGATTTGCAAAAGGAAGAGCAGCAAACTGTAGGCAGCCATACTGCGAATAAAGTTGTACCGAGCCTAAAGAGAAAAAAAAGGCTTTACTAGCATAATCAGTCAGGTTTATCTTGACAATACTATACATATAGTTAGTTGTTTGCCTTCTGAAATGCAAGGGTTGACTCATCTCCGTATTGGTTTCTGAAATAGTCGTACATCCCAAAATCAGTTTGTCGGCCAAGCTGGTCACGGGACTTGCAGTCTGGTATGCATTCTATCACTCCACACTGTCCAAATAAAAAATACACAAATATATATAGTAAAACTTTGATATTTTTTTTCCTGCTTACTTACTCCAGGGGCTGTGGCCACCACTCTATAAGGGAACACATAAAGATCTAGCCCCACAAGCTGGAAAATGTTTTTGAACAGACTGATGATCTGCAGAGCGAGCATGTCCTGCAAATGCAACATAGAGTAACTAGTAAAGGTAATGTTTATTTAAGAACAATGTACAATTACATTAAGCATTTTAGTTGTGTAAATGGAGCACAATGAGAAAATACCTGTCTGCAGTCATCTCCCACTTTAAATATGGCCGCCTGCCAACAGGTTTGTTTGGCCTCATCACCTTTAGTTTCATCCATAGAGTCAGAGCGGCATGACAGACCTTAAGAGAAGAAATACAGAGTCAATATTCAGCAAAAAAACTAATGAAATATAGTAGAAAGTCTTCAAAGTTGTCATCTGGACAGTGTTTCCAAAGATCAATCAGATTAAAAATGATTTCGGATGAGAGTGGAAACATCTTGATGTCTGGAAACACTGTCCAGATGACAACTTTGAAGACTTTCTACTATGGATTACTCCTGGACGAATGAGGCATTACATCGTCTAACTGATGAATTCTATAAATAAATAAAAAAAAAAAATCACCTCCTTTTTCCAGCTCACTAACACCACATCTCCGCACTTTGAATTTGGCCAAGTAGGGAGCTTTAGCTGCACTGAAAGAACAACAGACATATTTATTTGTGTGTATGTAAAGTGCTTTAGTATTTCTATTAACATATTACACTGAGTTGCTGAATCAACCTTTGCATTGGGGTTCCTGACTTGTAGTCTATGTCCAGAACTATGGCCTCGGGGTTGCTAGGCAGATAACAACCAGGCTGAACTTTGATCTGTGACATGGCCTCTAAGCAGGCTCGCTTCCTCTCCTCTCCTTTAGGAAAAGGTCTGCAGAGTTTGAAGACAACAACTAATTACTGTGTGGGCATCACCTGAATGATTTCACACAAGAACTGACACACATGGGAAGCCACTAAAGACAAAGGTGCCAATGAAGAACCCAAGAGACATGAGTGTTGTTAAATTGGTGCAATTAGTGACCTAATGAAGGTACGGGGAATACTCTAGTCAATCTCTAGTGGGTTGACAAAGAGAAAACTTTGGAAGAATAACATAAGGGGGTGATAACTTGGGACTGTTGTCAGCTGCTCATGGTCTGTTTATACAAACAAGTTGATGGGCAAAGAGAACAACACATGCCTTTTTCCAGCCCAATAGATAATTAAAAAGACATTACAGTACGCAAATTATTGAGCAACCATGGTAATGTAAATACAACAGTCTACTTTTAAAAGTACAACTAATGAGTGTGTTTTCCAATAACATGTTATTGGAAAAACAGCTGAGTGCTTCTGAAGGAGACCTGGACAAACTGCGGCTCGGGGGACCAAATCCGGCCCTCAACCTGTTTTAGTCAGGCCCCATATTTAGATTTATTTTTGTTTATTGTCTTAACTATAAAGTCTGTGCCTCCACTTGTGTTTTTAATGAATATAAAAAATAAAAGAGCTTAAATAGCATTTACAGAATTTTACAGAAATGTGTTTGCTTTAATGAGAAATCGATCAATTGTGTGGATTCAAATAAAGGCATTTGAGAAAAAATTTATTGGATATCCCTATTCTCGAGGTGTCTTGGAAAGCTTTGTTATTGCACATTTGGGTTTTGCAGTAGTATATCTTCTGTTATCTTGGTTAGTAAGATTATTATAAACAAACAAAAAGATAGAAATAAATGATTACTTGATAATGGCAGACACGTTTATGATTTTGTTGAAGAAGTCAAATTCACGTTGGTAAAAGTCTTTGGCTGGTCCTGACAAAGACCCTGTGATCTCCTCCACCATCTGTTCCAACAGCTCACCAATGTCCGCTGGAAAAAATAGTGTCTATAAAAAAAATCATGTTTTAATAATGTAATAAAAGAAATAAAAAAATCCCTTACGATCCTTTTGATTTCCCTCTTCATCGAGAAAAATATTTGTCTTCATGTTCCAAATAAATGGTGGGCAAGAAGCTGCGACTTCTGAGCTGCCCACAAGATGTATTCTCGCACATAACCCATCTACAAACAGAGCTGTTACCAGACTGCCTTTTAAGTACCTCCAAAGAGTGCACCGTATATAAAAAGCATTTACCTTGTCATATCGAAGTGCTTGGACAATTTGAGGAATGTAAAACAAAATGGCATCCTAAAAAAGTAGCAAATACTTAAGTCAGTCAGAAAAGCCAAAACTGTCTGATGTTTAGGCACTGTACCGGTGGAAAAGAACGGAGAACTTTGACGCCATATTGTGCTGTGAGTGGGTGCGGAGGATACTGAGAGGAGAAGTAGGATAATCCAGTTGGAGGATCTGCTGGTGCCCAACACAGAATATGGCTCAACTCTGGAGAATCGCATCAATAGTGTGCCATGTCACCAAAAACTGAAAAAATATTCAGTCAAAATTAGGAAAAAAATTGAAAAACTTCCTCATCCTTCCTCAAGCTTTTTATTTAAGGAGAGAGGGGTAATGTGTGTATGTGTGTGTGATCCCACAGTCTATGTCAGTGAGACATATGAAAAAAACTCCAGTTGATTTTTTTTGTTTCTGCTACCTGGTATGTTAAATATTCAACATTTGTAATCAAAACTTTTGTCGTTTTGAGCTCTTACTGGGGAAAGTTTTGCCAGGCACTGCTGATTTTTAGAATGCTCTGATACATCTCATATACATTTCCTCTATACCTAAATGACCAAATGTAGATTGTGATTTAGAGCAGTCTATTAAAAAACTTTCATATGGAACTTACCTTAATTGCTTCAGGAACATCACAAACCGCAGCTGGATCCATTCGAACAAGACGAGTTACCTCTGGTACTATTGCCTCGGTGTTTTTAAACCTTAGAAGCCATAAAAAGCAACTTATTACATGACATTTTTTCTCATAAAAAAGGCAAAATCACATTTTCTTACTCTAGCGACTGGTTGATAGGTGCCAAAAACATACAATATAATGTGTACAGCCGCCTGAAGAATATTTCCCAAAATGTGTTACTTACAGTATGTTTTTATGGCTGCAACAAATTATTTTGGTAATTGATTAGTGGCTTTGAAAACAAAAGACTCTTAAATACAAGATTTTTTTTTTTAATTTTGAGCAGAGATAATGTCACTTAAGAATGTTCTAGATGCAGATTTACAGACAAACTACTGTTTACGTCGAAAAACCCTCAAAGTACAATTTTTTTTTACCGCTCATTATCATCATTGCTGTTCAGTCAGAGCGTTTTCTCAACTGTTTTGAAACCTATATAAAGTAGGATTCTATCAAAAGTTGTATAATAACAATACTAAAGCTAGTATTAAATCTAGATTCTTTAGACTCAATTATTTTTACTAAAAAACTACTTTAAGAGAACACAATTTTACCATTGCAAAACGGTTTTAAAATAATCAACTACGGTATATATAACTAGAACGAAACACACATGTAAACAACCAAAAAACTATTACTTTTTGTTGAAAATGTCAATGTCAAATAGAATTTTAAATTGTGATAATGACATTGGTATCGAGAATCGAGTACATTCCTTAGTATCAAAATTGTGTTTGAAATAGTAGAACAGCAGTTTAGAATTGTGACAACAGTAGTATTAAGACAAGTTAACAATTATTCGATTACTAAATTATTTATTTCAATAATCGATTAGTTGCAGTTAACACATGAACTTGTTGCAGCCCTACTTATGTTTGCCGTTTATTGAATTAATCTATCTTTTCATAATGAAACACATCAATAGGGTAATAATAATAAAAACAATTAATAATAATAAAATAACTGAACAAGTGTTCATTGCCCTTGTGTAGAGAAATGCTGTTAGACTTTGGAGAGACTATGGTGCCACAAATAATTTTCATTTGAATATGTAGAGTACATCTCATACAAATTCTGGAGCATTAACAAAATCAATATTTAAACCAGTGGAGTTACTTTTTGACATCTCTGAACCACTCTTACCTGACTGGTAACTGAATAGCGAGGTAAGGGGAGATGCTCCAGCCAAATTAACAGTATCCTTCCATTGTTTTTCTGTCAGACTAATGTATTTGGTTCTCCAGTTACCGATGCTGGTCTCCACAGACTGTTCAGTGGTAATGGCAAGCTCCTGAGTAGACAGGGGATTGTACCATGTTGTCAGCCGCTCAATTTCACTTGCCTGCAAAGAACCACATAAGTAAACACATGGAAACATCATCAGTAGTCAGTTGTTGTACCTCAAATGTACAATAAAACAGGATTTTACCAGAAGTGCAAGAAGCAGGGTTCTGCGTTTCATATAGTACTTGTGCAGCTGAGAGCCTCGATTGCTTTTCTTGGATAAACCTTTTAACAAACATAACATAAAATATCTTGATGTGTTGTTGAGTTGATTTTCGTTATACCTGATTTTTTGGAGATAGTGGACATCCCAGAGGACAGTGGGTAAGTGTTGATCCACCCTTGAGCTGCCTGTTGCCTCTGGCCGACCGCTGCATCCAGACTGCTCCGGCTGTCGGTCACTCCCATCACAGACAAGCTCATGGACATGTCCTGAGGATCTGAAAAACACATTATAAACATTACACTGAACTTATACATAGTTTGTTGGTGTAATTGGCGCCGTGCAAGGTACCAGGGGGAACCAGTTGGTGAGCTGTCAGATACTTTTTGTCTGACTGCAGACTGGCATAGAACTTGATCATTATACTGATGTCTTCCCTTAGGCTCTTATCAGTCTGAGTGGGAAATTTGGGATCAACACTAAAAACATAATAATGGTAGAAAGTATTTTACAATTTTAATCACATAGTTTAATGATTCAAATTCAAAAGGCTATGTAATACCTGAAGTAGTCAAAAGCTGTGGAATAGATCTTTTCTCGAAGTACATTTCTGACTGTGGCATTTGTCACAACATCAGCATGCAGAAGAGTCAAGCCTAAGGTTAGGAGTCTGAAAATTAAACAAAATAATAATGAAATTGGTTTATTTGACCAAGTTCACTTTCAAAAACATAAGTGATAAAATATAAGACATTACCTGAATCTTGGGCCAATGGCAGCCACATGTCTATTCAGACTGCTCTTTGCACCACCAACACTCAGAGACAGAGATCTTTGTAGAATGGCAATAAAAATTTCCACTTGATCCGAACTGCAGTACTTTGCTATCTCAAATCTCTGCACTAAAAACTGTGGGAGAAAAACATTGCTTAACATTGAGTTCTCAAAGTACTAAGAAAATTAAAAGTTTAGATTAGATACCTCAAAATGCTATATAATCTTTTTGTCAAGATGGCATTTTGTTTTATGAGGCTTCTACCGCTGTGGTGGTTTGTGTGATTAAATTCAGTTGTATAGAGGGATTTTCGGTCAACGTCACTTTCCGCCCTACTGCAGTGCTCATGCTTTATGCAGAGCCCCTCTCGGTCTGGTTAGCAGGGGAAACTTCTTTGAATAAAACAACAAAACTGGACGAGAGCTAGTTGATTCAATCAGGTATGAACTGGTCTGACAGACGTCTGTCTCCTGATGCTTGAGACAATGTTTTTCTCGCAGTTTTTTCACTCACCTGAATGTAACTTTTAAGGGTCGTATTTCAGTCACAATTGTGAATTTAGCAATATAACTTTTGTTTTCGCACAATGATAAATTCTTGTAGTTAGCTGACAATGGTGCTTTTTCGACTTTTTTAGAATAGCTTATAAGTGGTAGAACTTTGTTTTCATTTTTTAGGGCACCAAATTGGCGCCCTCACCACCAGAAGGCACCCTAGGCAACCACCTAGTTCTCCTATGCCCAGGGCCGCCCCTGAATAACAGATCTAATGCTTATGATTGCACCTTTTAACAAAAAAAATATCTACAGTTTAAACCTTCCATCAGGGGAATTTTAATATTAGCTAAACTGCTTTTCAAAGACAAAATAGCAATGGGACAGTTTTGTAGGTAGTTACCCAGTAGTGAAAGGGTATTTATAGAAGAAGCCTTTTTTCTTAAATAATCTGTGACGTAGTTTTATGGCCTTTTTATCACCCTTATATTGAAAGTATTTTAACATTTTCTTTTGTTTGTTGGTTCAATAACAAAAAAATAAATACAATTATTGAAGTTTGTTAAAAAATTATTGGTATTCAACAGGAGGACTTAAGCTCATGTTGGATGAAACAAGTGACAGGGAAGGTTAAAGTGAACCCTGGCTATAATCACATGTTTACCCTAAAACACTTCTAATATCATCACTTGTATAAATACAGGACAAATACCTTGGAAATATTTGTAGTTTTATTAAAATAGTAGTTTAAAGAAATTACTTGGAGGCTCCATTTTGCTTTGGGTATGAGATCAAATGGTTGTCTGTGTCTTCTGGTGGTTGTCAAGGTAACAACCTAGGGAGCAACTATGGTAGGAGCAACCATGGCAACAACCAAAAGCAACCATTTGACATCATCAACCCAGAATGCATTGCACCTGGACAATATGGCTGCTCCCAGTGGCTCCAAAACAGTGCAGATTTTATAAAAATAGTAAGCGGTTATATATTTGTTTGCAATTTATTTTAGTAAACATGACCTGTACTAGCATTTTAGCCATATTTGTCTTCATAGCCAGGGATCCCTTTAAGCAAAATCTAAAGTCAACCAGATAGATATTGTTGAGTTCTCCTTGAGGCTCTCTGGGAAGCGCTGCAATATGCATCGAGCTACAACAAATCTGATGTCTTTTGTACCCCCAGCTATTTTAAATGCACAGGGGAGTTGTTGATATTATAGAAAAATATTGAACTGTAGTTGATCTTGTATCTCCTGCTGTTGTTGTTGTTCATTGCTTATTGACTTGTGTTTTATAAGTCGAGAGAAGCAACAAATGGGGATGATTTTACCTGCATAAAATGTGAGTCTATCACATACTGTAAAATACTGTACATTTAAACTGTGCTTTGATACCATCCAGAATCTTAGTTTTTTTAATATTCTTATTTCACAATTTAAATCACACTATTTCAGACTTCAGTTCTGCCTCTATTTATTTAAATTAGGTATGTCCGATGTTTCAAAATCAAATACCAATACGTATTAAAAACTAGCAATGAACAAGTACCGATAAATTACAAACAGGAGAAAACTTAACTTTCTGAATAGTTTTTGAAAGATCTTGAGTGTTATCAGAGCCAGTACAAGACCATGTGGAGGCATAAAAATCCTAAATTAACCTTATTTTGCTTTGTCTTGCTTTAGTTAGTGTATTACCAGTACATTTATTTTTGACAGAGTACTAAATTTGGTCATTATTAAACTGAATGTATTGTCTCAAAATGTACATTAAAATCAGTATTTAGTGTTTAAAACTAGGCTTAAATTAGCACTTATTTTGCTGTTGTGGTATCAAAATCGATATCGAGTAGAGTGCATTCCTTAGTACCAAAAATGAGTTCAGTGAACATGACCCACCTCTATCCAGAGGAAGTGAGGTACGACGTCGGGTGCACAAGGCGCTGGTTTGCTCTCCTCAGAAACTGCCAGTGGACCTGCCTCCGCCTTGGCTTCAGAAAACAAACCCATTTTCTTTTCTACAGTCATCTGCCATGCACCTGCCATCTCACGCATGAACTATACAAGACATGAACGCATTATTATCATATGACATTTAAGAAGTTTGTCAAAGGTATAAACAAAATAATAAATGGAGCATACAGGCACTTCACTTCCATTGTGCGCAGCTATGAGCCACTCCCAGCAGGCAATAGCTGTCTCCATACCATGTTCTGAAAACATTTTCAAAGGAGACCAGCACAGATGATGCAGCAGCTGGGGATCACAGTCTGAAAGGCAATACAATACAATAACAATAATTGTACAACAATACAATAAGAGCACTGGAAATTTGAGTAAATTCATAGCATCTCAAACTTCTACTCACTTTTGGATGTTATAAGAAGAGCGGCCATTTTGAACATGGCTTGTGTGAATGTTTCTGGCTCTTTGTTGTCCAAAGCACAAGTCATTTGATTGATCATAAGTTTGTTAAGATCTGACTGACTATTTGTCGCTTCAGCAAATTGCATCATGCCTGCAACCTACAAAAAGCAATAGTTATACAGTTGTAACAAGATAATTTTCAAATTTTTTTCCTATGAAATGTTTTACCTCTCCAGTGTAGCGATTGCGCAGGTTGAGCGATGCCATGAAGTTGGAGTAGTCTTTTTTCACGCAGGCAGGTCTTTCTGTTAGTTGTGTACTCTGAAGACATTTAAAGATTTAACAATAAAGTAAATACATTTTGCCACAATCTAAATAACACTACACACACACAGACTTATTATTTGCAACCATGCGTTTGTCCCTGCTCAATAAATGAACTTTTTTAGACCAACCTGAGGAAAAGCGGCCTATGGATGGCCACATCGTGGAGGACAGCGCAGAATTATCAGTAAGTCATACAGCCAGCAAACCCCATTGCAGATATGTAACGGGGTAACCCAGTCAGTTCGACGCAGAGTAATGAAAACAAAATGAAGCAAAATAAAGACAAACATGGCAGAATGCAAGCCCAAAACATATAAGATAAAGTTAGCAAGCAAAAGTATAGTAGAAAGCATGCACACTTAAAAAAATACTCATTAAAAACAACAACACAGACAAAGCGCTACTGCTGTGTTAAAACATAGATTAGAACATAAGCAACACAGTAAAAATACATTATTCCTGCTGTACACATTTTGCCCATTGATTCTAAAGACATTTAGAAAAGGCAATTAAATGTAGTGACGCAACACAGAGTTTAACACAACACTGGAACTGGGGTAATTCACCACAGCCAACAAACACTAGATATCTTAAACAGATATAGTTTTTTTGTTGTTGTTTCTAACAAAAAAAAAGTACATTTTGGTGCGTTTGGTGCAAGTTTCAAGTGGCTAGAGAAAATGAGAATAAATTTATAGTTTTTGATGACACTTTTACCTCGGTCTGTTAAGCCTACTGCTGAGCCTATTTTGTAAATAAGCCAATTAAAAACAGATAAACGAGACTCTCTGCTCAAATGACTGTGGGAATATATTTTGGTTAGGGGGTGCTGAGATGTGAGGCTGGTCTGGGTGTTTGGCCACGCGCTATAATATGTTTTATTAATAGATTGCTATAATTTTCCAGGTTTTCCAGGTCACGTGGAAACCCTGTCAATTTTAAAGTGAAAAGCGCATAAATCAGTGATTTTGAACCACTTCCAACTTTCTCCATTCATAATAATAATAAAATTTGTACCACCTGAATACAAACATGTTAACGTCACATCAGAGGTTTAAATACTCACACCAAGAGTTGTACTCTGTCGGTTGTAACCTGCAAAATGTAAAATGCTCTCTGTGGCCATTGCCAAGCCCGTGTGCTGAGACAATCCTGACACCCAGATCTGGTGCTTGTTCAAGTACTCCTGTACAAAATAACAGTTGTGTTAACGAAAAGTGAATATAAAATAGGTTTGTTATATTGTTGTTACTGGCCTGGAGATGAGATTTGGTAACTGATGGGGCCCATTTCATTGCCTCTTTTAGAATTTCACCACACCGAGCAGCAAAATCTTTTACAATACTCTGGAAAAAAAGGATAAAAGTAATATTGGATGGTCTAAATGGTTTTACAGTTTACAACCTATTGTCCTTTAAAAATACAATATCTCAGGGAGATTTAAAAAACTGACAGGTTTTTGCGATTTTCTAATTTGTACTTAATTCAGTAAATATCCATTCTAAATCTTAGGTCAAGGTCAAGGTCACATTTACAACATTTACAACACCCGCAGGCGGCCTAAGTGCTTTACACAAAAGTACAACAGTATAAAGAATAAAAACAATTGTAAAAAAAAAGTTTGTTAAGAAAAGTTTGAAAATATGTTGAAAACAATAGGAAGAAAAGCAGATTTCTAGGATGATCACACACTAAAGAGACATTTTAAATGTTCTCTAGGGCTGTAGTTCTTTAGTCGTTTAGTCTTGGTCGACCAAAATTTTATTAGTCGACTAATTCTTTTATTAGATTATAAGGAATTTGTATTCAACAGTAACAGAAACATTGGTTTGAATTTATCTACAAACAAATAATAATAAACACATGAATCAAACAAAACAAGGTTCAAGCAGAAAACTAAATATATTTCCAATGTAACGTTGCTGTAAATGGCTTGTCACATAGACATTGTGTGTTTCTCTAAACTATTTTCAGAAAAGTGTAAATATCTAGATATAATGTAATTTATAAAATGCATTTACAAATCAAAATTTACAGTAAATGTGTATTTTTTTTCCCGCCAGTAAAATAAAAACACAACTCATCCAAATTGATTTGTGTGAAGTGTGAATCCATATGACAGAATTGAACTGAACCTTTGGTCACTTTGTCTCTAAGATCAGGACTAAAGCTTCTGAGTTGCAAAGTGAAATGAATGAGAAAACACATAAGAACACTTGAGGAATGTGTGAGAGTTTTGATGGTAAAACTTGATTCTGAGGGGAATTTTGAATGTAAAAAGAAATATAACTTGAGCCAAAATGTAATTTTGAGAAACTGAAACTCTGTTTAGGATTCTGCGTGAGATGTTTTGCAAATTGACTTTTAGAATGGACAAGTGTGTCAAAGTTGTTGAAAAAAACTGTAACAAACTCGGATTGCCATTAACAATACCATACTGCCCTCTAGTGGAGAGATAAATGTAAAAGGCTGAGCCCTTTACCTCACGTGCTTCGTATGTGTCTGGAACAGTGATGCGGTAAGGAGTGTCAGGAATGTCATAGTATGGCTGGTCTTTATGGATATCCTGAAAAGAAAAAACAAATCAACTGACAAAATATTTCCTAAGATTCGAGATTTATGAAACTTACGGCACTAAGTGACAATGACAGTGTCTGCAAAATGTCCAACATAGTCTTGAGCACACGGCCACTCCAGAGAAGATGAGGGAATCTGGTTAAATAGAAACATGTACAGTTTTTTTGAAAACAAAAGGAAAAGAATAGAACAATTTTACAATTAGAAAATAAAATCTGAAGTGATAATTACGTTTCAGCCAGACCAGAGAGATACTTGTCAGCTACTCTTCGTATCCTTTTGTGAGTATGATTGAAATTTACCAACAAGAACTGAGCATGTCTTTCCAGTTCTTCTTCATGTTCTTTGGTCTTATCCTTTAAATAACATAAATGTAGCTGTTTGAATTTTGCTTTTCCTAAATATATCATCCAAAATGACAGATACCTTTTCAGCCATCATTTGGAGAAAAACATCAAACACCTTATCACCAACACATATAATACACTGGAGCATGCCTAAAAACAGAGAAAGCAGATCATGTTAAACAATGTAGAATAAGAGAACTAAGACTGACTCAAACGTAATGTTTGTGAAGCTCTCACCAGACTTGTCTTTCTGGATGGCTTTGTCTTCAAAGTACCGAAACATGACCTGAAATCTGTCAGGTTCATTAGATCGCAACATCCTGAATGGGGACAAAAATATATTTCTAAAATCTGCAATAAACTGAGCAGACAGCCGAATAAATGAGAAGTTGACCTCATGTATTCCAGTCTATAGACTGACAATAAGTATGTGGACATGGCAAAATCTAGCTTGTTGATATAAGCAGATCCTTCAGGGGATGGATCAAGCAAGTTACTGATGGTTGCACGCAGTTCGCTGAGCTCAGCCTGGAGAAAAGTTTAATTTGACACTTTACATATAATTACAATTGTGCATTGGTACAATGGGTTAAGATTTTTTTTTACCGCTGTCACTGTGTCATTTTTCAGGGCAGAGTTGTACTGCAGTTCAGAGCGCAGTGGTTCTCCACTGGGGAAAGTGAGAAGAGGAGACTTGGTCGCTATTTCACACACTCCTTCATACCACTCCTCTGGCCAAAGGCCTAGAGAAAAGTGTTAGTTAGATCAATAACAACATCTACAGCAGGAGGTTAGCCACAAACTCACCTGATCCTTCCACAGCAAAACCCATGACCACAGAGTACAACCAGAAGTCCCGAAAAAGCTTCTGAAGGCGGGGCTTAGCCTCTTTGATTGGTGGAAGTCTTCGAGTCAACTGTAAATTGTAAACAAAAAATGTAATATCAATATAAAATATAACCTAACTTAATTAACTGCAAAAAGTCTAAATCAAATGATTTAATGTGATTAAAACGGCAAATTAAACTTAACATATGTAGAAATGATTAACAATTAAAACTATTTATAAAACCACACGTGCCAAAGTTAAGTGCACAGCATTGCATAAAAAAGGTTTTCTATTTTTTATTTTAAAGTGGCCTGTTTTCTAAAGAGTTAAACATTTTGGTCAACCAAAGGACTTTTTGGTCTGTTTGATCTATTTTGTTTGCTTAGTCAAGAGCCCACATCAAAGTTCAATTTTGTATTCAATTCTGTGCTCTTCTCACAAACAAGCGACTGAACATTCTTCATTAGCACAAATAAAAGGTAAGCACAGTAAGGTTTAGCACAGTTCATTTACAGAGCTTTTATCAAGATACTTACTTATAGGAACAAGTTCTATAAAAAGCTTAGCATAGTGTATTAACATTTCTTTTTAGTCTTTAGGATGGTGCTCATTGTGCTCTTGTGTGTGGCCTGTCTGCTGGTCAGTCCTTCTCTTGCTGGGATCAAAGATCTTAGTTCTCACTTTTCCATCCCAACCCAAAACACCAGAGGCTTTGATCAGCCAGGCCCAGTGGACATGGAGGCCATTCCTTTAGACTTTCACAGAGAGAATACAGTTACTAACGATCTTGTTTTGGATGGCTTTGAGGATGAAGACTACATTGATTTTGACAAAATCCTCGCAGCAGGGAGTGATGACTATGTGTAAGTACTTTAAACAATCAACTTGTATAAGTTCTAACTGCAAAGTATTTAAACAACAATAACAAATAAATGTTGTTGTTTTTTTTTAGTGAGGGAGATGAAATTGATGAGATTGCCACACCTGCACCAGATATTGACATCTTTTCAGAGTCCACTGATCCAAAAATACGCAGAGCAAGACTGCTGCGACTATTCCACGGCCGTTCTCGTCTTCAGCGCCTGAATATTGTCAATGCCAAATTTGGGTTCAACCTATACCGCAGTCTCCGGAACGATGTGAACCAGACTGACAACATCCTGCTAGCCCCTGCTGGAATCTCTATCGCCATGGGAATGATGTCTCTCGGAGCAGGACCTAAAACTCACGAGCAGATCTACAAAGCCATGGGTTTCACAGATTTTGTCAATGCTAGTAATCACTATGACAACACAACAGTACACAAACTCTTCAGGAAGTTGACACACAGACTTTTCGTAGAAATTTTGGCTATACTCTGCGTTCTGTCAATGATGTTTACGTAAGCAGAATATTAAAATCAAAGATGAATTTTGTGAAGAGACAAAAGCGTATTATTTTGCAGAGCCACAGTCAGTGAATTTTAAAGATTCCACTTTTCTTGAAAAGGCAAATCGTCGAATCTTAAAGCTGACCAAAGGCCTCATCCAAGAACCTCTTAAAAATGTTGACCCAAACATGGCCCTGATGCTTCTCAACTACCTGTACTTTAAAGGTAACATACTACAAGAGTAGCTGATTTCAAAGTATGATGCCATGACAAGTATTGATTGTTTTAAACAGGCACATGGGAGCTGAAATTCCCAAAAGAAATGACCTACTATCGCAACTTTCGTGTAAATGAAAAGATGAGTGTCCGTGTGCCAATGATGACTAACAAAGGCAACTACATGGCTGCTGCTGACCACGAACTGGACTGTGACATTTTACAGGTAAGTTTTTCCTTTTTTGATATTAGACCCAATCTTAACTGACTGTTTATGCGTTTAATATGATTTCCATTTTTTAAGCTCCCGTACACAGGAAACATCAGCATGCTTATAGCACTACCAAGAAAGATAACAGGCATGCGGACCTTGGAGCAGGAAATTTCCCCTACAGTTGTCAATAAATGGCTCAAAAATATGACCAACAGGTGAGAAGCGACAGGCTAAAACATACATTTTCAGGCTATTCTGAAACTGCATATTTCTTTAAAGACTGAATTCCCCAAACAAATAATTGATTTTAAAATGAAAAAAGAAGAGTTTTCATTGGTGTTCTCAAATATGATGATTTGATGTTCAAATCAAATATTTATTTAATTTGATCTGTTCATAAATAATAAAAATGACAATTTGGTTGAATAATTTGGTTGAGAACAACAATCTTAAAAAATCATTTGTGGTTGAGACAACATTTGAAAATTAGTAGGAGCACTTGTCACAGCTATTACTTTAAGGTTGATTTGAAATTTGTGTTTTGACACAGGACACGTGAAGTTGTGCTTCCTCGATTTAAGCTAGAGCATAACTATGACCTCATCCCAAATCTGAGAGAGATGGGCCTGACAGATCTGTTTGGCCCAAATGGAGATTTCAGCGGAATGACTTCTGAAAAAGTATCTATGAACTGGGTGAGGAAAATGCACAACTGCTATAAACTTACAGCCCATACGACAGTTTTTTATGTTTTTCTAATTATGACTTGGCTTATTATGATTGTCCTTGTGTTGTTTATTGTAGTTAAACACCAGTCAAGTTGCAACCTATCAAGAAAAAATGAAATATAAAAATTCCTCTGTGTTATCAGAAAACAACTTTCCATAAAACTTGTAGTGACTATTTACTCACAACTGACCCATTTCCTGACATAATTGTCAAGTCAATCATCAAATAATTTTGTCATTTATACTGATTTTGGTCCTCGTTTACAAAATGACTGACATTTGTGGAAATATTTATTAATTATATTAGCAGTCCATGTCCAAACTAAGATATATAATTATAAATGTCACCAAATTAGCTAAACTGAACAAAGTAAAATGTATAGTAAATACTGTATAAATACATAAATATGACTATGTTTTTATGAAAAGTGTAGCCTAACCTGTCAAATGCACTTAACAGAGTAGTACATATACATGGCTTAACCCTGCAAAATGTTAACATCAGATGTTTAATAGTGGCTCTGTTTTCCAGCTGAAGCATCAAGGTACTATCACTGTGAATGAGGAGGGCACAGAGGCGGCCGCTTTAACCCAGGTGGGGTTCATGCCGCTCTCTTCTCAGATCAGATTCACCGTGGATCGCCCTTTTCTCTTCCTGATTTATGAGCATCGGACAGACTGTCTTGTGTTCATGGGCAGAGTTGCCAACCCTTCACAAAACTAAATCACACACACTCAAAGCCACTTTCAGTATAATGACAAGACAAATATTTTTTTGTACGTATTATTATAGTTGAAGCAGCAAAAATAAAAATCTATGCTGAATAGTATTACGCTGCAGTTTTTAAACACCATTAAATGTTGTCAAAAGTAAACAAATAAAATAAAGTTAATACAAAAGTTGTGTTTGTGTGTGACACACTGCTGTGTTGATTTGTGGAAATACTGTGTAAAATAGATTGGCTAAAACAATAAGCTTACTCACCACAGCAATAACTGGAATGAGCACCCCAAGGTTTCCAGCGCTACTCGATGCCTACAAAGATGATGAAGAGACTGAAGAGACTATTGGCTCATATCTATGGCACTGAATTAAAATGATGATAAAACCTACTTTCAGAGCTGGCCCCTTGTCAGAGGCTCTCTCACTTGCCCTCTTCCCTTCCAGGCCAAGTTGGACAAATAGTTCTAAAAGGTTCACCATTAATTCATCCACAAGCTGTTCTCCTTGAAGATTGGCCGCAATATTTGCCAAAGCATTGATTACTGCCAAAGAACAGTGCCTTTAACAAAGAAGTTGTGCACGTTAAAACACGAATCTCATCTTCAATCATACTTTTCAAACTTTATATTAAGAAAGCTAAAACTATCTTTGGAAAGTATATATACTAGATGTAACATGCTAATGTTTTGATGTACTCACCTGTAGCCATGATCCCGGTAATCTTTAGTAGCAGAGTAAACAACTGAACTAGCTTTCACGCTGATCTGCTGGAAAAGATTCCACACTTCTTGGTAGATGTATTGCTAAACAGAAAGATAAAGACAAATTAAGACTAATATCTTGTAGAACCAGAGCATTAATAAATACAAAAATGTATCTATATATTCTATTAATAACACTACCTAATAAATAACTGAATAGCTATTTTCAGTTAATTCAGAAAGAAGAATGTTTATCTAAAAGCACTTTGAAAAACATCAAACTACAACAAACAATTATAACCAACACTTTTTTTGAAGACCCATTGAAACTCAATGATTTAACTCACATTTCCAGTGATGACCATGCAGCCAAGCTGATCTATTATAAGGACATCCAACTGTGATGGAGGCTGACAAAACTTTTGCTGGAGTATTTGAAGAATGTGCTCCATGACTTTGGGTGTATCTCTCAAAGCTACAGCGATGTGGCCCAGGGCTCGGATGGTGTGGTCTGGGATTAGATGTGCATCCCTATAGGAAGCAGTTATTATTAAAAAGAAAAAGAAAAAAGAAAAAAATCAAATCCTGTATTTTATAATGACTGACATCTAGATCATAAATTAGCTTACTTGTCATTCTCTTGTGAAATGTAAAGACGAATGGATAAACTGGCCAGAAATGCTTTAACAATGTCATCATCTTTTGTCAGACCAGCCTTTAGACCTCTGTTTATTGAATGAAATGCATTGTTCTTAAAGTTAATACAAAATTCACATTCAAATAAAAGAAAATAATGCTCCTATAATTTATTCCAGGAGAATCATTGACTGACCGGCAGATGTTGTCGATGGATATATCTCTGAGCTGCTCATACATGGACGGTTGGTCCTTTCTGTTTGGCAGGACATTCAGTGTGGACTGGGAATACTCATTAGTCACACTGATTCGGATTTCTCCTGTACCTGAATATGAATGTAAATGAGGCACACACCCAAAATAATTAATGAAAATGTGAAACACTCAGAAAAATAAATCTATAACTATGTACAGGCAAATTCCGCTATATAACAATGAAATTGTAAAGAGATCAATGTGAATCGGAAACTATTGAGTAGCAGCTTTAACAGTTCAATAAAACATGTGATCAATTCAGTGCCGCTTCAGAATGTTCTTGTAAATACGCTACAGACATTCAAATTGATTCTTATACACAAATATAAATATATTCATTGTTGTACCTGTGCTGTACTGACTGTGGTACTTGTAGAGTTTAATAAGAACAGGAGAAGGGACAACCAGGAAATCTCTAAGAGAAGTGGTGAGGGAGTTTGCCACCACTGGAAATCGTTCGCACAAACGCCCAATGCCCTGGAAAGAAACACCAAAATTATAGTTTGACCAACCAACCCAACCTATTAGCTAAAAAAACAACAAGGGTTTACCTGTAAACAGCAGATAAGGAGGGGCATATGGGCAATTATGACTTTGCTCGAGGTTTTGGACTGGAGTTTTTCTGATAGCTTTATACACAAATTCTCTGCACCTATAAAAATAAATAAATACAATTTAAATCATTGAATAACCACAACCAAGACGATTTAATTATGAAGCACAATTTTTCAGTTATCTGCTACAATCAATTACCTTGTTCATCTTTAACAGCCCAGACCATGAGGTCGACACAGGCTGCGTTGGCTTGGCAACGGAGCTTGAGGGGGCTCTGTTCCCCTGGCAACCCCCCGGTGTCATGAAGTACCCTCTGAAGCTCCGACTGACTACTGCTGAACTGCTCCAGCACGAAGTCGTGTACTTCTCGTACAAAAGCCGTTGGCAAAGCTATGAATGAGCATAGTGCATGTTGCATTTATAAACAAACACACCTTTGCCAAAGAGTGAAATAATCAACCATGTTTACCTTTGATATGGTTAAGTGTATCCCGAAGCATTTTAAACACACATACATAGAGTGGGTCACTGAAGGTTTTGTAGAAAAGATGAATCCCAGGATGCGACTAATGACAAATAAAAGAAGCAGTTTCCTGTTAAAAGTTTGTTGTTTTTTTTGCTTTTAGCTAATAGTGAAACTTCAAAATTAGCTTAAAGCTGACCTCTGTAACCTCAGATACTGTGGCATCCAGTGATCTCAGGAAAGAGTCTGAAACTAACTTTTTAACCTGTTAATTAAAAAACAGACTGAAATTATAAACAAGCATTCCATGCCAAAGAATCTTCAAAATGTAGTCGACAGTACCAGGTCAAGAAGCTGCCTAAGCACATCCACAGACACCTCCAGCTCCTCTTCTTCAGCGCACAAAAACAGAGGAGACATGGAGAAACTAGAGCTGACAGTCGAGAAGTAGAAATTTGGGTCTACAGCGGTGCTTTCTGAGAAGTATGCTCCTGAAATCAGAGAGGATGTACATGTATTACATTATCTAATTTGGTTTCTCTATAATTTTTTTTCAATTGAACCTTCAAACGAGTGTGGAACAGGAGCTGTGGGAGAGCAGGGAGAATGTCCTCCAGGATCTGGGCACACCTTTGAGAGAAACATATATCAAATCCATATTAAATTAAATAATAAAGTCTAATTACAGAGTGATGTTGTGCATTATAAAAGAAAAAAAACTCAACCTGTGAAAAGGAGTCACTGCTGGTGCCTGTGCGTCTCCGCATTGTATCACTCTGACAAACTGTCAGAAGACTGGATGGTAGGATGGAGCGAAAGTCATTGAAAGACCTGCGGCGCACTCCTTCAGGTTCTTCTACAACAGGATGGGTCTGTAGAGAGTCTTTGGGGAACAGTTTGGACAGTAGTGCTTCATCTGTAATGCTGTAGCGCCCAAAAGCCCTGGTCATACCCAAAAGACTTGGCACCACATACCTACAAAGGTAAACTAGAAAAAAAACAACAGGTCAGAGGTTATATCAAACATATCAACTCTATTCCATCCTAATAATTTTATATAATATTACCTTTGTCATTGTTATCAGAATCTTGGCATTTTTCTTGCAATAGCTGCATAACTTCCATTAACGTGTTCAGAATCTGAAAAAAAAATTACAATACACAAATGAGTGAAAATGTATCTAATTACACAAGGAAATCTGAGCATATCAAAATCACAGACCTCATCCTTGAAATGAGGATCTCGTTGAGCGACATCTGCTAGAAGTGTCACTAAACAGAATCCAAAATTTTCTGCAATGGGAAGAAACTCTGCAAAGCAATCATTTCATTTACACAATACAATTTGTAAGCACAACATACAAATTATGCCAGCCAGAACAAAACAAGTTCCAAATAGGATTATTTTTACCCTTTCCATGCTTTCTGGAGTTTTCCTCAATCCACTGAACTTGTGGTAGTCCTTTCAATAGCCTTAGCAAATAGGGAACAAGTATTTCTTTGTGCTACCAAGAAAAAAAAAATCATTAGACCGAAGCATATGCGATTCCTTGAACAGAGTGGTACAGAAAACACAACTAGAAACAAGAAGGGAGTGTAGTGGTAAAATAAATTTTTTTTTATTGTTGTTGTTGTTGATGATATTTTTGTATTTTGTTGTACTATTAGTGAAGAACAATAAAAATAAAGTCTGTGTGGTTTGTATGCTTTCATGTTATTCACTATCCAAATTTCCTTGCCATTTTATTGATGTTTAGGTCCCTTGCTAAAATATTACACACCTGTAATCCAGATTCTACAAGGAAGACTCCTAAGGCCACCACAGCATCTCTTCTCCTTACATCTAGAGTAAACACACCACGCACTTCCACTGGACACATGCATTGTAGTTTTTTGACCTGAATGGACACACAAGAGCGTTTATAATCAACAGGTGAATCAAACAGGTACACTGCAGAAAGCCGTTTGACTGCAGTGTTTGCCTCTCTCGTCTTCTTATTGTGGTATATTTTACTGTGAATCTTTGCGATATATCCACACTGTAATAACGCATTAATAATAACAACAACACAAACATTTATCTCATATCTCACATCTGTCAACACCACCAAACTGAGCTGTGCGGAAACGGCCGCACAATCACGTTGCTAAAACCTTAGTTGAGAATAATAAAACTGATATTACCTTTTCAATTGGTGTAGGACGGTGAGCAGCCAAGGACCGAGCTAAAGACAAAACAGTATTGAAGTAAAA
This sequence comes from Mugilogobius chulae, assembly GCA_038363315.1. Classification (NCBI taxonomy): domain Eukaryota; kingdom Metazoa; phylum Chordata; class Actinopteri; order Gobiiformes; family Gobiidae; genus Mugilogobius; species Mugilogobius chulae. The sequence continues at coordinate 41,751,216 of CM076397.1, forward strand.
TCCTCTTGTTCCACCTCCCATCACCGACATGTTTACACCAGAGAACTGTATCGATGGGAGGGTAGACCAGCGGCAAAATAAACCGCAGTACGGACAGTCGGAAGGGACAATTCCTGCACAAGTCATAGACTATAAAATTCTACTCATTTACTAATTAGAATGATAATTTAGATTAGTAAATTCATAGAAAATTGTATAACTTAACAATAAAAAATATTAAAATAAAATCTGGCCTCAAACTGTAGCGTCAATCTCACGTGACCGGAAGTTCTCTTCACAGTTGCCATGTCTGAGGTTTTCTAACGACTTTTGACCACTTTTTTTTTTTTTTTTTTTTTTGCCACAATCACTAGTAGTTATTTTTCAAATTTTGCAAGTTTACTCACTAATGCTTAAATTACATAATTTGTATATATTTATTTACTTTACCTTTTAAAGTCGTTGTTAGTGATAAAAAAAAAAAAATCAAATTAGATCAAATTACTGCACGATCTGTGGCAACAATAATGCTTAACTGCGAAATTAATCGGTTAATAATTAGTAACTTTTTTAATGGTCGCTTGCTTGTAGTATTTTTTTTCAAGGGCTTGTTTGCTTGTTGTTTTCTGAAACTTTGGCAACCCATAGTCAGCTGATCATCAGTCACAACAGTCGTCTCAGTTTTTGGGGCTTGTCCTTCGGAAAAGGTCGGAATTGGTGTTTAACGTCCTAACAACCCTATTTTCTCCCTAAATATAAAAGGTTTCTTTGATATATTGAAATGTTAGAATCTTTACTTTTTGATTTGCGCTGTATTGTGTTGTGTAAGGTGTTTGTTCTCTGATCAAATGCTACCTAGCTAGCAATGCTAGTCGAATGTTAGACAGTAGATTGTGTAGCATATCTGAACTACAGGCCACAAACAGCACTAGAAACAGGAATATTAACTATAAGATCTTCATAACTATAAACTTCATGAGTAAATGTGTTCGTTGTGTTGTATAAAGAAATATTACACGTTAACCTCATGATCTATTTCCAGATGGCTTACCCAAAGTCCCACAACCCATTTGCAGATGATGACGATGAAGAAGATTTTAGGCCAAAAAAAGACAGAGGATTTGATGATGATGATGACCTTGGTGACAGTGGATTAAGTGAAGCAGAAAGAAGACAAAAGTACTTAGAGCAAGAAGTAATGCGTACATCCAAGTCTGCAGTGGACAGTAGCTACCGCTCACTTGGACTCATCTATGAGTCAGAGAAGATGGGCATTGAGACAGCAGAGGTATGATTTCCTCCCGTTTTCCCAAAAACATTAAGAAAAATAATAATCTGTGTTTAACCAATAAAGTAAAGCTCACCTCCTAAACTCCACCCACAAACACGTTTCAAACAAAGCTGTGTGCTGAAAAATCATTGGGAAAAGGTGAAAGGAGGAGCTGAAGTTGGAGAGCAGCATTGTGATTACTTTGACAGCAGGATGAGGACATGGTTTTGTGTCGGCAAGCTGATGTCACATAGTCTAGAAGAGGGCTAAAATCAAGCCCTCCAACCAATTAAATCTGGCCCATCTCTAATCTTACAAATAATTGAAAATATACATTCATTCATTCATACTCTACTGCTTAATGTCGTTAGGGGTCGCGGGTGACTGGGGCCTATCCCAGTAACTTTGGGCCTTAGACGGGGGAACACCCTGGACAGTGGCCAACTTGTCGCAGGGTTATACATTATATTTGTTTACATTTACAGGTTTGTTTCATGTTAAACATGTTTAATCTTGTTCCTTTCTTTTCAAAGACTAATACAGCAGTAATTATTTTACAATGTTAAAATAGATCCCATGTTAAAAATATTTTAGTGTGACCACAAAGGGTGACACTAAAATATAGGGCTGTCACTAAAAATCACTTTAATCTTCTTTTCCACTAGTCAGCGATAATTTCTAATGTAACTGAAATTTTGTATATTAAGTATAGTAGAGTATACAGTCCAGATAACAATTATTAAAAAACTATTTAGGTTATTATTTGTTTATTATTGATTCATTGCGCAGCTCCAGCCCAGAGGTCACTACTACTACTAATTCAGTTCAGCAGCTCTGGTCTAGAATGACATTGGCTGACTCTTGCTGATTTGCTCAGTTCGCATTAAAATTGCCACAAGATTGGCTCAGAATAAATAGCTTTTCCATTTAAGCATATTATGTGAAGTTTAACAGCCAAGAAAGGTTGTTTAACTGTTTAGCTTCACTTTAAGGTGCCGAGTTTGTTTTTTTATGATGATGATGATGATGATGATTATGATGATTATGATTAATGCTTTGTGCAGAATTATTGTGTAGAATTACTACTTTGGCACATACAGGGTTTGTAAACAATATTCTATAAATATACCTTTTAAAAGTGCACAGACTAACAAATATTATGCTTGTTATAAAAACTTACTCATTTATATACAGTCTTTGTTTTAAACCTCTTTAGCCATAACAACTCATGATCTTTTGCTTACATTTTAGGAATGGGAGGATTCTGTTTTGTCATGAGTTATTGTAACAATTCCAATATGTTTTGATTTTGTTAAGCCTCACTGTGGCTTTTCAATAAATAACAATATAACTGCTTTAATAGAGATAGATAATGACTAAAATATTTTTGTAAGCAAAAAGGTACAGTAAGGATAAAAGTTATGTTTAATGGGACAACGTACAATTACATTTAGCACAAGGGCAGAGATGCTTATGCCAGATTATAGCTACCATCTATAGTCCTGGGGAAACAATTCAATACTATTTTTGGTAACGTCCCATCTCTTAAACATTTGACTGCATGAGAGCTACTATGTCTGTAATTTCAATTCATGAAAAATGTTCATTCAGTTTTATCTTCTTTTTCTTTAGGAACTAATGCGTCAAGGCGAGGTTATGAAGAGGACAGACAAGATGCTGGACAACATGGACCAGGACCTAAAGACCAGTCAAAAGCACATCAACAGTATCAAGAGCGTGTGGGGTGGATTAGTGAATTATTTCAAAGGAAAACCAGAGACAAAGCTACCTCCAGAAGAGCCCAAACCTTACCAGGCCAGTGAGAGGTATAGTGCTCTATATATTTATTTATGGTAATTTCAATATTTATTAAGCTTTGTTTTGCTATGTTGTCATATGTTCCATTGAGAGCTGTAAAGACCATGTAAATATTTAGTCAAATAAAACTAGACATAAATAATTCAGTTTTTGACCAAAAAATAATATTAAGTGTACTTCATAGGCAAATAATGCGCATGGACACATTTTTATTTGTTTTGTATTCGAAATGATATGTATAAAATAAACCAGGTAAAAGTATGCTTTTGAGGTATTAGGAAAACATGATTAATCCTACTTCGAGTTTATTCCTGCCCCAGTGACCTTTGTAACTTGTTACCATTAAGTTTTTCTATGTATTACTTCTTCAGATTGCAAAGTGCCTTATCTGACAGCAGAGGCTATGAAGATAAGTACCAAGCTAGCCATCCCAATCTGAGAAAGCTTGAAACTGGAGGTTTGTTTGTCTCAACTTGTATGTTTCTGCTTTATGTTAAAATATGACCAGCGGAAGTATGTAAATGTTTTGTCCTCAGGGTTTGGAGCTGCTTCATCGGTAGATGATGGTTCATGTGGACAAAATGGTTACCCTAAAAACAAAGTGCTACGAGAGGCTCATCAAACCCTTGACAACAATCTAGGTAGATTTTTGAATTGCTTACATTCAACATTCTTTCTGCTACTCCTAATTATTTTTTTTGCTTTATGTGACTCAGATGAAATGGCGGATGGTCTTAAACGACTGAAAAGTCTTGGACTGGGCCTGCAGACTGAAATTGATGATCAAGATGCCTCTATTGATTCTCTCTTGAACAAGGTTGATAAGATGGATGTAAAGATTCATAACACAAACCAGCAGATGAAAAAACTAAAATAAAAATAACATTTGGACATTTCTTGATCAAATTGAATCTCGCGCTTCTCACTTTTAGGCAGTTATGTTACAGAGGAAAAAAACAACTTTTTTTATTATTATTAATATTCATTCTTAATGTGTTTGCACAGTAATGTCAAAGGCTGTTGTGCAGTCTCAGTCCAGATATTTCCATACTGCCTTATTATGAATGGATGGCTTTGTGTACAGTAGTTTTTCAGAACATTTTTGCAGTATTCAACTAGCTGCCATGCTTCACCTGTGTCTTGTTGTAAATTACTTCATTAATATTCGTTTTCTTTTTGTCATCTTATCATAGTCATCATAGCAAGCCAATTTTGATTTAGCCTCTTATTGTCCTAGTGTACAAAAAGCAACACGTGAATCACCATAATTATACTTATTATAAAAACAACATTAGAAACTGTTGCATATAAACTACACAAAAATAATCATACTTATAATTTTGTACAAGATTTTTTTTACGTTGGTATTTAAATGTGAAAGTTGATTTTCCAATAAAATCACAAACGATTTTGACTTTGAGTATACGTATTAACCACACGATGGCGCTAAAATCATATAAACGTCTTGATCACTTTTGTCCAAACCAACAACAGAGTTAAAATGTGGGGGGACCCGGTGTTTAATGAGGCATAGCTCCATAGACAAGGCAGTGACTGTTGTTTTCAATCTGATCCTGTGAGGTTTGTTTTCGATGCTGTCCAGAGACGTGCAGCTGTGTTGATGCATAGCTCAGGTGAGGTCTCTGTGCTGAAGGGTCTATTCATTATCATTCCTCCATGCCGGACCAGCTGCTTTCACAAGCTCTCATTAGGAGGGCTTGTTAATTGTAGTAGCCTACGCATTTTCAAAAACATAGTCTCTGATGCAACGTATAGAGATGGTTTTCATAATAGACACTTTGTAAGATCATATGTTAGCATAAGAAACTACTGCTTCATTTAGGCTGTTTTCAGTGGAAGGAGGAAAGCTCGCAAAAGTACTTTGTAGTTTGCTACTCAGTAGTAAGTTACTTGTGTAAAAGTGAAAAAAAAAGTAGAAGTTCTGAAATTTAATTACTTGAGTAAGTAAACTTGTGTAAATTTACTTAAGTTAAAAAGTAAACTCACACTGTTACAAGCATCTATAGAATTCAGAATATTTAAGGCAATTTTAGTTATTTAGCCAGATTAGAATGAAAAGGCTAAGATGTGACAGCATATTTTACTTGTTTCAAGACATTTATATCTGTTTCAAGAGATTTGAATTTGAATCAAGTTTGCCACTGCTGGGAAAGAAAAAAATACATTTTAACTAATCTAGAAATCAATTTATAAATGGTTGGATTGTAATGCTGCGGAGTGTACAATGGGCTTTACAGTGGTTATTATAATGAATCTGTTTATTGACCTATAAAGTAACTAACCTGTTTTTAAATTGTAAGGAGTAGAAAGTACAGAAGTTTCTTGGAAAAAAAATGTAAGAATTAAAAGTAAAAAGTCTCCAAATTTGTTAATATTCAAGTAAAGCAAAGATACTAAGTACAGTACTTGAGTAAAAATACTTAGTTACTTGCCCTTCTGGGAGGGAGTAGTCATAATTTGTACTGAAGTATGTGTAAAGGTACTCCTTAAAGGGATTATTCAAGAAAAAACAAAGTAAAAAAAAACTCAGCTATAGTGAGTAAAAGTGAAACATTGGCCTTAATTGTTTATTGTCCTCTGATAAGATTAATTTGTCTAATTATAAATATAATGAACTTTTAGGATTACACAATGTGCCACCTCTGGCTGCTATAGGGCTTAGAACAGCTGTCTTGTCCTGAGCAAACATTGGCCACTCTGTGACAAAGCCTGGCAGAGCTGGAATGCCCCCCTTTTCAGGAGGAGTAATCCTAGAACACACTGCTGTCGAAGGACGTCAGGCACTGGGCCAGACACAGGCTCGTTCTGACCTAATAGATCTGTGGATCTGACCAGTCCAGAGAGTTTGAGTCAGGACGACAACATCCAGTGAGGTCAGAGGTCAAAGCAGGTCCAAAAGGAGCACATGTAACAGGATGACACCACTTAACTGCCACTATTGAACTGAGACAAAAGAAAGTGTTGTGCTGACCAAACTCTGTAGTATCAGGGCTTATGAGAAGTGAGCAGCAGCAGACAGTGGTGTTCATCACCAAAAGTTCAAATGCAAACACTATTCTGAAATCTTCTTACAATCTCTGACATTTATCTTAAAGGGTCACTTATTCAATCCACACACGTTCATACTGACAACATTTGGATGTGGTGGAGACAAGTGTGTTTTTTACAAAAAGCCAAACAAGTAGGGTTAGTTCTTTACATTAGTATCAATATGTCTTGAATACATAAAGCAGACAATGAACAAATCTGCTATAGGTTTGTCAAGTAAGACATTTGGTTTCAAAAACATTAACCCTGTGTTTTTCTTCTCTCCACTCATAAGTCACTCCTAAATTCAGAGAAAACATGCAACTGTCAAATAAACCAAATGTCTGTCTTTACACATGATGTAAGCTTTAAGTGTTTACACCAAGTCTTTAAGCTCAACTTGTCTGCACATTCTCCCCAAGCATGTTACATCATAAAACACCTCCTAATTGTAGGATAAGGTCATACAAAACACAAGATTATATATATTAGCTGGTTTTTGCTTGTCGTCATTCTGTTTACATTCAGGAAAGCATGCCAGGAATGAAAGTTTCTATGGTAACTAATGATTAAATGTGTTTTTACCTTTTTTGTATTTGTACAAAACAGCTAACAACATGAACATTAAAAGCTATGTGTTTTATTTCTAAATGACAACATACAAAATATAGAAAAATCATAAACAAAAATGTGATTATAATAAATAAATATAAACACAGAGTTTTAGGGTGGGGGCTTGTCAAAATGCTTTTGGAATGAAGAGGAGTGCCGTAGTCTTCCTGGGAGTGAGGGGAGGTTTTCTTGTTAATTGATAAATTGGGAGTAACAGGAGACATATTAGACACTGCCTTCTTGTTGAAGACATATTGAAGCTTTTACACAGAAAACTTTTAGCTCGTAAACGTAGGCAGGTGTTACTGACAGTAGCACTAATCAGCCCACAATCTGGTGTAAGCTAAACTATAAGCATGTGGATATTTAAAAGGTACTAACTCTGTAATGTTCCATAGTACGGCATTATTGAAACTGAACTATTTATGTGAAGTCAAAAAGGCGAAGACGGGGTTCTTACTACTTTACATATTAAGAATGGACAAGAACATTACATGTAGTACAGTACATAACATTATCAAAAAATAAAATGCATAGAGCAAAAATAATAGATTTATTCATTTGTACATAGTGCATATCTGTATGCACTTTGATAAAAGAGGTAGATAAGCAAAAGCAACATAGAGGCTGGTGTGTTTGGGGAAGAAAGACAACTCAATGTGGCAGTAAAATGCTATTGCTGTGTGCTTATTTATTCTTATCTGTACAGAACAGTGGAAACTGGCAGGATGCTGGTGATGTCCAGTGGTAAACTTGATTGAAAGTCTCTTGTATTTTCATGTATGCGTTGTCCTCGTGTTTAGATGAATGGACTCACACAAAGAGGACAGAGTAGGGCTGACAGTGACAACGCTCGGACGAAGACTCTCTCACCCAGGAGCCGTGGCATCCTGAGACTGAGGCCGCCACCCAGAAGGTCCTACAACACACACAAATGTATTACGGTTTATTAGTTTGAAAGAAAGTCATTAATTGTGTGATCAATAAGATTAAAAAGTAATGTTTTTGTTAAATCTGTTCTTGCCTAACCACACAATAAACACACCCCTTACTTGAACTGTTAAAACATTAATTCCACTCAGATAACACTTTATTTGCAATTGACTACATTGAGAACCCAAACTCAAATTTAAATCTGGTAGTTCAAGGCTTGAAGGTGTGTATCTTGAAACTTGGCGACTTGAAATTCTCTGGAGCTTGTTTTCTTTGTAAAAAAAAAATGATAATTACCAATTTGCAATGTCTGAATTTGGATGAACAAGTGCCTTTTAGACCCAAGTCCAAGTCAATAACTCTATAACACAAGAAAAATAACAAAGTTGGTGTACCTCAATTGCAAACTGAGAGAAAAAGAGGCACTATGTATTCAGCCTTTCACTATAGTTTGCTTTGGTAACTTCAATAAAACAGGTTTTATACAAATCTGAAAAAGACTTTCTACCCTAGTCTTTTCAACCAATCAACATTCACCCCAAAGAGTCATATAGTGACTGAGCTGGCTCTTTCTGACATGTTGAAAAATAATAATTGAAGGCAGCACCCAGAGGTCTGATTTATTTTTACAAAGTTATAATAAAACTAAATTTACCAACTGTTCTTTAAAAAACCCTTCTTTAAAAAATAACCATCACACAATGACATACTGTAATTTAGCCTTTAATGTTTCTTGTACAAAGCCATTTCCTGATCAAACTCCCTCCATACTGTTTTTTGTTTGTTTGTTTTTGTTTGTTTGTTTGTTTGTTTGTTTGTTTGTTTGTTTGTTTAGATGAAAGATTGAGAATTTACCTGGAGCCCTCCAAACCATCACCACCGCAGCGGTCAGCCTTGGACATGGCGTCGCTCTGACACTCCGCACAGACAAGCCGGTCTCGCACCAGCTGAGCACTCCAGAGCTTCAGTTTACAGGCCACACTGGCCTGCTTCACCCGCAGGTACACACAGTAGCTGCAAAACAGGAAGAGGGTTGAGACCAATCACTAAATGCAAGACAGTTAGCACAACTACTGTTTGGCAAAGTGTGTAAATCTATACAAATAAAAATAAATCATAGGATTTGTTTGCACTGAAACAGTTTAGGTTCCTATGCCCTGGTTTATATTAAAACACTGTTATAACTTTGAAATGAGCCTGACAAAAATATCAGACAGTTGTGCTGTCACTAAAAGAAACTGTACTACTTCCCCAGAATCTCAGCTGAAGTTAGAAACGCTTAGAAATGCTTCAAAGGCAGCCCAAGCACTGATTCATGACTGGCTTCTCATACTGCGGCTCTGCAAGTTTAGACTAACTCGGTAATGCAGCTGCTATCTAATTAGACTTGATTTGTTGGGGATAAGGACTCTCTGCAAAATGAAACGCATACACTTGGACAAAGTATCAGTATTTGATTGTTATATATACAGTATTTAAGTTTTGTTTTGTTTATCAATTTATTTTGTTGATGTTTTCTTGATGTTGTCATAAATTGATACCATATCTTATTTTGTATTGCCCCAGAGGTGAGTAGAAAACTGCACTAAAGTAAACATAAAGTTAGAAAAAAATAAGAGTGACTTTCTTGATTCAACATCTGATTTATAATATGATTTAAATAGAACTGGAAGGACAAAACATAAAAAGAAAAGTTTCAAGTATAGTAAATGTGCCCACCTCTCATTATTTATAACTTTAGTCTCCATTATTCAGACCAGAGCCTAATTGACCAACATTCATTCAGTATTTTTAGACAATGGTGCTCTGTCCTTAGCAGCAACCTTCAACATTGTGGTTAATTCAAACCAGGAAGCCTTCCAAATCAGAGATCTGTCCTTGATGATGACTAACTAGACAAAGACAACACAAAAGCCTCAGAGAGACGTCAACACAGCTGTTTGTCTGAGCACTGGACACAATAACAAACCCAGTGCACTTTACTATTAAATTAATCCTATTACATGTACTATGTTCTAGCTTCATTTATTTTTAAAGCAAAGGGGTTTAGGATGTTTTCAGATTAATCTTTCAAACAGGTAAACAAAAATCTTATTATAAACTAGATTATCTGGGTTGTATTTTGTATAAAAATCATTGTGACAGTTCTTGAGGGCAGATGCTATCTGAGACATGTGAAAGAAGGGAACATTTATAAAACATGTTGCATTTTGACAACCAAGACATAATTATGTCATTAAGTATTGTATATCATCCAATTTACCTAATTTAGTTGGGTTCTTGTGTAATTTTGTCATTTTTATGTGTTCCCTTGAAAGTTACTCATATCTTATGAAATGCAACTCCTCATGTGTTTCTCAAGCATCACTTTCAGTCACCACATGACTTTGTGGGACTTTCAACACAGTTATGAGTAATGCTCCCCTGATACTAACAAAACCATGCAATCTCATGTTTATTTTAATTAAATATGGAACAAGACATGATGTTATCTCCTCTAACAATCACAGAGGTGGGCTAGGCTGACCTTTTACGTACAGTGACTGTTTACCAGTGAAGGTTGGCTTCTTTAGAAAACAGTTATTGTCATGGCTCTTGGTTCAGTTAAAGACCTTGATCTGCACTCTTTATCTTTAGAAGAACAAAGCTGGAATGCAGTGACAAAAAAGCAAAGCATTTCAGCGAGAGTAATTAATTTAATTAGTCCAGAACTTGCAGGGAAATCCATGGTAATGAACAACTCACACAGGCAAACAAATTAGGGTACTGTAAACTTAAAACTTTAATTCAGAAAAAATGTTTTGACCAATGTGTCAATTGCAACATGTTAGCTTGTCTGATAATGAGACAATCAAAGAGAAACGATGAAAATTAAAATAAATCCAGCAAATTCTACAGGAATTCTACAGAAAAACAAGGCATAGCATGTGTATATGCATGGCACTGTATGTGACCATTACAACATTTGATGTGTGAATGTGGGTAATGTAAGTGTGCGGCCAATGAATAAATTAAATGGATTTCAGAGTCTTGTTTGTAGGATCAAGGAAGTGCAATATCACAAATTTTGTCCACGTTAGGTTAAGTTTTTAACCTGTCATGCATCAGTGTGCAGCTCATAAAACAAACATATAGGCTACTTTTTATTACACAGTAAAAAACACAAGGATTCTTTTTAATGGATGGACTCTGAGCAACTCTGAACTGTCTACGCAAGAACATCAGAATAATCCAATTTAGACCTATAATAGAAGCACTTGGACAGTTCATAATGAAACAGTTTTTGGCTGTGATGAAAAATATTATTAAGTCCACTTGGTTGGGCTGTTTTTATTTCCATTACACAGTGACTGCACTTGAAAGACACAAGGATGTGACTGGTTGAATACGTGATTATGTAGTTGTCTGGCTTTAATAGCACCTTACCTGGCCTTCTCCTCCTTCATCAGCATGTGTGGCCGTCTCCATGGGTCCTTGAAGTTCCTCTTGTAGGAATCAGGGAGAATCTTTGCTACTTCTGCAGATTTAAAATATAAGCACATGTTTTATTAATATTTTTATTCTTATTGAAATCGTGAGTTTGTGTAGCTTTTTACAGTTGTTGCTTTTTTTTTTTTTTTTTTTTTTTTTTTTTTTTTTTTTTTTTTTTTTTTATAGTTTTTTTTTTTTTTTCTGGCAAAGCATGGTTACACTTTGAGGACATTTGTGGATTTTGAAAGAGTGCAAGTCGAGAGATAAGCTTTTACACCAGATGTGTGCTCTTGCTCAAGTAAAACCCAGTTCCCTTGAGATGTTCAAACATTAAAATCTTGGAGAGAACATATTTGCCATGAACAGCCTGATTGCGTCTCACTTTCACTTGTGCATGAAAAGAAACAAACAGATTTAAAGACCGGCCTTTACCTTTGGCTGAGCTGCAGACAACATTGTTTCCAAAGCACCCACGGCGCTGTTTCAGGTCAGGGCAGGGCATTCCTCCATTTCTGGGTGGGACGGACACTTGTCGACTCCGCTCTGTGCTGCCGATGCCACAGGGGGAAGTGCACGGAGACCAGGGCCCCCACGTGCCCACCTCACAGTCAGTGGCTGCTAGGAGAGCAAGCAAGAACTCTGATCAATTGGAGATGTTACAAGCCACTGGTTTTAAAATGTTCACACCAAGTAAAGTACAGATGGGCAAGAAACTAAGGGTCTCAATCCAGGTGCCAAATTGCAGGTAAAAACTAAGAACATAAAAAAAAATGCTTGGGCTATTTGTTGTCTCATTTGAAATTTTGTATTTATAGTGTCAGTGTCAGACAAAATTCTCAGCTTTGTCAGTGTTTTACTCCCATTAACTTTTTGTGCACATGAGCAAATGCTTGATAAATGAGGCCTAAAGTATTTTCTTTAGATGCCTGTGCATCAACATAAAAAAAATTAAATTGTTAAACTGTTATTTGTTTATCACATGATTAAGTTACATTAATTGTGATTCAGTGAACCCCATTTCACACTCCCAACACCATTTTTTACATGTTTACATTTTTGCTTAGTTAATTTACAGTGGTGTACCTTTGTTCCATTAAAGGAGGCTCAGCAGTACTTTTACATTTGTTTTTACAAGTATTTTTACTTGAGAGTATTACTTTTGTCATAACGATACCACTTGATCAAATCCGGCCTAAAACAGACTAATTGATAAACTATTATATATAACAATAAGCATACATAATTGCTTTGGTTTTTAAACAAGGAAAGGGGATAAAAATGTAAATCAAACCAATCTTATTCTCAACAAACGATTAAGGTGCTGAGGAATGAGAACACTGTAAAAACAAGTAACAGGGCAGTTTAACTTAAAAATGCAAGTACAATTTCTGGCTCAATTAAACTCATGAACGTGAGTTGTCTTTTATTCTCTTCTCTCCCCCTCTACGACCCACTCACTCACTCAAAATGTTGTCTTTTCCACCAAATAGAATATTGCAAAATTAGCACTTTGTGACAAAATTGGACTGTTGTGTGCTGTCTGAAGGACCGAAATCTGTTCTCTGATTAACTCTGCTAGAGTGATCCTCTCTAGTTTTTTACTTTGCTGTCTGTAAAAAAATGTTCTTAAGCCATGTTTGCAGCCAAAAAGGAATGCATGTACATAATAACTACTATATGTGTTACTGGGTTTATGAGAACGTGGAGTTGGACAATTTTGAGGTCCTACTTCTGATTTTGTGAGCTAAAAATCAGGTACGCCTGCACATGCACAGCTTTAAGTCACAGCTTTTGAGAGCTCAAATTTTAGTGCATAAGAAACTTGAGCAAACAGTAAATTATTCATAATGTGTGAAAACAAAAAAAAAGTGAAAAATTAATAATTGATTGCACAAGTCAATGTTTGCATTACAAAGAAAACAAATCTACAGCAGAACACATGACAGAAAACATGCAGGATAAAAATGATGTTGCTTGCTTCTCCTGCCCTAAAACATTTATTCCCTTAATGAGTCTGTATGTCTCAATAAAGGTCTTTAGGGGCTTATTCGGCTTCCTGTTTTTTCATCTTTTATTTCCTTTAAACAAACACACATGCACACAAACACCACTGAATGCAACAGTGGCAGCAGCAATCAGGAGTGCCTTTCAGTCGACTGATTAAGGCAATTACATCTGTGCCACAAGGAAGTACGATGGACGCACTGATCAAAGCCAAAAGTCCCAAACAATAATTATACCGGTCCACCATAGACGTTTAATAGCAGTGGACTTTTAACAGGACACTTTGAGAGCGGAAGTCAACACTTCATAAACAAAGTGCCAGGCTAAAAGACATTTTCTCAACAGGTTTTATAAGTATTTTGTCAGATAAAATAAGTTAAGACAAGCAGATGGACATGTTAACATGTGGTTTGCTTCCTCTCAATTCTCATATAAAAGCATTTTTTCCCCCTTAAAAAATAAACAAATAAAGAAATAAACAAAATATTTTTATTAGACATTGGCTCAACTGACAGAAAGAGGAGCCATTTTAGGAGTTAAAATGCCATTTTGGGGGTGCAATTTTTTCATCTTTCTGAGACTGTTTAGAAAAAAACACAGATACAATACACAGATGTAATCTTTGTGCTAGCTTTTTCATGTGGATCGGCATAATAATTACAGAAATTTTAACTGAGTAAAGTTATTTGCAAACAGTTAAACAGCATTTTCCTTTGGGTGGATTATACTGCAGACCGTTGTGATGCAATTGCATTGAGCTTCAGTTCTGTCATCATGAAACATCAGTCGTGATGACATGGTTCCATAAACAATTAACAAATTCCCCACAATAGTGCCATTATTAATCCTGAAATGTGTGATCTCTTAACAGTGCAAATTTGTGGAGACAGGAGAAAGTTCACCATTTGCTCAATGAAAGATTTTTGACTTTTGACTGTTATTTAAAAAAGTCACAGGTCAATGCTATAGGGGGATTGAAAGTCCTATACTCGCCAAAATAACAATAAAAAAAATGGCTACTGGTGCCAACTCCTTGAGCAGTTTTTGGATTAGACTCATATTGCAATACTGTACTTGAACAAAGGACAGTGAGCAGGTGCTCCTGCTGTTATTCCCATGGAGCTGAGGCGAGAGAGAGAGCGGGCGGGCGGCTGTCTCAGTGACATCCACAAAGCCACTGTGGAATCTGTGCATTCCTGTGCATTAGTGCTGCCCACCTGACACTGGCCTTTCCCACACCACACACACTGATACTGTGCCCTGGAGCTGAGGGCAGGGGCACACATCTCCATCTTATGTTGAAATCAATGGCTCTGTCCTTGGTCTTTTGGTCTTTCTCCCTTCACCTTATTCACATTCTACAAGTCTGTAGTTTCATGATTTTATTTAAAATAAGGCAGACACTGTTAAAAGACTGACAATTTTGAGAAAAGAAAAATAACATAATTGCATGATTTACATAATTTAATTTAGTTGCAATGGCAATGACCCCACAAACTATATTCTATGCATTACAATTATATTACAGTATATGATTAAAAAAAATTATCACAGTTACAAAGTACATTTTTCACCTCAATACAATTTTGAACTTTGTGTTCATTTCATGGGCTCATTAATAGATAGTGTATAAAGGTAGTGCTTTTTAAATTCTTATGGCAGAGCATTATAGAAGGTTATAGGCAACATCATCATAAACAGACATGAGACTGGACGTGCAAATCATGGCATGGAAGATTGCTTTTTCCCAACCCTATGTTCTCTCGTTTGGGCACTTATTGTGCAAAATGTACTGAGTTTTAAACATTGCTTCCTCATCAAAAACAGACCTAGAGTTCAGTTTGTGAGCTGCTGTTCTTTCCCTGAGTCTCAGAAAACACTGTTCTCAATTTTACAGATTTTTTAAGTTTATAAAAGCTCCAGACTTGTTTAGCTTGTTGTTGTGGCTATCAGCTTGCCAAAGCCTGATCTCAGAAGCTGTGTGGATGGTTGTTGGTGATCGGATGGGCCGATGGTGCAAAACGGCAGCCTCGCTTCTATCAGTCTGTCCCAGGGCAGCTGTGGCTACATAGTAGCTTTTCACCATTGAGTGTGGAATGAATGAATAAGCACAATGTGAAGCTTCTTTCGATGTCTTGGAAAGCGTTATGTAAATCATTATTTATTATTAAATTTGAACTGTTTCTGCGGCTTTGCCATTTAGGGGAAGATTGGTTTGATTATTTTCCTTATGAATCTTTGATGTAGGAAACACAGAACTAACATTCGTTTTTTAAGTTAGAATGTCAAGGTAAAAAAGAAAGTCATGTATCAAAAACATCACCAATGTTAAAAAAAAAAAAAGAAAGCAGCATCATAGTTAGTTTTTTAAAGTATATGCTTCATAGTTGCAACATACACCAGAGTTAACCGTGTGCCGCTTGTTCGAGTCACTGAGGTCCAAATCTGTGCACATGGTCATAAGCCTTCAGGAGTTAGAGGCTAATTGCTGAACTAGAGGCCCCTCTTGTGTCTGTGGTACCACCCACATGACCACCTCTGCTCTGATACCCCCCTCTCCTAACAAACACACAGCCCATGTGCACAACAAAGCTCCAGGAAAAGGCCCTGCCTGACCTCTGACCCCAGAACACTCAAGCCTCTATGATGTTGTATTTTAACAGTTTAAGTATGCTTGAGTATTATAGAGGTGGGCGATCCCAATTCTATTTAATTCATTTTTGTAGAGCCCAAAATGACAACAACAATTGTCTCTGAGAACTTCAAAAGATTGTCATTGGTCATTGGTCAAGAATGCCAAAACAGATGGATAACTATCCCACTAAACAAATATGTCGATAACAAGGCAATACTTTTAAGCAACGGAATTTTAATGAAGCAAATATGTAAATCTAAAAAAAGGTATCAATATATAAGGATATCAAATATCAGTTAAGATTTGATCAAATTCACTCTAAAAATGTTTTTTTATTTTTATTTAAAAAATGTTGTTGTTGTTGTTGTTGTTGTTGTTGTTGTTGTTGTTGTTGTTGTTGTTACTTCATTGAATATTTGAGAAATAATAGAAATACATAGACATATTAAAACACTAATAGGGATAATTGCCCTATATGCAAAAGCTATGCAGTAGTAATAATTTTATAAACAAATAGTTCTTGACTGCACTTAGCAAAGCTCGAATGAAAGTCAGAGAAAGGGATCTCTACAGCTTCAGCACGTTTATCTGTTGACTTGTAAGCAAAACTCCAGTCACACTTGTCCCAGTCAGATACAGTATACTTTTATCTTTGTACATTGACATTCCTTTGCATTACTTCTTCTTTCTTTGGTTTCATTTCTGATTTTTACAACCGTTTTAAGACATCCACAACCATGAATTCTCTCATCATTAGCTTACTCAAAGTTGTAGTTGAGTGGTGTTTAGTTTAATTTACAAACGTTAAGTAATCCAGGATTCCTAAACTGTCTAAAGCTCTAAAGTAGAAAAGGCTTTGTTGCCCCTTGTGATGTCATGAAGTGGTAGTTTTATTGTTAGCTGCTGTTTTAGCCTCAAGTTTGCAAGTTTAGCAAATCCAAGGCTGAATAAAGTAATCAGGTGGGTCTAGTGAATATGTGTAGAGTTTAAACACAGTGGGGCACTTCCTGTATTTTCACTTAATGACATCATGAGGAGGAACTGCCTGTTTTCAGTCCAAGGAAAGAATATAGCTTTGCCATGCAGGATTTTTGCAAAAAAATGGATGAGGATGAAGCAAAGCACAACATTAGGCATGTTCTGGATGATGAAACAACATTTTAAAAGGTGAAAAAGTGTGTAATACAGGTCCTTTAAAGTTAAATTTTACAATGAAAAGGCAAGGCTTTTTAGTTCCACCATTTTGAGCAGGAAGTCATTGGAACTGTTACCATTTCTAAGTCGTTTTAGATCATTTTTGTGTTTTACAGAAAACAATGCATATGCCATAGTTTCTTCCAAAATATATGGAAAAATCACAATAGGTCTTCTTTAACTAATTTAAGCTTTGTAACTCCCAATCAATTTGTTTTTCCAGAAGTGCAATATATTTTCTGTTTCAGCCATCATATGGGAGACATTATTGACAGAGCTCATTAATATTTGGATGAGGACTATACCATCTTTACATTCTTTCAAAGTGTGATATGAGAGCCTAATGCCCAAAAGCCTAACGTCTATTACAGTACATTAGCCAAATCAATTAATAACATTAACAGCACTTTATGATTATGATTGTAAATCTACATAGTTGAACATTAGACCTCTTGAAAACTCTTCTAATATGTGACGTCACTAACCTGAGCTCTTCTACTGCCAAATTATAATTGCGAGATTTAGTAGATTTATGTCATTTTGTGGAAACATTATTTCAGCAGAAAACCCTCCAACAGATGACTGCACAATGTCTAAGTTGCTTCAAGTGCTCTCCTTTTTACCGATGGAGCACAAACCTCCAGCAATCATGAAGACACAGGAAGAGTTCAACTTTGTCTTTGCATCAGTCCTGCTCCTGCCTAATAATAAAACTGCGATACCGGTATAGGACAGCACAAAACTGAAGCGATGAAGGGCGTCTGACTAAGCCCTAATAACAGGCTGGGGATAAATGTTTCCTGTATAGACAGACATATTAACTGGGGACCCAAATAAACCAACTGATCAAAAGATTTCAGAGGTGGGCTTCGCAATGCTTTGATAAAGGTTTGAGGACAGAACAAGTAAAGCTAACATTTGCTTTTTGGAGACGAAATAATATACAATACTAAGATTTATATAACTCGATTAGAAATCCTAGTCAAACTAAAGCCACAGTTACTATATTTGTTATTTATTTATTGTATTCATATTAGAAAGAGCACTTGAGTTGTTTGCAGTTGTGTACACCTTCAGCTTTAAAAAAAAAAAAAAAAAAAAACTCATATAAAGCGTGTATGTTCCAGAATCAAAAATAAAACATTGTCCATATCCAAATTTCTAAAGATTCTCGCAAAAAATAATAATTAAAAATAAAAATTAAATAAAAGTATCATGTGATATTTTGTGTTACATGTAAACCTGAAATTATCACAAAATTACCTGATAATTATTACTTGATAATGTCATAAGACTTTATATCATATATTTGTATCACGTTATTATATGATAGTTATTATGAAATTTAATAATATGTAATTTTGTAATAGTTTTAGATTAAAACTGAAAAATGATAAAGTAGAGATTGGCAGCACTTAGGTTCCATAACTTCCATAACTAAGCACCTTAAATCTCCATTTGGCCTTTGTTTATGTGTTTTTTACCAAATGAGAAAATGAAGTGAAGGGAAATCAGGTGGGGGAGGGCTTAGAGGACGAGCTTTGATTGACATGAGAAACTTCTGTTTAGACCTGCAAATATTCAGAATTCCCTTTTAGAAGCGAGCAGGTGTCCACAAACCATAAAGACCATCTTTACCCCCTCAGGATTTCCAAATATGGCTCTCCTTTCTGAAAGCAAAACCTCGTGGAATCTGCATGCTGTGTTTCATTTTTCATAATTATCTATGAATAAGAAACTGATGTGCCAAAATTTGTAAGAGTTAAATACGTTTCTTTTTCACTCTTTAAAAATCCCAGCTGTAATGGGACTAACAAAAATAATAGTGTTTTGTTTGTTTGTTTGTTTGTTGGTTGGTTTGTTGGTTTGTTGGTTGGTTGGTTTTTCTTATCAAAGGTGCACTTGGAAACTTTTTCACCAAAACGTTGAGGAGAAAAAAGCATGTTTTTGTCATTTAAATTTCTTTCTTACAGTAAATAAATAATGAAAATATGTGTCTTTACTTTGAGTAGGCTTGCAGGGCCTGTTTTTTGGCTTGGAGGAGAGCTTCCTTTTGTATGTTTCCATGGAAACACAATACCTTTACCACATAACTATTGTTTCATAATATGACATAAAACATATTTATCTCTTTCCGAATGTCCAAAAGTATGTTTTTTATTTCTGTTTCTTCTTGAATTGTGTTGACTTTTCAACTCCAGAAAGTTACACAGTGCACCTTTAAGTTTTATGCTAATTATTTTAGTTAATCTCCTTATGTAGGTGTAAGGTTTTTCTGTCTGTCATGGCTGCTACCTTTCATGTTCAGACACACAAATAATAATGCTCATGTACAAATGAACACATGCGTCACAGAAGTTGTTAGAGGCTGGAGCTGCAGTGATTTGTATCTGAACTGTGGTGCAATATCCTGGTTTAGGGCGATCAAAGTGCAATAGCTTACAAACTTTAGCTGCCACTTCTAATGTACTCTAATGTAAGTAAAACAATGGTTTGCTGTGGTCACCAAATGCTCCTAAATAGAAGGACTTGGTGGTCTGCACTTTGAAAGCTTTACTCCAGGTACTTGTTAGTGCACTTAAAATAAGGACAGAGTCCACAGACTATTAACACAAGAGTTACCTCACTAACAGCTTTTCAAACTCAAACTCAGCTCATACTGTAATTCTGACCTTCTTTGGGTTTGGCCAGTGCATCCTCTCATTGGCTAAATATAGCACAAGTCAAGATAGTGACAAGAAAAGACACATCTGGACCTCTACCGTTTCTGTGGAAAATTGCACAACTGCCCATACGCACCTCACAAGTTTTAACATTTAATTAGAAGAATTAAACTTAATAAACTACCTTCAACCTAACAGGAAACATTTAGGGCATGAAAGTAAATCACTCACCAGATTTCTGACACACTTGCTGGTAATCCTCGCAGCAGTCTCTAGTTTTCTGACAGTAAGCATCGCAGTAGCACACTGTTTTTCGTCTCGTGTATTCAAAGCACTCGTTATTCCTCCCGGTGCAGCAGGCTGGACTGTCCCTTTCCCTGCAGCCAGCCTCCGCCGCTGGAAGCATCATCCCGGACAAAACATATCCAACTATACAACCCCAAAGCTTCCACTCGCTCCCATGGTCAAAACTTTATAATTAATTTTGACTTCACCTCGAAATGCTCTAGAAGTCTTCCTATATCCTAACTTAGTCTTTACTAGAAAGCAAATTACATCTCACCAATGACGAGCGTGGGTTCACCTACTCAGGGCACTGATGCGTAAAGTGGAGGTTGAACTGCGCCTGGACACCGCCCCACACGGCTACTGTTGGTTGTTATTGGAATAGACGTACATTAGCAGCCCACCCCCTCTGTCTGTCTGCTTGTGCAATGAGGCTGAGCAGAGACCACCAAAACACAAGCACGTCCAAGCTTGAGCTGAAAAAAGCTGAACAGTTTTGTTGTTGTTAAAGCGTTAAAACAATTTAAAAACTTCAGCATTCAACATTTAACTCAATCTTCTCAGGTTAAGTGTCAATCAAGACCCATTTAATTCAGCACCACGGACAGTTGCCCGGACACATCGCAAAACGCGTAACGTTTACGAGGTAGAAACAGTCTTTTTGTTTTTCATCTGCAAAGCGATAATCTGCCCCTTTGAAAGACAGAGAGCAACAATAACATTACTTCTCCTTCACTGGGCCGCAGTGAATAGCGCTGTGGGAGAATACTGTAAAGACCGCTTCAATCAGGGTCACAAAGGACACTGACCATGAAGACACACTGCTCCATCCAACTTACTCATGAGAACTGAACATCTGTAGGTCATAGGAGAGGCTTTGATTCTGGAAATGGTTCGTAATATCGACGACTGAACAGATCATACTGCTTTTAGATCTGTGTAACACCACATATACTGTCCATGACCATGACATGAACCTCTCAATAACTGTGACTGCTGTGCACTGTAGTGAAGATTTGTGAGATTAAGAAACTACGTAGGTAAAAAAAAGTAAACATAGCTCCCTCTTGTGGCCTTTTTTGTAAACAACAATAGGCGTCAACTGCACTGTAAATGACTTTAGTTTGAGTTGATCAAAACAAAAAATTACAAAGGAAAAAAAAAAAAAAAAAGTTTTTCCAAAGATCCAAATCAAATGTTCAAATAATTTCATCTTGAGGGACCAAAACATTCACTCATGTAAAAATACTTTAACTTTACAAAAGATTTTACTCAAATTGTGAGTAAAAGTAAGATATTACAAAACCAGTACCATGAAAAAGCAATTTCTTTAAAAAAAAAAAAATAAATAAATAAACTAACTCAAATGTAGCTACACACCTCTGATCAGATGAGAGAAACAGTTGGTTGTTTTAACTGTGTAACATTATTTACGATTCCACATTGCTTTGTTACCACTAGTATTGTTTATTATAATAATTAGCTTAGAGGAAATGTATTAGACATAATGAAAACGAAAAAGTTGGGAAAGTTATTGCCAAGAATCCGTACAAAGGCCCTTTTGTTTGGCGCTGTCCAGCTGCCTCATGGTTTACTTCTGTGTCATGCAACAGCAAAGATTTTAAGCATTTTTCTTCCAAACCACCATTTTAATTTTTAGTACAACCACAAAACCTGTATGGCAGTGTTCATTGCACACAATCATAGAATGTCAATACAAACATTTGTACATACATTACATCTGATGACACAAGATAATAACAACTTTAGACCCAGACTTTCTGCTAGATTTACTCTTGAGTGTAATATTCATCACAGTTACAAGCCCATGACAGGACCATCAAGTTTACTGCAACATTAAAAATATGATAAACAATTAAAATACACATTCATACCAGTGTTGTTTTAATGTAATAGAAAAAGCAACTGAAAAAGGCACGTTATCAAGAAACTGTTATATCTCTGATTACACATACAGTATCTGCTATATCTAAAACCAAAATACTGTGAATTCCCTCTTAAAGAAGACTATTTGCCTTGATGTAATGGCAGCTGTGAATATGTGCATAATCAAAGACAGCAGCATGTCTTTCAGACACAATAATCCTGAACGTTATTATTCTTACCTAGCAAGTTGTTGAACTGGAACTAAATTTTTATAGTTACAACATACAACATGTATATAAAATAAACTGTCTCACACATTCAACAATAAATACACCTGATAAAACTCATTATTTCATGGCAGGTATGTGTTGTAAATCATTATTATTGCTGGTGGCAAACATAAGACAAAACGGTAATCTCTAAAAATAAATAATCTCTAAATAAAGACTATATGAAAGGTGCTACAGTCTGCTGCTCAATAGTGTGTTCTACACCTTTTAAGTTGAAGTATTTGGGGTATTTCGCAGTAGGGCGTCCGTCAAAAGATAATGGCTTATTTGTTCCTTTCTGTAATTTCACAGTTGATTGCATAATTGTCTTCTGGCTATAATTTTAACAAAATAAATTACCTCACTGATGCACCAGTTGGATTACATTCAATCTCCACCTCTAATGACACATAATAATACAGTTATGCAGGAATGACTGGTGTGTTCAAGTACTTTGGTGGAAGGGGCAGCAGTCTTCCACTCATGTTAATACTAAAGACGGTTTAGCTGCTTCAAGTTTCAGCTTCAGATGTGCTCAGTCTGTCTTCCACACTGCATTGAGGACCTTCACCACCTCCTCGTAGATGATGAAGACAATGGCCACGTCCAAACACACACGACCCAAACGTGGGATTGTGCCTTTATAAAACCTATCAAAAAACATTACATAGCATTTAGGCTAGAAGAGTTGTGCATTCAAGCTTGAGTAAGCCAGATTAAAAGGCAAATTCTAAAATAGGACTAAGGATGCACAAAAAATTGCTTAAAATGAGGCTAAATGAAGTCTAAAAGGAGAGTAATTCACGAATAAGTTAGTTAACACAAAGGAGGGCAAAAATATGAGAAAAATTGTCTTTGAATTAAACTGCTTTTTTCAGTATCACCAAAAGCAGACACAGACACAGAGTTTTATAGGTAAAAAAAAAAAAAAAAATAAATAAATAAATGTTAAGAGTTTAAAGTATGTGCAAGATAGCCAGCTGTGTGCTAACTCAGATCCACAGTGCGGTTGTTTTCAGTTTTCAGTGTCAAAAGCACATCTATAACTTAAAATTCTGCAAAATATCTTAATAACTTTGTAATTTATAAAGCTGCAGAAATGGTTAGAAGCCCATGCTTGTTGCAGGGGCATCGGACAGATAGGGTAAACTGTTCTATAATAAAACACCATATAACAGTAAAAGACAGTCAAAGAACTGGCGTGTGTGTGTGTGTGTGATTTTTAAGTACTAATTGCAAGTATAGAAAACAACTTAGGGCCCAATTTGTTCCTTTTTTAAAATCCTCTGAATTAAAAAAAAAAAAAGTAGCAAATATTGTTAGGCGTAAAAATATTATAGCAGTAAAAACTCATTCATAAATACAACAAGATAATGTATGAGGACCCATTGAGAAGTTTCATACCGAAGGCCCAGAATTTGGTGCTATGGTATGTCTATAGCGTAGATCAAAATTGGGAGTGCAAAAATTACAAATTCTTTTGCATGTGTAACTTTTTTTTTTTTCACTTTGCTTTTACTGAAGCAAGAGTAAAAAAAATCTAAGAAAAGAATGACTAAAAGTTATGCAGAAAGTTTTTTGTTAGTTTGTTTGTTTGTTTTACAGTTAAAGAAGTAACATGAGTAAAAGTAACTACTATCCACCTTTGTTTTTGCACTACTAAAATTGAACTGTAAAATTGTTAAAAAGTAATTTATCATTCTTTGTTCGAGTTACTTACGCTAATGGTCCTTCATGCTTCATAATCTTAACAGCACAATCCAAAGTGCTCTTGTATTTATGTGCCTCCAGACCCTGTAAAAATAACAACAATGTAAGCTCAGAACATATAGTAGATACTTTAATCTAGGTTTGACATGTACCTGCATCCTCGTCTTGATAACATCTAGGGGAGTGTTTCCAAAGACACTAGCGGCTCCTGCTATTGCTCCAAATGTCCCAGTCACCAATGGGTTAATAGGTTTGTTTGGGTTGTCACCTAGCAATCAGAAACACAATAAGGTTAATTGCAGAGTGATTATATTGTACTTTTTCTACACTGAATAGACTTGATTGAATTAAAATGTCCACATAGACATTTCTGGACAGACCTTTGTACCAGTTCTTTAGGAAGGTCATGACGGAGAAGCGGATAGCCTGGTTGGATCCCTGTTTGAGGACAGTAGCAGTCAGACCCTGATAGGTTCCTCTCAATCCTAAAATGAGATCAGTATAGATGACAATTAGTGTGTATCCACTCTAATAATGGAGGTTAAATGATTACACCAGTAGAGGGCAGCAGATGTGTTTGGTGGGGTCTTACCTTGCTCCTGAACTATCTGTCTGACTCCATGGAAGAATCCCTTGTATTTGGGGTTGGCTGATGTCTGGTCATGGATGAACTTTACCTTGGGAGATAATTCAAGAACAAAAAATATAAGATCCTGGCCTGTAAACTGAACACAGTAATGTTCAATTTATAATGTCTAACTTCAAGGCAAACTGCAGGCGGCTGTTATGTCTGTTTCTTAGTGTCAATATGAAAGTATGTCATGTGATGAAAACATTTGCTTGTCCTTGCATAACCTAAATCATTTGTATTTGTTCAGCTGATAGATGCACATTGTCAGAACCAACCAGCTGCATGTCAAAGTGAACAATAGGTCTATTAATTACCAGCGTGTACATCATTGAAACAGTCATCTAATAAAACAACAATGCAATAAATTCACAACATCTTCTATTTTGTTTAAGGGATGACAAACCTTGACAGTCTCCATGGACAGACTACTAGCACTGCCTCCATCACTCCCGCTCCAAGCCCACAACCAGGCCTTTGGTCGGGTCCAGACGTCCATTTGCATCTTTGGCCTTATTACTGAGGAACTCAAACACCCCAAACCTGAAAAAAACACAGAAATATAAACATTAGTTCATCTGAAATAAACAACTTTTGAATGTGTAGTTTTTGGATTGGATAGATGATTATTGACAGCACTGTATTTAGTGAATCTGTACCTGAACATTTACTTTTTAAATTGACTAAGCCTCCTTCATTCCCCAAATAGTATTTATATTGATACATTGATATTTATTTGGCACCAAACAACCCACAACTTCAGTGCAGTCTACCATTTTCACTCTCCGTACAGGTAATAATTTGGAAACAACAGCTGCCCTGAGGCAAACTGCACTTACTCCTGAACCGCTCTCTCAGTTCATTCATCATTGCATTTAATGTTAAGATCTGATTGGGTAAAAAATTAAATAAATAAATAAAATCTTGTTTACACATTACCTGATATATTTATGTAAAATAAAGAAGAAGGAAGAAGGAGGAGTATCTTGCAATCAGAAATGGTTGTGTCCTTTACAGGAAAGGTTATTTATAGATGCAATTGAATTGGGGCCGGTGTCTGTAGTGAAGGGCTGGGAAGGGAAGGGGGGAGGACACTTGGCTTGATGAACGCTTTGTTTCCTGTTCTGTCTCCGTCATTTTTATTCACCTGTTCCTCTCTCAGCTCCAGTCTATCATTTTTCTTTAACATTATTGTACACAACTGCACATGAGATTTTGAAAAATTCAGTAAGCCCACTCACAACAATGAACACTATTATTTCTGTGTACCATGACTCACTGACAGCTAACAGCTTCATAAAAAGCTTAACTCTACTCGCCTATTCATTACCGCTGGAAAAATATGCTGATGCTAGTTGTGTTTATGCCAAGCGTATATTGCCAAAGTAATTTATCCTGTCACTGTCCAAACTTAAGCTATATAGTGAAATTTTGGCTAAGATCCAATGTTAAGTCACGATCTGGACACTGACAGAGCGTGGACCATCCTCATTACGGTTTCTCGGGACATGAGCAGGCTGAGGAAGACATGAAGGAAAGCGTAGAGTTAAAAAGATAAAAAGGTCGACCCTCTCCTGCCCTCCACTACACACTGCTCCTCACTGCAGGCAATCAGTTAATGGAAGGAGGAGGGGACACGGCAGAGGAAAATGGATCGCAAAATGGCCCGGGCAAAGATGGTCAGCAGAAACATGACAAGCTTTGGATCATAATTCAAATGGAAATGCCTCACTAGGTCAAGAAGTGTGTAGCTCTTAATCTGCTTGTCTTGTAATTTAAAATATGGCTCAAGAAAATTCATGTTTTTTTAGTAGCATCTTTATAACATCTTGAATTTTCCACTATTTCTTTTTAGAGCAGCAAAATTTATGTGAGTCTGATCATTTCAAATATAAAATTAAGTGCCTATGTGATTAAAATGATTATGTTCAAGAGTTAACCATAAATCCAGTTTATTCATTTAGGATTCAAGTTTTAACTTCCTTGTTATAAATGACCACATGATCACACCAGGAAGTTACCTAGCAACCATGCAGTAAACTGGGCCAAAACTCCTCTGAAGTAACAGATTTATAAAGGTAACAAAAGTAGACATCCTTTTTATTTTGATAGTATTGTATTTGCATCTTCTTAAAAATGTGTTGTGGGGGACGTTCATAAACTTTGCGGATGTGCCAGAGCTTTTCACTCATGAAGAGCAAATCTTGTTAGTGTGACTGAAATAAACTGAAACTGAAAGTGAAAGGATGGTTTCAAAAAGCTGGTCACACTTGAGGTTTAAGCTTTCCAATATGTACAGGCGATATTTAAGAATTTCATATCAGTTCCAGAATATACATACACATGATGAGCTGCTAAAAAAATACCTTTGAAATGCTTTTTTTTTTCTTGTAATGCTTAGTAAAATTACTTTTTAGATATTTAGATGTTTATTAATAGGGGGAAATTACTCTTGCAATAACTCAAATCTATGTAACTTACACATTAGTTAGGATTGGACAAGTAAAATTTATTGTAAATTTGAGCTGAAATAACTGCCAAAGGACACTAAATCAGGCACAATCTCCTAAAACATGATCATACAAGACACTTTACTCTTCATCCCTTCTCTTCTCAAATAAACATTTTAAATGCAAAATAAATCAGGCTTCGACCTCAGCGCACTAAATGTAATACAAAGAAAAAATACTGGAACAAAATCTGCAAACTTGTAACAAGGTGGGCTGGCTGATTTTCAGACTGCAAACACATTGTAGTTTAATTCTGACAACTTCCTCTCATAAATCCTTCGACACATAGTTAATATCAACATGTCTTCATTTTGGTTACAGTTATTTAAAAACACTTCTTACAAACAACAAAGTGAAAGTGGAGAGATCTACCAATCAGCCAATCGGAGCGCAGCTTTTGACTTCTGATCAGAACTAAAATCTTTAATTATTCAATTTAGACAGTACACAGTGGTCTAATTTGTTCACAAAATGCTGTATTTATCATATACTTTCATAAATTAAAAAAAAATAAATAGATTACAAATTTAGAACTACAAAAGTTAGTAGTTTAATTTATTTCCACAATGCGCCATCATTATTTTTCATTAAAGGTAAGATGCAAGAACAACTTCAGCCCACCAGGGGGAAAAGTTTGGGGCTCGTTGGTCAGGAAATGTTGGCTAAAACTTAATATTTCTACTACTTTGTTAGAATAGTAAATTTAAGATACTTCCATCTTCCATTTAAGATTTTATATTGCAGCTTAATGGTAAATCATTCTAAAATTAGGACTTCTTCTCTCACCAAAATTATTTACAGTAAAATTCAGCATGTACAGTAAAGTGCTTAGAGTGCTTTTATTGTAGGAGGCCTCAGCTGACAATTCAGACATTTCTGTAGTAAAATATTGTCCCCATCTTGACTGTGCAGTTGCAGAGTTCACAGTGGTCACTCTATTGAGACTCACCGTCACTTTGAGTGGCATCTTAGCTCCGCCTGAATGAGCCTGTCTCACTATAGGACAGACAGGCTGTACCCTCCAGCGCCACAAAACACACACACACATACAACACACAACAACACACAAAACACACATTACACAACAACAGACTCGTACAAAGACTAAAGAAGAAAATCTCTCCCATTGGTGCGCCACACGAACAGTCACGAGCACGCACGAGAGAAATGTCACTTGAATGAAAAATAACATAATTATACTGAAGGCTACTCTGGCATTTAAGCCGAGCATTCTGGGTAATAGAGTTGAATAATAGGAGTGTGAGAGTCAATGGTTTCAGGTACAAGATCATAAATGGCACTGAGCTAGAGCCGTCATACGGTCATGCACACACAAAACATAATATTTAAAACATAAACTGACATTTCTGTACATTAAAGTGTAAATGTGCAGTTCATGTTTTCACTTTTGTGTGACACACTTTCACCAAGACGTCCACCAAGCTGCTATGAAATGTTGGTTTATTTTCAACATTTCTAGCCCAAAATGTCAATCAAGTAGCTAACTTTTTTGTTGTAAATGTGTAAACTTTGTCATTTCCACCAAAAAACATATTTCTAAACACAGCACTTTGTGAAAATATCTGAATACTACTGTCTCTGCTTTGTAGCCGAAAGCAGCGCTCTGATTGGCTGTGCTTGGGTGGCCTCTCCAGTTTCACTTTGCTGTCTGTAAAAAGACGTTTTTAAGTCATAATTGCAGCTAAAATGAAAGTATGTGGATATTAAGAGATCTAGGAAGTTGCAACTGAACACAGTCTTGTCTTTAAGACTGAATCACAGGACTACTTTCTGCAGTCACTTTTATTTCATTATTCTGACAAAAATGTAGTTGTGCTCAGGCTAATTTCTGAGGCACTGGGAGTTTGGAGATTTTTCCATTGAGCATTACAAGTTCCCACTTCAGAGCGATCCAACTCATATGTAAAGCAAATACATGGGCTAAACAAATGTAAACATTAAAGGTGCACTGTGTAACTTTCTGGAGGTGAAAGGTCAACCACACAATTCAGTAGAAATAGACAGATAAAACCATATTTTGGAACATTGTAAATAGAGAGGATTGTGTGTAATGCCATAATGTGCAAACAATGTTTTAATTACTAACTGTTTTTATGTATTGTACCTTTGTTTAACTGCCTTTGTCTTTAAGTGTCTAAAAAGCGCTGTATAAATAAAATGTATTATTATTACTATTATTATGGGAACAACCAGGAGGAGTCTCCTCCTGGAGATATCTCAGTTTACTGGAACGCATTATCAGATGTAAATAAATCAGGTCCACAAAGCTTCAATCTGACAGCAAAACAATCTAGTTTTTGCTATACCTCTCACATAAATGTAGCTACTACCCATTGTTAGTTTTAAAAAAATATTGCAAATCCTTTTGGTTTGAAATTAGTCTAAGTAAAATGCAAAACATAGCTGGTACTTTTGTTATATTTTGTTATATCTGGATTCATTCATCTACATTTGAGTAATCGTATGTTGCACAGACATGCTCCAAAACTTTTACCTAACACAATTTTGAGTTTTGCAATGGACACAAAATAAATACTGAAGCATTTGTCTATTATTATATATACATGGAGAAAACACAATGCAAAGTATACAGTAAAATGTGAGAGCATGTCCACTGTGTGACAAACCTGACAGCAGATTTGGGTATTGATCCGTACAGCAGTGAGCTCAGGCCTCTGTACAGCCCCTTGATTCCATGACTCTGCACAGTCTGCTTCACACAGTCACCTGCCCAAAACACACCACAATAAATAAGTGTTTTCTATATTACTGGGAATAGAAATGACACTTTAAAGCTTTAATTAAAGTATTTCTTTCAAGAATCCTGGAGCATTCAAGTACAGTTTTAGTGGTAAACAGAGCGGAGACGCAACAGCTGCTTCTGCTTCTCATTAGTGCACACTCCTGCACCATCTCTTTAAATGTGTATTGATACTGCCTGTGTGCAATGGTCTGTTTTATGTCAAATAAACAAGAATGGTGACAGCCTGCCAGATTCCCTAATGTAGCTAGGGATGATGGGTAATTAGATAATGAGCTCCTTGGAGAAGCAGAGGGATTGGAAGAAGAACAGACGCAGATATGGAGGACAGTACACTCACCTATGCCCCTGTATTTGGGCGGGTTGGCTTTCTCGTCCAGCTGTAGCTGAGTCTTCACATACTCTGTGGGGAAAGTGATGCAGATTTCGATGCCTCCTGCGATCCCACCTGTAAAACAGACACAAATATTAGGTATAGCAATAATAATATTAGAAGCTGTTTATTGAAAATTCAGGCTGAAATTATATTCTGTTTTTTTTCTCTGTGTCAAGCTTGTTCTTATTTATAATAGAATCCCTCAATCATCAGAGTTTAAAACTACAAAGCCTCAGTTGTTTTATAGGCTGTATCCAAGAGGTTAAAAGCTTTAAAACAAAAAAAATAGCTCATTTTAAAGCTCCTATATTGCCTTGAATTAACATCCCCAAGGTTGTTCACATGTTTGTCACATGTTTGAGTAATCCTGCAATATTAGGCTGCACACCTCCAAAAGTCAAATGATGTGATTAAGATGCAGTTTTAAAATTAAAGGCAGTCAATCAATTTTTTTATATACCATCACAGATACTTCCATATTTATGCAAAAAAAAAAAAAAAAAAAAACAGAGACAATTATTTGTAGGTTGTCAAAGATTAGTAAGGTTAATTTTAGTTACAGCCGACCCTTCAAGGACAACCACATTGCCAATGTGGTCTTAGGGCATGAATTAGTCTAGTAATGAATAATTTTGTTCTCTAAACCCAAAAGAAGCACTTTTTTAGTTTGCTCTGCTGGCTTGAGAATAATTATGAGGCTAAGAAAACATAAATTCATGAACAAAACGTGCACTGCTGTATAATATTTTAAATTGAATAGTTTATGTTTTTAAAGACACTATAAAATTGTTTTTCAGAAATAATCTCTGATTCAAATTAGCTGGTCACAACAACTTGACTGGTCACAAAAGCCACATCAATGTGTTTGACTGATGCCAGTGGCACCTGGAATGTGATTAATTTTCATACTGACTAGTTAGTTCTCATTTTTGATTTTTGATCATAGAACTGTTGTCTTTTTTTTCTCACCATTCTAAACTCTAGAAAATGTATGAGTAAATGTCACTGTAATCATTTTCTTGATATCTTAAGTAAGTATTAAGTAATACTTATTTATTAAGTATCAGTATAAAGTAGCATTTTTAGCAAAAACATAATTTGAGTTTTCATCCAGATATGCATACAAAATAGAAACAAGTAGGAAACACATTGCTTTTTTCTCATCTTATAATTATAAAGCATTTTCATTATATATGTTGTGATTAGAAATGATTATAACTAGAAT
Organism: Mugilogobius chulae; assembly: GCA_038363315.1. Lineage (NCBI taxonomy): Eukaryota > Metazoa > Chordata > Actinopteri > Gobiiformes > Gobiidae > Mugilogobius > Mugilogobius chulae. The sequence continues at coordinate 41,782,515 of CM076397.1, forward strand.
ACTTTTACATTAAGTTACAATATACTATCATAAGACAATGCAAAGAGACAGAAATACATTGTTGTCTGAACATTTATTTGGTATGTACTTCCCACTTGTCAACGGCCATCACATAGTATGTATTCCTTGTTCTTCCCCTTTTATCAAAAATTTTCATCTTTTTCTCACAAAAGGGACAAAAGTGTCTTTAACTTCACAGGTTCATCTTGGTTCTTGTCTTAAGCCTCATTCTCTAAAGTCCCCTGAATAACAAGGAGGAGACATTACGTCATGGACCATTTCAGTGGGTCCACAAATGTCTCTAGCTCCATAAACATTAAGAGCTGCTGCCTGCGCCAAGAGAGAAGAGAATAATGACAAGCAAATACATTATTGTAACTGTAGGCATATAGAGAAACAAAACCATTATTTGTGCATAAGTATAAGATTATTCCTATAAGTCACTGCTGATCCAAGGAAAAGAGCACATCCGTTAAAGTCCTGCCGAGATCTGAGAGAGAAGCTCACATTAATTAAATTATCTGTGTTACAAGGCCATGAACCGCCATTAGTTCAGTGGAACACAGAATTAGAGCCAGGCAGACGTTTTGTAATAATACCAGTGCAGCTAAAAGTGAGTAGTCTGTTTAAATCTTGTATGTTTCTGTCGATAGTGTAAGAAATGTAGTGACCTTGCTGCAGTGATGTTCTCGTGTTGGATTGCAGCCATTTGTTCCGAGCCTCATTTGTTGGATGAGCCTAAAAGCCTCTTTATCAGCAAGAGCTAATAATTTAATAAAGGAAATCAATACTGCAAACTGGCTTTTACTTTGGAGCCAATACAGCCCTACACAGTATTTTTTCTATCAGGTTATATGGTTTTTATTGTCTTTCGTGTGTAAGTATAACATGTGGTTCCGGTTCTTTTTGCATCAGAGCACAGTAATAGCATAATAAAATAGCTTCAAAACATTCAGGTCATTTTTAAAATTTGATTACCTAGAAAATACAATTTTGCAACGCTAACGCTAACAGGAAGTATTTGTGTACATTAGCTAGCTATTTCAAATATAAACAAGCCAACTGACATTCTGTGCACATGGCCAATTTGGTTTGTTTAGTTTCAAAACTGCTAACATCTTACCGGCATGTTCATTTCACTTCCTCAGTTTAAAATGAGAAATTACTATAAGATCAGGCAGCGAACAGTATGTTGTCGCCAATCGAAGTACTAAAATGTGTTTATAAAAGGATGTGTTTGTGTCATAATGCTAACGCTAAAGCTTGACAATTTGAAAATAAACAGCTTACATGCACACAGTCCATCATAAAAATGTGATCTGAAGAAGACACTAAATAAATTCATTTTTGCAAACAGTAAAGTGACTCTTTGCTTTCAATGTAAAATTAGAAGTCACTGCTCACCTTATTTTGCTTTGCCCACTTCCTGTTTAGCTTTGCTACCATAGCTAACCTGCTAGCTTGTCTGTATTGAAGTAGAATCTCAAATAGGTACAACGTCAGCTACAATAAACCCAAAGACTGACTTCTACAGACCTAAAGTTTTCAAACAAGGCACAGCACGTGCATATGCACTGTACTGTGATGATTACAACATTGGCTAATGTAACTTAGACTAACCTGATTTGCTGTGATCTATGTCCTGCTTCACCTTTGTGGCTGAAAAAACTCAAGCTATGTTTTTGCTCCAGTAAATTCAAGTTTGTGAATAGTTTGTTAGAGCTAGGGTAAACTTCAACTTTTTCCTTTTACAAATAGCTTCCACTTAAGTTACCATTTTTAGTATTTTCAAATTGTACAAATGCATAAAAAATGGAAATAACTAACTACAAGTTGAGAAGGATGCTCACAGGTAAAATAAGGGTTGTGGGTAGAAAAGGGTGGGAGGCCAATCCTCTAAAGCACACACACAGCTGATCACCAACATAAATCACTGCTGATCTATAGTGCTCCAGACCATTACCGCAAACATACCGTCTGCGTGAGTGGGTCAGTGTGTTTTGGTGAAGAAGCTGTGTCATTTGTTACAAGATTCAGCTAAAAACTCAGGCAGCAGCAGCAGCAGTACAGACAAACACCTGATCAATCCTCATAAGTCTGAACCCAGGCCGCTTGTTTGTCTTCTGCTCCATTTTGCCGTCCACCTCCTCGGCAGCGCGCCCCATTGAGGACGACACTGTAAATGAGTTCGGGAAAAACTGCCAAGCACATGTTACGACTGGAAAGACGATTAATCTCTATCTTCGTGGTCTGCTCCTGTCTCCGTTTAATAATTTTTCTCGCAGCCCCACTCGCTCCTTGGTGTCAGCCTCTCTTTGCCTCTGTGTCATAAAATCAATCCCTCTAAATGCAAACCTGGCACTTGCAATCACGGGAGGAGAGACACAAATGCTATTGCCCAGGTATTGGAGTCAAAGAAATCTATTTTTCTTTTATGAGCTTTAGGGTGAGCAATGGCAGGTCACTTATTTTATCATTTTCACTTACTTTTGCAGGACAGAGTGTAGAGAAAGCAATACAACAGGTCTATGAATGCGTTTTCTTAGAATATTTTTATACTGCAAACTACAGTATAAAGTGATGTGCATGTTTTCAGAAACTTGTAGTTTTTTCTATTTCATGTTTATGTGTTTTTGTGAGAGCTGCACATCAAACTAATTTATCAAACTTCTTATGACTAGCTGCTATAAAAGACAATAGTAAAGTCTCATTGTACAAAAGAATAGATTATTGACTAGTCGGCAAATCAAAAAAATTAATTAGTGAGTAGTCAACCATTAAAATAATCATTGTGACAGACTCAGAGAGAAAAACATCTTTCTGTCTCCAGTTTAATGTTATACTTACTGCAAAGTAATTACTCTCTCCATAGAGACAAGCAGATGGTACCTGGTTCTACCATAAAAGTCACTGGTGTGATGACAAAGCATAAAGCCATAAAAAACACTGTTAATTGACTCTAAATAGCAGACGAGAGAGATGAAAGGTACTAATTATTATATTAAAATGCAACAATGAACCATTTAAACAACAAAATATCGATTTACAGGCTTCAGACTCCAAGTTGTCTGATTTCTATAACTCTGCGGCAGCACATTTGTAAATGACATGTCTGTGGGCTTAGCAAATATGCAAGTTGATTTTTTATTTGATTTTTTTTTTATATATATATATATAGTTTAAACAAAGATTTGTAGCAAAAAAAAAATCATTGCAATATCTCCAAAACTGTAGCAATGGTGGACAATTTAAAAATGACAAAACTTCTGTACACACTACTACTACTACTACTACTACTACTACTACTACTTACTACTACTGACATAATATTTGTACCACCACATTAAATTCGGACTGTATCAAGCCTGAGATAGACGTCATAATTGTTTAAAATTAGCCTAAAACAAGCATAAAACAAGAGTAAACTGTGGATAAAGCAATTCTAGATTTTCATTCATTATGTTGGCATTTATTCAGGATTAATTAAAAGCCTTTATTTATACTTTATTATTGGTCCATTGGGGGCTAACTAAGGTGTATTTTTTTATATAAAGTGTTACCAATAATACACAAATACATTCTAGGCTAACGTTTTGTGGTTCTCTATTTACTGAATTGTATTTCAAATGAACAGCCTCAACGCTTAAAGAGTTAACTCTGTCAGAAGTTGTATTTTTGAAAAGAGGGCTAACATGAAATAATTAGCAAATATATACACAACAAATGTTTATTCAGAATAATGTATTAGGAAATCTCATTATTTCCAAACTATTAACTTATCAATGAAAAACATTTCTGCTTGTGTTGCACTTAGCTCTTGAAAAGACACAAAACGCTCTTGATTTTGATTCAGACAGTACACAGGGGTCTAATTTTGTCACAATGAGCTGGATTTGCCATAAACGTTTTGAAGGAAAAGACAATGGTTGCTCATTTATAACAACAACAACAAAAAAGTCAGGTTCTGTAACTTTAAGTAAGAAGTTATTGAACACTTTGAACTGTTCTTGTGACAGGTTTTGGGAGTCTGGACCGTGTGGATGTGGAGCCGGGAGGACGCAGCTGTGGAGGAGGAGTGACAGTGGGTCTAATGAGCCCCCTGCACATCTGCTCCTCACTCACTCTCACGGTAATGAACAGACCAATACCTTAACCACCGACCCCAAAAAGACCACAACGCTGATGCAAAGTGCCAATTCTGTCAGTTCTCCTCCCTGGCTCACATCAGATTATTGTGACATTTAAGTATCTCTAGACGGCAGTTTTAGACATGTTTTCTATATTTGGAAAGATATATAACGAGATTAGGGCTGCAACAAGTTAATCGCTTAAACTAATCAATTATTGAATTAATCACCAACTATTTTAGTAAACGACTGATTGTTAACAGTTATTTTAGCTTCCCAAACATGCATGAACTGAAAAAATAATGTTTTATAAAACCAATTGGGCAGTAATTACATAGAAAATGTGTAAATTTGCAGTTTTTACAAGAAAATACAATCTTAAATAAGTCAGTGTTACTATAGTAAACACAAATTTTATCTTGAGTTGAGTAAAGTGACTAATTTGAGTGATTCTGAAAACTCTTTAAATTAAATTTTGCAATAGAACATACATTTGTGTGATTGTACAGTAGCTATTGATCTGTTTTCAAATCTTGTTCAATTGTCAATTTTTTTTTTCAGGCAGTAAAAATTTTAACTCAGGGTCTAATTTAATTTTGGCTTTGTCTGGATGGAAATCTAAAAAAATCTTGTAGTCACATGGTCTTTGCATTCTAAACAATTAATCAATTAATTGACAGATTAATTGCCCGGCTAATCAATTACCAGAATAATGAATGTGATCGTTAGTTGCAGCCCTACATGAGAGTCAAATGAAACACAAACGAATATACAATGACTAATAATATTTTCTTCATGCAAAAGATAAAAGGAATAATTAATATCCATCCATCCTTTGGACTTTTCTGTACTCAACAACGTTCCCTAATTAACAGGATCTTAATTAGAAGTTTATGAATTTTACATGGGAAGTGGAAAAAGCCTGCAGCTTGGATATTTATGTGAAGAGGTCTTTTCGTGATGACAAACACGATCACCACGACTTATACCATGGGCTAAAACATTATACTGTATTACAATAGACCAGACATACTTTGGCACTATCGGCTTGAAAGATTAAAGGTTAAAATGAGTAATCTATATTACAGTTCTGATAGATAATAGATTGTCCACAGACTCCTTTTTAATGTAACCAATCAAATTTTATGAAAAAACAACAAAGAAAACAGTGAAATATTCTAAAAGAAATTGCAATGAATGCTCTTTAAACATTGCTTAGGTATACCTGAAAGTCAAAACTAATATTTTATCATTTTACATTCAAATGCATAAACCATATAAACTGAGCATACTAAAAAAAGTGTTGACTAAAATTATGTATGTTATAAACTTTCAAAACAAACCCTAAAAGTGATTCTTCCGTTGCCAAGGATTGTGTTACATTGTCTGAATATTGCTGTCAGCATGCTTTGAGAAAAAATAATTATGTATTCTTGTGTAATTTACTTACTTTTGATAATATTAGCCACTGACATACTGTAAGTACAAACACTGCTTGAATTGGGTTTGTGTTTTAGGGTTCACACACTTACACCAACAAGTTACCGCCACATCAACAACCTGGTCACAAGAGCGAGAGGACTGTGGTGTGATTTATGATGTGTCCTGTCCGTCTGAGGGCCTGCCCCCGGAGCACAAACGAGGGGGCTGTGTGCAGGGGCAGTGACAGACCCTCTGAGCTCAGAAGAACAGCCAGTCAGTTCAATCTGCTCCCAGCGTTTAAGCCAAAGCAGGGTCGGTTATGAAGGGCTGTGTAATTAATTCAATACTTATCAAGATTGTGATTCAGTCATTTCAGATGATCTGGGTTTGACTTTTAATCGAGAGGCTGACAGTTTTGGAGAAACAAATGTGACTTTTTTGTGTGTTAAATAGCACTCAAATCAAGTCAAATTAATAGATTTTTGCATAGCCCAAAATTACAACAACAGTCGTCTCTGAGGACTTCCCATTGTTGATTTAATAAACATCAATAGTTGAAAATAAAACCATAAACACTCAATAAAACATTGAATAAATGATTGCAGTTATTTATATTAAAAGGTATTTTAAAAGACAAAAAAAAACAATCAATTAATTAAGAATGGCATTGATCAAGTGGAATTTATTCCATTCCTGCCCTATTTGTCTTACTGTTCCTTTATCTGATTTGGTAAAATACTTTCAACTGATGGAAGACAATTTGATGCACCCAGACATTTCATATTTGTATACAATCATGTAAAAGGTCTAATGGCTTCCTGTTTAACTGATAAGCTGTGACATTTCACTGTAGCAACATGTCCTTTATGTAGAGCTAGGCTATATATATCAATAAATATAAAATGTTGTTTTCAAGAATTTCAAAAATTGATTATCAAGTATATTTTGTATAGAAAAACGCTACAAAAAAGCTAATTAAAAATAAAAAATTTTAAACTTTCGACTAAAAACAAAAAGTTATATTTTTGCTGTTTTTGATTGATTTCACTTTTGTCTGGTAAAGGTCACATAACATTATAAAGCAAACAAATATTCAATAAAGATTCGGTTCAAGCAGCATTAACTACAAAGTTTCAAGACACATTTGAACACATTTTTGTTTTGCTTTGTAACTGAGTACAGAAGTGTAAGCAGGAATAGAGAGGAAAAACCAGTATGTATCTGTATATTGAATCAATCAAAATACATGTTTGATTACACTAATAATGGCAAACATCATAATAACAAGGTGGAAAACTTTTTAAAGTTGTTTTTTCGAAATACTTACAAATCTACAGGTACAACGTTACAGATGACAGCTTGACTTAAAAATCTAGGGCTTCATTTGTAAATAATTATCAGAATAGAAGTTCTCAATTACAATCCATAAGACTATATTATTATGTCTCAGTTGTCTCTTGGAAACCCCCAAATCTTTCCCAAATCCCTCAATCTGTCCCCACAAGCCGAAGATCAAATTAAGCCCTGAATTTTCAAAGATATCAAATTAGACTTGAAGTTCATTCAGTTTTCTGCCCTCGAGTCACACTGAGGCTCTGAGTTCAGGCTCCTGAGCGAAAGTCACCAATAGAAGCCCATAAAAATCAAAATCTCCTCCCTCAACTCCAAACTGCTGCTTTCTCAAACAATCTGCTGCTTCTGCTTTACCTCACTAACTCATTTAACATTACAAGTCAAGTTAACTTTTACAACATGTGATTAGAGATGAGAAGAGCAGGGAGAGAACACAATAAGATAATATAACACAGTAATACATTAAATACATGAAATAAAAGATTACTGCTCGGACCTCTGTCAAGTTTTCAAAGTACAACACAAATAAATGTAAGAATGCATAATACAGGCCATGAATTATAACAAAAAAGGAATGCAAATGTAACTGAAATCCACTTACTTCTGCTTTGCAAAACATAGGGGATCTGGCTTTTAAAACATGAGTCACAAAACCAAGAAAAATAATCTAAGTGGTCTATTCTTTCTCCACAGGTAGCACTTTTAAAGTATCTAAAAACAATCAGGATTAAAATTAAGACTAACATAATCAAGAAAATTGATATTGCTTTCCCTGTTTGTAAAATGATGGCAATATCTTACTGTAATAAAAAAAAAAAAAAAAAGAAATCTAATGCTTTCAAAGTAATGCTCCTCTATGTCACCACAAGGCTCTGAGATCAGGTTGTGATACTGTGCCACTGTTGTAAAACTGGACAGACTGGCTGCTGGACTAATTCAACCACACAGATAGAGATATACGTGTGCAACATGAGCCAGAACCAGTCAATCAGGCACCTACTGCACAACCACATTGACACTATATCGGTGTTTAAGTTAAATTATTTAATTGTTATTCCCTGAGCAAGGAATCAGATTGTGAGGCCCAATGCAGGAAGACACTCCAAAAACACTGAAAAGCACAATTTTCTGCTGCTTTGTTAAACATAAAATTACTTCATAATTTATTTCCTATCGCAATGGAAAGAATTTTATCTAGAACATTGAAATATTTAGTGTGAAAGTGTTGCCAAAACACACAGGGGCAGAAATCAACAGAGTGCTGCAGCTGCCAGCATGAGGTCTCAACAGGAGCAGCATCAGGAGGCTTGAACTGTAATCATCAAGACCACATGAAGTGTCCCGATCCAGAGACAGACAGCGGCACTCCACCGAGATGTACAGTTAAGTAACGCCATGTTTCCCTCTCAAAATAAGTAAGATGTGGCTAAGTGACAGCACCATGGTTTGTTGTGCCTTGCAACCTTGGAATTTCCCCATTGTGGAACAAATAAATGATATTTATTTTGTTTGTATTTTCTATCCCTTTAAATAGTGGCACTTTTTGATCACAAAGACAGTTCAGTCATGAGTAATTCAATAAAAAGTGTGATTCTTCTTCTGTGGTTCTATGCCATAGTGATAGTGTTTAGACTAGTTTTTATTTTCCATTTTTGCAACGCTGATAATGACACGTCAAGCTTTTGTAATCTCAAATTGTTGAATTTAGATAGACTATCATTTGCAGTTAGCTCAAAAAGTTACATTGAACTGTTAAGGGACATTGTGAACTCACCCGCTAAAATCGCCTTGCCCGGGTGCGTCAACTTGGCTTTCCCCGCTGGAGCAGCCGCGGCCAGACAGCGCGGTCTGTGGAAGGCTCCCATCAATCCTCGTCTTTCTTTATCCATTTTTGAAGGGTAAACTTAAGACAGTTTGATTTCTTCCAACTTCAAAGCAGTGTTTTTAAAGTTTGAGCGGTGACAGAAGAGCGCAACACACGCGCAGCTGTGTGGCTGCGCTCCGCGGGATGCGGTGATCTGTGCGCGTCACACTCAGGGCATATCCTGGTCCTGGTGTTGTTGACAGTGGGCGGACTCTTGTAAGAGATGAGGAAGTTGGAATCCTCGATGTCTAATTATGTCTTATATGTCTCCACAGCAACAACCTATGTCACGACTGTTGTGCGTAAAAGCAAAGCGGAAACGTGAAGCGACCGAGAAATGATGTCCCCTCCGGCTGGAGGTCTGATCGCTTTTAGCGGCTAAACTCAAACCAAAAAGCTGCTGCTTTCCGAAGGTGTGGTCTGTGCAGTAATGAGCGGTTTTTATGTGCGCAAACTGGACACGTTGCACTAACATTTGGATGGGTGTGCCCTTTCTGTCACTATTATCACATGAATGCACTCCAACAGTGAGCATAAAGTAAATGTGTTTCACCCTCCTAGTGTTTGTTCATCAGCGGACAGACGAACCCACCCCGACCTCCCCCCTCCCCAGCAAAACACTGCTCCTGCTCTCACCGAGAAAGGCTCCATCAATCAGGTTTTGGCAAAGACATGCTCACTAAATGTCACTCGAGTCAAGGATGGCAGTAATAAATGGGATGAGCTGGCTGAAGAAAGGAAATATTGTCTCAGCGCCACTCACGCCTATTGCCTCTACACAGCCTGCTTCAAGCAGCTATTTATGAAAAATGTGATGTTTTCTACTGTGCCACAGGTTTATTACAGTTAATAAGCTTCAATATTCTGATAGAACTATATACATGAAAAAGTACACATTTGAATTCTATTTATTAGTTGGCTTTGTTCAAATTAAAATATACATTGTGTTCAGGACATGATTAATATACCAATGGGAAAACGAGAACTTAAGAATACACTTGTGCAATAGTTCTTCAATGTATTTTCACCGAGTTTATAACACAAAATGGTAAAATTATTATAAAATTAAAAATGTGCTACTGTCACATATAAGCAGATTGGCAGCACAAGTAAAACTACAGCATAAAAATATTTTAATTACTTCCCTTGATTCCTTCAGTCACCTGCATTTGAACAATATCTGAGCTGAAAAGGAGTTGCATTATTGTCTTTGACCAAAAGGTTTGCACTTAAATGTGGATTGTTTCGTGACAAGCAAAACAGTACCTCAAAACAAGTTAAAATCTTCCAACAATCTAAAACAAAAACATGTACCTGTAAAGAATCATATATTGCACAAATAAATTGTTAGAGCATGAGATGGTTACACAGATAGTTAAAAGGTTGTTACAGAACACAGTGCTCTTAACCTGTCAGTAATAGTCTTTTTCATTATCAGTGCTGAGTTTTCACGATGAGACAGTAAGAGTGGTCTGATTGGTCTTTTCAGTGTAGTAGCAGAAGTAGTACCAGTTCGAGTAACCATAGTCAAGTTTATGTAAGTAGATTATTTTCTCTTGCAGGTTTAGTACATAAAGAAGAAAAAACATTTCAAATATGTGCATTTGCCACAACTGGGTGATGATGAACAGTGGGAGCATGGTCAGTGCATCCATCCTTAAAAGCAGTTTCACTGTTGAACTAATGCATGTTGTAGCCGAATCCAGGCTGAGGGGGGTAACCAGCGGGGGGCGCGTACGTGTAACCTGGGTAAGCCTGGGGCGGAGTCACAGCAGCAGCAGCAGCAGCAGCAGCAGCAGCAGCAGCAACAGGGCCTCCAGTCAACATGAGCTGCTGACCTAAACACAGACATACAAGAGGTAATTATTTAGATCTGTTAAAATTATGTAGAGCGTAAAGGTGGGGTAGGTGATTTTAGGTTTTAAATCCGTCAACTTTCTCTCATAAATCCTTAAACACATTGTTAATATCAATATGTATTAGGTTAGGTTGCAATTTTGACTTGAAACCCTCTTTTTTAAAGTGAAACTGGAGAGGACTACCTAAACTCAGCCAATCAGAACGCTGCATTCTGCTCCTGATTAGAAATAAAATTCTTTATTAATCGATTCAGAACTCTGTGGGCTTAATTTTTCACAAAGTGCTGCATTTATCTATACTTTTTAGTGGTAAACACAAAGTTTACTAATTTACAACTAAAAAAGTTAGCTACCCCAACTTTAAGTGCTCATGAATTAAACACAGATATGATCATTTAATTTTCTAAGCCTCTTTCAATTGTCATCCCAGTTTAGCCATGTATTAGAAAAAATATTTAACTTCCCGATTATGTATTAATACTAATAATCACTGTACCAGTATTACTATTTCACATCTACAGACATGTCTGGAGAAGCTTTTTGGAAGCATACGAGTTGTGCAAATACATCTTTCTACTTTTTTCTGTTTTTGGTCCTGCGCACTCACTTTAATATAAATGTGTGTTTCTTCTTCTTTACCAGTAGATTTTTTTTTTATTTGCCAATAAAAATCTATACTAGAACACACCTTTTCTGTTAAATGTATGCGTAAAGGCTCAAAAAGAAGTTTCGGTTATGAAATTGCAAAATGACTTGTCTCTCTAGTGTGACAGAAGCACTGACAGAAGTTTTAGAGAATTTACGACTCACCAAACACCACAGACTGAGGTTCTACCACAGAATCTTCTGTTTTTCTTTGGCTTTCTGCTTCCTCCAGCGTGTCCAACTAAAAGCAACAATCATATCACGATAAAACTCATCAGTCATCTAATTTTGTCTACATTTTCACTAATTTGTCACTTTAAATTAGATATACCTGGCAATATTGTAGTTAAGTGGTTTAGATACACCCTTATAGTTGCTTCGAGTCACATTTTTTGGACAAGAATTGGGCTTTAGATTTAGTGGTAACAGTTACAAAGTCTTAATAAGTTTGTCATCCATTAACTTACCATTATTCCTAAATAATTAGGACCATACACATTGTTTATTCATGGTTTACGAGGCGAATTAAGGTGCAGTTAATATGAAGTGGTCCCGATTTAATTTCAAATGAAATATTCCAGCATTTGGGACCTTATTTGGTACCACTTTAAATTAACTACACCTTAATTGGCCTTAGTAAACCATGAATAAAGCATAAATAAAGCCTTAATATGAGTTATTAAGCAGTTTGCTAAGGATTAATAAGCTTTTCATCTATGATTATCATTTGTTGATATTGAATTAAGTCTTTATTAAGGTGTTATTAATGATTTATTAAGCCTAATTATTTTGTAGTTATTCTAAAGTGTTACCAATCATTTTTCTTATACATTAAGCAGGATTATTTAGTTTCTTGGGTGATTTGCTAATTGTATCCACTCAAGTTTCCCTTTATCTTGCAGCTTTATGAAACAGATGAACAAATAAACATCTGTGATTCTTCTAAACAACCCTGACTAATGGGGAGTGTCACTACTTAGATCATGTTATTGTTTTGTTAGGAACAGGGTGCATCAGATTTCTATCTATTATTTCTATTAGTCTGGGTGGTTGTAGCAGAGTAAAGCTTTTCAGTTCCAAACTCATTATTAGTTCAGTTATTGCTGTGTACATCTACTGTGTAAATAGGCGAGAGCAGCTAAACTATTAGACACAGCTCCTGGAAAGAAAATTAGATGTAAAGAAACTGTTATTTCAGGGCATAAAGCTATGATGTTGAACCGTGCACAAGCTTCCGTTGCAAACATTAGTTTTAACACCGATGAAAATACATGACTTATATAGTTACACTGAGGTCTGATTGAAGGGGCAACGTCTAATGTTTTGGATGGAGAGTCTCAGAAATGTTGTATGTTGTAGATAATTGTTTACCTGGAAGTTCCAAAATATGGCATTAAATGCACAGAGGTTATGCAGATCTGAAAGTCAGCAGCGACTGACACAAATGCACGAGAGTCAATAGTGAGAAAGGAAAATATTTTAAAAAATAGAGTTTTGCTATATGTTGAGTTTGTTTGTGACAAATAAAAGAGAAAATCAGGTAAACAATTGTAGAAAAGCAGCTAAAGATCAAAAACACTGAAATCACACAGTTATACTTATTATCGTTCTCTCTTTAAATAAGATATGTATGATTGTATATGATGAGGAAAATATTTGTTGTGCATGTTAAAATGTTGAAATCTCCAGCTGTCGTTAGCAAACAAGCTAGCTAAATCTGCTGTTGCTGAAGCAACAGAAAGACTACTTTCAATTGTTATTTGCTGCAATTTGTATTTTTTCGGAGACAAAAGCTTCAACCAAAATTTGGACAAAACCCACGCAAGTACATATTTTATCAGGGGGTAGTATTTGGTTGAGGGCGCATTTTTCAAACTAAATTATGTCTATCTCCATAGAAACGAGCAAGCTGTAGGTCTGATCATTGGAGATGTGTATTTTTCCAGGCTTTTCCCTTAGTAATGACTAAGTAGGAGTAGTAATTGGTACAGGACTTAGATGCTATATCCATGGAACATTTTCTGTCTTTCATGACTCAAATATATAGTTTGTTTTATGAGTTTTCTTGCTATAGCCAGACTCAATAATTATAACCGTGAATGTTTATTCACTACTTGGATTATTGCTGTGCCGAAACCTCCACAAGAAAAATAACTGCATATTTAAGAAAATACACACGAAATTGCATAAATAAATCAAACAAGAACAAAAGCTTGTGAACGTTGCAACCGCAAACTATTGGTCAAGTGCAACACACTTTCCATGCTAGCAGGAAACTTCAGTCAGAGATCAATAACAATAACAGACACACAACACAAAATCTAATAAAAAAGGGCCAGAGACCATCACCTTTACTGCAAAACCATCAACCTGAAAAAGAGCCCAAAGACATGTCCTCATGTGACATCTAGTGTCCAGATAAAAGCATTGCAATGAGTACAACGGTTACTTTGATAAATTGATTTATAAATGAAATGTCTTTTTTTAATTAGGGTTGAGGAAAAAAACTAAACTAAAAACTACATGTCGTGATTATTTTTATAAATGGATTGTTTCATCAACAAATAAAAACACAAGCTTATTTGAGTAGTCTGTCATTATGTTGAATATCCTGTTCACGTCTAAAAACTGCAGCAAAGAATCCGACCCAGTTTTGCTGATTTAAAATGATTACTGAGAGTGGAACCAAGTTTAAGTGGCAAAACGTGTTGAATCAGGTTGAACGGTACTCATTAGAGTTATTGGATTAAGTTTTACTATGAGCTATGGCTTTTAATCAAATAATAAATTAAATATATTTTATGTTGCAATTATGTAACAATTAAAACCATCTTGTATCATCCACTTCAAGAACAACTGCTCCAAGCCTTAGTCTTTTACTGCAAAATAATTTCTGTTGAACCCCCAGTTATTTAATGAAGTCTATAAGAATATGAATGCTAAGCCTGTATATAAGCACACAAGTGTCCGTATCTTAATTTTGTGGTCCACATAAATCACTGGTAACTGGTCATTAATTTTAGACTGAAATAGTGAAAACTCCATTCAATTAATAATGAATTAATTAACCTAGTATATATACAAAAGCTATGTAAGCAATCCAAATCATGTTCTGTGCACAGAATATTGTTTGTAGTTATTTATATATTAAATATTTATATAAATACAGTTTGATACTTATTATGTTGCAATTACTAAACACATTACCAGTTTGTACATTTTACCTGCATGGTTTTATCAATGTTTTGACTAAAAACATTAAGTTGAAAATGTAAACTCGGGCACAAACCTTGGTGAGGTACTCTCTCATGACCTGGATGAAGTAAGGCATTGCAAAGTCCATAATGTTGTGTCTCCATGCGAGCTCCAGCACCACATCAGGGCGCAGCAGGTCGTACGACGCAAACAGACAGGCAGCAAAGCACTCTCTCCTGCCCTCCTCCAAAAACCACTGCAGCAGCGTCTCTGCCAGTTCAACATCCTTTGACTCCGCAGCATACAGCATGGCATCCTGGGAAAGTTACACATGTTTCACAAATCAGAGTAGGTTCTATGTAAGCCTTTTGAGATACAGTAAATGCCAGTAGAGGTAGTTCCTCAATCAATCAAAACAAATTTTAAAACACTTAATTCATCTTAATGAAAAGTGCCATTTAAAAAAACAAAACAAAAAACAGGTCAACAATAAATTACAAAAACTATAAGCAGTGCTATATGATCAAATTTTTTACATAAAAGAGTAGATTTGTGATGATTATTTTCTGTAATTGTCAATATATCCAAGTTTTAAAGATTTGCTCTTACTTGTTTCAAGCTATTTAAAAGGCACACTGTAACTTTTTAGCCAAAAAGAGACTTGAAAAACATTACCCTTTTTACAGGGTGTTTTTGCTCGACTAAAACATTATAAAAATATGTGTGTTTACTCTGAGCAGCCTCCTCTTGTTTGTTTCCACAGAAACCTTGTTCCTTTAGCTATAATATTCCACAAAGTGGAATGAAGGTGATGTACATTAATGAAGAAAGCCCCAAACTAAGGTTTTAACTTTCTATTTCTATTGGATTATGCACTTGATCTTTCACTCCAGAAAGTTACAAAGCTACACAGTGTCACTTTAAGTTATGACTGTAGCATCAGCTTTCACTCCTCATATTATATATTTTTTATTTATTAGTGATTTAGCCTTAAACATAAGCAACATAAACACTGTGATCATAGAGATTAGCCACAATCTGAGTCTTTTTAATTCGAAAATGTATCAAACTTTCAACGTTTCCATAATAGTCAATATATGATATACCATATGATATTGCCCATCCCTAATACAAAGACCTTGATTATTGTAATCAGGAAACTCAACATATTTTTTGCCTGTGTTACTGATGCAAATTTGCCCACATCTATAAACCAAGAAAAACAAAACAATGAAAAGTAGTAACCAGTATGTTACCTTGTAGAGTTTATCCTTTTTGCAAAGCTCAACGCTCTGTCTCCATCGATTGTTGCTTTTGTACAAATATGCAGCAATACGCCTGAACTCAATCAGCTCATGTTTATCCAATCTCTGAGCGAGCCCGATGGTGTCAAAGTTATCGTATGCGTCAATAGATGCCCTCAGACCCTGCACAAAAACAAAAGCCACGTTTTGAGAAAAGTGTTACTCTTTAAGAACCTTTAATTATTAAGTAAATCAGTCAAAATCAGACCTGGAAGTCCTCCTCTTCAGTCAGCAGGTTGTTCAGAGCTTCATTGACAGACTTATTATTGTGATTTTGCACCGATCTTAGATACGGTTTGACCAACTTCAGCTGGTTCACCTGTGCAGAAAAAAACCCAAATGTAAATATTATCACTTACATACAATCAAAAAAAAATTACAGCTTAGAACACAAGTTGTTATGAATTTTGTGAGTTACCTTTGAAAAAAAAGCTACTGCTCGACTGTGGTCAAGTCGTGGAGATAGAATTGCCAAGAGGTCATTTAAAAGAAGAGGTTTCAATTCCAGGTAAAAGGAAAGGGATTTATAATACAGCTCCACATTGGCAACCTAAAAGTTAATAATGCATACGTTAATCTACAGTATATTTTATACAACGCTGCAGCATATTCATATTAATTTGGTTTACCTTTGGAATAATGTCTTTAAACAGCCCTTCTTTCCAGGCGTCTGTGGGATGCGACATCATAGTAAGTATAGCGTTGTCAAACTCCTCATATTTATCATAAAGGAAAACTAATTCAGCCCAGAGGTGAGACTGCTCTGCTGCACGAAGCACCTGGAATTCAAACAAAGTGCATTTAATCTACTAATCAAGATAGTTATCAAGATGGAAAAAAATATAGGCTTGCCACAATGCATATAAATATATTGCTGAAAAAACAATAACACTGGATGATCAGTTTCTGTCACTTGATTATCTCAGGAGAGACCATACTCACTAATGTATGTATGTAACCTTCCTGGTGAATTTAATTGCTCAACTGTGTCCTATGAGTGGACGTGATTCAGTTCTCTATGGAAAGTTTTCAGAGTGAGAGTAATTAGGAGCACTCTAAGTGCCTTGACCAAAGCTCAATTGTGTCTGTCAAAAGCTGTTCACTGAATGGCTGTTGCAATATTGCTTTGAATTTGCATAAAGTTGACTTCATCCAAGTTTGTTGCACTCAGGTCATCTGGGTCACTCCACTCGTATCCTCACTTTCTCTAGTTCCCTCTCTGCACTAGTGTGCAAGGAAATTAATGTGAACTGCTCTTTCAAGTTACAGCTGGTGTAAGTCACTATAAGTTGGCCTGGTTGAGTGAGCCTGGCTGTCTCCATGGAGACAGATAAATGCCATTGGGCAGAACATTATTAGCAAAGCAATAACATCCCTATGCGGGTAGCCGTCCCTCCACAAAAATAAATATGGCATGAACTGCAATCAATAACAGCATAAAAACATTAGTTGAAAAAGTTGAAAAAAAAAACTACCACGTGGGTCTACACAAACAAGCTTTACACAAAAGAATATCAGATTTTAAAGTTAGTAAAAAATTTTCTTTGACACATTTAAGGAGCAGTAAAGCTTATGTCAGCCTGGGCCTAAGCGGAGCTAGATTTGATATTTGTCTGACAATTCTTCTCCAAAAGCTGAAGATATTTTTACTAAAATGAGTTTTAGAGACTTTATAATAAAGTAAATAAATATATAAGCAAAAACAAGAGTTCCTATTAACTGTGCTTTTGAAACAATAAAAACAAAACAAAAACATGAACTTAGAATACATTTAGGATAATGGTTGATTTGTCTGAAAATTAGAGGGTTACAACGTTAGTATTATTTTTTTTTTATTGATCAATTGAATGATGGTAGACTAAAAAGAATGAAATTAGAAAAATTGTACCCACTGACCTCTATCATAAGGGGTTTAAAAAGCATTAGTTATTTATTTATAAGGGTAGGTGAATATTTACCGGCTGCTTTGTTAATGAAAACAGTTTGTTTTTTAGTTAATACAATATTATAACTCATCGACAACTGCTATGTCCAAAACTGAACACGCACTTAATAAAACCTTGTAATTACTTTACTAAGGAACCAAAAAAGCGCTATCAAAAAGATCATCTACTATCATCAATGAGTCAAGAATATTTAACTAATTTTAAAATACAGTTTAAAAAGTCTATTCCTAAAGGCAGTTGAAGATAGAAACATTAAACACATAGTTGTAGCTATTTTTGTAACAAGTTTGTTTGTATAGTTACTTTGGGGATGTTGACTCTGGACCAGAACAGCTCCAGATGTTCTCTCATTTTCTGGGGTTTAAACTTGGAATAAAGGATGGCGAGCTCCGTGAACATGCCCATATGAGCTCTCTCCAGCCCCAGAGCAGCCTCCAGCAGTGCGATGAGCTCCTCAAAATATCCGCGCTCCTGGTAGTAGCTGATCAAGTCCTCCAGTTCATCCGCATGTATCACTATGTGTAAGCCACAGATCTGTGCAAGGCGAAACTCCTCTCCATCCACACAGGCAAAGCACACCTGAAAACGACAGAAACAACGGGCAGCAGTGTTACCTACAGTAGACAGAGATGGCAAAAGTACTGAAGTTCACTACTCAAGTAAAAGTACAGTTACTTGTGTAAAAACAACTCTGGTAAAAGTCAAAATCTTGCTGGAACTCTTGTTACTTAAGTAAAAGTATTAAAGTAAACCTGTGCAAAAGTATCATCACACTGCCAAAGGTTATCTAGTGTTGGTTAAAACTCTACATTTGGCAGCTTATTTCAATTGTTTCAAGACATTTATGACTGTTGTAAAGAGATTTGAGCTTGAATCAAATTTATCAATGAAGTGAGTAAGAATGCCTTACTTCATTAGTAAATAACTTGTCTTGAAATAAAAAACAATTTATTGAAACAAGGCAGAAAACACACCAAAACAAGTCATATAATCTAGGCACGTCAAGAAAAAACAGCTTAACCAGAAAAAATACCAAAATTAAAGATTAAAACTCAAGTTTTAGGACATTTTAAATTCTAGAAATTCTAGAAAATGCATTTTTTGCGAAGCATAAAGTTAGTGTGTAATGTTGTGGAGTGTGAGCTTGACTTTTCCCCTGTGTAATTACCTTTGGAAAAAAAATATATGGAGCTCTCAATTTCTGACGTGGGAAACACATGACTAACTTTTTAGTAAAATTGATTCTAGTCCATTTGATTCCAAAAAGAGGGTGCTCAGTAGCATGTTTATGGGAAAAAAGGCATCATATTTGTCCTTTAATACCTGTTGTAATTATATATTACGCCAATTAAGTAGCTATTTGTGGAGAAAGTTGAAAATTTTGTTGAAAATTACAGGAAAATGCACTAAACTCATTCCATCTAGTAGTTTTATTAGTATTTTGTAATGCATTTTTGTCATTTTCACAACCCTTTATATTTATTCAGCAACATAAACATATTCAAATACATTTTTATTGAAAATGCCTCAGATTTGAGTAGTTTTGGCTAAAGATAAAAAATGGCTGCTGTGTAATTTCCTAGTGTGATGTCATTTTTTTACATCCAGGAAGTAAAATTATAGTTAAATAGATTAGACTGATGATAAATAGATTAGGCTGACTGATGACAGGATAAGCCTAGCCTATGATGGTGGCAGAGTGGGCGTGGTGTAGGAAGGTGAAGCAGAATACATGAGCAGTCTCCAGTTATGTCATTACCTCTTTCCATGTGCGTGTGCTGTTGGCTTTCCGGGCGCTGTCCACTGCTGCCTGGTACTCTCCCAGATGAACCAGGGTGGATGCCAGTCGGGCAAAGTTGGACACACTGTTGTACAAGAGTTTGCTGCTTCATACATCCCTTCCTCATAACATCGATCTCCCACCTGGACAAAAACAAACTCTTAGGCTGCACTCTCATTTAAAAAAACAAAACAAAATCACATTCTGTTGAACATGGTGTGTACCTGCTGAATGTGGGCGTTGTTGGGCCCACTTACAAACTCCTCTAGCTCTGCAAGGCGGTTTGTTTTAGCCAAAGCAAAAATAAGCTCTGTTTCAACATAGGATTCTCGTGCTTTCTTTCTAGCCATTTGGAGGAATTTTACCAAATCTTCCCAATTATCTGAAAATAAACAACATTATTAGATCACGTTTTAAAGTACATTACATTTTTTTTATTATTTGTTGGACATACTATATTGCAGATGGAGTTCTGTCTGTGGCTTTTATTATTTCCTCTCTGAGCCTCAGAAAATGCTCTTCTGAACTTTCTACTTAAGTGCTGTCATAGGTACCTACTGTAGATACCTGGCGCTCAATTCAATTCTTGATGTGTGCATTTTATGTTCTAACACATACAACACCAAGCTAACCCCAGGCTCAGACTGCTATTGGTCCAGCTCTCTCCCGTAGTAACATTAGGTTAGCTTCTTCTTTGGTGCTGCTGCTGTCACCGTCTTTGACCTCGGCACATGTGAGACAGCGCACTCTTGTGGTAACTGATTGTTTGTGAAAGTAAAGGGCTGCGGAGGGCTGCGGAGCACTCCTGCAATTTGTTGGAAGGAGCAAAAAAATCTAGACTAGTCCGGAGCAGTGACTTCTCACTGGACCAGACTGAACCTGGGGTAAAGGTACTCAAGAACATGTTAAAGGGCAACGGAAAAAATACATATTTGTTCTTATTTGACAATACTTGAAAAAAAATAATAATAATATAGGCTATTTGTTGAGATTACAGAAAGCAAAAACAATTTGTAACATCACACTAGATTCAGAAAATTAAAAGCAAATAATGCTTTTTAATTTCTCTGATACAAAAAAGTTTTTGGTCCAGTGTGAAACATGGTTGCCTGGTAACTCTCCTGCACCTTGTTTTTTGAATCACCTTAAATATAATTATCTTGACTGTTTAGGTATTAGCAGTCAAAACTTTCATAGGCTTTTTACGGCTTTATTTTGTAGTGGTGTTGTGAACTTACTGTTTTTGCTGGCAGCATTGACCACCTCCATGTAAGCAGAAGGATCCATAGCCTTAATGTAAGAGTCTATGGCTTCTTTAACCAGTTCTCTCTGCAGCTGAGCCTTGGCTAACTGGCTCCACACAGCAGGTTCATTACAGCGTTCAGCAAACTCGTACGCTCTGTCCAAATTTCCTATGTGCTCAATCAGAACCTACAAGAAGTTTACATATTAAAGGAGACATACTATGTAAAAAAAACAGAGTGAGTGTTAAGCATGGTACGTACCTGTATTGCTGAAGTGTTTACATCAAACTTCATAAAAATGGCAAAGGCTTCTTCAAACAGCTCGTTGCTTATGGCGATATTAGCGATGTCTGGTGCATCGTAGTTATCAAGCCGGTTAATGTACTCCATCACTCGAGTGCGGTCAGCTTTGATGGCTGTTAGGATGAGCAGGTTTTGAAGATTTCTGTTAGGAAGAATAAAAATAACTTTGTGAGCGAATTACAGTATGTTGATCAAGCTAAAAAAAAAAAACATACCTGTGCTCACTGAATACAGAGTTATCAAGAACAATCTTCTCCAACAGTTCGATTAGTTCATTTGGCAGGTCCGCTGTCATAAAAGCTTTGACAGTGACCGACACTTCTTCTGGGTCCTGAGTTTCTGATAGAGCTGTTTGAACCACCTGATTGAAAATATGAATAAATACATGAAAATCATGTTTGTCAACCATCTCGTTGTCTTAAAGGGGCACTGTGTAAGATTGAGAGGAATTTTAATTATCACTTATAGTCCACAAACATTTAAATCATATTTATTCTTTTCAACATGAATACTTAAGAGAGCACTGTTAACCAATCCACATCAATTGTGATACATTAATACTTATTTGAAATGTTTTATTACGGGCCGGAATGTGATAAATTGACGCTAGATGTCAGCAGGGTAGATAGGCAAAATGCATTGGAAAGGCTCCCCCTGGTGCTCAAAAGTGGGATCACTTTATTTTTATTTTTTTTTACACAGTGCCCCTTTAAAGTTTTGCGAGATGTGCCTTGAAAAGATGGACAATTAACTTTACAAATTCATATCAGGGCTAAACAGAAGAATTTGTCATTTTGGAGTCTCCTATACAAACAGCATTATCTGTAAAAACAGTTTTTGCCACATAGTATACAACATTTTTGTTAATAAAAAGTAACACAAAATGTTATAATGATGTAGTAGGTGGTGTGCCATCTTGGCTAAAAAGTTGCTGCAACACAAAAAAGCTTGAAATCTTTTATATTTAGATAATATTACTCAAGCAAAAGTAAAAAGTTGTGATCCAAGAAATTATTCAACTAAGAGAGACTTTCTGAACATAGCTTCTAATTATTTATTTGAGGTAGAGATGCACAGATTCAGCTTTAAGTTCCTATACTGATTTTGATCATTTTAGAGATTAGATTTACAAAATTTTACATCGTCAATATACATTTTTGTGTTATTTCAAACTACTTACAGTGGGAGGAGTAACCAAAACATGTACTCAAGTTAAAATACTGTTAAATAAAAGGAAAAAATGTATTCAAGTAAATTTAACTGAGTAAAGTGACTGGACTACTCATCTCTGATTACATGAAACCATAAGTACAACTAACCTGGTCAATAAGTTGTCTTCTATATGGATTATTTTCTTCCAAAACACTGGCCCAAAGTTCTGAGTCTTTACGTCGCACCAGGTATCGAGCCTCACTCTTGAATAATGAGTTCTCATTGCAAACCTGTCAAAAGATACGACACACATTTTCACATTTACTGTGTTGACATTGGCATACCCTTAACATGATAGGGAGCACCCACTTTGATCAACTCTAGGTCGCACTGGCCCCTCTCATAAGCCACATAAGCCAGGTGAGGGTCCCTCTTCTCGCAGTAACGTCCCACCACCGCACTGTCGTAGAAAGGGTTCTCCTTCAGGAATCGCTCCGGGGAGTTGTTGCTGTCTATGTAGATCTTGGCCAATGCGTTGTGGGTCGCTGCCTCCTCACAGCCGTCATGGATACGAGACTCAAGCCAAGGCAGAAGAAGTTTCAACCTGATAAATAAATGTATAAAATATTACAATCTATAGATTAAACTAGCATGCGTAATGTATGCAGAAGAAAAAATGAAATGAATACAAAATTAACATTGTGATTCCACTATTTGAATAATTTAATTCTATAAACACTTCCCGTGTTTGGGAGAGACCGGAAAGCAACAATTGGTTAAAACAGTCCCCATTAACAACCCCCTAATCGTGCAATGTCAAACGGTAAAGTGAAAAGAAACTGGATAATGCATCATGCTAGTTAAGCTCTGCAGTGTTGCCAAGACAACAACAAAAAAAACTTTAATTTAAATCCAGAGAACAAAAACTCCAGGGACCAAGCCCAAAATGAGATTCAGATTCAGACGACTTTATTAATCCTGCGAGGGGCAATTAGTCCGAGCAGTTAAAAAAAAAGAAAAAAAGAAGCACATCCAGGCTACAAAAACGAACAATTCTGAGCTTTGAAGTCAAAAAAACAATCTACTTTATTCCTTAAAAGCTAAACATTAAAAGACAAATAGAAGTAGGAATATAATATTTAAGTCACTTGTTTGTTTTGGCACAAGGGACAACAAAGCAACGTCCTGATGGCAACAGAGTGTAATAAAACACTACAAGAGAAAACTCACTTTTTAAAATGTGGTTCTCTGCGCTAAGAATCAAAATTGGCTTTTTGTAAGATCTGTGCATTACAGTAAGAAAAAATAACAAGTCTCTCTACTGCACTACTGTGATCTTTAAACTGTCTTTAACAATGGAATTAAGACTGTTTTTGTTTTTGACAGAGACGTTGTTAAACAAGAAAATAAAAGATTTGTTAATTATTCTACGGTATTTGACCAAATTGCATTGAAATGTGTGATTTGTCCCAACTCAACTTAAATTAGGCAATTACACTTTTACTTTTGTGAATGTGCAAATTGATTCTTTTCTTACCTGTTTCTTTTCTCTACTTCTCCCACAAGCTCGTCAGTGGAAAACTGTCCTTTGACCACCATTATTAAGTTTTTAATGACATCTTCTGAACAGTCCACATCCAGCAGGCCACCGATAACCACTGGCAAACGGCTGGGGTTCACCTACACCAGCCACTTTTATTATTGGAAGGACACAAAAGTAGCAGTGAAGCTGATGCGAGTAGAATTTACCTTCTGTACATATATTTCTATGTATTTTTGCAGATTATTGCGATAGAGGTAGAGGACCAAGTCATGGACAAAATCAAAGCGATCACACACAATAATGAGAGGAAGTTGATCTGTGAGCTTTGCTTCCTAAATGACATAACAGCAGAGGACAAGAGTCAATAAAGCAAAAACCATAGAGATATTAAGATGATTTAATAGCTGTACCTTGAGAAAGTTTTTGACCCTTTCAGCATCATAGCAGTTGCTTTCTCTGCAGATTCTCTCCACTTCCTTTATTTGGCCTGTTTTGCATGCAGCTTGAATATATTTAAAATGAACATCTGGATCCTGACTGAAGTTCACAATTGAGCCAAGGAAATAAACAACCCTTAAAACATAAAGAAAAGCATAATAATAATAAAAAAAAAGACATAATCAAAATGTGACAAATACTAGAAATAAGAGTTGTCCCTACCTTCATAACTCTTGTAAGATTCAAAAAGCTCCACTAGGGCTTGTGTTCCCAGCTGCTCGTGGTACTTGGATGCGACTTGGACGCACAGCTGCAGGTTTTGTCGAATGTTTGCAGACAGCATGGCTCTGAGGCACTCTAGTGAATCCTCCACCGACAAAGAGCCGAAAAAGTTCACAAGCCACTAAGAAAGACAGAACACAAAGTTAAGACACTGCGGCTGGACCATTTATGAAAACATACGGGTGTTCCTGACACATTTGACTAACTTAATCTTTGCAGTGAAAAATTATTCTAAATTATTGCATACAAAGCATCTTTCTTTAATGTGAACTGAAAAAAGTTAGCTAGTTTAACACATGGCCAAATTATCAACTTTATCTCTACAGAATATGGATTATTTTGCACACTGGGATTTACAATTTATTAAAGACAGAAGAAGTCGGGCCAGACTTACATTAAATAAAATGCAGATGTATTGATTTGCATTTTATTCTGGTAATAACTTAACTATAATTTTAAAACAATTCAAAATCGTTGGTTCGGTTGTGTTTTGGCAGTTCCATGTTTAATTAGTTTATTAAATAAGCAGAGTGAGTAGTGTGAGGAAAAAAAATAAAATAAAATTTTAGGCTTCTTTCCATTAGATATAATGGTAGCCTCACTGCTGTAATGGTGGTCGCAGCATTTAGTCAGAAGCAAAGCTCTTATTGTAAATCCATTTTGATATCATACCACCAGTGTTTCAAATGCTCTTTACAGTTCAAGTCATGTTTTAGACAATTGATATAACATTTCTAACACAAGAGAGATGATGTGTACTTTCTTTAATAACCCATCTGTTTAGACTGGGAAATTTAACTGATCGAGAGATTAAGATTCAGTCACGTTGAATCATACATTATTTGGTTGGTGGTTTTGATCGAAAGATCAAAAACTAATCCTTTTTTAGTAAAATGTGGTTTCAAACTTTGAGGCAGCATACTGATATATATTTTAAGAAAAGTTTTATTAGTACAAGCTTTTGTGTTAATGTTAATGAAAGCCATTTTATTTTGTTTTGAAAGATTAAATTTGATTATATTTTCACAGATAGTTCAGCCTTACCTGTGTCTACCACTAGTTCTGCGGTTTTGTCCAGTGTATGGGAATTTTTAGAGTCAATGCTTTTATTACTGTTTGCATTTTAATTCTTTTGACAACCCTAAAAAGCAGCCTTAACCTTTTGCTAACTCTGATAATTCAAACTATGATTTTACTTCAGTGATAATCTTGAAACAGTGAAACGTCTCACCTCAGGGTTGAGCAGATGCGTGTGCACCACTGCTCTTTTAATGTCATAAGGGTCGGTGAAGTGTTCCAGGGCTCTCTGCAGAAGACCGGCCTTTTCACACAGCTGAGCCACATGAGCGCGGTCGTAGTGTGTGAACATCTGGTTCCCAGGATCGCATCTGCTACCTAGAACAGTAAACAATAAACATGCATGACACAACACATCTATATAAACCAGGACTATTCTCCTCGAACTGGGTAATGTGTCACGGATCAGAGGCTCCATCATATCAGTTATGAGGAGTGCAAAAAAACTCTTTGAAATTATATTTTTTATGGCTAACTGACATACATAAGAACATAAAAGGTACGCAGGGACAATTTTTATTTGAAAAATACTCCTCAACATTTAGAATGAGTGAAAGTTAAAGGCAAACAAATCGGAAAACTGTACTTCTTTCTGTTGTCGTGGCAACAGCTTGTTGCCAAAACTATTGATGATTAGGACATTTTAACTGTAACAAACAGACTCAAAACATTTTTAAAGGTACACTGTGTAACTCTTTGGCCAAAAATAAACTTGAATAAAAACATGTTTTTTTATGGTTTAATTGTCTTTGTGACACTAAATAATATAAAATATGTAATCGAGAGGCTTGCATGGACACAAATTAACTATTTGGCCACAAGGAGGGTCTAATCCTGTTTATTTTCATGAAAAAACACTCGTGAGAAAAGAGGTATAAGTTCAACTGTGTGTGATCTCGTGTCTGTGATAAATGTGAAGAGCTGAGAAGTAGAGAGAGAAGTAGAGCTGGGCAATATATCAATCTTATATTATTGTGATAGTGATTTTGAAGAAGCAAAAATGAATATCGAGTATTTGTTAAAGTAAAAAAGCAGTTTAAAATGCAAATTAAAAAACTATTGTAAACTTTCAATACCAGTAACTATGAAAGACATATTTTCATTCATTGGTATAAACAGAATAACTCAGTGGTGTTCAAAAATTTTATTTTTAGAAAAGATTTGAATCCAGCAAAATTCATTCACATCTTTTTAGCTTTGAAAGCATTTTCTGTCTGAATAGTTAAAGGTCTTACTGTTGTAGAACATATTTTAGGTCCATACAGTCATGGCTGATTATTAAACTTGACAAAAAATAAAGACACGTTTGGACATTTTCTGCTGGATGACATAGTTGATTGACTGACATCGTAATCGAGATATGCCACAAATTATTGAGATACCATTTTGTCAATCGCACGGCCATAGTGAGAAACCTTTTTGTTATCTGTTTTTCTACAACTGTTTACCTAAATTCTCTTTTGCATGTCGTTACAAACCCAGTACTCAGCAGAGTTTGTGTGGGTTGAATTGTTCTCAGACTGTCGTGTCTTTTCCTGTTTCAGCTGTTTTTTGAGCTCTTACGGAGAAAATGTCATTGACTCTCATTCTTGCACTTACTTTAACATTTAGAATGCTCATCTGCATAAACTCTATTGATGGTTAAGACAGTTATGCTTAGTTATGCCATTAAACTGCCAATGATCATAATCTAACTGGACTAAGCAGTTTTAGATTGACAAAGAGCAATATTTATACAGACGGAAATTTGGATATCAAGAAGCCTGATACCTTTCTGAGAGGCTCAAAGCTACATAATTTCTAGGTGTGATTTGTCATTTCCTTGTTTATTGAGTGAAGCTTACAAGTTTGGACAAAGTGTTCACCTGTGGGGCAGTTNTTGCAATTTTTTATATTAATGCCATTATCCAGGTCTCTCGTATATTCGATGCGGTCCATCACCGTAGCGTGTAGTGTAGCCAACGCATTTGGGATTAAACGAGCATGGGTCCAAAGAAGAATCCCGCTGAAACTACCTTACAACAGACTTTGTTGAAAACCAGTGCTAATGTTAGCGCTAAAGCTCCCTCTGCTAATGCTAACACCTGGCTAACGGAGGCCTCCACCCCTAACAACATGGATTCTGTTATGCAGCTTTTGCAAAAACTGGCGGAGGACCAAACGAAGATACTGGAGGATCAAAAGAAAAACTTCGATGAGATTCGAAAGCAGCTGACGGAAACAAATAAGGTTGTCTCGGCCTTTGAAGAGAAGATGTCCGACATGCTAACACGGGTAAACAGCGCGGAATGCCGCTTGGATGCGCTGGAGGAGGCAGAGAGACAGCGCTGTGATTCTCCGCCAGCTACGGTCGAGGACGTTGTGCTGCTGAATGCCAAATTAGCACAATTTGAAGACCGGGAAAGGCGATTGAACCTACGCATCTACGGTTTTCCTGAAAAGCGGAGGGTAAGGATGCTATTGGCTTTCTCCAGAAAGTGCTCCCGGAGATTCTACAATGTGATTTTGAGGGCCTCTTGAAATAGAACGCGCACACAGATCCCTTGCACCGGTGAAACCTGGAGACCCCCGAGAGCCCTGCTGGTGCGTTTTTTGAGGTTTCCGATAAAAGAACAGGTGCGGCGGCTGGCCAGAGAGAAGGGAGACGTGCTTTGGCATGACCATAAGATCAGCTTCTATCAAGATTTCTCCAAGGCAACGCAAGTGCGGCGGCAGGCGTTCCAGGAGTGTAAGCGCCTCTTCATCAGGCCAAGATCTCGTTTGGTATCGGCTATCCAGCGGTGCTGTCATTCACTTCCCCGGACGGTACCAGACTGCGATTTGAGGACCCGAAGAAGGCTTTACAATGCATAAAAAGGTTCTGAACTCAATTAAGTGAAGAATATAAACCAACACAGAAGGTACATTTTATTAACATTTGTAGCTATACTACGGGCAGTATGTGAGTTATCTTACCAGCTACTTTTGAACTCGTTAACAGGATTTTGACACCGTGTGCTTTGTTCATTGTTACGATGGTGGTGGCGTGATTTTATTTTTTCTTCCTAGTAGGATCATAGGAATGATGGAGAGTACTGGTTACCTCCACGTTACTAAGTTTTATTTTACAGTTTTACCATTGTTTTTGTTTTATTTTTTCTACTTAAGGTTTAGGGTGGTTTTGGGGGTCCAAGGTCATTTATTAATAGGAGACATATTATTTTTGCTTTTAACATGGAAAGAAATGGCAGGCCTTAATTTTATTTCTATCAATGCCAGGGGTTTAAATACACCACAAAAAGGGTAATCGTCTTAGATTTTTTACGAAAAAGAAATGTTGATTTTGCCATGCTTCAGGAATCACATTTACGAACGGAAGATGTGGGTCGTTTTGCTAATAAGTTCTATCATACTATAGCTCACTCATCAGCTCCCACAAAATCAAAAGGGGTTTTAGTAGTATGTAAAAGAAATTTAAAATTCAGTTTAATTGATACATGGTCAGATACAGATGGTAGAATTGCAATAGCTAAAATATTATTGGATGGGTTACAAATGGCAATGATATCTGTGTACGCTCCAAATGTATTTGACAAACATTTTTATTCTCTTTTAACACAGTGTTTACTTGATTTATCAGAGTATCAAATAATTTTAGGAGCTGATTTTAATGCAATTTGGGACAATAGTATGGATCGTTCTCGGGGTTTAGAAACTAGGGATCAACATTTGGCAACACAGGCTTTGCGGCAATGGGCTGGGGATACAGGCCTGGTGGATATTTGGCGAAGGATGCATCCTTCTTTGAAGGATTATTCATATTTTTCAGGCAGGCATAAATCCTTCTCAAGGATAGATTTTTTATTTGTTTCCAACAAGGTACTTGGTGAAATAAACTCTATTGATTATGTGCCTGTTGCATGGTCAGACCACAAACCCCTTTTTTGTTCAGCAAACATTAATCCAGCCCTAAATAAAGCACTTAGATGGAGATTCAACATTTCTCTCTTGCAGGATGAAAATTACAAGAAACAGTTTGCATCACAGTTTAAAGAATTTATGACTTTTAATGAGGGTTCAGTGGCTGACCCTCGAATTATGTGGGAAGCTGTTAAAGGCTTTATTAGATCTAATGCTACTTTGTATGCCATCTTCCAAGAATAGGAAACATAAAGAAAAGTTATTGGCTCTGGAACAACAGTATTCCTCTCTTGTTGCATCACTACAGAAAAAGTTTAGCAATAAAACACTTCCTTCAGAAGGAACTGATTCAAAAGAAATTAATGCTTTATTAAGGCGTCGCTCTGAATTTGTAATGCACTAGGACAAGACAAACTTACTATTTCCAATCTGCCAGACCAAGTCATTTGTTGGCATTAAGGCTTAAATCAGAAGAACATATGTCCAACATATTTTGTATTAAAACAAATGAGGGTACTGTCCAAACCGATGCAAAAATGGTGAATTCCACGTTTGCTTCTTTCTATCAGTCATTATACAGTTCAGAGAGAGCTTTTAATCAAGCAGACTGTGACCGCTTTTTTAGTTCAATCAAATTACCATCTCTTTTAACACAGAATCTGCTGAATTGGAGCAAACAGTCACATTACTTGAATGTGAAAAAGCATTAAAAACTATGAACAAAGGCAAAGCGCCTGGGCCAGATGGTATACCACCTGAAGTTTACAGTGCTTTTTGGCCTCTTTTAGGACCTTTGCTGTTAAATATGATTCAGTATGCAATTGAGACTGGGAGGTTTCCATCGTGATGTAAATACTGCCTTGATCTCTTTGCTGCTTAAGAAGGGCAAGGACCCGTTGGAGTGCTCCAGCTACCGGCCAATTTCATTACTGAATGCAGATATCAAAATTTATTCAAAAGTTTTAGCGGTGCGCTTGCAGAAATTCATCACAAAACTGGTACATTGTGATCAGACGGGATTTGTGGCTACAAGGTTGGCAACTGACAATGTTCGAAGGCTTTTACATGTA
The DNA here is from genome assembly GCA_038363315.1 of Mugilogobius chulae. NCBI lineage: Eukaryota > Metazoa > Chordata > Actinopteri > Gobiiformes > Gobiidae > Mugilogobius > Mugilogobius chulae. The sequence continues at coordinate 41,813,019 of CM076397.1, forward strand.
ATAGACATGGTGAAAAACCAAAGATTGCCTGCCTCAGTGCTGTCATTGGATGCTATGAAGGCTTTTGATCGATTGGAGTGGCCTTTTCTCTGGTCTTTGTTGGAACGTCTGGGTTTTGGTTCATCTTTCATTAACATGATAAGAGTTCTTTACTCCAGCCCATCTGCCGCAGTTATCACAGGTAAAATGTGCTCATTGCCATTTCCTGTCACAAGGGGATCTAGACAGGGCTGCCCGTTGAGCCCTCTACTTTTTTGCGCTCTCCTTAGAACCTCTCGCCCAAGCAATTCGGTCATCTTCTACATTTTCCCCAATTGTTATTAATGGTACTCAACATCGAATTTCATTGTATGCAGATGACATTCTTTTATACATCCAGGATTCAAATAACTGCATGTCTGACATTCTAACTATTTTTGAAAGGTATGGTGATTTGTCTGGTTTTAAAATAAACTGGCAGAAATCTGCTCTGTTACCACTACACCAAAGTGTGGGTAACATTACAATTCCTCACCTCATTCCTGTAGTTAAACAGTTTACCTACCTCGGTATTGAAATTTTCCCTTCAATTTCAGAAATAATTAAACAAAACTTTACCAACACATTAGTAAAGGTTACTTCAGATTTGGAAAGTGGTCTAAAATTAAGAACTCACTTCGTAGTCGGGTTTCAGTCATTAAAATGAACATATTACCCAGGGTGAACTTTATTAGCTCAATGATTCCACTTACTCCGCCACGCCAGTATTGGGAGAAACTTCAAACTGTTGTTACGAAATATGTGTGGAACGCTAAACGACCACGAATTAAATTAAGTACGATGCAACGTAATCGAAAGGAGGGAGGCCTCTCACTTCCAAACTTTAAATTTTATAATTGGGCTTTCACGCTCAGGCCTTTAATTACTTGGTTTAGTGCAAAATCACAAGTTTCCTGGCGGGAGCTAGAAGAAAGCTTGGTTGGTGCTCATTCGCTTGAAAAATTCTTATATGTATATACACGGCCACTCTCTACAGAAAAGAACGGTTCGATTATTACTAGGATGATTACTGTATGGGAAAAGGCAGGGAAACATGTGGGTGAAGGGCATTTTCCCTGGGATCCTGGAATCCCTGTTTTTGGTAATAACAAATTCCAAATTGATAAAAAACCACTTCAGCTGGCTGCCTGGCAGGAAAAGAATATTACTCTTCTTGGTGACATTTTTGGGGACAGAGGTTTACTGTCTTTTGAAGATTTATGCACTAGATACGGAATATCACGAGCAACTTTCTTTTTTTATTTGCAAGTGCGATCTTTGCTTAAAAACTTAGGAGTCCCATTACAGAGCCCGCTGCTTATATCTCCAATAAAGAAATTGCTGCTAACATCTGCAAGATTAGGAGGGCATGTTTCGAGGCTTTATAAACTACTACTGGTTAGTTCATACCAACCCCTGGCATTGGACTCAATATGGAAAGCTGATTTTGGTGACATTAGCCCTGATCTAGATTGGGATAAAGTGTGGGAGAGCATCAACTTGTGTTCCAGAAATCCTGATCATCAGCAAATCCATTACAATTTCATACATCGATTATATCTTACTCCTAAAAAGTTAAACATAATGAAGATCATTCCAGATCCAATGTGTAATTTATGCCCTATAAAATGTATTGGCACATTCAAACATATGTTTTGGGAATGCAAGCCAGTGAAGGATTTCTGGGGTCAGGTTGCTTGTAAACTTTCTAAGTTATTTAATGTAACAATACCTTGTTCACCTGCTTTACTATTTTTAAATGATCTCTCCTCTGTTCAGCTTACTGTGGCCAAGCGTAGGATTTTGTTAACTGGACTCACAGCAGCTAAGAAAATGGTAGCTACGCGTTGGAAACCACCACACTGTCTGTCCATTCAGGCATGGTCTTTAATGTTTTTGGATTTAGCCCAATTAGAACTTTCTATAGCTAGAGTACAGAAGGCACAGAGCATTACAATTGAGTTATGGCAATCTTTTATTAAACGTCTCCAACAATTTTGTAAAAAATAATTTTTGTTTATTTGGGACTTTGGACCAGGGAGGGGACAGGGTGGGCTTATTTTATTTTATTTTATTTTATTTTATTTTATTATTATTATTATTATTATTATTTTTTGGGGTTTGTTGTTTTTTTTTTTTTTCCTTTTTTCTAATCCTTTTAAATGGTTCCATGCAACTGTTTAATGTATGCACCTAATGGTTATATTTGTCAGCAACTTCATATTTGTGCATGTACATAACTTTAATGTGGAATCAATAAAAAAGTTGATCACAAAAAAAAGTTTTAGGACATTTTAAATTCTAGAAATTCTAGAAAATGCATTTTTTGCGAAGCATAAAGTTAGTGTGTAATGTTGTGGAGTGTGAGCTTGACTTTTCCCCTGTGTAATTACCTTTGGAAAAAAAATATATGGAGCTCTCAATTTCTGACGTGGGAAACACATGACTAACTTTTTAGTAAAATTGATTCTAGTCCATTTGATTCCAAAAAGAGGGTGCTCAGTAGCATGTTTATGGGAAAAAAAGGCATCATATTTGTCCTTTAATACCTGTTGTAATTATATATTACGCCAATTAAGTAGCTATTTGTGGAGAAAGTTGAAAATTTAGTTGAAAATTACAGGAAAATGCACTAAACTCATTCCATCTAGTAGTTTTATTAGTATTTTGTAATGCATTTTTGTCATTTTCACAACCCTTTATATTTATTCAGCAACATAAACATATTCAAATACATTTTTATTGAAATGCCTCAGATTTGAGTAGTTTTGGCTAAAGATAAAAATGGCTGCTGTGTAATTTCCTAGTGTGATGTCATTTTTTTACATCCAGGAAGTAAAATTATAGTTAAATAGATTAGACTGATGATAAATAGATAGGCTGACTGATGACAGGATAAGCCTAGCCTATGATGGTGGCAGAGTGGGCGTGGTGTAGGAAGGTGAAGCAGAATACATGAGCAGTCTCCAGTTATGTCATTACCTCTTTCCATGTGCGTGTGCTGTTGGCTTTCCGGGCGCTGTCCACTGCTGCCTGGTACTCTCCCAGATGAACCAGGGTGGATGCCAGTCGGGCAAAGTTGGACACACTGTTGTACAAGAGTTTTGCTGCTTCATACATCCCTTCCTCATAACATCGATCTCCCACCTGGACAAAAACAAACTCTTAGGCTGCACTCTCATTTAAAAAAACAAAACAAAATCACATTCTGTTGAACATGGTGTGTACCTGCTGAATGTGGGCGTTGTTGGGCCCACTTACAAACTCCTCTAGCTCTGCAAGGCGGTTTGTTTTAGCCAAAGCAAAAATAAGCTCTGTTTCAACATAGGATTCTCGTGCTTTCTTTCTAGCCATTTGGAGGAATTTTACCAATCTTCCCAATTATCTGAAAATAAACAACATTATTAGATCATGTTTTAAAGTACATTACATTTTTTTTATTATTTGTTGGACATACTATATTGCAGATGGAGTTCTGTCTGTGGCTTTTATTATTTCCTCTCTGAGCCTCAGAAAATGCTCTTCTGAACTTTCTACTTAAGTGCTGTCATAGGTACCTACTGTAGATACCTGGCGCTCAAATTCAATTCTTGATGTGTGCATTTTATGTTCTAACACATACAACACCAAGCTAACCCCAGGCTCAGACTGCTATTGGTCCAGCTCTCTCCCGTAGTAACATTAGGTTAGCTTCTTCTTTGGTGCTGCTGCTGTCACCGTCTTTGACCTCGGCACATGTGAGACAGCGCACTCTTGTGGTAACTGATTGTTTGTGAAAGTAAAAGGGCTGCGGAGGGCTGTGGAGCACTCATGCAATTTGTTGGAAGGAGCAAAAAAAATCTAGACTAGTCCGGAGCAGCGACTTCTCACTGGACCAGACTGAACCTGGGGTAAAGGTACTCAAGAACATGTTTAAAGGGCAACGGAAAAAATACATATTTGTTCTTATTTGACAATATTTGAAAAAAAAAAAAAAATAATATAGGCTATTTGTTGAGATTACAGAAAGCAAAAACAAATTTGTAACATCACACTAGATTCAGAAAATTAAAAGCAAATAATGCTTTTTAATTTCTCTGATACAAAAAGTTTTTGCTCCAGTGTGAAACATGGTTGCCTGGTAACTCTCCTGCACCTTGTTTTTTGCATCACCTTAAATATAATTATCTTGACTGTTTAGGTATTAGCAGTCAAAACATTCATAGGCTTTTTACGGCTTTATTTGTAGTGGTGTTGTGAACTTACTGTTTTTGCTGGCAGCATTGACCACCTCCATGTAAGCAGAAGGATCCATAGCCTTAATGTAAGAGTCTATGGCTTCTTTAACCAGTTCTCTCTGCAGCTGAGCCTTGGCTAACTGGCTCCACACAGCAGGTTCATTACAGCGTTCAGCAAACTCGTACGCTCTGTCCAAATTTCCTATGTGCTCAATCAGAACCTACAAAAAGTTTACATATTAAAGGAGACATATTATGTAAAAAAAACAGAGTGAGTGTTAAGCATGGTACGTACCTGTATTGCTGAAGTGTTTACATCAAACTTCATAAAAATGGCAAAGGCTTCTTCAAACAGCTCGTTGCTTATGGCGATATTAGCGATGTCTGGTGCATCGTAGTTATCAAGCCGGTTAATGTACTCCATCACTCGAGTGCGGTCAGCTTTAATGGCTGTTAGGATGAGCAGGTTTTGAAGATTTCTGTTAGGAAAAATAAAAATAACTTTGTGAGCGAATTACAGTATGTTGATCAAGCTAAAAAAAAAACATACCTGTGCTCACTGAATACAGAGTTGTCAAGAACAATCTTCTCCAACAGTTCGATTAGTTCATTTGGCAGGTCCGCTGTCATAAAAGCTTTGACAGTGACCGACACTTCTTCTGGGTCCTGAGTTTCTGATAGAGCTGTTTGAACCACCTGATTGAAAATATGAATAAATACATGAAAATCATGTTTGTCAACCATCTCGTTGTCTTAAAGGGGCACTGTGTAAGATTGAGAGGAATTTTAATTATCACTTATAGTCCACAAACATTTAAATCATATTTATTCTTTTCAACATGAATACTTAAGAGAGCACTGTTAACCAATCCACATCAATTGTGATACATTAATACTTATTTGAAATGTTTTATTACGGGCCGGAATGTGATAAATTGACGCTAGATGTCAGCAGGGTAGATAGGCAAAATGCATTGGAAAGGCTCCCCCTGGTGTTCAAAAGTGGGATCACTTTATTTTTATTTTTTTTTACACAGTGCCCCTTTAAAGTTTTGCGAGATGTGCCTTGAAAAGATGGACAATTAACTTTACAAATTCATATCAGGGCTAAACAGAAGAATTTGTCATTTTGGAGTCTCCTATACAAACAGCATTATCTGTAAAAACAGTTTTTGCCACATAGTATACAACATTTTTGTTAATAAAAAGTAACACAAAATGTTATAATGATGTAGTAGGTGGTGTGCCATCTTGGCTAAAAAGTTGCTGCAACACAAAAAAGCTTGAAAATCTTTTATATTTAGATAATATTACTCAAGCAAAAGTAAAAAGTTGTGATCCAAGAAATTATTCAACTAAGAGAGACTTTCTGGACATAGCTTCTAATTATTTATTTGAGGTAGAGATGCACAGATTCAGCTTTAAGTTCCTATACTGATTTTGATCATTTTAGAGATTAGATTTACAAAATTTTACATCGTCAATATACATTTTTGTGTTATTTCAAACTACTTACAGTGGGAGGAGTAACCAAAACATGTACTCAAGTTAAAATACTGTTAAATAAAAGGAAAAAATGTATTCAAGTAAATTTAACTGAGTAAAGTGACTGGACTACTCATCTCTGATTACATGAAACCATAAGTACAACTAACCTGGTCAATAAGTTGTCTTCTATATGGATTATTTTCTTCCAAAACACTGGCCCAAAGTTCTGAGTCTTTACGTCGCACCAGGTATCGAGCCTCACTCTTGAATAATGAGTTCTCATTGCAAACCTGTCAAAAGATACGACACACATTTTCACATTTACTGGGTTGACATTGGCATACCCTTAACATGATAGGGAGCACCCACTTTGATCAACTCTAGGTCGCACTGGCCCCTCTCATAAGCCACATAAGCCAGGTGAGGGTCCCTCTTCTCGCAAGTAACGTCCCACCACCGCACTGTCGTAGAAAGGGTTCTCCTTCAGGAATCGCTCCGGGGAGTTGTTGCTGTCTATGTAGATCTTGGCCAATGCGTTGTGGGTCGCTGCCTCCTCACAGCCGTCATGGATACGAGACTCAAGCCAAGGCAGAAGAAGTTTCAACCTGATAAATAAATGTATAAAATATTACAATCTATAAATTAAACTAGCATGCGTAACGTATGCGGAAGAAAAAATGAAATGAATACAAAATTAACATTGTGATTCCACTATTTGAATCATTTAATTCTATAAACACTTCCCGTGTTTGGGAGAGACCAGAAAGCAACAATTGGTTAAAACAGTCCCCATTAACAACCCCCTAATTGTGCAATGTCAAACGGTAAAGTGAAAAGAAACGGATAATGCATCATGCTAGTTAAGCTCTGCAGTGTTGCCAAGACAACAACAAAAAAAAACTTTAATTTAAATCCAGAGAACAAAAACTCCAGGGACCAAGCCCAAAATGAGATTCAGATTCAGACGACTTTATTAATCCTGCGAGGGGCAATTAGTCCGAGCAGTTAAAAAAAAAGAAAAAAGAAAAAAAGAAGCACATCCAGGCTACAAAACGAACAATTCTGAGCTTTGAAGTCAAAAAAACAATCTACTTTATTCCTTAAAAGCTAAACATTAAAAGATAAATAGAAGTAGGAATATAATATTTAAGACACTTGTTTGTTTTGGCATAAAGGACAACAAAGCAACGTCCTGATGGCAACAGAGTGTAATAAAACACTACAAGAGAAAACTCACTTTTTAAGATGTGGTTCTCTGCGCTAAGAATCAAAATTGGCTTTTTGTAAGATCTGTGCATTACAGTAAGAAAAATAACAAGTCTCTCTACTGCACTACTGTGATCTTTAAACTGTCTTTAACAATGGAATTAAGACTGTTTTTGTTTTTGACAGAGACGTTGTTAAACCAGAAAATAAAAGATTTGTTAATTAATTACGGTATTTGACCAAATTGCATTGAAATGTGTGATTTGTCCCAACTCAACTTAAATTAGGCAATTACACTTTTACTTTTGTGAATGTGCAAATTGATTCTTTTCTTACCTGTTTCTTTTCTCTACTTCTCCCACAAGCTCGTCAGTGGAAAACTGTCCTTTGACCACCATTATTAAGTTTTTAATGACATCTTCTGAACAGTCCACATCCAGCAGGCCGCCGATAACCACTGGCAAACGGCTGGGGTTCACCTACACCAGCCACTTTTATTATTGGAAGGACACAAAAGTAGCAGTGAAGCTGATGCGAGTAGAATTTACCTTCTGTACATATATTTCTATGTATTTTTGCAGATTATTGCGATAGAGGTAGAGGACCAAGTCATGGACAAAATCAAAGCGATCACACACAATAATGAGAGGAAGTTGATCTGTGAGCTTTGCTTCCTAAATGACATAACAGCAGAGGACAAGAGTCAATAAAGCAAAAACCATAGAGATATTAAGATGATTTAATAGCTGTACCTTGAGAAAGTTTTTGACCCTTTCAGCATCATAGCAGTTGCTTTCTCTGCAGATTCTCTCCACTTCCTTTATTTGGCCTGTTTTGCATGCAGCTTGAATATATTTAAAATGAACATCTGGATCCTGACTGAAGTTCACAATTGAGCCAAGGAAATAAAACAACCCTTAAAACATAAAGAAAAGCATAATAATAATTAAAAAAAAAGACATAATCAAAAATGTGACAAATACTAGAAATAAGAGTTGTCCCTACCTTCATAACTCTTGTAAGATTCAAAAAGCTCCACTAGGGCTTGTGTTCCCAGCTGCTCGTGGTACTTGGATGCGACTTGGACGCACAGCTGCAGGTTTTGTCGAATGTTTGCAGACAGCATGGCTCTGAGGCACTCTAGTGAATCCTCCACCGACAAAGAGCCGAAAAAGTTCACAAGCCACTAAGAAAGACAGAACACAAAGTTACGACACTGCGGCTGGACCATTTATGAAAACATACTGGTGTTCCTGACACATTTGACTAACTTAATCTTTGCAGTGAAAAAATATTCAAAATTATTGCATACAAAGCATCTTTCTTTAATGTGAACTGAAAAAAAGTTTGCTAGTTTACACACGGCCAAATTATCAAACTTTATCTCTACAGAATATGGATTATTTTTGCACACTGGGATTTACAATTTATTAAAGACAGAAGAAAGTCGGGCCAGACTTACATTAAATAAAATGCAGATGTATTGATTTGCATTTTATTCTGGTAATAACTTAACTATAATTTTAAAACAATTCAAAATCGTTGGTTCGGTTGTGTTTTGGCAGTTCCATGTTTAATTAGTTTATTAAATAAGCAGAGTGAGTAGTGTAAGGAAAAAACGTTAGCAAATGAAAAAAAATAAATAAATTTTAGGCTTCTTTCCATTAGATATAATGGTAGCCTCACTGCTGTAATGGCGGTCGCAGCAAATTTAGTCAGAAGCAAAAGCTCTTATTGTAAAATCCATTTTGATATCATACCACCAGTGTTTCAAAATGCTCTTTACGGTTCAAGTCATGTTTTTAGACAATTGATAATAACATTTCTAACACAAGAGAGATGATGTGTACTTTCTTTAATAAACATCTGTTTGGACTGGGAAATTAATCGGAATCGAGAGATTAAGATTCAGTCACGTTGAATCATACATTATTTGGTTGGTGGTTTTGAATCGAAAGATCAAAAACTAATCCTTTTTTAGTAAAAATGTGGTTTCAAACTTTGAGGCAGAATACTGATATATATTTTTTAGAAAAAGTATTTATTAGTATAGCTTTTGTGTTAATGTTAATGAAAGCCATTTTATTTTGTTTTTGAAAAGATTAAATTTGATTATATTTTTCACAGATAGTTCAGCCTACCACTAGTTCTGCGGTTTTGTCCAGTGTATGGGATTTTTTTAGAGTCAATGCTTTTATTACTGTTTGCATTTTAATTCTTTTGACAACCCTAAAAAGCAACCTTAACCTTTTGCTAACTCTGATAATTCAAACTATGATTTTGCTTCAGTGATAAATCTTGAAACAGTGAAACAGTCTCACCTCAGGGTTGAGCAGATGCGTGTGCACCACTGCTCTTTTAATGTCATAAGGGTCGGTGAAGTGTTCCAGGGCTCTCTGCAGAAGACCGGCCTTTTCACACAGCTGAGCCACATGAGCGCGGTCGTAGTGTGTGAACATCTGGTTCCCCAGGATCGCATCTGCTACCTAGAACAAGTAAACAAATAAACATGCATGAACACAACACATCTATATAAACCAGGACTATTCTCCTCGAAACTGGGTAAATGTGTCACGGATCAGAGGCTCCATCATATCAGGTTATGAGGAGTGCAAAAAAAAACTGAAATTATTATTTTTATTATGGCTAACTGACATACAATAAGAAACATAAAAAGGTTACGCAGGGACAATTTTTTATTTGAAAAATACTCCTCAACATTTAGAATGAGTGAAAAGTTTAGGCAAAACAAATCTGTTGTCGTGGCAACAGCTTGTTTGCCAAAAACAGACTCAAAAACATTTTTAAAAGGTACACCGTGTAACTCTTTGGCCAAAAAATTTTTTTTTCTGGTTTAATTGTCTTTGTGACACTAAATAAATAATAAAAAATATGTAATACGAGTGAGCTTGCATGGACACAAAATTAACTATTATTTGGCCACAAGGAAGGTCTAATCCTGTTTATTTTCATGAAAAAACACCTCCGTTGAGAAAAAGAAGTTCAACTGTGTGTGATCTCAGTGTCTGTGATAAATGTGAAGAGCTGAGAAGTAGAGAGAGAAGTAGAGCTGGGCAATATATCAAATCTTATATATTATTGTGATAGTGATTTTGAAGAAATGCAAAAATTGAATATCGAGTATTTTGTTTATCGTAAAAAAGCAGTTTAAAAATGCAAATTAAAACAACTATTGTAAACTTTCAAATACCAGTAACTATAGAAAGACAATATTTTCATTCATTGGTATAAACAGAATAACTCAGTGGTGTTCAAAAAATGTTATTTTTAAGAGAAAGATTTGAATCCAGCAAAATTCATTCACATCTTTTTTAGCTTTTGAAAAGCATTTTTTCTGTCTGAATAGTTAAAGGTCTTACTAGTTTGTAGAACATATTTTAGGTCCAATACAGTCATGGCTTATTATTAAAACTCAACAAATATAAATAAAGACACGTTTGAACATTTTTCTGCTGGATTGACATAGTTGAATTGACTGACTATCGTAATCGAGATATGCCACAAAATTATTGAGATAACCATTTTTGTCAATCGCACGGCCATAGTGAGAAACCTTTTTGTTTATCTGTTTTTCTACAACTGTTTACCTAAATTTCTCTTTTTGCATGTCAGTTACAAACCCAGTACTCAGCAGAGTTGTTGGGGCTTGAATTTGGTATAAAGGTGTAGTGTCTTTTTCCTGTTTCAGCTGTTTTTTGAGCTCTTACAGGAGAAAATGTCTTTGACTCTCATTTCTTGCCACTTTTAACATTTAGAATGCTCATCTGAATAAACTCAGTTTTACACGGCCATCATGAGTCCATCCTCACCTCCTCCATCACCGTGTGGTACGCTGGAGCCACAGTCAGGGACAGACACAGACTGCAGCGCATTGTGCGCTCTGCTGAGAAGGTGATTGGCTGCAGCCTTCCATCTCTCCAGGACCTGTACGTCTCCAGGACTCGGGGGCGTGCAGGCCGGATAGCAGCTGACCCTTCTCACCCTGGACACGGACTTTTTGAGCCACTCCCCTCGGGCAGGAGGCTACGGTCCATCCGGACCAGAACCTCACGCCACAAGAACAGTTTCTTTCCCTCTGCTGTTGGACTCATGAACACTCCATAAACCTGCGACTCTGTTGATCTCCTGCATTGTGACTTTAACAGTCATATCATCACCTGTCACTTTATTCATTCGTGCATTTATTCATTATGTTAGTATTATCTTACCTCTTGCACTGACAGATTGCACTGTTGTTTTGATTGTTCTGATTAATGTGTATATTTTTATTGCCTAATTTTTATTGGCCTATTTTTGCATGCCCTTATACTTGATTTTATATATCTTAAATATTTCTACTATATATGATATTTTTTACTCTTTAGATTCTTTATCTTTATTTGTGTTTTCTGTGTTATATGTTGCACATTAGCACCGCAGCAAGTTCCTAGTCTGTGAATTCTGTTTGTTCACTGACAATGGCAATAAAATTCTTTCTGATTCTGATTCTGATTCTGATTCTATTGATGGTTAAGACAAGTTATGCTTAGTTATGCCATTAAACTGCCAATGATCATAATCTAACTGGACATAAGCAAGTTTTAGATTTGACAAAGAACAAATATTTGTATAGACAGAACTTTGGATATCAAGTAAGCCTGATACCTTTCTGAGAGGCTCAAAGCTACATAAATTATTCTAGGTGTGGATTGTGTCATTTCCTTGTTTTATTGAGTGAAGCTTACAAGTTTTGGACAAAGTGTTCACCTGTGGGGCATGTATGAGGTTCATCTCCAGGAGTCGGGTCTGTAAGTGGCCTTCGGTGGGGCGGTTGTTCTTTAAAGCGTCCAAAAGGAAAGACGTGCACTGCTGGATCAGGCTCCCTTCCATGAACACATCAACAATCTACAGAAAAAAATGTACGGTAATAAGAAAGTAAAATAATTACCAAAAGAAACATATTTTTGTGGTATTATGAAAAATTAAATGCATTATTGCCATACTTTATTTTCTGACGCCAAAGCATTTACAGTGACAAAACTTTAACAGCCTCTTTCAAAAGATAAGTGTTTGCATTTACATGGCTCTGCTTCCCACACTACATTTGTAAGCTCACTGAATTAAATGGAGACGTTAAGAAAGGGTCATGAACTGAGAATTCCTCGCATTTCTGCTACATCTGAAACAACACAGGCGAACCTCTGTGTTTCCTCATGTGTGTGAGTGAGTTGCAATAAGAGGAGGCTGTCTGATGCCTTTCACCTGGTTGATGTTGGCTAGCGGCTCCTCATCCTGCACCAACATCTGAGCAAACTGGAGGCCTTGGTCAGGATTGACTCGCATTACATTCCTCAGCAGAAAAATCCAGTCGGGGGAGTAGCCCACCTGCATTTGAGCACACCATGTATGTATTGGACACTTTCCAGTTCTTTGATCTTAGACAATGCAAGAAAACAAATGTATCAACCTTTTTGGCATATAGCACAATTTTCTGGAACTGATTGGTCTCAGCAAAGCACTGTATGACTTTGTTTGGGACATTGGCTCGGAGATACACACTGAGAGCTAAAGTGAGATCAAAGCTCTTAACCAGGTCTCCCAGCTCCTCTGAACACTCTAACTATGAAGAATGAAGCAGAAATCAATACTCAATATAATATTAATAGCACAGAATAAAACAAATGAATGTCCAATTGCACCTTGTCCTCCTTCAGCCACTTCTCCAGGAGCTGCTTACGGCCCTGCTGAAGGACTGGTCTGCACAGCTCCAAAGACTCATACTTGTTGAGTTGCCCCTGGTCCAACAGAATCCCAAAGTACTGCAGCAGTGGAGAGGCCTGACCTGGTTGAGCTGGGACATTCTGGAACTTATGGATGGTTTCAGCTGTGCGCAGGATGCCCTGAGATAACCAAACCATGTTGTTAACACAAGTGCACATACAACACACACTTACAGTATCCTCTTCAGAGATTAAGGTTGTGCAGACCTTAGGAGCTGATGAAGCAACTTTTGCAGCTTCTGAATAATTTCCTTGAGCAAAAAGAGTGTTGAACTTTCTGCCAAAAAGTTCTTCTGCCCCTGCAAGATTTGACCTGACAGCTATCTTCAAGGCTAGGTCTGGGTTCTGCAAGACGTTTGTGACATAGTTCACAATGTTTTCCTCTTCCACACAAACTGACAACACCTGTAATGAAACAAACATTTTAATTAATTCTAAAGACTTAGATTAAACAAATAAGAGTAATTAAAATGAATTATTTTCTTACTTGCCCCTTCTTGTTTACCCCAATAATTCCTGAGTTCGCTTCATGAGGTGAAGTTACAAAGATAGTCTCTGCACTAATTCGATTCATATAAATACAAACTCCAGACTCAAGATCATACAAGTGAATGTATCCATACTTTGTAATTAAATATATTACACCGTGTTTACCACCAATCTGTAGACAAAAAACATGTGCAGAGGGTAATTTTTGATAACAAATGTTTGTTTATGCTACCAGAGTAATAAGATAATAAATTACCTGCATAGCTACAGGAAAGTCTGTCTGTGCCTCTGGAGGAAAGAACACATCAACTGCTTTTTTGGTAAAAGGTTGGTTCCCCGCAGCAGGTTGACCAACCTCGATGATGTGCAACTACAAATGAAAAGATACATAGTGGGGTCTGTGAATGAAAGGTGTTTAAGTGCTTGAATAAAAAGAGGGCAATGACAATCATAGCGATGACTCTCTGGTATTTCTGTTGTTAATTGCCCTAAGATAGACTGATGGAGTAATAATATCAATCTGCACCAGCACCCCTGCCACCATCTATCACTCACTCACTCATTCATACTAGTCAAAGTTTGCGAAATGTCATGCCTAAGGACACAACAGCATTATGCACGAGCACCACTGATGCCCGCCTAATAGACTCACAAAGTGTTACTTAAAGGGCTCACCTTTCCTCCGGCCTGTGATCGAACAGCAAAACAGAACAGAGTAGATGGCTTGGCATTTCCCTCGACTTTAAACTCTCCGAAAGCTGCAGCATGACCCTCAATGGGCTGGGAAACTTTTCTGTCCACAGAGTATAACTGCATGGCTCCAACCACTCGATTTTGCTGTTTGAATACATTTTATCATATGATCACTCAGACAGTGTTGTTATGGAAAACACCTGTAGATCAAAGATTACTACACAGTGCACATTCTTCAACCTCGTGCATTTGGAGTTTATAGGGCGTGAGTAAACATGTCCGTTTCATACCTGTGCAGAAATCCCTACGAGTAGTAACCACTTCTGCTGCTCGTCGGTTCTGTAGTTTATGATTTGACATCCAGCCAGGCTTGTGTGTCGATCGAACACTTTAGAGGGTTGGGAGTCCCCCTCCATGCTCCAGTGATATACGGCCGTGTCCGTGACCAGAGCGATAGTGTTTACAGATATCCACTTCCAAAACATGACCTCCTCTGTCATTGTGTGGGCTTTCATCTTACTCTTCATCTCAATGTTAAAGATCTGCAAAGTCTTGGCAGCTGGAACCAAGACACAGAAAGGTCAATGAAAAAGAAAAAAAAAAGAAAAAATTCCATGCAATTACTAATACATGGTAGAAAATACAGTGAATCAACAATGATTTGTTTTCTATTGTCAGATGATTAAATGTGACCAAATAAAAGGAAGACATGGTATGAATACTAAGTTGAACCTAAGTATGAAAAAAGACACAGCATTGTTGGAAATGTAATAACAATTAATAAAATGCTTTTAATAAAGCGAGAGAAGTTAAAAGTTTTCATGAGTGTTATCACACCAGGCAGGCTGACGCACGAGAACTACTCACCGTCTGAAAACAAACAGAAGGCAGAAAAGGAAAAGAAAGTATCAATCAAGTAAAGATTTGAGAGAGCAGAATGAAATGGCTAACATGGCACCAGATTCTCTAAGCACAGGAGGATAAAGAAGCAGCATAAGCACATCCTGATCAGCACTCAAGGGGCTTTTTTGCACAGTCAAGGTAATCTTTGGCTAATCGAGAGAGAGTGCACTGCAAGCTTGCAAGCAATAGTTTGTAATCTATGTGCTTACAAAACACAGGAAACAAAAAAGGCAATAGTATATAAGTTGAAGCATTGTAATTTTATACATAATGATTAAGTAATATCTCATTTGTGTGTTTAAAAAAAACTACTAAATAAAAAAAAAACAACAACAACAAATGCATAGCTAATATGATAATTCAATTATCCAAATGAATATGTAAGAGTTATTCAAAATGTTTTTTTGATTTTTGGATTTGATTTGATTTGATGAAAGACAACTTGCCTGCATCCCATTGTAACTTGTGATTGTGTTGTACAAACTACTTGTAGCTTGAAACCATTGATTTAAAGAAAACACACGGATTTTGAAATGTAATCATCAGTGTCCTCCGTAGTAGTATTAGAGCACATTTTCTCTCACTACAACATGGTATTTCCCAAGTAATAATCAGTGGGCAGTCCATGTGAACAGTATGCTTCACATGCATCCTCTACCTTTCAGAGCAATGACCTTGCTTGCAGGGTTCATGATGGCACTGTCTGCAGAGATGGGCCTCCTAATGGGGTTTGTGGGGTCAGACAGATCCACGATCACCACCTGGTTCTGCTCGCCCACCTTCTCCCTGATGCAGATGTATTTGTCAGACTCCATGGTCAGATAACTGAAGCCAATGTTAGCAGGATTCACTCCCAGGTTTTGCAGCTGCAATAAAACAAATAAGTCTAATGTTAACTATGTTTATGCAAAAGTATTTGCTTTTCTGTAATTAGGATTCAGTTCACTGCACAACATTGAGACTGCTATACTTGTACAATCACATCTCAGAGCATTTTTATAGAGGTTAGGGCACAAATAACTGCTTTGTGACTTGAATTAAAACCTTGATTGAAATACAACTTATGTGCAGACTTTCTGTATCTACTAGTATATGCAAAAATACAGCTACTAAAGTCAAACAAAATCCGAGCTTTGAAATATCAACTAAGTACAGCACATGAAAGCTTCTCTGTTTTGTGATTTTCAGGAAAAAAAAAAAAAAAGAAAAGAAATATGAACCAGAAAGGAGCCCCAAACATGCCCTCTCTCTGAGGACTAGACAGACCGTATTATGCAGTCTGAGGCAAGCGGAAAAGAATCCCAAAACCCATCACAAGGACACCACTATCCCTGTTGGCATGTGCAGCAAGACTGTCTGTGACTGCCGAGACATTTTAATTTGTCGCCAGCAAAACAGTAACAAGAGGATGGCTGGTTTAGAGATTTATTTGCAATTACGTTTAGAAGGTGCCACAAATTTAAATTTTAGATGTCCAAGTCTCTTTTCATTTATTTCGCATCATATTTGCCACTATTTGCCATTATGCCGCTGTAGAACAGCTTTTTGTGATTCATCAATTGTATCTATAGTTGCTGGGGATTAGTATTTGATTCCTTGTAATTTTGTGATTTTCACCACTTTAAGATTATAATTTTATGATTTTTAAATAACTCTCAAAAGGCATGACTTAGTGTGTTTGGACCACTGACCTAAGGACCCGGACCCACAGAGCACTTTTCTAAACAGTGAAACATGAAGGGGGAAACGTTATTCTTTGGGGGTGTTTCTCTTCCAAGTGGACAGGCAGACTACATACTACAGCAATATTTTGGAAGAGAACCTCATGCTATCAGTGAGTACATAACCAAAGTCAAAGCAACAAAGAAGTGGCTCAGGAAGCCCATTAAAGTCATGAAGTGGCCTAGTCAGTCTCCTGATCTTAACACCACTGAAAATCTATGAAGACAATTGAAAATCCATGTTTCCAGAAGGCGACCTCGCAACAGCCTGGATTTAGAAAGAATCTGCAAGTAGGAGTTGTCAAAAAATTCCATAGAGATGTGTGTAAATAAAAAAGTCTGACTGCAGTAATTGTTCACCGTGGTTACACAAGAAAGTAGTAAAGCACTGATTATTTTCTTCAACAAAACACAAAAACTATAATGTTTTTGAGTTTTTGCTCTTATTCTTTCTCTAGGGTGTAAAATAAATATTTAATAAAAAACATAATTGACCTCTTACTCTTTCGTATGTATTGGAAATAACAAAATTAACATGGAATTAAATACTTATTTCTCTGTCAGTCAATTGATGTGCATGATTTTATATACAGTCAAAAACTTGATAGGTTTGGTATTTACTGACTATAAAAAATGTAAAAGAAATATGCCCAAGTAATCGCCACCAACAGTTTCTGAGAGAATATATTTATATAAAATAAAATAAATGCAACGTGAAAGCATGATTACACTGAGCACAAACTAAAGTGAAGCAATGATCCAGCACTGCCGGTATTTCATGAGTCATGAGTCATACACCAGTTAAACACTGACGGTCACATTTGAGCTCAGACCATCATTGTGCACCAAACAAGTTCGTAACAACTTTATTTATTTCTAAACATTGAAAATTAAGTACATTTGTTAATACTTGTTGTCAAAAACTCGTCATCAAAAACATCTAGTAAGAGTATAACATACTGTAAGTGTAAGGCTAGGCTATTTATAATTAATTTATGTGGGTTAAAGTATCGCAAAATACAACTTTATCTATCTCTATCTCTTTCACATTGCATTGTGATGATAATACCGGTGATATCAAAATTGGCATGAAATGTTGGTCTTTTGACAGGTTGCTTAATGAGAGAACACAGGCCCTCATCATTTTCTGAACCATTGTTCGCTGCAGAGCGAAGACACAATTTCCTTCTGTTGCTTCCGATCGTGATGTGATTTGCCGGACCTAAATTAGCGTGGTGCCTCATCTGCGTATTGTATCAGATAGTAGAAATCTCTCAGTGGTGGTTATGCAGCAGCCAGTAGCCTATTGTAATGACTACAGACAGGAAGCAAAACTGATTTGTCTTATGGAACTAGGGCTGGGGCTAGGCAATATGACAAAAACATGTATAGTCAATACTGTTGATTTATTTAGCTGATGTTGATTGCTGATTTCCTGAGACAGTGCAGAATTTACTCAAAGTTATTGTCATTCAACACAAAGAATACCAAATGGAGCACCACTGGTTTTGATGAAAGAGGGTACGCTGTGATTTTCTCACCTAAAAGATCCAACCTGACCACTGAACAATAAAAAATGTGGCCTTTGTGTGTGAAATGTGTTCAGGTCACTTCCCTTCCCTTAACTTAAAGCATTCGTAGCACACTATTTCCTGTGATTATTGTCTGTCAGATCCATCTCTGATGAACTCATGGGTACTGTACTGGGGTCACCCAGTCCTCTGAAGTCTGGACGGGCTGCCCAAGTCCCAGGGCAAAGTCGTCTATGGAGATCGACAAAGAATAGCTTACCCTAACTATTCGGAAAACAATGATGACTTTTCAAATTAACCAAAGGACTTCAGTGAATAAAGTTGTGTGAATATTTTATTTGGTATGACGTACTGAACTGTGACTCAAGTTCCATAGCTTATTGAGACAAATTAGTGCTCAACAGGGTGTTACCTGGATGTACTGCTGAACACAGACACTAGACAGGGCTGTAAATGCCAAGGCAAAGAATAAAGCGAACTTGAGGCCCAAAGTCTTGGGTTTGCAAATTCCAAGCATTTTTCACTCGACTGGAGCCACCTAGATTGAGAGGGGATATGAGCGGAGAAAATCCACTATTTCACATCTTGAATGGCACCAAAACTGTTCCAGTTCATACGAACCATGGCAACAATTTTCTATGATGATAAAGGAGGGTGAAAGTTGTACTAAGTTTGTCATTAAAATGGGTTAGGGTTAGAATCAATAACAGTGTAAGTGATCGATCAGTGC
The DNA here is from genome assembly GCA_038363315.1 of Mugilogobius chulae. Taxonomy (NCBI): domain Eukaryota; kingdom Metazoa; phylum Chordata; class Actinopteri; order Gobiiformes; family Gobiidae; genus Mugilogobius; species Mugilogobius chulae. The sequence continues at coordinate 41,831,796 of CM076397.1, forward strand.
TGTGATGAGCTGCTGGCCTCAGAGTTCGGCCAGTCCAGACTCTGGCTGAAGAAAGAAGAGCTTCTGGAGAGGAAGAGATGGGGGTTGGAGCTGGTTTTATTGAAAGGCCATTTCACAGCCTACTGTTGTCATGACAACGGTCTAGTGTCAGGCCAGGGGCTTGTCACAAACTTTTTTTTTTTTTTTTTTGGACTTGAAGATACAGTATATGGAACTGGTATGTTTACCCTCCACTCAAGTGAACAGCAATGTTACTGACATTAAAAAAAAAAAAGTTATTGAACAGTTGATCTAACCCATTATGACATGACTATGACTTAGGTTAGGCTACTGCTTTCTTAGGGTCCATGACAGGAGAGGGTCCTCACAAGTAAGTTGAAAAAGTAAATAATAATAATAAATAAATAAATAAAACGCACAATGAAAGGGAAATGTGCTTGTTGAATAACTTTACAATAATGAATAGTTTAAAGGGCTCAAAAAACAACAACAATGGGTTCAGAATTTGGTGCTACACCCCTGAAAAGTAGTAGGTCCACAAGGGAAATGTCACAGCCTGCTACAATAAAAAGACAATTAAGAGGAAGTCGTTTAAAGCTATCATCTCGATTTACATACACAAAACAGACTGTTCACTGTACAGAACAGCTCTGTAACCACTATTGTCCTGAAAGTGCGATTCTGTCTCTGCGGTCTGACATGAAGTCTGTTACACGACACCACCTGAGTGAGTACACCGCGGTATAATCCAATGTCCCCACAGCAGCGTGCCTCACAAAAACAATCTTATTCCTCCCTTTTGACAGCGGCGTAAACACGGCCACGCACTGGAGCCAGGTCCGTGCAAAGTCATCATCTGGCCCGGTCCCTGCAGGAGAAAACTAGGCCTGTGGCTATATTGAGCACCACCCTGCTCCCCGTTTCACATACCACTTCAATGTGACATGTGTCGAAGGGGCGCAGCGGCAGTAAATGGACCAAGAGCTGTCAGAAAACCCCCTTTGGGCTTTCCAGTGTCCCCCTCCTTACCTGCAGATGTTCCTGGAAGCGTATGGGCAATATCTGAGCCATGTCTGAAGGTTTCTTTGAGTGAACAACCCACAAAAGAAGGCCACCAGAGAAGCAGTGAAGCAGTCAGGAGTCAGGGGTGGTAGTCCTGTCCCGCTCGTGTCCCAAATGCCCCCCTCAAAAAGTCAGAAAAAGATGGATAGCAGGTTTACGCCGCTAACATGTACCGATCCTCTGTGCACTCCCATTCAGTGGTAGCCCCCTGCTGGAGCTCTGGGTAAGAAACACCGTGCCTCCGCTAGGAAAACTAGTGCACGCGACAAATGCTGGCGCAGTGTCAGAAATGCCCGTTCTGTTATAATGGGAGAGTTGTGGCTAGTAGTACAGACACAGGTAAACTTAAAAAGATGTGCTGCTGGAGTGAAACGTGCATGTTCCTGTCTGGATCCGGAGCTGTGGAGTTGTTTGGTGTAGCCCTCCGCCACAGCCCCTTCCCCCTTTTCTCTCCCCCTCGACTCAGTTCACCAACTTCAACTAATGTGACCATGACTGAGAAACACACAAATGTTGGAGAAAAAAATGCGAACTCAACTTTAGTGAGCGTTTAATAGCCTGGTGTGGCCTCATACGTTTTATTTTGATTAACTCCTTCTGTGTTTAAATAGATCCTGTCCTGTTGCCTACTTTTACTTCTACTTGCCATCTAATTAGACTTGAAATAAAAGTTTGTAATACAGCACACGATTGTCCTGTTTTTCACATGTTAAGAACTGAGTTTCAACTCCATCTACTGGCTGCAAACACAATTACATGAGGAAATAAACAAACAGATTTTGCCTGGTCTGCTAATTAGGAAGTCACAACTACTCAGCAATATATTTATTTGATTAGTCAGCTGGTCTGTATTTCTCTACATTTTCATGTGTGGAAAAAAGTGCTTAACTGATGAAAAACTGATTTTATTATCATCTTCATCGTCAACATTATATTGTTTGGCTTATTTATTGTTTGTTGTGTTTTGTTTAAATAGCTTAATGCAGTGGTCTTTTCACACGTTTTTAGACTCTATATGTCCAATTAACAATTTTGCTAATCAAAAAAATGATAGTTTTTTTGTACTGTTTGTCCACTAGTCACATATAGTCAATTAATTGTTGAAGCCCAATGCTTATATTATGAAAATGCTCAGAAAATATCTGGATGATTTATCGACTTAAGAACAGAAAATCCCAGGGATATGCATATGACATCACAAGTAAGTTTTCTGATGATAAGAGAGAAAATTACAACAACTCACGTCAATAAAAGAACATTTAATTAATCTTTAAAACGTGCTGAAACAGTTGGTACAGTATCATGTCTATAGTGTATTTATAATGTTATAAAATGAGTAAATCAGAGTACAACACATTTCTTGTGGCAGAAGTCACGGATGAGCAGCGTAGGTCAAGTATGTTGTGTGCTTGGCTTGGCTCTTACTGTCGATCAGAAGGAGCTTGTGTTTTTTGTGATGAGAAACCATCTCATCAAGGCTGCTAAAAACCTAACAACAAAGACACAAGAGGTTAATATTACACACAGACAATATTCTGACACTTTGGATTAGGAATCTAATTTGTAGATATTCCTACTATTCTGTAAAATGTACTAGTCTTTTTGTTCATGTTTCATTGACATTCTCCAAAGATAATAAGTACTTTACTTAAGTAATATTAAGTGAGTATTTGTACTTTATTTGATTATTAAATAATCTGATGACTTTTTACTTTTACATTTTTCAAGAAATATCTGTACTGTCTACTCCTACATTAAAAAACAAAAGCCAAAACAAAAACAAAAGTCATAAACAGTTTATATATTCTTCTTAGAACTTTATAACTTCCAGTAATTCTATATTTATCCCAAGATAAAAGTCAGAATATTTTTTTTTTTTTTTTAAGTTTTAAAAAAAAAAGCCTATGTCGCTGTCCAGCTCTGAACAAACCATCTTTGTGCACTGCAAAAATTGATAAAAAAAAAAAAAAAGTTTTTTAATCTTTATTTTTGGCATTTGTTTTGAGGTTAAGAGAGTTTTACTTGCTGGACTTAGACTATTGATTTGAGGTGATTCTGTCTGCGTTCAATAAAGTTGTTCTTATTTCAAAATAAGATTTTCAAGATTCAAGCTCAAGTTTCTTGAAAATAGTCACAAATGTCTTATATTTAGCATTTTTTAAAATCTGATTAAAACAACTAAAATAAGAGAATATTCTGAATTCTAGTCACTTTAACCCAGACAAGATAATAGCTTTTGGCAGCGTGGTTGTACTTTTTAATTAAGTAGACAAGTTTACTGTCACTCAAGTGAACTTCAATACCTTTGCCATCTCTGCTGTTTACTGTCTGATCTTCTGAATATTTATGCATTTTAAAAAAATTTTAATAAACAAGCCAACTGACATTTCATGCACAAAGTCTATGGAGCTCAACAGTAACTGCCCACTTCCTTGTTCAACAATTACAGGCTCCCATGTTAAATCTCTATAGGGATTTTGGGAAAAAAAAATCATAATAAAAGTGTGAAAACATCCTCGGCGCTAATCTGCTTTGTGGTGAGTTAAAAGTGTGACTTACATTTGAAGTTACTAAGACATTTTGCTTAATTTTAAAGGTAGCTAATTTTCACACTGCAAACACATGATTTAGGTTTTACATCTGACTTTTTTCTCTCATAAATCTATTGACACATGTTAATGTTGACCTGTACTCATTTGGGTACAAATATGGCTTAATTTAAACCTCTTTTTACAAAGAGTTAAGTAAAACTGGAGAGGACCACTCAAGCTCAGCCAATCAGAACGCTTCAGCTCCTGATTATAAATACATTTCTTTGCTATTCAGTTCAGACAGTACTCAGAGGTCTCATTTCTCACAAAGTGCTGCATTTATCCAGACTTTTTTGTGGAAAACACACAGTTTACAAATTTACAACTAAAAGGTAAGCTACCTCAACTTCAGGTCATAAATGTGCTTTTTAAACTGAAAACAACTGGTTCTTGATATGAGTTAGCACATAGCCCTCAACACGCCTTTAAAGTCTTATTATTTAAGTTTTTCAAAATCCCTATGAGAGTTTATAATGGAGCAATGTACTTCTTGAACCAGGACCATTTTCTGCTGTTGAACTCTATTATAAGAGATATGATTCTGTGATTAATCTTCTATTAGTGCTTTTACCCCACCTCCTCGTTCTTCTTGCCCTCTTTGCCTAAAGCGTAGCCTTGTGCATCGTCCAAGAAGCGAACAGGAACGTTGTACACTTTATGCTGGTAAAACACTGCAAGAGTGTATGGCTGAAGGGAATTTTGCGTTGAGCAGTTTCGTACCAGAAAGGCTCCATCCTATGAAAGAGAAAAAAGATTTTGTCTATTTTGTCAAAATTAATATTTCACTTTGAAAAACTACATACCTTTTTAACACTCAGCAAATGGTCCTCTGCCTTTTTTCTGTTACAGTCTTCAGCAAACCATTCTCTGTTCTGATATACATTCATTAATATATCTCAGGTTTGTATATACATATTATTACATATTATTACATACACTATTTAATAAATTATATTTATTAATTAACGATTAGACAAATCCAGCAACTATTTGCAACTCCACTGTTCACTGGGCCGGTGAGTTACATAGAGAATTTGATTGACAGGCGAAGGGCCAATAGGTAATGAGTAAGCCTCTATTTGTTAAAGTTTTACCGTAACTTCCATGTCAACAATTTATGCACTCTTATTGCTCTTTTTACTTTAAGTACAAGGCCCGTACAATACTATATTAAACTATTTTTGACCAAGTTTGAAAATGGAGAAAATCCTTCTTAAAACCTTTAATCTGTGAATGTAATGTTCAGTCTTACCTCAATAGGTGATTTTTGTGTTTTTCCACCTCCAAAAGAAACTACAACAAACAAAAACCCTTTAAGCCAAGCACCTTTAGTCTATTATATATTATTATATAAAATAAATAAAAAAAAAAAAAAAAAAAAAAAAAATATTATTATATATATATAATTTAGCTTAAAGGTCCATTATGTAACTTTTCTACTCAGGAATGTGTTTAGAAACAATGAGGGTTATCTGCACTGTTGTCAGAACTATACTTAAAATGACTTGGCACTAAACACAGTCAGTTTCTGATCATTTTGACCTGAAATTTTTCCTGAACGTAAAAAACCAAGATGTATAAAAGTGATCCTTTAAATAATGTACATGTGCCTTACCTACTGATTTATTCTCTGGCACTGGAGGTTCCGGACGTCTAAATTTGAAACACAGAGATTTCATGACATTCAGTATTTCTTTGAGTATATCACCTTTTTTGTCAGTATTAGTCTGACCTGTCCTTTTGGTTTGCTGGTGGTCGTGGTTTGCCTGAGGTTAAAGGAGGAAACTTGGGTAAACTGAACCTCCTTGCTTCAGCTTCTGGAGCTAATAAAATGCAACATGTTATCAGATTAGAGAAGTAATACTACATATTTAAATAACCACACACTAATAAGAATTCCTCTGACCTGTTGTGGGTGAGCTCTAAAAATTGTAAAAAAAAAAAAAAAAAAAAAACTTAATAAGGCTACTTTGATTAGTTAGATTAGAATAAGAAAGATGAGTCATGTCTTACAGATTTGTCTTGTGGAAGTGGTGGCTTCAACCTGCACAGGAAACAGGGAAGTTTCTAGAGTATCCTAATCATTGATGTATCTCAAAACTAAAATAATTTAAACCTACATATTACCTACATTACCTACATACCTACATATTAAACTTACATTGGCTCTGGTGATGGGAGTGCTGGCTTGAAAAAAGGAGGCATCTTCTTTGGTTCAGGAAGCATAGCACATGCTACACAACAGGAGATATTAAGTATAATTAAACATTTAAATACTACTTTCTACTTAAATAATATTTTATCACATTACCCTCTGCTGGTTCCAGATATAATTCATCTGAACTGTCCTAAAAAGAGATTTGTTGATGATAATGCACACAGCGATTGTTAAAGTAATCAGTATTTACCTGTTCTTCACATGGATCCAAATATACGTCTGAAAAAAAACAAAACCACAGTATTTTAAACATTTCACTCAATGAGCTTCTTCTTTGCAAGAATAGTCCTTAAATTCAGAAGTTAAATCATTTTACTATTAATGATAGTAAAACTTTTGGTTAATATTTACACAATCAATTGATGGTTATTTTCTTCATCTCAAGGGGGCAGTGTTGTTCTATGTTTTGGTCAAAAGTATGTTGTTTTTTTTACTTATTTATTTATCTAGATATTTACATATATAAGTAAATAACTTTGTTTTTCTTCATGAAGATGCTATTGCTTTGCTTAAATGCTTCACAGTGGCATTAAGCTTAATATTTGCATTGTTATAGTTTTCATACATATTAGATCTGGGCATCTCATGTATTTGAACTGTAAAATGTGTGGTATATCACACCTCACAATCATGTGCTTTCCACACAAGGAATTGTGTTAGAACTCAATCAAGGAAATTACACATTGAGAATAATCAAATTCATCCTAACAGCGCAGAAGATTTCAGTGATCTATCAGAAACCTAAGATAACAGATAACTATCGCCATAAAATAAATCTAAAACATATAAAAATAAATCATTAACTAACGAGGACTTGTCAGGACCTGAGTTGATCAGTAGATTTTTTTTTGTCACATGGGACAGTCTTCTCTTACCTTCCTCTGGTGGAGGCGCAGGTTTGATGGGCACTGGTAACTTTTTCCTCCCTGGTTTGTCAGTTCTGTTCACATCAGGGGCTGTAACAAATATTGTGTTGAATCATGTTAGACACACACTGTTATTGCCGTCACTGCACAGTGGAAAGCTTTGGAGTATTCATTTTAATTTTAGCATTGACCAGATAAAAATACATGTGCTTAACATTTGCAGCATTATTAATTTGTTTCAAGACATTTCTGATTGTTTACAAGAGATTTTAGTTTGATTTAAATTGGCCAATGAGGAGAGAAAATGTCTGTCTTCATTTGCAGATATCTTAGCTTGAAATAAGAACAAATGTATAGAAGCAACTTAAAATCCCCAAAGCAAATTAAATAATCTAGGTCCGCAGAAAATGACTAAAAAAAGATTAAAATACAGATTTCTAACTTTAATTAAGCCAGAAATACAGTTTTGCAGTGTGAAAGGTCAATAATATTAAATATCCTTTAATTGGGGAAATTCTATTGTTGCAAAGCACAGTTTAAAAACATGATCAGGAAGCATAGAAGCATGCCATAAAACAAAATAACATTTAAAATACACTTACTAGTAGACATGCATTTAACAGAATACATAAAGGGTAAAGGGGACAGGGTCATCAGTACATTATAATCTTCATAATGAGACTGCAGTATATGACGGAATAAAATATTCAGCTAATAAATTGCAACTAAAGTGTTTTCAGTCTATTAAAATACTTACGTTTTGAATTTTGAGAACTTAAAAAAGTGTCTTTGGACATGGATTTCTGTAAGAACATGACACTGTTTGTTAATGGCTCAGTTAAATTACAGTTTCTTGAAATTAATGTCAAAATATTTACTGAAACGTTGGGCAAGGAAGGAGGAGGCTGTCTTGGAGAAAGTGCAGGGGTCGACTTCCTCTCTAAAAATGATGATCAAATGCAAATTAAGCCTTGTGACCTGTTGGAAAAACTTCTTGTAAAATGTTAGCGCCATTTCACTCCACTGTTTTGATGGCTGTTAAAAAAAAGAAAGAAAGAAAAAAATCTGTTGATCTACTTCAATTCTGACCAAAAATACCAAATGTAAGAAAATGTTTTTGGAATGTTTTTATTTATATGCCCCTAACCATAAAATTTGTCAAGAACATTTATGAAGAAAATGTAAATTGTGAGTGAGATTTGTGTGTATGTGCATGTAACGGTGTATTGTAAAAGGATAAAAGGATTGTGATTTTTAACCTATTCACGACTGTTAAAAAGTCAAAATAAAGCCAGTTTATATTCAAATGAAAAATTGTCCATTTTGTGTCAAATTTACACCATGTGAGTTTGCTTTTTCATATGATTTTAAAATAAATTAAAAAAATAATAATAATAAAGTCTTTACTAATTTTGTATTTTTAGTGAGAACTGAAGAAGATAAATCATCTACAGCCACCAAAAAAGTAGAGTAAAAGAGCACTAACATGACATAAGGGTAGAAAATAATAATAATAGTAATAATAATAATAATGGACTTAACAAAATTACTGATTTCTTTTTTCTCTCTGTATCAAAGGTGGACAATTTTGTGAGAGAAAAACTGGTCAATGAGAATAACTCAAGAGACACGTGATATTCAGGTTAACTTACCCAGATAAACATTTTCCTCCTTTGGTCTCTGTGGGACAGTTATTGAGCGTTCACATGGAGGGACTTCATACATGTCTCCATCATCATCCTCATCCTCCTCCTGCAAAACATCAGACTGAATATAATGTTTGTCACAATAATGAGTTATAACTGGAACCTTCTTTTGCTTCATTCTTCACCTGTTGCCATTCAGGGTGTGCGTTATCATCTGAAACAAACAAATAAACAAATGAGGAGCAGCTTGATTACCGCAGTCATGAGAACAACCTAGAAATACACAAACAACTGCACACAAACTTACCTCTCCTTCGTGGTAGAACAGGGGGCTTACTAGAAAGATGTTGAGAAAGTATTTGAAAATACGTGAATGAATGAAAGTGTAAAATCAGATCAGAGAAGTCGAGGTAACTTACGAGTTCTTGAGTTTTCCAGTGAAGCTCTGTTTAACACATTTTTATAGGTTAGTGCGCAATACTTTTCAAATAGAAAGTAACATGTGCCTCCCATTGAATTAGCTTAGCTAGCAAATAACAGGTAGATGAGATTTGACAGCTATTACACGCAGTGACACACAAAATGATAATATGTTTTTTTTGTGCTTTGCAAATACATAGGCTACAGGAATTCACAGGAACACACATTTCTCTATTTAGATTGATGCAGTTAGTCAGCGAAAGAAATATAGAAAACTTACTTAAACAATTCTAAATTTACTAAATGTAACAACAGTAAAAACAAGCCTTTGTAGACATTTGATTCTGTATATTCTGAATCCACTACGTTACCTTCTAAAACTTGTTAGAAACAGGATAAGCTAATAAGTAAATGGTTTGCCAAGGTCTTTAGTTGCTCAGTAATCTTTGGCAAACATTCTGAAAAAAAAACAGAAGTGCCATTAACCTGGACACTTCCTTCTCAGTCTGCCCGCTGTAAAGTTCTCACAAACCTAAAAAAAAAAAAAAGTTGTAAAATAAAGCTTTACATTACCATTGTTGTTCCAGTTTCAGTGCTCAGCTCAGGAGGAAATGTCTTTGTGAGTGTGGATGCAAATAGATCAGAAGGTGGGACAGAAGTCACACTGTTAGAGCAGCTGCTGTTCTAACTGAGCTAGTTTGCATTTTCTACCTGTGTCACGCAGCCACACCTGCAGGGCGAGAGAGGACACCATCCCAGTTCCCGCAACATGATATTGAGCATTGTAGTAATGATTTTATGCTCAAACATTTTAATGGCTGTTAATCAATTCAATAATGTGTTGGGATTTACTTTATTTATCAAGTTCATGTAATTAAAATCTGAAATGTTAGCTAAATTAAAGTGAAATGTATAGTCTAGCTTCTCATAGGCACTTTCCAGATGAAAGAGCTACAGTTACACACACTATGAACAGTCAGTTTTAGAAAATGAGACTTCCTCTGTTGAGTGCAACTTGATGGTTTGGTGCCACATTTAGCAGTTTGTTGTACTGCAAGTCATTAGGTGAAAGAATCAACACATGTAGGTTGTTGTGTAAGATGTTCGTGTGTCTATGTTTTCTGTCAAATGTGTGTGCCAACCTGCAGTAGGCCAATGCATTTACACATCAGTGACAACATTTAAAGGGAAAGTTTTGTGTAAAAGACACTTTTTCAATCATGTAGGTCTACCAGTGTTCATCATCAGTAGCTTACTCAAAGTTGTGCATGTAACATCAGTTGGCATTATATTCAAAATAGCTAACTTCTACTCACAAGCATTTCCTGTTAGTGTTAGCATTATTTAGACACAAACACTACTCTTTATAAAATGTTTAATCTTCGAAGTATTTGTTAATTTTTGACTGACTTAGTGAAAACTAACTGAACAAGAAATGTTTGTAACAGGCTAATTTGGAAATAAACAATCCAACTGACGTTTAGTGCACAGAGCTTCTTTCTTGCATGTTTTTTTTTTTTTTTTAATATGTTTTTGAGTTTGTTTGTTGCCGTTTAAATGTCCTAAATCACAAACTGTCATTAGCAAACAAGCTGTTGACAACAGAAAGAACTTACATTCATGGACGAGGTGGCACAGTGGTTAGTGCTCTGGCCTCATAGCAAGAGGGTCTTGGGTTCGGTTTCCAGTCGACCATGGGCTTTTCTATGTGGAATTTGCATGTTCTCCCTGTGAAAGTTTCCTCCAGTTACTCTGTTTTCCCCTACCTACCACTAATAACATGTCCATTAATGGTTCCCCTGCAAAAGAGATTCTGATGAATCTCAGTGGGACTTTCCTGGTTAAATAAATGTCAATAGTGTGGCTACTATGAGGCTGAAGGTGAAGTATACACTTGTTTCAGGTCGTTTTACTTTGCTGGACCCAGTAGTGGCTTAAATTTAGTATTTAACAGTTTATTTATGTCTTGAAGCTAATGCTAAATTGGCTATGCTAATTTGGGCACCACTAGCCCTTCAGAGGCTACACAACGTTTACTATTGACCCTATTTTGTCCCGCCTACTTTTCTAGGACGTGCACTTCCTGTTTAGCTGCATTTAGCCTGTAGATATCAGTCGATGGGTTTAATTTAACTGTCATTCGATTTAATTAAAATTGCCCCACAACACAGACAAACAAACAAACACGTTAGCTACCTTAACAGAGCTAAACAGGAAGTGCACTTCCAAGCCAAGTGGGCGGGACAAAATAGGGTCAATAGGCTAATTATTTTGTTTTTAGCTTGATTTTGTTCGTTTCTTGTAGCTCTGAAAATCTGTTTGCTTTGGTCAAAGGCTTTGCAAATTCAAGAAATAAGGGTCGTGTGTACAAAAATGTAACCATTGAACCATAGTACTGTTTTAGCTAGAATTCTAAAAAAAAAAAAAAAAAAAAAAAAAAAAAAAAAGACCAAACTGCACCTGCACGGTTGGGTAAAGTCAGGCTAACATTAGACACAAATGTTCTAGTTATCTAGTTACAGCTTTGACCTCGTCAGCTGTGGCGTCACAGTGATGCAGGCTGAAAAGGGTCTTTAAAATACAAATATAATAATATTAGAATAATAATACGTTTTTTTATTGACAGAATACAATGAGGTTTTAGCAAATAATAAATAATGCAGTACAAACATCGAACATGGATTACTAAAACAAGACAAAAGACACATAAATAATGCATTTTACAGTATATATCAAATATCAAATATGAAGATTGTCAGATTTAACAAGACATGGTTAAAATCTAACTATTAAAATGATGAGAAGCAGAAAAAGCTCTCCGTCGGTACAAATATAAATGAAATGTACAACTATAAACACTGTACATAGTAAGGTGATGCTGGGCTCAACCCTGCGATCTGCAAATGAAGTGCCTAAAGTCTGAACAGGGAACAGCACGCAAGTGGATTGGGCTGTTTTCAATACTTGTCTCGAGATAGAAAAAGTCAATAAAATAAAAATGTGCACCAAATCTGAACCAGCAGATACACAGGAAATTCACATAACGCAATTCAGATTTTTACTTTTAATAATTTGCACTTATAGCCTGGAGAAATGCGAACTATTAACTGGTTACTCTTATTCGTTTAACAACAACTGCTGTAATTTTTTGATTTTTTTTTTGGAGATGCTATAAGTTGCGCTTGTGCAACATAATAACATTCTATGTCAATAAGATTTAATGCAAGGGAAAAGCAGCTAAAATAACACATAAGGCAGTTTTTGTTCACCAGAATTAAAATGTGCGAAATTTCTTCTTATAGTAAAACTTTGATCTGGTGAACCAACTGGATTTATACTGTATACACGTTCTATAATGTGAACTCAACCTATTGATGTGTCTGGAATGCTCCGCTGTATAGTATTAAACTTGCATATATCCACTTAGAGGTGTTTTTATAGCAGATTTGAAGTCAAATCGCTTGCATTGTTTGTTATGCTTTAAAGTTCCTCGGTCCTGCACAAAAGGGTGACCCCTCCAGTCCCGGTTTCAAACTTCTACCTTGTGCTTTTCAAACCAACAGGAAACTGCTACAGATTGAATCCCTAAGATTCCTTCTCTGTGTTCACTGCATTGTCCTGCTTGGGAAAGTTACATGTGTCAACATCCTTCTGCTGTCACTCAAAAATCATACAGGGTTGGCCTTTATTTTGGCATTTATCCAGTCAATGTAATGGGTAACACGAGTATAGACTCCAGGCTTATCTTTCTGCCCACAGCCGTCACCCCAGCTGATCACACCCATCAGCGTCATCCGGTCGTTGTTGCGGCAAACTAGTGGGCCCCCAGAGTCGCCCTGAGAGGAACACACAAACAACATTAACCATTAGCTGTACCTCATAAATCTGTTATTTGACATTGAAATCGACAATGAAACAATGAATTGTTTTACATTAACAACTTGCAAGGAAGTAGCAAAGCCATGGAAAGCCTCATACACTCTTTGAAGCAATTAAAACGGTCTCACTTAAAGGTGCACTGTGGAATTTTCTGGAGGTGAAAGGTCAACTACACAGATCCTTTTTATGCAATGATGTGAAAAAATACAAGTAAAGAAGCAGCTATTTCATGGAATCATCTGGATCCATTCATTTTGGTTAGGCAAATAGTCACTAAAGTCAAGGTTAGAGTAAGGGTTAGGGGTTAGGGTTGGAGGGGGGAGAGAGAGAGAGAGACACACACATAGAGAGAAAACCAAAACTTCAACAAAATCTTCCTCAAGTTTGAGTAAAAGTATGGTGTACTGTGCAGACAATCACCATGTGTCTTAAAGTGGATTCATATTTGTACCTTGCAGGCATCGTCCAGGCCTCTAGTGTCACCTGCACACAGCATGTTGGCAGTGACAGGTCGTTCGGACAGCACAGATGGGGTGCAGCGCTCCTTCGGCCACAGCCTCACATGACCTCTCTTCACACGCTCAGAATACTCTGCAGAAACTGTGGGAGACCAGAAATAGGAAGAGTTTGTCCATTTAAGTTTACAAACGGTGAAGCTAGGTTGCGTTCACATAAGCACATCATGATAAGGATAAAACTATAGAGTCTTTGCAAGTACTGGACTACAACAGAATCAAGTATGTTCAAAATAAGAGTACACCAGGATCAAATCATTAAAGGTGCACTGTGTAACTTTTTGACAAAACACAGACTTGAATGAAAGGATTTTTTTCCTTTACATGTTTTGATGCAATAACAAAATATATAAAAATTTGCGTCTTTACTCTTAAGATGTTCCTTTTGCTATATTTTTTCACACTACAGCATAACACAATTATCACTATTAATTAGGGCTGGGCAATATTGTGATAAAATCGAAGCTCATCTCTGTGACAATCTGCTTTTTTGATGAAATTGTCACATCGTGATTTCCTTTTTCTTTATTTGCAGCATCTGTCTGTTCAAATATATAGACTATTTTTTCCAACCTATTAATCTTCATCTCAGAGTTGCTGAATCCAAGTCTTTTTAACAACTTTTGGGCTTCTTTTTTGAAGTCTCTTTTGGACTGTGCTTTTAGTTCATAAAGGAACGAATCTTGGCATTTTTTTCAGGTTTGATTTATGGAACTATATCAATTTATATGACTGAAACATGGATTTTTAGTATGTTTTCATGTGTAAAAGTCCCTATTAATGTAAGAAAAACACATAAGCACTTGTTTTGCACACCACACAGCGTTCTAATTGATCGATTCCTTTATTAACTTATATTAAAGGGCTGAGTTTGCTTCTTTCTCTCTGAAAATCTGGCTGGATTTTGACAGCTGGAAAAAGCTGTTGATAGTGAATTGTAATTACCTCAAAGACAATAGGAAAAAAACTCTACAAGAATCGTGATAAAATCGAGATCGTGATATGGCTACAAAAATTGTGATGTTAATTTTTTGCCATATTGCCCAGCACTACTATTAATAATACTATTATTAATAGTGTTACCAAGTATTGTTTATATTTCTATTGAACTGAACTGTGTAGTTGTCGCAGTGCACATTTATTGCTTGTATCTAGGATCTAGTTGTCTGTATATGTGCAGCTTCTCTTTGTTTCATTTTTTTATTTGTTGGCAATACAAGCCTTTAAATTGAGTCACAGTTGAAGTCAAAATTTATTATAGTTAGTTTATTTGCAAAAACGTTTTTTCTTCATACATTAATGTGGTGTAATCCTCATTCATCCAGGAGTAATCCATAGTAGAAGTCTTCAAAGTAGTCATCTGGACAGTGTTTCCAAAGATCAAGACGTTTCAACTCTCATTCGAAAGTCATTTTCAATCTGAAGATTGAATTCAGATTGAAGCGTCTTGATGTTCGGAAACACTGTCCAGATGACTACTTTGAAGACTTCTACTATTTCATACAATAATGTTTTCGAAAGTCAAATGTATCTATACCATCTGTAGAAAATGGCAATTTTCCCCCCCAATTGAAATAGATTTTTGTAATTGATCTCTTAATGTATCACCTTTTTATTGTTTGAATTAACAAAACATTTGGGGAAAAATAGGTCTGTATGAACTGACTACAAACTAACAAACTACTGCCCTCTGTTGGTCAAATCACCCAAACAGTTTTTGTTAATTTCTGTTTTCAAAGCAGTTTTACTCACATTCTGATTCTTTTCCGTATCCGGAGATCTCACATTCAGTCCAGTCCGGCAGCTCCAGGCGCTGGTCGGGCAAACACGCAGGGAAGACCTCCGGAGCGTTTACAGCACACAGGCCAATGTCTGAATTTAGCTTAAACAGAGCTGCAAATGGAAAGTGACCATAGGAAAGTCAAGGCAATGTGCGTGGGTAAAGTGGGATGAAAGCGTATTTATAGACAAAAGGTTCCATATGAACACAGCTTGTTCAAAGTGCCATAATATAGTAAAGTCTTTCTCACACATCTTTGACTTTTTAGTGGATTTTTGAACATTTACTTGCAATTATAGATTATTTTAGAATAAGATTTTGTTAACTACATTTAAAAATCAAATTGAGATTGACATCATATAGTTATGAAAACCCAAATTCCCTGATGCACATGCAGCATCTCAGTGTTTGCACAGATTTGTACTTCAGGAATTTTATGGTTTTGATTTTTCCATGACCTTTCCAAAACAATTCCAAACAAATCCATGACTTTGTGTAACATGCTGTTCAGTCAACTACAGGCTTGGTCAAATTATTCAGTTAGAATACTGTACGCTTTCAAACTTTAATTTCAGTTTCAAATAAAGTTGCAAAAAGGTTTTTTGTTGTTTATTAAAGTAATTGCAAGACTTTTATTCTACAGACACATTTTTAAAAAGGTGTTTTTTCTCCATAGTTCAACATGGGCAAGACTGTGTCAGAACAAATTATCCCCAATTTATTTATGAATACAAAAAATGTTTTCCAGGGGTCTGAAAATTAGCTACAACATATTTTTCCATAACTTTTCCAGGTTTCTATGACAACCCTTCACGGTTGTCTCCTGGCTGTACTGATTTGTTTTCATCATAAATAACATTGCTGCATTGCTTTCTTTGATTAGCCAAAAATTAACAACAAAAAATAACATCATTCAATGTAAACAAACTAGTCTTTTAAGTTTTGTGCAAAATAGTGATCAAAATGCTTCTAAAAATTACACTAAAAATAACTAGTAACCAATATTTTTTACCCTTTTGGTGGCATTGTTTTGATTGAGTACATTTTAGCTATGTACTTGGTCAAACTCACAATACTTTTTCCATTACGGCTGATTCTTTGTATTATAAAGAGGTTAACTTGTAACTACTCACCAATGTCATTATCGTAACTTTCCTTGTCAAACTGCTCATGTATCCAGTATTTTTCAACGCTGAATATCTGCTCACTGGACGAATTCTGTTTGCGAAACGTTCTGCCCAAAATCACCTCCAGTTTCTCAGCTTTAGCACTGAAACGTGACATGACAGTTAGACTTTTACTTTAATTCAATGTAATATGTATATGCGAGTGTTGACCTACTTGTCGTCAAAGCAGTGCGCAGCTGACAGCACCCAGCAGGAGTCGATCAGGACCCCTCCACACCGATAGAAGTGCTTTTTCAGGCGAGCTTGGTAAACATTGATCACTGCTTGCCACGGCTGCTCAGTGATGTCGCTTGCTCTGCCTCCAAACATCCTGTACACGGGACGGTTGAGGGTGTTGTCCAAACGCTCCCCACACGTCGCTGCAGAGAGGGTGGTTTAGCGATGTTAAGCAAAGTTGTGTAGATGTTGTAAACAAGGCATACCTCCGTTATTGTTGTTTGTGGTGGGCGCTCGAGGGCCAAGTGTGGAAATGACAGATGGATTCTTTGCTAGAAATGAAAGAATATATAGCTTATTAGATTTAATTTGTGCTTTTTTAACCACAACAGCCAAAAGAGCGGTACACCAGCAGTAAAACATGCACATACACCACACAAGAATAAACAAAAAATAGGGTAAAAAGAAATAAAAAATAACCTAGGTTTATTAAATCTAGCACTAACACTCATGTATTTAATTAAAAATATGCCATCTGTAGATCAGCCATTTACATTTTGTTGATTGTAAAATGTAACATTTACATAAAACTGCTAAGAACTATAAACATGTCTCTTGACTTGTTCAAAACTGCAAAACTGACAAGCTCCATCTCTTCATTGTGTAATTCAACACCAAGCAGCATATTTATTGCTTATTTATTGTTGAAAAGTTGTCATATGACAGTACTGAACCCTCCACATTCTACTCAGAATCTGATATTTTTGAGCAAGCAGGTAAATACAGTCAAGTGGACGGGGATAAGTGGTTATTATGTACTGTATTTTAGTTTTTGTGTGTATACAATGCTGTTGATGTGCGCTGCTTGAGCTCTTGGCCAAGTTCCCCTTGAAAAAGAGATCTTGATCTCAATGGGTTATTATTAAATAATATTAAGTAAAGCTGAAATAAATAAATAAATGTGTGAAAATAGGAATTTTCCTTGAGCATTAGATGCAGGACAATTACATGAATCAATCTAATTTAGAGTTGGGCAATATGTCAATTTTTAGATATCTTGAGCTTCGTTTTTAAGATATTCAAAAATTTTACAGCAAGTGTATTATTTATAGAAAAAATGCTATAAAGAGGCAATTAAAAATAAAAAGTACAAAGAGTAATGCTGTAGATTTTCAACTATAAATGTAATATTTTTGCCTTTTTTGTGATTAAATTTGCAAACATTTCACATTTGTCTCACAAGAAGTTTAAAGTTTAAAGACAGGTTTTAACACTGTTTCTGTTGGATTGATAAAACATTGTCTGTGAGATACTTGAAAAAAATATCCAGAAGTTGATTATCACCCAACCCTTATCCAAATACAACTTTGAGTAATCTAATGATGAGAGAACATAGTAATAACATGGTTAAAAGTGGATTTTTCATAATAAGTCTCTTTAAAAGCCAAATACATAATGAAACCATTAAGAATTCTGATATTTGTAATTCTTAGAGAACAATTTCCCTATGGATTAGCAGCACCCCTAGTTGTCATTTGTGATAGTAACAATACAAAAGTATATAAAAGAGAATTGAGTTTACTAACCACATTTAGGAATATCACAAAGCTCCCAAGTCAGCTGCATGTTCTTGTAAGTGTGACACCAGGGACCCACATCACCATCTGGATTCCTGTTGTCGCAAAAACACAAACTTATAAAGCCTAAAAAAATAATTATGTTGCTACTTTTTCTTGCAGCACTACTGTGAGTACTTACCTGCAGAAGTTGTGTCCGGACAGTCCCAGCTCAAGCGCATCAGACCTCCAAGCGTTGTACAGTTTCTTTCCTGACACAGTGGAGTCCATGGCAGGCAGCGTGACCCCACTTCTCGTTACTGCCACTGTGCCTCTGTATGACTGACCCGATCCCAAAACGCACTCCTTATCTGCGCATACAGGATTATATATTGTAACACATTGTCATATTAGTATCACGTAGAACAGCTGCCTACAGTTTTCATACCTTGGGGACATTTGAGTAGTGAGCAAAACTCCCAGATGACTTGAGTGCCTTTATAGACGTAACACCAGGGAGTGCTGTCACTGTCAGGGTTCCTATAAATAAAAAACATGATAATTTCAACTAAGGATATCAGTGTAACAATTATTTTAAGAGAAAAAGAAAGTGTTTTACAATTACTGGTATGATACAAAAGCTAAAATCTAGTTATTTTATATAATTGGATAAACAAAACTGAATTGAAGAAGTAACTGCAAATAGTGTTACAAACAAAGCATGGATTAATATTTGTTTAGTAAATATTTTCTTGGAGTTTAGCTTAGCTTGAAGGGTTGACTGTTTTCTTTTTATTCTTCTTTTCTTCACACGTTCACGTTTGGAACTTTTTAAACTGAAAGCACCTGTAAAATTTTCAAAAATATCACAATAATACGGCGCTCCATAGTACTCACGAAAAAAAAAAAATTATCTCGTAATTACGAGAGTACTATGGAGCGCCGTACAATTGTATTTATTATTAGGCCCGAGCCGAGAATCGGCCGGGGCTATTGTTTTTGCTCGGTTTCTTATTATTATATTTCTCGGTCAGAGATCGCAATTTTGAGACCTTGCTCACGGGGCGATTTTCGCAAAACTTGGCAGAGTGATCTGGACCGGTGAAAATCCCGTTCGAGTGGGCAAACTCGAGAAGGCGAAATCGAAATGGCTCGACAGCGCCCCCTGGAAGTTGAGTCAATGGGCATTTTGACAGGCTTTTTTTGGAGTAGATGAATGAAATTTGGTGGATTGATAGAGCATCCCGAGACAAACATAAAATATAATTGTAGCTCCGCCCTCAGACAAACAGGAAGTCGGCCATATTGGATTTAATTTTGAAATTGAATTTGACAAGTCAATTGTTTTTACGAACTAGTCCTAGGTTTTCACCCAAACAAGCTCAAACTTGGCCCAGACCATCGTGAGACATGAAATATTCAGAATCATCGGACATTTTTGGATACACTTTACGGTTTTTACGTAGCGACCCGGCAAAAAACATGCTTTTTTACGGTAACTTTGAGGAACTATCATTTGCACACAAAAACCTCAATCACTCTGAAATTTGACTGAGTTATGCACACTCCTATTCTGTACAGATTGTAGTAAATATTTTTAAAGTAGACTGTACTATAGCGCCACCTAGTAATACCTTGAAAGATGCACTTTTAATGATATGCACCAAATTTGGCAGATGCATTTAGCTCATGAATCCAGACAAAAAGTTCTATTGAAGCCATGTCATATTTTGTATGATGTGGGCGTGGCCAAGGAAAATCCTTGGACTATTGCGAAAAACTTGTTGTACATCGCTCATACTTTGTCTGACTACTTGAAATTTGAATTAGTTATACTTGGGATGACATTTCATACACCCGACTAACCATGTGAAAGAGCTATGCTATAGCGCCCCCTATATAAGTTCACAAACATTATGTCAGTTGAACACAGAAGCTTCTGTTGAACACAGAAGCTTCAGTTTAACTTCATTTTGGAACACTTGTTTGCAGTGTCGGTTTGAATGTGGACTTGTTTCAAATACTACAGTAATCAATATTATAGCCCCACCTTTCAGTATCCTGAAAAAGTGCAGTTTTATTAATGGCTTATTACTTACATTTGCATCACGCCCACTCGTGCCATTTGATTTTCAGCCTAAATACCTCTGCGCTGTTAGGACAACAGCAAGGCAGGGCGATTGCGAGGCAGGGCGGTTCGTGCCGGGCGAGGGCCTTTATCGCCGCTTGCGGCTTTAATTATTATTATTATTATTATTATTATTATTATTATTATTATTATTATTATTATTATTATTATTATTATTATTATTATTATTATTATTATTACTAGGCCTACTACGTTTAAAGCAGGGCAGGACAATTATTTTTCTCGTGGGCCATATTTGAAGCCGGATTAGTGGTGGAGGGTTGGACTGCAGTCATTGTTTTTTTGCAAGCACATTTTTGTAAAAACAATGACTTTTTTTAACCATTTAATGGGACAATAATAGGACATCAAGCAATGACACATAGCAAAGACAATCAAAAGACAATAGCAAAGACAATCAAACAAAAGAAAAATAAAGAGTAACTCTAATTCCGAAGATTGCATCTGGCCCCCGGGCCACAATTTTTCCATTTCTGGTTTAAGGTCAAACTGAAAGGGAAGTTCTACGCCTAGTTCCACTGGAACTGACTTTTTAGGTGTTGGTGTTGTTCTTTTGAAATACAGTCCAGCAGCAAACTTTAGCTTGGACAAACTGATATCTCTCTGTGTTATTTAAATTAACTGCTGGTACAAAATGGAGTCTGTTTTTTTCCAAACAACAATAACTTATCAAAAAAGTGGAGCCTCTATAGACTTTGTGCAGGATCACTACTTCGAGGTTACAATTCAATTAACAATATTTTAGCATCAAAGCTTTGACATATTTTCATCTCCCGGGGAAACTTTGAGCCACATACCTGCAGTAATTATGGGAGCCCAGTCCCAGGCTGCTGGCGTCATTCTTTCGGGCAGTGTAGCGCTTCCCCCTCAGAGAAGTGGAGTTCCAGTTTATGCACTCCGCCCCTGAGTGACTGATACTCCATGTGCGCGATAACCTTCCCTTGTCCAGTGACACACCGCTCTTTAGTATCTACACCAAGGAACGTAATGTCACAAACTGGACAAAGATGAACATTTTATAATAAATCACAACGTGTCACACATTTGCCCCATTTCATAGTTTAGACTTTTTTTTTTTTGGATCAGTTATAATTCTGTTAGAATTTATGCCAGATGCTCAAACTGACTTGAGGCTTGTGAGTAATTACTCCATGAAACCACATGGCTTTGTGTGGATGGGTTTATCCCGGGTGGAATGTCTAAAGCAATAATGTAGAAACAATCATATTCTGAACAGTTTATCTCCTCAACCTCAGACACATGGCACAACGAGGTGAGAAACACGTTGTGAGCGTGACATGATTTAGAGTCATTCAAACATTGCTGAGAGGAGTCAGTTTAACATAGTATTAATATATAGTATTGTATAGTCAGTATATATATTTTGTCTTATCATGTGAAACTAGATACTTACTGATTTCACACTGACGTCCGCTGAAGCCCGTCGGGCACTGGCAGATGTAGTCTGATGTGTATACTGCCTCTTTGCAAGTCCCTCCGTTGTAGCAGCGAGACACATAGCAGTCTATGAAGAAACAGTAAGTAAAATGTCATGTTCTACAGTCAGCTTTTTACAGAGTAGCAAATGTCATGTCATACTAAATGTATTCAGTGCAAAAGTTCAGCTTGGTTTTTGCACTGATATCATGGATGTTATTTAAACATTTCACTAAGGTTAACGTTAGGAATCACTGCCCGTGACACAGTCCACAGTCTGAGCTGTGGGTCAGAATGTGGTTGTAATTTGTCTCAGGGAGGAGCAATTCTGTCTCACAGAATTCGTCAATGGGGGTGAAAATGCGCACACAGACTGGTCTGGCAGAAGAATTTCAAACAATCTCAGACTAAAATACACACACTTAAAAACACAGAAACTCCACAGCTCTTCAGTTGGATGCACTGGAATAACAGGGATTTGAACATATAAGCGAGGTTGGCCAACAGAAAATAATCAAATGAGGTTAAGAAGAGTATTCAGTAAAAAGATTGAAAAGGTCAGAAGGGACATGCGAGTAGAAAGCTTTAGTCGAAGCAGAGTCTAAATCAGGCATGTCCAAACTGCGGCCCGGGGGCCAACTGCAGTCCTTGGTTCAATTTATTTTGGCCCTCAGACTTTATGCTAGATTGGCCCAAAATACAAAAAAGTTTTTAATGTCAAATTTGAGCAATTTTTCTATCATAGTCAAAATGCCAAACATTTGATGTCATATAAACCTAAAATCATTTTTAATGCCCCTTTAAAGGTGTGGTGGTTAACTAAAATTTGGTAAAATCCAAAATTTTGAATGATTCACTTGTTTAAGTCATGTATTGTATGGCCCTCCGCTCAGATAAGCTTCAAAATGCAGCCCACTATGAAAAAAGTTTGGACACCCCTGGTCTAATGAGGAATACATGCCAGGTAACAAGCCTTTGTTTTTGTCAGACTCACTGATAACAGGGACAACATGACAAAGCTCTCGTCCTCTCATCGAACAATGACAATACTCCACACGCTGTCCCTCCAACGCAGCCACGTGTCGCCATATCTACGCACTGCTGATGTTTCACTATCCACACACTGGACTGAAGGCACAAACAGACACACACACACACAGAGTAAGTTGACAAACAGTGACAAAACAGAGTACATTTATGGTGATTGGTGACATGTACATGCAGTTAAACAGTGACACAGATGGATGAAACAAACAAGACTAAGGAGAATAGAGAGGTGATGGAGAGAAACAAATGAGTGATGGGCTCACAGGAGGTGTAAAGGAAGGTGAGGACTTCTGAACATGAATAATGAAAAGCCTCCGTCTCGATGGCTGCCGCTCTGGCTCACCTCTAAAACGAGTCCCACGTTTTGAACGCAACAGTTGAACCTGTGCAATAAGAAGAGAATCATTAAAAGCCACAAAAATACTGCTTTAATATGACTCTATTTTGTTTTTCTCCAAGCCACAGATTTAAAAAAAAATTACATCAAAGAGGGCACCATGCTTAAAGTCATATGTAGACAATGTGAGATGAATCATGCAAAACCACTGGAATATTCCTACAATAAAAATGCTGCAACACTTACACTGTCAGCGGCGCTGCAGTAGAGAGCACAAAGTGTGAGAAGTAGGCCAACAACTGACTTCATGGTTAATAAAAGATGTTTTTCAACAGCTGCAAACAGAAATCAATAATTTATTTGTTTTTAAAAAATGTCAAGTGTGTAAAAAAGAAATTTAGGGATGGACATTTAACCAGAATGACTTTATCCTGCCTTTGTAAAACTGTGATGACAAGCCGTACCTAATTCTGTCATTACTGTGAGTGGACATCGTACAGACTGATCTGATGTACACTACAGCTTCCTTCCTGGAGGAACCTTCATTTGTTGCTGTCATGTATTCGTCGAGTGCCAAGCAACAGTAGGAAATGGGCGGAATAAACAAAAGAGTGTATGTAGGAAATAACCTCCTCTACAAACTGATGAGTTTTTATAACTATCTAAGAACATTTGACAAGATAACGCTACATTTAGTTAAAAGGTTTTGTAGATAATCAAAATGTGTGTATTTTCTCATACAGGTTTTATTCAAGACATTAAAAAGCTGCAAATGCATGGAGTGGATATAAATCAAGGTCAGAGCCGGTTGCTCATGTGTGAGTAAACATGAGTCATAAAGAAGAATGAAGGGGCTGGTTTGAGGAAGGAGAATGAGTAGACAGAGGAAGAGAAAGTAAGACAAAGAGACCAAGAATAAAAAGAAGGAAACAGAGTTTATTTAAAATCACTTTGTGAAACTTTTTGAGACACATACAGCTGTGCAAAGCAGACACAGTCGTGTAGCAATTGGAGACTGGCCACTGTCACCTCTTTTCCTCTTCCTCTTCACAGTCTGCTGATTTCTCACTGATTCACCTCTGTGGTCTGCTCAGCTAATAAAACACCATTGTGTGTTCTTTCATGTCGATCAGAGAGGGAAAGAGCTGTGCTGGCAACCACACAGACACACAGTTATATAGGCGCACACAATATGTTTAGGAACGTGGAGCTAATCTGCCCTTCTGCTCACAAAGAGTGTCTGTTCACTTTGTTCATTGTCCAAAGGAACAGCAGCCTCTCTTAATTTCAAGAGTCACCATCAGTGAACTTTTAGTTTTGTCCTTACTATGATAAGCATCCTTTAGGAGTGCCCCCTCAGAGCCCCACAACTACAGGCTGGTCTTTATGTGTGCAGCTGTGGTCTCTTTGTCAGCTCAAACATGTGTTTCCTGCCTCTGTCACTGCTGCACAACACATGATACATATCAACACACGCACAGCCCCATGTGTATATCAGAAATGAACATAAGTGCTCCTTCTCACATACATGTGAGTGATATCACATGCAGTGTCCCTCTGTAAAAGCACACTACGCTACATTACTCTGTCTCAAAATGCAACTCTGTCCTGGGTCTGTTTTGTGAGCAATCTATTACATTTTACTGCATAATCTGCAGACAAGCACAAGCTATAGTGAACAGCACAACATATAAAATAAAACTGTACAATTAGTGGACTGCCCACCAAGAATATTAAGCAAGTTTTGAAATACAAAAATCCTGTCAAATTTAATAATAGATCACAAAATGTGTCATACAAAATGTGGGTTAATGACTTTTAGTTTTAGTTCAAGTTGATTATTCATACATTATGTCGTCATGAACTCAGTTCTGACCAGCTGGCTGACTTAACCACAACTTGGATTTCGTGGACTATTAACAAGTATGTGTAATAACAAGGTTATGAAGTCAGTGGTGAGACATTCTTGTTTTCCAGTAATAGGGCCAAAATGTCAAAGTCAAATACACTTTTGAAATACCTGCATCTTTCTGTGAACTTAAATGTTGCCCTTTATAGCTCCTCTGAGCTCTGGCCAGTGTTTTAATGGTGTGGGACACATTGAAGTGAGTCCCCCAGAGAGGAACTGGCCAAGGAAATACCATCAAAACATATCACTATAATAGATGAAGCACTTTTTTAAACTGCACAGAGATTCTACCTGTAACTTGCTTTGTTCCACATTAGTGCACCTATGCTCTTAAATGACAGTTTGACAGTTTGCAGTTTATGGGGAGTAGAGTTTCCTCTTACAAGTAACGTCATCACATCTTAGTCACTACTCTACAATCACAATGATGTCATGTCAGTTAAACTATAAACGTTAATATAAATTCCTTATTGATTGAGAGCTGCAATAAACCAGCTGTTATCAAACTCCTTTACTTCATTGTGCAATGCATGTAACTGTAATGTAGCTTTAATCCAAATAATCCAAATAAAAAGATTCTCAGTTTTGAACATACAACAAAATGTCAAGATTCTTCTCCCAAAGTGCTCAACATGCTTTTACATGCACGGAAATGAGTATGACACCATCAAATAAAAAATGCACCCTTTAAATGAACGACTCCTTAATTCAGTTTGATCAAGCCCTCCCATAAAGGTTGGAGAAAGCTGAGAGAGAAAAGGCAGGTAAGTATTCCCAGAGGTCAGCAAAAGATAGTGAGTGTTGCTTAGTCATGTTATTTCCCTGCCCTACAAAAACACAGCTGAAAGAAGACACCATAATGGACCGAACATAATGATGGTATTGGAGGAGAATACTGTCAGGTCTCAGAAGCTTTCAAAATGCTTGTCAGATCAAAACGTTACATAATGAGTATAGGTTACGCTAAAATCCTGAGATAAACAGTGATATGTTCTTTTATCAAACAAAATGTCCAAGTCAAAATTTCAACTCCACAGAATCTGCTAGTTGGTTAACATAATGATATGATGAGGGACAATAAGTTCAATTTTCGAAAAACAAATGAATAAAAATTCAGACGCCTTATACAGTATTTGTGAGAATTTTTGCTATTAAAATACACTCAAGTGACCAGTAGAAAATGTTCAGTGGGAGATAAATTTAAGTCCAAAAGGGCTATTAACTGAGGTGGGTAGAGTAGCTAAAGTATGTTCAAGTAAGAGTGAAGTTTATTACTCAAGTCAAAGTAAAAAGAACTGGTCAAAGAAAGTACTAAATTTGTGTATTTGGAGAAACAGTCGTTGGATGTCGTCAGCTTCCCGTGCCTCACTCCTTCCAGGCTTAACGGGGTATAGTGGCATTGGTTGCGGGGACGTGTTGAGCTATCTGGGCTTGGGACCAAACAAAATGCGGCTGAATCTCAACACTCATTTCCAACGTTTTTTCCCGTGATGGAACATTGTCTTCGAAAAATTTGGTTTGTTCTAGGTTATATATGAACAGCTAAACTGGCAAAAGATAAAAAGTTTGTGTTTGGAGTGGTCTTCAGGACGACGACGAGAGTAAACAAAGTTGTGCCACTTGTTCCACTTCTCTTTTCTTCTGCCGTTCTACTCATCTGGCGAATTTCGGCATCAGTATATTTGGGTTCATGAAGATATCCTCTTGGTTGTTGCTGATGTCAATGTTCTCGTCGTCGCTGTCGTAGTCAGACATGTTGTCGCTAACTTTTATGGGTAGTAAACAAAGTGAAACACGCGCTGCATGTATTTAAAATGTATTCGATAAATACAGCACTATAAGGAAAATGAGACCTCTGTGTAACCGTCTGAATCGAATATACAGGATACAGCTCTCTGATTGGCTGTGCTTGGGTGGTCCACTCAGTTTCGCTGTTTCCAAAAAGAGGTCTATTGTTGGGTTTCGCATTCTAGAAATCTTGGCAGTTAAAGGACAGGTTGGAGCAAGAGGCAGTTTTTCCCCAATGAGTTATAATAATGACTTGAGAGAGCGTAGCCATGGTAACTTATAGCAATGTCCAGTTCCAGCAGCCATCTTGTGTGGTTGAGAGTTTATTGAAGAACCCATGCAAACTAATAGGAGGCTGAACTTTTAAATTACCTTTTCACTAAAATCTTTGATAATTTAACCTTTTATGGGGCTTTTCCATTAGTACTGCTTGGCCCTACTCTACTCTACTCGGCGCGACTTAGCCTGGTGCGGAGTTTTCCATTTGGGGCTGATCGCGCCGACCAGGTACTTTTTTAGTACCTGCTCTACCCCAGGGCCAAGTCGAGCCGAGCAGATACTAAACCTGACGTCAGACGCACGTCGCCTGTTGCGTCACACAAGTGCCGCTGATTTGTTGTTGTTACTGTACGCTAATGTGAGTCGCCGCTAAGCTAGCTGTCGATAGCACCGAAATGCTTCTACATTTCGTACTCTCTGTAGCAAAAAACAGCTCAGTGACAGAAAAAAAAACGAGTCCCTTGTCCCTATCCGCTAAATACATAAGACAGTAGTTCGATGAGTATGTGCGTAGACCACACGGACTTGTACGTAGGCACATGCAGGTTACCTGTGCTGCTGCGGGTTCCTGCTCCTGCTTCTCACAGTAAACACTGATGGACATCCGATGCACACGTTTTGAAGCAAGAGATTATAATGCAGCTTCGTCAGGGCAGAGAGACGGAGGAGGAAGATGGGACAGCTGACTTGTGATTGTACATCGGGACCAGAGCGGGACTTTAGACAGACGTGTCGGTGGACGTGAAGAAGAGGTGAGTCCGTGAACGTGTTGACATGAAAAGCTTCACTCTACTGGTCAATGCGGCGGTGGATATTTGTTTTATATTACGCTATGAAACGCTGGAGAACGAACGGTCTGATTATCTTTAATTAAAGCCGATGCGCATTGAAACGCTCGTTGTTTTCTATGAGCTTGCATCATGTCCCCATTTGGGAGTGACCGTGTTGGCAATTGTACCGCCCAGCTTCACAACAGCCCCACTCGGCTCTCTTGTAATGGAAATGCTCTCCCTCTGAGCGGGGCTAAGCCGGGTAGAGGCGCGTAGAGTCGAGTCGAGTAGAGTAGGGCCAAGCAGGTACTAATGGAAAAGCCCTATTAGTGTCATTTGTTTATGCTTCTGTTCAACCAAACTAATGTGATTACATCTTGAAAAAAACTACTTTTATTTTTAGCTATTAAAATCTTCTTTTATAGTAAAAGCAGTGCTGTAAACACAGTTATTATGGACGTTTGTGTTCATAAACCATAATTACACACAAAAACGCTTCAATTGTGCATCATATCCAGCCAGTGCAGTGTTTTAGTGCTAAATACTTTTATTCACAATTCAGGGAAAAATGACCAGACACAGACAGAAAACAGTCCTTTGTATAATTTGGTTCAGAAATACTTATATAAATATGTGCTCAACCATCCCTTTAATGTATGAATTATCTGACCTTGTTTGCACATTGCTTTCAATTTTGCTGCCTTTCCCTCGCAAGATGGCCGTCGCAGCTGCCACGCCAACAGGCCCCATGCTATTCCTATCAGTAACATTGGACAAATTTAAAAAGTGGTGATTTCTGGGGTGACTAGACCCATGTAAATTTGTATTACAAAAATAAACTCTATTTAAACAAACTTAATTTTAGCTGCCACCAATCTGATTGAAATAACATTGGCCTGTAGAATGTTGTGATGTTCTCTGAAACCCAGCAATACGCCATAATTGTAACCAAAGATAAGATATCCTTTATTTGTCCCACAATGGGGAAATTCCAAAATGAATACACGTTGATATTAACCATGTGTCAAAAGGTTTCTGAGGAAGTAGTCATTTTTAAAAGATAAATAATGTTTGCAGTGAGAAAATCAGCTAGCCCACTTTTAAGAAAAAAAATTTAATAGCAATTTTTCTGACCACCATTGCAATTACAATTAGATTTGCAAATTGTAAATTTCACATTTAAATCCATCCAAGACAATATGTCTATCAACTGACAAAGAAACAAAGATTATCCATCTTAAAATTATATTTAATATATATACACTGTATATTAGGGCTGTCATGCGATTCAAATTTTTTATCGCAATTAATCACATGATTGTCTTGAGTTAACTCGCGATTAATTGCATTTAATTAAATGTTTTTATTTTATATATTTTTAATGTATTTTACATTCTAATTATATATTTAGCTTTAATTCCTGTTTATTTTGTCTTTATTTGTAGAATCTGTTACACTCTTGAAGTGTAAAATAATGTTCTGTAGGCTTTCCATAACATTAGGCCAAAACGTTGTATTGACGTGTCTCACTCATTATAAGCATTTATTACACTGCTCTTTCACAATAAAGCGCTTTCTTCAGCTGGAGATTATGAGGCTTTTATTGTGAAGGAGTCAAATGAAGTTTTAGTTAAAACGAGCAAAGCTTTACCGCTAAGTAGCAGAGCTAAAAGCAGAACAACAAATGTTTTTACCGGAGTTTTGAAAGACTATTCTGGATATTGGATATTTTCAACAACTTGAGTGGACAAACATCGCATTTATTGACCACGGACCGCGACTTTATCGAGACACGGGAAGATGGAAACACGTACCGAGCGTCGGGGAACAGCCTCCTTCTCATCAGCTGATCGAGCTGCACACGGACATGACACAGACGGAGCCGAGGTAAACAAACACATCTCGCTGAGACAGTCGTGTGATCGAGTGGAAACGTTACCAAAGTCTACAAAAGTGAGCCAGCAGAGCCTTGTCTGGGTCTCTTTCTGCTTGTGCTTTGTGTTTTTCTATGAACCTCGCGTCATTGAAGAGTTTTAATGGTGAAAATAAACATGCGATTAATTTGCGTCAAAAAAATTATCGTCGTTAAAATAGTTTTGCGTTAACGCGATAAAAACGCGATAAAACTGACAGCCCTAATGTATATATATATACATATATATATATATATATATATATATATATATATAGAGAGAGAGAGAGAGAGAGAGAGAGAGAGAGAGAGAGAGAGAGAGAGAGTTAATAACAAATCAGTGTTCACTGTCTGATCTTGTAGTAATGTTTCACTTTAGACTGGGGTGGTGTAAATCCTACATGAAGGAACTAAACAGGAAATGAAAATGCCGGCATGATGTTAGCGTTTAAAAAAAAAACAAGCCACCTGACTTCTGTGCACAGGATCAATTTTGCTTTTTTTTCCCCACAATTGGTTTTAATTGCAAAAAATAATATAATACATAATAATCCAGCAAACAGAAGTGAATGTTTGTGTGTGACACAGGGGAAGAGTGAGAGGCTGATGGCTTTTTGAAAACACTAATGCAGCAGTGGATGGTTTCTTTGGAAAGACTCAACCAAGAAAAGATTCATTATGAAAATGAACACCTGTCTGCCATTGACAAGCTGCCACTGCAACCAGACTATCACACAGAGCCCTGAACGCATCACAGACTAACACACAAGACCCTGAAAGCATCACAGACTAACACACAGGACCTGAATGCATCACAGACTAAATATACTCTATACAGACACTTCTGTCTAACTTTGATGTTTCCTAAATCAACAATCTTGGGAATTACTCAAAGACCACTGTAAATGGATTAGATTGAGAACTCACCGACGAAGGTAAACCAGGAGGAACTTTGCGTACTCTCTTTGCATGAGAATCTGCAAAACATGACAAGACATTATGAGAAAATGACCAATCAGGATGTGACGAAAATGTATGTAAATACAGTTGGCCTCTACATGTCGTAGATCAGACTTGTTGGCACTCTACCTTTTGGAGCAGCACTGACTTAACGTGTCTTTCTGGGGAGAAAATGTGCCCAAAATGGCGCTATATTTGCATATTTCAATGAAATACATGTTAAATTAAAATACAAATGAATGAAATGTAGTGCTATTTTCCTGTATCGTATGTGTTGTATGTGTTGTTATGTTCTGAATTACAAAAGAAACTAAAGTAAAATAAACAACCAATTTACCAGTGTTATTTACTATAGTACTGTAATATGTTTCATTATTTCACCATCAGCAATTAACAGACGGAAAGCTATTCTTTTGCTGATAAGATTACGCAAAAGGCAAGATTCTATGTGGGTCCATCCACTGAAGCAAAGCAGACAGCAGTAGGCCTATGAGCATACTACCGCATAGTGGCTGAACTACAGCTGTATCCAAATAAACACTGGGGAGATTATGAAAGAGCTGTTGTCTACTGTTCGTCCACAGATACGCCTAGACACCAACTACAGACAGAGCGTCGAGCCAGGACACAATAAGTCATGTCAACTGTCACTGTGCCACAAAAACAATGAGCTATATAATGAGCACAATAAATAATTTAATGCAATTCACTTTTTTTAAATCATTTGGAGGGAAATATCATTGAGAAAATGCAAACTTTCTAGGTATTTGGGTTGGAATATGCGCCTACGCATGCGTAAAGTGTCAAAAAATAGGTTGGATTCTATTTTGAGCGTCCTACGCGTTGCACACGCGCTGCTCCCTACGCGCTGCTCCCTACGCGCACCTTGAGCGGACTTTGGCTTCTATCTAAAAATACGCAAGTAAACGAAAGGATTTTCATGCTCGCGTAGGGTGTTTTACGAGCGTTTTATGCTTGCAGTGGGTTCGGGCCCTTATCAGCCTGTTTTTATTTTGTCTCAATAGGACACATATTCAATAGGCTATGAGCACAAAAAGCTGATCAATATTTTGGACTGCAGATTTAATTGCAGAAACTACCGTGTAGAAGTCTCATAAAACCAGAGTTTTTTTGTCCTGATTTTAGTATTTCAAAATCCAGCGTGAGGATGAAGCTGATTTGCTGTGTTCAAGAGGGAGCAGTGGTGGAGGGAGGGCAGAGCAGGGCGCTGGGGCTACACTATGAGTTAGGGCCTCAAACAATTAAAATACTGGTGCAGATATACAGTATACTACATATAGTACAAAATGATGCATAACTGCATAAGGTAAGGGTTGGGAAATAGACTGACCAGTAAATCAAGAGCTTTCTGCATTTTGACCACAACAGTCTGATACAGAGACTGGAGGAGTTCAAGACAGATACTTGGAACTCCTAGACTTCGGCAAGGCCTCAGATTTGGAGGAGTTGATTTTCATCCTAGCCACTTCACACTCAGCTCAAAGACTCCCAGTGCATGTTGGAGATCTTGGTTTGATGAAGCATTAACACAATATGATTTGCAAACAGCAGAGGTGAGATCCTGTGGTCCCCAAACCTGACACCCTCCGGTCTCTGACTGTGCCTAGAAATTCTGTCCGTGAACACAGTGAACAAAGCCACTGACAAAGGACAGTCCTGCGGGAGTCAAACATGTTCTTCCTTGACATGGCACTGAAGGTGCACGCTGCTTCCCGCTGTAAAGGGAAGGAGATGGAGAGAGAGAGCATGGGAAGAGCAGATGTCAAAGAGCAGCACTCAGACTGACCAGAGCAATATACGGCTCGGTGAGCCGGTATTTGCCAACCCTGATCTAAAGACTTGAGATACTCAGGTCAGATCTTATCCAAAGCTTTGATACTGAGGAGTTTGTCAACAACCTCAGTGACTTCTGCTTGGGTATGAATGACTCACTCTTGAGTCACTCTTGAGTGAGTCTTTACTTTCTCCTCAGAAAATATGACTGTGGGATTAAGGAGATCCTCAAAGTATTCCTTCCGACAGAATCCTCAGCTGATGTCAACTGTTCTCCAACTGTACTGATTCCGTGTTGGCAACATGTTACCAAATTATATTTTAACACTTTAATTATTTTTTTAATGTCTTTAAATCTGTACTTTTTTTTCTTTTTGCATTGGCACAGTAATCACTTTCTCCATTCAGAACAATTGCTGGGTTTCAGATGATCAGAACATTCTACAGCCAATGTTATTTCAGGTAGCAAAAAAATAATTTTGTTCAAATGCAGTTTATTTTTACAATGCAGGCGTTGAATGGGTCTAGTTACCTCACAAATTACCACTTTTTAAATTTGTGAAATATTTTTTTGAAATATGTCATGGCAAAGTCTTGAAATATACTGTAGCTGCCAAGAATTCTAGAATGTGAAACTCAGCAATAATATTTGTAACCAAAATGCTGACATTGTGTCACTAACCCACAATTGTTCTAAACGTCTGTAACGTTGCACAAAGGGCTATCTATTTAAATTGAATAGCTTACCTATATGCTGCATTAGCATGGCTCTCCTTCGTCCGTGTGGGGCGTGGAGCGTGCTGGACTTGTAGAGTGGGTGCGTCGTTGTGGGTGACAGCGTCTGGTATGGGTGAGTCGCGGTGGGTGACAGCGCCTGGTATGGGTGCGTCTTGGTGGGTGACAGTGCCTGGTAAGGGTGCGTCTTGGTGGGTGACAGCGTCTGATAAGGGTGCGTCTTGGTGGGTGACAGCGCCTGGTATGGGTGCATCTTGGTGGGTGACAATGGCAGCTGGTCTCCTTGAGTGGACTGTGACACAAGAGACACAGAATAGATATAAAACACTTTCACAGTGCTCAGTAGAAATGTTACAATATGACATTAAAAAGAATCTCTTTTTCCATTTCTTTGTGACCATCCATCTATTTTCTTCTGCTTTATCCGGAGTCTCAAGCATAGGTCTTGCCCAGGGTCTACTCCTGCTGGGACAGGACTGAAACACCTCACCAGGAAGTTGTTTTGAAGACATCCGTATTAGATGCGTGAACCACCTCAGCTGGCTCTTCTCAAGACATAGCACCGAGCAGCGATATGTTTATAAATGTGCAGACCCCGAGAATGCAAGCGACAAAAATAACACAGACAATGTTGTTACCATATTGTTCTCTTCTTGCCCATGATTGGCTAAAAGACAAGCACTGATGATTATTCAGATTCATAAAGGCTTAAATGTCACAAAAACATTTTTGTGTTTGGCTTGTGTATCGGCTGTGAGCCCTCAGCAGCAGCTAGAGCACAGGTGAAAACTTTCCAACAGGAATGAAGGACTGGCTTTTACGCACGGGAAGATCAAAATAATACTCATGGAGTTTGGGCAAAATGAAGTGTTAATTTAGCGGAAACTGAAGGTTTAACTTTATTTTTTCTTGTAATAAGACAGTTGTAATAAGCTAAGTGCTCATTTACCTGACAGTTTCAATGGCAGGACTTCCGCCTTCATCAGAGGTGACATCTGGTGTTGTGACGTTTCTTTTATAGAATGTTCCTAGATGTGGCAATTTTGACAGATTTGTCAGACTGACCACGTCTGCCCCGCCTGGTGGTCTCTGGAGATGTGAGTCCCATGTGTGAGCCACGTCTTTGTTGATGGTCTGTGTGCCTCACTTCCTGATCTCAATAGCCTAATATTCTATAAGAGACACCGGACGTCACCTCTGACGAAGTCCTGCCACCGAAACTGTCAGGTAAATGAGCACTAGCTTATTACTGTCTTATTACAAGAACAAATAAAGTTAAATCAATCAATCATTTTATTTCAAGCTTGTTTGTCAGGATAATTACACCATTTTTTATATTACATTCATCAAATTTACAAAATCTGTTAAAT
Source organism: Mugilogobius chulae (assembly GCA_038363315.1). NCBI lineage: Eukaryota > Metazoa > Chordata > Actinopteri > Gobiiformes > Gobiidae > Mugilogobius > Mugilogobius chulae. The sequence continues at coordinate 41,866,159 of CM076397.1, forward strand.
AATGTATACATTTCTTAAAGGTGGGGTAGCTAACCTTTTTAGTTGTAAATAAGTAAACTTTGTGTTTTCCACCGAAAAGGTTATGATAAATGCAGCACTTTGTGAAACATTTAGACCACGGAGTTCTCTCTGAATCAAATATAAAAGATTTTAGCTCTAATCAGAAGCAGAATGCAGCGTTCTGATTGGCTGAGCTTGATGATCCTCTCCAGTTTCAGAGAAAAAATAGGGTTCAAAGTCAAAATTGCAACCAAAACTCAATACATATTGTTGAAGGATTTATGAGAGTAAGTTGTCAGATTTAAAACCTAAATTGTGTTTGCAGTGTGAAAATCACCTACCCCACCTTTAATCAATACAACTGACAGTCAATAAGCTCGAAAAGGAGTGGGAAGAAGTTAAAAAACGTATTTAATCCCACCCACATTGCTACATAATTCTTATGTGGTTGCACAAAACATTATCATGATTGACACATTAATGTGTTCTATACGTTTTTAGAATGTGGATAATACTTATATACGTAGTTAGATAACATGATCTAACAGTTTAAGTACATTGTGCATAGTAAATCAGTGAGAACAAATACATCAACAACAACTAACCAAAGCAGTTCTGCATGAATTCAAACTCATTCTATTGTAGTATATTGAGATCAAATAATTTTCTTTGTATTTAGCATTAAATTAGTAAATTGTTAAACTTTTTTAAGCTGTGGCTCTAAGCTATTCCACAGACGAACACCCCTAACAGATACACACATACTTTTTCTTGTGGTTCGTACAGCTTGTGTTTTAAATTGCCATATTCCCTTAAAAAGTAGCAGCTCTTACTTTCTTTGAAAAGATCCTGAATATTTACTTTTACTAGCTTTGTACATCAACTGAGCAGTATAAAATTTGACTAATTGCACACTTCTGAAGTATTAAGGAAGATCCATTGAGGTGGATCTTCCAGATCTAAAGCCATACTGACCCTCATTTAGTATACTGGGTTTTCTATGAAATGTTCGAGTCTATTATTAAAGAGTTTTTTAAAACTGTGGAAGGAGAGAGGCCGGTCTATAGTTTGTGAAGATGTGCGTATTCCCAGATTTAAATAATGGTTTAACTTTTGCAGTTTTCATGTAAATGTTCCAGTCTGGAGTGAACGGTTTTAAATGGAATCTATTACTTGTTTAAAGGGACTGTACCTGATTTTTGCATCCTAAAAATGTAAACAAACAGAAATAATAAATTTTAACTTTTTTCCTTCAGGCTACATGATTTCCTTACGTAGCTAATGCATTCTGAGCTTCAGAATTGTTCATCATGATGAGTTTTAATGTTTTTTCACAGCTTTTAACAGCGAGGTGAGTCACTATGCTAACAACAGTTAGCCACAATGCTAAAAACAAAAACAGAAAAAGCTGCACACAACGGGATTTATTAGACATAGACAGGACTTTGGGGACTAATTTCCACCTGAATAGATACATTAACAAGGCATCAGTGCTAGGGGGAAATTGCTTTTAAGTTATCTTGTTGCAGAAATCGAGTTGTCTTGTTAATCTCCATGGTTATGTCAAAGACATGAGATTGTAGTAGGGATTTGGAATGAATTCTTCACACACACGGGGGGGAGGTGAGATTCATTTCTCAAATTCTTGCAATATTCATGTCTTTTGACATAGGATTTTGAGTTATTTAGGGATGAATCAGATATATATTTTTGACAGATAAATTAAGATTCCCTAGCACTGATGAGCCTTGTTATGTATCTTTAGAGTGGAATTAGTCTAAAGTCCTGTCTATGTCTAATAAAATCCCGTTTGTGTGCAGCTTTTTCTGTTTTTGTTTTTAGCATTGTGGCTAACTGTTGTTAGCATAGTGACTCACCTCGCTGTTAAAAGCTGTGAAAAAACATTAAAACTCATCATGATGAACAATTCTGAAGCTCAGAATGCATTAGCTACGTAGGAAATCATGTAGCCTGAAGGTAAAAAAGTTTAAATTTATTATTTTGTTTGTTTACATTTTAGGATGCAAATCATAGGGTTCAAGTCTTTAAAAAGTATTAGATTCCATATTTAAGGTGTACAGATCTCAGATGGAAGCTTTAATTGAAAAAAAATTTTGCAAAAGTTAAACATTATTAATTGCGGGAATATAACCGCATATATTCGATTACTAAACTTATGAGGCCTCTCTTTCAAGTTTTTAAAACTCTTATATGATCGAAATTTATAGAAAACCAGTATATAATGTAGGGTCGTTGGTTTAGATTGGAAGATCACTAATGGGATCTTCTTATTTCAGAGTGTGCAATTAGTCAAATTTTATACTGCTCAGTTGATGTAAAAGCTAGTAAAGTAAATATTCGGTTATTCAAGAAAGTAAGAGTGCTTTTTTAANAGTTTTTGTGTGTATACAATGCTGTTGATGTGCGCTGCTTGAGCTCTTGGCCAAGTTCCCCTTGAAAAAGAGATCTTGATCTCAATGGGTTATTATTAAATAATATTAAGTAAAGCTGAAATAAATAAATAAATGTGTGAAAATAGGAATTTTCCTTGAGCATTAGATGCAGGACAATTACATGAATCAATCTAATTTAGAGTTGGGCAATATGTCAATTTTTAGATATCTTGAGCTTCGTTTTTAAGATATTCAAAAATTTTACAGCAAGTGTATTATTTATAGAAAAAATGCTATAAAGAGGCAATTAAAAATAAAAAGTACAAAGAGTAATGCTGTAGATTTTCAACTATAAATGTAATATTTTTGCCTTTTTTGTGATTAAATTTGCAAACATTTCACATTTGTCTCACAAGAAGTTTAAAGTTTAAAGACAGGTTTTAACACTGTTTCTGTTGGATTGATAAAACATTGTCTGTGAGATACTTGAAAAAAATATCCAGAAGTTGATTATCACCAACCCTTATCCAAATACAACTTTGAGTAATCTAATGATGAGAGAACATAGTAATAACATGGTTAAAAGTGGATTTTTCATAATAAGTCCTCTTTTAAAAGCCAAATACATAATGAAACCATTAAGAATTCTGATATTTGTAATTCTTAGAGAACAATTTCCCTATGGATTAGCAGCACCCCCTAGTTGTCATTTGTGATAGTAACAATACAAAAGTATATAAAAGAGAATTGAGTTTACTAACCACATTTAGGAATATCACAAAGCTCCCAAGTCAGCTGCATGTTCTTGTAAGTGTGACACCAGGGACCCACATCACCATCTGGATTCCTGTTGGTCGCAAAAAACACAAACTTATAAAGCCTAAAAAATAAATTATGTTGCTACTTTTTTCTTGCAGCACTACTGTGAGTACTTACCTGCAGAAGTTGTGTCCGGACAGTCCCAGCTCAAGCGCATCAGACCTCCAAGCGTTGTACAGTTTCTTCCTGACCACAGTGGAGTCCATGGCAGGCAGCGTGACCCACTTCTCGTTACTGCCACTGTGCTCTGTATGACTGACCCGATCCCAAAACGCACTCCTATCTGCGCATACAGGATTATATATTGTAACACATTGTCATATTAGTATCACGTAGAACAGCTGCCTACAGTTTTCATACCTTGGGACATTTGAGTAGTGAGCAAAACTCCCAGATGACTTGAGTGCCTTTATAGACGTAACACCAGGGAGTGCTGTCACTGTCAGGGTTCCTATAAATAAAAAACATGATAATTTCAACTAAGGATATCAGTGTAACAATTATTTTAAGAGAAAAAGAAAGTGTTTTACAATTACTGGTATGATACAAAAGCTAAAATCTAGTTATTTTATATAATTGGATAAACAAAACTGAATTGAAGAGTAACTGCAAATAGTGTTACAAACAAAGCATGGATTAATATTTGTTTAGTAAATATTTTCTTGGAGTTTAGCTTAGCTTGAAGGGTTGACTGTTTTCTTTTTATTCTTCTTTTCTTCACACGTTCACGTTTTGGAACTTTTTAAACTGAAAGCACCTGTAAAATTTTCAAAAATATCACAATAATACGGCGCTCCATAGTACTCACGAAAAAAAAAAATTATCTCGTAATTACGAGAGTACTATGGAGCGCCGTACAATTGTATTTATTATTAGGGCCCAAGCCGAGAATCGGCCGGGGCTAATTGTTTTTGCTCGGTTTCTTATTATTATATTTCTCGGTCCAGAGATCGCAATTTTGAGACCTTGCTCACGGGGCGATTTTCGCAAAACTTGGCAGAGTGATCTGGACCGGTGAAAATCCCGTCGAGTGGGCAAACTCGAGAAGGCGAAATCGAAATGGCTCGACAGCGCCCCCTGGAAGTTGAGTCAATGGGCATTTTGACAGGCTTTTTTTGGAGTAGATGAATGAATTTGGTGGATTGATAGAGCATCCCCGAGACAAACATAAAATATAATTGTAGCTCCGCCCTCAGACAAACAGGAAGTCGGCCATATTGGATTTAATTTTGAAATTGAATTTGACAAGTCAATTGTTTTTACGAACTAGTCTAGGTTTTTCACCCAAACAAGCTCAAACTTGGCCCAGACCATCGTGAGACATGAAATATTCAGAATCATCGGACATTTTTGGATACACTTTACGGTTTTTACGTAGCGACCCCGGCAAAAAACATGCTTTTTTACGGTAACTTTGAGGAACTATCATTTGCACACAAAAACCTCAATCACTCTGAAATTTGACTGAGTTATGCACACTCCTATTCTGTACAGATTGTAGTAAATATTTTTAAAGTAGACTGTACTATAGCGCCACCTAGTAATACCTTGAAAGATGCACTTTTAATGATATGCACCAAATTTGGCAGATGCATTTAGCTCATGAATCCAGACAAAAAGTTCTATTGAAGCCATGTCATATTTTGTATGATGTGGGCGTGGCCAAGGAAAATCCTTGGACTATTGCGAAAAACTTGTTGTACATCGCTCATACTTTGTCTGACTACTTGAAATTTGAATTAGTTATACTTGGGATGACATTTCATACACCCGACTAACCATGTGAAAGAGCTATGCTATAGCGCCCCCTATATAAGTTCACAAACATTATGTCAGTTGAACACAGAAGCTTCTGTTGAACACAGAAGCTTCAGTTTAACTTCATTTTGGAACACTTGTTTGCAGTGTCGGTTTGAATGTGGACTTGTTTCAAATACTACAGTAATCAATATTATAGCCCCACCTTTCAGTATCCTGAAAAAGTGCAGTTTTATTAATGGCTTATTACTTACATTTGCATCACGCCCACTCGTGCCATTTGATTTTCAGCCTAAATACCTCTGCGCTGTTAGGACAACAGCAAGGCAGGGCGATTGCGAGGCAGGGCGGTTCGTGCCGGGGCGAGGGCCTTTATCGCCGCTTGCGGCTTTAATTATTATTATTATTATTATTATTATTATTATTATTATTATTATTATTATTATTATTATTATTATTATTATTATTATTATTATTATTACTACTAGGCCTACTACGTTTAAAGCAGGGCAGGACAATTATTTTTCTCGTGGGCCATATTTGAAGCCGGATTAGTGGTGGAGGGTTGGACTGCAGTCATTGTTTTTTTGCAAGCACATTTTTGTAAAAACAATGACTTTTTTTAACCATTTAATGGGACAATAATAGGACATCAAGCAATGACACATAGCAAAGACAATCAAAAGACAATAGCAAAGACAATCAAACAAAAGAAAAATAAAGAGTAACTCTAATTCCGAAGATTGCATCTGGCCCCGGGCCACAATTTTTCCATTTCTGGTTTAAGGTCAAACTGAAAGGGAAGTTCTACGCCTAGTTCCACTGGAACTGACTTTTTAGGTGTTGGTGTTGTTCTTTTGAAATACAGTCCAGCAGCAAACTTTAGCTTGGACAAACTGATATCTCTCTGTGTTATTTAAATTAACTGCTGGTACAAAATGGAGTCTGTTTTTTTCCAAACAACAATAACTTATCAAAAAAGTGGAGCCTCTATAGACTTTGTGCAGGATCACTACTTCGAGGTTACAATTCAATTAACAATATTTTAGCATCAAAGCTTTGACATATTTTCATCTCCCGGGGAAACTTTGAGCTACATACCTGCAGTAATTATGGGAGCCCAGTCCCAGGCTGCTGGCGTCATTCTTTCGGGCAGTGTAGCGCTTCCCCCTCAGAAAGTGGAGTTCCAGTTTATGCACTCCGCCCCTGAGTGACTGATACTCCATGTGCCGCGATAACCTTCCCCTTGTCCAGTGACACACCGCTCTTTAGTATCTACACCAAGGAACGTAATGTCACAAACTGGACAAAGATGAACATTTTATAATAAATCACAACGTGTCACACATTTGCCCCATTTCATAGTTTAGACTTTTTTTTTTTTTGGATCAGTTATAATTCTGTTAGAATTTATGCCAGATGCTCAAACTGACTTGAGGCTTGTGAGTAATTACTCCATGAAACCACATGGCTTTGTGTGGATGGGTTTATCCCGGGTGGAATGTCTAAAGCAATAATGTAGAAACAATCATATTCTGAACAGTTTATCTCCTCAACCTCAGACACATGGCACAACGAGGTGAGAAACACGTTGTGAGCGTGACATGATTTAGAGTCATTCAAACATTGCTGAGAGGAGTCAGTTTAACATAGTATTAATATATAGTATTGTATAGTCAGTATATATATTTTGTCTTATCATGTGAAACTAGATACTTACTGATTTCACACTGACGTCCGCTGAAGCCCGTCGGGCACTGGCAGATGTAGTCTGATGTGTATACTGCCTCTTTGCAAGTCCCTCCGTTGTAGCAGCGAGACACATAGCAGTCTATGAAGAAACAGTAAGTAAAATGTCATGTTCTACAGTCAGCTTTTTACAGAGTAGCAAATGTCATGTCATACTAAATGTATTCAGTGCAAAAGTTCAGCTTGGTTTTTGCACTGATATCATGGATGTTATTTAAACATTTCACTAAGGTTAACGTTAGGAATCACTGCCCGTGACACAGTCCACAGTCTGAGCTGTGGGTCAGAATGTGGTTGTAATTTGTCTCAGGGAGGAGCAATTCTGTCTCACAGAATTCGTCAATGGGGGTGAAATGCGCACACAGACTGGTCTGGCAGAAGAATTTCAAACAATCTCAGACTAAAATACACACACTTAAAAACACAGAAACTCCACAGCTCTTCAGTTGGATGCACTGGAATAACAGGGATTTGAACATATAAGCGAGGTTGGCCAACAGAAAATAATCAAATGAGGTTAAGAAGAGTATTCAGTAAAAAGATTGAAAAGGTCAGAAGGGACATGCGAGTAGAAAGCTTTAGTCGAAGCAGAGTCTAAATCAGGCATGTCCAAACTGCGGCCCGGGGGCCAACTGCAGTCCTTGGTTCAATTTATTTTGGCCCTCAGACTTTATGCTAGATTGGCCCAAAATACAAAAAAGTTTTTAATGTCAAATTTGAGCAATTTTTCTATCATAGTCAAAATGCCAAACATTTGATGTCATATAAACCTAAAATCATTTTTAATGCCCCTTTAAAGGTGTGGTGGTTAACTAAAATTTGGTAAAATCCAAAATTTTGAATGATTCACTTGTTTAAGTCATGTATTGTATGGCCCTCCGCTCAGATAAGCTTCAAAATGCAGCCCACTATGAAAAAAGTTTGGACACCCCTGGTCTAAATGAGGAATACATGCCAGGTAACAAGCCTTTGTTTTTGTCAGACTCACTGATAACAGGGACAACATGACAAAGCTCTCGTCCTCTCATCGAACAATGACAATACTCCACACGCTGTCCCCTCCAACGCAGCCACGTGTCGCCATATCTACGCACTGCTGATGTTTCACTATCCACACACTGGACTGAAGGCACAAACAGACACACACACACACAGAGTAAGTTGACAAACAGTGACAAAACAGAGTACATTTATGGTGATTGGTGACATGTACATGCAGTTAAACAGTGACACAGATGGATGAAACAAACAAGACTAAGGAGAATAGAGAGGTGATGGAGAGAAACAAATGAGTGATGGGCTCACAGGAGGTGTCAAAGGAAGGTGAGGACTTCTGAACATGAATAATGAAAAGCCTCCGTCTCGATGGCTGCCGCTCTGGCTCACCTCTAAAACGAGTCCCACGTTTTGAACGCAACAGTTGAACCTGTGCAATAAGAAGAGAATCATTAAAGCCACAAAAATACTGCTTTAATATGACTCTATTTTGTTTTTCTCCAAGCCACAGATTTAAAAAAAATTACATCAAAGAGGGCACCATGCTTAAAGTCATATGTAGACAATGTGAGATGAATCATGCAAAACCACTGGAATATTCCTACAATAAAAATGCTGCAACACTTACACTGTCAGCGGCGCTGCAGTAGAGAGCACAAAGTGTGAGAAGTAGGCCAACAACTGACTTCATGGTTAATAAAAGATGTTTTCAACAGCTGCAAACAGAAATCAATAATTATTTGTTTTTAATAAATGTCAAGTGTGTAAAAAAGAAATTTAGGGATGGACATTTAACCAGAATGACTTTATCCTGCCTTTGTAAAACTGTGATGACAAGCTGTACCTAATTCTGTCATTACTGTGAGTGGACATCGTACAGACTGATCTGATGTACACTACAGCTTCCTTCCTGGAGGAACCCTTCATTTGTTGCTGTCATGTATTCGTCGAGTGCCAAAGCAACAGTAGGAAATGGGCGGAATAAACAAAGAGTGTATGTAGGAAATAACCTCCTCTACAAACTGATGAGTTTTTTATAACTATCTAAGAACATTTGACAAGATAACGCTACATTTAGTTAAAAGGTTTTGTAGATAATCAAAATGTGTGTATTTTCTCATACAGGTTTTATTCAAGACATTAAAAAGCTGCAAATGCATGGAGTGGATATAAATCAAGGTCAGAGCCGGTTGCTCATGTGTGAGTAAACATGAGTCATAAAGAAGAATGAAGGGGCTGGTTTGAGGAAGGAGAATGAGTAGACAGAGGAAGAGAAAGTAAGACAAAGAGACCAAGAATAAAAAGAAGGAAACAGAGTTTATTTAAAATCACTTTGTGAAACTTTTTGAGACACATACAGCTGTGCAAAGCAGACACAGTCGTGTAGCAATTGGAGACTGGCCACTGTCACCTCTTTTCCTCTTCCTCTTCACAGTCTGCTGATTTCTCACTGATTCACCTCTGTGGTCTGCTCAGCTAATAAAACACCATTGTGTGTTCTTTCATGTCGATCAGAGAGGGAAAGAGCTGTGCTGGCAACCACACAGACACACAGTTATATAGGCGCACACAATATGTTTAGGAACGTGGAGCTAATCTGCCCTTCTGCTCACAAAGAGTGTCTGTTCACTTTGTTCATTGTCCAAAGGAACAGCAGCCTCTCTTAATTTCAAGAGTCACCATCAGTGAACTTTTAGTTTTGTCCTTACTATGATAAGCATCCTTTAGGAGTGCCCCCTCAGAGCCCCACAACTACAGGCTGGTCTTTATGTGTGCAGCTGTGGTCTCTTTGTCAGCTCAAACATGTGTTTCCTGCCTCTGTCACTGCTGCACAAACACATGATACATATCAACACACGCACAGCCCCATGTGTATATCAGAAATGAACATAAGTGCTCCTTCTCACATACATGTGAGTGATATCACATGCAGTGTCCCTCTGTAAAAGCACACTACGCTACATTACTCTGTCTCAAAATGCAACTCTGTCCTGGGTCTGTTTTGTGAGCAATCTATTACATTTTACTGCATAATCTGCAGACAAGCACAAGCTATAGTGAACAGCACAACATATAAAATAAAACTGTACAATTAGTGGACTGCCCACCAAGAATATTAAGCAAGTTTTGAAATACAAAAATCCTGTCAAATTTAATAATAGATCACAAAATGTGTCATACAAAATGTGGGTTAATGACTTTTAGTTTTAGTTCAAGTTGATTATTCATACATTATGTCGTCATGAACTCAGTTCTGACCAGCTGGCTGACTTAACCACAACTTGGATTTCGTGGACTATTAACAAGTATGTGTAATAACAAGGTTATGAAGTCAGTGGTGAGACATTCTTGTTTTCCAGTAATAGGGCCAAAATGTCAAAGTCAAATACACTTTTGAAATACCTGCATCTTTCTGTGAACTTAAATGTTGCCCTTTATAGCTCCTCTGAGCTCTGGCCAGTGTTTTAATGGGTGTGGGACACATTGAAGTGAGTCCCCCAGAGAGGAACTGGCCAAGGAAATACCATCAAAACATATCACTATAATAGATGAAGCACTTTTTTAAACTGCACAGAGATTCTACCTGTAACTTGCTTTGTTCCACATTAGTGCACCTATGCTCTTAAATGACAGTTTGACAGTTTGCAGTTTATGGGGAGTAGAGTTTCCTCTTACAAGTAACGTCATCACATCTTAGTCACTACTCTACAATCACAATGATGTCATGTCAGTTAAACTATAAACGTTAATATAAATTCCTTATTGATTGAGAGCTGCAATAAACCAGCTGTTATCAAACTCCTTTACTTCATTGTGCAATGCATGTAACTGTAATGTAGCTTTAATCCAAATAATCCAAATAAAAAGATTCTCAGTTTTGAACATACAACAAAATGTCAAGATTCTTCTCCCAAAGTGCTCAACATGCTTTTACATGCACGGAAATGAGTATGACACCATCAAATAAAAAATGCACCCTTTAAATGAACGACTCCTTAATTCAGTTTGATCAAGCCCTCCCATAAAGGTTGGAGAAAGCTGAGAGAGAAAAGGCAGGTAAGTATTCCCAGAGGTCAGCAAAAAGATAGTGAGTGTTGCTTAGTCATGTTATTTCCCTGCCCTACAAAAACACAGCTGAAAGAAGACACCATAATGGACCGAACATAATGATGGTATTGGAGGAGAATACTGTCAGGTCTCAGAAGCTTTCAAAATGCTTGTCAGATCAAAACGTTACATAATGAGTAGGTTACGCTAAAATCCTGAGATAAACAGTGATATGTTCTTTTATCAAACAAAATGTCCAAGTCAAAATTTCAACTCCACAGAATCTGCTAGTTGGTTAACATAATGATATGATGAGGGACAATAAGTTCAATTTTCGAAAAACAAATGAATAAAAATTCAGACGCCTTATACAGTATTTGTGAGAATTTTTGCTATTAAAATACACTCAAGTGACCAGTAGAAAATGTTCAGTGGGAGATAAATTTAAGTCCAAAAGGGCTATTAACTGAGGTGGGTAGAGTAGCTAAAGTATGTTCAAGTAAGAGTGAAGTTTATTACTCAAGTCAAAGTAAAAAGAACTGGTCAAAGAAAGTACTAAATTTGTGTATTTGGAGAAAACAAGTAAGAACACAAAATAACACAAAAACAAACATAAAATCTGTCTTTTCAAAGAAAGTAGCCTAGTCTGCTTCTGAAAAGCACAATATCTCCAAAAAGTAGCCTAAATATATAGGCCTACCTCTGTTTGTATACGAACAGGTGTCTTTGTTTAAAAGAGCTTGCCTGTTTCAATCACTGATGTAAAATGCTACACATAAAAACATGCACAAAAGATCATTAAAACATTTGCTCAATTGAAAGCAGTGGCCATAAAAACAAACTGATGTTAAACAAGACCAAGCTCAGTCAAGCATCCACCAATCTCTCACTGCATTAAACCAAAAGTCTTACCCAATGACACTGCCCTGATGCGCTGCTCTGCTCTTGTCAGGAGGGTTTCTGTGAGTTCCTCGGGCTCATGTCGCGCGTACAAAGGGAGAACTGCAGCCTCAAGTATCAGCCCCCTTTTGGCCCCGGGAGGAGGCACATGAAACACAGAAGGGGCGGGGACAGAGTCAGGCACGGGACTGTCCCAACTTCGGGCTTCTGTTTACAGCTACAGTTGCCACATCAGGCAATTACGCATCACCAACGTGTTAAAATACATCTAATCTACATCTTCACCAGAATACAGGAAGCTTTATCACCCAATGCCTTTTCTTGGACCTGTTGGATGTTGCATGCTCCATAGATTATAAATAGGCCTAGATTAGTTTAGCACTTTGTAACAAGTCTACAGAAAAAAATCATGAGTTTGATTAGACGCTCAGGTTTATTTAAGATATGATGATGGCCAATTGATAGGCTAAATGTATGGAAATAAAATACAACAATACAAGGCTACCAAATGTACCAGTTTGCAAACAATAGATACAAAACCATTCTTTGGGAATGTAACTGCGGGTAAAATGGCCTCAAGGTTGACAGATAGATGTTTGTTTGTTTAATTGTTTGGTTGTTTATTTGCTTTTTTTTTTAATTTTTTTTTTTTTACAATGTTTAGTTAATTGTGTTTTGTTCTGAACACATTGAAAATACTAATGCACACACGCCATAGTTTATTTTCAAATAGGCTACTTGGTAAAATATTTCCTTTTAACTGGAGGCAGTGGTGCGCGCGCCCTCTCCAGGGGGCGGGTCACAGGTTTACAGGAAATATGAGTATCAGGAAGTAGAAAGTTTGGAAGATTTTCTTTGCTCGTCTATGAGTCAAACACAGTAAACTCGCGATTAAATCGCTAAAAGTACACGTCTGATCATTTATTGATACAAAACAGATTGTGTGTCGGAGATTTGTGTCTACGAGGAACAAGGTGAGCCTCATGTAAGTCTCCATCAGGTTATAACGCGTGAATAACTGATGCGATAATATCTGTGTTCTCGTGTTCTAGTTGCCTCTGACAAACGGCTCTTTTCATTCTAACATACACATACACAGTGTTAAAATTGCTGCTTTTATTTTATTTTTTATTTTTTCTACTGAATTATTTGTTATGATCTAAAGTCAGGTTCCCCTGAAGGTGGAACGTTCCTGATTAAATGTCTTAAAATCATTCTAGGTTTACTAAAGGGAATTAGAGTTACTTTAGGTTATAGTTATATCAAATACACAAATATATTAAAGTGCAGAAGTGAATACTATACTACCTCAACAGTAGTTTTACTTTTGCTTTTTGTTTATGTCTGTAAAGGATCAATAAAGTCTGTCTGTCTAACTTTAATGCAGGCTTGTGACTTCTATAACAAAGGAAAGTGAATGACTGAATGTTCTTGTGCTGAAATGTGAGAATATTGTGAAACAATCAACTGATTATTATACTGCTCACTTGAATACGTTTATAAATTATTGTAGTAACATTGATGTTGCTTTTTTTAAACAGCTTTAGGAGAATTAGTAATGAACCGGGTCCCACTGCAACAGTCGCTGGCATGTGGCCCCTGGGAGCTAAAGGAGCGACTGGGGACTGGAGGCTTTGGGAACGTCACTAAATGGCAGAATAAGGTAAAAACACTGTCTGGTCTGAGATACGGGGATAACAAATGTTTTATACAAATAAAATATATACACATGTCTATCACAAATGGCCTCATGCAATCACTATATATTATATAGGAACAAGATAATATTGTATCAAGATTATGAACACAGCAATTAACAGATAGTGTGCGCAGAACAGTTGATTTACTATGAATTATGTCATAATGTCTCAGCACATCCTCTTGTATCTAAAATTGGTTCTCATCTTGGCTTGTGGGAATTTTCTTTGGTATAATTCAGTCAAAGAGGGTGACAGAGCTTCCTCTTTAGCCATGACCAAATTGACTACAACAATATAAACTTAGGTGACTCATCTTCATCATTATTAATTGGAAGTGGCAGAAAGAGCTGGACAACTTACCATAATAGATGAAGTAGCTTCTGTTGAAAACTGCAGTAGCCTATTCATACACTAGAGCTGAGGCAACACATTTTGCTGTCACGTATTCATTTTTAAAATAGTGTAAGTCAACACAACAGTTTTGAACATTTGGGTATGACAGTGAGTTTGATTGACTAGTAAGAACCGGGGTATAGACAAGTAAAATGATATTTGAAGTTCTCAAAGTTCTCTTATTGTTGCTGTTATTGATAAGTTAACAATTAAATAACTTTGGAATATCCATCAACCACTTGACTGATGATGAAATGATTTTAAGGTTAATGCAGTTGTACTTGTAATGTGCGTTTATAGAGAATGCAAACACTTATGTTAGGCATTTAAAGAATGTAAACACATCAATACAATAAACATGACTTAACGAGAAGTCGATCAGTAAAAAGTGTAGATCACACACATCAGTCAATGTAAAGTGGTCAAGGGCTGCACAAAGTTAATCAATTGATTGCAACTAATTGATTATTGAAATAATCCTCAACCAATTTAGTAATCAAATACAGGTAATCATTAAATGTTTTTATACTAGTGTTGTCACAATTTTAAATTACTCTTGTATTATTTCAAACTCAATTTCAATACCAAGGACAATACTTCCATTGATTAAAAAAAATGCTATGATATTTCAACACAAAGTAATACTTTTTTGGTTGTTTAAAAAGTGTGTTTTGTTCTTTTGTCGTAGTAGATTATTCTAAAACTGTTCAGAAAAGGCCAAATTGTGTTCTCTTAAAGTACGTTTAGTACAATACTCAAAGGTTTATAAAGTTTACAAAACATGTTTGAGCTGAAAAAACCCTCAGACTGAACAGGCAATGGTCATGACAAGCGATGAAAATTATGTAATTTTAGTGTTTTTGGTGTAAAAAAAGTTTGTCTGTAAATTTGTACCTCTGGAACATTCTTTTGTGATGTTACCTCAGCTCAAAATGTGCAAAAATCTTTGATTCAAGTGTTTTTGCATTGTAAACAACTAATTGATTAATCAAAAGAATAATTAAACAACTAATCAATTACTAAAATAACCGTTAGTTGCAGCCCTAAAGTGGTAACATTTATTGCATCTGTGGGAGGTGGTTGGAGCACTTTTTGAATGGTCAATGTAGGGTTACATAAAAATGTTTGAATTATTCAGAGAACATTACTTATACAAATGTTGCATGTGTTTCCTTAATATTTTGTTGTCTTCTGTTTTAGGAGACAGAGGAGCAGATTGCCATTAAGCAGTGTCGTCAGGAGCTGAGTGACAGAAACAAAGAGCGGTGGTGTTTGGAGATTGAGATCATGAAGAGGTCAGGTTCACTTTGTCATTGACTTGCTGAAAACACATAAAAAACTCTGTTCACAATAACTCTCCTTTCTCCTCCTGAATACAATCACTATGAGCACATTTTCATCATACATTCACAAAAGTGCATGGTTTTTCCAATGCTGATTTGGGATGACATTTGCTTAGTGGTTAGAGCACTTTGTTGGCCTGTTGGTTTGTAAAGAAAATAGGGGAAAAAAGTACTTTGCATCAGGATAAATTACAGGCAGAAAATGATTTTGCTGATTTACCTTATGACACCCACAGTTGGTACTGAACCTGGAAACTAAAATGAGACAAATATTTCATTTAGGGAAAAAGTTTACTTTATAAATAGATCAGAAAAGTTATATAATACATGTTTGAGGAAAAACTTGAACGCACACAACTGAAAATGTTGAGTACTGGTATTAGTTTTTACATTTGTTGGATGAAAGTGTGGATAACATAAAAAAAATGATATCTTGGTCTGAACTGAACAATTTCTCTACGTTGATTCTTTTGGTTCTGTTGGTTCTTTCTTTTTCGTCTTGTCGGTGATTGCATGTTGCTTTTTCTAACTTTTAAAAAATCAGCTAAGTCAGATATAAATCAAAGTCTTGTCTTGTTTTGTTTTTTTAATTCCCCACAATTCTGTTAACCCCCAGTACACTCAATAAATAATGAGTGACATTTGGCTCTATGTACCAATTTGTACCAACAAACTATAAAATGTGTAAAATATTACACAAGACATTAAATAGTTATAGCAACATTGAAGCCTCGGTTATTTTGGTCTGTTGAAGACTATTTTTGACCGGATAATGAGCCACCTCCTCATTTTGTTCTGTGGCTTTTTTCATTTCCACCCACATCTGTGTTGTCTATTAACAGTTACTTTGGGTGTCATTTCACAATAGTCGTATGGAGCCGGTGCTGGTGCAAACATGGGTATAAAACTGCTCCTCGCTACGTTTAACAAGAGTGTTGATTTGAGACAGACATGGTCAGAGCCACAGTGCTGCACCCACGCCAAACCATTGTGGCATGCGACACATACATGGAGACCTACTATTATGTTATTACACTCTATTAACCCACATACTCTTACAGTGTAAACTACCTAGACTTACTATTACATGCTCACTGTTGATGTACTGTATGTCATAAACCTCGACAACACAAGTATGATTTCTGTTGGTAGGAAAAACTAAAAGTTTTAAGTTTTAAGCTATAATTTTTGTGTTGCCAAAGATCTCAAATATTGCCTTTTCTCCACTTCTGTTTGTTCAAACAAACTGCAAAGTGATGTTTTTATTACAGGTAAATACATTAAACACTCTGGAGAAAAGTCAACTGCACAATTCAGTATAAAAAATAAATACATTTTATGTTTTTAATGTGACAAAACACTGTTAGAAGAACATCTTTTCTGTGGAAACATATAAGAGGAGACCTTGCTCCAGGGCAAACAATTGTCCCATTTTGTGGCCATGCAAGTCCAATCAAAGTCAAGAAACATATTTTTATTTTTTGTTTACCGCAACAAATCATATAAATAACAAAAACATGCTTTTATTCTAGTCTAATTTTGGTCTGAAAATTACACAGTGCACCATTAATCTGATTTTAACCTAAACCATATGTTGTCGATGAGCGTTATGAAACAGAGTAAAGATGAAAATATATTATGTAATCTGTAAATTTGTCCCATGTGGTGTTAATAATTGTTGAAACAAAGATGTGATGTATTGAAGTTCCATTTTCTTTTTATCAGATTAAATCATTCGAACGTCGTCGCAGCCAGAGAAGTTCCCAAAGGAATGGAGAAACTAATGGGCTCCTCTGAACTCCCTCTTCTGGCGATGGAGTTTTGTCAGGGCGGGGACCTCAGGAAGGTAGTGTGTGAGTTTGTGTGGCTAGAATCCTAATTTCACAAGTGCCCATACAGGCCATCAATTGCGTCAATATCCACGTCTTGTGGTAGCATAAACCCAAGGACCACAACACCAGAAACAAAAACAAAAGATTTTAAAGCCAGACAGATGGTTAGCAGTTTGAGAAGATTCAAAGTCGTGGCAGTTATTGTTTGTCCATTTCTTTCCCATTAAAAAAACAAAACAGATACAAAACATTGCAAAATATGAAAAACTAAGGTGTGTTTTTTTGCAGAAGAAAACCACTTCGATACATATGAACAACATCTTAGTCTGGCGTAAACACATTTACAACTGTTCTTTGTCTTTTTAATACGCACTTATGATGGAAGTTTTTATGCAATGTTCTCCTTTTTAGGCTGGACAAAGACCGTTAAGCTATAATACAATTGGAAGCTCAAAATGTATGTTTTCTCCATCCTTTGCAATAGAGAAAGAAACTAAGCTGGAAACTCAAATCTGTTGCTTATTTTTATTATTAATATTATAACTTTCAGAAATATATTTTGTTCCTCTTTAATCTACCACAAGTTATCTATTGTGTTTTGTGCTTGTCTTTATTAATAAACTATGACATGTAGATGATCCATTTACATTTTGCTCATTGTAAATACAAAAAACAAAAAACACAACTAAAATGGCTGTAGCTGTAATTCAGCCTGAAAAACTACTGCTCAGCTTCATGCCTCCCTTCACCACTGTGCTCTTCCATCATCATAGGCTCAGCTCAGCCTATCAACAGTCAGCCTGCTTTATATAACTCGGCCCTCATTTCCTCATTCAATAGCGTGGTTTTCACAGCCCTCCTCCACCCCAGCAGCACCTTTACTCTCACCACCATCACCAGGTCCAGGCTCATATGATATCTGTTGATATCATATGTATCTCTACTAAATTGTTTTTATTCATCGTCTCGCAAACTGCAGAACTGATAAGCATTGCCGTTTTGATGTAAAATTTAACAAAAGTAAGATTTTTTACTTTACTTTACAATACTACAACATTACATTACTACTATCTTTAACCCAGGGGTCTCAAACTGGCGACCCGGGGGCCAAATGAGACCCTCCAGATGATTTCATGTGCAACCCATGATGATTTCTGATCATTATTAATAATGACCCACCAATCAAATTTATTGTTGTGATGTGACTATAAAACCTCTAAAATGCACTAATATAATGTCCAAATTATTCAAGGGCAGTTGGAACCTGGTTACCCAGTATCACTTGTGTGTGTGTGATATAAAATGTAAAACAATATGCGGACATAATATACGAATATATGCTACATTAGGTTTTAGAAAGCCTAATATGTTTATTTGTACAGAATATAACATAGTGAGTCCTCCTGTGTTTTAAAATGTGGCTCTCGACTAACGCTGACTTTGATTATTTTGGCCCCAGCTCCATTTGAGTTTGAGACCCCTGCTTTAACCCTACATGTTTTACTTGAATCACAGTTTTTGGAGTAACATGAATAAAATCTCTTGAAAGCAGAATTTTGAAAACTGAAGATGTGTCGTCTCTGTTTGAACCCACCTCTGTGACTCATGTTAAGTGTTATTTTGTGTGTGTTTGTGCTTTTTGCAGCATCTAAACGTTCTGGAAAACTGCTGTGGAATGAGGGAGGGAGCTGTGCTGATTCTGCTTCAGGACATCTGTGAGTAAATTGGCTGGATCTTTCCAGCCCCAGTCCACTTTTACGTCATTTGTTTGATAACATTGAAAGGTTGATTGCATGA
Organism: Mugilogobius chulae; assembly: GCA_038363315.1. Classification (NCBI taxonomy): domain Eukaryota; kingdom Metazoa; phylum Chordata; class Actinopteri; order Gobiiformes; family Gobiidae; genus Mugilogobius; species Mugilogobius chulae. Next base: position 41,884,887 of record CM076397.1, read on the forward strand.
CGCACTAAACTAGCAGTGAGTGAGTACTTCCTTGAGCTTGAAATGGTTATAGACTAGTGAGTACTCTGTGACGTCCACTGGTCCTAGGTAGGACACATTAGTCACCATCTTTATTACCATCTTTACTTGTATAATGTGTGTGAGTCTTGGTTGTTTAAACACATCCGCACACATGTGGTATAGATCAAACAGAAAATAACAAAATTCAGTGAAACTGCCTCCCTCTTCCACAAGGATATCTCCTGATAATGGTCAATCCCCTTATGGGGCCCTACAGCACGAGTCAAGGCACAGGCATGTATCATCCACACCCAAAACACATGTACCAATGAAAAGATTGACTTACATCTTAGAATACTGAAATGTTTCTTTCTTCTACAACTTTGCCCAGTTGACAACTTTGAAACCTTTTTCTAAGTGGATCACTTTAGGACAAATAAGGGAATACTCCAAATTATGTGCCTTAAGTTTGCTGTTTGTCCAAATAACCTTGATTATTAACCTTGATTATTATTATTAAAGACGCGATACCTGATTTTATTTATGTCTTAATTACATAAACATTGCACAGTATACAGTATATACTGTACATAGTTAATTTCCTCCAAAGGTTTGCCCCATACACCAAGCATCGAAAAATAAACCCCAAACATTTATATTTATATCTTATTCCAAGAGTGAAAGCAGTATATCACTGTACGCTGTGAATACAGTGTTATTTATTATTGGGGGCCTTCTTTGTCACCCAGGGGAGCTGTGGTTCTTAATACTTTGGAAATGGCTGGTCCAGTGTTTTTCTAATACTGCTTAGTCATGTATAAAACACATTGATAATTTCCTGCTTTATCTACCCACAGCCTCTGCCCTGATGTATCTTCACCAAAAAAGGATCATCCATCGAGATTTAAAACCTGAAAACATTGTGCTCCAGCAGGGTGAAAAGAGAGTGAGTTAAAGACCCAGTGAACCATGTTGTTTTACCAAATCCACCCCAACCACAACAAAGAGGTCATATAAAGGCTTTTTGTCCCCACATGAGCACTCACTGGAGCAGGCACATTAAACCAGCACAATCTGAACGCGCTAAGTGCTGCTCCTAATAGTTAATGTGGAAACCTTCTATTCTAAAACTAATCCTGCACGGAAATGTTTAAAATGTTGTTGTTGGTTTAACTTTCATTACTTATAGTTTACTTCTTTCTTTGTGCTTTACTATGAAAAAATAGCAACCATCACCATGTAGCTATGGGGGTGGGCAATTTGCACTGTTGTTATATTGCCTCCCTGGAAAAAAATACAGTATATGAAGTACTGGTCCTTATGGAAAACAGGTTCAAGATGTTATATAACTATGGTCAGACACATTAAATAAGTTATATGCTGTTTATGTTCTGTTGTGTTTTGTCAGAGGGCACACATATGTTTTATATACATTTATTTTCTTTTGTCTCAGTTGATCCACAAGATTATAGATCTTGGATATGTCAAGGAGCTGGACACAAGCAGTCTGTGCATCTCATTTGTGGGAACACTGCAGTACTTAGTAAGTGAAGCAATAACAGTAATATTATTATTAACAATTTAGAAAAGATACGAACATGTGTATATGTGTGTGTTCTATTTTAGGCTCCTGAGCTCATAGAGAGGCAGAAATACACCTACACAGTGGACTATTGGAGTTTTGGAACATTGGTGTTTGAGTGCATCACAGGATTTCGTCCCTTTTTACCAACTTGGCAGCCTGTTCCTTGGTAGAAGCATGTTAAGCTTTATCTACTTTGTAGGTTTTCCATTATATAAACTTTAGTTCAGCATATTTGATTGAAAGTACCTCAATATTTTTGCATGATTAGATTTCAACATGCCATGTGCAAATGTAAACAATAGTTTCAATCAAAGACAGAATACCAGGATGTGCAAGCTTTGCCAATGTCAATGGGCGTTAAAAAAGTTTCCAGGTTTTTATTGGCTTAGACAGTTCCCAGGTTATCATGTTTGACTTTGATATAATGCTTCACACCATTGTACAAACATATTCCTCAAAATGTTCTTGTCTCAGGCACAACAAAGTCAGGCATAAGCAAGATGACGACATAGTTGTCCAGGAGGACCTTTCAGGAGAGGTACGCTTCTATAAGCACCTGCCACAGCCCAATAATCTCAACAGGTAAACCTTCTATACATTAAAAAACAGAGTAAAAATTGATGTTGGTTTCAAGATTTTTTTATATTTGACAGTATGTTATTGGAAAAACTGGAGAGGTGGCTGAAGCTGATGCTCAAGTGGTCTCCACAAGAGAGAGGAAAAGATAAAAATTCTACTCCGAGTGACTGTTTTTCTCAGCTAGAGCTCATTTTGAAACTCAAGGTTTGAGATGGTTTGCTAAAATCAAGGTTTAAGGTTTGGTGGCACAGTATACTCAACTCTTCTCCGTTTGTCCAGTTGGTTCATGTCCTGAACATGATGACAACACAAACACTTGTTTATTCTGTGTCGGTGAACGAAACAGTGGCTGACCTGCAGAAAAGAATTGAAAAAGATTCTAACATCCCTGTGGCCAATCAGGAGCTGCTGCTGGAGGCCGGACTGGCCCTAGAGCCACAAGGACTGGCCCTGCAGTGTGCTGTGGACTACACCGTAATGTCAACCTTCACAAACTAAAACAAGTATATAGTGTGGTAATACTGTGGCACATCTAAAACTTCTTTTGATTTTAGGAAATAGATGGGCGAAGAATTGATTTCCCAATGGTTTTCCTTTTTGATCGGTCATCTTGTAACTATGAACCTCAATTTACTCCACGGCCTCTTCCTGAAAACATACGCTTTGTCCGTAAGTATTTTTTAAATCCATTTTTTTATATTAACTAGCAAGCTTATTCATATTAATCAATAAAAATAAACTACTGTCAAAAACGTGGCATTAGTTTACTAAGTCAAGAAACTAAAGTGATGAAACAAACATTTAGTTATAAAAGGTTTTCTCACTTTCTTTTTTTCTTGGTAGAAAATGACCCCAGTCACATTTTGCAATACAGTCCACTGAGGAGGACTTGTGGCCAGGCTTGGCACACAATCCGCTGTTTGAAAGAAGACTGGCAAAGGCTGCAGCAAGGCCAGAAAGCAGCTATGTATGTTATAGAAAGGTTCATTCACATATTGTATATTTATGAAGAGCACACTGTTTAGGTAACTGTATTATTTGTTATTATTTTACTTTTAGCATGAGTCTTTTGCGACACAATTCGTCTTTATCCAAGCAGAAGATTGAAATGGTGTCGATGCACCAGAGGCTCACGGCCAAGCTCGACTTCTTCACAACCAGCCTTCACATTGACATGGACAAGTACCAGGAGCAGACTGCCACAGGCATTGGTACGTTTGTCAGAAATAAAAACCATTCAAGCTTGTTCAAGAAGGCAAAATCTACATTTTTTTATATTATTATGTAAATATATCACATATTATTGCATAAAATCAGTTTAAGGCAGTCTAGACATAAGCAGATGTACAATATTTAGCACATTCCTGATGATTTTCTGTCTTATCAACTAAATGTTCTCAAAAATTACGGACACAGTCACTATTTTTAGTAGTAAGTTTGAGTAACAATTTGGAGCTGATTAACAATTCAGCTATCCTGTCAATGTGTAGGGCTTACATCACTTTATCCTAATGGTGCAATACACAAACACAAAACCCAGGCAAGTAATACCTTGTGTGCTTTTCTAAGTAAAATAAACACATATTTTATGATTTTAGCATCAGAGAAACTCCTTTGTGTTTGGAGGGAGATGGAGCAGACTGCCAACAGCTGTGCTCAGGTATGTTTCCAAAAATATTACAGTTTTTCTTGTTTTGATACAGTTCTCCATTCTGAAAATCAAACGGGTCACACAGAAACCCAGAGCTTCAGTTTTGCAAAACTAAATTTAGGCTCAAGCTAAATTAAGTTTTACACTCAAAACAGTTAAAATTTCCTCTCAGAAGTACGTTTTACCTTCAAAACTCTCACACACTCCTCAGATGTTCTTATGTGTTTTATCATTCATTTGATTTTACAGCTCAGAAGCTTTAGTTTTGATCTCAGAGACAAAGTGACCAAAGACTCATTTCAGTTTGATTCACACTTCACACAAATGAATCTGGATGAGTCTGGATGAATTGTGTTTGTAAATTGGGCATATTTGCACAAGGAAAATTTTGATAAAAACATATACATTTAATTCATACAAAATATACATATTTTTTTCAGATATTCACACTTTGTTGACAATAGTTGAGAGGTGTCAGACAGAAGAGAAAATACATCCACACTTTGCAACACACAATGTCTGTGTGACAAGCCAATTATATCAACATCACACTGGAAATATAGTTAGTTTATATTTGATGCATTCCTACAGTCTGTGTTTTCTGCTCAGACATTGTCCTGTTTGATTCAGATTATTTTGTTGTTTGATCTTCACTGCTCATGTGATTTTGGATTTTGCTGTGGTGTGTGATAGAGCTGTACTCGATATATGGGTATCGAGATATACATATAATGACAAGCTTGTTGGCAATATGCCTATCGAGACAGGGAGTTGTATCGAGCATCAGGATACATAAACTCATCATAAATTTCACATTTATGAACTTGGACTGCTGCTGTAAGGCTAAAACTATTGAGCTGTAAAATGACTTATTCAGAGAACATCTGTATTATTCTACATAATCAAAGTTCCATTCTTAACATTATTTTTAAGGAGGGATGTACTCAAAAACAAGTTAAAAACTTTTTCCAGCTAGTATACAATATTATTCTACTTTTTCTCATTTTGGTCAGTAAAATATGTTTTGATACGTATCGTGTTGAGAGTATTGTATTGAGATAAACATGTATTGTGATACGTATCGTAACCCTTGTATCAAAATTTGCATTGTATCGGAGGCAATACTAATCTACAAACCAGTGTGTGAGTTTGTAGATAAAAACAAACAGTGTTATGACAAAAGTCCTTTACCACCAGGTCTGTAGTGTTAGTGAAACAAACTAAACTCACTGAAAGCTGTTGTGAGAAAGAATCTGAGAACTGTGTGAATGAAAAATGCTACAAATATTCGGACTACTTTTTTCTTTATTCAGATAAAAGTTTGAATCAAGTGATCAAACTAACACAAGTTTAAAAATAAAGCGATTTAGAAAAACTGTAGCTTTAGTTAAAAAAAAGACACAAACTTTTTAACATTTTCCAGGCCAAAGTGAGTGAACTTGAAGAAGAGATGATGCATCTCCAACCCGACATTGTTGATGTGCAGAGACAGCCCTGGAGGAGTGGAGAGGCTCTGGATACACTGTAAGTCTGAGCAGGTCAAATCAACAGCTTGACAAATCACTGTGCTGTGTCTTTCTTCTCTTCATTTACAGTGAAGGAAAAGCAATGGAGATGTTCCGCAAGCTCAGAGAAAAGCCAAGAGGTGTGTACTCAAGACACAAGACAGTGTGTAGTGCAATACCAGCTGTATCTGCAAGTGCATCAGTAAACTGTTTCCCTCTTTTTCAGACCAAAGATGTTCAGGCGATAGTCATGAAGTGGTACGTCTGGTTGTCCAGGCGGTGCAGTTTTTTGAGAAGAAGGTCAGAGACTTCTATACGCATCTCAGGTACAGATCTATTACAAAATGACGGAATTACATAATATAGCATAATGCCGTATATACACAATAAAGTCTCACTTCATCAAAAACATTGGCGTTTACTCAAGAAACATACTTTTCTGAAACCGCAAACAATTCATTTTAATTTCGTTTTAATTAATAATTAATAACATTCTACTGGCCGATAATATTTAAAGGTAATGTGATACGCAGAGTTGACTCCAGTGAGGTTTTAACCATATAAGAATCCTGTTTCTTCATCAAAAATATGCCCAAACTTCTTTTATTCACAAATGTTTGAGTAATCCTACTGTCTCTATCTGCAAAGCTCAAAATGTTTTGTTCCACCTTGTGATGTCATTACAAGAGCATTTTTAACATTAACAGCCATTTTAGTCTTAATTGAACTGATTTTAATAAAAATTGTTATGTTGAGTTGTCGTTGTTTTGAATAGTTGATTTGTTCATTTGAGATTACTACAAAACGGAGACAAAATTACAAAAAAAATCAAGCAGTTTCAACAAGGCTAAAACATGAGTTGTAGCTGCAAAATTAGGCAAATTTAAGACCAAAATGATTCATATTACTCTGGATTAAAGTGTGTGGAGTTTAAAAACTCAGTATAGTGGTAACTCTTAATGACATCACAAGGTGAAACAGCATTTGTTCAGATTGACAAAAAGAATCGAGTTTATAGAATACGCAAGCTATTAGTGTAGCGCTAAAGCCTGGCAATACAAAAATCAACAGCATCCATGCATGAGTCAATTACTGATTTACATATGCTATTGTTTATTACTAAATACTAAGAAAAAACACAATATGTTTTATTTAACTGTGTTTCACTAACTATCAATGGCACTTTTAAGTAAGTAAGCAAGAAACACTCTCCTTCGCAGAGTGTGTCAAAACTGCTTAACGCAGGGCTACAAGTTGTTTATTGCGCTTATACCATGGCTACAAACTCATTTAGTTCGCCTGTGACTCTTAAAATGTTCCTTATGGTCTGAAAAAGTCTTAAGTTTTTTCTGTGTTTTAAGCAAAGCTAGTTCCCTCACAGCAGTACCTAGCTTAGGTATTCTCGCTGACCGTGGTATAAATTTACATAATGTTGAAGCTGATCATTGGTATACCGTTTGAAATCCAGCGTTTTGTCTTGTCTTGCAGCAAAACAGCCTTGTGTCGAAAACGCGTGATGGAGCTGCTGCCCAAAGTGGAGGAGGTGGTGCAGAAGATGGTGGAGAGCGAGCAGATCCTCATGAGTCTACAGGAGAAACGACAGCGGGAGCTTTGGAACCTGCTCAAAGTGGCCTGTGTGAGGATCACCATGGCAACACAACACAAAACATATACTCAACAAAATATAAACGCAACACTTTTGTTTTTGCTCCCATTTTTCATGAGATGGACTTGAAGATCTAAAATTCATTCATTCAATATTACCATTTCTCTCAAACATTGTTCACAAATCTGTCTAAATGTGTGATAGTGAGCACTTCTGCTTTGCTGAGATAATCCATCCCACCTCACAGGTGTGCCACATCAAGATGCTGATCTGACATCATGATTAGTGCACAGGTGTACCTTATACTGCCCACTATAAAAGGCCACCCTGAAATGTGCAGTTTTGTCTCACAGCAAAATGCCACAGATGCCACAAGCATTGAGGGAGCGTGCAATTGGCATGCTGACAGCAGGAATGTCAACCAGATCTGTTGCTCGTGCATTGAATGTTCATTTCTCCACCATAAGCCGTCTCCAAAGGCGTTTCAGAGAATATGAAAATGTCCCAGTTCTTGCATGGCCAGCATACTCACCGGACATGTCACCCATTGAACATGTTTGGGATGTGCTTGACCGGCGTATACAACAGCGTGCACCAGTTCCCACTAATATCCAGCAACTTCGCACAGCCATTGAAGAGGAGTGGACCAACATTCCACAGGCCACAATAGACAATCTGATAAACTCTATGCGAAGAAGATGTGTTGCACTGCATGAGGCAAATGGTGGTCACACCAGATACTGACTGGTTCTGAGTCCCCAGACCGCCAATAAAGCAAAAACAAAATGCACATTTCAGGGTGGCCTTTTATTGTGGGCAGTATAAGGTACACCTGTGCACTAATCATGATGTCAGATCAGCATCTTGATGTGGCACACCTGTGAGGTGGGATGGATTATCTCAGCAAAGCAGAAGTGCTCACTATCACACATTTAGACAGATTTGTGAACAATGTTGAGAGAAATGGTAATATTGTGTATCTGGAATGAATTTTAGATCTTTAAGTCCATCTCATGAAAATGGGAGCAAAAACAAAAGTGTTGCGTTTATATTTTTTGTTGAGTATACATTTCAATAGTCCTTGTCACACACTGGACAATTTAACAAGTAAAATACATGTTTTTTTTTTTTTTCAGTTCAGTCTATGCGCATAAATTGCCTTTATATATGGCTAGTTTTTATTAACATGTCAAATAGGTTTATAAAACGAACTACTAAATCTGGACCACAAATCTTCATCTTTATTTATGCAAAAACATGCTCTTTTTTAGTTGATAAGAAACTTTAGTTTGTATGTGAGGTCTCTTTGAAATGACAATTCAAAGTGTGCATTTAATTCTGAGGAACCGCTAAATGTGGTACACAATATGACAACAGTTTTAGATTAGGTTTACTCTAATCTAATCAAGACCTAAATCAAGTAAAGTCAGTTTCTTTTACTTTACTTGTTTCTTATTCATTATTTTATATTTTTCACGTATTTATTGCATACTGTATTTATTTATTTATTTGTTGAAAACATAAAAAAAGAATTTCATCTGTGTAATAAATAAATGAATAAAGAAAGAAAGAAAGAAAGAAAGAAACAGCTGAAATACTGCTCATTTATAATGTGACAACATGCCCTACATCTTTCATAAATCCTCTAATATTCAAGCTATTTTGCACATTTTAATCTAAAGTATAGAATTTTTAATTTGTTAACACTGAAAATATTTTGTATATGTTTGTGTGCAGAGTAAAGTTCGCAGTCCTGTGAGTGGAAGTCCAGAAGGTTTACGTGCTTCTGTCCCACATGTAGTAACTCCAAAACACAGCCTTCAGCAACTGTAAGTCTAATTTAATCATTTACATAAAACTATCACTTAGTATTAATGTGCAATTGTTAATAAAGGTGGATGAAGTACGAGCATGTTCATTTGTTATGATGTTACTTGTATGTACGTGATTGTATTCTGTCTGCAGGGATGAGTCTCTTGTGGAGGAAAGCAGAACCTTCGAAAGTCGGCTTCAAAGTTTGCTTCAAGACACAATGCAGGAGTCTGACAACAGTGTGGAGGTATGCTCTTCATTCTTGTTCTTGATCTAATTTACAACATTTAATAACATTTGTTCTAAAAACTCTACTTTCTAGCAGTTAGATACTGAAGCCAGAAATTGTACTTGAGTAAGAGTAAAGTTACTTCTAAATATTACTCAAGTTAAAGTAAAAAGTAGATATACTTTTAATTAAAGTTGGCGTAACTAATCTTTTTAGTTGTAAATTGCTAAACTTTGATTTGTCCATGAAAAAGTATGACAAATGTAGTACAAAAATTAGACAACTGAGTATTGTCTGAATTGAATAATGAAGAATTTTAGTTCTGAGGAGATGAATGCAGTGCTCTGGTTGGCTGAGTTTGGGTGGGTCACTTCAGTTTCACTTTGTTGTTTGTAAAAAGAAGTTTAGAAGCCTTAATTACAATCAAAATGAGTACATGTCAATATTAATCATGTGTCAAAGGATTTATGAAAGGAAGTGTCAGATTTAAATCCTTAATCGTGTTTGCGGTGTGAAAATCAGCTACTGCATCTTTAACCAGAAAAATCCCACTTAAGTCCTGGGGCAGACATTCATGGCATGTTTTCAGTTGTAAAGAAATGGGAGCACCCGAAGAAAACCTACGCAGACACAGGGACAACATGCAAACTCCACACAGAAAGGACCCAGAATTGAACCCAAAACCTTCTTGCTATGAGGCCAGAACACTAACTTCTCTGCCACGTGTCACCCATATATGATTGTAAAACAAAACATTAAAAAATTCCTTGAATTTTTTTAAAGAATGGACTCCAAAATGCAGAAAACTAAAGCATATTTGAAGGCAAAGCACAAAAACACAGATGCTCAAATCATTTCATATTGTCAACATATTTTGTCATTAAAATGTACTCTGCTTCCTGATCAGATGATGCAGGAATGGTCATGGCTGCAAGAGGAACAGAGCCTCTCCAGCGATCTGTCATGACGAGTGGAGGTTGTGCTGAACTCTGCTGCCTCTTTGTGGACACTATGTGAACCTGAATTTATGGATTTTGTACAATGACTTTGGTGGTTATGTGTTACATTAAGACGCACATCTTGTTTTATGCAAATGCTGCGTGTTGGCTGATATATCGGGAAACTATTTGCTGATATTTTGTGTTAGACCATACAGCTGACCTAAGAAAATATTACGCTCAGTTCTACTATTCGGGTAATTGTAATTGGGCCTTGCATGTTGGCATAGCGTTTCAACCATAGAATACACAAAACTGTAAATGTATTGTAACTGTTACATGAGCAGGAAAACATAATGGTTAATCTCCATCACAGATCTATGTGGATTTTGTACTTTAAATTATGTAAATACTTAATGTTTTAAGCATTTGCGTCTGTATATTACAGTAAAATATATTTTATCCAAATTGTACTGTTTATAGCTTTTGTTAAATATGAAACAATAAGCAGTGGGTTGACATTCTTTATTGTCAGAATGAGAAGTTAAATACTGACTTTTTTTTTTCTTCAAGCACAGCACAAATGAACTGTAATGCCACAGTCGAGTGATAGACACTGGATACATGCAAAAGAGTACCTCACCAAACAAGTTCAAAAAACAATTTTGCTGGTAAAGTCCAACAGCATAAAACGTAGAGGTAAGAAGCGCTATGGCGACTCTGATCACTTTTGTTAGTAATTACCAAGCATCATTATACCATTTCTGTCCTATTGAAAGTAACACTGAGGTTACAAGAAAAGCATGCAAAACAACATCTAGAAGTGCATATAACGTATTAAAAAGTTTAAAATGTAGAAATGAGCTGAGCAGTAATAAGGTGCTTCATGTCTGACTTCATAATGAAAGAAATGAAAAGTGCACTTTAATACATTTGGGTAGGTTTAAACAGTTGGTACGGCTTGATTTCTCTTATAAATATATGAAACTGTATTGCTGGCAAAATTGTACATCTGAAAACCATTTCAAATAACGCTTTAGTTCAAAATTACAGTACAAATGGTCTTTGAGGTGGAAGAATTAAGGCCAAAATTGTAAGTGACAGGATGAAAGTTTATGACTTGGGGTTAGAGCTACCACCTCAGAGGAAAGGCATGTCGCTGGACCTTTCCTTTATGCCTCTATGTCAAAGCCCAGGCCAATCTTGTGTCCACCACCATTCACATTCTTCCCATCAATTAGAGCTGACAGAGTGAGCTTCACCCCTGCAAAGAGAAGAGAAGAAAGAGTCACTTAGTTAATCTTGACAGCTAAAGATCTCTCGTTTTAAATTAAAAATAAATCGAGGCTAACCTGGCCTAAGTGTTTGTGTGTATCCAACCCCAAGAAGGCAGGTATTATTAACTTTAGCCTATAAATAGAAAAAAATGCTTATAACTTATTAAAAGTGAAATGTGGTAATTACAAAATTTTATTAAAAAGATCAAATACAAAATGAGTTACTTACGGAAAGGGAAGCATCCTTATCCAGTTGGTATTTTGCACCAATACCAAAGCGTGTGTTGTTGCTGCCAGCGGTCCAGGCCAAGTTAACAGCCGTCTCCAAGTTACTGTTCACTTTCTGGTATATTGAACCGGCAAACTCTGTGCCATCGTTACTAAAGAAAACACAACATGTTTGTTTTTATCTAGCACAAAAATATTTGTCATAAAAAAGAAGCGTCTTACACATTGGTGTGCAGCTGAAAGTCACCAGCCTTGTATCCAATAGCAAAGTTGTTCTGGGTCAGTATAGATTTGGCAGTGTCAAAGGCGATCTGGTATCCAGCCAGCCACCCCTCATAGCCCAACACAGCAGCTGCATGAACTGTGGGTCCCGCCATGTCAAAGTCGAGGTCACACCCAGCGTTAATGAAGTCACGTTTGTATGCACTCTTCAGTTTGGCACTTTTCTTCCTACAAGTAAAACATAAAGTTTTCTCTTGTTCTGTGTGCATCACAAAGACATAGCAGACTAGTTATGCCTAATAACAGCAGTATAGTATATAAAGATGTAATAAATGAATACTCAATATGTTTTTATTACCCAAATAACTTGGCTTACCCAGTATTAGGCACAAAGGATGTGTCCAAACCAAGCTTCAAACCTTTAGTCAGCTAGATAAACAAAGAAAGTGTGTTACTGATAATTAAACATAACTGCAACTATTATTATAGCATTGCCTTTTTTAAACCCCTACATTTGTACACTTTTACTTATACTGAAAAATGTAAAACCGATGGATATTCATTTGAAACATTCATTCTGACGGGCCAAAGAAACATTGAATTTGAAAATATAAAAGGCTCTAAAATCTTCAGAGCTGAGCTGACCTGATCCTCCATTGTGATTTCGGTGGTGAGAGTGTTGTCTGTGTTCCATTTCTGGTTGAAGCTGAGGCCCAGCTCACTCAGCTTGTACTTGGTTTCCAGGTGACCGCCAGACTTTCCTGTGTCAGTGTTACTTGAACCAGAAGTGGCAAACTCCTGAAGACAAAAACAATAATAAATTAATACAAAAAATACAAAAATACTTTTTTCATTCATTTTCTACCGCTTAATCCCGTTAGGGGTCGCAGGTGACTGGAGCCTATCCCAGTGACTTTGGGCCTTAGGCGGGGAACACCCTGGACAGTGGCCAACTTGCCGCAGGGTTAGACAGACAACCATTCACTCTCATTCACTCACTAAGGGAAATTTACAGTGATGCCCAATTAACCTAAACATGCATGTTTTTGGAGGTGGGAGGAAACCGGAGTACCCGGAGAAAACCCACGGTGACACGGGGAGAACATGCAAACTCCACCCAGAGAATCGTGAGATGTTGATGTGGTCCCACCCGGGAGTCGAACCCACGACCTCCTTATTGGGAAGCCAGAGCTCTAACCACTTGGCTACCGTGCACCCCACACAAAAATACTTAAATAAGTAATTGTGGCATTTAAGTCACACTGGAAAAATGCACAGTGTTCATGTGATGTCTTAAAGGAGCTCTACTGTATTATGTAAAATCCACTTTTCTGACTTTTTATCCATGTTACGACAGTGTTTTCTCAACATCAGTTTACCTAAAGTTGTGATTAAACTGATTCCTGCATGTTTGAGTAATATTGGATTGTCCTGCAGCTGATGGTCTAGCGCTCAGAAAATCCATGGTTTCACCTACCACCTATCCCTGCCCACTTGTCTGTATTTAGTTGTGATTAGTCAAAACAATCAGATTCCGAGTACAACATATGGGTTCACAATTGTCGCTTTCACATTTCACCACTCCAAAATTTGTAAATCAAAATTTGTTGATTACTAAAGTTATGTTTTGCATTAAAGACGCGGAACTTATTAGTTCTGCAGTTGTGAAAAGAATTCAATGGACCTGTTTCTATTTCTAAGCTGTTCTAGCTGTTTAACAGAATGGAAATTACTGATCTACATATGGCATAGTTTTTTACTAAATACACAGAAAAAACACATCTAAATCATAATGATCATCTAAAAGGCAGACTACGTAACTTCTGATGAGAATGTGTAGTTTTCAAGGCTGCTTTGTAAAATCACAAACCACATTTGATGCAAGAGAGAAACCTTTAATACTATAAAAAGATTCACCATACCAACAAAAAACGTTATGTAGTGGACTTTAAATAATTTCATGCAAAAAATTCTATATTGTGAATGTTATATGAGGAATGATAATGTTATATGATAATTCTGCACTTTTTAAACAATTTTTTATGTTACATTTAGCTGATAAACCTCGTTTATGCCCAATGATAAAACTCTAATTTGATTTAATTACACAATTTAAAGACATTTTTTATTACATTTTTGTTGTGCCAGAGTATTTTTTTCAAGATATACCCAGAAAAACAGGGTATGCTGCTTAAGTCAATACCACCATGACCAGAAAACTTAATGAGTAGATTTCTGTTTTTGTGGCTATAAATGGTGGTTTAATCAAAAGGAATTAAATCACTTATTAGCAGTAACATTAATTAATTAAAATGTTTGAATAAGCTGATGTGGGTTGCTATTATCTAAAAAACGTTTTTGCCGTATATTTAGGAACATTTGTATTATGGAAAAGGATAATTTTGTTCATTGTAAAACACAAATTTGGTCAAATTTAATATGTTGGAAAGTGGCTTCAGGACATCTTTGAACCCTCCATGTTTTACACAGAATTAGAATTTTTTACAAGCAGGTGGGCAGAGATAGGTGTCAGGTAACAAAAAACAAAATTTTCTGTGCATCTGAGCATCAGCTGCTTCAGAATACTTAATACAGAAGACTTAAACATGCATGAATCAATCCAAATACAACTTTGCGTAAACTAATTATGAGAGAACACTGTTACAACATGATTACAAAGTCAGAAAAGTGGATTTAACATGATAAATAAAAAACTGTTGAAAAGATATCGGATTCATGCAGTTTACCTAGAAAACCCACAATATTCAAAATGTATTATCACTAAAACAAATACACAAGGAAAGAAAAAATATCTTTGTTGTGTGTCATTGTTTTTGTGTAGAATTCAATGCCTTCAAAGCCTTAAATTTAACAAAAGCTTAATCATTCTTACCATCTGAAAGCACATCCCAACAGAAGCAGAAAAAGACAAAAGACAGAGAGTTAGCCTGAACTTTCAATGTGATGCTGCAAGAACCTAAAACTTCAGAGAAAGCTGGTGTTGGTCAGGGAATTTGAATAAACACTCATGTATCACACATTGTATTTTTTTTTTTTTCGTACTGAGTCTACAAGAAAACATAGAGCTAAGCATATTTACTCAAGTGTCGGACCCACTTTTGTGGCAAATGAAGCAGAAAACATGAATTGTGGCATTAAGTTGTATGAAAAGCATGAAATGTTGTGGTATTTTTGTATTACTTACAACACCGTTCTTGGACTTTGTCTTGACATCCAGCTTCAGGACTCCATAGCCTGAACACAAAAGTCAGTGAGAAAAAACTATAAGAAAGGCTCAAAACTGATCATTTTGCATAAACTGTTAAGCGTAACTCACCAAACCCCTTATTGAAGATATCTTTTGCGGATTTACCCAGGTCTGAGTATGCAGGTGGGACGGCCATACTTCCTAAAGAAGAGTTGGTAAAATCAATTTCTCACTTCTTTTGAAACTAAAAGTAATCACAGTGCTTTTATGATTTTATGTTTGATTTAAATGCATGACCAAATCACAGCAAAAATATTTGAAAAATTTGAAATTTAATGTTGCACTTCTGAGCAAATATTTAAACAGAAAGATAATTTCATTCTTTATGTGCATTTAGGCCAGGCAGTGCTTTTTTTCAAAAGTATATACTTCCATTCATGAGAATCACTAACATTGTGGATGGTGGTGGTCTTCTCCCACACAAATTTGGCAACATGCAGCTGATAAGCAACTGACAAACTATTAATGAGAGTAGAAGTGTATATTTTGGAAATAAAGAGTATCAAATTGGAAGCAATTGACAGCTGCAGCACAGTAAAAGAAGCTGACTACTGCAAATCTCTGCAGTGCACCATGCCAGTCGACTTGAAGCTGAAAATGATGCAGTCAACTCTGAGGTCCTCGTGCCCTCACTCACCATGCGTCTTTGGTGCGTGGTGCTGACATGTTTTACACCCGTCTTTGCTCTTTGATTGCTTCACTTGTTCTGTCTGGTCCAAAGGCACCACGGGTATTGCAGGTACTACAGCAGGTACTACAGCAGGTACTACTGCAGGTACTGCTGCAGACACAGGAGTCGGCACCGCACTCTTCACTTGTTTCTCTGCCATGACTTCATAAAGGGACAGTGGATATATGTATAACGGTTCAAAAATAAAAATACAACTTTGCAATTAAATTATGTTTGATTTGAATATTTGCAGTTTACTATTTTGAAGTGAGACAGAATTAGGTACAAAATATAGGCCAAGACATGAAAATATAAAATATAAATACATTTCAATGCTCTTGAAAAACACATTTGTAGAATGTAGATGTAAACACGTGATTTCTGTAAAGCTAAACGATGTCCCTGGCACACTCACAGGCTTGTTTGTGTTATGTTCACCTCACCACCAGGCCTGGCCTATATTTAGCCCAGGTGAATATGACACTAATATGTGAAACAAGCTAATAGAAATAAAACAGAATATGATCTATATTTAGTGTTCAACAATGTATTCATAAATCACATTCAAAACACACATTTTCAATAGAATGCAAATTTTAGAGAAGACACAGTGGGCAGTGTGGTACTTTTGTCCACTGTAAATCGGGCTTAGCTGTCATCAGGTGCAAAAGTGAGGCTCAAAGGTCAAATACCTGCTATTAACACAAAGAATAGCTTACACATGGGACACAGCAGTGTTAAAAATATATAATTCATTTCAGAATACTGAATACAAGCAGTATTTTGTACTGTATTCAGTCACTAAGTCAAATTGAATTACTATATTTCGAATACTATCTGGTGAATTACTTTATATTTATTGTGAAACAACATGACATTTGACTCAAACAGCTTTTGATTTCTGATTCACAGTTCGATTTGCCATTGTTTAAAAAATAAGAAAACATTTATCACTGATTAGAGAAAGAAATACTGCACATGTGCTCACTATTAGAGCTGTAAAAAAGTACTAATAAACCCTAAATTGTCTATTGATTGAAATACCAAAAATGTATTCCTCAGATTAAAAAAAGTAACTGTATTTTGAATACCTTCAAACGAATAAGTAAATATACAGTATCTACAGTTACTCTAGTATTCTAAATATAGATTTTCAGTAGAAGTATTTAAAGGATTTATGTAGGTTTTAGCAAGTCAAATGTCTTCTGATCTTTAATGCCAAAAAAATAAAAATAAAAAAAAACTGGAGCCATTTCGTTGGCAGCAGAATGATTTTTCTTGCAGAAAATTAACCCTGTTAGTTTCTTAGTTGATTAATCGGTCAATGTGGTCTTAGTCTACCAAAAAATGTATTAGTCGACCAATTATTTAATTAAATGATGAATAGTACAAAAAGGAGTGAAATAGCTGACCAAAAAGTGATATAATCTGACCCTGTTGATATAGGCACACTGTTTTCTATTCATGTTCTGTATTAACTTTTGTTTTTGCATGAATTTAGCATTTTTAGTCTACTTAAGCACAGTTTTGCCAAGTCCCATTTTCACTCAAAAGTCTGGGAATATTGCCACAAATGAAAAATGTCCCGATAAAAATCTTGACCCTGTGTAAAAAGCTTAATTATGTTTAGGTATTTATGGGGGGAAAAAAACAAAACAATTTTTAGCAGAAACCCTGATTTAGTTACTTCCCAACACTGAACACAAGTCAGAAAACATGCATGCTTTATATCTGAATCTGCTTAGCTATCAATAAAAGAAGATTTGATTAAAAATTCTGAAATAGACACTTTTATATAGCCTGTACAGATTTTTTTTTTTTTAACAGAGGCGGTGACAACAGTGTCCAATCGCTTTTCCACCTCCCAAAGCAGCATGTGTGGTAGGCCTGCACCATGAGGTATGTCTGTGTGCTAGATAAGGTCAAGCGCAGTCAAGTTACAGACAGACAATATATAACTTGAATGTTTGGAAAGAAAGTGTGAATGGATTTAAGGCTACAAAAAAAACACATTTCCTACTTCTGAAATAGATGCTGTAGGTTATTTATTATAATATTGCACATTGACCAACAGACAACGATGTCTTCAAAACAGAATTGAACAGTCTGATAAGGATAATTGTTTAGGTTTTATGGCTTCATGTCGCACAGATGGACCTTGTCCCTTTCTCCTATAGTTCAAGCTCCACTATTTCCATTGTTCCAGCAGCGTGATCATTTAAACACTGTATGGCAAAACTTTTTTTTATTCACTTGTTTTTGTTTCAGATACTTTCATTGCCAGAATAGACCTCCAATATGAGCTGCAAGTAAATAATCTTTTAGCTATAGTGCAAAGGCAAATTATAAGTTAAGTGTGTGTTATTATTAATAAATATAAAACTTTATATTTTGATTTACGGCAGCTATCTTGGTTTCTATGTGTTTCAGATAAAATGATCAATTTGAGCTGTAAAAAAAGAAAACATTCTTGGTGGACTAAAGACATGCCCTGTCAGTCTAATTATTGACTAAAAGAGGGCTACTCTATGATCTGAGTCCTGACAATATCTGATCCAAACACAGCACTCAAAAAGATTAGTTTATGCAAAAGCATATGTTAAAGTAATAGTTTAGATGCTGTGTTATCAAAATCCGTATAATCTAAATACAAGAATTAACCCACTAATACAAATTTTGGTCGACTAAAACTACTAAGTCCGATTAATCGTCCAAACAACTATTATTGCAGCCCTACCTACAATAAAGAAAGAAAGTGCTCTAAACACTGTTAAAAATGTAAACATGATGATTTATGTCTCAACACAATTGAACTATTTGATATTTTACAAGACAAACAACAGCTGAGAAACTAAAAGAGAAAATTAGCTGTAAACTGTCCAATTGCTCTGTGTTGTTCTGACAGGGTCCTGAAGGCTGCATGATAGGGTCCACATGTGGTTAGCTCAAAAGCAGCTTAAACACCTTCGTAAACACATGACCATATAACACATCATGAATTTAGTTGGTGATCTTTACCTGTTTTTGGGACGGAGTGTGCAGACTTTGCAGTATTGCTCCGAGCAGCGGGACACAGCGCAAGGGAGGCTCACAGACAAACACCACCAGCGTCAGCGTCACTAGAGGGCGGGGCGGGTGCGCTAAACTCTACTAGAGAGATTCTTGTCATGGTAACCTAGTTCTAGCAGCTTTGTTGTGTTGGAAAATTCTACAAAAGACTTTTTCCTTAAATTCTTTGATGATAAGATTTTGTATGTTCTTTACCAAACTAATGTGAAAAATATAGTTTATGAAGTGCACCCTCATATAGTTTCTGCATGCTCTTTGCACGAAACTTCAGTTGGCTTGTGTACGTTCAAAAAAGCTAACTTCTGTACATACGACCATTTCCTGTTAGCGTTAGCATTGAGACACAATCATGTCTCTTTTAAACACTGCTGAAAGATTCCTCTAAGATGTAAAGTCTTTAACGTGTTTTCTGTAACATTCACCACAACTTGTCTGTTCTAAAAAGTATTTATTCGTTTTAAACTGATGTAGTGAAAACCTCATTGAAAAGAATTGAACAGGAAATGGATGTATGTACAGAATGTATTATTTTGAACCAAAACAAGCCAAAACTGCATAGAGTCAATGGTGAAATTTGTGTTTTGTATTATTCAAGTCACAATATTCTTACATGTGTGTGAATTTATTTCCTTTAAACTACAAATTTGACTATTTTGTTTTTACATTATTGTCATTTACAATTTTGCTGCCTCTCCACTCGCAAGATGGCCGCCACAACTGCCACGGCAACAGAACCCAATCTCTCTCTAGTTTTTTAGTTAAAAGGGCGACATTAGAAACGATGCTTTTTTACAGTTTTATGAATGTTATTATATTTATGTTATATTTGCTAAAGACCCCAATTTCACGTAAAAGAAAACAAAAACATACAGAACCTACTGAAGGTGAAAAAAAAAAAAAAGATTTGTAGGCTGTGGTACAAATGTTCATTTATCAGATAGACTTTGCTGAATGTTTTTGTTAACATTCAGAAATTCGAATTTTTAGTTACATATATTGCTCACATATTAAGTTCAAATACTTAGCTAACATTAATGCTATAACTTAAAACAATTTTATGTTCAGATTTCCAGTGAAAATTCACTTCTTAGCCACACGGGGCACTGCTTCACAACATTTCTTCCTTTTTAATCTTCTTTATTAACAAATGGTTTGTTTACTTACACAACAATTAGCCAGCCCATTGCATCTGCGGCAAAAAAAACCCAACCCCATTTATGCTTGACATTAACTACATTTGTTAAAATTATAACTTCGTGTGATCAAGCGAAGCTCATATCTAGCAGCTCTGGTCGCCATGGTGAAGCACAACAAGCGCTGACGCCATCACCTCAGACACCTCCAGACGTTCAAGATACAGAAACATCTCAGGTAACTGTTCTGCGGACAGTGTTTATGTGGAGCTTTTATCTGCAGTCTTAACATTTTCTAATCTTACAATAAGTCTATTTTTATTCCCTAATCATTGTGAATAGCGTTGCTATGTTGAGATATCGGAGAACATTGTAATTAGCCAGCTAGATAGCTAGTTAGTCACGTTAGTTAGCTTGCTGATGATGATAGCACAATGGTAACAATAACAAACTACAAATATATTTCCCCAATGGTACATTACATAGTCTAAAATGTTACTGCTAATAGCTATACTGTAAAATAATTTGTTGCTGATCTTGTCTCAGTTTTATCTTTTTGGACCCTTCAAGTTGTAGAAACATGTATAAATAAGGTACACTTTATTGTCCCCGTAGGGAAATTTGTCCTCTGCAAAATATTACAATTGTTACAGGAACAATGTGTGAGGGTCCTTCAACAATATCCGGGCCCATTCCCCCTGATCCTTCTCTCTTTCCTGAATTATATAAACACCCAAAGTCAGGTTTGTTTGTCTTTATAATAAGTAATAACATCACCTTGGGAGGAAAATAACTTTACTTTTTGTGCAGCTCGTGGTCGCTTAGAGGGGCATCATGATGGAGGTCTGCTGTCAGGACCACTTGCTCCAGACCATGTGTTGTATCCCGGTTTCTACACTGCTCGCACTCCAGCACAGCATCCTCGCATTGGTCCAAATGCTGTTCATATTTTGGAAAGAGGAAAAAAAGGAGTTATGGGGGAGCTGCTCAAACTAGATGATGCCCCTTTAATTTCTATTCCCAAGCAGAGTAAGTAATTTACTTAACCATTTGAATGGAAAGTGTTTCAATTTAATTTGCATGGCCTATAGGACATCTTGTTCAAGATTTTGGTAAGGAGAATGTGCGGCGACTTAGGGAGATCCAAAAACGATACAGAGAGCAGCAAGCTGAGATTGCGCAGTCCCGTCATTCTCCAGTCAAAGCTCTTTCATCAAAGTACATTCATGTTTCTTCAAAAGTAAAAGAACAACTACAGGTAACGTACAAATAGATACAACTGCAAATATATTAATCTTTCAGGAGTCAAAAATTGATTCATTTTTTGTTTTTGATTTTGTAAATACAGGCTCCTCATTTAGCAATTAAGCCACAATGTCAAAACTTTTTAAAGGCACATGGAGCATCACAAGTTTCTCCCAAAGTTTTGCAGCGTTCAGCATCATTTAACTTCACAAATGACCACAATCCACAAGTGAGTATCATGGGGACTATTAAAGGAAGTGTGTGTATGTTTCAGCAGTTATAAATCGTGTTGAAATTTAAGATAGTAGAAAATCATTTCATAAAATAAAACATTTAAGTTTTTATATTGTTCCTATTCAGAGCTCTGTGTAGACTACAATTAATCAATTCTATTAATCGTTCTTAAGCTGTAATAGAAGCCAAAATGTAATGCATGTTGATATTAGCCAAATGCTGAAAGATTTTTCAGAGCTAAGAGTTTGCAATGTGCAAATGAGGTACATTGGCATTACTCTAGCTTTAGTTTAGCTTTTTACATAAAGTGTAAATACATTATATATATATTTTTTTTATGCACACGGTTTGATAAATAATCAGATCAAAAAGATACTGTTTTGTTTGAAAACTTTTGCCACGTCCTGTTTAGTCAATTATGGATTGACAGGGTATGTCTTTAATCGACCACAGCTCTAGTTCTTTTTCTACTTTATGCTAGTAGTTATTTCTTTACACAAGGTTGTTCAGTGCATTTATGAGGAGAATAGATTTATAGATCTAATTGTTTTTGTGCTTCTGCATGTAGTTTTTGATTCAAGGGCACTCTGTAAACTTCATAAAACTCAATGCCAATGCTGCGGGAAAAACGGTGCTTCGTCGTTCTCAGTCTTTGTCAAGCCTTAAGGACAAACCTGTTCCCAGTGCTGTCAAAGGACAAGTCCCTCAATAGTAAGTGCCTGTATGAGAAACTTGTGTTAGAAAGATTTTTTATTTACATAGATATTAACTATGCACACAGTCTTGAAGAACGAAAGGAGCAGTGGAGAAGGGAAGCAGAGGAGCGAAGGAGAAATGCCCCTGATCCTTCTGCTCCAGTCGGTCACACACTGATGCCAGAAAGCGAGAGACAGGAAACACTCAAATCTCTAAAAGAAAGTAAGTCTGAACCTTTTTCTTTAACATGTACAAATTTATTGCAGAATGTATAATGTGCTTGTTTTGATTTTCTTAAAGGCCACCGTTCATTGGTGACTGAGCTACTGTCACTGCCACTCAAAGCGGACAATCTGAGCGTTCAAACTCGAAAGGCTCATCTTGATTGCAGACTTTCGGAACTCGAAGAAGCCATCAAAATATTTTCTAGAGACAAAGTTTATGTAAAAAATGATTCATAGCAATAGCAGAAATCATACATTTTAGAGATTTTGTAAGAATGAAGGTTTATGTTTTGTTTACATGTGTTAAATATACCATAATAACAATTACTGCTATTGCTTTCTACTTTTATCTTATTGCAGCTACAGTATGCTTTGAGTTGACTATTTCATGTTATATTATTGTAAAATACATTATTCATGTACATGATTTAAAACATATTTAGTGAGTCCAGATTAGCACTAAAACCACATTAAAGCTTTAGGTATTTCAATATTTTTAACTACTTCGGCTTATTATCCAGATCACATGTATTAATTTGAGAGTGCTGCTTTCGACTGTAAAAAACAAACTACTTTAGTGTACTGTATATTAAATAATAAAACCTATTTATA
Organism: Mugilogobius chulae; assembly: GCA_038363315.1. Classification (NCBI taxonomy): domain Eukaryota; kingdom Metazoa; phylum Chordata; class Actinopteri; order Gobiiformes; family Gobiidae; genus Mugilogobius; species Mugilogobius chulae. Next base: position 41,907,670 of record CM076397.1, read on the forward strand.
TTTTATTTATTATTAAATTATATATTTTTGAAAAAGACTACTTTGTTTTTACAACAAAAAAGTCAAGTACTCCAGTTTTTCCTACAACATTGAACAAAAATACAAAACGTTTTATTTAGATATGATAATCACAATACTATGCAACATGTTTTCAAACACAAACTGACTCCAAGCCTTTTGTCATTTCTTGACTCTGTGACATCATTGTCCACTCAAACTGATCACTATGAGCCCCTCTTACTTTCCCCCCAATATTTTTCAAGGATTTTGTTTATTTGTTAGTTCCACTTCCAATTCAATACGTACATTTTTGCAAAAAAAGATTGAAATACTATACAATTGTATTTTTGGTTAAAAATTTTACAGTAATTGATTTTTAATTTTTAGGTTTAATAAGTAAGTAAGTAAGTAGTAAGTAAGTAAGTAAGTAAGTAAATAAATGAATGGGGAAGAAAAACGTCGATGTAGCTTTAAGATAATTTCGTGTCTGTCTGACGACATTACGCACGCACACGCTGCCCTGCCCCCATTACGCTTCTCGGCATTGTTTAGCCCACAGCTAGCTACTCCCAACAGCCATTCAAGATTTACAACTATTTATAATTAGATTTTGCATGTTTAGATAATCAGAAACGTATTCTAACATATAACACAAATATGAGCAAGAGAAAGGCGCCTCAGGAGTCCCTCAATGAAGGAATCACAGACTTTCTTGTTGGTGAGTTAAAGGGTTTTGTGCCTGCAAGCTATGGCTAAATTTAGACGTACGGTTCAAAATCACTACATTCTTTGCTACAAGTTTATTGTACATTTTAATTCTCTGTGAGTGAAACATTAATCTCTAGTAAATGTCAAGAATATCAGATTATTTTACCAATAATTCCTGTGTTGTGTACTAATTGTTATTATGTGCTTGTGCTTTTACAGAACTTGCTAACTACGAGAAAAATGTAAACAGGGCAATACACAAATACAATGCTTATAGGTATGATGTGCCTTTATTATTGTTATCATTTACAAAGTCTTAAAAGAGACAATCAATAATCTATTGCAATGTCCTTGTTAGGAAAGCAGCATCAACCATTTCGAAATACCCCAACAAAATCAAAAGTGGTGAAGAGGCCAAAAAACTGGTATGTTCACAAACTGTCACTGGGCTAATAAGTCAATCAAACACAATCATGTTTTTATTTGATTTCTCTTAACAGGAAGGTGTGGGGGCTAAAATCGCAGAGAAGATTGATGAGTTCCTTCAAACTGGCAAATTAAGAAAATTAGAAAAAGTATTCAAAATTGATTCTGTCTCTCCAACACATAATTTTTGTAAAACTCATAATTACTGCTTTGTGTTTATTCATAGATTCGTAGTGATGACACCAGTTCCTCAATTAATTTTCTCACTAGAGTTACTGGAATAGGGTAGGTTATAATATGGATGTTTTATAATTAAAGTTTATTTGTCTGTGTTTAGAACATTTTTTATAGTGTTACATAGACTTTTGATGTTTTTTATTCACAATTTTAATAATCTTTCTTGCGGATTTCTATTTTAGCCCTGCTGCTGCGAGAAAGTTTTATGAGGAAGGAGTGAAAACGTTGGAAGGTTTGTTTCATCGTATGCACATTTGGTATTAATGTACAATTATGTGCATCTCATACTTGTCTTGTAGACTTGAAAAAAATTGAACACAAGTTAAATCACCATCAGCAAATCGGACTAAGGTAATTACTCTCTTTTTGGAACATTTTATTATTTTGTAGTAGTATTAGTACTAATAATATTTTCTTTTTAATTATCATTATTTAAACTTGTTTTTGTTTTGTTTTGTTTTTTTCAGATATTTTGAAGAGTTTGAGAAAAGAATTCCAAGAGCTGAAATGGAAAAAATGGAGGTACCGGTTTATTGATTTCTAATGTCATTGGTTTTGCCATGTTTTTCTCTCCCAAGTTTTCAAAGTGAACTTTTTTATTTATTTATTTTAGAAACTAATTCTTGGAGAATTGGGCAAAATTGATGAGGAATACATTGGAACTATCTGTGGAAGCTACAGGAGAGGTAAATTCTCTTTTGAATAACATTATGGCCCTGTTCCACAACTGTGTTTGAAATTAGTTTTGTCTTAATCTAATTCAGGTGCTGCATCAAGTGGTGATATAGATATCTTGTTGACACACCCAAATTATACATCCCAGACTGAGAAGCAAGTAAGCCAAGTATTTTAAGTTTATTAAACTTTTAACAGCCTACTCTTACCAAAATTGTTTAAAAGATGTTTGTTTGTTGTTTTTTCAGCCCAAGTTGCTCCATGCTGTAGTAGAGCATTTAGAGTCCATTGGCTTTGTGACAGACACACTGTCTAAAGGGGATACCAAGTTCATGGTAAGAACCTAGTTTATGAAACTGATGTTTGGTAATGGAGTTACAGTAATTGTACCCAAGCCATGATTCCCGTGACTCTGCTCATGGCTGTTTATGATCTTGTTTTTGTAGGGAGTCTGTCAACTTGAAAAGAGTGATGAGGATGAAGAAGAATATCTGCATAGACGTATTGATATTAGGTAGAAGATTAAAAATTGTTATTTGTAAAGCAGTTTTTATGTATTATGTGTAATGGATTGTTTATTTAATTGCACAGCAATATGTGTAAATATTAGTTACAACATATATTTTCGTTATTGCAAGTTTGTTCAGAAACATTTACCTCCTGTTTTTGTATGTCGCTCAAGGTTAATCCCCAAGGATCAGTACTACTGTGGTGTCCTGTATTTCACAGGAAGTGACATATTCAATAAAAATATGAGAACCCATGCTTTAGAGAAGGGCTTTACTCTAAATGAGTACACTATTCGCCCACTTGGAGTCACAGGTGAGTAATTATCTAGCCAAGTATCCTTCTATTTAAATGTTTCAACAACATGGTGTAATATTTCTGAACTTGTATACCATATGATGGCGTAATGCTATTTTGTAGGTGTGGCAGGAGAACCACTGATGGTGGACAGTGAGAGAGACATCTTTGAATACATCCACTATAAATACAGAGAACCAAAGGATCGCAGCGAGTAAAGCTGCAAGAACATGAACTAATGCAAGTGTGTGCCTCAAGTAGTATTTATTTCAGTAGATAACTGGTTGCATTTTTGTGATATCTGCATTTTAGTTATAATCATGTGATTGGTAGTACATTTTAGCATATGTCTAAAGTATAATTTTAGTTTGCAGGGGGAAAAAAGGGAATATATTTCTTGTAATAGTGCATATTAATATAGTGTAACTTCAGAAATGTTAATTTTGTCTTGAAGTTATTTCTCAAATTTTTAAGTGTTTGTTTTTTAATTCCTTGTTTCAAATGGAAACATGCTAAAGACATGCGATGTCAAGGTATAAATACACCATATTTTTTCCAAATTAAAACCCCAATCGGGGGCTTTGTAAGTTTGCATATGTGTGTTTCTTAACTGCAAAAGTACTGTGACAGGTTTTAGGGGAAAAGGCAAAATTTTGACAATTGTACAGTACCTTTTCAGCTGATAATTATACTTGTTTGTGTAGCATTACTCATGTTTCTTATTAACTTTGCACCATTGAATTAAATAATATTATAGACACTTGTAAATGAAAATTTGCTTTTTTTGGGTGGTATACAACTAAGTGTACAGACAAAAAATAATGCCACGATAAAAGTTGAGAGTAGCAATTAAGCTTTTAGGGTTCATACAGTTCTGGAAAAAAGTAATGGAAAACTAAAATAAAAAACGTTTTAACTTGGCTTTGCCAGATGAATTCTGCAATATTTTTTTATTTCACAAACTCAAGAGAATTCTATATGGGCCACAAAAAGCATAAATACAGTACATGCACATCACTCAAAAGTACTCGACTATTGCAGTAATTATAAGAAAGAAGGACAAGCCGGACACTATCTCTAACAGCAAATTTATTAACACAGACAACGTTTCGATCCATGCAGGATCTTTCTCAGGTCAGTTCCATCTGAGCCCCCACCAGCCCGATTGGTTGGCAGACAAACCAGTGGTAACAGGTGGTGATTTCTGGGGTTCCTAGATCAATAATCTTTGCATTGCAAGCATGTATTGCATTTAAACAATATTCATATTAGCTGCCCTCCACCTGATTAAAATAACATTGACCTGTAGAATGTTGTGATGTCATGTGAAACCAGGCTATTGCTGGCTTTCACATTCTAAAATTCATGTCAGTTATAGACCAGGTTGGGGGCAATAGACTTTTTTTTTTTTTAATTAAGGTTTTACTCATGTTAGAAAGTTATCTCAGTCAAAACATACTCAGAGTTGTGTCTTGCCTAAATCACAAGTGTCTGAGTCATCTTGCTTTCTATTTGTCTAAATGCAAATGTTTTGTTCCACCTTGTGATGTAGTTAAGTGGTAGTTTTATAGTTACTTGCTTTTTAGCCTAAAATCTCAGTTAACTGTACAATTCTGTAATTTTTAAATCACTCAACTGCTAAGTTGTTATATATTTAATTAGAGTTTTTCTTCAAGTGGCAAAAGTTTAAATGAGGCTAAAACATTGGCTGTAGCTTAAAATTTGGTCAATAACGGGGCTGAAATTACACAACTGATTCTAATGAAAGAAGTACAAAAGCACAGTGAAGCATATTTGGTTTTACCACATAATAATGAGATCACAAAGTGGAACAGTGTGTTTTCAGTTTAAGCAAAGAACACTGAATAAACATGCAGGGTTTTTGTATTAAAGAAGACCTATTGTGTTTTTTCAAACTATTTAGTAAGAAACTAGAACATAGATCAGTAATTTACCTTTTGTTCATTGTAAAACATAAAATTGATCTAAAACGGCTTGAAAATAGAAACAGATCTATTGACCTTCTGTTTAAAGTTGCATAACTGATAAGCCCCGCCTCTTTATTTTAGATTGAACTGTGAGAAGCAACAGATTTTACAATGACTAATGATTGTTGTTGGCAAGTGGCTATGGGACAGTTTTGAACCATATATGCTTCACTTTGAGTATAATCTTTTAAATTATAACAAGTAAATACAGACAAGTGGGAGGAGATAGGTGGTAGGTGAGAACAGGAATATTCTGACCACTTGAGCTCCAACTGAAGAACAATACAAGATTACTCAGTCATGCATGAATCAATTCAAATATAACTTTGACTAAACAAATGGTGAAGGGATGCCGTTGAAACAAGGTTAAAATATTACATCATAGGACCCCTTTAAAAAAGTGAGATTGCAACAAAACACTACTTTAGATTTGTTTTTGGTGAGGAAATGGCATTGTAACATGAATCAAAAACAGATCCTGCGCGTTGCTTCCCTAAAAACGCTGAGCTAAATTGGTATTTTAGATCAATTTGGTGCATGAGTAGGACCTAGACATTCGTGACAAAAAAAAAACGGCTACGTGCCTGTAAAATATATAATAAAAATAATAGATCAATGGCCTATGACAAAAATAACAAAATTGTTGATGCACTAGATGTTTAGAACGGTTGCCACGACGACAGGTTTCCCGCAATGCATGATGGTCTGAAATAAAATGCAGAGCAAAACACCGGGGACAGAGCCCGAAATGAACCAATAGGAGCAATCAGTCACTTACTGCTGTCCAATCGCAGCGAGTCTACATAGCGGGTTCTTTCCACTACACACCCACATTACTTTTATGTCAGCCACTTCGCGGGAGTTATCGCTGCTGGAGAAGTCGTTTCATCAAATTCTAAAGAGTGATCAAACAGCGGAAAGGTATTTTTCTCATTTTTAAATACATTGGGGCGATTCTGTTTTTATGTGTTCTCTTGTTTGAAAATATGTCTGTATAATGTTTATTTTCTATTGTGAGACAGCTGAACATCTCATTCATTATTGCACACCCATGTGCTCTGGCATTTTCTTTTACAAGTCCACTTTTCTAAATGAGAACTTGTCTAAAATAATGAACCCGAAAATAATTGCATGAATAATGCGTTTATGGCCAAAAGGGTGCATGCTAGTCGTTCTCATTATGATTGGTGCCCCCTAAGAATCTTATGCGTTTATTGGCGTCTCAGGCAAATATTTTTCCCATCATTTATTTTTTCATGTGTAGCCATAGAAACAACGCATCGCTCGCATCCATTGGAGTTGGAAGTTATGCAACGTTGTTATAAATGGCTAGATAAAATATGTGTTATGTAATAACTTAGTTCACCAAATAGTTAACATTTCTAGTCGTAGCTTGATGTTGAAACTAAACGGTTTTGGTGTGAATGTAGACACTGGCTGTATTCGTATCTTATAGTATACTTGGCAATGCGCCTGTGAAAATGATGTATCTTCACAGTGTTTTGGTTTCCCCAGGCAACCATGTCCGAGAGAAAGGCCGTGATCAAAAATGCCGACATGTCTGAGGACATGCAGCAGGACGCCGTGGAGTGTGCCACCAGGCCCTGGAGAAGTACAACATTGAAAAGGATATCGCTGCTTTTATCAAAAAGGTAACGCGTTACATCCTTTCAACTACTGGTGTGTGCAATATATAGAATCAACCATTTTTTCCCATTACAGGAGTTTGACAAAAAATACAACCCAACTTGGCACTGCATTGTCGGGAGGAACTTTGGCAGCTATGTAACCCACGAGACCAAGCATTTTATCTACTTCTACTTGGGTCAAGTCGCCATCCTGCTGTTCAAGTCTGGCTGAGGAACTGCTTTTCTCAAAACCAGCTGATCACATACATCACTGACTGACTCAACAAAGGCACCCATCATTCCTTTGGCAATGGGCCTCTGCCTTTTCTGTGCTTTACTTTTTATTTTCTGTTTGAGAGAAAATATGGCCATGTGAGAGACTTGTATTTATTTTTGTCTTACATTAGAACTTTTTTTTATTAAAGCAAAGCTTTTAGGCTGGATCAATATATATTTTTTTGTTTTTGATGACAAAAAAATACACTACAGTGAATTATTAAACCTCCAATAAACCAATAACCGTTCAAAGGGTGACTAGTGCTACTTTGTGCAGCACAACAGTACTTGTCCTAAACCAAATATTTTAAGGATGCAAATGGTTTGTTTTTATCAAACCTGTTTTAGGACCGGTCCAATTATTTAGAAGAGAGCAAATAAACATTTGCTGAGGGCCACAGTGGATATTGAAAGGGTGCAATTTACAGTTACAAGATCACAATACTATTAAACTTTGTCTGGTATAAATTTATAGCAGTAGAATTGCAGCTCTAAACTACATATGACCATTTGGCCCAATTCAGCTAAAAGCATGAGGGTCATAAAATTGTTTTGTGGACTGTTTTGGATGCCTAGGTCGTAGTACACTCTGAAGGATGGAAAGTTTTTGACTAAGCATTGCATTAGGAATTGTTTTCTTCAAATGCCTATTAAAGCAAATTCCTTCATTCTGTTTCGACTCATTTTTAACTTATGTCATTAGTTTTGCACAAAATAGTGCTTGTAAGCATTGTCAATTTGAGACCTGTTATGGTGGTAGTATGGCATTGGTATCACTTAATGTTAAATCAATTTTTCAGTATGTTGAAGTATAGCCAGATTAAAAAATACACATGATGGCAACCGGGATGCTCTTTATTTATCAATTAGAAAACCAGTTTGTGTGGGTAGACACCATTAGACAGGCAGAAAGAGGAGCGCAGATACCCTTTAAGCTGTGGAACTTTCTTAATAAGAGGCAGAAGCTGAGAGTCAACAGCCTTCTGGTCTTCTTTCCTCTGCTCTGTCAACTGGTACTTCTACAAAACAAAAAAACACATTAGCCATAGTAGTCACTCATCAAAATACTAAATATTTTACCTCTTTTTCTGTATCAAAGATTTCTCCCTCCTGGTGACGGGGCCTTCTCAGCTTCTTCTTCTTAAAGTACGCATCATTCAGAGTTTTGGGGATCTTCATACCAGACATGTCAACTTTGGTATTTGTAGCGATGACAAACTTCTGGTGAGCCCTCCTCAATGGGACTCTGTTCAGGCAAGAGGGCCTGAAGAAAAACATTTGATCACTACATGTCTTATCAATAAATGTATTTATACTATAAAAATTTCTAGTTGATTTACCAGTGACCAACAGGAGCCCACTTGACAGCTGCTTCAGAAACACCACACGCTGGAACAGAATTATTCAATTTAAATGAAAATTGGGTACATTTACCGAACAACTGGAAACTTAAGATAATGTGGAAAAATATTGGCCTAGAGATTTGAGAAAAAAGCGGCAGTTAGCACAACACAAACACGAGTAGCATGACGCAAACAGCAAAAATTCAGAAGAAAAACATTTACACGTTTCCTGTGCATGCCAAACAATGCTTTGTGTGCACTTGGATGCACCAGTAATCCATGAGACCACTTAAAAAAAAAAAAAAAAAAGAAAAAAAGTAATGTATTTCCACATCAAGCTAAGGAATGGTTAAAGGATCCAACACATCCTGCCATATACTAGGGCTGTACTCAATGTATCGATACGGGATATATCGTGACAAGCTCATTGGCAATACGCGTATCGTTACAAAAAGGTGTATCGGGATACGTATCGGCATATTTAAATTCATATAATTTACACTTTTGAACCTGGACTGCAGATTTAAAGCTGAATCTATTGAGCTGAATAAAGGCTTATTTGTAAGACACTTGTGTCTAACATAAAGAGTAGTTAGAAAATACAATTCCTCTGCATTTGACACTTGATAGGTGACATATTAAGGAAATTATATCTGCATATATGTGTATCAGGATACGTATCGTATCGTGACCTCTGTATCGGGATACGTATCGTATCGGAAGGCTCTTGCAATACCCAGCCCTACCATATACAATTGTTATCAGAATCGGACTAATATTGAAGGGAAGAAAAAAAAAAAAAGGCAATATTTAATGTCGATATTCTTAAAGGGGTTCTCTAGTCTCTGTGCACATTAGTCCCAGTTCGTCCTCAAAACCTCCTTTTTTTTTTTTTTTTTACAGACTAAAGGGTAAAAAAAAAATATTTAGCTAAAATGATTGGTCTTTAAATTTAGAAAATAATGCCACAGAATATTTTGACCCCAAATACATTAGTTTGTAAGTTATCTTTTGAGTTGCAGATTTTAATGTTTTGACAAAAATGACAAGTGTAGGTTTTCTACCAGGAGGCAGCAGAGATATTATACATGCTTCAAATGTCCACAAAAAACTTGTGTAAGCATCACAGTGACTTAAGACATTTAACGGAGTTAGAGCTGCTGTAAAATATAAATAGCATTGGCAAACAATGGCTATCTGCCACAGCAGAGGGGCAAATGTCGGCTCAAAAACATTCATTTCAGCCCATCCCGTCTTAAAAATGTAAACAGAAACAATTTTAAAACTTCCTACATCAGTCTAAATGTTTTGCTCACGTACCCTATGCATTCTGAGCCTTCAAATTGTTTATCACAAAACTTTTTACATCTGTTAGTTGCGTGCAGAGATGCTAACGGCAGTTAGCTAGAATGCCAACAACAGACAAACTTTATGGATTTTGGTAAACAAATTGAACACTATGTAGTCAGGACATTACCAATTTTCTGTTTCAAGATTTATGTGCAGAAGTAACATGAATGTTACTTTACTGCAAAAAGAAAAAAAATCTGGTATCATTTATAGTGAAATAAGACTTTTCAAGTTCAATGATGACTTGAATCTAGCATAACTTAAACAATGTCACCTAATTTTGTTACTAATTAATGCTTAATTGGTCTTTATGCAGGCATCAGAAAATGCCGTAAGTGAAGTTGTTTGTTGCAGCTCTAGAGTAATGGATATCTGACTGGAAGACTCACTCAACTCATGCAGTCATTAGTTGACCAGCATTCTGATTAGAGCAGTGACTGCTCTTCAGTGACCATCTCAGTGCCAACATGCGAAACTTGCACGCAGACTACAGATCTGACACAGGCATAAGCCTGCAGAGACAGCCAAATTGTGGGTTAGACCCCAGAATTCACATGCAGTCTACTCCGCTTATAAAAGCCTTATATAAATTCACTTCTTTTATTCATGTCATCAATTTTTTTTGTCAAAAACCAGCAGTTGCTTTTGTCCACTCAAAGCACTAATAGGGACACATTTTATACTAGCACTTCCCTGAGCAGATGCACTTCTGCTCATTGCTGCTCAAATTGAGCAGTTTGATGTGGTGCTATTACAATATTAAGCAACTGCATGGCATCTTTATTGGAAAAAGTGTTCAGTGGAAAAATGGGTATGAATTCTCATTTAATATTTGTGAGACAACTCAAAGCAGTAAATAACATTGTACATTATTGTACATTCTTCACAAACTGCGTGCACATGCTTCAAAAAGTTATGTGTCAAGTTACCTTTCCACGGTGGCGACCAGTGAGCAGGATAAGCACAGTTCCTGGAGTGATAGAAGCTCGCAGTTTTCTCTTGTGTTCACTGAAGGGTTTCTTTCCATGGCTCCTCAGCTTACGAGGAACATCCTCTGTTGGGTAGTATCGAGGCTATGGATTTATAACAAAAAACATGAGAACTGAAATTGTCATATTCAGCATACATTAGGCATTTTGGCACATGAAATTACAAAGAACCAAATCTCAACAGTCCCTGTTAGGTGAAAGGAACCTTCCTGTTCCCCTTTTTTGCATTACACACAACACAACACTTGCTGAAAGTGGCTTGAACGGTCCTTCATATGCTGGTATGTCTAAAGGCAAGTCCTGCTGGAAGACGAAACATGTTTGAATGTTCTGCAAACTCCGAGCTGAATTTCATGGAGAATCTATAAAGTCTTGTTCAAAAGATGAGACCCCAATGCCAACTTTGCAGATGAGATGAAGGCCTCTGTCTAAAGCGGCTTGTGTTTCAGGTTGACCTGAGCAGTGCCACAGAGTGATCTCCTCCAAACCTCACTGATGAAGTAACCCACGCAAACAAACTTAACTTTTTCTTGATATTCAAATTTTTTTGAGATGATGCATACGCAACCGGATGCAGAAAAGGAGCCGATCAACACTAGCCAGCGCTCTGTCAGTTGTCTACAAGAGTTTATCACGAAAACTAAAGTTACGCTGCTAAATCTGTTTTGTGAACGAAATTTGTCTTTACTCATACACGTTACATTCAGGTGAGTGACGAGAAAACATCTTAAGTTTCAGGAGCCAGACGCATGTCATATCAGTTCATACCTGATCTAAACAGCTAGCTCTCATCTCATTTTGTTGTTTTTACTAATAGAAGCTTTCCCGGCCAACTAGACTGACGGCGAAGCTTTCTGCAGGTGAAGTTGATCTATAATCCCTCTATAGCATTTGTTTAGATTAATGTTTAAGCAATTAGGTTGGGTTGGGAAACTACTTGATCTTCGAACAAAAACCCAAAACAAGCAACCAAATAAAAATATATATAAAAATAAACACCATTAAAGCACAATTAGTCCTACTTATTCAAATTTTAGATATACTACTATTAAGAATAGTAACTTGTATTTTTCTGAGTCATTATTCTTAAGAATAAACACATTTCCCAACAAAGTACTATAAGTGTGCTAGCATCACCAAAAGGTTCATCGTCTGATTGTAAAGTACCTGCTCCAGAGCAGGAGCTTAAAAAAAACAAATGTTGCCCCAGTCTGTAGTTGTGTTCTGTATGAACATGCCCAAAATGAGTGGAATTTAAAAAATAAAAGTACCAGGAACTGAAAAAGTTCCTACAGTGAGAAAACCTTTTGTTACCATGCCTGTGAGAACACACAAACTAAGTTATTGTGAAGTACTTCGAATGTTCTGTGCTATGCACAAAGTGTTGAAATTTCGGGAAAAGCAATAGAGTTGCCAATTTTCATTTACTAATGCTACATTCACTTTACAAACCACATAATATTCCAGTGTTATTAAGATCAGTATCAAAAATAGACCCATACTTTGCGTATACTGGAATCAATCACAAGGCATCGTGCATGTGAGACATCAGTAACATGCCTTCCAATCAAAAAGAAAAATTGTGATTAACATTTGGATTTGCAATCTCACCATCTTGCGGAGTTTGACAACACGAGTGCCTCCATTCTTGTCTCCACCTACAGGTTTGACAACAGTGGCCTTGGGCTTCTCTTTGATCTTTTTCTCAATCTGTAATACAGATTACAAATAAATTCATTCAGAGCATAAAATACATTCTTGGTGAAAATAATTGACTGTTTTCTTAGATGAACATACCTTGGTTTCGGTGGTCTTAGTTTTCCTCTTGTACATGGCCCTGCGGGCATACATGGCAGAACGGGAGTACCGACCAATACTCCGGGCCAGGGCCGGGTTTCGGCTCCCATGCCTTTTCTTGGCAGACTTTTTGTCTCCCTCTGCCATCTATATATATATAAAAAAAAAAAAACATCTCATCACTGTATCTTTATGAATTCATTTTTACAGCAAGCAAGAATGTCCAGATGAAAAAAATTGTAATTACACCAGTCAACAAATTAAACTATGAACTGATATTGTGAGAATTATGTCCAGATCATTAATGCACTGATAGAGTAAAACCAAATGTAAATTGCACTTCATTCAGTCATTTGCTTTATCATGCAAATATTTAACAAAATGGGCATCATACTAATAATTAGAATCAGAAAGTGCTTTATTGCCCTTGTTTGAGAACTAAATTTAACTGGAAATTCCTACTGTGCAACACAGAACACACTGAAATTATATCTGAATATAACTTAAGCTATGATAAATATACTAAGGGCGTGCAAATTATGTAAGGCGATCAACAAATGGACATTACATGGCCATGTGTTTACCATCAAGAATACTCGGAAAATCGTAATATTTAAGCTTATAGCAAATTTGAAGTAGACATGGTAATAACCATAGATGACATAAACGGGGATTTAATTGAACCGAGGACACACATATCCAAAAACATAAAACTTGCAACATGCCGCTAACTGACTACTGAAGACAATATTGAAGCACGACTAAACTGCGTTTCTTTAACACAGAAATGCCTCTACAATGTGGGTTTGTATGTATCAAAGCTACTATGCTAAAAGCAGCATGAAGGCTAGCCGGTGGCCTGCAGTACCGTATAAGAGAAAGCTAGTAAATAACGTAACAGAAGTGATAATTTCACATGATATTGAGATAATCTAGAAGTCTAAAGCGTGGATACACAGGCCACGCAAAATATATGTCAACATCTTTATTTAATAAAGCAGATGAACTCGGATACTACAGGAACCGTAACACGAACGGAGTAGACATCTTACCTTAGCTCACAAAAAAGACCGACATCCGGGCATTTGACGTATATAACTACGTCGCATAATGACGTTGACGCATGTGAATAGCGATGGTTGTTGTAGTCTTTCTTGTTTGTTTTTTGTTTTTTAAGCTTACGTAGTTTCTTTTTGATTTTTGATCAGTCGTGGGTCGATAAAATGTGAAATAAAAATAAAATGAAATAAAAAAATAAAATAAAATAAAAATAAAAATAAAATAAAATAAAATAAAATAAAATAAAATAAAATAAAATAAAATAAAATAAAATAAAATCAATTCAATTCAATTCAATTCAATTCAATTCAATCAATTCAACATTCAATTCAATTCAACATTCAATTCAACATTCAATCATATATACTCGAAGTGAGCCTGGAATGCAAAAGCTCAAAAAGCCGAAAAAAGATAAAAGAATAGTATTTCACGGACAAAACTCCAGCTGTTTTTTGATGAGGAAGCATTGTTAATTAAAAAAATAAAATCTGTTTTGCGTGTATTCTTCATAATAACCTGCCACACTTGTGCTCCCTCTAGTAGTAGCCTACTTGTGGCTGAATACAATGCACTTGGTCTGATGTTAAGCTTAAAATATTATAGATTAAAATCCATTGATTATTGGTAGTCATTATTAAAAAATTAAATCTAGTGACAAATTTTAAGTTTTTTCTTCAGAGCCCTAATGAACTAGAGATTTTGCAATTTGTTAGGTTTCAAAGTCCACAACTCATAGGCTATGATTCAAGTAAACACCACTAAACCACATCTCTCGAGGAAACTATTACTATTACCATTAACAAGTTTATTTGAAAGGTAAGTCCAGCAAGGACAAGCTTTACACATATCCGATAGCTCTCAACACTTATTTTATAACTGTTCACTATTTAGGCACCTTGCACAATATCAGTAAGGTCACTTGAAGACACTTTTGCTGTTTTTTTTATTGTAAGAATTTAACAGGCAAAACATTAGGCACATGACAGAGAAGATTGGTTTAACTACAAGAGCTGTACAACAGGAAATACAATTTATATTCCAAAATATCTCATTGCAAACAGTGTGTGTATTTGTAAGCTTTTCTAAGCTTGATTCGGAGGTGTTGCATTGCATGTTTATTTGTAATTTGTGTGCGATTCACTTATGTTAAAATGTACTAAATATCCTTCAGAGCATGATCAGTTTGTTCAGTTAGCATTTTCAAGAATGATGGCAATCCCCTGGCCACCGCCGATGCACGCAGAGCCAACAGCATACTTGCCGCCTCTTCGCCTATTAGAAAGAATTTTTTGTTAAAACACAATATTAGAGCCAGGTTATTAGGGTAGAACCAATTTTCATCTATTGATTCATCATTATTTCTATCTGAACTACACATACTCAAAGCATGTGTCAAAGCTATTAATAGGTTTCAATGGCAAAAAACATACATACATAAATACATAAAACGTACATAAATACATTATATAAACTAATATATACTAATATAATTAGTAAACTAAATAGCAAAAATCTACCCAGAAACACATTTAAAAATGTATGTTCAATTTGGCAGATCCCTGAGGCTTAAAATTAAGAAGTGAGGGGCACAATCTTGAGGTATGATCAGAAACATGTGCTGGGGCAGGGCAGTCTAGCCTAGCGTGATGTCACCATAGAAATTGCAGTGACCACTTGTGAATGTCCTTATTCAGATCAGTTGTGATCAATTGTGCTGGAAACGTGTCCAGTTTACACATAAAAATGCCACAGCAACAATAAATTAATAATTCTTTGAATAGAAAACTACATACACAACTTACATACACAAAAAGTTGATCTGAGAAATAGTTAACATTACCTGAGCTCATGTACAAGGTGAGCAGTGATTCGTGTTCCAGAGGCACCCAGTGGATGACCAATGGCAATAGCTCCACCATCAACATTGCTCTTTTCGGGATCCAGACCTAGTGCTTTAGATACAGCTAAGTACTGAGGGGCAAATGCTTCATTGACCTAAACATCAAAAGTAAATCATAGATACAGTTATTAGTCTTTGCTTTCTGTTTGATGTTTGTAAAAGTCATGCAATTGAAATTACCTCCACTAAATCCATGTCACTCAGTGAAAGACCAGCTTTCTTAAGAGCTTCGGTGATGGCCGGAACAGGGCCTGCAACAATAAATGGTCACTTTTCCTCTTCTACTAAATATATAACATTTCATAAACATTTTGCATCGCAATATGTACCAATGCCCATAATGCTTGGGTCACAGCCTGATACATGGTAGGAGACAATCCTGGCAAGTGGTGTGAGCTTATGTTCTTTTACTGCATCTTCACTAGCAACACTACAGCAGCTGCACCATCAGAGACACCCTGTGATACACAATTATGCACAATTGTTACTTAAATGTGACAATTTATATACTTAAACTAGCTGGAACAATAAAGATACATGTTTTACCGAAGCATTTGCAGCTGTGACTGTTCCACCCTTTTTGAAAACAGGAGGTAGCTTTGCCATTTGTTCAAGCGTAGTCTGAGGCCGAGGGTGTTCATCCTGAGCCATGGATACTTTTCCTTTCTTAGCTTCACTTCAATTGGAGCAATTTCAGCTGCATAATGCCCTGCATCATGAGCTAACAGTGCAAACAAACAGCGTTAATTTAAGTATGAAATATTATGACATATAAAATAATTTGTTCAAACTTACCCGCCTTCCACCTTTGCTGTGTTTGGTAAGCGTATTTGTCGCAATCTTCTCTTGAAATCTCATATTTCTCTGCCAGATTTTCAGCTGTTATACCCATAGGAATTTTGACATGCAAGTCAGTCAAACCTGCCCACAGGGTGTCTTCCAACTTAAAAAAAAAAGATTAACAACTTATACTAATAATATTATTATAAATTATTATATATAATATTACTTAGAAATTACAAACCTTCAGATCAAATCCAAATTTTGTCCCAAAACGTACGTTGCGGACTGCGTAAGGAGCCTGGCTCATACTCTCAGAACCACCACAAAGGACAATTTCTGACTCTTTGAGATAAATCTCCTAAAAACATAGAAAAGTTATATTTACTAATAAGATTAAAATATGCTTTAAAAACATAAAGAGTGTCAGCTGTCTTACATGTGCACCATTGATAATAGATTGAAAACCTGATCCACACAGTCGATTCACAGTGAGTGCAGGCACTGGGATAGGAACGCCGCATCTCAGCCCCACGTGACGAGCAATGTAAGGGGCATCTGCTGAGCTCTGAAATAAACAGGGTTGTTTCCCATGACCACTGGCCAATATATTTATTATAAGTGGAGGGCAGCTAAAACTAATATTGTTTAGAAATACAGTTTTTAGTTGTCATACAAGTGTGTCTAATCACCAGTTAGAATATGTGTAAAATTAACTTACATAGTTCATGGCAAGTACAATGTCAAAACTGGCTCCTGCCCCCCATCTGGTCACAGTATCAAATTTAAGCATACCCTAAAAAGTGACTGTAGCTCTCACCTGCATAACATTTCCCATAATGACACTGTCAACTAACTCAGGAGCAATACCCCAGCAGTAAGTGCAGCTTTTGCTGCATGCTCTGCTAGGTCTGTGGCACTGTGCTCCTTCAAAACACCCCCATAGGTTCCAAATGGGGTGCGCTTAGCAGCGACAATAAAGACACCTGTAAGAGAAATAAAAATGTAGAAATGCATAAACAGATGTACGTGTCAAGACATGGATTACATTTAATTTATTTGTCTGATAAAGTGCTAGCCTCGGAAAGCTACACTAATTATGTTTAGGTTTACAGAACTTCCATAGTAATACTCTATCCAAAACAATATAAAAAAGTGAACAGCCGTAGAACAATCTGAAAAAACAAAACAAAACACTGGGTCAGTATACTGGTAAATTTATCTAACACTCTGTGGTGTCAGAATGCTTCGATAAAAGCTGTTTTGCGTATTTAGCAATTTTAAATATTCATTGGTTTAACATTAGACATACTGAACATTTTACTGGTGTCTGTGTGATATCACAATCCCGAGCCTGGTACAGTTGTATACAAATGGAACCTTTTGTTCCCTCTGCAGAATACAAGGACATTAAAAAGCACATGCCTAAGTTTTACATGTTCATATACGGTTTTCACATTCATTTGTGGTTACCACCATTAAAATGACAACTGTGTAAATAAACAATTGATGAAAAAATAGCATTTCTTTTAGAAAGTAGCCCTAGAAGAAATAATGCTACAGCCTTATTTGACTGACTTTATTTTCCATACCTCTGAGAAGCGACATAATGCTGATCGGACCCTCCAAACCAAAACTCTCCGACCTTTCCCCTATTTAACTCTGGAATTAGATTCGACAAACCAGAAGTGTCTGGAAAAAATAAGGAGTTAAATATTACAACAATTGTCTATTTCGTAATTAATTACATAGGCCTACCTAAGAATAAGTGATTTCGCGGATAAATCTTTATATTTATTATTAAAAAATATACGAAAGTGCGTCGTCTAATTCAACACTAACGTCATTATTCTGCGCGACATTCATCCACACGCGACGTGTTTTCTGTGGGTTTGTAGCATGGATCTATTATATTAGGTTTGTAGGACTGATTGGGTTTTGTTTTGTATTACCTTTTCTACTTGACTATACCACGTTTATTTACAGCCTGTGGTTAAAGTGTCAAATAATGTCGCTAGCTTTTACCCGATGCATTTTTAGGGGTTTACCCCAGTACGTGGTCCAGCAAAGGTAAGCGCGTCATTTTCCAGGTCATCTCAAACTCATCTCTCAAAAATCATTAGATTTTTTTTGGTTGATCAGCTATATATAACATGTACCTTATATTTGCTCGTTTCTAGCTTGCTGGTAGATGGTCATAATGCTGCAAAAAGCGTTATCTGTGTTCCATCAATGACACTGAGGACAACAGTCCCTTTAAGGTATTTTTACTCCATAATTCAGACAATATAATAGATCAATGAATTCAAAAGCTCATGACCCTAAGCCTTCAAAGGAGACCTATTGTGATTTTCTTTATATTTAGGAAGGAACTATGGATGCATATGTAGAACAGTAGGCTAATTCACATTTTGTTCATTGTAAAACAGAAAAATGAACTAAAACAGCATTGAAATAGAAACATGTCTATTGACTTCCTGTTCAAAACTGCTGAACTGATAAGCCCCACCTCTTCATTGTAAAATTTATATTTTCTAAACCCTGCATGCTTTACTCGGAATCTGAATTTTTGAGCAGTTGCAAGTAAATACAGACAAGTGAGCGGGAATACGTGGAAGGTGAAAATGGGGATTTTCTTAGCACTTGAGCATTAGCTGTAGGATAATACAAGATTACTCAAACATGCAGAAATCAACCCTAGTACAACTTTGGGTAAACTAATGTTGAGAAATCCCTGCAGCAAGAAAAGTAGATTTTGCAGAACAGGTCCCCTTCAAAAGTATCGCTGGGTTTCACATTCTAGAATTCATGGTCTTTATAGGCCAGGTTGGAGGCAAGAGGCTATTTAAAACATTATACTTTGCTTTATTTCACTAATTTAAAAAGTAGTGAGTTCTGAGGTGACTAGACCTATTAAACTTTTGTGTTATTAGTTTCTTTACATTTCGTACAAATCACACTATAGAATCTAAAGGCTAGAAATGTGAACTGTTTTTACAAGTAAATGCCTGTACATTGACATCTGAGCATGCGTTTCACCACACAAAAATGTATGTTAAATGTTCAGTGTGTTATTACTTACAGTTGCTATGATGTCTTATTTTTAAATGTCTTAGAAAGCCTTTTTTTCACCTGAGGCTTCCAACTTATGAAAATATTGTTTACTGAATCTGCTTGGTGGTCATTCAATACACACATTTTTTTTTTCAGAGCTGAGCCTAAAAAGAAGAAAAAAGTAGATCCAAAAAGAGAGCTAATGATGAGAGAAAGGCTTAAGAAAAGACTGAAAAAGCTGGAAAAGGTACCACCTGAACTCATCCCAATTGAAGACTTTGTTACATCATCTAAATGCATGGATGAAGAAAGGTAGGATTTCCTTTTAAACAACATCAAAAATTGTGTTTGATTTTTTTATTTTATATTTCTGCACCTTTTTTTGTTAGAACACGATCTGCACAGGTAGTTTCATTTGAAGAGAATGAACGCAGAGCTTTGCTACTGAAAGAGTGGTCACGATATAAACGGGTAATTATGCATGTTTTATGTTTTAAGGATATACTAAAGGGCAAAATCAGTTAGTTCGAACATTGATTGCTTCCTCATCAAAAACATCCCTAGTGCTTCAGAAAACGCTGTTCTGAATGCCCCTGTTCTTTGATGTCATAAGTACATAACTAATAACATGCAGGTTAGGGAAAGCTTGGTGGTAGTTGGAGGTTAAGGCGCCAGGTGTTTAGGTGAATCACATCTGCTGAGCTGTCCCAGTCATTCTAGGTTCACGCGGAGCATTTCTGCAGCAATAGTATGTTAGGCAACATCAATTTGATTGTTTCACTATCTAATTTCCTTTGCTGCCAATAAGGCTCGGGATTGTCACATCATTCATCTGTAGAAGGTTCAGTTGACCTGTGACTAAACCAATGCAGATTTTTAATTGCTAAATAGTGTTAAAGGATATTTTGACATACAGAGTGATACATTTACCAGTAGTGGTTCAGTTGCTCCACAGCTGTTTTGTTTACTTCTTTTATATTATTTTGGCTAACATATTGCTATGGAAGATCTGCAAACCTGACAAGAAACATGGTGGATTTGCCTTTATTTTCATAGTGATTGTTGTTGCTTCCTGAGCCTTATGGTGTGTTCTAGGCAACTGGGAGCATTATAGCTGGGGCTCTGACATTTTCTGATGTGGGAAACATGTGTGCTTTGTTACACTTTGGAATCTCATGAACCAGTACCGAAGTGGTAGTGTTCACGAGCAAGTTTGATGGACAGGGACAACGCAAATAATATTAATAATAATAAAAATCTTTGTTGTCTTTTAATAAACTTGTTTTTTATTCTAGGAACAACACATGGCTGAAATGAAGTCTATTGAATCTGCACTTGAAGCTCAGAGAGAGGCGTTGGATGAACTAAAAATCACATCTGAAGAGCTTTATCAGGCAGCCTTAAAGCCAGACTTTTCTCTTCTCCCCTTCACTCACGAGGGTCCCGCCTACACACCACCAAAATCCCAATATGAAGCTCCTGATGGAAATATAATGATGCAACCAGGGTTTATACTCAGTAAAAGTGTATTTATTATGCAAGAACACTGTATTAATTAAAAATGTAAGATCTTTGCTATATTAAACACATTGTGAGTGCATTTAACTTGTCCGTGCTGTCATTAATAATTAGTTAATAAATTATTATACTGAAAAAGCAATTTTTTAATCTTTTGTTTTACTAGTGCAGTAACTTTGTGTTTTGTAATCAACTATGTGGGATTGCTTGTGATGTATCGTAAAACTGTTACATTTTATGCATGGTATGTGCCTTAAAAATAAAGTTTGACTGACTAATTCACTCCCAAAAATATAGAAGCTAAGCTGAATCAAATACAGATCACCTGTGCCAGCATAGTACCAGTATAATCCTATGGAAAACATGGGGCACACTGATATTCGAAAGTTGCTTAATGTAAAACCATGTCAGCAGTTTCATGAGAATCTCCTAAAACGCTAAAAGAAATTCAGTTATCACGTCTAAGAAACACAAATGCAGTGTGGAAAAGATTAAAGTTATACATTCTTTATAGACTACCTTAAGACATTTAACAGTTCAGATTCATTTTTCTTGGTTTAAGGGCATGTGCCAGTCTTTTGGAGGTTCTTTCCTTAGTTCCCACACAGGAGTAAATTTTTGCTGCTCTGCTACTCTATTCCTTTCACTCTTCTGCAGTTCTTCCTGAGGACAAAAGAGCACAAATAAACACATTACAGGTGTACATCAAAATGTAGAATGATTAACTGTTTAACTGAACCTTTGCTTTGGTGTCTTTGTTCCTCTCCCATTCTCTGCAGGTGTTGTAGTCTTCTCTCCACTGTTGACAGGACGGAGCAGCTCCATAGGTGTAGTAGTGATGAAACCGATTCCACAAGCTTGTGCAGAGCTTGAATTCACTCCAGTAATCCTCACAAGACCGTGGTGGCTGAATATTAAAATATGTGAGATTAATCCAGATACTGAAACAAAACCACGAGCGCCTCCTTGTGGCACTTAAACCCGTCCGGGTAACACGAATGATACAATATAATATAATCGTCTTAATTATGGGTTGAAAAATATCTCTTAACACAATGTGCAAGTATTGGTCTTTCTTCCATAAACTCATAGACTGTATGTCTGCTCAAACACAGAAGAAAATGAGACAGACTTAAGAAATAACGCAGATTATTTGGTGTTAGCAAAATCGGGCCTGGCCAACTGTAAACATTTGCACAAACTGGCAAAGATTAAGAGCTCGAAGTAAATCCATCGGTCTATCAAATACAATTAGCATAGGATAAGCCGTAGTGTATAATTAAACACATTAGGTTTATTTACCCTCCATGGTATGGCCCGAGTTTGCTCCATTGAAAGTGCGTGCACTCAAAACACTTCCGGTTCAAGGATTTCACATTTAAAGCTCATTTCAACTTTAATTTGTGGGTTTTATTCTTATTTCGTTTTTAGTCCCTTTTTACCTTGCATAAATCTCATGTAAAAATAATACAGTTTAAAAAGGCAGGATGTAAAAACTTTTTTTAATCCACCATAAAGCAAGCAAAGGAAAATGTTCAAACATTATATACACATCATTGTAATCCGAAAACTAATTTTTAGAGGAGGTTGAAATTCTGGAAAATAAAGCTAATATAACAACAATAATAATATAAGGGACAACCTGGTGAAAAAAAATTAGTAAATAAGTGCAACACACGTCAACAAGTTTTTTTGTTTGTTTGTTTTTTGAAGTGTCTTCATAAAGTTTTTCAGGGCTTTCTGCCTTTCTTGCGAAGAGACTGTCCTTCTCCAGAAAAGGCAATGAATCTGTTCAAAGCATCATCCTTTTAAAAAGGAAAAGAAAAAAAACATTGAATAAAATTCTGTAGTATATAAAATTAAATACAAACATTTCTGAAAAAACTCACATCATCTATAATTTTCTTGGGCAATGGCCTTGAGTTTCTAATGAAAGTAATACGTCCAACTTTGAACTCGTAGTTAGGGATTCCTCTGTAGGAAAAAAAACATCAGGAAAGACATTAAAAATATTAAAAATTATCTGAACTACTGTATCTAATAAATAAAAATAATATACTAACATTTATAAAAAAGCTTATTCAAATAAAAGTTTTATTGCTACACTTTATTTGCTTGCACTCTTATGAACAAGAGTTTCACTTCCACATAGTGGTGATGCTTGTCTCTATGGAGATGGTGCATAAGACTATTCTGAAAAAATTCCCAGACAAAGCAATAACATCTCCAAGGAGACGAGCAGATAGTGCATGTAGCAGCAACCTGCCAGTCATGAAAATATGCTTTGCAATTTCTGTATAAGGCAATATAACGGCACTGAAAATGTATTCAAAAACAATTACCGTTTAATGTCGCTTGCTGCCAAAGGTGCTGGACTAGGTTCAATTCCTTTTGTTTTGCCATCCAATCGATTTCCAGATCCAGTAAAAGCCTATGACACAATGACAGTAAGAAAATATAAAAAGATAAATAAATATTAATAATAACAATAATAAAAATAAATAAATATTTTATTTTTTAGCCACCCCTTACCCTAAATCCCAAGTCTATATCTGCATAGGTACTTGGGTCACTTTCTTCCTCCTGTTATTAAAAATAGTTTGTGATTAAAGTTCTCTAAATCTCTAAACCTCAATCTTACCTGTGGCTCCTCCTGGTGTTGAGTTCGTCTTTCAGGCTCCTTGTAGCCCAACGGAGCATCAAAATCCACCTAAAAAAAACACGTATATTTTACATACTGATATGAAAAATATTTACTTTAAAAATAGATTGGCTTACATTCATGTCACACTCAATAATTGACACAGCTTTATCTGGCTTCGTCTCCATTACTCGTAACTCATAAATCTGGAAAACAAATAAATAAATGACTATTGTGTATATGCGTATATGTATATGAATAGATTGTCATCATTACATACTTTTTCATTATAGTTGATAGCGATTACATCTCCAGTTGTTAGGCAGGCAAAATTTCTTAGTGCATTTTCCAGGCTAGAGAACAAATAATATTATTTACACATTGTCAAGTCATTAAACTTCCAAACAGACACTTTTATTTTTAGTTTAAATATATTACACAGCTTTGGGGTTTGTGATGTCTAGAAAATCAGGACTTTGGGGTTGAAATTTTGAGTAAGTCGCCACCATGAGGTTCACGCTTTCCACTTGTACAAGACCACCTTCCTCCAGCAACAGATTCTGCATCATCTGCATGAACACAGAAATCATATCTTAAAACACAATATAACATACTAACATACAAAACATCTTACCCAGTGCGGCAGATAACAAATACCCTCATCTGCCACAAACTCTAAAACACCACAGTGTGTCATTCTGTCTGAGTTTTTGTTGGTCAACTTGAACAGCATAGGGTAGGTGATGTTGAGCCTGCCTGTCAAGAGAAAGAAAATATACAGTAAACTAAGATGACATTAGTATCAAATAGGGCTGAATTTTTAGAGAATCTACTAGGAATCTACTAGTCAGTGATTAATTGACTAGACAAAAGATTTTGAATACGCATTTTTAATCAAACACTAGTTGAAATACAGTGACTAGAGGCTTATAAACAAATAGAGAAAAATACACACTTTATTACTCACTTGGGAGGAAAACTTTAGATTTTTTTTTATTTTGATTAAACAAAATTGCTGTCCTTGTAATGAAAATATATTTTTTTGTCACTCCAGCTAATGTAAAATCACAATAAATGTGTATGTGAGGTACTTACTGAGCTGATCAAGAGCCGAGGGGGGCATTATGACTGACAACAAACAAAAACACACATTCACAATTAGTTAGTTAAAAACTTTGTGGTGTTTAGTTATGTAGTCAAGACTAGAGCTGGACAATTAATATTATGATAGTTATTTTGAAGATGCGCACAAATTGAGTATTGAGTATATGGTTTATAGTACAAAATACTTCAAAAATAATTGTTTAAAAATATAAATGAAGAAAGTTACAAAATTGTAAATGTTCAAATAAGTGTAGAAGGTGACGTTTTAGTCAGTTAATCAATCATTGGTGTCTTATTTTTTGTTTGTTTGTTTTTTAATGCACAATGCAAATTTATTCAAATTTTAGCATCCAAACCTCTTGAGTTTGAGGTCCTGTGAGGATAGTCTGGGTCAAATATTTGGTCAGAACACAGAACACTGAGGCATGCACTAGTTTTGAGAAAAAGGGAGCTTTTAGTTGACTTATTTATCTGATCATTATTAACAAATTTAAATATGCACTTTGTACATTTTGCAATTGGTTTAAAATTACAAATATAATAATATAATAATCGAGATATACCAAAAAATGATCAAGATACAAATTTTTGTCAATATTGCCCAGTCTAACTATGATTAAAATGTGTGGTCAACTGCAATACAACCTTCTATGTGTTTCAGAGAGATACATTATTGTTAAGCTCAAGACAAAAAAAATTACATAATTTGCAACCAAAATGTCACAAATTATGGCTCTACAGCTCTACTAGGCACCAAGCAGCTTAAAGGGTTATTTATTTCACATGGTCTTCCCTTGAAATTAGGTATGTCAAGATAATTAGGTTAATCAATAATTGTGAATATTCAAGTCAGATATAATCGTAAGAACGAAAAAATAATAATCGTGGTCATTTTAGGAATAAAATTAATTCTTTTAGTTCACTCTATAGAAAACATTATACACATATGGACATGTTGTTATCTTAATATTAAATATACACATTTAGTTTCTTATTTGTACTGAAAAGTAAATTTGTTATGTAAATGTTCAAATATTGGTGTCAACAAACAGCAGGTCATTAGCTACCATTTTGAAGCAAACTTATGTCTTGCAATCTATACACATTTTAACATTTACAGACAATATTAAGTTTGTAAGTGCAATCTAAATTAATACAAAAGTTTTTATCACATATTTCATAAAATTGGTCACAAACTTAAAGAAAAGTGACATGTTCGACAATGAGAATGAATCGTAATCGTGAATAATCGCTAAAACGCAAATTGTCTCACAGTAATCGTAACAAATTATATCGTGACATGCCTAGTTGCAATACATACTTTTTCCTCCTTTCTCCACGTCGGAGCGGTCATTGGGACCCGCGAGCATTGACACAGAGTAGCAGCGGTACTGGAGTGGAAAAACGGTTCTGAAAGCCCCGGGCCATGGGGTGGTCAAACACGTGAAAAGAAAACTGTGGAAACAACCAATACAGACAGATGGATTAATTTGTGGAAGAAGGTGACAGTGCATCTTTCTACCAACGGCTATCTATCGAGTATTATGGTTTTGTCAGTTCCTTTAAAATGTCACTGAAACGCTTTAAGAACAACTGTGTTTTAGACCAGTCGACTTACCATTTTGCCTCCAGTTAAATGTCAAATAACAACGAATTTATCGTGTTTTCGAGAGCTACGTAAACAAGCAGCAATTGTTTACGGTTTTCCCGGAAGTGTACTCTCCGGAAATGACGACAGAGGAACCAATCCAAACTGCGAAACTTTTTACTTTCAAAATAAAGTAATCTAAAATTGTAAATCATACCGAGGCCAACTTTAGAGCAAAAATAAGAATCTGGAGGTCAGGACAAAAGACCCCTTTACCCTCCATTGTCGACTTTCCTGCATAAGCCACTAGTTCTTCAAAGTTCTTCATAGCTGCATGGTTGGCTCATCTAAAATAAAGCCACAAATGCAAGAAAAAACAAAAACAAAAATTTAAAGCAAAAAATAAACTAATAATACAATAAACAATAATAATGGTAACAATAATAATAAAATAAATAAAAAATACACAACTTTAAAGCTTTAAAGTTTCCTAATCATATATTCCAAAGCGCTTAAGAAATAGATATTTTATTTTTTATTTACCCACAATTCAATTACGGGCCAAAGTAGTCTTATAAAGACCATTAGACCTGTATTACATAACAATGATTTTTTTTTTAATAGACACTGTATAGGTTTCGTTCATGTGATATCAAAACATTCTACAAGTCAATGTTATTTTAGTGAGGTGGAGAGCAGCAAAAGGTTAATGGGTCTAAATTATTATTTTTTTTTTCATGGCAAAGTACAAAGTTATTAATAGAAAATACTGGTTTTGCCTATCTACTAATAGAACATGAACGGACCCTATTCCATACACATAAAAGCATTACATTTAAAAACACAAATCGGCTTCATCTTCCAGCATTTTTTTATACAGGGGGCCAACATTTAGTAATGTCTTGATGCATAGATTCTGGTAACCACTGGCAGTATGCAGATAGTAGGTCTATGGAGAAAACAAATAAATGAATATAATAAACAAAAATTTGATGAATAATTATAATGCTGTTGAACAGTCTTACATTTTTCTTCAGATTCCATAAAGTCATGAGTTTGTCTCTGTTGTCAACCTTCTTTGACACCAGAGCACTCAGTAAGGCTTCTGTCCTGGGCTGCAGCCTAAAACATTAACATTACAGAAAGTTTGTCCTTAGACGTGGACACCTTTTAAGGGTGAATATTAGTTGTCTTACTTTGCCCAAGCTTTCAACATTATGGATGGGTTTGACAGTAAATGGACACAATGCTTTTTAAGTTTAGGACAAATCTAAAAAACAAAACAAAAACACATATTCGACATATGCATGAATATTACCATTTCAATACATTTGGGCAAATGCAATTAGATTTTACAAAAGAAAATGAAGACATTTTAAGGTGGTGGGAAAAAATGATTAGAGTACCTGTCCTTCAAGCAGAAACCTTGCAAATAGTTTGTATTTATCCAAGCCGTCAGGATATTCCATTTCCACTGCTGGAAGCTGCCAACCTACTCTGACTGCAATAGAAAAGAAAGAGTTGATTTTAGTTTATGGGTAAATGCAGCTCAGCTGTATAATCTAGAGCTTACAGAAAGTGCTTTGTCGTTGGCAACGGATTGTTCCTGTGGATGAACAAAACCATGGAGGCGGAGAATCCAGAGGAGATCCAAAATGACAGTACTGTGGAAGAAACTGGGGAACCCACTGTGCTTCTATCGCAGACAAACCTAAATGAATTACACACATTTAGACATTTAAACTGTGAATGTTAGTTATGCATAAAAGTGATTTTAAGACTGACCTTTCATGTACATTTTGCTTGTCTCCATAATCTCTTGGTAAACAACAAAGTCAGGCAGTGTTTTAAACAGTGCAGATGTTGGGTGAATGAACACTGGTTCATCTAATAGTGGTGTCTATCAAAAAAAAAGAAAAAGAAAAACACTATATTAAGAAGACATTTAGCATACGATCAATAAATCAATCAACTATCTTTATAAATTGCCTTAAGAACAACAAAGTTGACCAATCTGCTTACCTTACAAAAATATTAAGAAAAAATAAAAGGTAAAAAAAAAAAAGAAAACAAAACAAAAAAAGCAGTCAACATAAAACAACTCATTCTGGGTTAAAAGTCAATGAATAAAAGTATGTTTTTGAAAGAGACTTAAAAATATTCAGACTCGGTCTGTCTACATAGGGATTATCGGTCGACATCACACTATACTGGGCATGCCACATGCAGAAAGAAACGCATCTAGTTGGCTGGGGAAACTTCTTTGATTAAAACAAGAAAAGAGCTCAAGCGGGTCGGTATTTCGCAGCTAATCTTTAAGACAAATGTACTGTACCTTGTAGCCATTCTTCCACTTTGGGTCTAAAACATCTTCTGCCTGCACACGCCTCGCAAGATGGTCACCAAGTCCTGCCAGAACAATCTGTCGCAAGCAGACCACCTGGTGTTCTGTAGGTGGGGCCATTTTTGGATCTACGAATACTCCTACTTCTGGACACACTGTGTTAACTACAGAAAGAAGCAATTTTCATTAACATTACCAAATAAATAGAACATTTTGCATGTGTTAAATTCAATTTATAATAAATTTCGGGCACCTGCATTGGTGAGTTGACCTCTAAGGCGTCGTATCTCCACCATAGCTTTATATCGTAAGCCATTGTCTTCACAAAATTTAGGAGTGCAACCAGCAAATTCACATGCGCCCACAGCTCCTAATGTGATACAGAGAATTAAAAAATGTAATAGAAATCAATATTCAACAAGTGCATTTATATAGGCTGTTAATAAATGTCTTACATGGATGACAAATGGGTGATAACACTCACCTAACATAACCATAAGATCTCCTAACAAGAGAGCACCTCCTTGTCCTGCCCAAAGTCTTCTCATTTGAGTAAGTCGAGCTCGGCGCTGAGTTAGCTTTTGGCTTTCAGTTTCACTACTAGAAGGTCTGTCAACAACAGTCATATTTTATTGACATACAAACTAACACAAGTTCTCAATATTTTTTACAAAGCATAAAACAGTCACCTGTCAAGATCTTCAAATATCTCTCGAACTGTCATGGCAGCAACGACAGAGATGATATAAGGAAGACAATCCTGCTGTTTACCAAGAGCCAACATTTTAGCATAACGTGGGGCCACTGGAAATGAAGCCATTGCTCTGCCCAGTGGAGTAATAGGACAGCTAAGGCGTGCCCGCTCCATTTCCTTAACACTTCAATAAAACACAGTAGTATACACTTAAAATTTTTTAGTAAAGTCAATGCTATTAACCTGTTTTTCTATGCACATTGTGTAACTCTACTCTTAATTTCAACTTCTGGATACACAGCAGTTACCTTCCAGTTTGAGGAGGCTCTTGTAAAGCGCCCAGGGATATTAGTATCTGTTCAGCTGCAACCAATGCTTCGGTGGAGGGTGAAGTAGGAAAAGGGAAATTGACCACCTGCAAAAATAGGATTAATGTAAACTATGTAAATAAACGCATACAACTGCTGTTCAGCTGTATTACTTTATCAATGTTTAGGTCCTTCATCTGTAAAACCAGATCTTCTACAGGCCTGCGAGTAATCTCTGCTTCTGAGAACAGGCTAAAATCTCCAAACACAGCAGACGAGTACAATCTGCAAAGGGATCATAAGAATAATGCTTTCTGCTTTTAAAGGTTTCATCTTTCATGTAAGTAGTTTATCCCACCTGTAACAATGACCTGGTTCTGTTCGCCCTGCTCTACCTGCCCGCTGATTGGCTGATGCTTGGGACGTCCAGGTGACTTTGAAGGACGAGACTCCGGTCACACGGTCATAAAACCGCTTCTTACACGTCCACAGTCAACCACATATTTAATGCCAGGGATAGTCAGTGAAGTCTCAGCCACATTGG
Source organism: Mugilogobius chulae (assembly GCA_038363315.1). NCBI lineage: Eukaryota > Metazoa > Chordata > Actinopteri > Gobiiformes > Gobiidae > Mugilogobius > Mugilogobius chulae. Next base: position 41,937,425 of record CM076397.1, read on the forward strand.
TGGCTACAACACACATGCGTGTGTCAGACGGAGGAGCTCTGAACACCTACAGGACAGATTCAAAAATACACGAAATATAATAAATCATAATAATAATATATTAAAAAGCAAAAACTGTAAAACAAAGCCTGACCTTTGCTTGTTTCTCTGGAGCCAATAAAGAGTATAATGGTAGGACATACAGAGGAATAGATGGATCAGCTTTCTCTTCTCCTGTAAAGATAATAGTATATATTTATCAGTTTGTTTGTTGGTTGGTATTCAACGTAACAGTAGAACATTGTGAATGTGACAAAAGTCAGTTTTACATAATATGACATTGTCTACCAGTAATTGTTGTATCATCTCCTAGATCCAAGTCAGAACCATCATCATCCTCATCTCCAATCTCAGCCTCTCGGTCCTCATCTCCTTCATCGAGGGGCGGGCAGAGTAGTTATCCAAGTCAATGCAGGGCAAAGACTGCAAACAGGAAAGGTACAGCCATAACTAAAACTAAAACAAAGTAATTAAATATAACAATTATAAAACATACAGCGGTTTTCTTCTGCTTCTGTTTGGATTTTTTAAACTTTTTGATTGCTTCAGAACTGTCAGGATCTTCATCCTCACCTGAATACACAAAACAAAGTACATGAAATATTGAAAGTACATTGGTTTAAATTCACTGTAGAAATATCTAATAACAGGTATGTGCTATTTCACCTTGGTCTAAAGATTTTTTAATATCTAAACTTACCACCAGTTGCAGAGCTTTTTCTGAATGGGAAGGCTCTTCTTAATCTTCTACACAGATTATGCACTTCGGCCTGACCTGTTAGAAACACTAAGATGCCACCTGCAGGGAAAAAAAGTATTTTACTGAAAGACGAGCAAAGATTTTATTTTTTAAAACAGCATCGTAGTCTTAAGATGCAAATCATAAAACATTTTTGTTAAAGCAGGCTTTAAATGAATTTGAATGCACTTTATCATACTTGATTAGACTCATGTAAAAAATATTATAAAAAAAATTCAGTTGTAAGAGTATTTGTTTCACAACATTTGTTTTACTGTATTTGTTTTTACCTGGGGGCAACATGCGGTGAATTTTGCAGATCTTGTGAAAGGCCTCACTGGTGTACTCTTCCAGAGGGGTGCGTTTGTTGAAATGAATGGTGACTGGAAACTGTCGAGAGTCTACTTTAATTACTGGAGGAGGAGTGGGGAACAACTTCTTATTATCTGTAAAGTCTTCCACTCGAAGAGTAGCTGACATGATCAGCAGCTTCATTGGCATGTTTTTCTTTAGGATAAAGACACTCCTGTTAATGTTATATTCAAAAACAGTAGAGTAGAAATACTTACTGTATACTTACCTTATTTCTAAGAGGAACAATGCGAGACAGCAAGCCAATAAGAATATCTGTGTACACACTCCTTTCATGTGCCTCATCAATAATTATAACACTGTATTTCTGAAGCAGGAAATCCTACGACATATGAAAAGAATGAATGTAATTAATTGTAGGTGATAATACATGTCTTAATATAAGTATTTAGTTCATTTGTACCTTTTGAATTTCCTTCAGCAAAACTCCATCAGTCATAAACTTTATCTTAGTGTCCTTGGTCACATTTCCCTCATACCGAATCTGGTAGGACACCACCCTAAGGAAAAACACTGGTTATTATGAAGCTCAAGTATATTTATTTTGGCCAAGTTTTCATATGTAACGTTTACCTTGTGGATAAATTCATCTCTTTAGCCACACGGTGCGACATGCTAACGGCTGCTACTCTTCTTGGCTCAGTAATGCCAATTATTGACCCTTTGCTTAAAAAAGTAGAACATGTTCATAAATAAGGGAAGAATTATGGTCAGCATATTTAGCTAAATGTGTTGGGAAATTATGTAACAGGCAACTCACCTGGCATATCCTGCTTCATATAAAAACTGAGGGATTTGAGTGGTTTTTCCACTTCCAGTCTCTCCACAGATGACCACACATGGGTTTTCCTTTATGGCCTCCATGATGACTTGCTCTTCTGCCATCACAGGCAGCTTTAAACGGGCCTCCTACAGCAAAAAAAGAAATGTTATTAGTAAACATTCTTATTTGAAAACTAACATTATTCATAGCTAAGCACCTGTATTTCTGGAGTTCTCTCGACAGGGATAAAAATAGCAGGCTCACTGTCTTTCTTGATGGAAACAGAAGCTTGATCAACAATCTTCCGCTCATTGGACTGGTCGGGTTTAGCAATATCCACTTTTTGAGCAGCTTGGTTGATTTTTGTTTCAAGCTGTTGGGTTGTAGTGTTTTCTTTTGCTTCCAACAATTCTTTAGTTGCAGCTTCATCCTCCTTTTTCTCCTTCTCCCCATTATCATCATCATCATCATCATCATCATCATCATCATCATCATCATCATCATCATCATCATCAGATGAGTTTTCAACTAAGCTTCCTTCTTTTCTTTTTCAGCCTCCTCTTCATCATCTTCTTCTTTGTCTTGCCATTTACGCTTCCTATTGGCTCCACTAAGACTGCTGATTTTAACAGCTGAATCTTTATCTTTTGATTCTTCAGGTGTTCTTTAAACATTAAAAAATTAAACATTAAAATACACATTTTCGTGTTATTACCTGGCCAACAGATGAAAATACTTACTCTTTAGAGGAGTATAATTTGAGTCCAGTGCCAAGTTTGGAAGTGGTGTAAAGTAGCTTGATTTCAGATTCTGGGAGTTGCACTTCAGCCAGTTTGGACAAAATATTTGCTCTCTTTAAGACACAAACAATTAGTGTGTAATAGCACAGGTTTATGCAGGTTTATTTACATAGGTTTAGTCTCACCTGAGCCTTCTTCTCCTTGCGTTCAAGCACCTTTTGAAGTTCTTTCCTTTGTTTTTTAGTTAAAGGTCTTTTTGAAGAAATTTGTGTCGATGTTTCTTTTTTCTTCTTGTCTTTATTTGATGGAAGGACCAGAGCGTTGCTTTCATCAACCCCTTTAAGTCTAGCTCCATCTAAATGAAAGAATTTCCGCAAATTAACCAAAGAAAAGAAAATCCCAAATGCACTATATGTAAACTGAACCTTACCTTGCAATTCCAGAACGATGTCAGTCTTCTCATCACCTGCTGTTGGTTTAGTTTCACTCTGCTGCCTGCCTTTCCAATTGTGTTTCTTCCTCAGTTTCCCCATTGTACATAACTTGATGCAACTACCAGAAAAAAATGTTTTAGTAACGCTTGGTCTAAATCTCTCTCTATATATATATAAGAAAAAACGTTTTACTATATTAATGATGATCACATCGAGATTTCAGATCAACACATCAAACACATCAAGGACACAAATATAGCTTCTACTTTATCCTAAAAGTTAAGTATCACATGTGAACGTGTGGCGTAAACACTCTGGGTCCGTCTGAAAATAATGTCCGACATCTGCACAACGTCCGTGTGCAAAGGTTCCTAGTTAGTTAGCTGTGTGAGCCAGTGGATGGGTTTCTGAATTTTACGACCTTCTTGAGGCGAAAAATGAAAGAAATGTGACTGGAAATGGTGATGATGGTACGTTTCCCTGGATATGCAAAATGATAATTAAATAAATCTCTTTTTCTATGTGACAACTGTTTTCATGAGAGGTAGTAGTTAGAGGAGTTCTAAAACATAATCTATCCGTGTGTCATCAAAATGTTTAATTATTCATCAAATCATAAATATGGCGTAAATTTAAGTTAACTTAAATTAAGATGTATTGTTATTCATTTAAATCAGGGGTGTCCAAACTTTTTTCTTTGAGAGCCACTTTTTGAAAGATTTTTGGAGCAGATGGCTACATAACAGATGGAAATGAATTCTTAAAAATTAGCATTAGCATTAGGATTAGTTTTCATGATGACCCACAACATCTTGTCATTGAACATGAATTTTATGTTTGTATAACATCAAACTAGTTGTAGATTTTATTATGAAAACATAATTGTTCAAATTGACAGGTAAAAATTTGTATTTTTTTGTAATTTGGGACAATTTAGCAGAGTCTGAGCGCCAAAAAGTTTAGTCCAAGGGCTGCATTTGTATCTTGTTTTTTTTTTTTTTTTTTGTACATTTGTTACCTCAAAATTAAGGTGATATTAAAATGTGGGTGGAGTTTAGAGGTTTAGCCTCACTTAAAAGTTGGGGTAACCATTTTTTAAATGTGAATTAATAAACTTTGTGTTTTCCACTAAAAGTATATGATAATTGCTGCACTATGTGAAAAAACAAGAACATTGAGAGCTGTCCAAACTGAATAAAGAAGAAGTCCCATAAAAAGAGTTCTGCTGTAGAAGTAAAACACATTAAAGTTTTAAGCAGCCTAAATGAATTTTCAGGAATACAAGTAAGTAAGTACAGTAATAATAAAACATTTATCAGCCATTTACCAACAAGAAAAGACACAATAAGTTCAAGAGTTACAACAATGAAACTTTTTTCAAAGTTGTACTATATTATTATTTTTTTTTTAATCTGCAAAAAAATAAATAAATAAATCAAGGTTAAGTTATTGAAACGTTACTGACACAGTTCCACGCGTGTTTTACAAGCTGCTGTCATGAATGCTCCGATTTTGGGAAGTCCGATTATTACGTAGGGACCTCCAAGTTTCCCAGAGCAGCATGAGTTCTCCAGTGAGTAAGGCAAAATGGTTCTGGGCAGTGTCATGATGAGTGCTACCCCTTTCACCTGCACAGTTCTTCTTAAATGTCTCAAACTGATGATTTAGGGTGGCATGTTTCCTATGGAAACAAAATGAAATTCTTGTTTTTGCATAGTGCTTAATTTCCATTTCAATCACTTTTTTACCTGCATTTATTGCTGCATATCACTGGCCAGTGTGGTTCTCATTACTGGTGTTAAAGTAAAAAATACATAAAAAATTACGTTATAGGTGTTAATAATTGAAAAAAAGAAAGTCAATCAATCAAATGCTGAGAGCTTCTTCAACAATTTTATGTTTGTAATGTCAAAGTAACATAAGAGAAATCTAATGTGTCAACAAACTCTATTAACATTGGATATATGTAATTTAAGAAGTACAATGAACAACATTATCATACAGTAAACTATTACAATCTGTTACGCTTAAAAAGAGAAATACAAAAAAATTCCAAACTTTTTAGTTTTACAGTGCAAAAAAAATCTGTGTTTTAATTTAATGCCAATCTCATTATTTTCCATTTCAGGACATTGAATCTGCAAAAGAAGTGAAGTAATTGTCCGATAATGGAGACAGGCTGTGTTTCACATGCTGGTGTCCCTCAGGGGTGTGTACTCATTGTCCTGCATCATTTCGCCAGTAGTGAAGCTTTCCTCTGTGGTCCTCCTGGCTTCTTTGGACATGTGCTGAAACCTTCTGAGAAACACAACGACAGCGAACAGCAGCCCCCCCTGCAGCAGCACAAAGCCCAGGAGGCACAGCTGTGACACCAAAGCCAGGTCACAGTACCAGTAATGACAAGTGTCCAGTAGCTCCTCCTCACTTAAATACACCACAAGTCGTCCCCTGAGGTTGAGAGGGGAACTGCAGTTGACCTGTAGATGGGACGTGTGACTGACGGGGTGACGAACCAACCAGGCCCGCAGGTACAGGATCCCACAGTCACACACCCAGGGGTTTCCGTGGAGAGACACTGAGCGCAGGTGGAGGAGTGAGTCCAGCAGGCCATTTGGCAGAGTGGTTAACATGTTGTTATGGAGGTGCAGCTTGGTTGTACCAGCGGGGAAAGCACCAGGAAGAGAGGAGGTGATGATAGAGCGTCCACTGCAGTCCACTGTCCCGCCATGACACGAGCAGACCCCAGGGCATGAACTTTGACCCTCACACAAGAGGAAGAAGAGCAGCACCACAAACAGCTGATGCCTCATCTTGACTTGGTGCTGCTGCGGACAGAGAGCAAGGTATGTTAGTGAAATGTTTGAGTCTGTTTGCTGATTTTAAGCTGACCTGATCATTTGATTGTTTGCTAAATTATTCAAAAGTGGGTTGACAAAACCTTTTGGAGAAAACAGAGGCAATTGCACAAAAGATAAAAAATATATATACGCATTTATAGTTACAATAACAGCAAACAAACTTAAATTAATACATAAAAAACACAAACAAACCTAAAAAAGATCTGGTTTTAACTAGATTTGTGACTTAAAGAAAGTTATGTTACAAGAATGCGTTAAAAATATGTAAAATACCAGACTGCGCAAGTAGAAGTAAAACTAAAACATTTACTATTTTGTACAATAAAGGCCTCTTTGGGCTCACTCAGTTAGGGCCTTTTTAAAAATAATATTACAGTAGCATAAATACCCAAATAAGTGTTAGATACAACTTTTTTTTTTTTTTGACTTTCATAAGTTATTGTTGCACTGACAATATACTGTATATAATACTTTGCACATTGTCCACATACAACAACAAAAATAGAGGCATAATAGTTTTTTGTCACATACTTATATTTAAACACACTCAAACACTCGAATAACAAAGCAAACATTATTAACAGTATGATTTAATAAACGAATGCCTACATATCAAGAGTACCAAAGTAACTTCAAGATATTTTTTGCGTATATCTACTTACCTTGAATGCTGCGGAGGCTAATGGCTGTTTCACTTTTTTTTTTTTCCTAAGAAGCAAAGTGACAGACAGCTGGCATTGAGAGATAATGAGCACATCCTGTACTGGTGAATGTGTTTGATCACTTAAGCTGGCACAGTAGTATCTATTACATATTACTGTCATATGCCTAATAGTTTCCTTTGACAAAACAAAAACAAAAAGTACTTTCCATAAACCTTGTGTTTGTTTTATATTGTGTGATACTTGATTGGCAGATGAGGCGAAAGCTGTTCATGTAAAGGAAGAGTGTTTAGCAAAGATAATGAGTCAGCAACTTAAGCTTTTGCTATAACAAAGACAAGAATAAAGCAGTAGCATATTCATGTGTTTTTTTTATTTATGACACTTTTAGAAATGAGCCTATGGTTGAGCTCAACGCTCACTCAAGTCCTGATTCACTCATACAAACAACATCAATATAAAACCTCACTCACAAAAAGCCACTTCAGCAGAAAAGGAATCCACAGCCAAGTATTACCATGGCAACAGAGCACAGGTCATATGCATTTATTACAAGCACAGGGCTGAAGAAAAATAGGCCCAAAATCTCCAGAGCGCATAAAGAACAGCAACATGCTGCCACATGCACACGTCTTTACTCTGTCTTTAAGTCTGAGGCGCTCCATTCACAGTTTGACACTCTCAGGTGTCTCTCAGTATTAAAACACTGACTGTTATATGCCCATGATGAACCAAAGCAAAATAACAAAGTCACTGTGGCTGATTTAAGGGCACATAAGGGTGCATGGACGGATACACAGTATAGGATCATATGTCTGTTACAAAAAAAATAAAATAAATGCAAACATCACAAGTTAATGTATTACTAAACATTGTTGCAAACACAGTTCATACCCTGATAGCATATCCAAAAGGTTTAGCACTGAATTAATAAATATAAATAAGACATAATGCTTAATACTTAAATTATTCTCTCGTTAAACAAAGTATATTTATGTTAAGACTTTTAAACCATGAGGGCTCATAAAAACTCTTGAATCTCAGCCACTGCCCAGGGAGACTATACAAAAGCACCAAACAGCCAGAGTTACCACTAACACGTGATCTGTGTGGTTGGTTTTTTGTCTCAGTCTGTTGTTTTGAGCACATACAGCAGGGGGCGCTGCAGTTCTACTTCACTGCCATCACTGCTCTTTATCATGCATCTGCTGCTGCATTTTGTTCAGCATCTCCTGCATCCTCTTCAGCTGCAAAACAAACCATGTTTAAAACACATCAGCACTGCAAATAAATGAAAAAGGTTATTCCATATGTTAGTAAGAAAGACAAATGAAAAATCAGGATAGAAGGTTTATCTGTGTCTAAACACATTTCAGACAACCCCTGACCCAGATGAAAATAGTAATATAAAAGAATCCCCTGTCAAAGTTCGGTTGATTTATGCACGATCATACATTTAGTAATTGTTGTAGTTGAACTTGAATATTTGAATTACCTCCTCATCTTTCATTTTTATCAGTTTTTCAGTTTCCACATCAGGAGTGGACAAGGGCAGGATGGGGATAGGACTCTCCATGCGGTTGTCTTGGGCCAGTTTACTGAAAAAACACACCAGTCACTCATCATGTTCCAGTGTTGAAAAGCTGCGGTGTTTGCGCCTCTCACCTGGTCATCTCCTGTATGCACTGGGCTCTGTAGTTCTCATAGTGCACATCGCAGGTCACGTCTTTGAGGTCGTGCATGTGAGAACGAATCAGCATGTTCCTCAGTTTCACAAAGTCACAGTGTGACTGGTTCTCCACTGAACAGATAAAAGTTAATTAAAATCATGCTGTTACTTGTATCTTTATCTGTGGTGATAAGAATTTTGGTTTTACCTTCAACAATACCCCAAGGGTACAGGCGTCCTCGAACTCTCTGTCCACGCGCTTCTACCACTGTGTTACTGCCAATCACAGCAAACGGGGTGCACTCCTGTTACAAACACGAGTAATAAAAGATATTTTTGTCATCAAATTTACTTTAACACAGAACATATCAGCAAGAATATACAAGGATCAACAAGTCGACGCACTTTTGTCAAGTGCATTTGACAGAACTACATTTTTCAAAATTTTGTGAACATTATTGGATGTTCACTTTTGTAATAAAAATAAATATTTTGTGATTAATTTGAATGACGTTTTATGACATGTTTTAACACTTCAATTGGATTTATAGTTTCAGAATATCATAATCGAGATCCACCAGAAATATTGATAATCGCTTTGTCAATATTGCCCAACCTTACTTTGTAATTCTCTACAAATATGCTTAATTGGTGTAAAACTATCATAAGTATTTGCAACAGGTTTTATCCTATTGAGTTATTATCAAGAGATTTCACCAACCATCTTGTGTAGGGAGAGTCTAGTAAAGATCTCATGCAAACTAAAAGAAAGCTGAACTTTAATTACTTTGCTGAATTACTTTGATAATTCTGAAGTTTCTGTATTTTACATTTAACTAAACTAATTGAAAACAAAAAGACAATTCAACAATTAAATTCTTCTTTTACTGGAATAGCTGTAAAGTAAGCACAATAATAATGAAAGCTTGTACTCATATAATGTAATGACACACAAATATACCGTAGTTTAATGTGCATCAATCCAGCCCAATGCTTTGTATTCAGGTTGAATATTTATATTCACACTTCAGTCATTATATGTTAAATTACTCTCTTTAACTATGAATTATGTGACTATGTTTATACATTGTTTTCAATTCGATTTTTGCTACCTCTCCCCTATGAGATGGCCGCAGCAACTGCCATGGCAACAGGCCCCGCCCTCTCTCTAGTCATTATAATAACTGAATGGTTTAATTCAATAAAATAAAGTCACAAATTGAGTGTACAATCAGAAAGTAGAAAAGACCAGAAGACACTTACTTGAGCTCTTTGTCAAGTTGTTTAAATTCTTCATCCTCGTCTGAGTCACATTCTGGAAACTGGTACACCTTGATCCCAAACTTGTCTATTTCTTCTCGTATCTGAAAATGAAAAAACAAACAACATGAACTTGAGCTCTCATAAATGCTTGGATACTACAGGAAATGTCTTGTTGCGGCCACTCACTCTGTCTTTGAGTTTTTTTATTTCGTTTGGTGTGAGGCAGTCAGCTTTGGCAATGAGAGGAATTATGTTCACTTTTTCATGCAGGGCCTTCATAAACTCCACATCTACAGGTCGCAGCCTATAAAGGGCACACATTTAAAGCCATGACACATTTTTTCATTAAAAATATATAAAGCACCTTGTACTTATATGAGGTTTTAACCATGTTGAAATGTCACTTCATTGAAAACATCTCTGTCTGTAGCCATGCCTTCTCAAAGGTTTGAGTGATCTGGCTCAAATTTAGGCTGTTGATTAGCAGTGTTCCAACGCTCTGTGCTATAACTTGCATATGCATGGATCCTTGTTATGATAATAATCACTATTATTTAAATCATAATTGATTCAAACATTATTGCTTAGGACTGCAGTATTCTAAGAAACACTATTTTCCGAATCAGGAATAAAAGAGCGTTATGATAAATAAAAGTACGGTCAATATCACATTATTCGATTACACTTTTTTGTAAACGATTACAGCAATAATTGTTATTGAATAAACTCGATCATTGCCTATATGGAGTACCTTTAAATATTTTTGTAAGTACTTACACTAAATTTGCTCATTGAGATTTCACAAAAGCTCTTCAATATTTTCTGTGATGCAGTATAAACAATGCCAAGAGCTAGGCAAAACTACGCCTGAAATGATTCTTCTAATCACTGTAATGAAGGTGTGTGGAGCTTTTCCTGGATTACCATTTAATGACACCCCAAGGTGGAACAGAGTGCCTAAGCACGAGGATGATAAATAAGTGTAATGAAACAAAGCAAACTGAAAGTATGATTTGATGAGGAAATAATAGCATAATAGAGGCCCTTTAAGGTTCATATAAGCAGAGTATTTGTGTTAGTACCCATGTCCAAACGGTGGAATAAAGTAGAGGCAGCAGTGCACTCTGTTGTCCTGGATGTTTTTCCTGTTCAGTCCACTTTCGTCTCTGAAGTACTGCTCAAACTGCTGGTCTATGTAGTCTGTGATGGGCTTCCAGCTGAATAATCAATACAATTGTGATAAACAAAGTTGTCATAAAATCAACAGTGTTTTTTAAAACATATATCTCAAAACTTTACACATAAAAAAGTTACAATCTTGAATGAGATATTGAGCGAGTGCAGGAATAGCTTCTGTTCATTTTTTAGACTGTGATGATGCCACACGGCCAGATGGTGGGCAAGAACAGCGTTTCCTATTTTAGCATTGCACTTTTGTAGTACTTTGTGTTATGAAATATCAAAAGCCAGAGTTGGTCGAGGGCCCATTTTAAAATACAGTATACTACATTATATTCTATACATTATCTTCACTTTTTACATCATACACACGCAAGTGGTTTAAAAAATTGGGCCAGACTGTCTTCTCCAGAAACATGTAGAAAAAACTGCACATAATTTGCTCTATTCCAGTGCATTTTATTGACAACATCTTAACATTATATTTGATCGGTGAGTCACTAAGAATCAGAAATCATCCCACATAAAATCGCCTAGAGGGCTGTTAGTTGAGACTGACCTAAAGAGTAGTTTTAAAAATATTAAATCTGGAGATTTCTGTTAGTGTCTAGAACCACTGCCATTTTGTACAACAAAAAAATGCTTTAAGCATTATTCATTTTAACTGGTCTATTATTGGCCTGTAGGATGTTTGATGTCTCAGGAATTAGAATGGGCGATTCACTTAATATAGAATTTTGTTCAAATTCATTTCTAATTTGTGTCCAAGCTTTTGGCAAACACTAGAGTTACACAGTGCAGCCTTAACTTTAAACAGCACATAAACAAACAAATATTATCATAATAACTTTCTAATCCTAAATAATATTGACTTGTTTCTCGATAGCTCTGGGTGAGCAGCTCTGGGACAGTGAATGCCAGTGAATCTCACCACTCGTTGTTGTTGACTGCGTCTCCAAAGCCCGGTGTGTCCACGATGGTGAGTTTGAGCTTTACTCCCTTTTCCTCGATGTCCACCGTGTGTTTGATAATCTCTACTGTTTGATTGATGCGCTCTGAAATGACAAGGAAGTCTTAATCGCCCAAATATATTCATGTTCATGCTTCAGTACTTGGGGCCTAATTTAGTTCATATCTAGTTTAGGTATAAGGTAAGGTATACTTTATTGTCCCCGTAGGGAAATTTGTGGGTTGCTTGACTTTTTTAGTTGTAAATTATTAAACTTGGTCTTTTCTACCAAAATGAATTTTACATATGAAGCAGATTGTGACACAAATCAGATCACAATGTGGTGTCTGGTTGGCTGTGCTTGAGTGGTCACCTCCAGTCTCACTTTGCCGTTTGTAAAAATATGTTTTTAAGGTTTAATTGCAGACAAAAAATACTGTGTGCGGATGATACCTTGTGCTGAAAGAGTTAGGAATCAGCTACTCCACCTTAAGTATATTTAATACAAGTCCTATGCTCATGTCTTTTTGGTCCTGATCTCTAGTCGTCTTGGTGTACTTGAAAAGCCAAATCATTTTAACTATATTTCTCAAACTCACCTTCTGCATTTAGTAACTTTCTGTCTTTGTAGAGGTCAGTGAGAAAGAGGCTGTTGACCAGAGTTGACTTTCCCATTCCAGACTCCCCTAAAACACATAATAAAAATAGCCATATACATTTTTATAGATGCAGTGTAATGCAAATGGTTTAGAAATACAGAAGTTTATTACACACCTGCCACCATTAGAGTGAAGTCGAAACCCTTCTTCACTGATTTTCTGTGCACTTGGTTGGGCAGAGTGGCAAAACCCACATACTGTTTCTCCTACAAAACAAAACAGACAAAATACTATTAAAATTACAGTTTAAATCTTGTAAAACATGAAACCTAGACAAAATGTTGCTAACAGTAAAACTCAAAATAAGCTTGCTAAATTCAATAAAAATAGAAATGACAATATATTTGCTAAATGGCTGGATTTTTAATGACACTGGAGCCTTTGAGTGACCACACCAAAGGACTCACCCCCGAACAGTGGAAAACACATTCACTGACTGAAAATAACCGCCGTCTAAGAATTCCCACAAAAGTTCTCAAATGAGCAGGTTTTTAATGTTAATACAACCTAAGAATAAAAACACATAGGTTTTGATTTTGGCTTGTTTTATTGTCTCTTCAGGTGAAATGATAGAGAACTTTTTGTTAAAATAATAACAATAACAAAATAATAAATGAGCAAATGTGTGAGGTGCTGCAAAAATATCAAAATAAAATAGTTCTTGAATTAAATAGTTTTCCATCTCACAATTTTGAATTATTGCATTTGCACATTACTGTGAAGAAATTTGACACTAAATTATAAAAAATGTATTAAATTACCATGATCAGAATCAGAAAAGCTTTTATTGCCATTATCAAAATTCGCAAACTCGAAACTTGTTTCGATGCTAATGTGCAACATATAACACTGATGATGAAAGAAAAAGAATTTGATAAAGAATACAAAATATCAACTATGATACAAATATTTTAGAAATATATAATTCAAAGTTATGGGCATGCAAAAAATAAGCACACTACATAAAATGGCCAACTACAATTAGGCAATAAAAATGGCTGATTAAATGCAAATTATTGCTTTGTGTTATGGTGCGTACCAGGCAACTGGGAACTGGGATATTTCCCACTTCCAACTTGTACAAATGCGCTGGAACGCCAGTCGAACTGGTAAATCCCACTTGTGAACTGGGACCTGGTCGAGGAAGTCCCACTTCACATACGAGCTCAACAATCACTACAATACATTTATTTGGGGGGTTTAACTGACACAAAAACTGTGTAAACATTGGTTATTGGTTACAGGTCATTTACCGTTACTTTTGTTTAACCTTAAGTTTAGCATTAGCCATAATGTTTAGGTTGGAACGCTTTGAACGGGAACTGATATTTTCAAGTGGGAAATATCCCAGTTCCCAGTTGCCTGGAATGCAGCATTAGTGTCTGATTATTTCTTCATAAAAAAAAAAAAACATTGAAAAAATTAAGATGCATCAGGGCATCGGTCCTCAAACACAGAAGCCAGAAGTGGTCGTTGGTGTGAAAAATTCAGGACCACTGGACTAGATAATAGACTATTCTCAAAGTTTCTGTCCAACTAAGTCTCTGAAATTACTACTAACTTTAGTTGATGTTGTTTTTACAACCCCTAATATCTGATTAACCATGTTTTGCATTGCATCATATTATTCCCTCTTTACACAGTAAATAATCTCATAAAGTAAGCATTAACAGTCATGCACATACAATCATGTAAACAGATGACCACATGCAACGCAAAAGTGAAAATCACATTTTTTCTACTAGTAACAGACTGGCAGCCAATGAGCAAAAATGTTAATGTATAGTCCTACACACAGTGCCAGTGAATGTATGCCAGAATGTTTTTCTAAGTCTCGACTGTGGCATCACCAGAGCTTCTGGCATTTTAAAAATCTGAATGTTAAATGAGGTCATTCATTTCCACTGAGGCTCTTGAAAAGTTCTTTCACACAAGCCAAACACACCGACTGTTAGCATCCCGCTAGGCTGTCATAACTTGTCACTGGTATTTCCGACAGCCCCAAGAGAGAGGATTTGTAAAAACACAACAGACAATGCGACCAGTGAGAAAAGAGATTGACAACTGCACATATGCACTTTACAACAGAGAGGCAAGAAAAACACGATTTAAACAAACACCATTTGTTAGCTGTGCATCTTTTGTTGCTAGGCGTTGTGCCTTTTACTTACAATCTGTGAACAATCCCCTCATTCAATTTGATTTCAGTTTATATGTTGTTATTGCACTACAGGACGTCAGCCTATAAATTGCCAGAGTTTTGGTCAGATACAATTCCTATCACTACACAGCTGAGGATCACACTAGCCCAAACAATAAACAAAACAATTATCCTTCTTGGTTTGGTTTTTCGGATCAACTTTTACCTTCTGCCTGGCTGTCCTGACTCGTGGGCACAGAAGCCGTTCCACAAGTTTCTCCTGCAGCATGATAGCGTCCATCCTAAAATCCCGGATGGTATTTGCTCAACTTTTTCCTGTTGTGTACTTTCTATATTCCTTGGTTCCTCCTACTCGTCTTCTCTTTGTTTTTCTTTTTTTCTGTCCTGTCTTCTTGCCCTCGGTGCCCTACAGCGCTCCAGCTCTGTTCAGACAGGTACAGAGGAATTCTCACTCGCAGCATGGGGAGCACATGGATTCAAGTCTGGGGGAAATCAGGGGTGGCAATTTGAGGGCGGAAACTAACTGGGACGGAAAGGGTTGAGAGATCTTAAAGAAACTCATTCATTCAGCCTAGACTCCCTCCACAGCTGTGCCCACTAAAAATAAGACATACACAGGAGGAAAGGATGATGATGGGAGGGCAGAGTTAGAGGAGAAATGGACAGAATCTGTGCGGAAAGTTTTAACACAAAAGGGAAACCGGTTAAAGCATGACAAAGAGTGCTCTGAACAAATAAATGAAGACGATCTCTGAGCTGCAGGTACAGGCCTGTTGAGATGATCCTCCCCACAAAATCTGTCAATCACTTTCCAAAGTCACACTCGAGTCAAATGTTAGGTTGTGTCCTAAACAAAGAGGAGTCAAAAATTTATTAATGTACATGGCTTCTCATTCTTACCATTTGTAAGGGCTGCTATATTTTCAAAAACAGGAATAAAAGCAAAGCTGAGTTGGGCAGTACTCAGTTACATGTACTTGAGTAACTTTTAGTACTCAATTGCACCTTTCAGAGTACTTTAATAGCGGGAAACTTTTACTCACTTCCCACTGAGATTTAAATGACAAAAAATATGCTCCTTCAATCTTTAGTTTGTTGCATTTTTGAGTTTAGTGTTTGAAAAGACAAGAGTTTGAATGTTATGCCTTTTCAATTTGATTAACATTAAGAATTGAGAAAGTTACTCTTTCATGAGTACTTGTTTCCCGTAGTCATCTCTTACTTAAGTTTTAGTAACTTTCTCTTACTTTAGTACAATTTTTGACTATTCTACCCACCTCTATTTATATTGATATTTCTACAGATGTTTTTGTAAAAAATATTATTGCTTTGCCTGAATTTTAATAATAGGATATTTTACAGTGTTTGAAAGAAATATCAAAAATAGAAATCCACATATGTCCAAATTCATCATTATTTGTTTAGCTACACATTTTCATAGCTATCATAGCTTAAAGTCCTTTCAGTAGCAAGGATCACAAACCACAAATAGATGTGATTAATGTTAACTGAATGAATGGACGATGATGAATTTGGATGATTATTAAACTGTAAGATTTGGCTTTAATAGGGCCTAGGCTCCCGGGTTTCATATTCCCTATGCTTGAAAGATAAGACAGAGACTATGATTTACAGAAAAAGGAGAAGGTGAGGCACAAAATCAGTATGTATGCTTTGCATTTCATGTTTGGAACAGGGAGTGGCGGCACGCAAAATGTGCAGCGGCCCAGAGGCTCACTCCAAAGTAATTTCTTGTACTCTGTGACAGTGACAATAAATCTTTTTGTTCTGTTCATAAGACACAGGTGGTATGTGAACAAGTTGTTTAAATAGTGAGTCAACCGGAACGGGCATAGATGTGGTGTGGTCCTGAACTTAAAATAATAAACTTATCTCCGTTTCAAAATTCACAGACTACTATGCTACCACGACATGTGCACGTGACGGTTTGTTTCATTTAAGTTTTTTTTTAGCCTACTATTCGCTTGACATATTTGAGTTCCTACTGTTTTTTAATCTTCAACACATTAAAACAATAAATTAAGCAAAGGTTTTGAACTAACAGATCCACATTATGCGTACAGCCAGAGGACCCTGCCCCACAGCTTGAGAACCACGCAGTAAGATGAGGTGAATGAGGCAGCAGCAGACGTAGCCGATTGCTTCCAGATGTGATGGCGGTGAGTGCGGCTACTGCTCGTGGGTGTGTCCAGTTTCTACACAATGCGGCCAACACAAGCTCAATGTTCACTGGAATAAAAGAAGCTGACTCTTTGCTTCTTTGCCCCTAAATCAGACACACCCAACATAAATTCACTAGTGGGTGCTTCTACTCCGGGCCACGCGATGGAGACAAAAATCTAAACATGAAACACCTCAGATACTCTCTCAGGAAAAAAAGATGCTGATGAAACTGTCACAATATTGTAAGAAAAAGGGTAATAGTTTAGTGTTTTTGTATCAGTGAATAATGATGGGGTGTTGGTCCACAGAGACGAGCATGTCTTAAAATGGAACAACAATGGTCACCCCACCCCTGTGTGCTACACTTCGACCAGCTGTCTCACACAGTTCATGATATATACACACACACAGTCAACAGCCATGCACAAAGTAAAAAAGTGTTGATAAAACATTTCTGTATTTTTACTTTAGTTCTTTTAAAGTAGTTGGATGGATTTCAAAAAATGTAGGTCATAAATAAAACATGTCTTTAGTCGATAGTGTATATAAGCACTAGGGATGGGACAATATTAGAATTTGCACTCATATTATTGTGACCAAAATAATCACGATTAACGATTTATCACAATAATTTACTAAACGTATAGGTGTACAGTTTAAAAGTCTCTAAACATTTATTACTGCACAATATGCATGTGTTTGTACAACTACAATATTTTGGTCTAAGTAGAATCAACAATGATTCAAAGTGAACAAATGTGAACACAATGTTGAGTAAAAATCATTTAACTTTGTCTCAGAGTCTGTAATTAACTCTGAATAGACTCATAATTGCGATTACCATCATGTGCGATTATGAAAAATGCCACGATTATTTAATTGCAACCCTTTATTGTTGCAGTTAACGATAATATCGTATATCGTTCCCTATCCCTATTCTGTTTTTAATAATACTACAGAAATACTATAGAAACATTAAATAGATAACCTTCAGAATCATAAGAGCAACTGACACATTTGATTTTCTCAAACATTCACAAATATCAACAATGCTGAATATATACATGTGGAGAGAAAAAAAAATAAACTAAAAAAAAACTTTCATTGCATGGATGTATATGATATTCCATTTTGTTTTAAGTTTTTACATTAACAATTAGACGTTGCTTACATTTTTCTCATTTTGACTTTGTTTGGTGTGATTGTCTTTGTGGGAAATATTTATCATAGTTTTCCAGCGCTTAAATTACAATTTATGAAGAAATAATTGATCACTAAAGTAGAAAATGACAGAAATAAAGTAGAAATAAATCCCCATGATGTGTGTGTACTACTCCCAAATACCCATTCACTCAAAAACGTAAATGTAAATTTCCAAACCATGCTTTTACTGAGATTAGCTGGATGAACAGGAAAGCAAAATGTTGAAACTTATTGTAATGCATAATAGCAGGTGCATTGAATCTATCATTGAGTCTGTGTCCATATTGCACTGGTGCTTTTAGGCGACAGACAGCTGTAATGTAGGCAATGACCTTTCCCACTGCCCAGCTGACTCTTTCACACCATTAACCCTGAAAGAGCGCTCTAAAGGATGTCTGCTGCTGATTGGATGACCTGAGTGAGGCAGCAGGAAGTGATAACAGTGATACCCCCGACAGAAGAGCTCATAAAGAAAAGTTGTCTTCTCCCTGGAAATGCAGAGGCCCCCTGTGTACGGCTCTTTAACATGCAAATCTGAAGCATGTAATTGTCCAAGCACCAATAAACCTGCTCCACTCAAAGAGGCTTGAGGTTACACCATCCAGCTCTTCTCACACAGTGTGTAGTGTATACAAATACACAACAAAACATTATAGAAAGCTAACATGAGTCCATGTAGGCTAATCCAATCAGAGGAGATATTATAATGATAGCAGGCATTATTATGTGACACTGAAAATCACAAATGACAGAATAAACTGATTCAGTTACTAAACTCTGTGAAGGGGATTTTAAAATGACAGTTCTTGTGTAAGCTTGATTACAATTATTTGTGTTAATTAAACCTAAACTTCAAACTGAGATCACCTTGTCTCATTGCAAACAAAGCAATGTGTATTTTTATTATTATATTTTATTTTAAGTAAAGAGACCCTCCTAAAGGTTATGCATCTTTAATTATTCATTTCTACCACTGAGAGCCCTGCTGGGGGTCTAAACCAGATGGTCCTGACTGAACTTTAAACAGTGGATGAATTAGTGTCAACCAAACACAAGTGAAAACCATACTAATATTGCATTAGTGGTGCTTTTCCAAGTGCTAAAATTTGCTTCACAATGTCATGCTATATCCCTTCACACCACACTTAGTGATGGTAAGTTACTATTGTAGCTATAACTGCCCTGGGGCAAACTGATTCGTCCTTGCAACCACTGCTTCAGACACCACATTAATACTATATATCACTGTTTTTACGGCATCCAAGTGAGGACATTCAAAGTGTGGATGAGACTGACCCACCTACACACAACAGATAGAGCCTGCGTTCATATCAGACACAAAAGGTTTAAAAAAGACCAGTTTCCCAGCAACACAATACATCTTTAGCAAAACTGATGGGAAAACATCAAGGAGAAGTGTAAAGAGGAAAGAGATTTCCTCAAATCTCAGTAAACACTGCCCTTCAACAGTCAAAATGTTCACATTCTCAAAGTTGAATATCTTTGTTTAAATCAGAAGAAATTAGTTGTTACAGAATATGATTTATTTGAAAACCATGACTGTTTTATCTTAACCTTGCCTGTAACACCTATTAATAATCTTAGGTCATAAAAGCTAGGTCCTATATCTGGAGTGGATCTATGGAAGGCACAAAGCCAAAAGTCAAACTGAGCAAAACAAAAGTGAACTGACCATTTTCATGTTGGGGCTATCTTGACCCATAAGACCAAGCTTGTGTATATATAAGCTTTTAATTGTTTTATTAGTACTGTCTTACGCTACAACTCAAAGTGTGTGTGGAGGAGGAGGATCAGGCGACCTCTGGCAGCTGAGGCTCTAGTTTAGCGATGCTCAGCTCAAGGCAGTGGAGTATGTAATTGTAATGACGTAACGTAACGTGACAACGAGGCCAAAGTAATTGGACTAATAACGCGCTTTGTGCTTTGGGGAGCATGAGGACGGTTTCTGCCGTGTGGTGTGGGCCTCTGTTGGCAGGGCTCAGCCTGCTCCACATATGAGTCTAAAAATGAAATCCGACCCCATTGCCTCTCACTGGAGCTGGCCATCATGGCCTAAATTAAATACCCAAATGTGTAAACACAGAAACAGTATAGCACAACAGATGTAAGAGCATCTTGTATTGTACGGTTGTACCTAATGCTAAACTATATTCTAGCAGAAACAGGGACTTACCTCTATGCTGTCCTTGTGGGCCATTAGGATGGAGGGATGCAGAGGCGCAGGTGCGGGATGCAAAGCGACGTCCATGAGACACAGACAGAGAGCAATCATCGCACTGTCTCCTCACATTTCAGTCAAATGAAAGCAGGAACAACCCTCACCTGTTTTCACCGGGATGCGGCTCTTGTATCTGATGTTCGACGTCATGGTGCTCGTCTTTGCGCGGAGGTTTTTACAGAACCGACGGCTCTCGGATGGAAAGCGGCTCCTCCTCGCCTCCACAGCCCGCACGGATGAGAGGAGGGGCAGGGTCAGCTGTCAGCTCCAGACCACGCCCACAGACGCAGCCGCTCGCCCTTACGCACCAGATTCACTGGGCTCGTGCTGATTTTTTTATTTTATTTTTTTCCCAGGCTGGGTAGTGCAGAGGTCATGGTATAAAAAATGCGACTAGTAGCTAAACTGTACATTTAGGAGTGAAGTAACAGTGAAGTGTTACACGGAAATAAAGGTAGTTTATAAAAATTTGAAATCACGTCAACTGTTTTGGGGAAAAACAGGCCAACATTAATTAGGCTATATCTTAAAGTGTGTGGTGCAACATGCACAAATATTTTTGATTTACTCTTAAAAGTAATCTAACTTTTGTCACTCACAGTAGAAGAACAAAACAGATCCTAAAGAGAAAAAGTGTAGTCAAGTGGAGAAAAAGTGTGATGTCTGAAAAGTAAACTGTCAAAGTTATTCCAGCAAATGAAAGGGAGTAAATGCTACTAAATAATATCCTTCTCTTTAGAGAGGAAATGCACAGAAAAAATGCCTGAGACCATAAAGTGAGATAAGTATGCAGCAATGATGCAGCAGAAAACCCTAACTTCACAATCCTATGCAGTAGGCCTATGTGAATATAGACATTTGTTAGAAAACATTGTTTGATTACAGAATGATTACTACTAAATGATTGCACTTTGATTTGCTCTGAGTATGCTGTGCAAATAAATTTGCCTTGACTTTTGCCTACAGAAAAGATAACACTTTACATGAAACATCTTCTACAAAACTTTATTTGAAAGAAAACACATCTTGCCAAAAAGCCATTATATTAGCAATAATTAGTAGAAAAAACAAACGCAAAAAAAAAAAAAAAAAAAAAAAAAATCAAAGATTTTACCCAAATGCCAAAGTTGTCTGAGACAATAAAAATAACTTTATAAAACTTTATTAAATGATTTATATTCAGTGTGGCTCCAGTAGTGTACATTTTCATCATCAACATTTACAGCCCTGAACAAATTATGATTATTTCCTAGCCTGACACAGACTGACATGCAGCTTTACGTGATACAAACATGGGCAGTTTTTTTTCCCACAAATTCAATATTTTAAATCCGAAAATACTCATTTTAATATTACAAACATACACAATTATTATTATAAAACTGTAGATTCTGTTACCCAAGTAATTAATAAGCTTAATGATGACGTGATGATAACTTTAATGAAATTAACTACTGACTACATAATTGTAAACATAAAAAGACATAACACTAAGGCTGGATTGTTGGGTCGAGACACTAATCTCATGTTTGTGCAGAAGTGTAAGGGTTTGTGACTGTAGTGCAGGGTGTCCAAACTTTTAACACAGTGAGACGCTTTTTAAAACTTATATTGAGTGGAGGCCATACATGACTGTGAAGTGAATCATTCAAATTTCGCAGTTGACCTAATTTTAATGAACCACCACACTTTTAATAAGGCATTACATTAATTTTAGGTTTCAAATGCATCAAAATGTTTGTTATTTCAACTATGAATTGCTCAATTTGACATTAAAAACTACTTTTTGTAAGTAGACTAGCAGGAAGGAAATTGGTCCAAGGGCCACATTTGGTCCAAGGCCACAGTTTGAACATGCCTGCTGTAGTGAACCTTTTCAGTGTTCAGTCCTATTTTGTTAGTCATCTGACTTCATCTTCATCTGCGCCTGCATCTGGGCAATCATCTCCTGCATGCGACGCAACTGTAGAATAGAACAGAATATGTTTTTAATAATATTGACATTACACAGACTAGAAAAAAAGAAAAAAATACTGATAACAGTGGCATTTACTGAAACAGATCAAAGGTCCTGTATTATGCAAAAATGATTCTAGCCATTTTGGACATTTCGAATGAGTGAATACATATGCAAAGTAGTGATTGTTTTATTCACAGATGCCTGACTAATTCTGCATTAGTGGTCTGGCTGCATCTCCAGAGTTCAAAATGCTTCATTCCACCTTGTGATGTCATCAAGTAAACATCCATTTTAGCTTCTTTTGGCCTGTTTTTCTTTAGTGCACTCCACTCAAACCAAACAAGTCAAAACAATCACTATAGCAACAAAATTTGGCGAATCCAAAGCTGAAAATAAAGAATTTATAGAAATGACTCCAAAGAAAGTGTGTCCAGTTTAAAAAACACAGTGAACGCCCATTATATTACCACCTAATGACATCACAAGGTAAGAAAAACACAGACAAAATGTGTAAATAAAGCAAACACAACTACTTTTTTCCCTCTTTGTCCACTTAAAACACTGCATGCATGCACATACATACATACATACATACATTTACCGATACATTACAATTTTTGTGTGCATTATAAGTGACTTTACTGAAAATACTGTACATCTATGAACTTGGTAACTACTGCCTCTTGTGACATTAGAAGGCTTTCCTAAATCAGTTCATAATCAGCTGGCAACATTTTTTTTTGACTGAACTAATAGGAAACGTATTGAACCTTTTTTGTATGTTTTTTGATCATTTAATTGGCAATTTTAACCCAGTGATGAAAGCTATCAATTCATGTTTTGTCCTCACAAATACATTATTACTTTTAAGAACAGAACACACAAAATCTAGTTTCACCAGACACAATGAGATATAAATCTAACTTAAACAGAGTCTTCACATTCCTATAGTTATCTAGGGTCGTTCACACCATTAACAAGGCCAGGACATTCGGGAAGGAAATCATGCCATATCCTGTCAGGGTCTGTTTACAAACATCTGTAAATTAAGCGGTTGTGAGTTCAGGCGCACACACATAGTTTGACATACAATTTTCTACCTATGTAAGTGTTTTTTTTTTTTTCTCTGAAAAGAACCACTTACATCTTTTTTGTGTCTTTGTGGCCTTGCTCCACATACATGTCTGACCCTATGTCCCTATGTCTTTTATTAATTAGTTAAGGCTTAATTGTCAATATGACTGTATTGGACCTAAAACATGTTCTATTGATGGATTAGTCAGCAAAAAATCACATGCCCCTTTTCCAAATAAGTAATACCTCAATCATTTGATCAAATATTCATGCTAAATAGCTATCCAGACAAAAAAAATGCAACTCTCTTTAAAAAAGATTTTCAAATGTTGAAAAAATTATAAATTTGCTGCATGTTTTCAATCTTTATCCTAAAAAAATTAATAAATACATACATTTTCAATACTACTGAGTTTTGACTAAATTACTTTAGAAAAAATCTGTATATAACAATGATAATATATATAGTTATTTAAAAACTTACAATACATATTTATATTTTGTATATATTATATTTATATACATATTATATTTTTTATGATTCGATGATGATTTGATGATTGATATACTCAATATTAAATTTTTGCATATCTTCAAAACAAGTGACTGTTAACACTATTTGAAATATTGGTTTTACGTTTTTATCTGTTATTGTTTATTGTTTTAAGCTATGTTGTGTGTTATGCACTTTGGTAGGCTTAGTTGTTTGAAAGAGCTTTATAAATAAAGTTTGATTGGATTGGATCTTCTTCATGCACTTACCTCAGCTTCTTTCTGTAACAGGATCTGATCTTTATCCAGCACCTCCTCATCCACAGCTCTGTACAAACAAAAAAAAAACCAATACATAATAAAAAGGTTTATCTGGTTTGTTTAAGGTTATAAAGTGATTTTTTATTATCAGAAAAATGCTAACCGGCCCGCCTTCTTCAGTCTCTCTGAGCGGAAGTTTTCGTAGTGCAGATCCTGGGTTACCTCCTGCAGGTCCTGCATGTGGGTCCTGCAATGACATGAACTTCAGACAACATCCACTAAGGGCAATAGAGCTCTACAAGTACTGAGCTCAAACGATTCAAGCTTTACAGTGGCAATGTAAGACAGGCCTTAAGATGTTTAATGGAAGCAGAACTCACACAAGCATTGTGCGCAGTTTCAGAAAGTCATTGTGCTCAGGATTCTCCACCTCGACAACACCCCAAGGATACAGACGGCCTCGGATCTTTTTCCCTTTCACCTCAATCAGCTGATTTGAACCAATTACTGCAAAGGGAACGCTCGCCTGGACAGAAAAGACAAAAAACAAACCATAAAAATCATATATAATAACATATAATAGTAAAAACTAAACTATACTTACTGATACTTACAAAATTACAAAATTGAATCAATCGAATCCATACATAAAAACATGTTTGTCTGTATTATTTTGTACCACTATAGAGTTAAAGGTGTGGTAGCTGATTTTTACACTGCAAACACGATTTAGGTTTAAATCTGATAACTTCCTCTCCTAAATCCTTCAAGACATGGTTAATATTGACATGTATTCATTTTGGTTGCAATTACTGTTTATAAAGTTCTTTTTACAAACTGGAGAGGACCTCTCAAGCACAGCCAATCAGAGAGCAGCATTAATCTCGCAATTAGAGCTAACATTCTTTATTATTCAATTCAGACTGTCCTCAGTGGTCTTCCACAAAGTGCTCCATTGATCAAATACTTTTTAAGTAAAAACACAAAGTTTACCCATTTACAACAACAAAAAATTTTTTGCCTCAACTTTAAGTCTGACATTTTCCCAGCTACTAAAACTTATCAGAAACTGTGACTCTAGAGACGGAGAGTCTGACATGACTTGGTGCAGAATTGACACTTTGGCAGAGAGTTTCAGTTTATCAATTTGATCACATACTTTATTATGGTTAAATATCTTAAAGGGGACCTATAAAATTAACCATGTTACAACAGTGTTCTCTCATCTTTAGTTTACCCAAAGTTGTAATTAGATTGATTCCTACATGTTTGAGTAATCTTGTGTTGTTCTGCAGCTGATGCTACAGTGGTTAGAAAATCCTGTCTTCACCTACCACCTATCCCCGCCCACCTGTCTGTGTAAACATGCGACTGTTCAAAAATATAATTCTAAATGGAACATGTTGGGTTCAAAACTGTCATATAACTACTTATCAACAACAAAAAGTAATTTAAAGTATGCTGCTTATAAAAGTTAAGTTTTTACAATGAAGAGGCGGGGCTTATCAGTTCTGCAGTTTTGAACAGGAAGTCAGATGACCTGTTTCTATTTCTTAGCAGTTTTAGATAATTTTTGTGTTTTACATTTAACAAAATGTGAATTATTGACCTGCAAATGCCATAGTTTCATACTAAATATGCAGAAAAATCACAATAGGTCTCCTTTCAGTGACTTTTCTCACCTTCAAGACTCTGGTCTGCTCCTTAAACTCTTCATCTTCATCAGAGTCGGCGTCAGGCAGCTGATAAATTCTGATGCCATGTTCTGCAATCTCATCAAGGATCTGAGAAAAAAGATATGAATAGACAGGAATACATTATTTTAAGCAACTACTGAATGTGAATCTATGAATATAAATTCCCTAGCAACACATGGAGCAATGTTCCGCAGTATTTTCCATGGAGACAAGTCAGATCTATGGAGACTACAGTGAGTGTGCTCAGAGTAAAAATGCATTTTTCCCCAACAATTGTAAATACAAACATCTGATAATTAAATTAAAGCAAGGCAGATGAGTTTAATGTGGCACTGTGGAACATTCCAGGCAAAGTAAGAACATCTACATGGAGAAATCAGTGAGTTAAAAGGCGAAGCAGACTTTTTATTTGCACAAACGACATTGAATATATTTTTTCTTTACCTTAGAACAGTTTCTAATATTCTCGTTTCTTTCTCAACTACCTCAACTCCTAAAAGATAAATTCTTCAGTTAAATGAGGGGAGCTTACACTGTAACAAGTGGTTTAGAGCACCTGCTGCTGTTGAAACAGGTTTAATTAAAGCTTTCGACGCAGCTAAGCCGTTTGGACACAGAATGAATAAAGACTATCTGTATATGTGCTTGGATCTGAGTTATATCCTGAGAATCTGATTTAAGTTCTCAGCCTATTCTTTTGTGACCGGTGAAGAAACAAATTAAAACAAAGGAGCTTTCCTCAGGGCTACCTCCGGGACAGCTGTCAGTATTTGTTATTCCAAGCATCAAAGCCCCATTTGTCTTTTGTACCCTCGAGAGACTTTAACATTCAGTGATAATGCTGTAATAATGCCAAAAGCGTCAAGCTCTGTTTTCCTGACTTTTCGGCCACATTCAGATAGCAGCGAAGGTTAGAGGAGGTGGAGACAAGTTCTTCTATAAAGACCAACTCAGACCAGTTGTTATGGCTGCTGCTTGTTTTTTTACTGAAGCCCGTTGAAGATTGAGCGTGTATTGTTTAGAAAGGGTCTAAAAACAAACAAACTTCGCAGGACTCTGAGCTGAGCTGCCACCAAACCGGCACACACCGCTCAAGCGCACACACTGTACAGATACCTACGGACATGGAGGCTGAATAAACATGTAGTGGAGCAGAAACAATATTGGGAAATTCAGTATTTTTGTAGGAAAATAAATCCTCAAAACACAATTCCCAGAAATGGTGAACAAACAATGCAATAAAATCAACAAGTCACCAATCTAAACAAACTTATAATGATGGCATGTTTTGTTTTACACTAAACAGAGACCGCACAATTACAACAAAAAACAAACACGTGATATTCTCAACGTGTAGATGATTTTGCTAAAACCCATTTTTACCCATTTTTTCAAACCTTAATGAGGTGCAGTAAGCTGTCCCACCTTTTCTTGATTCCTTTTCACTATCCTTTAAGAAATACAAACTACCAAGCTCTTGGAAATGTTAAACACTGAAGGAAAATGGGACCAACTTATTTACAGTTAAATCTGCCAAACTTGAAAATACAAAATACCCCCCTTAACCGTAATTTTAACTTATTACAGGTTCCTAACATTCCTTTTTACATAAATTATGTTCAGCATTTGCTAAGAAATTGTGAAAACCCAAAATATGCCCAAAATAGTGACATTCAGTTCCTAACTGCAAATTGCCTGGAAAATCCAGAATGATATATCTCTGTATTTTTACCTTTACACAGAGAAATATCAGTCTGGTCGCCACACCCTCCAAGGGCATTTCCCTCGAACTCCAGATCGTACTGTTCAATTAAAATCGTTTATTTCAGTCACATGGTTTTTGCTAACAATGTCCCTGCTGTGCGCAGCGCGCACGATTAGGCAGCGCGGCGGAAGGTTGGATAAACAACATGGCGCACCGGAAAATCGAGTTTTTTCCATTCACCGGTAAATGCCGTTTTAAATGACCAAAAAGACATCGCGTCAATAGTCGTGTTCAAGATGGTCAGGCAGTGCAGTCGGCTGACAGCAAGAGAAATCCCAACAGCTTACGGCACTAGAAGCCTTTATGCTCTTCTTTTTTCCTGCTTTAGTAAGCTTTGCTCCGCCCTAGAAATCCAGTTGACTCGGGGGCGACAGACTCATCCGCTGGTACAGCGGTGAGGCTGTATTCTCCAGGCAAAACTGCAAACACCAGCTCTCCAGATTTACCAAAGACATTAAAGGCAGAAATCAGATTCTGTTTTTCTTTTGTGCAGAGCTTGTTCTCACTTATGAGTTGAGTCACTCAGGCATCAAAGGCTAAAACTACAAAACCTCAACTGACAAGTTCAGACAGGGCTCCAGAGGGTTCAGAAACAGCTTCAGTTTAGACTATTTTAGCAAGTGTTTTAAGGAAAAATTTCTGTCTGTCAGGAATGTGCTGCATATAACTGCCTTGCTGTATGCATAGACTGTCAAATTAAGAAAAGTGCATATATCACACAAAACATTAGAGATAGACCAATATATCGGCCAGCCAATATTTTTGGGCCAATATTTCGATCTCACAGAGATCACCTGAGCTCTTAGTTGGTTTGGAAAGGAACAATAGGACAACAGTTTTGATTTGATCATTAACATGTCTTAAGTTTTTGTTTCTTGGGCCAAAATCGAGCATCATTACATTGAGTGAAAGAGACAAACTAATATTCACCACATGTACCATGGTGAATAATAGTTTGGGTTAAAGGTTTTTTTTATTTTGTTCGCCATTGGCTGACAAAATTTAGAAATATCGTTAGTTTGTCACATTTTTTTTGTTTGTATGATCTAACTGAGCTTCTAATGTAGTTTTTAGTCAACAAAAATTAGATACTTTTTTCCTACCTTTTTTAATAAATACATTATAATACATAATAAATAATGCCTGGCTAAACTCACAATTTAAACTCTTGTTGCAATGATTGGGTTGAGATGCATGAGCCAGAAACTACAAAATGTCTGTTTATGTGATTATTCTATTCCGTAACATGTGCTTTACAGCCTGACACCTATAATCAGGCGTCCATGAGGATAATCAGATGTCAAAATCACTGCTTTGCCTACATCCCTGTTGTCTCCTCGTTGAGTTACAGTTCACTGAAGGTGAAGTTGGTACACAAGTGGTTTAGATTTTATGACCATCCTGTCCAGCTATAACGCCTTTCGCTCTACTTTCAGCACCCAGGGTTGTTATGTTTGGCTGTTTAGCGCAGCTTAAACAATACCACACAAGATTAACATTGTTGTGAAGTGTAAAAGGATGTTTTTTTCTGTCTGATTTTAAGATACTTCATTACATTGTTTCCCTTGTAAGAAAAACTGATTTAGAGGTTCAGGGCAGGCAATAGGTCTTGAGCCAATCAGGATTATGTGACATCCAAACATTCTCTGTGTTTAAATGCAGTTTTTGTTGTTATACATGGGTTTATAGAAATTTGAATGTGTGAACTTAATCTCTGTTTCAGAAGCTTGAAAAACACCAAACGCAACTCTGCACCAGCAGTTTTATAAACTAATACAGAGAAATGTTAGTTTTGATTCTCCAGGTGAAAGTCAATAACAAAAAAAACAAAATAAAAAAAATGCAGAGTTGCCACATTTGCTTTTTATATCACTTTGGCCTCCTTTTTTTTTTTTTTAATCTGTTCATTAAATTAAAAAATGGTAAATGTTTTGCTTGCATTATATGTTGAAAATGTTCTTCTGGGCACTTCAAATATAATTTTTTTCATAGATCAAAAAATTATTTTTGCAAGGCACACCTGGCAACATTTAAAGTGTTTACTGGCACACTGGTTGATAATCACTGTTCTGGAGCATAAATGAATGTAACCTATTTTAAAGCAATGAGGAGGCTGCCTGTCTCTCTCCACAGAGCTTGTACTTTGCCTTGAATGTTTCACTGTAAGCCAGGGCTATTTAACATAAGGCCTGGAGGCCAAACCAGGTCCTCTAACTTACTAAATCCGGCCCACGACCAATCGTCCAATATGACATTATTTGTTTGTTACTGTTTAAGCCTGGGTCAGTCTTAGTATCTAATTTTGTAGTTCTATCTGTATCCAGAGGTCTTTCTTTCATTTTCCGACCAAAATCTAATGAAAAGTAGTTTTTTACACAGTTGAAGCAGATCTAATATTGAATATTGGATATTTCGAGTGACCCCAAATAAAACACAAACATTTCTATTGTATTAAGACTTTTATTATTTATTTTTAGCCAATGAAGGTTGAAATGTGATGACACAATGTGAAAATGTGTTTTTATGAGTCTGAACAGTTGTCCTGTTACAATTATGACTATTTTTATTAGGATGGACGACAGATTTCACGAGACGAGACGAGCACGAGATTGGTCACGAGATCGAGAGAGACGAGATTTTAAATAATTTGCATTAATTGTTTCAATTAGAATTAAAAAGGCAAAAAAAATGATTTGTTTATTTTTTTTTTTTTATCTTATTTTGTTGCTTTGCTTTCATTTGTATCACTTGATTTTTATTATTTAAACATGAGTTTTGATGAAATTGATCTGCTCCGTGTTAGCTCAGACTCCGCTTTCCTTTCTTCTTACAGCGCTGCGCTGATTCTTCCATGTGCTGAGAGGACAGACACAAAGATAAGACTTTTACCTTTTACAGTTATTGATGACAGGGCAAATTTTCTTTGTGATCTATTTAACTATGTTTAAGTGTAAAACACCGGTGTTCCCGATGTCCGCGTATTTGACTGTTATTTTTCGCATAACTTTTCTATTTGGCTATTTTCTTCAATATTTTTTTTTACGAATAAAAATAGACAGATTAGACTGTTTTCTGTCAGAATAAGTCCGCTACAATCTGTTGTAGGAGAATATTTCTACAGCTGCTCAAAAAAAAACTAATTCATGATCATAAAAATTACGAGACAGTCATACGTTGCGCAGTATGTAATTGATCTGGTTCCGCAGGTCTCGTATTAATTTTTTTTTAATTTTTTTTTTTTTTACATTGTGTTGTTGTTTTTTTGTGTCTCCGCCCAGAGGTCACTACTTGCAGATAAATCTGGCCCTCAAGAAAATAAAGTTGAATACCTTGTTGTATGGCAATCTGTCTTAAATGTTGTCAATGATAGCTCAAAATTGAAAAAACCAACCCTAAGCCTGTTTCCAGAACATTTCAGACAGCAAAGCAAAGACATGTCAAGCCAACAGAAAAGTGCTTAAAGCTTAATTATCAGAAATTATCTGTAAAATTTATTACAAAAAGGCAGAAAATTTAACCAGGTTAATATACAATATAAGTATATTTATATTGTATAAATATACTAAGTAAGTTTTACTTATTTTATTTTGTTTTACAGGAAACAAAGTACTACTAGGACTGCAAATAACGATTATTTTGGTGATGGATTAGTTGGGCGATTATTCTTCCGATTAATCGATTAGTTGTTAAGAACACAAAAGTCACATGACCACAAGATATTTACAAATTTCCAACAAGAAAAACATGGTATTGTCGCTTGAGGATGTTCTAGAGGTGTATAATAACAGACAAATGTGGAAAAAAAAACACTAGAAAAAAAGGCCTAAAAAGACTGCCAATTGAACAAAGATAAAAAATATATATATTGTGTTACTAAAAATAGAGAAAGACATGCATTTTCTCATTTGAAAACAGCTTACTTTTAGTCACATTTCCCAAATCAAGATCAAATTTAGTTTTAGTAACACTGACATATTATTCATTGCCGCCCAATTGGAATTAGAAAACATATTTTTTTCAGTTCATGCATGTTTGGAAACCTACATAGACCAGTTAACAATTATTCAGTTACTAAAGTAGTTGACGATTAATTCAATAATTGATTAGTTGCTATTAATCGATTAACTTGTTGCAGTTCTACAAAATACCAGTACTTTTTTCTGTACATCCTAAAAGCAATGTTCAGAATTTGTATGCACCTTAATATATATTGCACATTTAAAAGTAAATTAAAAGTATTTTGACAAATCACATTGTTTCACCCATGTTAATATTTCCAGGGCCAAAACCATGTGCTGAATCACTCTTAGTGTTTACTGTCAGTCCTGTTGATACATTTCTAGGATTAAGAGTAACCACAACAACACGTATCCAAAGATAGCACACCTGCAAATCTCCACAAAGATATAATTACATGACTATGAGCAGATTTAACCTCGTCTGACCAGAAAGACTCACAGAGGACAGCTGCATCAGCTTAAGCTCCCAGGACAATAATATTTACAGGAAAAACTGTCCACAAAATTAAGTCACTAAAGCCACACAATTCATTGTTAATCCTAATTGTATTTTACACAAAACACAGAAAAATATTAGCTAAGCAGAGAAATACAAGCGAACAAAGACATTTAAATACACTGTCACTATTTGCAAAGTTGTTGATTATTCATTATTTAAATATTATCTTTCATTAGTGTCTGCTATGTGCACATAGAGTCAAACTTTCTGAATGTTAATTTTTTATTAATGTAAGATCCGTATGAATAACATACGATGCGAGAAGTGAATGGAGAAATTCTTTATCTTTTTTCAAAGATAAGATAAAAATTTATTCAAATTCAAATTGAAACTGTTTGTTAACTCTTTGGAGCACAAACCTTTGGCTGGACTCTTTGTGAAGTTGAGCCTCTGTAGTTTTAGCCTCTGATGTCTGACTGACTGTAGTTTTAAGTGAAAAAAGCTCTGCACCAAAGAACATCAGGTTTTAAAGTCTACCTAAAATGTATTTGGTAAATATGAGAAGTAGTATAGCTGGTGTCACTGGGCCAGAATGACACAAGATTTGGCATATTTTGGTTATTTTCTTGTTATTACAAATAAGTTTTAGGGACTTGTAATAGCTTAAAAACTTTAGTCTGAACCCATTAAAAGTTCTATTAAATTTTGGGTAATTTGGGGGTTATTTTTTATTTGTAAGTTTAGAGTAAAACTGATTCTGATCCTTTCCAGAATGGTTGATTTGACTGTAAATTAGAGGGTTCCAATTTTATATTGATCTTTAGCATATCAGAGTGATTAATAGTTGATTTTTATTACAGGGTGGGCAAAAATGAATCAAGAAAAGTGGTAGGGGGCGATTCACATCATCTGGGGTTAAAAGCCACGATTAAACAGCTTTGTAAAGAAATATATTGGCAACTTTACTGTCATATTCTTATTTAATTAAGATAAAGAAAATTTCAAGCCATTTTGTACTGCTTTAGTTTGCATTTAGGTTACTTTTTTTAGATATAAGATTAAAATGAATGACTATAGTGTATAAATTGAGGGATTGATAGTGTGACCTATGACACAATTAGTACAGCACTGACATGGGTAAAAGGAGGAATCCCAGTGGGAAAAAAACTAAAGGGAGGAAGGATGGAATGGAAGGGCCTCAAAAGGTCAAAAAAAGGACCACTTTTACAAACGACTAACAAAAGAACCCCTATTTTTCAAGGGCTAATGGGCACGTGTATTATGCAAAATGGACTTATTGAGTTTTTGATCAATGCTTTTTCATCAAAACACAGCAGAAGTTTGGTCTGGGATGTTTTTGTTCCCCCCTGAGTCCCAGAAAACACTGTTCAGAATGTAATGTCATAGAAGACACAAACCATCTAAACTCACTTCCAGCCTAAAATTAGCATAATGGGCATGATCAATTTGATTATTTTCCTCATGTAATTTCCTGTATTCCTGCTTTTCTACACATTTGACTGGTTCTGGTGGATGGGGGGTGCTCAGGTGCATGTTTGTCTATAAAAAAGAAATAGAAGAATGCATGCTTATCAGCAATTCAAACATCCATAGTTTCTGCCTTCAGACATTTGAATCATACACTATTAAAGTAATTGGTTAGTTCAAAATAAGCTTTTACTTTAGTTTTAACAGGTGCCGATCTTTTTCCTTCGCTGATAACATATAGTCTTGAGGCAAACACAGCAGGACAATGTAAAAACAAGCACATTTTTTGTGAAGAAAGTGTTTTCAACTAAGCAGCTCTAGCTTGTCTGCAGGGGTCCGTGACTGAAGGAGCCTTAACAATAGCTGCTCTGAAGGGGTAAAGGGGATTTGGCGCTCATACCCCCGTCTTCACACACATAACCAGCCACTGCCTCGTCTGCAGGGGTCTAATCTGGAGTCAGTTCCAGGAAAGAGCAAGTACAATATCTGAGATCTGACTTGTTTTTTTCCATTTTGTGTAGCTTTGAAGTGACTTTCCTGTGTGCGCACTCGGGATAAAGACGTTCTTGGTCGATTGAAAACAAGTTCTGATGATCGAGTAGTCGATTAAAAAGTGAGCTCAAAATCCTGCCCCAAACTGCACTTAAAAGGCTACTATTATAGGCAAAGAAGTATTATCACAAGTAAAAGAAAAGTGTTTCTTTATGGTCATATTTGATCCCAGATGTACTTTTAAACCTTAAGATAACTCATCAGGCTGTAATTGACCAAAGAAATTCTTGGTCGACTAAAGACATGTCCCATCAATCAATTAATCGACTAAAAGGGAAGCATGGCAAAAGTTCATGAACTAATAGGCTCATAATAATTTGAAACAACAAAAAATTCTATGGACTTTCATGCAAAAACAGCAATTTACACAGAAAATGAATAGGAACCAGTGTATTTATTTAAGTGGTTTGGTCCCAAATTTACAGCTGATTCACCTCCTTTGTAGCTGTTTAATACAAATCCTCAATCCTTCATAAAATAATTTATCAAATATACAAATGTTTGGTCGACTAAGACTCCACCGCCGATTAACTGACTAAATGTCTAAAGACACAGACATAACTCACACCATATCTTCTTATTTCTGTATTTGATATGAGCAAATCCATAAAAGTAGTTGTTTAAAAACATGTTGGTCGACTAAAGCATTAGCGTGGGCACTTATGTGAAGTTTTTTTATTTGTAAATTAGTAAACTTTGTGTTTTCCCACTAAAAAGTCTATGATAAATGCAGCACTTTGTGAAAAAATTAGACCACTGACTACTGTCTGAATTGAATAATAAAGAATTTTTAGTTCTCGCCAGGAGCCAAATGCAGCGCTCTGATCGGCTGTGCTTGGGTGATCCACTCTAGATTCACTTTGTTGTTTGTAAAAAGACGTTTTTACGCCATAATAGCAACCAAAATGAACACATGTCAATACTAACCATGTGTTGAAGGATTTATAAGCGAAAGTTGTCCAATTTAAAACCTAAATGTGTTTGCGGTGTGAAAATCAGCTACTCCATCTTTATTATTACACACTAAACTACAGTCTGTACATAGAAAAGACAGACTGAATACTACAATGGATTATCTTAAAATAAGCTCTGAAACTTTGGTTCAGACGTTTGCAAACATGCTCAGAAATGCATGGAATGTAGATTTTAACGTTGAGATACCGGCATGGTTTTAAATTCATGAAAAAGGAAAGTAGATTTTTAATACTATGCAACACATTCCTAGCGCTCTAAAAAAAAACAATTAGCACCCGACTAGCGTTCAGTTGCATTCTTTAATTTGCATTTATGGGGTGAGAAGGAGGGGCAGATACTTTACAAATATAAAGTGGACGTGCGGCTTCTAAACACTTTTAAGCATTTTTTCCACTTGTTCAGTAAAGTTTGGTCTGGTCCAGTTCACACGCTGGACCAGACTGGAATTCACATCCACAGACCATGTCCTCACAGAAAGTCCCGAGTCTCAGTAACCATGACAACAACACAAGGGCATAGGAATAAAGCTGACCAAACAAGCACACACCTATTGTCTGGACAGAGTGGGTACAGTGTGGACCACCCAGCTCGAATCAAGGACCATGGGGTGGGACAATCAGACCACTCAGGTGACTGTATGTTCTTAAGAGAGATTTAGTAGTGGACAATGTGACTTTAGGGATTTACCCACTGAGAGGCTTTTTATTGCATCAACAATTCATAATGTACACACCATTTCTTTTGAATACAAAAATGTAAAAAAAAAGTTTTACACTTAATCAACTTTCTGTGGACACCTAAAGTCAATGGAATTAAAACATTTCTATATTTTCCTATGCTTTTGTCAAGATTAGGCCTTTTCCTATTGTAGTTTCTAGTACTTTTTTAGTTCCTAGTCTTTTAGTTCTAGTTCCCATTTCAGGTGTGTTAACAGAGAGCAGAAACTTTGGACTTTTTTTAAGCTTCTGCTCTGGGGCAAGTACTTTCCAGTCAGACCAGGAACCTTTTGATGGCACAAGCACATTTACAACACTAACTTTGTTGGAAACATGTTTTATACTTTCACACATTTAGATAAACTTTCCTTATGCTTAAGAAAAATTTGTAACTCTTAAAATATATTATGTCATTTGTAAATAGTAGTCTAAATACTCACAATTACTATTAGTTTTATTGTTAATTTCAATGTATGTAAGTTTTGTATGTAGATCATAGTTTTAAGTGGAATCGAAAAAGACAACTTTTGCTTTCCTAACACCACTTTATGATTTATTTAAATGTTCCAGTATAAACAGATGCTAATGTTAAAGCCAGTTAGACCCACTCTCTTAAACTGTTACTGTGTGAACACTGACATGGGGTCAAGGTGGTTCCTCTGACTAAACAGGGACTGGAGGAATGTTGGGACTAGTTCTTGGTTCTTTCATGTGCGAAAACGCCTATTGTACCCACTGGCTTGTAGGAGAAAAAGCCCATAATTTGCTTCTGGACTTGTGTGGCACTGGTTACAATAATACAATAGTGCAGCAGTATATGGCAGGCTTTGCTAAATGTCCTCCTGCTCTCAACCCTTTTTCTAAGTCCACTGTCCAACAGCAAGGCCCTATACTGAAGTACAATACATTTCTGCTTCTCAAATAACAAACAAAAAACATTTTTTTATGTAGTATATCTCAATATTTCACAGTTTTCAGGCTGTTTTTACATCAGGAACATAGTTATTTAAGTAAAGCTCCTATAGCTCCATGAGAAAATGTACACTCTACTATTGTTTTACTCTGCGCAGAAACAAGGAGTGTAACCTGGCACAATAATCCCTGCAGGGCAAAAATAAATATGTCAACGTGTTTGAAAGACTGGAAGGAAGTGGTCAGTGCAGAGACTGAGCAGCACAGAACAACAAAATGACCACAAGTGTCCATGAAAGTAGAGCATGTTAGTGGGCCGTCTATGAAAAGTAAAGGCAGGGCAGAATTACAAATACTGCTCTAACTTATCACAAAAATATGGAATCTAAAAATATTTGCAAATATTAAAACAGGTGAACCCTTTTATCTGTCTGATAGTGACAAATTTACTTTACTTAAGCAATGATAAAAAATAAGACTTATTTCAGTGACGTCATGAAAAACCAACTAAAATCTGATATTGTGACATCCTTCCTACAGTCTTTTTCTGTAGAAATTACATTTTAATTATCATGATTTTTTTGTGAACCTAATTGCCTTTGTTGGGGAGTGTGACATTATATTGTTCATTCCCTGCACATAAACACTGACAAAATCACATAATTAGGATGTTCGACATGTTGGATAATTCAGCTTATGGTCTTTGGTCAGTGTCAACATAACACAGCATGAGACCACATGGCAATATTACATAAACTAGCATTTTACTTGATACTGTATAGTTTTAGTATTGACAAAAAGTGTACAGCAATCAGTTTTGTAAATGAGCCAATGGTGTATTTTATCCTGAATGAACAAACTGTGCCATTTAACAAAAATGATTTTAACAACAGTAAACTGAAAAGCCTCATAAAAGGAGCAATAGCCCTGTGAGTGCAGGAAGAGAGCATGAGATAAGATCATAAAGGGAAAGCAGTGTCTGATGGAGGCTTTGAGGAGACAATCGTAAGCCCAAAAAGGGGACGCACCAGAGAAGAGGAAGACAATATGAGAGATCTGTGCAGTGGCTCCAAAAGGAAGAGAACAGTGGGGAATATCAGGGTGACTATTGTCTATTGGCAGCAGCTGCATGTGCGGGAACAGTGATTAGACTAGGTTCACTAGCCCTGTGACCGGTAGGTTTGCACCATTGTTTAAAAACATGCTTTTAAGTACATGAAACGTAAAAATTCAAATGGTGAAAAGTAGTGATAGTAACAAAAAATGTCAGTGGGGCTACAAGATCAACTGCAATTTGATCATAAGTCAATTTTGAATCGTTGCAAAATCAAACTTTAGTTTGTTCTTGTTTAACAGCTAGAGACTTTGCTCAGACAAATGTTAATGATACTGGACAACTTCATGCACTGAATCCTACATTTTAAACGCAATGTCATGCAGTTAATGGTCATTAACAGATTTCATTTTGTTTTGTTTGTAAATATAAAAAAATATATATGTTTAAATTTTTTTCAACACAAGATTATCTTCTCACAAGATGTGACTCATCAGAATAAGAGTCTAGTATATGAGTATAGATTTCTTGATAATCGTCCAGACAAGAGTGACTACAGCGTTAGTTGTATATTTTCAGTCCTGAGCACATGTTCACATAGCAAAAGGCAAGGCAGGTTTAAACTTAAGCCCTACACAGGATATGACTAGAAGGTCCCAGACTGAGAGGATCAGCCGTTCAATATACCCTCCTCAGGGCAACTTATGAGCTGCAGACCACAGCAGCCTGGTGAAGGAAATTGGCATTAGCTCAAATTAAAAAGAGAGCATACAAAAAGCAGAGGAAGAAAGTTCAGAGTGTTTGAGTGAGGCGCTGCCAGCAGAGGAGGCCGAGAACACAGGCGCAGGAAGCAGAACTGAGAGGATGAAAGTTAAACGATGGGAGGTTCATTCTGTTCAATTGAAATGCACAGAGCAGCAGCTTGTGTCTTGTCAGTAAAGCAGTTAACACGTTACAGGAAACTTGTATTGTTAGGTTCGTGATGTTTCCTATGTCAACAATAACCAAGCTGACTTTGAATGGATAAGGTTGTCAAAACCCTGTGACAAAAATGCACTTAAAATATAGCATTTAATAAACAGAATAAATACCCAAATATAATAGTTATTCTCTGGCACATATGTATTGTTTCAGTGCTCTAGGCTCAAAGGAAGGTTGGCCCCTGTTCCACTTAACAGCAGTGTACGACAGGAACCAGGCAAGTATAACCTAAGGACCACTTCATTTAATCTGATCAAACTAACAAATACTCCAGCAAAATGCATTTGTTCTCCAGAAACACACTCAAAAAAATAAACAGGCTTCTTTGTCGTCATGTCTACACCTGAACACTTCGAGAAAAACAGGAAAGCCCAATATTAATGTCCTGGCAATAGTTGATGAAATAGTTTTAAGGCTAATAAATCATCATAAAAAAGATTGAGGTCTAATTTTGAAACACCGATGTCAAAGCTGAACAGCTGAACAGATTTTTAGATACAAGCAACCAAGCCTTTGAAAAAAAATCCATAACAAGCAACCTCAACCTTTCAATAAAAAATTGTAAAATTATCAATTAAATAGAAGATTGTATATCCCTAATTGTACATATTGTCTTTTAGTGAGCACATTTCCACCATAATATCTTTAATAACAACTTTATCAAAGGTTAATTTAGGACAACAGATACTTTTGTCAACTGTTTAGGACAACAGATACTTTTGACTTTTACATAACAAGGATTAGGTATTTTAACAGCCAAGTAGTTTTGAAAATTGGTGCAGAAAGTAATTCTGTTTACAGCAAAATCAATTCAGACAGTAAGTACTACCAGAAAGTAAACAAATCTAAATCTACTCTGACTGGACTATTACAATGTTAAAATAGGGCTAACCTTAAGTTTTGCCACAGTACGGAAGAAATTGTGAATAAAATGTACTCAAAATCACCAGATCTACTTATCTCAGACTGTATCAGGGCTAAAACTGAGCTATAATGGTTAAAATTTAGAGAATAAAACATAGACACGGCAGTATGAAGAGAGCAAAAAACAAAAACATGAATAGATTTGCCTATAATTAAAAGAAACTTCAAAGCACTTCATGTCCCACCAGAGCCAGCCTGCCTGCTTCGTGTATGTTATTTGTCCCGTGCACAGAACATGTTATCAATGTTTGGCTGTTCCCTATAGGATCTCAACAGCAGAGAACCAATCGTGGCGACCTAAAATGAA
Organism: Mugilogobius chulae; assembly: GCA_038363315.1. NCBI lineage: Eukaryota > Metazoa > Chordata > Actinopteri > Gobiiformes > Gobiidae > Mugilogobius > Mugilogobius chulae. The sequence continues at coordinate 41,977,154 of CM076397.1, forward strand.
CAAAGTAATCAGCTGACCGCATTGTTTAAAGCACCTATAACTTAGCACAGACTGGCTGAAGCACATGTAGGCAGACAGCAAGTTGGGTACAATCCAAACAGGAAAAATATGGGACAGGTTTGCATGTTCCCTCTGCAGTTCGGACAAGTATCTTATCCCACCTACGGTTTCCTCTTAAATGGAGTCCCGCCCTGTACTTTACAACACCCTTGTGAAAAGCATCAGGAGCTACGTGAAAGTGTATGAGCGTACCCTTCTCTTCAGACGGTCTCTCTCGCGCAGTGTCAGGGTGTCAGCCTTCGCAATAACTGGGACAATGTTGACTTTACTGTGGATTGCTTTCATGAATTCCACATCAAGAGGTTTTAGTCTAAAGAAAAAAAAGGAGGGAAAAGGTAAATTAAAACAATAATGTGTTTGGAATTGTTGTCGTCATACCCCCAAGCAACTCATATTGAACTATAATAAGACCTAATTTTAACCTAATTTCAAAGAATAATAACTGTTGTAAAAATAAATAATAGTTTTACATAAATCAAGAACAAGTTTGCAAAGAAATTTAAATAATATCACAAAAAGTAGAGAAGAGTAGTATACGGATGATGACAAGCCACTAGGGAAACTTTTTTCAAATTTTCTTAAAATTTTCATTAAATTAATTTTAACAAAATAAGTTTATAGTTATTTGTCAAATAAAATGCATCTGTTACAGTAAAGAAGTTTTAGTTCAGCGCACACAACGGTTGCTAGATGGATCATTTATAATCAGGAAGTACAATTTTAATCCTAAAATCTGTTAAATTGGAATGAAAAAATTTATAGTGACAATCTTAAAAATAATGATCACTGTGTTTTAATTAAATGGGATGTCCACTAATAATGTTTTTGACACTGTAAATGTAAAAACATTTACCAAAGGAGATTCAGCTGTCTATAAGGTTATTGAACAGATGTTTTGTGTCCTTTTAGTTAATGCATCTTCAGGAAAGTTACCCCTTGTGTCACAAACATTTGATTAATGACACACATTAACATACAGATGATTTGTGCATTTGTGGATGCTTCAGCCAATCAGGTTCAAATATTTTCCAGGATGTACTAGTTTCTCCAAATGGCATTAGTGACAGTTTATCCAGACTGATAAAGAATGAGCCAGGTTCAAGACTTACCCATGTCCAAAGGGAGATATGAAGTAAAAGCAGCAGTGAACCCGGTTATCCACGATGTGTCTCCTGTTTAAGCCACTCTCATCGTGAAGGTAGCGTTCAAACTGGTTGTCAATGTATTGTATGATGGTCTTAAAGCTGAAATAAAACAAAACAGATTGTTTCAATTCAGGATTATTGGTTTAGCAGGGCTGCATATTAATATATTGCAGATTTATAAATATTGATAAAGCTTTAATCTAACAAAATTATGCAGCTCAGTTCACTGTTTTGTCCTCACCACCTTTAATGTCTGTAATATTTTTGCAGTAGTGCTGCTTTTTTAATTACTGCTTCTCAAAATATGTTTTTGTTAAAGACAAATGCAAACACATGAGGGAAAAAAAAAAAAACCTCTAGGTTATTTTACACCTGTGTGCACAATTTATCTCATGACATCTTGTCCAATCCATGATTAAAAACTATCAATCGAAGGAACAGAATTTCATAATAAGAAAAAAGCTTCAAGTATTACAGTAGTACATTTGACCATATTACACAGCCCAGTCAGATGGCAAACACTGTAGGAAAAATGTGTTATAAAGGGGGTTTAGAAATGTTGTTTACCACCGCTTACAAGGGAATAACACTACCACATAAAGGACGTGTTGACAGAGGGAATGCAGGGGAGGAAAGGTACAGTAAGGATAGGGAGTGTAGGATGAAACTCTAGAGAGGGAGGAAAAGAGAGGGTGGAGGGAAAGAAGAAGACAACGATGTAAGGGAGTGTTCACTATGTCCTGGTCTAGTCCAAGTTTGGGTCGTTCAGAGCGGTTGTAGCCTTGCATTGGTCCTGCTCAAGTTCTAATTGAGTTCCAGTTTAGACATGTTGGCGTGCGAGGGTGAATATAGCAGAACAGTATCCCAGGGCTGTTAATATTGTTGCTAAATTGAGCCTACCAGTCTTGGCTGTTCATGGCATCTCCGTATCCAGGAGTGTCGACAACAGTGAGACGGAGCTTCACCCCTCGCTCCTCAATTTCTACAGTGGACGCTTCAATCTGCACAGTTCTTTCAATTTTCTCTGTCAAAAAATACTTTGTTAAAACAAGTTTGTAGGTCAACAAATTCATTATATGCTTTTTTGTGTGACTTATGTCCATAGAACTGAGTAGTTTTTTTTTCTCTTCTTCATCTTGCTGACACTGCTTTAAAGTAAGATCTATGTGCAAAATGAATTCAACTTAACTTTTATTTGACGTGTAACTTTCTGGAGGTGAAATAATAACAACACACGAAAAGAGAAAATGAAAATAAAAACTATACACTTGGAAAATTCATAATAGGTATAAACGTTTTATCCCGTAATGTGGGAAAACATATTTAGCTAAGTCAGCTCAATGTTATTTTTTCTTTATTGCAACGTTACAAGACAAAAACATGCTTTTATCCAAGTCTAATTTTTAACATAAAGCTGATACACTACGTTTATTAAAAAAACTATTATGTTAAAAGCATTTAGCCTATTAAAAAAAGAGAAATAATGATTTTCTTGCCAGGTCTTAAAAGAGGAAGGGTTACATGTTAAGACTAAGACATTCCCAACATTCCTATTGAAATTATGCTCTGCAGGAGACATAGCAGCAGACGTTTTTTCAATATTACCACGTGCATACCTGTGCGTGTGTATTGTGTGACTTTTACCTGCGGCTCCAGGGATGTAACGCTCAGGATAAAGATCAGTGAGAAAGAGACTGTTTATTAGGGTGGATTTACCCAAACCAGACTCCCCTAGAAACAAAGAAAAACTATTTTGTTACATCACCATCACATTAAGTCTACATTTTGTAAAAAGGCAACTTACCAACAACCATGAGTGTGAATTCAAACCCTTTTTTCACAGACTTGCGGTGCACTTGGTTTGGAAGATTGGCAAAACCCACATAACCGGTAGCATCTGGAAGCTGAATGAAGGAAAATGTAATGTTAAATTTGTGATTTAGATTAATGATGCTGAGAAAATTACACTAACATGACAAGTTTTTGTTAAGTTTTAATGTGTAACTAGTAGCGATAGATTGATGATGATGCCTATAATTGTGAAACCCCTACAGGCAATAAAAGGTCCTTAATGAAACACTTGTATTTATGCAGGATATCCTTTCTGGATGCCTGCACAAGTATGTTTTCAAGAGATTACAAGAGCAATAGGTCATAATCACCACCACAATGAATACTCTCACCGTCTTTAGTATGTTTACCTTCTGTTGCCTAGAGTGGGAGAAATTAAAGCTATTGCCAAAACTTAAAGCCCTCTGCCTTACACTCATAAAACATGCATTAAAAAACATAAAGTATTCGCAGCTTAACAGAGAATGATTGACTTGCCTTCCCTTTTTCTCCCGACATGGCGATAGGTCTGAGCCTAAGTAAGAAAACAGAAAAAACAGATCAACAATTAACAATGTTTCTATTTAACACATTAGGTTCAAAAAAGCTAACTTCTGTACTTAAGAGCATTTCCTGTTATTATTAGCATTTAGACACAAACACATCTTTTTTTAAACAAGCAAGTTTCCCCATAGTGAAATATTATTCTGATGTGTAAAGTTTTTTTTTTTTTACATGTTTTCTGTATCATTAACCACAACTCACTGTCACTGTCTGATCTTCTGAGTATTTATTCGTTTTAAGCTGGTGTAGTGAAAAACTCATAGAAATGAACTGAACAGGAAATGCTCGTAAGTACAGAAGTTAGCTATTTTGAACCTAACTGATGTTTCGTGCACAGATTCAAATTGTAAAGCTTTAGCGTTACCATTGACAGACAAACACATCCTTTTATAAACACCTTTTGGTCATTTGGTGAAGTTTTCTCCTGATTTGTCTTTAATCAAGTTAAGTTTGATTAAGTCTTTAACATGTTGTCAGAGAAAACCACCAAAAACTCACTGCTCACTGTCTCATCTCATCAGTATTTTATCATTTTAGACTGAGCTGAGGTAGTGATTTTTTTCTCCAACCCAGTTATGCCATACACACCATTATTTTGCATCGGTGGCTATGCTAGCAAAAGTTTATATTTGAAAATATTAACTTCTTGGCTTAGGTTAAGTTAATTTGGTTAAGTTTTAGGATTTGGGAAAGGTATGCTGCTAACTGCGTAAGGTAAAATAAAGATGCAGTTAAAACCCCATAGAAATGAACTACACACGAAATGAACATGCCAGCAAGATGTTAGCATTTTTAAAAACAAACAAGCCAACTGACGTTCTTTGCACAGTGTCAATTGCTAGATAAACATTTAGTTTCAGTCTGTGATTCATAAAGTCTCTATTTGGACTACACAAGGTTGCAGTCCCCATGGTTTAGTTCAGACTCTCTATGGCCGCTGGCGGACGACAGAGCAACAGGCCAACTTGATAAATTAGCCCCATAATGAGTGAGCCGGAAGAGCTGTGCCTGTTTTATCGTAAGCACTCCGGACCATGGCAGGTGGAGCGTGATAAGCATTCGGAAAGAGGCAGGCGACGTGTGTAGCCAAATAGTGATGAACCTTTTATGTAACATTTGTTAAGAATCTTGGAACCTCACTTAACCTTCTGCCACATATTTATGCATTTATTCAACAATGGTAATAGATAAATAAACACACACACAAGAAAGTGGGCAAAATGGTGACTGCTGACAAGGGGGTTTCATCAAGTCCACTTGGAGAACAATGGCTATTTATCCCAGCAGTTCCTGAAGTTGTTGCTACTTTGGCAGCTGAATTTCGGAGTCGGAGCAACACGTGTCTCACCCCTGCTCCCAATCAGCAGGACCAAAGCAGCCAAAGTACTAAACTGGACCATCTACGGCCATGAGAGCCAGAGGTCAGAGTGTTAAGTTCAAACACAAGAGCTGGCTCCTAGGGCTGGGCGATATAGATACAAAAGAATATCTCAATAATTCCGATATTCTGACAATATTATGCCATGTTTTGAATGTATAAGTTTGATAAGATGACAAGACAAGATGACAAAAACTAGCAAGTGTCAATTATCTGAACAACTATCTGACCTAGACTTTACTCACAAGACCACAGGCTCAAGGGTTCACATTTCAAATCATTATTTGTATATTTTTGGATATTTTCAAAACACCAATCACGATATTATCTAAAATTCAAAATTCAATATGTTGCCCAATATATCAGTATGTTGTTTGAGTAATATTGTATTGTTCTGCAGCTTAATTCTTCAAAAGGATGCACCGAGCCGATACTTGGATCGGATAACGGTGCCGATCCAGAGAATTTTGCTTGATCGAAATATCGGAATCCAGTGGTTACACTAGACTTAATTCCAATCCGTCACTGTGACGGACAAGGTCCAAAAAAATCCGTCATGAGGGATTTTTATCCGTCATAATTTTGTTGAGTAGGTTTATTGCTGCCTATGTTTTTTTTAGCTGATTTCTGACACAGAGACTGCACAAAGCGCACGGGTCATGAGACAAGACAAAGAAATGACTGAACTTTGCATAAATAGTTTCTTAAGATATCATTAAAGCATCTGCAAAAATCATTGTGTCCGTTTGACTTTCAACAAACTCAATGTGACTGATGTGGCTCTGCATTTCTTACCTGAAGCACAAACTTCCACTTCTCTCCACTTTCTGCAAATCCACACTGTATTTTGCCCAAACGCCACGTGTTATTTCCATTTCTCCTGCGTAAAAGTCAGTCCTTCATTCCTCCGGGAAAGTTTCTCTGATGTCAGCCGATGTGAGCGCGTCACCAAACCAAGGAACTGCAGGTGGCACTTTCCGCTAAGTTTATGAATCTGAATAAACATCAGTGTTTGTCTGTCGAGCGATCCTGGTCATAGACACAAATCCTCTTGAAATCAGGCCGATAAAACTCTGTCCATCCCGCTGTTTTTGTCGAATGAAGCCTTATCCGCGCTCCGTAGCAAGCATTTGATCCGTAAAAACTGCAGCCTCCAGGTTTACAGATTCATAGGTCACGTATTTGCGGAGGCTACAGCCCCGTGCGCTCTGCAGCCGTCAGTCTAGCGGCCTCCCTGACGGAACAGCCGCGGCTGCCGCGCGCATGAATGGGATTGAAAGCAGCATTTATCCCTCGCTGCTTCCTCAGTTTGAGCGAGCGGGAAAGCGCGAGTCCGGTCGGGATCCAGGTCAATTAGTAGACTATATAAAAGGGCAGCTTCATTTTCAATCCGTCAAAATGACGGAGGGCCTTAAAAATTTTCCGTCAAAGCAAATTACAATCGGTAAATGACGGAAAATTGTCGGTTAATGTAACCTCTGTCGGAATCGGTATCGAAACAGAAAAAGCTGGATCGGTACATCCCTAATTCTTCAAACCTGTTGTCGGCTGCCACCTAACCTTGACCATTTGTGTCTACTTACTTGAGATTACTCAGTATTTAATTTACAGAGTAGGATTCATATTTGTCATGCAGCGACAATAAAAACAACTAATTCTGTTAGTTAGAATTTACCATGAAGAGGCGAGACTTATCGTTTCAGCCATTTGAACATTAAGTAAACAACTTGTTTCAGTTTGTAAGTCTTTTAGATCATTGTTTATACAATAAACAAAATTTAAATTATTCATCTACTGCTCTAGTTTATTTGTGTAAAATATGGGCCGATATAACGATATGTAGTGATTCTTACCAAAATATCATAAATTCATCACAATTGTCCTTCACAAACACAACCAATACTTAGTCTTAGTTGGACTAAGGTTATTCATTCAAGAAATGTACTAGACTCTTCAATAATCTGAGCAATAGCCAAATAATAACCGCTTAGAGGTCAGGTGCACAGTTACTGTTTCACTAACGGCATGGGGGAGATTAAACAGTTTCAACTAAAAAGAAAAATGCCACGTTAATTAAGCCACAGCTCTGGCATGAATGCTTTTAGAGTTGATTTATTACCTGGAAAGAAGCCATAAAAGTGAGCAGTGATTGGGCAGCTCAGGACACCCACTTTGTGAATATTAGGACTATAAAAGCTACACTTGATAATGTGCCAGCTAAATAAATGTGCTTAGCTGAAATCTCACAGCAACAGTAACTTGTAAGACCACCAAATGAGCTCCATCAACCAAATATGTAACTTAAGGCGACATAAGTATCATTTTATGCAAACCTTGTTTTAATTGTTCCCTCTTTTTATTTACCTACACTTATGTTCCCAGCCCTCCAATTTTGCTCCCATTGTGTCAGATTGTAATAATTATTGTGATTTGAAAAAAAAAGTGTGCCATAGATAATAACTATAGCAGTCAAAGCATAGTAAAATTGCAACAAAATTGCACTTGATTTAACACGTACAGTCAGTTCTCTGCAGAGTTAGGGTAGCTCTTGAGATAAGGTTGAATTTACTTTAACTACTCTAGTTATTACAGAGTTATTACTATTTCAAGAGTTAATTTAAAGCCCATGACAGATGATCACATTTTTCTAATTTTGACTTAGTTTGGTGTGATAGTCTTTGTGGTAAATATTTATCATAGTTTTACAGCAGTTAAGTTGCAAATTAAGAAGAAATTGATCACTAAAAGTAGAAAATTACAGGAAGTGATTAAAGTTCTAAAACAGAATCCTAGGGCTGGGCAATGTTGTGGTAAAAATTGAATTGTGAGCTCATCTCTGTGACAGTCTGCTTTTTTGATCTAATGTCACATTGTGAATTCTTTTTCTTATTTGATGCATCTGTCTGTTCAAATATAGATTATTTTTTCCAACTGTTACTAGTCTCAGAGTTTCCAAATCCAAGTATTTTTAGCAACTTTGGGCTTCTTGTTTTAAAGTCTCTTTTGGACTGCACTTTGAAGTCATAAAAGGAATGAAGCTTTTATATAAATTTATATGACTGACACATGGATTTTTATCATGTTTTCATGTCTGAAAGCTGTTATTAATGTAAAAAAAAACATGTCATGGAAAAAACACTTGTTTTGCAGCAACACACATGTTCAAATTAATCGATTATTTTATTAATATTTATTGAAGGCTGAGGTTGCTTGTTTCTCTATGAAAATCTGGCAACACTGGTCAGATTTTGACAGCTAGATGTAGCTGTTGAAAAAGAATTGTACCTCAAAGACTAAAGGAGAATAAACGTTCTACAAGAATTGTGATAAAATCGAAATCGTCATCTGGCTCCAAGAAAATCGTAATTTTAAATTTTTGCCATATCGAACAGCATATGTTGTGACAATTTACACACAACTGACACGGTTTCAAGGAGTTTAAACAATCAATTAACACAGTTTAAAGTCTTACAAGTTATAATCATTTGTCACATTGTCACTCCTGTGTTATTGTTATGTTTATTTTGTCCTAGGTAACATTTGTAAATTCCCCTCCAAATACGTCATATTTACTGGACAAAAAACAATAATAAACTTCACCAAAACAACAAAATTGGGTAAAAAACAGGCTAAATGTTTAGTGAAAACTTAATGTTTACTATGTTTAACTAAAAATGTAGTCTTGACAGACATATGCACTTTAACACTGCAGGGAACAGGACTGTATGTGCTCTTAAGTGTTAAATCAACACTTGCATTTTTACTGTGAATGAAGAACAATTAATTTGTTTTAACAGTCGCCAATGTTTCCGTTGGAGGAACCTTATTTGGATCGTAAAAACGTATTCTTGCTGTGGCATGCTCGCCTCTCCAGAGAACAGTTCCACAAGTTGCCCTGATAGCATCAAACACTTGTCTCTTTGAAGAAAAATCCTTACATCTCCATGGAGACAAGAAAGCAGTGGTCCCTCCCTCCCTCGTTACCTTCTACACCTTCAATTAGAGACTAATGCAAAAACAATACAAAAACTTTATACAAGAAAAAAATGACTTACTGCCGTCGACATGGTGACTTTTGTATTGAGTGCTCAAACAAGGAAGGAAACAAATAATGAATGTTTTCACCTCACATAAACACAATCGAAGACGGATGATACTTGTTCAATAGACGCTACGTGCCTCTAGATTACAGAACCACTACAAAGTGCTATTGTTGCTATTGTTTCTCTGTTATTGTACAACTGTCTGATTATATAGTTTATTTATGCGGTTGATCTTCACAATTGAAAGGTCAAAAGATTACCAGATGAGAACAAACAATGTAAATGTGAAAAGAGTCTTAAGAGCTTTTTGTGGACCGCTCTTGCGTTTTTCCCATGTAGCCTATTTAATAGGAAACTACAATATACTGTATGTGTACCAAAAATGTACATTTTGTTTACTGTTACACACAAATTAAAAATCAGAAATAGAAACAGATCCATTACTTCGTCACCATGGAAGTATAATACATCCATGGTTCAAACCTGCAGAGCTGATAAGTCCCGCCTTTTTCGTTAAACTAACTGTAACAAGAGGCAGATTTAACTTACTTTTTTGTGAGGCAGATGACAACTGTGAATGTTTTACAGAGAATCTGATTATTGACTGTGCATAGAAGTTTATTTTCAAATTGTCAGACTTTAGCGTTAGCATTGACAGGCAAACACATCTTTTTATAAACACATTTTGGTCCTATGTTGAAATATTTTCCTCATTTGAAAAGTATTTAACATGTTTTCAGAGAAAACCACCAACAACTCACTGTTCATTGCCACATCTTACAGTATTTTTTCATTTTAGAGTGACGTAGTGAAGCTCCATAGAAATGAACTAAACAGGAAATGAACATGCCAGCAGGAGTTAGCGTTTTTAAAAATAATTAAGCTGACTTTTGTGCACAGAGCCAAATACAAGTAAATACAGAGTAGTCGGCCGGGATATAGGACATGTAAAAACTGGCATTTTCTGAGCAAGATTACAACAAGCATGAATCACTCCAAATACTACTTTTGTAAACTAATAAACTATTGATGAATGAACACTGATATAATAAAGTCTAAAACTCAAAAGGATTGTACATAATATGTTCTCTTTGTATTGACAGTGGCAATAAAAGACTAATTAAAATAACATTTCCTGCTATTTGATTTTGTTTGTGTACTAGATGACATTATTTCTCAGTGATCATTTTAACATAGACTATTAATGGTCAGCGTTGTGTTAACAGACAACACTTTTAAAAGCCTAAATAATTAAAATAGATTCTATAGCTTTTGTTGGGAGTTTTAGTTGCGACACCACACCCAGTCTCCACCACAGTAGCTTAAAGAAGACAAGCTTATTTTTGGCAGAAGAATTTTAAAATCTACAGGTGACGGGCTCTTAATTAACAAGAGAACATCTTTAAAGTCTGATTTTAGTCTTACACAAACAGAGCAGTGATCTGATCAGTTTCAATGGGCTCGGTCAGTGACAAACTTTAGCAGCAGTTGTTACGCGCCTGGTGTCATGTTGCCCCTCAGACTGTGCCACATTGAGCCATACGGTCTTTGCCTCATTTCCCTGTCCTATTTAGAGACTACGGGATAATTTACAACATGTTTCACACAATAAACTTACCTGCGTGTAAGTTTGGAATATTATGAGCTCACTGGTCTCCTCTCGCCGCTGTCCCAGCCCAGGAAGGGAAATCCGGAAATGATCCCTGAGAGTGCGCCCTCCTCTGGCACTGATCTTCTACTGCTAGAGTCAGTGCGCTGCCCTGGCCCTGGCCCCTGGTCCGTTAGCTATGGTCGAGCAAACATGACCTATGTGTGAGTATGATTTTTGAGCTTCATATAAAAGACTGCGCAGTGCATGACAAAAAGTCTAAAGAAAATAACACACATAAAAAAAAGAAGTGGTGACCCGTTTTTCTCTATATATAAATAAGATATCATTTATTTGTACCACCATGGGGGGAATTCCAGTGTAGCAGATAAATTAAAAATGAAAACATTAATTAATTGTACTCTTTCATCGGTTTAATCTGACACTTGACTAGTGCGATATCAGGCAAATTGACAAGTAAAGTATCTGTGAAATTGAACACGTAGGCCACAAGTTGTTGCCTCAAATCACAGCGTCTTTAAGAGCCTCTACCACCCCTCCCCAATGCCTCACTGTCTATTCGTTCATTTCGTTGTAAATAACTGTTCAAACGCACAAAAGGTTTCTGGACCGCTTTGTTCAGCCTCACAACTTCCCTGCGCTCTCATTGGTCGTCTCAGGATGCGGCCGCACCTGATTGGTCTAAAGTTTTTCTGGGTCCCAAAACACCCCCACCTCTCAGAGGCTATTCCTGGTCTGATGGTACTGTGTTTCCAGTTGTTTTATCATCACCTACTTGTTAACAAAGACCTGTTCCCAGTGTCTCTGAAATCTGAATCATGTCCGAGTAACAAGGTGAATCTGAGGACAAAACCAAGCGAAAATCATCTCGACGAGAATACTCTCTGTAAGAGTAAAGATTTGGAGACTGTACTTTCTGTTGAATCAACATGGTGTCTGCCGGTCTGGAGATCCTGGGACTGTCGCTGTGCGTCGTGGGCTCGCTGCTCGTGATGGTCGCGTGCGGACTCCCCATGTGGAAAGTAACGGCTTTCATTGAGGCCAACATCGTGGTCGCGCAAACCATTTGGGACGGTCTGTGGATGACCTGCGTGGTCCAGAGCACGGGACAGATGCAGTGCAAGGTGCACGACTCTGTCCTCGCGCTCAGCCATGACCTGCAGGCAGCCCGCGCGCTGACAGTCATCTCCTCTGTGATGGGAGTTTTGGGGCTCATGGTGGTCATCGCGGGAGCGCAGTGCACCAACTGCATCCGCGCAGAATATGTCAAAGCCCGTGTGGTGAATGCCGGTGGAGTCATTTATATTATCAGCGGCCTGTTTGTGCTGGTTCCACTCTGCTGGATGGCCAACAATATCATCTCAGACTTCTACAACCCGCAGGTGCACTCGTCTACAAAGAGGGAGATTGGCGCTGCGCTCTACATTGGATGGGCTGCGTCGGCGCTGCTGCTCATCGGCGGAACACTGCTTTGCTGCTCTTGTCCTCAGGTGGTAACTCTGGATATTCAGCCAAATACGCACCAACGAAAAGAACCATGCAAAACGGAGAATATGACAAAAGGAATTACGTGTAGCCACGAGGCCTGCATGCGTAAAGACCAGACGCGGATTCCTAAAAAAAAAAACTTTGTTTAAAATGTCAGACTTTTTTCGCACCTGTTGGGTTTCTCTGAATTTTTAAATCACAAGAAGCACCTCCTCTGTATTGACTTCTTGTCCTGGACTAATCTTTTTGTACTGGACATTTGACAAGGACTTTGTAACGAGTGATTGTTTGCTACAGACAGAGTACCTTGTGGGTACTTTTGTAGGCATTGTCATCCAAAGTAGTAATGAATTGTTTACGTTCGTTCACCTTAATTACAGAGAGGATTTGTCCTTAAAGAATCCTGGTCTTTTGCCTTGGTATGCGGTGTCAGCACTCTCTTGTACAGTATACTCCCACAACGAGGAACTACACCGAAGATTTTTGTGAACGCAGCAAAAGCGCACGCATGCGTAAAGAAAACTGGCAATTTGGATCAAGTAAAACATCGCATGTGGACTGAATCAAGATTTGTTTTATAAAGTTGTTTGGTAATGCACATAGGCCTGGGCTATTGCCTACTGGGCACACGTGCACAATTTGTTGTTCCTGCAGGTTACTTTCTCAAACATTTAAATAGCCTAATCCTTGTTTAAAGTTGATGTACATTCATGACTGCTTATTCACATGTAAGAGATGCAATATTGTTTCCATCTTTAAAATTAAACAGACTATGTTGTGTAAAATCCATGAATTAAGCGTGTTATTTGGGTTAAAAATGACATCAACCGTCTGCCCTGCTTGAGTGTGCGTAATGTCTGTGTTCCCACCGTGATTCCATGCCAAGTATTTTGGATAGCCATAGAAATCCAAATAACAATACGCTTTCTGAAAGAGTGGGCTCTGCTGTTCAGTTCACAATACTCCAGTGCCCACTACTTCTTTCATGCACCCCACCCCCTCAATCATACCCACTGAATAGCGTCCAAATTAGCGCTACGCAGAAGTTTCCCTTAAGTCAACGACGGTAGCCTTCACTTGGCACACAGAGAAACGTCTTTTTGTGTGCTACAAGTGGATAGACCAATGACATTTTACGTACATTTTGTCATATCCTTTGCCTTGTTTTTATCGACAACAAGTAATATGTGCACAATGGCTCATGACTGGATTTTCAAAGATTATCATACTTGTTTTGCTGGTCACTTAAGAACCTTAGCAGGTCATATGATTTCTTAACGGAAACAAGGATTACAAGTGTGTACAAGTAACTTTTGCTGCTTCAATACGTTGCTCTTAAGTGCTTTTTAAATAGGCATAACTAACACCGATATAAAGTTGGACGATTTTTGCCAGAGTCAATCAAACAGTTATCTATTGCTAGAACATCAGCAACTCATAAAAATAATCAGTAAAATTAAAGCCTGCAATGAAAACATCTTTATTAAAACATACAAGCAATTTTGTATATTTTAATAAAGATGCTCTCAATTTGTAGAAGGAATTAGCGTACCATCATTTCAATCAATTCTTACAGTTTCGAGTCGACCCAATTTTTAAGAACCCTTGGGTCCCTCTGAGAAAGACAAGGTTGGTGATGACAGAGTAAGTTGTAATAAGCTGAGTGCTCACTACAACTGTACACTCAGCTTATTACAACTGACTTTTACAAGAAAAGAGAAAGTTAAAACTACAAAGTAATGAATTTTCTAAATATGATGACAAAGTAATTTCTTAGAAATAGCTTCCTTCCTCATAATTTGTTCCTTAATTGTCAACCATCTGGTACAAATGATAAGGGGCATGCTAAGGAGAAAAACAAACGTGTTTAATTATTCTAAAATTAATCTGGCTCAGTTTGAGCATACGCTACAAAGAAATACTCACAAAATTTTAAATCTAAGTTTCAAAAACTAAAATTGTCAAAATACATTCATGCCAAGGCTACACCAGCTTTACTGCTAATAAACATTAAACGAGTAGAAGTGATTTTCCTTTGTTCAAAGCTTGTTCTCTCTTATAATTAGAGCAGTGTTTCTCAAACGTTTGTCTCTCCAAACATCAGATCTAAACTTGGACTATTTCAGCCCTAAACTAGAGCTTAAAATGAGACAAAATAATGCTTAAAATAAATCTAATGAGTGATTAACCCAAAGAAAGATAATAATTTGTATTTTTTAAAAAAAAATCATGTTTCACCAGTGGTACACGTACCAAGATTTGAGAAACAGAGTAAGAATTAGACTTCAGAAGTCAAAAAAGTCCAGTCATTTGTTTTTACTTCAATAGGTAGATTTCTCTCAGTTCTGAGTAAAAGGAGCCTCTTGAAGGCAATCACTGGAACAGGTCAGGTGGGGATGGTGAAGGTCTGCTTCAATCTGCTGTGCCCTCCTCACACACCTCCTCAGGGTAAAGCAGTGGTCCCTGTGATGCGTTCCACACATCATACTCTCCTCAGTGTTTTTTTGTCCCTTTTCGTGGCATTCTCATCGCAGACAAGCAGACACCATGAGCTCTCTGGACCAATGGAACAATGTCCACTGCAGCTTAACTGAGAAGCTGAATTGTGTTTGCTTCCTGAGGTTGTAAAGCTGCTGCCAAGATGTTCTTGTCCCATTTCTTGTTCTCAGAAATGCTAATCCAGATATTTTAACCAAGGAACCCTCTCCACAGTGACCCCGATAGGCTTGTGGGAGCGTGATGCGTTCTTTCTTTACCTATAGGTTCCACTACTATCTCCTTGGTTTTGGTGATGATGACAATGTGTCTTTTCACCATTTAGTCATCGGGACAACCTCTTCAGAAACAAATCCAACTCCAATATGGTCACAGAAAAGTAGAAAAAACTGACAACATGAGAAGATGCACATATAAGAGGTAGTGACAGAGGAATTTTCGTTTGAACTTTCAACTTTTCAAATATTTAAGTGTTTTGATCTTAATATTAATTGTCATTTTTATGTTGGTTTATTGTGTTTGGTTTTGTCTTTTTTGCAAAACAATTTTAAATAAGTCTTATTAGTTTGATTCTTTTCTGTTTCCATATAATCCAGTGGTTTCTCAGCAGCTCTGGTATAATTATCTGTGAACAAAGGTTCGCCTGGTCTGCCCCGAGAGATGTTTTTGTCTTTTTGTTAGTTCCACTCCTTCAGTCTTCTCGCACAGTGACGAAGCGCCGACCGGATCCATGTGGGGGTGTGTGCTGAGACGGGGGTGTGTGCGGAGTTGGGGGTGCACCTTTAAAAGCCCCACAGAGAAGCAAACAGGGCCAATAACGTCACTGAATAGGCACTCTCCATGGAAACCAGTTGGGACCTGCAGTTGCCTAGTGACAGAAGCCTATAATGTGGTGGTATGGATGCAATAATAAAAGGCCTGAGAGCTGACATTCCAGCTGCACACACTGCAGTCTGGAGAATGCTACAAGGGTTTACATGGCTCCTGCAAAAGAGCTGTCACAGCAGAAAATATTAATTTATTTTTTATTGAACAACTACATGCAGCCTTTATGGTGGTTGAAAAAGGAATAAGTTAAGAGAAGCCTTTCTTGTCTTTGAAGAAGTGTACAAGATGTTGTGGGAATATTTCAAGTGTTATTCATCAAAGGATACACAGGTATAGCCAAAATGTAGCACTTTACTACTTTTTGCTTCCCATATTGACAACATAAATGGGATGATAGTCCTATTGAAGGTATTGTCCTCAAACATAAATGATATTCAGGAATTCTCATTCCATTCTGATTATGTCATCAAAGTGTGACAGAGAAAGCTCACACCTCCATGTCACTCTGACCTCTAAACTTGACCTGCGTAGCCTGAAGGTCCCTTCAGCATTTTACTTTTTTGCATCTGAATCGAGGTCAGACAGAGAGTTATTTTCCCGCACAAGTCTGTGATGTCATCAGTCCACAGTCTCCTTCTCCTTTGACCATAAGTTTTCTCCCATGACATCAGTTTAAAAATATTTTTTCAAAACAAATGATGTCATTGAGAAAGTTCATTTCATTTAAGCACATTGGGTGTTGATTCTCGTTCAGTGACAAAAACAGGTGGATCAGAGAAGTTCCAGTTGGACTTTTCTCACTCACAGTAAAGAGTCAGCAGCAGGTGTCTAAACAGTGAGGACAACTGTGTCTTTGTGCAACTAAAGGCCTCATAAACTGTTTGTATAAGGAACAATGCTAGCCAGCAGAGGAAGATGACAAACACCTTGCTCTTTCTCTTATGTCTCATAGTTTACGGCTCATAAGCCACAGGTTTTACACAAGCGGGCTTCCTGAGAAGCGGACAGTGCGGACGGGAAACAGGAAGGAACTCAGAGGGTGTGGAGAGGAGGAGCGGCCTGGACTAACATCATGTAGATTTAAAAACATAAGGATTAAATGCATTAAAAGACATATATAATGAGAAAAAGAAAATTAAACCGTAAAACTTGTATATCTAATGTCCTCAAATAACCTGAAAAGATTCACCCAAATATTCATCACATTTTTAAAATGACATAATATTTTAGATATCAGGCATAATATCTACAATCTAACAGTATTTATATATCACCAGATGAAATGTTTTCTTTAGGGCAAGACGAATACAGTGCTTCTGGATGGCTTTATCTTGCTGATTTGAGGAGTAAACACTCCTCTCATGCTTGTTTGAGTGAAATCTTTTCAGAGTTTGCAAAGGTATTACTAGAAAAAAAGTAGTTTCAAAAAAAACCTGGATTGAGAAAAGTGGTGACAGACAACTCAAAGTTGAGAAAACGACGCCTGGCATCTCAAGGAATGTCAGGAGCGAGATGAGGAGACATTTCTGATTTGGCATGGTTGGCAACAGTAGTTATGTTATGCATGCAGTATTTTACTAGTCTAAGATTAAGGGTCTCATTTATCAAGCATTTGCTCATGTGCAAAGTGAAGCTAAACACTATAAGAAAACTTTTATTTATTTATTTTGTTAAACTGTTTAAATATCATTAGGATGTCGAATCATTTTGACAAAGGGCCACATTGGCATTGGGGTTGTTTTTGAAGGGCCGGTTGTAACTAAAATCAACCTTACTAATCTTGGACATACTACAAATTAATATTTGTATTTGATTATTGTATATTTATTGAAGTGACAATTGCTGAATATACATGTGCATTGGTCTGAAAAATGACTTACTCTCTAAGCTTCAGACAAATCTACAGATGAATCCTGGCACTACTTTAAAATTAAAGTTAACCTTATAAGGCCTTGAGGGCCGCATCTGACTCTCGGACCTTGTATCTGACACATGTGACCTTCTATATATTCTGGGTCATTGTTGGACACATTAGTTCAAACTGAGCGAAGTACCAAGTTTCAAGTCAAATATTCATAAACTGGCTATCTGTCTGCAAAGGCCAATGTCATTTCTATTTTATTCAGAGTTGCCTAAACAAAACTGTGTGCAGATTACAAACACCAGCAGTCAAGTCAATCACACATGCTCTTCTCCACTCACACCCTCCTTTCACTTGCTCCTAATGCTTTTCCAGCAGCCAGCTCTGTTTCAAATGTGTTTGTGGATAGAGTTTGAAGAGTTAGCTCCTCTTTAAGGAAAGCCAATCACACAGACACTATAAAAGCTAAATTTGAAGTTGCGCTTACTGGATTTATAGAACATTTTAGATGTCCATCTTTCAATAGTAAAAGCTCATAAATAAAGCAAGCTTTTTTTTGCTGTTTGTACTTGTACAATAAATGAGACCGTAGGTAGGTCAACATTGTTTTGAGTTTAGAGGGTATGTTAGAAAAAGTGTCAAAATGTCCAAAAAATAAAGACAGAATTGAAATGAGGTGCCTATTAACATACATCATTCACAGTTACACAATAGTTTTGTCAGATTTATCTCATACGTCTCATTGAGAAGATTGTCTTGCATTAGACAGTGGACTGTTAACATAATGCAACACATTCCCTCCCAGGCTAAAGCTGGACTTAAATAAGACCACTACAAGAGCAGTCAAGGAATGCAAAGCTCTTTCAAGGCCAGCAATTCTGTATTCTCCTGATTGCACATGACCAATGCTTTCCTCCTTTTGTCAAATGGAAACAGTGCTTTGTTTAAAACCTGAAATGATGCTTGAAGGGTTCAGCCTGTGTGGAGCTCAAGCTTTGAGATTGAGCACAAATGCACTGATACTTTTAAAACCTAAAGCAGCCATTTTAGAACAATACAGTAGAGATAGAAATATTTCTTAAATTATTGTAATGAGACATAAAATACATTATTTTAAAAAGTGCCCAAAGGATGTTTGGAATACAGGTGCTAACAGTTAATTAAGGTTTTAGAGCAAACTTAAAGTGAGAGATCAGTCTGCATTATTATCACACCTCTGGAGACTGGGCACATGCAACATGACTGTGTGCTCCTCTCACAACAACCCATCATCAACAGTTTCTGCATGTGTATTTGACATGTCACATTCCTGGCACTCAGAGCAGCGGAAAGGCCAGTGGCCCCACTTCCCCAGAGGTGCACGAGGGGGGTAGAGAGCAGTGACTGATGTGATAGGCCTCACACATCAAGGAATCTTTTTTTTTTTAATGAATGTGCCATTTTTACCCACTGGCATACTAATTTTAATACATTTAAAAACTTCTGCTGCACTTTAATGTAGTACGTATGTATCCACTAGTTTGCATTAGAGCTATTAGATTAGCACTTTCTTCAAAATAAAAGTAATATGGCCACTGATAAAAACAAGGTTCTGAGCTGACCTATGTCCAAAGGCCAACAACATCTCTAAACATTTGATCTTCAACCATTGTAGTAGCTTCCAGTATTTTAAGGCAAATTATGTCACTTTTTAACTCAAGGACCTGACATATTGACGTAATGCACTCAGTATTGCAGCCTGAACCAGCTCAGAGCTCAACAAGCAAATAAATTTTAGTAATTTGACTTTACTTAAATTCGGTTTATTCTCACTTGAGTGAAAACACCAAGTTATACTTGAGTTATATTGTTTTAAACTCTCACTTGTGTTAAATTTTTGGCTGCTACCACCCCTTGTGCAAAACAGTGCCGTCTTATGTTCCCAAGAACAGGGCCCCTGAGAAACACATTAAAACCCAAAGTTGAGAAATGACGCACAGCCTCTTTGGTTGGGACAATAAGGACCTTGCATTGATTTCCCTGTTTGAGCTGGAGTGGGCACTATTGGGCATTGGGTCTGCCAGTTCATTTGGTTGTTCCTGTAACACATTACTCTAAGGCCATGGTCCCATCCTGGTGCAGAAGTGATACGGATCTTAATGTGGCCTCAGAGAGCTGAGCAGACCCCACCTTTCCAGTCACGCTCTGGGCCAGCAGCACCAGCAGGAAGACTGGACCAAGGTCACTATAAGGACCACAGTTTTTAGATTATATAATTTTTGTATTTATTATTTCTGTTTTTTCAAAGTTTACTCTATAACTGAATAATGCAGGTGAATAAACGGAATAAAAGGTCATTCTAGGTTACATGTACTTCATTAACATTTTGGAGTAATTGTACTTTTTCAGCTTTTTATTACCAACTATTTAGTAGACTTTTTGTGTGAAGTAACAGTTGTGTATAGTCAAGACCGCACTAATCGAGACCAAGACCTTTTCTGAGACCACAAAGTCCCGAGTCTGAGACGAGACCAAGACCCTGAGGGTCATGACCAAACAAGACCAAATCAACACCAGCTTTGTAATTTTATACAATTATCTCTCTACAACAGGGATCTAGAACTGTGACCCGGGGGCCAATTGCGGCCCTCCAGATGATTTCATTATTTTTGATAGTGGCCCACCAATCAATCGTTGAGATGTGTCTACAGATCTTCTAAAATGCATTCGAATACAGCAACTTACTGTCCAACGTTTTTCAGGGCAGAACATTTGGACCCTGGTTACCCACTTTTATTTACTTCATCACTTGTGTGTGATATTGATTTAAAATGCAAAACAATGGATGTGGACATATTAGAAATGTGCTATACGCATAGCCTAATATGCGTATTTATATAGAATAGAACATTCTGAGTCCAGTATTTTAAAATAAGGCACGTGACCAACTCTGACTGTTACTTACCACTGATCTGAAAGATTTTTTGTGCAATGCTTATTGCAAATTGTGTCAGGAACAGGTCACTGCGCTGGGGTCATGAACTTTTAGTGCAAGTTTAGCAGAGTGCGGTGGTAATGAAATGTGGTCTCTGACAGAGTCCAAGACAAGAACGAGTCCAAATGTGCTCAAGTCCGAGACGAGACCGATACCTTTAAAAAGCGGTTCCAAGTACTACTACACTAAGTAACAGTAATCCTGGTAAACCGTAAAGTTTTATTTACTTTCCCCACTAAATACATTAAATAAATGTAATGCCTAAGAACCTATTAGAAGTAGCTTTACAGTTACTTGGCACCGGGTCAAGTTAGAGTCAGAGCTAAGGAGACTTTGTTTTTATTACTGTAAAACCCCTAAATGCAAGACAGTTTTATCAGACTGAGGAAAATCCCAGGCAGACAAGAGCGGCACACCCTTCACCAGAATTCAAGTTTCACCTGGAGCTACATAAAAGCAGATCTGCTTTTGGCCCTTCTCACTGAAAGAAAAAAAACTTTACCAGAAGTTTGATTTATGACTGGAATTAATCTGTCTATTTCTGATAAACTCCTCTGTAGATCCTTATGAAATCCCCTTAACTGGTCTTACTCCAAAAGCCCATTAGGTTTGTTATAAGAAATGAATGAACTCAACAGAATCGCTCAAAAACTATGCACACATTTTTGGAAATTACTATGAATACTATCGTAGTCGACATTGAAGTTTATTAAATACATAAAAAAATACACTTCATATAAAATGTAATTGTGACATTAAAAGGATTAAAAGATGATAAAAACATGTACATACAAACATACAAACAAACAAACAAACAGACAGACAGACCGATTATATTGACCAGGGGAGTTTCAAGACAGTAGAGTAATAAGTGCATCCAGAAACTTGCTTCTGTCTCCGTTTTCAGCTCAATTACTGCAAAGGAAAAGTAAATTTACAAATATTCAGTCACAGTCACAGTTGAAGGTGGGGTAGCTGATTTTCACACTGCAAACATTTAGGTTTTAAATCTGACAACTTCCTCTCATAAATCCTTCAACACATTGTTATGACAATATGTATTTGGTTAAGGTTGCAATTTTTGACATAAAACCCTCTTTTTCTATCTTTTAAAGTGAAACTGAAGTGGACCACTCAAGCTCAGCCAATCAGAACGCTGCATTCTGCTCCTGATTAGATCTTTAATTTTTTTTTATTCAGAGAGTACTCTGGGTCCTTTTTTTCACTAAGTGCTTCATTTATCCTGGACTTATTGGTGGAAAACACAAAGTTTACTTATTTACAACTAAAAAAGTTAGCTACCCCAACTTTAATCTTGGTTACTCTACAAAAGCTTTAGGTGGACAAAAAGGAATTTGAGGTTTGCACTGGTCATTCAAATATGAACAAGTTTCCCTTATTATTGTGTTTATTCTTCTACTTTTTATGCTTACTTGAGTAATTTTCTTTGATTGTTAACATTAACACAGGGTCTTATAAAGTCCTAAATAGAAACGTTTGAAATTAAGGGCTTAAAAAGTCTTAAATGTTTTATTAAATCAGTTTCTGTCAGATTTCTTGTTTCTCATTACCGCTGCTCGGAAATTCTCAATAATATTTTGATTAATTAATAACATAATGCAATTGGAGTGTTTCTTCTTCTGTTATTTGGTTGATGGATTGATGGAATAGTTGGAATTGCGTTCTTGTTTGTTAACCTATCTGATTTTTCATAATTGCAGCAAAATAAAAAATTAATCTCTCTCAATAAGCCCTCTGAAAAAGAAGAATACTGTAGGTCACGTATCGCCAGTATGGTCTTAATTTTTGTGATCTTAAAAAGTCTTAAAATTGACCTCTTGATCCCTGCAGAAGCCCTGTAACATCATCAACAACTACAATTGTAATATTGAGTGGAATCTGGTTACTCTACCCACCCATTCAATCGATTACCTACACATTTTAATTGCTGAACAAGTATGCCACCTAGTGACCAAACATAATAACTGTGGAAACGTCTCTGAACCAGTGGTCGTGAGGCAAAATCTGGAGCTCATGGGATGATTTCAACATGTAAATTTAAATCAGACTTGAAATTTAATCAGTTTTTGTTTGTTTTTTTAACTGGATGTGTCGTGTTTGATTTCATTTTGGTCATATAAAGCTGTAAACGTCTCAAACAAATGCATTCTTTCTTAATTTAAAAGAGACCTACTTTGTAAAATCTACTTTTTGAGTTTTTAACCATGTTTCAATATTTCTCTCTCATCATTAGTTTACCCAAAGTTGTATTTGGATTGATTCCTGCATGTTTGAGTAATTGTTCTGCGGCTGATGCTCATGTGGTCAGAAAATCCATCTTCACCTACCACCTAGCCCCGCCCACTTGTCTGTATTTACTTGCGTTACAGCTCTCCAACAAAAAAAAAAATTGTAATTTTTAAATCTGCGGCTTATTAAAGTTAAATTTTACAATGAAGAGGCGGGGCTTAAAAGTTTTTAACAGGAAGTCAATAGACATGTTTCTATTTCTAAGTTTAGCACATTTTTGTGTTTGGCAATGAACAAAATATGAATTATTGATGTACTTATGCCATAGTTTCTTCCAAAAATACAGAAAATCACAATAGGTCTCATTTAAATGTTTTTTCAACTTGTCATGAGTTGGCTACATAGTTTACTTTGAGGGTCCCGGTTTGAAAAGTTTGAGAAACCTTGCTCTAAAACTACTGTAAGCACAACATTTAATAACTGTACCTCTCTTTCTACTTACTTGACGTGTCAAAATGGTCGTGCAAGTTCTGGAGCTGGTGCTCTCAGCCGCTTTCTCAAACGCTCGACCGAAAAAACTGAGCACAAAGAGTTATGGCATGTTTAGTTCATCAGCAGCACAAAAACAAAATATCAATACAGACTTCAAGACTGGTTTATACGCTTTTGTAAGTACTTATTTATAGTAAGAAATACATAGATACAAATAAATGTGGAAATAAATATGTAAATAAAAAAAACAATATATACATACCAAAAGAAATAACTAAATGAACAAACAAATATTTATTTTTATACACACAAAAAATTAAATATTTTTTACTTGTAATTCATTCTATGGTAGTAAATACAAATATGTATTGTTATTCATTATTCATTTGGATCATTCTTGCTTCTTTCATTCTTGTCCTGTACTTTCAGCTTCACACATATATTTTTTAAATGTAGAAAAGTGAAAATAGAGAAATAAATAAAAAAAAAACAGGAAAAATAAACTAGCAAAAAAATATATGTGTGAAGCTTAAAAAAAGGACTATGTATAAATAAAAGCAATAAAACATTTTCTTAACAAGGGAAATAAAGGACACATATTATGTAAAATCTACTTTGAGTTTTTAAACCAGAACAACCACACACACACACAAAAATTACAATCTGACAGACAAACAGCAAATCCAATATAAAATATAATTTGACCTATTAACTAAATTTGAAACTAGAGTTGTCAAAAGTATCCCAAATCAGATAGTAATCGATACCAAGACATTTGGAAAAGAATCGATACTAAAGATAATCAAATAAACGTGACAAATAAACCTTATCAGAAGTACTGCAACAGGGTTTAATACATAAATTACTGTTACTTTGTGCCAAAAACGTCTATTATCTAAAGCCTTGAATAGTGGTAGGTTCAAGGTGTAGGACGATGTATTCATACAAAAAGCATTTAGTATTAAAAAATAAAAGTGTTATATAGTTTTGCTAAATACCATGCTTTCTATGTGATGCAATTTGTAGTTATTGTTACAGTTAGTCAAGGTAAAGTTGGTGACATTTGCTTTATGAAATACACACATACAGTTTGAATTTTACCAATAAAAAGAACTCACTTTTTCTTATCTGACGTTTCAGACTCCGGGGGAATTCCAACAACAATAACAGTTCCCTTCTCGATGTCCTTTGGGGCAGCCATAATAAGAGGCAGCAGCCTGCAGCGTTTATTCCTTGTCTATTTCACACAAACAAAAATAAGTATGTACCCTTAGACAAAATTTAAATTCTGTTAATTCATCAAAAGCTTACAGATTGGACAAAGGCCTTGAGGAGGTACTTGCAGAGCAGTGTCAGTGCCAGTGGCTTTGAAAAGAGCTTAACATCAGGAGTTCCCTATTAAAGTAACAGAGATTAGATCGTTTTAGCTGTCGCTTAGAAAGTAATATAAATATTCCTGTAAAATATATAGCACCTCCATAAGGTAACAGTAGAGGAAAGGGCCCTGGGACAGGATAAGGTTGGTGCAGATGCAGCTGGCCACAGTTTGCTGGATCGCCATT
Organism: Mugilogobius chulae; assembly: GCA_038363315.1. Taxonomy (NCBI): domain Eukaryota; kingdom Metazoa; phylum Chordata; class Actinopteri; order Gobiiformes; family Gobiidae; genus Mugilogobius; species Mugilogobius chulae. The sequence goes on from CM076397.1 coordinate 42,001,734, forward strand.
AGCTTCTTTTTGGCCAAGTCAATGCCTGCGTGAAGTCGCTCAAGGTTGCTCCTGCAAATAAAAGTAAAATGTTATAGCAATGACACAATCTTTTAAGTTTAACAAATCAATAAGTTATTATCTATTGCACACACCTGGACAGGGAGTCAAGAGCTTTGATAAAGTTATCACCAACATTCTCATCTTTCTCAGTGCTCTCCAACAAAGCAGCAGTAGCATGAACCATGTCACTGGCCAAGAAGCGGTTCTTAAACCCAAAGTGAACCCCAAATGTTTGGATGCGGATATCCTTCATGCTTTAAAGAAATCAAGATTAATCAGAATGTATTTTTTGTGCATTAGACAGAACATACTGAATATAATAAATACACACCCATATTTATTGGAGGATTCTTCAATGATATCTCTAAGATTTTCTTTGATTGACATGTCCATTGAGTTAAACTTCTGCCTTACTTGCTTTAAAGGCAAACTGTACATGTTTTATTGAAAACGTGAAAACAGAATTACAGAAATATATTTAACACACTTGTCTTGTATGTCTGTTAAACTTGGTGTGGACTCACCCCATGTCAGCAAGAAACTCTTGGAGCTTTTTCTGTCCGTTGAGGGTCCATAATTTGAAATTACAGGTTGTGTAGCTAGAATTACAGATGCTTTCATACAGAGACCAGTGCTGATAAAGAGTTAGACGCAAACTAAAGACATTAGTTAAAGAAACAAGTCCAGAATTTGAGAAAAACTAAACATAAATGTGAGAAAACAATTCAAACAGATGTTAACGCTGTGTTATAAAGCAGAATCATTATCAAAATGAAGGATACTCGTATTCAAAAGAATTCGCATGCAGTCGATGGAGAGCGAGTTTTCATCATCCTCATTTTTGTGATTATGACGAGACACATGGCGCTGTAAAGTGGCTACGTCTGTAATATACTTCATACTGGAAAAAAATGGCTTACAGTTTTTCAAGTGTAAAAAGCATACTTAAAAAGTACTATCACATGAGAAGTCTCTTACTGTGTGATTTTATCATGAACCCACTGATCCGTTAGACCGATGACAGCCCACCTAAGAAAAGGAAGCATTTATACAACTAGTCTTGTAATTAAAAGTATTAAATGTTTTAGGAAGAATTGAAAAACAACATTTACCAGAGCATATCTTTGGTGTCTTTTGTTAATACCCAGGCCAGTTCAAAAAACATCAATGAAGCCTAAAAAAATTATCAGAAAATACTGTAAAATTATATATATGAATAATTTTTTGTTGTTGTTCAAACAGTTAATTTAGCTATCCAAATAAATCTGTTGGATTACACTGTTCATCAGTTGTAGCAGGATTATATACTTGCCGGTGACCAGAATGTTTCATACTGAACTTATATGGCACAGATTGCCTTCAGTCAATCTACTCTAGAGTCGTTGTGTTAGTTATTTACTACTGTCAAGTGTTACGTCAATGAATAATGCAATGATAAATGTTTTTTTTAAAGCACTACACAAATCAAATACATTTGAATCTTTATTTATAAACTTGGATGAGCTAGATTAGTCTCTAGTTAATTTGACACTCACCGAAGTCCCATGATATTCATATTGCTCATAATCAAAGAGGATTTCCCTTCTGCAAAAGATAAGAAAATATTTTATGATATTTACGTTTTGAAAAGTATGTAAGAAAGTCGTCAATACAACCTTCGTGCCTCCCACTCTCGCTTTGCTCGCTGACGTTCAATTCTTCTTTCCAAAGCACCCTGACCAACCAAGAAACATTTAACAATTCCAGTAATAATACTATGTTTTTACATTACACACCTCATCAAATCTTCTCCTTTTGCCCGAGGGTTCGGAACCTTCATCACTCTCATTCCCAGAATCATCCTCCTCTTCCTCTTCCTCGTCTCTAAAGATATCGTCATAGGAAGGCACGCCAAGATCATCGTCTTGTTTGATCAGCAGTTTTATCTAACAAATGAAGTCAGTGTGAGGCGTAGGAAATATATACTGGTACATAGGTAATATGTACCAGTATGTGTAGTGCTTGAACATCATAATTAAATATAATTATTGGGGAAATAAAAACCTATTCAGATTTTCTAAGTACTTTTTGCAACAAACTACTGAAAAATACAACTGTTTGTGTACTGTATCTAGAGCTAGGCAATATATCCAAATATATAATCACTCAGTGGTGTCAGTTATTTTACTGGGATAATAAAGATTTGAAAGTACACTTCTGATCTTGGGTCAGACATTTTGTCAGTTTTTGCCCGCCTCCTTTAGGCAACTAATCAATCAGTATGTCATATCTTCAGTCAACGTCTTTAGACTGACTACAGCCCTGCTTGTCTGATCATTACACTAATAGAAACATGTTTAAACAATTTTTCTGTTGGACTGACAAAATATCGTCTGAATATCGTCATCCAGATATTTTTAAAAATTACCATTTTTTATCAAAAACGCCCAGCCCTGCGGTATACAAATACTAATAGAAATGCTCCTATTTTACAGTTTACCTGACTGTCATTGTAGACATTGACCACATCTACTGGCCTGTGAGTGTCACAGATAAAAAATATGGCATCATCGTCGGGTTGTAGCATCTCAAGGAGGTCCACATTAGCACCACAGTTTATGAGAACAAAGTAGCGAAACTAAAACACAAACAACACAAACTGAAATTAAAATTAAAATGCATCTTCTTTGCTTGTTAAATGAGAGATATAATGTAAAAGCCACTTTGCAGGGTTTTAACCATGTAATTCCAGAGTTCTTTCATAATTGGTGTGCTCACAATTGTAATTGGATTAATTTATGAAGATATGTTTGTAGACCTAACATCATCGTCCACTTGTCTGTATTTACTCAAAAAATTCTAAGTAGGACATGCAAGTGTTCAGGACTTTTAGCCACTTTCCAGAAATAGGAATTTAAAACTTGTTGCTCGTTTAATTTTAATATAAAGTCTCTGATTTATACATTTGAATTCTGAACTGAAAATTCAGTGGATTTACATTTTTATGATGAACAAAATGTAAATAATAATCTACATGTCATGGAAATACACAAGATGTTTCCTAAACTAGGTGGTCTTCACTCATTCGTGCTGAAGGAGGCCCACCTGTTCTTTGTGCTCAAGGAAAGCTGTGCCCAGATCCTGCCATCCTGCAACTGGCACCAGTGTGTACTGTACTTGGTCACAGTGAAACAGAGCCTAGAAACAACAGTTTTTAACTTCACGTTTTAAAAAGAGAGTAAACATGAATACTTGATCAGTATCATCGGCTACATCTTTTGTTGTTATGAATAAACAACCTATAACTTGCCATTGCACCCGCAGTTGAATCTTTTACCTGTAATATCTTACAAGCGCAGAGTGCGTCAATATCTGCGGCAACAAAAAGAGCAACTCTCTGCAAGATCAAGGAGAATCAGATTAATATTTCACTACCGCACACAAAGCCGTGCAAAACGTTGACCGTACAGCACTCATCTGCTTACCTGGTTGGCCACAACTTCATAAAATTCCTTTCTAATGTCGGTGATAAACATTTTTTTTAAATCTGTCCAAATTAAATCGTTAAAAAGAAGTAAAATGGTATAAAAAGGGACCAATGTTTGTGTTGACTCTGCTACAGCTCCACAGTGGCGTATGTTTCCTTGTTGGAAATGTGGCGCCAAATCCGTACGTCACAACCGACCAATCACGACACGAATTGAAAGTTACGTCAAATTCATGTAAAAAAATAAATAAATACAATAAAAAAATTAACTCTTGCGAGGAAAAATAATTGTAAGATTTCAAATATTCTTTATTAAGAAATTTAGAACAATTGTTTGACATAAAAAAAAAGAAAAACGCAGTTTTTCAATGACCAGAGAGCACAAAATTTACCCTAATTATGTGCCATACGTAAACAAAATATAAATGCATGATTTACTTATTTTAAACAATGAGCAAGATAATACACGACCCTCAAAAAAAAAAAAAAAAAAGTAAACTGAATATTTTAGCCAAAACTGTATGAAAAGAGGTAAGGAGGTAACGAAAGGCAGCATGCAATTTGTATTTCTTGTGCATCTTTCTTTGTTACAAATGTCAAAAAAAAAAAAAAAGTATTACCTTAATTTTTAGGTAATAATAATAACAATGTAAAAAGAAAGGCACAATGTAGGCTACTGTATTTTCTCTTCTACACTTTGCCTGAAATTTATCGGTTTAAATACTGATTCACAGCAAAATTGCATTGACCTGTAAAACAAGTTATGCCAATATTTGGCAATATCAAAAATGAATAACAGTTTCTTCCTGTAACTGCTGGCTGACTAAGAAAAAACAACTCAAGTGCTGTGTAGTTCAAGGACTGTTGTGCTAAACAGGTAACTGCCTGAAACAGTGCTACATACTGTACATCCGAGAGACTTTGTAACTAGGTTTAGTTCACAATATCACCAGGTTAATCTGACATTTAGAACGGACCAATGATCCAGCATTGAAAGTACATTTTTTCTTTGTGTACCTGATTGTGGGGTATTATTAATAATGTTTGGAAAGTCATAAAGTTTTGGTGTTTTATGCATTACTGAACAATTCAAAATTCAGAATTTCCTTTTGGTATTAAAACGAAAGCAATTCAGATTGCACTGAACAGTTTTCCCAGAGCAACTAAGTAAAATAAATACATAATATTATCATCAGTGGTAGTTCTACAGAGGAAGAGTGTAGCTAAAGTCGGTTAGTTTACGATCCTGTGCAGCCGGCAATTTTTCTCTATGACACAGAGGCCTATGACAGTCAGGGTCCTGAAGAGCAGGATAGTGTTGTCGATAGCAAAGCCAGGCAAATGCCAAACCCAAAACAGACCCAACTAAGACATCTGTAACAAAAAAACAAGTGATCTTAAATTACTGATTGATGTTAAAATCATTTGTACGTTGAATTCATTCTGACCTTGCCAGTGGTGTTTGTAGTCACAAGTTCTTGATAGGGCAATCACTGTTGCCAGAAGTAAAGGGGTCAGAAAGGCACACAGGCGCCATGATCTGCCCTGGCCTGTCGGGGTGAAGCAGTGAAGTTTTCCTGCGATGTAGAAAGCTGTGAACCCGAGTCCTGCAAATGCAACTGAGAACATAATATTAGATAACGTTGACACATCTTAGCTCTGTGTTCTCTTTTCTATATATTAGCCTTACATAGTACTTTTTAGTTAATCAAAGTTATTTTCTTTTAGCATTACAATAAACTTTTGTATGAAAGATAATGTTGTATTTTTGACCCTTACATGAAGAATGTCCGCTTGGAAAACTCTTCCTGCCTCGATAACAGTGTCTGGGTCTCCACTGCATCGCAGCTCTGGGTTCTCATGCCCATCAGGGAAACAGCGGAAGTAGAAATCTGGTCGGGTCTGCGATACAAAATCATAGAGATACAATAACTGGATCACTTTCTGTGTTTTTACTAATTTACATAGTGGGATAATTAGTTCTCATTCTAGTTAGCGCTTACCTGCCAACAATCAGTTTGATGACATTTGTAAAAACACCATTTAACGCCAGTGTCAGAGACACAGCTGAAGTCATGAGAGAAAAAGAATTAAAAACCTAAAAACACAACAATAAAACACACTGCTGTTGGGTGACTCTTACCGAGACAGGCTTCTTTCAAATCTCTATGTTGGGCTTTCTTCATGAATGTGAAAGCCATGATCACAATAAGTGGGGTGAAACAAGCTATACTCTAGAAAAAAGTGTATTTTTGATTACTTGTATTTAAGAAGGAAGGGCAATAAATAATATTTTAGAGAACTAGCTAATTATTGGCAAAACAACAAGTAAATTAGAAATGACCTACAAACATTAGGGATGTGGGAACATGGTCTGCCTCAACATGGTGGAACTTGTAGAGCCACATCTCTTCTGCCTGGATCTGACGGGAAAAAGGAGAAAGCTGCTCGGTCACTCTACAAACAAACAGGACAAGCAGAGCTGCTTTGAGTAAAGTTAAATTATACAGAGGACACAGGAATTATTCAAGTGCAGCAAACACTCACAAAAAAATAAGCAGAAGTCCGATTCGGACTAAAACCTCTAAGAGGAAACCATCAAGTCGTCTCCTCTTCATGATGATGGCAGTTTGCTCTCCTCAGTCATCAGCACACAGTATCTGAGAAGCACAAGGAGTTTTTTTATTTATTTATTTTTTTTATATCAGTTTAACTTTTGCGTAGATGGATAAAATCAATAGAAACCAAAACCCTGTAGGAATGATAAAACAAAACAAAACAAAAGAAATGCAATTATATGGCCTTTATACATTTTTCTATATCTTCACTTTCCAGGGTCTTGATCGTGTTAACTGTGAAACTAACCTGAACACAGACAACAGTAAATAAATAAGTATACTTATTTAATTTAGTTGTGGCTGCTGTGACAATGACAGTAAAAGGTGAAGTGAATTAAATTAAATTGAATTGAGGGTTGCCTGTTTAAGCTGCTTCATTCATATGTGGTATTCTGTCAGAAATGTAGCTATACTTAAAGCACATATTTGTTAATTTTAAAAACAGGCTACTTGTAGGCTACTACAAGAAGAGAGATGAGATTCATCAGAAATGAACGTGCTAGCAACATCTGTAAACAAACATCTGGCCCATTTCCGCATTAAATCCACGTCATACAAAAGAGAAAAAAACAATAATTTGAGATGGTTTCTTACCATGATAAGGATAGTTCTACAAACTAAACCCTGATATACACGAAACCTGAGAAAAGGCGAATAAACGTGTGAGATGCCGGAGAGACGAGTAGCCGCCGCAAAGACATCAACACAACACAACGAGCACTTCCGCTTCAGCCAGTTACGACTCTTTCAAAGTAAATAAATACCTCAACAAACATTTACTGGGCATCTTCATTTTTGGTGCAAATAAATCATGACAGACATTACAGGTTGAGTCTACGTATTTTGCGAAGCCGGTGTTTTATCTGCTGGTGGTGCAGACAAAACATAACACATGATAATGGTGGTGCTGAGTGCCACGTCAGGTTAACGAGCGCCACACACTGGTTTAGGGCCTACACTTTAAAGTGAATAAAACTAATCATATCCTTCAATTAATGTGTGTCAGCCTCTTGTGTTTTTCTTGAGTATCGTTATCGTTATTGTCATTATTATTATTATTATTAGTAGTAGTAGTAGTAGTAGTAGTAGTAGTAGTGGTAGTAGTGGTAGTAGTTTAAAATTATATAGAGTCTGTGACGGAACGTCAGTTAGCTTGTTTATATTCAAACTAGCTAACTTTTGTAACTTTAGAGCATTTCCTGTTAGCTTTAGCGCTTAAACACAAACATGTTTCTTTATAATCTCACTTTGGTCTTTTAGTAAAGTATTCCCCTGATTTGTAGTAGTAGTAGTAGTAGTAGTAGTAGTAGTAGTAGTAGTAGTAGTAGTAGTAGTAGTAGTGGTAGTGGTTTAAAATGATTAATAGAGTCTGCACGGAATGTCAGTTAGCTTGTTTATATTCAAACTAGCTAACTTTTGAGCATTTCCTGTTAGCTTTAGCGCTTAAACACAAACATGTTTCTTTAAAAACTCACTTTGGTCTTTTTGTTAAGTATTCTCCAGATTTGTAAAGTCATTAACAACTCAGTGTTCACTGTCTGATCTCATGAGTATTTATTCATTTTAGACTGATGTAGTGAAAATTAACTGAACAGGAAAGGAACATAAGTACAGAAGTTAGCTATTTTAAACATAAACAAGGCAACTGACCTATTGACATCATTCTGAAGCCCATGAATAGATTCATTAAATTGTTTACTGAGCAAGTCTTCATCACATCAAATATTTAAAAACAGAAAAAAGCGTACCTTTAAATAAATGTCAGAACTTATTTTCCAGCTTCATCATGTGAACTTCCAAAGACAATACTGAATTCTATGTCAACTGTTTTGTGTCTGTCTAAAATGTTATGTGGTGTAAATTTGGCCCAGGACAAGTTTCACTGAGACAGAGTACACCTTTATTAAAGTTAAATTTCAGGCATGTCTGAACTCTTCAAACTCACTTTAGAATGAAAAAAGACAGAATCAATATCTTCAAATAAAAAGACAGTAATGTACAAAAAGAGTGTTGCTGCAACACTCACACACATTAAGCAGAATTGTACAGGCAAAAGAGCACGCGCACAGTAACATGATCCTATGCAAGTTCAATGCAAACTATTTACAAGATTTCAACAATATGCAGTATGTTTTAACACAAGGTAAACAATACGCAACATGTTTTGTGTTTATTCACGTTTAAATTGAAGCAACACCAAGAGATAAATATGATCCCAGTTACTGTAAGTTGTTTTACCATAAGTAAAAGAGATGGGTGCTTATAAAGATGTTTATTTATTATTTCAACACTATTCCTCTGCCGACAGCATGACAAACATAAAGACAGATTTGAACATTGCACAAAAAGACATCACAGTGAACTGAAACATGCCCTGCTTTGACAAAGGGGCTGCTCGTTAAGTGTCTATTAAAAAAACTGTGAATTGAGTAAAACGCTGGGCAATTAGAAAACCTTCATCAGGTTGCATAAGGGACACTTAAATCAGACTAAACATGCACTATTTTCAAAAACATGTCCGGGCACTATAACAATAATAAACCAACAAATCATTCACAACACAGTAACAGAAGTGTAAAATAGGCATAACAATACTGCTGTTGTATCAACTGTGATGGACCTTCGACTGGCACCAAGTTGTATGTGCAGAAAAAACAAAAAAGGCTGTCAGGTTTTGCAAAAACTTCATCCAAAAAGGAAAACATTGGCATATTTATTATGGCAAAATTAAATGTACTTTGTAAGTTAAAAATAAATGAGATGGGTGTTAAACTTAAGCTACCAGTGAGCGTTGTTTTGAAATGCTAATAATAAACATGACTGTGATGATGCCAGCTCTAAAAAAAAATAATAAAAAAATAACAATAATAATAATTCAAGTTTAGTTTCTTTATGTAACATAAAAGTGCCTTTAAAATTCGCCAAAGCGAAAAGAACTACACAACAGGAAAGAACAGTGAAAATGTTATTTTGAAGTTACTTTTTTAGTACAGAAGTGTCCATTTTTGTTATTAAGTACGTTAGCATAAACCAAAATAGCTGCCCACGGTAGTGTATGATTCGTTCCACCGCAACGCCTCTGTTGGTTAAGATTTGTGGCACTGTTATCCATTCTAATACAAAAATTAACATTTTTAAAGAGTTTTGGGCAGAAAACTTAGAATAGTGCCATTTTATTGAAAGGCAGACACGCAGGGCTTGTCCAATGTTGACATTTAAAGTCAACAAATAAATCCTAAATTGCAAATTGCTATCAAACAAACATTCCTACATTGAACCGCTTTGAATACCAAAGATTAAACAAAAATACATGAGCAGCACCTTATACCAAATGGTGGTGGAGTCCTTACACCAATCCTACAAAATGAAGAACTGTCTGACTAGATATAGATTATGCAAAACTCACCATTTTAAATAGTGTCACTTACACCTTAATGGAGATAAGAGACAAATTACTGCACTAGTGTCTGAAAAAATGGTACAAAAGGCGGTGCATTAAATACAAAAGATTTTGATTTGACAGATGAGCGATAAAAACACTGTACATAAGTTTGCCTTTGTACACAATACTGACATGTGTCTGTATAAAGCCCAGTCTAGTTCAAAAGAAGTTTCTCAGTCACTGTCCGCAAACATCAAGGGCTTATCTTGACTGAAACACATCTGACCACCTGCCACCGAAAGCTTAGGCCACTTTTCTCAGTACCACGCCTAGCGCCCTGCACGCTCTTGGTCAAGAGAAAACGGTAACACCACAGTTTAAATCCCGACATGAAGAAGAGGTATCCATTTTAAACACCTATGTTTATATATCTGTATAAGCATGACCTATCTAGGTGTTCAGTATCAAGCAGTATGAAAGTGCTATTCAGAAATTTATGGCAAATTAGACATGGGGAAAAAGCAAAATATCAATCACAGTACACAGAGTTACTGAACAGGAGTGCATGTGAGCAGTAGTTTTAGTGCAGCCAAAATCATGTAATCCTTTATGCTCATTGACAATACTTACACAGCACCAGTTTACACTATCTGGGCCCTTCAGTCTACAATGGTTGTATCAGCTAAATGGAGGAAATGTAAGGACTATAAGGTTTTCTTTGAAAATGAAAAAGGATTTGTTTTAAAAAGACACAGCGGCTCTGCCTCTCAATCCTGAAGTATTTTACACTAATATGAGCCAATTACAGTATGTACAGTATGCAATGGCTAGTGAAACTGGCAAAATAAAAGTCACAATTACTTTTGTAATGTCAAAACATTACACTATATACCATAATATTATTTTCACAAGGCGGTCTGTGTAATGCTTAACACCGAAACAAACGTAATACACCACTCACTGAGATGAAGTGGGAGAATCTGTCTGTAAACATTAACAAACATAGATACTGTATATAATTATATTCGTCTATACCCATAAGTATATTCAAACCAGGAGTTGGAATGTAGAGTGGTTCTGAAGAATTTTTGCCATTCCTTTTTTTTTTTTTTTTTTTTTTTTGGAGAAGAGCTCAACATGGAGACATGTGATGCTAGGAATGATAGTTGATCATGTTGAAAACAGAAAAAGGCAGGCTTTTCAGCTTTCAAACTAAGGTTACTTTCGTCAATTCAATCCCTTTCTCAATGTTGATGAAAGTTGAACATTTACGTCTCACCGCTGTAAAAATATAAAATAAAATCAATGTAGAATTCTGGGCCCTTCAAAGGGCACTGGTGAGCTGTAGAGAACGTCATAGCAAAGGAGGAGGTATACAGCGCCAATGATGTCTGTTCTGGTCCCACGCCATCAATCCAATCAATCTCACTACAGCGTCGAAAAAGTGTTTACTGATCCGAGCTGCACGCACAATTTTTTTAAAAGCAGTTATGTTCTTCAAAGATTGGAAGATAGGACGGTTATAGCCAGCAGGAGCACACATTACATGAGGTATAAGGGAAATCAATGTCACTTTGAGTCATGCTGGCCAAGCTCTGTGCCAGGCTCCTCCTTGACTCTGACGTTACTGTGGGGCAAAGTGTGGCGTTGGGTGGACCTAGGGGAGCTGCTTAGAGGATTGAGAGGGTTGTGATTGGAGCAACAGAGGCGTTCGTCCAGTGAGGAGACCGTGAGAGACCCTACTTCATGCTTCGGGCAGAAGGATCGAGGGCAGAACTCACACAGAGCAGAGGCTGCAGACCCACACATGCTGCAGTCGTGCCAAGGACATTCCCACCGCCCTGCAAACACAAACGCAAGAAAAATAAATATACCTATATGCTGGCCAGGCAAAAAAAAATGCAATTTTACCACATACAAACGGCAACAATCACTGACACTAATGTTTATGCTCTATTTCCTGGACGACAAAACAACCAAAAGGCAGTGATTGGTTAAACAATGAAGTTAACGCCAACTGTAAAGCGAACAAACCCCAATGATGCGATGTCAAACGGTTTCCACGAAATGAAATGAAACCGGCTTTTGCATCAGGCTGGGTGGACTGATGAACACTTTACAAAACATGAGACTATGTTGGACTCTGCGTTCATCACATTCACACCTGTCACTTTTTCAGCCATCACTCATTTTCTATTGCACTAACAGATTGCACTATTATTATGATTAATGTGTATATTTTAATTGCCTATTTTTATTAGCATAACTGTTTTTGCATGTTTTTATATATTTAAATTTTTTTATCTAATATCTATATATAATATCTATTATTTTAGATAATTAAGAATAGGGTTTGTTTGTTTGTTCAATGACAATTGCAATAAAATTGCAACTTTTCTAATTCTGTATCCACATGTCATAGTTCAAAGCTAAGTATCTGGATAAAGCAGATTAAGTCTTCTTTTAATTACAATATTTGTCTGTAAATGTTATCACAACAGGTAGATGCAGCTCATGAAAGCAAGCAGTGGATTAAAAAAAGTAAAAATAAAACAAAGAACAAAGCAGTTGGCATTCCTGGCTAGATTAATAGAGCAATTTAACCCTAAACATTACTGAAACATGCAAACATTAATGATTGATGATTTGCATATTAACTCCTTTAGGTTAACCCTTAAATATTATAGAGAAAATGAATGTTAGACTGACCGTATGGTGGCTTGGTGAGGCTGAGACACAGGAGATGGTAGGCTTTGGGACAGTCCTTGCGATCACACATGACGAGCTCCCCGGCTTCTCCACAACAGAAACAGAAGTACTCATGGGGCTGCTTAACTTCAGGTCGCAACTTCCGCTTTTTGGGCTTTAACTTGGAATTTTTAGCCTTCTCCTCCTTTTCCAGAACTATAACACTCTGGTGGAGAGATAAATCATAACCCAGTCACTTTCCATTGAAAATAACTTCTACTATGTGAATGTGGAGTTTCTGTAGTCTGTTTATTTCCATGAAAATATTTTAGTTTGGCTGGAATGTGTCAAATGCAGAGGACAAATTTACAGATAATAGGTAAATTTGTAGGTAGGTATTTCTGAATAGTAACACCAAAAGATAGAAGCTTAATTTCATAGTATGGGAATCATGCTATAACATTTGCATGGAGACTCGCAGACAATCAAATTTATAAGCCATCATTTTCAGGTTATTGGCTACTACTTTTGTCACAAGCTTCAAACTATGCAGCATACAATAATGCAGTTAATTATATAATGTTAATGGCCTCTGGTCCTAGTTATTCTACCAGGAAGCACAAAAATGAGGCAGACAAGCCGGGCCTCTGACACTACACAGTACCACATGCAGTAGTCCTGCACTTTGCCCGGTGACACAGAGATTACGCAGAGGGAAAAGGGTTGCAGATGTGAGAATTAATTACAAGACTTACATCAAAAACGACTGAGGCTTGTAAATGACAATTATTATTGTGTCCATTTTACACTCAGTATCCACAATATTTCTTCCGCACATCTCCAAAGTAAACTAAAGCCTTAGTTTATATCGTCCAAACAATATAAATTCATTTCTCCAGTTTTCCTCAGTGCTGTTGCTGTTGCTGGTGCAAGTTTGGGGGAGGGCTCAGGGCATATAGAATATTTGTTTGTCTTTCAAGGAATCAAGAAATCTAATGCTCTTGAAATTAGAACAAATACTGTCTACCCCGTTCACTTCTTAATGAAGCCCTGTGCAAGAGTGAGTGTGGTTAATGAGAGTATGGTCTGCGGTATGCAGATTCATAGTATTGGCATAAGTGGCAGCATCTCGCAGACGACAGTCTAGAATTACTCCTGGCGGAATAGCAGCATACATGAATGGGATCTTAAGCAGCAAATGTCGCTTGCACACTTCTATTTTTGAGAGAGCAAAGAGTCTAGTCAGGACCTCTGTTGTGGTCTGATTGCCTGTTTCTGTTGTGATAACAACATTTTAAACTTGATTTTAATACTAAGCCATAGGGAAATTATTGTAATGTTAGTAAAAATCCAATATTTTTAGACAGTTAAAATTTGGACAAAACTCAAGATAATTCTAAAATTGTTCAAGAGAGGTCCATTTAGTCCTGACAATGCTTTTGACTTGAAAATGTCAAAATAAATATCTGGTTTTGATTCCCATTTACCAATTTGATGACTGTTTATTGACATTTTTGACAACCTGTTATAACACACTAAGTAATGTAATGATACTTAATGAACTAGTAATGATAAATTGGTCTCACTGTTGGCTGCACCCCAAGGAATCCAGAACAATTGTCTGATCCACAGTGACAAGATGTCCTTCTATTCCCAACACAGTGCAAGTTGTAGTTGAACGTCAGCTCGGTACCTGCAGACACATCAGGCAGAGTATTATTATTTACATTTTACACCATCACTAAAATAAAGAGGGGAAAAAAGGAATGGTGATCGTCTTCTGCAGCTGGAGTGTACATAATTAGCTCCCATTAGCTTGCTCAGACTGAGTCACTTTCTAATTACTGTCATTACTGGTCTGTTTTTTTTATATTATCTTGTGTTCATGTGTGTTTGGTATTAACTATTGTTTTATTGTTTTGCTCTGCTAACAAATCTGGGTTTGAATGAATGTGCAAAATTATGATTCAATGTAATAATGAACTCACCAGCTTCAATATCACAAAGAGCAAAGAGTCCATGCGAACATCTCCGTTTACTGTCCATTTCTGTGTTTCACAATTCGGGCTGCAGCTGTGATTCATAAAGCGAGAGGAGTTTCCTTTCAGGGCAGCATCGATCACACGATCCTGCAACAAAAATATTACTAGCATAAATAATTTATAATAAGTGAAAAATGAATTAGTAAATGTTACAAAAGAATAAAGCAAAGTGTAGTCATTAAAATACAATCATTATTCACATTAACAGATGACATTTTAAAACAGACAGAAAATCTAAAATAAATGGTCGTCTTCAAAAAATCTAGTTTAGTCTTACCTTTGTGAGGGTGAGCATGTAGAAGTTGGTCACATGGTTTTCATGAGCTTGTTTGATTCGCTGTTGACATTCCTCAGAGTCAATCACTTCTCCCACATATTCAGTTACAAAATTGCCCTGTGTGGAAAAAAACAAGACTCAGTATTACACAGACAGCAATGTACAAACGTAAAACAAATATCTAAATGACAAGCTCAACAAATCCTACACAAGAAACGGTTCAAAAGAACTACAAAGTATTTACAATTGGGTTCTATTCTAAATTATATTAACTGACCTCAAATACAAGGCATACTGGAAAATAAAATATAATAAAAGTTAAGTATATATCTAATTCATATGCTTCATTCAGGTTAAAATATGAATCTGTGTTCCATTACAAAGAAGAAAACAAATCAATATAATTCATACCTTTCTCAGAGCCTGATTGGTTCGTAGGCCCCAGCCACAGACCTCAGTCTTAAACACTTCCGTCTCTGCGTACAGGCGCTTAGAGAAGCACTGGTTTTCACAGCTCTCACCTGCAGGGCACACCTGAAAAAGCACACACATTTTAGGTTGCCTTCATATGGAGGATGTTGCAAGGTAGTTGACAGCGACACTGACCTGTGGGTGGCACTCGTACTGCAACATACGGTTGAGACACTGAGTGTCCAGGCCACATGGGTGTTCATCTGAGGGCCTGCAGTTACACCGAGGAACTTCTGACAAATCTGCTAGATGCATCTGCACTTTCCCCACTGGTTTATTGGACTAAACCATGGCACAATAAGTGACACATTTAATATGAAATATATTCAATTGTACTAGTAGCTACTAATTGTGCAGTAAAATGTATTATACCTTGATAAACTTGTATGGTGGGGGTTTACGAGAGTTGCGCTCCTGTTCTAAGGCCTCCCTGCTCTCTCTTTGAGCCTTAAGTTCTTGAAACCTCGTGCAGCTTCTTCAAGTGCTGAAAAAAATAAAATCAGCAACAGATAGTACAGTATAGTAATTGTGCATTAAAACAAGACAAGAGTATTACCTTTTTTAAACGTTTTGTTGACATTAATTTGACCAGTAACAAAGTTCTTATCGTTATCGACATAAGGAAACACGCGCCCCTGATTGATCCAGTAGTAATCGTGAGAACCAAAGAAAAAAACAGGAAAGTCCCCAATGTCATGTCGAAGACTCTGAATGTTTGATGGCACCAAGCGAGGATTGCAAATCTCAGCTGGCCACCACCTTGAAAAAATTACAGACTTTTGTTTTACAATTGAAACAGTAAATAAACTAAATTATCTTATGCTAAATATATTTTAAAATTAAGATAACACTTAATATTACCAAAAATGTGAATCATATTGATAAAATGAATGAAAATCCAGAGGATCATCTAATAATATTGAATTCATTTGATAATTTTTGAACAGTACATACCTGTAATTTCCCAGTTTGACCCAGACAATTTGTTTGTAATGCGGTTTCCTCCCTGCCTTGCAGTCACTACAAGACCATGGCCCGTCTGGTAGGTCCATCTCCAAACAATCCGGATGGAAGGAGGCCGGGCAAGAGTCACAGCACAGCAACTTGCCCCCTACAGTTGTGTGAGTGTGTTCATATGTGTGAGCAAGTGAATATGTAAAAGATTGTGTTTGTGTGTATGTGTGCACATTTGCATGCATGGTGGGAAAAGGAAATGCAAAGAAAGGAGTGCATGGTTAGGCAATGCACCTAAAACATAAAATCCTCTGAATCTTATTTGCAGACATGGCATTGCTGTAAAACATTAAAAAGTGTTTAAATAGTGCATCAATTGTTTAAGTATTTGCTGCAATGAACAAACAGGCACAGCTTCTGTAAACAGCTTTGCTGCAAGGTAAACCTGCAGAGATTATTACTTATTTCTACAACATAAAACAGTATATGTCTGACAATCAGATTCAGAGCACTGTAGTGAGGTCGGTCTAGGGATTCATGCAGCAGCACAAGGATAAAGCCAGAGGTTAAAATAGGAACAACAAATTATTGCCAAAAAGCAGACATGCAATCTTGTTTATCACTTATTATGCACAGACCTGCTTGTATGGAATCATAAAGAACAAAAGATTTTCAGAGTTTTCGTTTTCATTTCCTTCTGGTCATACCAATGATTAGAGTCTCATTGTGACCTATTCTTATAAGAAATAATCAAGCGAGTTCCATCCAAGGCAGGTCAAAGCTTAAGAGCCAAATATCTTGAAATAAGGCAAGGAAAAAAGCTTGCTGAGAAACAGGGAGTGGGACTGGACAACAAACAAGGCCAGGTACAAGGCAACGAAGCAAAGCACTTCTAGTTGCAAAAATCTCCACAAAGCAGACAGGCAGAACCAGATCAATGCTACTGAAGAGCAATGCCAACTACAGAACCATCATCCAAAACAATTCTCTCCAAAACAGGAACCATTACAACTAGGAGTTTGTCACTTTGTCACCAACAAGAGCCAGTGATTCACACTAGATCAATACAGCACGTGAATCATTTTCCTAAGTGTCATGCAATAATGACATAATATTGTAACCTGTCTAACAATTGCAACCTTTTTTGTATTTTAAAGCTAATAGTTTTGTGCTTGTGGTTGACAACAAAACCTACTCAGAGCAAAATTAAGAACAACTAAAAGCAATCTTGCATCATGTCGATGTTTTGTTAAAGGAATCTTTGAAACTTTAACAATTCTGCTTTGCAAATACTAGGTTATTGTGGGAGCACATCAGACATAAAGTAAAAACAAGAAAAACTGAAGAACAGAGCAGGCACAACAAACACAGGCCAGTGGGGCAAATAAGAGAAAACTGGTGAGTTACCTTTCCCAATATTCTTTTTGGTAGCTGACGAAGGAGAGGGAATCATAGGTAATTTCAACTCAGCACGATTTGACTCAGTCAGAAGGTAGTGGGACTTATAGGCATATGAACTTAATATGGTGTCAGTAAGGTCTTGCACTAACAGCCCTACACAAGACACACAGGAAGAGACGGAGGTGAGCAGTCAAACTCAAAAGTATCCAAAAATTAGAAATGAGAAGGAATGAACACATACAACCTCTCACACTCTTCAGCAAACAAAAGAATGGTAAAACAAACTCTTTACTGACACAAAAAGCTCAATAATTCACACGTTTAGTTTACAAGTAAATGGTGTATGGATACGAGAGACTTCTTTTAAGTACAGTGCAGTGCAACAGCCTGAGCATTTAGGTGCTACTAAAACAAAACCCTTTATTATTTTAAAGTATATACAAAAGGAGGACGACTCACCTCTATCACACAGAAAGCACCAGCCCACATTGACAGGTGATGTGAGGAGCCCATTCTTCTTGGAGCTGCTGTGGCTGCTGCAGATCATAATGTGATGTGTGAGGACCACACTCCCTGCAGCCACACAGCTGTCTCCTGTGTGGTAGGCTATAGGGCAACGGATACAGCGCATCAGACGACCTAAGAAAAAACAATTGTTATTTGTTTCTGTGCAAACCAAAGACCCTTGTAGACTTTGTGTATATAAGAATAGTACCTTTGCTGGCTCGGTGTATGTCTCTCTCAAGGCAGCAGGTAGAACAGCAGTGCTGAGGGCAGGAGAAGCCTCCATCCTGACTGTTGGTGGTCCCAGACAGCTTACGAACACAGTCCAGGTGATAGTAACAGCCACATCCAGACACTGAGCAGCGAGTGACTTCTGATCCGGTAGATTTACAACTGAAACAAGGATGATTGCCTGGGGAAAAAAATAACCTTGTGTAATATATTACATCATGATGCCTTCTATTTTTTATGTTTTAAACTAATCAATGTGTATTTGTTGGATGTCACTGACCATTTCTGCATTCTGAGCAGGTGAACCTGCCTTCAGGTAAAGACTTCAAACCGAGGCACTCTAAATGAAAGTGTCTGCTGCAGTCACCTTCACAAACAACAAGGCCATCTCCATAGACTTCACAAATCTGCACAGAATACATAGATTAAAACTAAACCAGTCAGCATAACTGATAATTGAAATGGCAAATGTTTTTTGATGGACTTACCTGGCAGACGGTGTCATTTTTTCCTGTGCTACTGTCCTGTCGCGATAAACCAGAGTCCACCGACTGAGTGTCTGATGCATCGGCATCTGCTGCAGCTGGACTGTCAAGACTCTTACCAAACAATCCCTGAATAAAGGAGTCAATGGTTACAAATGTTTTTATTTATGTGTTCACAGTAATAAAACTCACTGTACCTGTGGATCACTGAGGCCTCTAGAATCTGAATCTGAAGTGTCTCTGTACTGAGAAGAAGTGATTTCAACATCGGTCGATGCTCGACTTCTTTTCTTCAAGGGCTTACAAGCATCTGAGATCTCACTTGCTCCTACAATAGCATAAGAAGCATTAGCACCAATACTTGCACCCAAAAGTAAAAACATAAAAAAAGATTGCAGTCATCAACCTTTTTGCGAACCAGTTTTCTGAGTTGTCTCTGGAGCCATTTCAGCCTGTGAAGAATTAAATATTTATATATATGTTAATAAATGTAAGTATTAGTTTGTATTAAATTATAATAGTAATGTACCTGTTCCTTTTTTGTTCTCTTCTTAGGAACAACATCACTGCTTCTCTCTGACTCAGATCTGCTTCTTACTGAGCGTCTTTGTAGCTTTCTCTCCTGAGAGCCTAATAGGAAAAGAAACACAGCAAAGTCAGTACATTCTCTTAGAAAAGACTACATACACTACAGCAAAACATTGGATTATTTTTTTTAAGTCATTTTTTTGCATCAGGCAGCAATTCATACAGTATTCTACTTATAGAACAAGCAGCTATCTCACTGGTGAAAGATGTGAATTGGTGGATAACCAGTGCACTGCAGGGTGTGCTGTACGCACTGTGCATACCTGCAAAGCTGTTGAATTGAAAACAGGTGGAATAACATCAATCAATAAAACAAATATCTGTAAAAAGTAATCTTTGGTGTAATTTACGTGGGTACACACCGCAAGCCCGCTCACTATAATGCACGTCTTTTAAACTGTACGCATAAATATAACAGCACGTTAACTCACAAGGGAGAGAGGAGAAATAGGCTAGTAACGCGGTCCAAGGTCACGCTCACCGTTCACGCTCACTGTTCACAAAGCACTAATTTATCAGTGGTGTTGGTCTTCTAACAAAAGTCTTGTCATGTGATAGACCATGGTTCACCTGCCACTGCAGAGTTCTCCTGTGTGCGATGTCCCACCTGCCCGCACAGAGCCCACTCCTCACACACACGAGATGCTCAGCTTGTTGCTCAGCGCGGCCATAGCGCCGTCATTTGCGGCTTGAAAGTGTTTTATCTGAGCGCTCAGCCCACGCTCTCTCCCGAGGGCAAACACTTGTGTCTTAAAAAGTTCCCAGGTAAGCACTGAATGCAACGGAGAAAAGCTTAAAACACTGCGTGATGTTGTGTGCGTCTGTGCACGATAAGGCACGTGCATGACAGAGCGCGTGTACGCGTGCGTGACAGAGCATGCATGCACGCGTGCACGATAGTGCGCATACACACGTGCGTGTTGCCCTAAAAACTTCCCTGGCGTTTACTAACCATGGGGACTGCTGTGCGGAGAGCCAGGGGAGGAGTTTGGCTGCACTCCTTCTTCACCTTGACTCACAGGAGAATCTCTCCTCTCATCAGTCTCAGCCTCCTCCTCTGCCTCTTCCCCATCCTCTTCATCGTCCTCTTCTTCGGGACTAGGCTCTGGTTTAGCCTGACTGTCCTGCTGAAGACATTAATAACTCAGATTACATTTTTTCATTAGCACATTAAATTACAAAAGAATGATTTAAGCATTACTGATTGTTTACTTTAGGACATTTTTGATCAAATTTCTATTTTGATTTGTCCTTCTCTTACTAACCTCAGGAGAGCAGTAGCCAAGGTCTGGTTGTCGAGATTCTTTTTCGCTGGCTCTTCTTTTTCACTTTCTTTTTTTGGTGATGATACTGTTTTTTTCTGCAGAAGAGGCCAATCGCATTTTGTAATTTCAACGTTTAACCTTTTCATGGTTATGGAAAGAGGTAATAATTTCCTCGCTGCTGCAGTTTTCCAGGCTTTGACAGGTGGAGGTGATTCTTCTTGAGTTTGTCTATCTGAAACAGTTTTATGGTTAGGTGAGGTTGGCTCTCCTTTCTGACTGCCCTCATCATTTGACGACTGGTTATTGTCTGTATTTGAAATGCTGCACTGTCGACGAGGCTGGAGTCGGCGAGGAACTGCCTCTCTGTCGGGTGATTTGACTCCTCCGTCCTCCCTTTTGTTTGTTGAGCCACTAGATCGCCGAGTGCGTTTTTCTGGCTTTATGTTTGGTTTTTTGATGGGTGGCGTTTCATTAGGGTCAGGGTCAACGTAGATGAAGGTGTAGTTGTCAATTCTCTCTTGTCGAGTCATTTTAAAGGCATCTTCAGCATGGCCTACACCAACCTCCCATTGTGCACGCTCCCGTTGAGGGATAGGCTTCAGTAGCTGCAATTAGGATGGAATTATTTACAATTATTTACACATTTTAATACTTTTGGAGGTTTTTTGTAACAATCTGTACACCTGCAGCTATCATGTCAATATTTTTTTCTGCAATTATTATCTGCATTTACTCAGAAACAGTACATTTTGTTAGAGGAACAAAATTGTGTTTTACATGAATTTATTGGAGCGAAATGCAAATCTGCATGTGCCTCTGCAGTTGATTGCTGAAAAGGCAAATATCATAGACTTGTCTTAAAGTATATTCAATACTTTGTTCTAAGACCTTCGCATAAGGACCTACAAATTATGTGGAGGGTGGACCACAAAAACCCTTTTGACTGAAGCATCTGTGAACTGCTTCAGTTCAACAGAATTCAGACCTCAGACCAAAGTAAGTAAAAGTGTGTGTGTTTTTTTTTATAAGGTCAACACATTATGAAATTTTTGTAAATGCGCCATATGTTAGTACTTGAATGCATTGGAAAACGCCACCTATGTCTAGACTGCAGTAGTTTTGCACTTGAGTCGAACAATTTGACACAGTTTTTTAAGTGCAGTTAACTTCACCAACTTTTGCTCCACATTTTTGCAACTGTGCAATCGCTTAGTAAATCCGGAGTCAAGCGTCATAAGATTTCAAAGACAACTGTAAAATAAACTGAAACTATTACAAAAGCTTTGATGAATTTCAGAGCATCTGGAGGTGCAACAAATTGTTACTTGCACAGAAACATTACCTGAACAACGGCAGTTTATAATTGCACAAATTGCAAATTTTATTCAATTGTAATATATTGTGCATCACCCCAATTTACCTTTTGTTTTTCTACTTGGTTTGTGGTTTTACGCAATGTCTCAGCTTGAAGATCTTCAAACTGCTGCTTTCCCTGGTACGTAACAATCCTCTTCTCATGGATCCAAGCACGTTCAGCTACACTACCAAAAAACTGGACGTGATACTCCCTGTGCCCTGTGCAAAACAACAGATAATTACAATCAATGATAAAATTAGACAAATGTCATCCAATAAAGAAAATATGTGCGCTAATCCACATACCTCTTGTATTGATGCGTGTGTGGACCTTCATCTGTGGGTCAGACGAGACCATACAAGGCCACCAGGGGTAGGTGCCCACCTTAGACCACACCAGGTCTCCAATTACAAACTCCTTGCAGAAGCCCGTTTCCTGGATCACCGAAGGGTGGTGAACTTTAACAACCTTAAACAAAACATTTTTGGTTAGATTAAAAAAAAAAAAAAGATATATATGCATATATATATATATTTGTATCTATATGATAAAATAATGATCTGTAATGACCTGTTGTGGTTTTGCTTTAGGCGTCTTTGGTTCAGATTTAATAACTGTCTTGTGGGGCTTCCCCGGCTGTGCTGTGGGCTCTTCTCTTTGTGGGAGCAAGAGACGTGGGTCTCTGTCTGGCTGGTAGTACAAGTCTGTTTTGAACACTGGTCCAAGCTATTTTGCTGAAGATGCTGCAGTTTGGAAGTCTTTTTCCTCTTTTCCTTTTTCCTTTCATGTCTGCGCTGCATTTGACCAGTTGTCTTTTTCTGCGACTCCTTCTGTAAAAAAATTACAATAGACATTTCATTTTTACATTTAAAAACCCACAACATTTAGACCCACAAAATTTTAAAATTTTTTTGACAATATATTGTACCTGGAGTTCTTGAAGCAGATCTCCACACAATGACGACTCAAAAAGCTCTTTGCCGTTCTGATAAGTTTTAATTATTTTCAGTTTTATCTCTGGGGAGCTGGTTTTCTTCAGAACCCCACCAGGAGCATTGGACAGTGCATGGGATGGCTGGGATGAGGGGGTACTGTCCACCAGGGAAGGTGGCGGACTGGATGAAGGCAAGTGCAAAGGTGGTAGAGGGGGCAGAGTATGGCTCATGATGTGTGGCGTGTGGGGCAGGTGGTGCTGGGAGGGCAGTGGTGGTGGGGAACTGTGCTGATGGATGTGCGGCTGGTTTGAGTGGTAGTGCTGTGAATGGTGTCCGTGGTGGTGTTGATGTTGTTGGGACTGATGTTGGTGATGGATGTGGGAGTGATGTGTAGGCAAAGGAGGGGATATGGGGGACAAGGGTCTCTCCTGAAGACCAGGACCCCTCAAGACAGTCCCCTCCCCGGGTAAGAGGCCATGCTCTCCATAGCCTCGGATAGCCCCATAGCCATTGGCTGAGCCATTTGGGAACTGAGAGTACAAGGAAAACTTGGTCTGTGGCTCATAAAGGCCCAAGCTGGCAGGATAGCCATTGGGAACTTGAGGCATGTCCTCTGAGGCAGACGATGGGTAGGAAAACTCAGCATCCAGGGCAGTGTTATAAGAGGGCCCATCCTCACCAGGGTCACTACCAGTGTCACAGGTGCCTTCCTGTCTGATGTTCGCCGAGTCAATAAGCTGAGGGGGTTGCTGAATTGTATTTCCCATGATCCCTTGCATGAAAGAGAAGGAGAAATCCATTGTTGAGCTCCTGCATCCTTAACTGTCTTTTTCTTTGACTGGACCTGTCAATCAAAATAATAATAATGGTTTAGAAAAAACATTATTTTCATATGAGATATGTATCTATTATGAATTACATGCATGCTTAAACTTTGATACTATGAAAAGATGAGTCTGATGCAGGCTAAACTGTTCATTGTGAGGTGAATTCAAGATAATGTTTAACCAGTTGCAAATTAAAAGACGCAATGCATATGTTCATATATTTACCGTATAATGTATCATAAGAATAGAAACGGCAACAAAAACAACACGGCAAGGCCATTTGTGCATGGATGTTTGTATGTGCTATTAATAATTGGGGGGATGCCCCAAACTGGCAGAGGGCAACTGTGATGAAACTGGCATATGTCAATTAGCGGTCATTTCCCCGTTATTCCTTGCATAATAACTTGGTACTAACTGCTGTAAGTTAATAAACAAGCGTGTAGTACAAGCTCAGTTAAATATAGAGACGACTGCGCAGGCAAAATGTTACAGTGATTTAGCTTTCTGCGTTATTAGCCTACAACAGCTGTATGGCATCAAAGAACTTCCCTTCAAATACGATATTAATACAAAGCGAACAAGCTTATAAAACACACTTGAATATTTCACATATAATATGATCGTTTAGGGGCCAAAGGGTGAACGTAATCATTATTACAGTGTCGTACACCACACATTGGAAATGATGTGCTAATGTTGCTAGGCTAGCGTTCTATTGCCAATATGGCCGCCTTTGCCCCTTTAAATCAAATTGTCTGGCGTGATTAAACCTCCATCGCGCGTGTTTTAGTGAAAATATTGAGCTAGTAGCATAGACAAGGCGCTTATAGACCGTAGTAGACCAAAAACATGCAGCTGTGTCAGTCATAAACACGCTTGTGGCAGGGGAGAAGACCAAAGGAGCATAGAGAGCACGGATTGATGCCGAGCCCAGAGATGCAGGGAAATAAAAATGTCAGTACCTTCAGCGTGTCCCATTCTAAACACATACACCAGCCAGCACCGTTTCCTCGCTTACTGTAGAGGGGGAAAACAGGGAAGAAACAAAAAATAAGATATACTCCTTTTATGTTGTTTAAAACCGCGGGCCTTCCTTTTTTCGGTTTGGTTTTAACGCAATTCTCAACAAGAGCAAGAGGAGGGGGTGTTACGCTATCTGCGCGCTACCCAATCCCTTTGCTTGGCTCTTTCTCTGTGTAATAAGGGACAAGAGCGATTCAAAAAGCTTTCCAAGGCTATATTTTCTCATGTACTGCGTTTCTATTCAAATCTTTTAAGTGCCTATAGTATAGGCATGGCAAAAGCAGCGCGCCTGATCACTTAAAGTTGGTATCTCTTCAATTCAGCGCGAAAAAAAAAAAAAAAAAGAAAAACACTCCAGATCCGGCCTGAAGGGGTCAGCCGCATGTCTCATCGGGAGGTGTAGTCCAAACTTTTTTCAGCCAGATTCTTTTTTTCGTGCATTTGAGGGATTTACGTAAATTGACGTATGCTATTTTTGTTTGGATTTTGTGCAGTCCTTAACGAACATGCATATAACAGAAAGAAGAAAAAGGTCCCAAAGTAGGCATATAGGCATAAGAGCTACCCGTTCTAATCACTCTGCTTTTGACAAGTAAATAGCAAATGCACGCAGTAAATTACCTGGAAAGTCCAGAATGGTTTATTTCTACATTTTTATACAAGCTAGAAATTCCAGGCAACCTAACACTATATTGTGAACAAAATTAACTGGTTCATTTATTCAGTGAAAAACATCAACTCAAAATTTCCACTTTCTTGTCAAAGGTGCACTATTACTTTTAGAAGAGGTCATGCAAAGTCTTCAAAGAGATGGTTTGTGTCTGTAAGGCTTTGCCTGCAATGATCCACATCATGGTATTAAATCTTTCTCTAGAAAGTGACTATATGCCAGGGTTCCACCTGCAATTCCTTAGGACCCAGGAGTTCCCAATCTTTTCAGACCGGACCCCAAAATAACCATGTCAACAACTCGCGAACCAGAGCAAAATAAAAATGTCTGTAAAAATATGAAAAACCATTAAAATTTGGTTAAAATGCTTTTATTTTTAGCATATATTTGCTTAATATGACTAACAGTTTGCCCAAATATGATGCTTCCATAAAAAAAAAAAAAACTTTCAAAAGTGTAAAATTACATCATGACACAATTTCGACCCCCAGAATTGGCTTTGCAATCCCCTGAGGGGTGCGACCCCCACTTTGGGAACCACTGGCTTAGGAAAATATAGTACAAAATCATTCTGAATTTTACAGACAAGATAGCCTAAGTCACAGGTCTGATCTGTGGAGAAGTGACCCCCCACAATGTCAGCTTTTCAGTCATTTTAAGATAACAAAATATTTAATGTAATTCAGGTCAGTACAATAATACCATGCATGAATAGGATAGATAGGATAGGATATTTCCACTGTATGATAGGCCTAATTGTGAAAATACTGCCGTATCAGGGAGTTTTGTGTTTTATACTGTAATATTTAATATACAACAAAAACAATGGATTTATTTCTATGTTTTCCCTGTGTCTGTGTTGGTTTACTTCGGGTTCTCTGGTTACCCCACCACTAAAAACATGTACAATTAATTCAATTCAGTTTATTTGTATAGCCCAAAATCACAACAGTTATCTCAGAGGACTTCACATGATTGTTTATTCAGCAAACAAAAATGTCAGACAATCAAACAATGAAACATTTCAATAACAACAGAAACATTGGAAATCAGAAACAGACATTATTAGGAAATATAGACAGATTGTCCAATAGGAAATAAGCAAATGGATAATTGTCCCCTGTCCTTAGACCCTCCATCTCATCAAGGAAAAACTCAAAGGGTGACACGATGGCGCAGCGGTTAGCGCTCTGGCCTCATAGTAAGAAGGTCCTGGGTTCAACTCCTGGGCCACCAGGGGCCTTTCTATGTGGAGTTTGCATGTTCTTCCTGTGTCTGGTGGTCGGTTTCCTCCTACAACTAAAAACATGTCCAATGTGCCCCCCCCCCTCTACCCTCCCCAGGACTACAGATGGAAATTAGCTGTAAAATACAATCTGGTACAAGCATCTTAATAAACATTACCTTTACCTTTAAAAGAAAAACAAACAAACAAACAAACAAAAAACACCAGGGAAAAAAGAAAAACCTCGAGGAGAACCACGGTGAAGGAGAGATCCACTCCCATGTAAATTTTAGATTCAAAGTCTTGTTGGTGCTTTCCTGCTGAAATAAATAATGTGTGAATGCAAACAATGCAAAATATACACAAGTATTATCGCACCAAACTTAGTCAAAATTAGAAAAGAAATGATAATCTGTCATATGGTTTTTATAAGAACTTTTTTGTAAAATGTTGACTGGGTTGACTGGGTTACTTGGTTAAGTTAATCTTCACCCAAAAGACCTATCGTACTACTGCAGTATGACAGGCTCTATATTTGCCCTCCCATTTCATGGAAAATTCCTTATGGCATTAATGAATTTTCCCTTTACAAACCTTGGTTATTAATAAAAGTAAACCAGTTTCCAAGAAAATAAATAGCATCTCTAGGCTAGAAGACCCATTGCACATTGCATCATGGTTATCACCAATAAGGGCCAATTCTAAGCATAACAACCAACATTTTTTTAACTTAGCCAATTATTGTGCATTTGCATAAGTCTGTAAAACAAAGTTTCAGATAGTCATTTCATTAGTAAGACAATCCCTTTGCTCCTAGAGGTAGGCTAATTTAATATTTGCATAGATAAACCTTGTGAGCACATGAAATAAAGTGAGATGTGGAATTTATAGCGCTCATGTCTTGTATTTGACAGATGTGTTTTCATGAACATTCTTCAAATGCTTCAAGAAATACAGAGAACTTGCCATTTCACGGACTATGTTCTATCCCATATCAATCGTTTGTTTGTTTGTTTGTTGGTTTGTTACCTTGTTTGTTTGTTTGCTTTTTGCATTTGCGCTGCTTGGATTTCTTATGTGAAGAAATAGCATTGCCAGTTTGATTCTAGATCCATGCTTTGATAATCCAAATAAATAAATAAATAATAACGGTATTCATTTACTGATTGAATGTTTAATTTATTCATTAGCCTACTACTGTGACACTACAACTTATACACAGGAGGAGGCTATAGTAGTAGTAGAAGTAGTAGGCCTAGTAGTAGTAGTAGTAGTAGTAGTAGTAGTAGTAGTAGTAGTAGTAATAGTAGTAGTAGTAGTAGTAGTAGTAGTAGGCTACATCTCAAAATCCTTTTTTTTATTATTGTACACGTTGTTTAATTCCTTATATTGTTTACATGAAGGTAAAATCCTCTGTAAATAAACAAACAAATAAAACCTGAGTGAGTCCTCCGTGTTTGGCATAGACGATCTTTGACAGCACGCACGCCGTTTACGTACGAACGCGTGACCTCGTCAGTGCAGCTTTCTCGTCAGGAGAGGCTCGCACTTTATAAGCCAACGAGAGATTGCCGAAATATTAAAGCGTTTGAACCCACCGTAAATGGGTTTATCATCTTTTGACACGTTACTTCATTTGGAACGGATTACCACAGGCCAACTTTGTGGATGGATTGTTTCGTTTGTTTTCTCACACGAAGTCTTGCAACGCCCAGTCAACAGCTGCAGCTCGGTCACTGACGCTGGAGGTTAGTGGACTGCCATTTCACTGGCTAGCTTACCATTAGCCCAAGCTATGCTAACTCAGGGCTAACTACGCTAACTTTGCTAAAATAGCACTTGACTGGTTAATAATTAAACTGGACTTAAATCAGCGTGTATTGCATTACTTTTACCATTGACAGTTTGCATAATGCCCATCATTACAAATTGTCGTTTGGTTGAGAATATCGTTATTCTCTTTCTGTGCCTTTAACGTAAAAAGCTAAGGAACCACTTTTACGCGTTATTCCCAAGTAAGTAGCTAACTTCGCTAAATAGGTCCTTAATTGCACATTATGTAATACAATTCGTATTGTACAAGAAGCATGTTATATACAACATGTCCATAGAAAGCCTTAGACAGGCTGCATCTGTCACGTCTGTCCAGAATTACCTGTACTTGAAGTGTTAGCGGTACCAAAACCGATGGCCCGGATTCCTATTGTGTACATAATCACCGTTAGAGTTTAGGAAATAAATGTATCTTTTCATTAGTCAGCATAGAGGACGTGTTTAATTAGTTTGGATAGCAGGTGTGTTGTTGGATAGCTGAAGGGACAGACTGTGCTGCCTTTGAGCCAAGCTCATGCACATGAATGTAACCTGAGACTTGCACCGGCCTCACTCACTCCTCTCCATGTGCTTTCACAGAGTTCCCCAACATACAATGGCAGTCTTCAGTCACCAGGTGCTCTTCACTGTGACACGATCCAGGTAAGGTGCATGACACTAGAAAAGGCACAGTTTTCTTTGAAATACAAGGTTGACATTGACTAAAAATCTCAATACATGCAGCTCTAGTTTACTTACATAATGCACAGAACCTAAGCACGTGACTCAAACTACCTCAAAGGACTGTACTTCATATGTTTGTGCTCTTTGCAATAAGTCAAGTCAAGTGTGGGTTGTAATCAGTTTCATTTTTGCTGACTATTTATACAGGCGTGCATAAATTCTCTCTTGACTTTATTGTCATTTAATGCTATTTCAGATCTAGCAGTTGAAAATACCACATATTGAGATTAAGAACCACATTAACTTCAATTTATAAATCACATGTTACATCCAGATCAGAATTATTCTCACTGGCATTTTCACTAAATATTGTTTACTCTTGATTTAATACAATCTTTAGCCATTCAGCCTTCCTCTTACTCTAGTTTGAATAATATTCTGAGTAGGGCTGCAACAAGTTAATCAAGTAATCGCAAATAATCGATTATTGACTTAATCGTCAACTAATTTAGTAATCAAATAATCATATCTCATATCATATATATGAAAAATATATATATATTTGCTGCTTTTACTTGAAAAAAAAAAACACAATTTCAAACATTCAGTGTTTCTATAAGCACAAATTAGATCTTGATTTGAGTAAATTTAACTGAAGTCAGGTGATTCTGAAAACTCTACAAATATAATCTGTCAATAAAACGATCTTTTATGTAATTATTTCAAGTACAGTAGCTATTTTTGCTATTTTCAAATGAGAAAATGCTTGTCCTCCTCTAAAGCAATGCAGTTTTCTAATAGACTCGTTCAGAGCAGTAGAAATCAGCACAAAATAGTTCCACACAGGTGCAATTTACTGTGAGTGTAGTTCTCCACTGGTAATTGATTATCAGTCATGGTATCTCAACTCCTGTACTTTTCCGCTAAGTTCGTAGTCAAACTCAAAGCTCTTTCCCCTTGTGTACACAAGTTTTTTTCTTAAAATATTGGTAAATATCAGGCCACTGAATATCGGTACACTTACTAACGTCATGCTAACCTTCAGTAGCTAACTGTACATATATCTGGAGTCGCTTGCCATTCGTTAAATTGAGTTTTTAAAGAGAAGTTTGTGATTTTTTTTTTTTAATGATACTGCACCTGCGTAGCTTGAAAAACTGCTGCGCTACTCAGGGCACCAGATTGCGCGCACGGTCGTCTTTGTTTACCAACAGTATATGGGTCTATTGTTCCCGTTGCACATCTTTTTTAAGGCAGTAAAAATGTTAATCCAGTCAGTACGAACTCATAGTCTAATTTAATTTTAGGCTTTGTTGGAATTGAAATTTATAAAAGTTTTGTAGCATGTGTCTTTTGCGTTCTAAACAACGAATTGATTCATCGAAAGAATAATGGCTCACCTAATCAGTTAGCAAAATTGTTAGTTGCAGCCCTAATTCAGAATAGGACTGCATACTAGTATATCAATATTGAATCTTTTTCGCAATATTAACTGTTATTAGATAATCGCAAAAGCCACAGTTTTCCTCCTATCTATTTTGTTGTGTCTTTCTCAGTATGTGACAGTGTCTGTGTGTTTAGTTTAACTTTTCAAATGAGTAGGTACAATAGTTTTCATCTTTTTCATGGTTTACATTTTACAATCATTGCAAAATGGCATAAAAAACATACTATATTAAATATCGCATATCGAATCAAAACGGCAATATCAAACAATACAAATGCAAATACATTTTTGGTCAGTATTATGCATCCCTAATTCAAAGCTTATTCACTTGATTGAAGCTTTATCAAAGGCACTGTGTGTTGTCTGCCTGAGCACTTATTGATGGTGTACAGTCACGAATTACTTAACAACTGTGATTGTTACGTCTAGCTGCCTGCGTGCTAAAACTTACGATTATCTTTCTTTACGCTTATCAAAGTCATAAGTTAATCATTGAATGCAGTCAAAAAGAAAAAAAAATATTATGCAAGAAGTCTGTCTTTAAACAAACTTGAAATCCATATAAACCTCCTTTTGGTTACTTTTGCTGAAAGATTATGTTGTTGGTCTTACCCACTTCTCTTAATTACCGTAGCTGCTAGCTTCATATTTGAGATGCATCTTAAAATATTTGGCATCTGCTATTTTCACTGTGTTTGTCTTCTCTGGTTATGTTGAGAAATGCATGGGATGAGATACTTATTATGGTAGTTTAGAAGGTCTTCTTGAATCTTCTGTTCACGTGCCTGCCAAGAGGTTTTTAAAATGCACAGTTTAAGTCTAGTACTAGCTCGGGGTGTGCTAATACAGAGACCCTAAAAGATATTACTGCGATTTTTCTTTAACTTCGTTTCAACTTTTACGAAGTGAAAACAATTTGTTTGTAATAAAGTTAGACACATATACACTTGCAATGTGTATTTCCTGTTAACAATGAATGACAGTATTGATGCTCAAATATTTTTACACTTCGCTGTTTATTTTTGTAATCATATAAAGTGATTTTTGAGTCAAAGTTTAATATTAGACAGCCTTCTGAAAGACGCAGTGCTGCCCCCTACTGTACTGGTTGAATAGGATAATTTTGACCGACTATGCACAATTGAAGCTGTTGAAATGCATAAAACAAACCATCCTCATTGATAAGAATAACATCATCAAAAGTATTGCTATTGGAGTTTGAGTATTGCGATATACTGTATCACCAAATCGATATTTTCCAACATTCTTAGTACTAGTAGAAATTAAAACATTTGCCATTCATTATTGTTTACTGGAACTTAAACCTAAAATGTTTTCCTAAAGGATAATTCTTTTCTTGATACAGATTTGATGCAAATTAATCCAAACATGTTTTTTTTAACACACTTGTGGTCTAATAGTTATGACCAAACCCAAGCTTATTCTAAAATTGTTCAAAATGTATCAAAACATGTCATTTGATGGTGCATCTCCCAACACTATAGAAGCTGATCTAAAACATTATTGAACTTTGTTGTATTCAGTGATGTATTCATTTTTACTTGCAGACATAACATTACATAATGCATAACCAGTTTGTCTTGTCTACAGGGGTCGTATTTGCTATCCAAGAGACACAGCTGCTCCTCTCTGTCTTCCAAAGCCTATCTCCACATAGACCCGCCCGCAAACTTGCAGTGGTTTCTTCTAGACACTCTCACTACATCAACCCCAACCGCAACAATCTTGACCACAGGGCGACCCTGTTTGTTCGTCCTTTGCATGGCTCGAGTGCCTGGCTCCAAGATATAAAGCCTGAAGACAGTAACCTACTGGACCTCAACTCAGGATGCCTCAACAACCAAAAAGGATTCTGGGATTGTTTCACCATGCCAGCCTCACCTGCTCAGACCGCCACAGCAGCTGCAACGCCTGGGCAGGAAAGGACACTGGTCAAAAAGTCTCTGTATCACAGAGTTGTGGACGAGCTGAAGCACTACTACAATGGCTTCCGGTTATTGGGTATTGACATCAACATTGCTGGAAGGATGGTGTGGAGACTACTGCACGGTCAAATACTAACACGCAGGGAAAGGAGAAGGGTAAGTCAACTGAGAAGTTCAAGGTGTAATACACTTTTCAGTTGGTGTGGATTAGTTGTATTCATATAGTCAAATATTCCTTACTCTTATAAAAAATATTCAAAGTTCAATCACACCACTTTGAAAAATGATATTAAACCTGCATCTCTAGGCACATGCAGTGACTATTGTGTGTTACTGATCAGCTGTTTCTGTGTGTGCAGCTCATGAGGACTTGTGCCGATCTGTTCCGACTGGTACCGTTTATGGTGTTCATATTGTGCCCTTCATGGAGTTTCTACTGCCTGTTTTTCTCAAGCTCTTTCCCGAGATGCTGCCCTCCACCTTTGAGACAGAATCCAAAAAGGTATGTACATGGAGAGCATTGACCCTCACACTGTCAGCAAACTACATATGCCATACTTTCATGTTAGATTTACTCAATAATATTATTTAACCAATAAGAGGAGAAAGGTGAACACTTTTTTTCAATGTACATTTCCATCTCTAACTAAGCAGAGGCTGTAAAACAAACTCAATAGGAACAAAAGGGAAGAGTTATTATTAATCTATGTGGCTCAAAGCTCTAGTCTGTGATCATTATGAACTGCTTTTGGAAATTTATTCTGATGTGATCTTTTCACTTATTTAAAAAAATATTGTATGCTTTTCAATAGGAAGAGAAGCAGAAAAAGGGTTTGGCTGCAAAGCTTGAACTGGCCAAGTTTCTCCAAGAGACGATTGCTGAAATGGCCCGCAGGAACAAGGCGAAGGCTCAGACACAGGATGAGGCACAACGTTTCTCCACATATGTTCAGCAAGTAAGTGTAGTGAAGGAGAAATAAATTGCCATATGTTTGATCTTTCACAGTAAAGATTATTTAATTTTACACAGGTACGAGAACAGGTGAGCAGCCTACCACCAAGGATATTGTGAAGTTTTCCAAGCTGTTTGAGGATGAGCTTACACTGGAACATCTGGAGCGCCCCCAACTGGTCGCTCTGTGTAAATTGCTAGAACTGCAACCCATTGGCACAAACAACTTGTTGCGTTTTCAATTAATGATGCAACTGAGGACAATCAAGTCTGATGATGAGGTCAGAATTCAATACCTGTGTTCAAAGGGCTCTAAATGAAGTATCATTGAGTATGTTTTGGTACTGTGTATTTTGTCAGATGATTGCAGCAGAAGGAGTCGCAGCCATGAGCGTGTCAGAACTACAGGCAGCGTGTCGGAGTCGTGGGATGAGATCTTTGGGTCTCACCACTGATCAGCTTCGACAACAAATGCAACAAGTAGGTTATTTAAAGTCACAGTCAAAGTATATAGAACATTACTTTGCTCATTTAAAAAAGTAAATAAAAACACATAGACCATTTTATAAAAGTGTATAAAATGATTAATTTAGACATTAACTATTTTTCTTCTATTAAATCATGTTTTTTTCCTGCCTTTCTGGAGATTCACATTCATTATACAGTTTGTTTAAATACTTTGTTTAATCTTTTGTCAGTGGTTAGATCTGCATCTGAAGAGAATGTTCCTCCTTCACTTCTGTTGCTGTCCAGAGCCATGTACCTGACAGACCTCAAACCAAAGGCTCCAGTCATCCCCCTGTTCCTAAGTTAGAGGTATGAACATGTTGTTTGATTGGAAAATCCAATAGTAATGTTAACTGTACGACTACTTCCCTTCTACAGAAGATTAATCCTCCGCCTCCAGTGGATAAAACTGAGACAAACACATCTTCATCTTCTGCCAGTGCTGAAATCCTCAAGGACCCTGCTCTGATTATTAAAGACAGACCAGTCAGTCATGTAACATAACTTTAAGTCCAATGTTTTTGTCTTATTCTAACCATTGTAATGTTTTAAGGTGGAGGAAGTTAGAGACAAGGCACCAGTTCTATCTGATAAGCCCCTCACTCCAGCTGAAGTCCTCCAGGTCAGATTTTTTCTCATTTACAACCCAAGTTATGGAGCCTGTTACAATTTCAAATGTTTTTAAGGTGCAGCCTATAAACCTTCTTTTCCCAGTTGAAATTGAGTTTTCCCAAAAGAGTTGTGTTCCTAGATACAGTAAACATGTTTTATTTAATTACAGTATTTATTTTTTCCTGGTTTACATTCATTTTGATTAAATTGTAAAATTATATATGAATGACCCCTTTAACTGTTGTTACCATCAGAAACTTTTTCCTGGCTTTGATCTTGAACACATGATCAGTTAATCTCCTACAGTTAGTTTCAGCTTAAGGAACATTCTGTAAAAGTGTACTACAGTTCAGAGTGTGCAATATATCGAATTTAGATAATATCGTGATTGTTGTCTTGAATATGCAAAACAAAATATCGAGTATATCGTTTGTAGCAAAAAAACAAAAAAGGCTGATAAAAACAACAAATGAAAAATTACTTTCTTCACTGCATGTTTAATTAAGTTAGATGGTGATATTTAGTCAATTCACACATTCGACACATGACTCACATTTGTATTCTGAATTTGTTCATAAAATTTCTTTTAGCTGTTTTTACTTTTCGTTTTGGTCAGATATTTGGTCCGATTATGAGACACTGAAACTAGTTTGCTTTAGTCGACTAATAAATTGGTAGAATTGTCTGACTTGACCAAGAATGTCTAAGTCACCCCGAGTCAAGCCAATTTTCTGATCATTAAACTTCAACTACATTTAAGACATGCTGGATTCTTAGTTTAAAATAATATCGTCTGAATATTGTAATCGAGAAATACCAAAAAATTATCGAGATATTATTTTGTCAATATCGCCCAGCTCTACTACAGTTTCAGATTGTCATTATAATTTAAGGTGTGCTGGCTTCAATTCTCAACCAAAGTACACATTTTTGTTTTGTATTTTGTTTTAGGCAAAAGCAGCGACAGAAATGTCTCACAAGAGCAAGATTAGTGCCAATGGTGTTTGAAGAGGAACAAAAGATTTTGGCTGAGAGAAGGGGTGAAACAGAAACGAACGAGTCACAGACACCAAACACATCAGTCCATCTTGTTGGGTTAAAGTCTTTGTTGCACTCATTTCACCGTGAGGAGAATGTGAAGGGGCGAATGACTTTGAGCTACTTAACTCCTTGCACTCCATTCTGTCGCTTATTTTGTGGGCAGGCCAGAACAGGTGTACCATCAATGCATTCAGTGCAGTTCTTTTGATGTGGACAGGCCCCTTCTCTACAGCCAGCCGGCACTCCAATCTACTTTGTGTAAATTTGTAAATATTCTGTAAATTTCTGGCTCTTACATTGCAGCAGCTCCTCTGTACAGTTTGCTATGCAAAGGTCATTGTCTCTTGAATTTTTCAAGTTTTCTCTTGTAATTATAGTATTATTGGTAGACCTAAAAATCTGGTTTGGTTAATGAACAAATTCATTTACTCCCAGATCTTTATTGAACGTTTTTAGTTCAATAATGTCCAATGTGATGCAAGAAGCACACAGACCTCCTGTATAGACTCTGGAGGTATTAGCTGTATCTTATAAATCTGATATGAATTTGACGTTTAATTTAGTTATGCTTACACTTGCAGCTTGATTTAAAATTCAAATATTTTATTGAGAGCCTACTCATTCCTAAATTAAAGGTGTCTGTGGTAAACGTTTACGGTTGGTTGCTCTGCACTTGAGCATTTTTAGCAGGCAGACTTTGACAAACGCTACTTTTTATTTGACTATAAACTGTGTATGTATTGTAATTTAACATTGTTAATATTTAAAATCAGAAAAGAGATGTACTTGTTAATGTTGTCCTTAAAGATATATAACTGTGGGAAAAAGCTCCCAGAGTAGATTATTATTTTTGGTAATGTAGCCTAAAAGCGTTAATGTATAAAAGGCACTATTTCCCCATTTTTCCCTCCATTACATCCCTGTTTAAAGAGATTGCTAAAAGCTTTTGGAAAAGAGTACCAAAAGAAATGAGTATGCGATTTGTTTTTGTTCATGTGCCACATGTATTTGGTGACCTGGCCTCCGTGATGCTACAAATGGGTTTTTGAAAATACTCCCTAAAACCGAAAGAACTATTAGAGATGTTTATGTTTGGTTTACATACTACATGTGCCTAAGGTGGAAAAAATATCATTACTTGTGTTTTGTCTCATTGCACCATTTTAGGTTGAATGTCTGCTTTCTCTCTTTTCATTTGACCATTAGATGATGTCGCACTTAAATTAGCACCTGCTAACTTCTGTGATGATGTTCAGGTGTATTATTGGCTGCACATTGAACATTTGTATTCTTAATTTTAAATCTAATTTTGTTTTACTAAAGTGGTGTACTATAGGAGACAAGTTGTGCAAGTGACTGCTCTTCGATTTATATTGAATTTGTAAAACTAAATTTGGCTTGAAGTTGTCAGCTTTGTATTACGAATTCAAACTGTGTAGTTCAGAAGATGCCACTGATCTCACTGTCCTGTCATGTTGTGCTAAATTATTTGACAATGGCAAAAAAACATTGGGCCTACTCTAAACCACGTGCTGCTTTGCAGCTACAGTGGAGGTCCTGAAGTTAAAATAAAATGACAGACTTGATGACAAATTAATTTTGTGTCAAAATTATTTCATATTTATTTTTAGTACTCTAGTAACTTGACTAAACTGGAACAATGTTTAAATGTGGACACTAGATGGCGCTGTTACCCAGATAACCGCTAGTTGGTAAGCTTTTTAAAGTTTTTACCTGTAATCAGGCGGGCACACCCCTTTTTGTCAGCAAACAGATAAAACTTACTAAATATATGACTGATCCACCTCTGGTGGGGTTACTTTGTCTAGAGTCAGTGATGTGATGGTGGCTTTGAGGAGGGGTTGTTGGACTATTTTTTTTTTTTTTTTTTTTTTTTTTTTTAACCAAGGGGGACTACAAAAATAGTTTTGCCATTTGATCTCAGACACTCGTGTTGAGGAGTTGGTGCACAGAGGTCAGTTGATCTTTTTTCTCTTATGTTCATTGCTCTTCAGTGTGATTACCCTATTTTGAAAACAGTCTTGGTAGTTTTGCATGCTTTCCTTGTTTTTACAATAGAAGCAGAGTAGAAGTACCTCTAGATCAGTAGTGTCGAACTCATTTTGACAAAGAGCCACATTGGCATTGGGGTTGTCTTTGAAGGGCCGGTTGTAATTAAAATTAACCTTACTAATCTTGGACATACTACAAAATAATATGTATAAGTATTGAAGTGACAATTGCTGAAGTGACAATTGCTGAATATACATCTGCATTAGTCTGAAAAAAGACTTACTAGACCTCAGACAAATCTACAGATTAATCCTGGCGCTACTTTAAAAAGAAAGTAAAACCTTATATGACATTGACACATGTGCTCTGGATTCATAACATTTATTTGGCTAACTATAGGTTGACCAATAGGCGACTATTGAAACACATTCTTGCATTTGGCAGTTACTTTGAAGTCACGATAGCACCGTTTTTATATGTTGACCATTGTCTTGGTCAACTGTCACATTATTCTGGCCAAGAAAAAAGGGGGACTTTTTGATAAAATTTTAAATAAAAACAAGAAACCAAAACCAAACACTTTTAATCAAGGTGGCTCAGTTCACAAACAAGACATACCAGGAAGTCCCTACAACCCAAGGCCTCAGCAGCCAGCTCCAGGGTACGCTGGAGGAGCAGGAGGACATGGAGGATACCCATCACAGGGAGGGTACCCAGGACATGGAATATACCCAGGACAGGGAGGATACCCAGCACAGGGAGGATATCCAGGGCATGGAACATACCCAGGGCAGGGAGGATACCCAGCACAGGGAGGATATCCAGGACATGGAACATACCCAGGACAGGGAGGATACCCAGGGCATGGAGGGTATCCAGCACAGGGAGGATACCCAGCACAGGGAGGATACCCAGGGCATGGAGGTATCCAGCACAGGGGGGATATCCAGCACAGGGAGGATACCCAGCACAGGGAGCATATCATGGAGGTTACGGTAGGCCGGCAGGATTACCTGGATACATTAATCAAAACCCTAATAACCACATCCTTAGTCCTCATTATGGAGGTAGTTTTGGCTATAGTGGCTATGCTGCTGGAGGTTCACCATTTGCACGCTCAGCCCAAGCTATGGGCTATGTTCCTTCTGAGAAGTCCAAAGGTTTTGGCCGCAGTGCAGTGATGGCAGCAGCTGGAGGTGCAGTGGCAGGAATGGCCTTGGGATATGGGCTTGGGAGGTTTCCCCGGCCACACTTCCATTTCCACAGTCCTCAGGAGGAGCACTACTACAATTATTACATGTACAGAAGATATGGCCTGAAGTCATCTGATGCCAATGACTTCAGTAGGGACTACAGCTACAAAGCACTTCCAGTCAGCTACGAGACTTTCATGAACACATGCATGAAAAGAAAAGACCTCCTTCCCACCCCAAAAGAGAGGAGGCCAACCACTACAAAAAGTCCTGTTACCACCACAATATCAACTACCACCACTTCGATCACGTTCTCTCACCCCATCAACAAAACAGACACCTCCAACCACTCAATGTCTACCACACCAGCAACCAGTGCCTCTCCAAAGCCTCATGGGGCCAGTCCTGCGGCCCCTGCAGCCATGGCTGTTCGTACCACAGCTGAGGATGATGATGAAGACACAGTGAGTGTTGTAGAGATTGGGTACCCTGCCCTGGTTGAACAGTTGAAGGTGAGGAAATGTTTGGAGCTGTACATTGTTCATTCTGAGAAGTATCTGAGGAAAACTCATCTGGCGCGCAGCAGATGAGCTCACACTGGATGATATTTGCTTTAACCACTTCTATAATAATCAACAGTCACTTTTCATTATTGCTGCTTTGAGACCTTCTGGTTGTCTTTGATGTAATCTAATGATATACCTATGTTTCTTGCACTTTTTGTTTTTGTTTTAGTACTTACTCAGTAACTTGACCTGTACTACTTTGTACTTTTATTTGAATATTAAGAAGTGTCTTTATTACTATACTTGAGTACAAATGTTGCAATTTACCCACTTGTGCAAAGCCAAGCATTTTTATTTATCTGCTTTTGTTGTTTTTATTATAAATTGGTTCACCAACTTGCCACATAAAATCCAGACATTATGTAACAGGTTCATACTGTATGTAAAAATTTCATAAGTGCACAAAATTGTGGGTTATTATTACTGGGTTCTTTTTTTTCTGTATATAAATGACATTTATGTTGCAGTGAACAAGCTTCATGTAGAGAAGAGTTTTGAGTTGGTCTGATGAATGCAGCATGTTGACCCAGTCACTTTTATTGTTAATGTGAATTTAAAAAAAGAGTGCTTCCAAAGGTTTCACTGTTTCCTGTGACTCCTTCATGCACCACAAATAAACAAACGCATAAACACACCAGTCACACATATCACCTGAAACATTTTGAGGACCATAATAGAATGCATATTTGTATTTGTTGTTTTGTTGAATTGTGTCTACTATTTTATTTTTTTAAAAATAACAATTTTAAGTTAATGAGCACTTTTTAAATAACTCTGGAACCTCTGTCATCCTGCTTGTGACATTCAGATCAATATAATCTGACAGATTGTAATGTACAACATTTAGACAATATAGAATAACAAAGACTTAATATTTTAGTCAAACTAAACCCCCAGTCTCCATGAACACATTTCAAAAAGGGTTGGTAGTTGTGCAGAGCAGAGTGGAAGACTAAAGGAAGAGTTTTAAGAGGCAGTGTGATTGGTCTAGCAGGTGTGTGATCAGAAATATCTGTTGCAATCAGGACAGTTCACTGATGTTGTGATATTGCAGAATTTGCAGACCTAAAAGAAACACTCGGGCTCAAAATATAATGCTGCAAATTTGCTCTTGTTTTTGCACTAACATATATATAAATATATATAAAATAAATCACCACATACACAGTTTAGTAGCAAATAGATGATTTAATTCTGTTTACAGTTTAAAAATATTAACTTTTTCTTCAAATAATTAAACTTTGGACATGAAACTATACATGAGTGTTTGCATACAAAGAATATACATACAGCATAATAGAAATAAATAATAAGCTTTACATTTAGTTTATCGTAAGTAAAAGACACAGAGCCATTGACCTGTGTTCCTGTTCAAAACGGCAAAACTTTAGTGACATTTCACTGTAAGTAGCCTTTTGTTGCATACATTTTTAGTCCTAATGTTTGAAACACAAAACAATACAACTTTGAATAAACTCATGAGAAAAGAATAACATTTTGCACAAAAGTCTATGTTCCCTTTAATCTACATATCCGAAAATGGATATTCTCTTTTTGCTAAAATATATTACAAATTGTAAGTATAAAAAGTGAACAGGTCAGTGCAGGGGGTCACTTTGGCTCAGTGGCACAAACTCTAAATTTCATCTGAAGGAGCCTTTCAGACAGTCAATTTTGGTTCGCTTCTCAACATTAACTCGCTTGTTGTGGTAAATCATCTGTCTGTGCAGCTCCTTACAGCACTGCTGCCCATGTGCCCATGAGCAAGGCAAATACTGAGCCTATCACAACGATGATGCTGTTGTAGATTGGTCCACTGGATGCTGCGTTGAAGTAAAAGTCCATGTCTCCTGATCCTTCTGACTCGTACCCTCTGCCGTAGCCTCCGCGTGGGCCGTAACCATAACCCCCATAACCCCCTCCGTAGCCCCCATATCCCCCTCCGTAGCCCCCATATCCCCCATAACCTCCGTATCCATATCCGGGTCGACTTAGAGCTGATCCAAGCATAGCACCACCGATGGCACCGGCGGCCGCAGCTCCAGCCACTTTGCCCGCACTGGGACCTCTGCTCTGGACGGGTGCACCCCGGGCCACGCTGTAGCTTCCTCCTCTGCCCCGACCGAAGCTCCCTCCTCCCCCTCCTCGGCCGAATCCACCCCCACGGCGTGCGTCACAGTGAGGCAACAGGGCCACGAGGAGCATCAAGCTTAAGGTGGAGATAAGCCACTGCCTCTGAGCTGACATCATGATCTGAAAATAAAGAAGCAGGGGGAATGTTTCATATTAAGTGTGAGGCCTGCAGGGTTTCATGACACAATTATACACTGTGAAACGTAATAGGGCAGCTTAACTTAACAGTGCAAGTACAGTTTCTGCCTTCAAGTTTTATGTCAGTTAAACTCATGTATGTGACCCCACCCCCCACCACCCCTGTCCCTTATTACAACTTAAAACTCTTAGTTGAAAATCTTTGACTCACATTGTTAAGTTGTATTAACACAAAGACTTAAATTAACTGAATTTATTGACCTTATGCCTTCAAACAAACACAAAACCTGTTTTAATTCACCTTGAAGCAGTCCTATATACTTGTAAACTTACTTGTTCACATAAAAATGTTGGGAAATGCGGCTTAAATAATTAAAAAGTTGTTTATTGTCTGTTGAATACAGTATGCAGTTGTAGTTGACTGCTAAGAAGATACTATTGATTTTTCATAATAAGATGCAAACAATATTAAATAAATAACCATTTCAATCATAAAAACTGAAATTAGGGGTGTCAAATTAGTTCATTAATTGAGATTATTTATTACAGACATATTAATCGAGTTAATTTTTTTAATCGCATTAATCTATTTTGAAATCTTTAACTGGTGACGAGTAGCAAAGAGACAAAAATAAAGAAGCATGTGAAAGTTATTGGACTGATGAACGAGAATTTTATTTTCAATAACTTCCTAAAATCTTAATTTTTAGCATTTTATTATTATTTCCCATCTGCAACAATAATATAATTAATTAAATTGGATAAAAACAAAACAAAAACACTTAAATTGAGTGTTTTTCTCAGCAATTTTAGATGAGATTAAAAAGATTAATTAGATTAATTAATTACAGATCATAATTAATTAATCTCTCTATTTTTTTAATCGCTTGACAGCACTAAATGAAATATCTTGTATCTGTGGCCTGCCCCATATACTTGAGCTCACAATAACAAGCTTGTGTTGTTGTTGTTGATAAATAAGGACTGTCTAATCAGCTTTGACTCAGCCATGTCCTTCAATTAGGATCCTGTAAATGTAATCTAGTTTTAGTAGTAGTGACCTGCACTAAAACAGTGGCCTATTATAAAACAAAACATTCATATTAAATCTTTTAAAATATAACATAATTTCTCCTTCTACTCTGTGGAACAATGACAACACCATTATTTTTACTGAACTAATCTCTGCTTTGTTAAAAGTTGGCTCTAAGATTAGACTTAAGTCACATAGTTTCTGTAATTGAGGCTCACACCTGAAAACAGCAAAATATACCTGACACAATTTCAAGTTCGTCCCTCTTTTTTAGATTCATTGTAATGTTTTATAAAATGCAAACATGGACATGTTAAAGGTTCATCCCTCTTTGGTATAACATCAATAATCTTTGTCTGGAATGTTCCACAGTATTACATTTGATTCAATTACTTATTGCTCAATTTGTGAGTGGAATTGCCTTTATAGATTTGACCTAACTTGGGTATCACCGATTTGTTTACATGAAAATCTATTAAAGCCAAACTTTGAATATTGCACCTTCGAATCTCGTCCTTTCATTTTGTAAATATTAATGAATCCCTCATTGTCTACATTTATCCTTCTTTCTTTTATGTTCTCAACAATGTGTATCATTTTTTGCACTAAAATAAATAATAATATATCGAATAATTCACTTTTAAAAAGACTCACCGGTAAGTTGTCTGTCTCTGAAAAAATGTGTCGATTCTTGTCCAACGCTGGCCGTATTTTTCAGTGTCAGTGTTGTCTGATGGTCTGAATGGAAAGTATGTTTCAGGGCCAGTTATCCTCTGAGCGGCTCAATGAGTGAATCTGTCTGAGTGCTGTCTATTGGCTGGTCGTAAGCTGCTGTACTACGCGTCCTGCTTAAATACCTGCGTCTTTCTAAATTGGTTCAAGTTATCCAACACTATGAATGAAGACCAATCACCTGGAAGCTTCTAGTGGCTAATCTACCTTTCAGAGTCTATATTTACAATAGTCAACAAGATTGTCATTGTTTCATAACACATCACCTGGTGAACTTATTTGAATGAAACAGCAACCATGTTTTGTCCTGAAGATACTTGTTTTATTAAATTGTACAAAACAT
This sequence comes from Mugilogobius chulae, assembly GCA_038363315.1. Classification (NCBI taxonomy): domain Eukaryota; kingdom Metazoa; phylum Chordata; class Actinopteri; order Gobiiformes; family Gobiidae; genus Mugilogobius; species Mugilogobius chulae. The sequence continues at coordinate 42,045,340 of CM076397.1, forward strand.
GTTCAGTTTGAAAGAGTATATTTCATTATCTGTACAAACAATTGAAAAAATGTTCATGAAAATAAATCATGCATATGCTATACTGTATCTTGCAATAACGCAGTCGTGTCCTCACACACAGAATAGGTTGTGTTCACGTTACACAATGTAATTATGTCCAGTTTTTCATGTTAATAACATTGTACTTTGCCATGAAAAAATTAAAATGTTGACATAAATGTTTAATCTAATTGTTTCTATTAGTGCCCACACCCGTTTTTGTATTATCATAAAGAATACATTTAAATAATTTACCTGCACTTCATCCTTCATCCGTGTATTTATTTATTTTAATGCTTTCAACATTCTGACTGATTGACAAATTTGGCACAACAAACAAATTGTACTTCTTTCCTGTTTATGGCTTTAACCCTTGAGTTGTTGTTTTACACAAATTAACTTTTCTGTTGTCATGGTAACGGGGCATTAGAGTTTCACAAGCTTGTTTGCTAACGACAGCTGGTCATTTATGACATTTTTACTGAGACAAACATATATTTTTACGAAGAAAAAGCTAATAACTTCAACTGTGTGTGATCTCAGTGTCTGTGATCAATGTGAAAGATTGTTGTTGTTTATCTGCTTTTCTACCACTGTTAGTGTTTACCTGATTTTATCTTTTATCATGTCACTTACAAACCCAAAACGCAGCCGAGTTGTGGTGGGTTGAATTTGCTCTCATACTGTAACATCTTTTTCTTATTTTAGTTGTTTTTTGAGCTGTCCTTTTTCTTTATTGACTCCCCATGGTGTTTTGCAACTTGTTTCTAATATTTAGAATGCTGTGATATCATCTGGATTTAATATTGGCTAATAGAATGTTGATGTTATCACGTGAACGCAACCTATTGTACACAAAGCTTTTAAACAGACACTGCAAGTGGAAGAAAACATCATCATTAACTTGTGCTCATTTACATCTACTGTACATTACATAGTACAAATGTATAGGCCAAAACTAGCTTCACAGCTTAAACATTGTTGTGAGTTTGTTGGCAGATATGTTCATTGAAAAATAATCTTGAGATCTAAAACTAACTTCTGTTTTATGACTAACCTAAGAAGATTATTCCTGATACAGTCATTTTATAATCCCTGCATTACTAAACTACTCAGGGAAGAACTTAACCTGTTTAGTGCTTGGACAAACCTTTACAAAGGCACTTTGAAAGGCTGTAGTTTTTTCTGTGCTTTTGTTGCATGGCTCTAAAGTCATTCCCAGGTACATACTTACGTACATAGAAATGTTGCTTTGTGCTGCATTAGTGAAACAACGAGAATCGATGATCGAGAAGACGTTGAATGAAGAAGACTATTTGTGCTTGTGGAATATTGCTGATAATTGTAACTTACATGCACACTGTAAATATTGTTATATGTATCAAAGTGTTGAAGAAGGTTATTTCTGAATTGAAATGGCAATAAAAGAAGTTACATGCACGTGGCTCCCTCTGGAATACAATTGAGCTGCTTCTCAATTATACAACGAAGGTAGTTGTACCTAGACAACGAGATAAAGTTAAAAATTATATATTTTTATGAAGAGTTTACTGTATAATAACTGAGCTTTACCTTCGTCTGAGCTTCTGCACTTCCCTGTCCTCCTCCTCTTTTAGCTTGGTGATAAAACTTTGCAGGACTGGCATTTCAAACTTGATATACTGCGCCACCTGGTGGAAAGAGGCAGTCACATCAGGACAAAGCCACAGCAGTAGTAGTTTAATGTTGAAGTAGTGTATTCCTTACATCATAAGTGACCTCCTCTCCCAGGTCAGCCTCCATGAGAAACACTTTACACACCAGCTCACAGGGCCCCTGCATCACTCGGAGCAGGAGGGGGTAGTCGCTGCGTTTCAGTTTCATACGCTCTGAAACACCAAAATCATTTTAAGAAAAGTATTTTAAATAGCGGTAGAGCTGGGCAATATATTGAATTTTAGTTAATATCGTGAATGTTAATATGAACATTTGCAATAATTGAATATCGTGTATATCGTGCAGTAAAAGCATACAAAAGAGCTCATAAATTGCAACTTACCTGCTGTAAAACTATGATAAATTATTACCACAAGGACTATCACACCAATTGAAGTCAAAAATAGAAACATTTTGGGCTTTAAATATACTGTGTCAAAATTTGTACATTCAGCAATTCAAAGAGCTTTAAAAAACAGGAAAATTGTTTATAATGGGAAATTAATACACTTTTGTGATTCATTTGACAAATTTCAAAATTAAAACGCACTAGAAAAAAATTAAATGAAAAAAAAGACGTGTGCCAAAATAGCAGTAATTTACATGTTTTGAATAGATTTTGGTTGGTTTGAACCTGATATCTATCTCATTATACTCATTTTACTTAAAGAAAAATACACACTAATTTGAAATTCTGAAAGAAATTCTTGCGTTCTGAGATAATAACTACATTTACTCGTTCCACTCGCTCAAATCCACGATACATCATTCAGTCCATTTTGAACTAAATAGAATATTTAAGGTTGTCAATTTTCAGTGTAACTAATTTGAACAGATCTGACAGATAATGGTCTAAATATCATTATCAAGATTCGCCAGAAAAATTATCAAGACATTCATTTTTGTCGATATGGCCCAGCTCTAAGCAGCAGTAATACCAAACCTACCTCCACTGGCATGGACGACGTACAGGGCAAAGTCATCCGGGCTGTTTTCTATTTTGAACTTGTTGAGCAGAACTCGAAGGACCTGAGGCGTCGTCATACAACTGTTGATTCTGACGTTTGTGACGGAGCCATACGCTGGTGTGAAGACTGCGGTCTGTGTGGTTCAAAAGTTATTCATCAACACAGGAACAAATATACATCAATGTGCAATTCAGTTTGTTCAGTTTTATCATGGCCTAGTCATATACAATTATTTTTATTCCTAATATTAATGTAACGGAGAACAAAACATTCACCCTAGGGCTGGACCATTAATCAAAAAATCGAGAGTCGAGATCGAATTGAACAAAATCATCAATTATTTGGTGGTGGGTTTTGAATTTTTTTTGTCAAAAAAATAGTGTAGTTTGGTGCAAAAGTCAAACTTTGAGGCAGAATATTGATCTATAGTTAAAAAAACAAAAAGTGAAATATTAAAGGTTTTTGTTTTGTTTATGTTGATAAATGGCATTTTTCATTTGGTTTTGAAAAGATTAAGTAAAATTTACTTGAAAATCAAGATTGATCAGTATAAAAATCGTGATTATACTGTATATGTTTTTTCAGATCGCCCAGCCCTGCCCTACGCAGACTGATTCCACTGTTATTTTCATATTGTAGCTGACTTTCCCATTGTGGGACAAATAAAGGATATCTTATCATAGTTTACATGTGGCTGATTTTGATTTGTAAATATGCCATTTCTAGATTCCATTGCAAAACTTTACAATGTACAAAGTAGATTTTTGCTTTGTTTTGTTCGCTTGGATAGAATTTTACACATCAAAATAAAAAAAGAACTGGTGTGACATGTGAAGCCACGCTGATACTTGACCGATTACCTTGTGGTTGTAAAAGTGTCCGTTGATAGAGAAGCGATGTCTCCTGATTTTCCTCTGGTCACTGGGCGACCGTCGCTGGCCCCTCCTTAAGACCCCAGCATCACTCTTTGTCCTGAGGAGCTGAGAGCTGTAGTCACTGTCCTCTGGAAACACAATATTCATCACAAACAACTCAACTACATTATACTATTTAAAATATCAGTGAGTGCATATAGTTGATGTAGACTTGATTTAGTTGTAATTCTGTTTCAGACCTGCTTTAGCTCATATATATTTCCATGGTAACTCACAGTAAGTTCCAATTTTGATATAGTGTGTTTGTACTCAAAATATTCTCTTTAGTAAAAGGTGATCCTTAAGAAGTACATATTGTTTTTGCTCACATAAACGGCTTTCAAACACCTCTATAAATGTACATTGCCAGCCCAGTCTCTGAAGAAAACACAGATATACAACAAAATGTCAAAAACACGTTTTCACGCCTTTTTTACCTCAATATATAAAAAAACAACACGTAAAATACATGGCGACTTTTTCTTGGGTTTAACGGTAAATCTTAAAGTGCTCTAAGCTCCCAAACTTACCCGTTAAACCCAAAGAAAATGTCGCCACAATTTGTTTTTTCCTAACATGTTGACGTTAAAAAAGGCGTGCTTATCCGACGTTTTTGACATTTCGTTGTAAATCTAGTTTGCTTTCCTTGGAGACTGTGTTGACATTGCACTCTCATGTGTGCAGGATTGGACACATTCATACAAATGTTATTAATATGAAATGCTTGTTTTTTGAATTACAACAACATTTAAAATAGTTTGCAATAAAATAAGCAAATATCTTAAACACATAGTGACACCTCCAGACACTGGACACATTAACCTGGATTTAAACAACTGGTAAAATGAGATCACGAAAAAATAGTCAAATAACCTAAAAATAAGATTTAGTTTAGATTTCTTGTTTGTTTTTGTCATAATTTTCTCAGTCCAATTATACAAATATTTAGCATTTTAATAATCAAATATTGACTGTGCATATAAGCTGTTTATTTTCAAACTGTCAAACTTTAGCGTTAGCATTGACAGACAAACACATCGTTTTATAAACACACTTTGGTCCTTTGGTGAAACATTCTCTTCTTTTTGTATTATTATTATTCTCTTCTTAAGTATTTAACATGTTTTCAGAAAAAAATCACCAACTGCTCACTGTTCACTGCATGATCTTTAGTCATTTTTTTATTTTAGGCTGAGGTAGTGAAAACCTCATAAGGATGAACTAAACAGGAAATGAACCTGCCGGCAAGATGTTAGCATTTTAGAAATAAATACTCTTGTGCACGCAGCAAATTGAATACAGCCAACGTTAACCAGACGAGGTAAAGTTCATACAAAGACGTCATGACTTGACTGAAGGTGTTACTTAATCCTCTTTTATTTAGAGTAAATCAAGATCGACCATGACACTTGAGCAATACTGAAAGGTTCAGTTTACCTTCAACTTGTTCCTCATTGTCTTCTTCTGAGTGGAGGTCAGAGGGCGGAGTCACCTCTACTGCTGGTGGGCTCGGTGGTGCTGGTTGCTGGCCCTCAGTGCTTTGTGGTGCTCTACAATATAAAATACTTAACTTCAATGCTTACTAAAACATATACAAGGGCTGTGCCATTTGAATATTTACACATTTTATAACAATATATGGAATTAATCTAACATTGACACTTGTTCAATTACAGGTGTTTCTATTGCTCACAAATGCATTGAACACACGCACAATTGTTGTCTCCAGTCCTGACTCACAACTTGCTTGTTAGTGCTTGTCTTAATAGAGATTTTACAATGTAAATAATTTTCCAGATAAAGCAGTGACATATCTATGCAGACAAGCAGGTAGCAGACCATCAAACAGAAAAGTTGCATAAAATCAGAAAATCGTATGTGTTGTCTGGTAAAAAGTTTTACAGGGAAACTACCAATCTAAAACTTCAGTTAAGCAACTCCCTAGTGTGATGTCATCATCTATGAACAGGAATGCATTTTTAATCCTAAACTAGGATGAACTTTGTGCAATGTTTAGTGAAATTAAAAGATTTAATGAACTTTAACTTTATCTGAGTAGTTCAACCTGTCAGAAGCACTTTAAATTCTTTTAACCCTGGATTTGATCATCTTTGAAGGTAGAGTTATTATTTTAGCCTTGTTTACACTGCTTATCTGTGCTATAGAAAATATTGGAGACAGCCTGTAGCAGTAACACGAGAAAAAAAGGTAAAACTAATTTATAACGCACAAAGCCTACAACTTAAGTTTTAAAAGTTATTGTAGTTTTAAACAGTAAAGCTGTTTAGCTTACTGTAGCTGAAACTGCTGTTAAATTTGAAGTTACCATATTAAGACATCACAAGGTGAAACAGAGCAGCTTGAAGTCTGCAGATGTAAAAGCCAGGCTTACTCAGACGAATTAAATAAAACACAACTTTGGGTATGTTTTTGATGAGGTTTCAACATTACAACAAAGCTTAACTGAGTCAGTTTTGTGCAATATGAGACTTTTAAAGCGCTGTAGCTGATTTATACAGAATTATTTAATATCAAACCGTTTGCAGCAGTTCACACGCTCGCTTATCTAATGCATTTCGAGTTTACTAATTATTCAGCACAATGAGCTTGTAACGCATGCTAACAATAACAAAAAGCATGCTTCCTGGAGTTTGGAGAACACATTGATCTAATTAGGCATGAACCCTACCTGTACTTAATTTATTTCACAAGAAGCAAAATACACACATACTTACTACCTTACCTACCTACCTACCTACCTTCATGCCTACATACATACCAACATACATACATACAGTCTAAGTAACCCTGAAAAAAGATTTATGCCAATAAGGTGATTCCCTTTATAAACTTGGACACACAAGACAGAATCTATATCTCTAACTATTTCCGGCCATGTAACTGGGGACGGGGGATGTAACTGGATCGGGATGTGCCTCTTACCCCTGACCGTCCAGAGTGCAGCCGGAGTGCCAGGATGTAGAGGAGGGGGTGGACGGAGCCTCTCGTGGTCATCCTGCATCTGTAATCTGATTGGACGGCGCAGGCCCAGAAGATGTTCAGCAAGCCCTCGACAATGAGCTCTCCTTCTTCCTGGTAGTGGACATAAGAGATGATATTATAATCCCCGGTGGTGAAAAAAGAGTATTATTGAACTGGGGCCACTGACCTCTCTGTGGCGGAGCTGCAGGTTCTGTCCTTCATAGTACAGGTTGTAGGTCTTCAGATGAGAAAGGATGGTAGATCTGAGGAACATAATGTAACAGATGTGATTAAATGTGATTTTATTCAGTTGCTTTGTGTATAATCGTGTTGTTCGGTTATTGTATGTATCAATCTAATATATTGCACTTTTTTGTAATTTATTTTTAAACAGTATTAGTTCTTTTTTTTATATATATCAGAGCTTGTCAGAGTTTTAATTTGTTTGAGCACCAAGTACTGCTCTTAACTTATTTGCTTTTTATTATACTGCTTGCCTACTCTACTTTTTTTGGGCTGTCAATGTATATTTTGTGTGTCAAGATGTATTGTGACTAGGATGGACATTGATAAAGTCAATGTGTATTTCATTTTTTGGCATGTCTCAATTACAAAATTATGTCAAACCAACTGGGAAATGTTCAAAGTGTCTTTAAATGTATTGCTTGAAATGTATTGATCAAACTAATAAGGCTGTAGTTAAATGTGTTTCAATGACTGACCAAACATCTGACCCAAGCTGCTCTCACAACACTACAGGCTTTTTATATAAATAACTATTTGTAAAGAAAAGACTAATACAAATTTTGGTCAACAAACTCCTAAATGAGTGAATAATTGACAAAAATATTAAATTTCTCACCTTGTTTGAAAGTTGACATTGTAACTTTCTTCATTTGCATTGTGAAACAGCATTATATTTTGTAGCATTTTTTTTATATTAGGGATATACTTGATATTCAACTTTGGATATCTTCAAAACAACAATCCGATATTATCTAGTGCAAATGTGTACATACCTAACTTTATGCACTATCAAATGGATTTATGGACACCTAAGTGTACCCCCAGAAGGTATTTTATGTAGGGTACATTTAGACTAAAAACAGAAGCTCACTACTACCTTTTGCTTTGTGAAAGTAGCTCTCTATGTGAAGGTCCCTGATTTAGAATGATCGAAGACACTGCTTAAACTGTTATGTACTGCTACGCAACAAAACTGAAACATAATTGCTGACTAAGCCAGCTGGATGGCACAGACACGTCACTATCTTCATCATAAACTAAATACTCCAAGACTCTTGTTGCTTATAAGGCTTTGTGGTTGGTACAAGACAGATACTTACTTGCTGATAAATTTGTTCTCTCCAATTTGAACGCCGTCATCCATTCTCAGGAGTCATGGGACATGCTGAGAGAACAAAACACAGCACAAAGTCAGAGTTTTGTCCACAAACTGCAGTCCTATGACTCCTCATGATCAGGGAAGTACCAAGCCAAAGGAAAACAGAAACACTTGACCCATTATGGCAGAAAAACGCTCCTGGCAAAGCTTTTCTGTAAGATACAATCTGTTATTTTTGGATATAATTAAGCAGCATTCTTGCCAAAACCATCATTTCAAACTTAATTTTAAACTAAGGAACTTGCAATGTTTATTTATTATTTATACAAAAGTGTAAGCATACACATAGAGATAGGCCAAAAAAAAAAAAGTATGTTTTTCTTGGCGCCTACTGACAATATCGTATTAACTAAGTATTTGTTTTGCTTAAATGATATAAAGGTAGATACTTTCTGTAAGCACTTCATTTAATTAGTTTCCCTCTCAGAGCTGATGGAGAAAAAGCGTGTAAAAAGACTATGTATTTGAGTGCAGAGCTGCATTAGGTGAAATCCTTTAAGAAAAAGCAAATCAACACAAGAATTGAATCACAAATCACTTTTTATCACCCAACTTTACAAACTCACACAAAAATAAAAATACATTTTAAACATTTTGAGATATTTTTATTCATCACTAATGCAATTATACTTTGGATATGAAAAGGTGGATTTTATCATATTTTTCAACAACTGCTCATATAAGAATTCAGTTTTAATTTAGTGTCTGTGTATATATTCTAGGATAGTTTTAAACATTAACTATAAGAAGTACAATCTTTCCTGGTATCGTTTAAACAGCACAAGATCTAATAGAACTGAAGTATTTCTGTCTTGTCTTTCACCAAAACCGATTCACACACAGACAGTTGCAGCTGTTTCAAAGGGCTTTGTGTCATTACTTCCCTGATGTGCATTTGTTTGCTCCTGTGTTTCCTAAAGCAAAGGGACAGGTGCTGAACACATGGACCACTGGTGAGTCCTTACTTTTATTCTGGTTTAGTTCTTTTATCATTATTCAACAACAGATTTGTATTATTTTAGCACATCGAGGACATTTAAACAACAAAAACGTGCATCTGTTTTTACTCTAAAGTTACACATTTAATCTTTAAACATACGTAAGGGCGAGTCAACTGTTTGTCTTGTTTTGCTTAAAATGTTCCACAGTATGGCTCTTAACTACATGTGTAGGAACAGGAACTGATACTACAATGTCTTCAACAAGCTGTCTGATCAGTAGGCTGTACTCAAAGTATCGTCATCACAATATCATGACTTATTGGAAATATATTTATCAATACAGAGAGTCATATCAGGACAATTAAACGACATAATGTCAGTATAAATGGCAGAGTTTTTATAAACATGGACTGTAAAGTATTAAGCATTCTAACATTCAGAGCACTGAGAAAATACAGTTCTTATGCATATTGGTAATCTGCATAATCAAAGCTGCATTTTAGCATTGACTGTCTTCATAAACTGAAATATATTGTGAGGTTTCGCATTGATACTTTTATAGGTAATATACAATACTTTTCTAGAGATTTCACAGTATTTTCTTATTTTGATCAGTAGATTGGACGTTACTAAGATGAAAAGCTAAAAAAAAAAACATAAATAAGTATCGCTTCATTTGGTAAGGGGATTGTCAATAAACAAAATGTCACTGCATTTTCTTATGCTGCATAATAGAAATACCCATTTGGCAGATTTGATGATAACTTTTTCCAAATATGTATAAGCTCAGGAAGCGACAACACTTACCATAGAAATAATTTGTGTCCGATTTGCAGAATTTTCATAGGAATACATTAGCAAAAACAATTTAAGAAAGTAAACAAATCAGCCATGAAACAACTCAATAAACTGCCGGGTCAGTACTACGTTTATCTATCACTCTACAGTGTCAAGAATCAAGATAAGCTTAATACGCTATTTTTAGTATTCAACTATTTTAAACCTTTATTGGTTTAACATTAGACCAACTGAATGTTCTGCTGTTGTATAATTGGAGATATGTATCGTAATGAGGTAATTGTATCGGGATATACTGTACATTTATTAGGATATGTATCGTACCGTGGCCTCTGTATTGGGATACATAGTGCATCGTCACACTTGGCAAAACTAGGGCTGGGTAGGAGTTTATGACATATCCCGAAACATATCCTGATGTATGTTAATTCCAATACAATACCCTCAATACAAAACATATCAAGGTATATTTTACTGACCAAATTTTAGAAAAATCTATAGAAAAGTCTTGCATACTACCTGTAAAAATGTTTTCAACATGTCTTGTGCAGGACTCCTTAAAATCAATGTTAAGATTGTTATTTTAATTTTGTAGAATAACAAAATGCTCTGACACATCAAGTACAACCCTAGGCAAAACCCATCCCTACTGATTAGTTAAATAATCTGTTTAATAAAGAAAGTATTTTTGTTTACTGCTGAAAATGACTATTCTATTGCCTAAAACCTGGACAAGAACTGATAACAAAATCTCAAGTACAGTAATCACCTAAAACTTTGTTATTTGTAGTTGTCATTGCTGCATGAAAAGTTTTAGCATTGTGACACTAGGTTACAGTGAGAATGCAGGTTACTGAAAGTTTCTTAAGCAACTGATCTCATGTAATTGAAATTAATGCTACACTTAAGTTCAATTGCTCATTCTAAGGCTAAGAACACACCTTAAAAGTGAAAGTTTTAATTGATTTACCGTAGAGTGGGATTTTGTCAGCCTGTAGAGAGGAGAACAAACAGAGGGCACAGGTTACAAACAAGATGCTATGCTGTCACATTGTAGGTACGTCTTAACAAAACACAAAATACACTTGACATCTTTAGATCTTAAATAGGGCAGTGCTCAAGGAAGAGCTCCCTTTCCGTTAGGGTGCTTCCTCCTTTATGTACTTGGTCACACAGGAAGCTGACACTACCTCCAGCTCACTCAAGAACTTCCTCAATTTAAGGAGACTCAAACTAAATTGTGAGTCGTTTCGTTTGTCGCACGCCGCTAAAAAAGCACCCAGTAAACAAGTATGTCTGGAGTACAGTATTGAAAGGTAATCTGATGATGACTGACAATCTCTGAAACAAATGAGTCAATTAAATATTAACAACTAATCAGACTGGATCCCTGCTAAGGCTGGTTAATATTTCATAGCCTATATTAGCCCCTGTCAAATGCCCCACTGACCCCACACACTATGTCATTTTTGCTTTAACCATTCAGTCACGGTCAAGGTTTAACCTGGCTTGTGTGATGGGCTGACAATGTTACAAGTCAAGGAGAGGCAACATACACATGAAATTAAGTTTATGTGCTGATTTATCCAAACTAAGTCTGATTTTGTTGATTTCTTAACTACAGAGTTAAGTAAAGCTAGAACAGCCCCAAAAGTTTGAGAGTTCAAGAGGAACAGTTGATGAACAATGAGTGTTTTTGGTTCAGATCAAGACCACATGAGTTCAAAGCAGTTGAATTCTCATGTGACTTATGTCAACAGCTGGCATATTTCTATATACATCACTGCTGGATGTAGCACTGTGCCTTTAACTCTCATTTTGGTGAGGATTTAGTCATTTATATTCTGCATGGGTCTTGCAACGCTGTTCTATGGCTTCCCTTTTTGTGAAAGAAAGAGCTCACTATAAAATGGCACTAAAGCCCATGACCACAACTTCCTGGCTTCAGCTCACACACGTTTGCCTGTTAATGTTGCTCCCTTTGACCCAGAAGAAGAGGTTGGTCCTGCACTGCATCAGACTGAAGCCACAGTTTTGTTGGGATTGTCACAGCCACAACAAAAACCTCTGACCCCCAACTGTGAAGCTGCTGAAGTTCTCACAGAAATGTTTCACCAACAATTCTATGAAAGTCAGTTGGTTTTGGAATGGACGCCAGTAGGATTAAATAGATAGGCCTACTACATTTTTGACAGCAGCTTGTTCAAATCAGAGACACGTGTTTACACTCTTCTGCAGGCCTGATGACTGCACTGAATATAAACTAGATGATTCTTCATTGTGTGGAGCATTTGGAGCTACAGTCTTTTTAGACGCCAAACGTGTTTGAAATACCTATGATGGGTCCTGTTTGAGGCTTTGCAGATGACAAGGTAACATGCTTACCTAAAAATAATGAACTGTAGTCTACCGATGCATAGACTATTTGCGATCATACGGCGCAACCACACAGCTTGTAGTGTTTTCAGGGTTCACACACACGAGCTCGTCTTCCACCTGCAGGTCTGCTCCACGCTACTGGACTCGCTTCAAAGCAGTGGGTTAATCCGTTTTAGAGCTGGAAACAATCCCGAGAACAGCTCCGTGTGAATCTACTCAAAATGACAGACAAGAAGAAGAAGAAGAAGAGAGAGAGAGAGAGAGAGAGAGAGAGAGAGAGAGAGAGAGAGAGAGAGAGAGAGTCCATCTGTTGTTGTGACGGAGCAGAGCGCAGTAGCAGCAGCAGCCAAAGCACCAGAGCCAATCAGAGCGCGCGCTCTGCGCCCTCTTTGTTCGCGCGGAGGAGCAGCGAGACTGATGAATGAGCTCGGGAAACAAACAATAGCTGTTCATCCATTGTAAGCATCAGAGGGGCTGCACATCAGCCACAGGAGTCTAGAGTCTCCACCTTTTTACCACGGAGGAGAGCTACTTTGAAAGCGGTCACAAAAAAGTTTGAGGTACAGTCATGTGCCGTATCTCTACAAAACACTATCCATTGTCTCTTTCCGAGTTCACATACAGTTAACTATAGTTAAATTTACAATAACAATCATGTAAGAACATTGTAATTTAAAAGTGATCCAAAAATCCTTTGGCGAGAGCTTGGAAACCACTAATGAACAGTTTAACATTTCATCTACGGCAAGATAGTTTCATTATCCAAACTGCTTTTTTTTTTTTTAGCTAAAAAGGAAGGAAACAATTGGTTTTTCTTTACATTTTACAAATATAAAGAATTCTGTACAATTCTTTTACATTTTTCTACCAATCTTATTGGCCACTACAGCCAAAGATACAGTAGATTATATAGATTAAGTCAAAAGTATGACTAATAAAGACAACACAGCATCCATTCTGTTGCATCTTTTTAGAAACAAAGAATAAAACATTTATCGCTACAATTTGTATACACATTGTATTTAGTAAGCCTGATAAATATACATTTCTTATTTTACATAATTTAACATATTATGTATTATTGGTTAAAAGAAGTTTCAAATAAAGATAATAAACACGCACACACATCATGGATAAAATTTAAATTAGAATCAAATGTAATTTAAGTTTTGACAATGTTTCCAGCATGATTTTAGAATAAAAGTTATGATTTTAGTTACAAAAATGACACAGAAATACGGTATGTATAAAAGAATATATGACATTAACACTTATACATATAAGTATATTCTTCATACACAGCACCCCCTTCAAAAAAACTGAAAGGGAACAATGCCATTGTGACACACTTAGTGGCCACCTTTTTAAGGGCCAATGTGTGGATCAAAATGTAACGTGACATGAACAGAGGTCATGTGTTCAAGAGGAGCAAATGTAACAGAGCCCATGTCAAATGACTGCAAATGAAAATGTTGGTCATAATCATAAAGCATACAACATAAGGCAGGTGATTTCAACTCTAAATAATACGTCTCTTAACAAGGTGGTCACGGGTGTCAGGCACACATTTCACAGCGAGGCTGAGGTGGTATGATGAGGATACAGGTGCATTAAATGTGGCATGAATGTGATGACGTGGCATGTGATGAACTAATTATCAATAGTAACTCTAAGGACCATGAACACAAATAGTTCACTGAACTGAGGAAAAATACAATTTATGCATTTTACTCAATAACTGCTGATAAACAGGTCCAATATAAAAAATATCTGAAGTTCAGACGTTTACATGTGTAGCTTACCTACTCCCTAATAACCTTGACCTTGACAGTCATAAGGCAGACAGCATTCCATAACAAAAGCAATAACATATTGCTACAGGATTATAGAAATAGGATTTTAGACAGTGAAAACAACACAGTAGATGAACATACATATATGGTGATGAAATATGAATAAAGTGGGAGTTAAGTCAGTTACAACGGTAGAAAAGTAGCAAACACAATGTCGAGGTCACACAGGCTGTAGCAACTGAGCAGGCAAAAGGCCTTAAGCCTTTCACCTCTGATACATATGTAGGTCCAAACTTGGTATCGGTAACACATGACACATGTTGGCACTGTTACATGTGTAAATTGTGTGTGTAGATCAAAGGCTCTGGCTAAACTTCACCTTTCATATTTCAAGACATAACTGGAAAAAGGAATGAAATAGAAGCATACTTTCTAATTTCAGATGCTTAACAATAAAAATCTGAAATTGCAGGTCTGACAAGTTTATCTTTATAACATTAAAACAAGTAAACAGTTTAAGTAAAATGGCTGGACAAGCGCCAAACCTCAAACATCAAGTTTAACAACAACTATCGGTTTTAAATAAATAAATATGTAGAAAGTTCAACATTCAGATGGTTTTCTGAAAATGGCAGTGTGGTCAGGATGGTTTCGGTGCATTTTATGAAGTACATTTTTTCTGTGACTTTAGTTCTCTTTTGGTCAACTTTTAAAAATTGCATAAACCAATTAATTACTTTGGCACATGTAGCACTGAGTCAGTTTGGACTTTAAACAGCCCCATGCCTTTTGGTGCAAGCTGCCTGTAACTGTGCTAACATCTTACAAGCTTAAAGCCACCATACTGTCTGGTTTTTAACATTAAAAATGCACTAAACAAAATTTTTGGTGGAGAGCCTGCAATCTTCTTCCAAAAAGAAGTTATTGCTTTTGCTAAGAATGTACCACAGATGCATTTTTAGTTATTTTCATCGGAGGCTTAGTAAATAACTATACAAATGTACTGTATTCAATTGTACATTTCTAACTTTTTCTGCTGTTTGGCTAGTTACATAAATGCACGTCAGTTAATTTAATGCCATGCTAGGGAACATTTTAGGCAATGCAATTAAGACAAGAAGATTGACCTCAAACCAGAAAGTTGCATATTGTATCTTTAAAAAAATTATAGTAGGTGGTGGAAGAGAGGGCACTCCTTTAAACGACCACTGCCACAAGTGGAATAAAAACAAGACTGCACGTGTTACGGATTATTTACAACTAGTGCTCATTTAAGCAACAGTTTCTCGATAACTTTATAGTCTTTGCTTTTTGGTAATAGGTTCAATGTCCATCTAGCTCAGTGTTTTGAAGAATTATCTACAATAACAGACAATACAACTGTTCTAAAACTGTAACTTTAGAAGAGTCCTAGACTGCACATGTCTAAACTGATTAGCGCCCAATACTGACTTACAGTATGTAAACATGGGTGATATGATATGAGACTAATAACCTTAGTGTGATGAGTGGGCTCCCTGACAAATATGGAGGCGATTTGTGACATGACATTCGTGTGGAGGCAGATAGTGCAAAATCACAATCACTGAGGGTGGGGAAGCTGCAAGTCTATCTTGCAAGGTCACATTGTGCATTTAGCTTCAGACCTAACCTAATTTGTTTGTGCATATCTATTCTGGTTGCATAATGGGCTATTAACATTATATTTACTAACGCTTAACCAAATTTACCTCAATTGTGGTATCAAATTGAGAATAGCTGTTATCTTTAAACTTTGTAATGGATGGGAATGATGTGACTAATGCTTATGTGTGACACTTTTACTTCTAACTTCCCAGTAGAGACATCTTTTTTGCATGCTGTGATTTGCAAGAGCATGCTTCAAAAGCCTAGAAAGAAGGAGGAATAGATTTAGAAGCTAAAAAACATACTAAAATTGTGCATCACATTTATCATCCTATCGTTTCAGTGAGAAGTCCCTTGCTTCTTAAACTTCCAGCTATACTCCACTTTCTGCTGCTTCTCCTTCAGCTGATTTGACCCCATGTCCTTGTTCCGAACAACTCCTGCAGGCTTTCACCAGCCTACCCCACTGATACCCAGTGAATGTTGGGCTGATGGGGACGTATTTAAAGACTGAGTGTTTGCGAATAAAGTTCATTCCAAATGGGAGATCGTAGGATCTCATTCCCTCCAGCTCTGCTGCACTTGCACCTGATCCACGCTTCAACTTTCTTATTCCGCGTTCCTCAGGTGAACCTAGGGCAGTAAGATTATAAATAAACAAACAAGATACACAACAATATTGAGTAGAGACACAATAACTCACCAGGGATTGTGTTGTCTAAAATAAAAGCTACAGAGCCTCCTACAAACATGGCAGTGGTGAGAAGCACATTTAGCACTTGGTCAATCTCAACAATACCTGTAAAAGTAACACAGCACCGCTTTAAATACACAAGTCAGGATCTTCCATTATCATTGCGTTACATTTCTACTCACCAGTAACAAGTGGGTTCTGTTTGAGGTAGCTTGGTAACATGAGGCCGAAGAAAATGGAAAACCCAAGGACAAAGAGGTTTCTGGAAGAGTTGAGGTCCACAAACTGAAGATTTGAGAGTCCCACTGCGGTGATCATCCCAAATAAGGTACAGAAGAGCGCACCAAGGACAGGGTCCGGGAGTGATGCAAACAAGGCGCTGAATTTACCCACAAGGCCAAGTAATAGCATCATACCAGCTCCGTATTGTATCACACGCCTGCTGCCCACCTGAAAGATTAAAATAATCAAAAGTTAGACTTGAGGGTTTAAAGAAAATCAGTGCTATCATTACAATAGACTAAATATACACAGGATAAAACATAAATATACAAACACTGCACCACTCACTTGGTTAGAAAAAAATAATAGAAAAAACATATTTTTCACGAGGGCAGAACAAATTAAAAACAAAGTGACCTGTCAAACTCTGAAGGTTCCCTAACAGCAGGTGTACACTGAATGCGAGTTTGGTGCGAGTCTTGCTCTCGCAGAACTTAGAAAGTGCTTAAAATCAATGTGTCTGTGTACCCTGGTCTCCGAGGAGAGAGGATATGGATGCGAAAGCTGCACAAGTCGGCGGAAAGAATCTGCATGAAGTCTATTTTTCTTGGTGACTGCAGTTGACTACAGTGTACACCAGGCGTTAGCTTTCTCCAGTGTGTAACGACATACACAAACAGCAGGTGTGTAGTCAATCGGTCAATAGTATCCATAAAAAGTCCTACCGTACAAATCTTTTTAAGAAACTGTACACTTTCTCATAAGCATTGTTGCTTTTTGGAATAGCAGTAGCTTGATGTATCTGTCATTTTACAAATTCCCTCCTTTCTTGAAACTAGTGTAGTCAAGCTAGTAGTGCTTTTGAATTCATTTAAGTCTGTCTGTAGATTGCTACTTAATGGACTGCTTTACTCCATTCACCCATAGACCTACTTGATAAACGAGCTTCCATGTTTGAATATGAAGTTTGGTTGTTGCTTGTCTGTCATCATTGATCTAGACTGACCACAGTCCAATTAATGAATAAACACATTTATGTTTATAAATTAACCCAAAGTTGAATGGCAAATCTTTCCATGAAAATAACCTTTGTAATGCCCAAGACTCCAATATTTGGACTGGATGATGTAGATCCATTTCCTGTCCCAAAAATTCCATCCAGCACACACGAAAGTCCTTCTATAAAGATGCCTCTGTGAAGTAATAAAGAAAAAGATTAAGGCTCAAATTTGTAGCCTTTTCAGACAACACCACACTGCTGTTACCTGTTGATTGCATGTATAGGAGGCGGAGGAGCCATGGACAGGCGGGCACAGGCGTAGTAATCTCCAATTGATTCTATGATGCTGGCAACTACTGCACTCATCATGCCTATAACGCCTGCTGCAGTAACTGTTGGTAACCCCCATTGAACTACAGAGAAACATAGGCAGAGGGCAAACACAATGAGACTTTTGAAATAAATAAATACCTGCTACATCCAGGAGTGATCTAAAGGATTAAAGGTTTCAAAAGGTTGGTCATCTGTTAAGTTCATTCTCTATTCTGAAAGTATTGCTCTTGGGAGATGGCTTTATATTGTCCTAATGTGAAGAGAGAGAGATTTGTTTAGAAACTTCCCCTAGAATCGTTTACTTACTAAACTACTTTGGGCATAAAACACACTACCATTGAAACATTGGCTTTGGGCAGTGCAAATAATCAGATTTCAATCAAGGAGATTCAGTAATTTTCAGACATCAGTGATGGCTTGGTCTTGAAATGTAGTCTATTGAGGAAAAAGCTAAAAGCCACTGATTTAAAGTTTGGAATGATGAATAAATTGCAATGTAAAAATACAGTATAAAACAAAAATCTTTTACAGTATTGAAAGCAGTACTGCTTCCATACCATAAGACACATTCCTCCTGAATTTTCAATCGACTTACAAGGATAAGGAATTTTGAACCATGGTGCAGCGTTGAGAATGCCCTGACGAGCATCAGTGCGAGCATAAAATCCATACTTGTCTTTCTCCGGAGGAAAGACATCAGTAACCGTAAAGATGAAGCACATGAACCATGACACCAAGATAGCCATAATAATCTGGAAAATAAATAAACAAACAAAAACATACATAAATAATGGTAATAAAACATGTCTAAGCAAAATAAACCAAATACATTGTATGAAGTACTTTGTGTAGGGAAGACATAGAGAAAATTATTGATCATCATTTTTACTTAAATGTATTTAAACCACAGTTAATGTGTGTATAACTTGTGCTCTACAAAAAAGTTGTGTTGCCACC
Source organism: Mugilogobius chulae (assembly GCA_038363315.1). Classification (NCBI taxonomy): domain Eukaryota; kingdom Metazoa; phylum Chordata; class Actinopteri; order Gobiiformes; family Gobiidae; genus Mugilogobius; species Mugilogobius chulae. The sequence goes on from CM076397.1 coordinate 42,064,086, forward strand.
ACATGAAGAAGTCAGGATTGTATGAATATGTACTTGAGTATAGTTTGTGCCGAGACAAAAACTACGTACATGAACATAGTGAGTGTGAGTGATGCAGACATAAAATGTAAATTTGAAAAGAGGCTTGCAGCTTTTTAGTTTAGTATAGTTGTTTTATTATCAACAAAGACCGTGTACAAAAACATTAATCAACTTTCCTCTTCCACAAAAGAGGAAAGTTGGTTGTGCCAGGTTATAGTTCTAATTTAGACCTGCTGTCCTTTATTGTTAAAAAGGTCTACAAGCTAAAAAAAAAATACAAATGTAAGTACAAAATACATGTTTGTCAAAAAAAAAAAATCACTCCAGTTATTGATCTAATAAAGATATATACATAAAAAAAACTGTCAGCCACAGACATTCTTACACTACCTACATATTTACAGATCATATATTTTCATTCATACAAAACAGTTTCATGTTACATGTTCTCGTGCCTAAAAGCCATTGTTTAGTTGAGCGTCTAAATGTTTTATAATGTGGACGTGATGTGATTTCTAGTAGAATTGTGTTTCCTAGGCTCAGTGAGGAAGCAATTATTGATGAATTCTTCTAAACAACATTATAAAGTGATTAAAGTTGATCAGATTTTCAACATTTGAAGTTTTTATACTTGGTAAGAATATGGCAGTAATATTACAGATAAGATCTTTTATGATGAATATTCAATCATCAAAACGTTCACAGATAGTAAAGCTTAATGTATAGCTGTTATGCCAAGAAGTCAGTTGTTAACATTTTATTTCCAAAGCCAAGCCTTTTTAGGTCATAAATTATCTTAAGAAATGTTGAATCCAGCAGGGGGAGACATTGATCTTAGGCAGACTAAATTAAATTCCCAGTAAGTGAAAGGGTAAATGGGAAAAATTACACTTTTCATACTCACAGGAAACATTTTGAAGACCTGCAGTCTATAAGAAGTCCAGCCTTTCTTGGCTTTGTAGACTGGCAGAGGGAAATGGACATTTCTCGCATATTGTGAGAAAATAAGCACCAAAAAGATAGTCCTGCAGACAGAACAATTAGATTAGTGGAGACAAAATAAATGAACGCTTTATACAAACCTAGTCTATGCTGGCCCATATGTCTGATTGAGGCAGGGGCCCAGGGGTAATCAATTAGAGAATAAGCAAATAACAGACAATTACAAGCACACATCCTGCCCCTCAGGCCATAGCTGAAGATTGGGGTGTCAAATGGCCTCAGTCACAGAGTAAACAACAGTGACGCAGCAGGTATTGATGTCATGCCACCTGAACATCCCAGATCAAGCACAACTTTTCTTTGAATTTCTCATTCTCATTCTCACTTATCTCAATTGTCTCTCTGAGCCAATACAAGTACAATACAATACAACACAAACCTTCTCCAGCAGGTAAAAATAAGTATTTATCCAATTTATCCAAGCACAGAGAACTCCGCTATAAAAAATAGTGTACTTACAACATAGCAATGCCCCAGTGTTTCCCAGCCCTCTCTCCAGCAGCTTGGAAACCGGACAGGCCTATGAGAGCAACTGTGGGTGTGATTGTGAGGGGCCCGATGTATTTGAGTAAAAGCCCAGGTAGACCCAAAGCTCCGATAAATACTTCCACCATAGAAGACACAATGATGGCTCCCTGGATCTGATAAACGAATCAGTTAATTACAAAAACATATGTGTGATGTTGGTGCATTTAAATTAAGAAAGTACCTCTCGTATTCTGGGATGCCAAATGTGCTCTGTGTGGAGGAGCTCTGTGGTGTTCACTGATGAGATATCTGATAAATTTCAAAAGAAGAGAAATCACATTAACAAAGACTAGTCTCTTGTATTTTATGAGTAAGAGCAAATATTTACCGGTTTGGTTACACTTCCATTTATCCAGGGACAGAATGGCTCGAGCTGGAGCCAGAAAAGCAAATGCACTGGCCTGGAACAAGGGAAGCCTAAAAAACATGTTTATTTTGGTTTATTTAGTTTACTACATGAACACCGGGTCACAAAAATTTAAACTGAAAAACTACTTTAAATTAATATTTAAAAAAAGAGCATTGTGTGGATATGGTTGGTTAAAAGCATTTTTTTCTTCTTCTTTTTGGTGTTTTAAAACTTTCACTGAGGCAAACTGAACATCCCACAAATGTACTGTCTCTTCACTGATGTGTTACAACACAAAGGTCGGTCAAGTTCAGAGTTGCCAAGTCCGCTTCTTTATAGCGACTTTGAGCTTCTTTTTTGGAAAGTCACTTGAGAATTTTGACAGTCACGGGGTGTGTGGTTTTTGTGTGTGTGTGGGGGGGGGCATTCTGTTGTGAGAATACCCCCCCAAAAGGTGATTTTGAGCCCTTTTTTCAGGTGTAATTCACAAAACTATACCCACTAGTGACAGAAATATCATTCATATCATTTTATACTAATTATTAAATACTATTTGATCATTTATAACGCGGCACAGTGGCAGAGCGGATAGTGCTCTTGCCTCACAGCAAGAAGGTTGTGAGTTTAACTCCTGCACGACCCGGGCCTTTTTGTGTGCATGTTCCTCCCTGTGTCTGGGTGGCTTCCTGGAAGCACTCCAGTTTCCCCACCCACCAATAACATGCCGAATAGGGAACACTTGGTGGTGGTCAGAGGTTGAGGCGCCAGGTGATTAGGCGAATCGCTTCTGCTGAGCTGAGGGTGGGGGGTTACTGTGTAAAGCACTTTGGATGACATCTGTCTGAGTAAATGCGCTATATAAATAAAAAACATTAATCAAATATGTCAAAATCATAAACCATTGTTCTTGTTTTCTTTTTTTTTTTTTTTGAAAGGCTTATTTGCTTGTTGCTCTCTGAAAATCTGGCAACCCTGGTTTGGTTTGATGTGTCATGAGTCATACAGTTGCGTCAGCTCATTCAGTCAGATCTAGAGGGCCTCAACATCTGGGCGAACAGATACTAAAGTTTGATAACCAAAGTTTGGTAAGTCATGATATGGGAAAGCTACAAACAAAAACACACACACATTCTTGCACATGCATAAAAGTGAGGACATTCATAAGCATAATGTATTACCCAGCCCCTTACCCTAACCTTAACCATCCAAAATAACCCCCTGACCCTAACCCTTACCCTAAACCTAACCTTAACCACATCTTGACCCTCAAACAGGCCAAAACTGGCCCTTCAGAAAGTGAGGACCATGTAAAATGTCCTCACGTTGATAGTAGAATGCAAATTTTGGTCCTCACTTTTGTGCATGTTCAAGAACACCCCTACTTGCAGAGGTGTGACCGGCCTTAAACATGTGTAACAACGGAAGGTAGAGACAGAAACACCACAGCCCTGCTTTAGGTTTGTCACAGGATTCCACTTGTTAGTATTTGAAATGGATGCTTTTTTTGGATGCTTTTATCCAGTGTTTTAGACTATTTTTGAAAACACCAACACCGAGAATGCATATTACAATGCTACAGCTTTATGACATTTAGGCTTGTCATGTGCTTAAACCAAAGAACCAATCTTAAGATACTTCAGTGGGGTTCAAGAGGGTGAACAAAGAGGAAGTGAGAGTGGCCCTTGAGAGTGAAGAGCAAGAAAAGAGCTGCGTTTACAACAAGCAAGGCATAAGCCTTTTTGTGTTCGTACCTGCACCCCAGAGTGGTTTGTAACAGGGTGGTGATGCCCACACAGAAGAAATGGTTCCGATGAGCTGACTGGTAGCCCATTGGTCAAAACCCACACACATCGCCTCAGCCAAAAGGAACGGAACAGCGATAGTTCCACTGAAACAAGTTAAGTAGTGCTGAAAAAGACACAAACATGAAACTGTGGTCACCAACCTGTAATGTGCATGAAGAAACCTGTAAAATAAAGATCAGCCTTACCTGCATGCCCAGAAACACGCACAAGTACCAGGGAGGAGTATCTTCAATGGTGTAGATCATATCTATCCTCCTGGGATCGATACTGTCTGCGCTGTCCAAGGTCTCGGACATTGAGCTCTAAACACAAAAGCATTGTTCAGATTATTTCTGGGTTTCTACTATATATAGCTGTTGGCTATGAATGTTTTAAAAACATTACTGTTGCTAAAACTCCATTTTAAAGCTGTAATATGAAATGAGAAGAGAGAAGGTAGAAACAAATAAACTAAATCGAATTGAAAATGGAGATTGAACAATATGAGAAAAAAGTGATTACATTTTTCTTAGATCACCCATCCCTTTATACTACTGAGTTATGTTTATTATAATATTTATTAAGGTTTTAAATCTGACAACTTTCTCTCATAATTTATCGACACATGTATTTGAGTCAAAAACAAGTGTTAGGTAAATTGAGCATGTTTTCTTATTCTGTGTTCACCTGCCCAGGGACAGCAAATGGAAAGCAGCAGTAGATTAAAGTTTGTACAATTACAGTGAACACATGCATGATCTGTACAGCTAAATCTGATGCAGTTCAGTTCTTCGTTTAATAAGTTGACCTATATAGTAAATCATTTTTAATAAATTTTGAACATGGTCCCTGACAAATAAAGATTAAACTAAGCTAAACTGGATACGTTTTCAGTGTCAGAAGAAGAGAATGAAAGAATATGGTAGACAATAGAACAATGAAATGAATAGACGAGTTTTGTTGAAAAGAGCTGTGTCATGGTGACTAGACACTAGACAGTGAAAGACAAATAGCTTGCAAAATAATTCTAGTTGCAAAATAAGTCTAATAGTTTTATTCAAGGTGGGTGAGACAAAAACAGGGTTGCAGAGAATATGTTTACTGTGTACATATAGAGGGATTATCTATCAACGTAATTTTCCGCCCTACTGCGCATGTGTTATGCAGAAAGAGCTCCTCTCCGGCTGGTTAGCTGGGGAAACTTCTTTGATTAAAACATCAAAACGGGACGAGAGCTAGCTGTTTTGATCAGGTATGAACCAGTGTGACAGATGCCTGGCTTCTGAAGCTTGAGACAGTGTTTTCCACCCCATTTTGTCACTTACCTGAATGTAACATTTAAGGGTGGTCAAATTTAATTCACAAATGTTGATTTAGTAGCATAACTTTTGTTTTCGCAAATTGGTCAACTCTTGCAGTTAGCTGGCTTAACTTGTTTGTCGGACAAGGACAAATTTTTGTCCAGCTCTCTGCTGTTGGTCATGATAGAGAGGTTGAACTGATATGACAGTTAAATGTGTGGACAGATGTCTTTTATACAGAAGTTCAAACGAGTGCCATTAATAGAGGTAACATGATGAAAAATACAGACCCAGTTGGAAAACTTTGATGGTGTATGAATACTTATTTACACCCCCACCCCACACAAATGTTGCGTTTTCATATTTCATGGGAAATTACACTAATTTCATGGACCCTTACTCTAACCTTAACTTTAGTGACTACTTGCCTAAATCAAACCTAACCCTCACCTTAATCCTAACCTTAATCTTATTTGAACTTATAAGCATGTTGCTGATCTCTCATATAAAGGATTTCCATATTGGGGACCTGGTTTTTGTCCCCATAAGAAAGGAATGTCCCCGTAAAGTGAGTATGTTACAACTTTTGGTTTGCAAACCCATCAATGAATAAAATGAACAATTGTGTCAAAATTGTGTAAAGTGATTTGCACTCAAAAATATGTCATCAACTCGTCTTATTTTAATCTTGTGGATTCAATCTTGTGAAAGTTGTTTCTCATCACACCCTCAGTGTTAGGAATAGAATGACTTAAAAAAAGAGAACAAGGGGAAGTGAAAATTTTGAAAAATGACAGATTAAGCAAGAATTGTGTTGCTTCTGCGTTTAAAGAAGTTGCTGGTTTGCAGTAATAGACTTTGCCTGATTCCTCCTTTTTGCTTACCTTCTCCACTCCTTGGTCCACTTTAGAGTAAATGGCCATAAGCTCTGTGTTTTCAGTGTCCTGGTCTACGCCGGCCGCACCCACTCCATTCACCACCACCTGCACCCCACACAAAGATTCAACATGTTTTCTTCTAAAGAAGTCAGAAAGGTGGTGATTACATGACACATTTTGGGCAGTTTCAACCACAGAATAAACGTGTAAAACGGTTCATGCTTAAAGTTACAATTAAAGGCTTGGCACACACCCGAAAATGTGAAGCATGCATTGGTCAACGCACACAGACTATAAGAGCATATTTAAAGTGAAAGCAACTTAGCAAAAAAGCTTTGTCACTCTTGCTTAAAAAAATGTTTTGAAAATAGGAATGATCAATTTTAATTTTATTATTTTTATTAACTGGATTAAATAATGTACAGAAATTAGTTTAGTCTGCACAGCCATCATCACGTCTGATGAAGGGCTGATGCCCGAAACGTAACGTTTTGTTGTTCCATTAAAACATTTTGGAGCTGATGCTGTGCAGACTTCTTCATTTTGATATTTATCTGGTCTGGCATGCCAATTTAGATTTGGATGTGCGTGTCCTCTCTTTGAAACAAAAATTAAACAGAATTTCTTCTGAGACAAAATGGCGGCTAATTTACTATTAATTTGTCTGTGACACTGTTTGTGGTACTATCTTAACAATCACCAAGACATTAGACACAAATCAAAAATCTATTTTCAATGGCACTTTTTTAGTATTGCACAACACTTTTTTATGACAACTAGCCCTTTTAAATGATATGAATACTACAGGAGTTCTATATTGAGGATGTATAGGAAATGGTGCATGTGTCTAAAATGAATCCTCCACAGTGAGATCAGAAACTGTGTTAGTTTTGATTCATACTAATTTGTTAAAGTTTTATTAGGCAAGCCCCCAGAATCCTCATTGCTTCCTCAATAGGGCAGATCTGACTGAAGTGATATCTCTAACTCAAATTGTATTGATTTTGTGGTCGAGGAACACAAAAATAGCTATTGTTTCGCTGGCATCACGAATCACAAGGCCTTTGACAAGAGGCTCTAAGCAATGACACAAGAGTTTACAAAGCAGCTGCATCTGCAAAAGTAAAGAACACTGACTTATGTTTATAAAGTGGCATGTTATTTCCATACGCACCGGAATAGGATAAAAGTCAGCTCCATGCTTGCTCTCATCTTCATATTTGGCTGGCTCACTGCTGCTGTCCATTTTGGGGGTGTTGTTTTTTCCCACTCCCATTCTGGGCTCTCGGGGCCCGGGTCCTTTCTGTGGGGCCCTCCTGGATCTGCCTTTGGTGTAAAAGCTTGTGTCGACTGGCTCAGCCTTTCTGCATCCTTCGGGACAGGTCCGTCAGCTGTAGAGAAGCAGAGATGTGCAAAGAGATTACAGTCTGTTTTATTAGACATCGAGCCACCTCATATCCTGGCCTTTCTGTGACGCTGATCACATCAGATGACAGAATCTCTAAATACAAAGATATGCATGCCATTTATGATGAATAAAACCTATTGCTTTGTTTTTCTTTACTGTTGCTTTATTGGTTACTTTTTGACATCTTTATCTTGGGTTAATACATCTTATTAACACAATAATTTTTGGGGAAAAAAGTACTGGTGCCACCATGAAAAAGAGGTTAACAAAAGTCAATGTTGCCATTTAGGCAAATCTACTGGGGAAGATATACGGACAAAAAACAGAGCATATCCACCATGGAGCTAGATCATTCATGACACCAAATAGTCTGTCTGATGACAAATTTAATAATGTATTTTCTTCACCTTGTAGAATTGTGTCTAAATATGATTGGGAGGAAAGAGGCCAAATAGAATGTTGTGAAGAAATGTAAGAAAAAGGTTAACAATGATGTTAACAAAGTTTATACTAAATACGTTATTTTGTTTAACTTTTTTGTGTTTCCCTAGACACGCCATTAATGCAGCTGAAGCTATAGTTTAAGGTCTTCCTTCTTACTGAGCATTGCCAAGTCTGCAGACCTGACAACAATGGTTTTGTACAACCAGGCGGTTGTCCAAACGAATATTTAAACAAAACGCCTTGCGGGTAAAGCGTTTGGCAATAGGCCCTGCAGTAGTGTAAAAATGCTAGTACTACTGAACATAGAATGTAGTGTGTAGCTAAAAATTGCAACCACTTGATTTTTGTGGCACAATGTCTTTTTCTTTTTCTTGTCACGTTTATAAAATGTTGGGACAGGTGTTAATACCTAATGGACACATCCCACCACTCCTGTCAAGCGGCACGGCTGGGAGCATCTGTGTAAAAGGGGCAACAGAGAGGGAACAGAGGAAATAGGAGAGGAAGAGGATAGAGGGATAAGGAGGGAGTGAGACATCAGTTAATATGACAACCAGATCCTTTGTTCTGAAGTCACTGTTACTTCACTGTCAGACAAGAGTGGATTGGGAAATGCCACACACACAAAATAGACCAACATGGTGAAAGCAAGAGGTATGATGTGGTTCTTTAAATTTAAAAAGCAAAATACATAAACAGGACTTAACGACTATAAAATAAAAAGTACAGCAATCATGTGATGGTGTTGAATGTGTAAAAACAAACAACTACAAAAATCGTTTTAGAGAGCTCAAGTTAAACTCATCCTCAAGTTCCAAAAGCAGAAAATAGATTTTTTAATTGTCTTTAATAACAATGGGATTTCTTGTGTTTCTTATGTAATAGATGCAGTCGGCATCAGAGGCCTTGTCCACTAACGAACCTCAGTGGGGGAAAGGTAACTTTGAGAGTGAATAAGAACAGTTTTACAACAAATGAGAACTTAGGAGATTTATTTTGTCAAATATTGATATGAAGACATAAAGATGAATGGTCCAAATATGTAAATATATCTAACAATGCTAATGTGATGCTAATGCCGCCTGGAGTGTTTTAACGTCTTTCTGTTTACTTTTCTGACATAACGAGGTTGTTAACACATCAACAACCTCTATTTAAACGTGGTTGTGACTCGACTTGAATTTGTTGTGCTAAAAATACAACTAATTTACCAGAAAACATCTTAAAAGAAGTAAAAACCTTCGCTTCCCATGCCTAAACACAAGATTTCCAAACACAACTCTCCCCCTCAGCAGGCCACGCCCCCAAATATGACACGCTGACAACTGTAACTATTGTGTTGTTGATCTGTGTTTAGTCTTCCAGCTTTAAACACAACATTTCCAGTTGCTCTGGACTCAAGCCAAATAGTTTTGAACCAGGAAGTTCACACACGTGCAGCTCGTGCATGTGAGCAGGTCAGATTTCACAGAGAGAAAATGTGAAGCCACCCAAGGTTGTGTTTGCATATAAGATAACTTCCTGTCAGTGGAGCAGAGGTGAAGGGATGTATCAAAGCTCTTAAGAGAACAACTGTCAAATTGTTGTTTAGGAGACATGATACTTTCTTTAACTGATGAATATATTGTACAGTCACAATTTTCTTTTCCAAAAACTAGTCAATGTTAGATAATGCAATATCAGCAATGTAAAATGCATACAACAGATTATTGTATACACTTTCAGCTTTCTTAGTGCTTGAATTGGCTGTTATGGGGTCAAGTGCAGCTATATTTTCATAGTAAAGCACAAGGAAGTAGTGACAGACTATAAAATAAAAATACATTTTAAAAAATCCTCTGGGGCCCCGTAGCAGAGGGTCCGCAGCCCGGTTTTGTGCCCCGGATCGGTGGGGACCCCTGGTATAAAAGAAACAAAACTTTAAGTGACACCTAAATCTAGTACTAGTTATTTACCATGGAAGAAATTATTGAACAAGTTTGAGTGAATAAAATTTAAATAAAACATGGGTCAGCATCAGCCTGAAAAAAGCCCAACCAGGGCATTGTCTGAACCGATATTAAAAGAAAAGCCAATAAAGTTCCAAATTTTAATTTGGAACATACACATCCCTACTTTGTTCTCTTTATTTTAAGTGGACTGACTTCCCAAGCTTAATTACTACTACTTTTCATTTTAAAGAAATGTGTGAGCAGGCTTATAAGTTACAGTCAAAATTAAACGATTACACCATTTTTGTAAACGATTACAGCACTAGTCATAAATGAAAACTGAAATTTGATTGATTGCACAACCCTGTCAATAATTAGACTATAATTACTAATAGTTATGCAGTGATTAGTCTCAAACTTCAATTTATCCAGCAACTGATCAAAAGAAAACTAGCAGATGTTTTTCCCCCACATATTTTAACAAACTAAACTATGCAGTTTTAACCTTTTGGCAGGTGGACTGAAACAGAAGCACCAAAATAGCTGAGAAAAAGAAATTGTCTGTCTGCCTTTAACCCATCCCTATAGAGACACCCACACAGCGAGATATCAGCAGAACACGATGAGCTCTGAAGGTTAGATAAGAGGAAAAACTAATTTACAGAGACAAATGTGGCCTTAACGTTTACTATATTATCTCTTGGTGGTTGATCAGCCACTGACACCCGCCACTACGGGCACTTTCCAACAGGCTCTGCTGCCGGCACAACTAACATCAGGTATTATTGTAGCTGAAGGCTCAGAAAATCCTTTAAGCCTACCAGAGCCAAACTCCCGCTGCTGCTCACTGTGGGGTAACTAACCAGTCTCATAATGTGTACAGTATTACACAAACTGCCTCCGCAAACACCAGTTTATCAAAGCCAAACTTAGGCCTGTGTATCTGTTAGGTTCTCCTCTCTTTAGTTGTTGTGTTTAAAATAGAGGGAACAAGTGATTATGCTTTGGCTATTAACATTTAGGCTACCTAAGGATGAATACTGACAAACTTCTAGTAATATGAGGTCTGTAAGATAAAAGATCATTTTACAATTACAATTGATAAAACCTAACAACAGTGAAGTACGGTATTTTGTTTTCTTTCTTAATCATTCTCAACATTTTTTTCTCAAGTTTGGGACCAGTTTTATGAAATGAATGTTTGTGAATGTAAAAATATGGATGTTAATGAAAAATATTTCTTTTGTCAGTGATGATGATTATACTGTGAGTTGTATAAAACCAATTTTCGATTAACATAATAATCTTCGCATCCCCAATACTGACTGCTCAAGCGAGAAGACCAACGATTTCCAATTAGTTAAAGGTACATTTATTTTATTTTGAAATTTCTACCATTTTATGAGCCTGTAATAACACATTTTCTGCACCTTTCTTTTTATAATTGTTTTTATTAATTCTGATATTAATCTAGTGTTAGGCAGTCAGTGCACACCAGACCAAAATATTACTACTGACAGCTACTAATGTGTAGCTTATGTGAAATATGCAACATGCGTCAACCTACAACCTATCTTCTTTTTTAATTTCTTGTGCAATTATGTTATATTATAATATATTATATGATAGCTGGGCATCAACAAAAAGAAATACATATTCTGTTCAGTTAAAGCAAAGGTATTCAAATACTACCTGCAACAAGTTAATCCAACTAATTGATTATAAAAGTAATCACCAACTAATTTAGAAATGTAATAATCGTTAACTGGTCTCTATAGGTTCCCAGACATGTACAAACTGGACAAAAATCGTTTTATGACTCCAACTGGGCTGCATTGACATAGAACATTTTTTTGCTTTTTTACTAGACAAAACATAACCTTAAGTAAGTCAGTGTTGCTAATAAACACAAATTTATCTTGATTTGTGTAAATGTGACTAAAGAGTGATTCTGCAAATGACATTTGTCAATAGAACTATATGTGATTATTTACAGTAGCTATTTTTATCATTTTCAAATAAGAAAATGCTTATTTCTTTATTTTAACAAAACAATTGTTCTAATAGGCAAATCTTTCTTAAAGCAGTAAAAATCTTAATTCAGTCAATTAACCTATGGTCTAATTTAAATTTAGGTTGTTCTGGATCAAAACTTGAAAAATTCTTGTAGTCACATGACTTTTGCATTATAAACAAGTAATCGATTAATCGAAAGAATAATAGCTCAACTAATCAATTACCAAAAAATCATTAGTTGCAGTCTCCATCCATGACAAAGTGGAAGCCACTGACGAACTCACCTCTGATCACAAAAGTGCCTCCGGCCATGTAATAAAACAGGGCTGGGTGTCACAGTGATGCAAGAAGGTTTATGCCTTAAGTTTTTATGTGCAAGATTAACATGTAAAGGCCTATTGTTTAGCACATGTGTATTATACACACTCAGTACAGTGCAGAAGCCAGACATGACCCAGCACTACAGTGTAATCTTAGTCACATGGTGCCTACAGCAAACAGGCCAGGAATCTGTCTGTGTCACAAATCAAAGGCTCCAGATCTTCAATTTAACAAAACAGATCTTAATTGTTGATATTTTTTCTGAGACAACACAAATATAAGGGTTTTATTGCTCTTATGTGATGTTAGTATGCCAGACACAATGCAAATTACACCAGTCACTTTACATTTGTTAACCACGAAAAAAAAAGCATCAACATGTCTTCATTCAGGTATGTGCTGGAAGTTCAGTAAAGACATACGGAGACGGATTTGGCTTCTTAGCTACAAAGCAGAGCAAATTTACACTGAGGTTATACAAATTTAGGACACGAAAAGGACACATGGAGCACCAAACTCTCGGGACTCCTTGATAAGATGTATCGGTAGTTCTGTATGTTTTATAAATGTAAATTATGCGGTGTAGACAGTTTGGGGGTCAGCAGCATCACGGATCTGTTTCGTGGATGTAACAACGTGCACGAGGAGGCGGAGGAGGACATCATGGGCTAATCCACGCGGAACACTGAGCACACGGACACGGCTTTAACAGGTACATGTGTGTGTGTTGTGCGTGAGAATGGAAAATACCACATTTCTCCCTCACCTGTCTGATGTAAGAGAAGACCAAGACTGTTCCTGTGCCCCTCGGTTTGGTTTGGCGCTCCGTCCGCTACTTGTGCCGAAGCTGAGACAGGAGAAGATCCCAAAACACGCCGGAGACTCAAGAGCCAACGCAGATCAGCTTTAACCGTTCCGTCCTCTGTCCTTTTCCTCCAACATGTGCTAGGGCTCGCACACAGGCTTATCTCACAGCTATGGAGGGATCCAGTCTTTCATAAAGCCACCGGGGTTGTCTATGGATGTGCTTGACGTCCGACATCACGCATGCTCACTTTACATCTGACGTAAGGTCAAACAAGCCCCGCCCCCGAGCAGAGCGTCAACCAATCAGAGACCGTAAGAACACGACACGCTCCTTTTTATTTCCCAGAAAACGCATTCAGGGTTTTGTAAGACTCATCATTTGACATGTGCTTAAACAATCATTTTAGTATTATTTATATAAATTGTTCTGCCGTTGTTACGTATCCTGTTCCCCCGTCACAGTGCCACCTAATGTCTGTTTGCTCACACTGCAAGATTGCCCTACTTTTCAAATTGTTGCGCAATTACAGAGTAGGAATTTTATTTGCTTTGGAATGTAATCTCTTTGCTTTTCAAGATTTTTACGCCAAAAACATTTCCGAGAAAACGGCTTGTTCTTGCATTCATCAAAGCCGCAACTTCTTTATTTCATACTTAAAATATTTCATAAAGCATTAACTTGTTATAAAAAGCAACATTTAGAACCAAACTCAAAGAGGAATCTGTTTTGTATCCCAGAAACAACTCACACATTAAATAATAAATCAAGTGCATTTATTTTGTACAGTGATGATCATAGAAGTCCCAAGTTTTCACACATTGACTTCACACAGCATTTTGTGCTAAGGATATGACACAAGTCCAACTACTACTGTATAGAACAAGATACTGTGGCACTTGCAGCCAGCATGCTCGATTTCTAAAAATCTAATAATAGGTCACTTTTATTCAGCATATACAAACTTTAACAGTCTGTTATTCTTCAAAATAATTTATTTTAATTTGTTTTGCAGGTAAAGAAAATAATACCCCCTCCCCTGTCTGTATTTAAGGAATTTCTGTTCTTTTAAAGAAATAAAACAAATGCATTTTTTTGGGATAATGGCCCAGTGCAGCACAGATGGGGCATGTGTTAATACTTATATATACAGAAGAGTTCTCTACAAAGCCTGCAGGCGTACTGTACATACAGGTTCAGTGCAAGCAAATTTCACATTACAATTGTTGACAAACATGCTTTGTGCCAGTATCTTTAATTTTAGTTCTTCTAAACCCATGCTCAGACTCAGTGTTTAGAGCACAAGGAGGAACAGATGTGTAAGAAAAATTTGGGTGATAGAGTGTCTGTAATCCAAGGACATAGAAGTAAAAGATAACACTTCCCCCTCATAAATGTTGTTTGCTTTTTGAGAACAAAAGATACAGTATGTAACAGAACAGTGGGTCTTTTCTTTAGGAAGCTCTCCTTTTGTAACTAGCAGTCTTAAGAATCCATAGCAGCACTATTTGGGCAGCTAAAGTATTGTGCCAGTAGATTTGGTCAGCCTGTAGTTTGCAGTTTGCAGGTAGGTGGAAGTCGTAGGTTTCCTTATATCACATTTTCAAACAACTGCATGGAGCTCATGATATTTTCATCCTGCAAAGAACAGTAGAATATCAACACAAGAAGCACTGGCATGATAAGAGACAAGAGCAACTAGCTAAAGCTACTTCACTTTAAGCATTTTCTTACTAAAGTAAACTAGAGGTGAACTACACATAAACTGCCCACAACCACTTTTCAAACAGAGCTGGCAAACTGAGCAATTTTGCAGAATATGGCTGAGGGTGAGGGGCAGAGTCTGGAGTCATGAGGAGCAATTGGTGTAGCAGCAAGTGTTTGTGATCAGACACTAAACATTTCATTGGCCACAGCAGTAAGCACAGTTTTTGACTGACAGTAAGCGGCAGTATAATTTGTGTTTTATTCCTCTTCGCTGCAAGTTAGGGGTCTAGTCGTCAGTAAAAGAAATAATTGAATGAGTAATTTTGATTATTAGCCATAGCGCTCATATGTGTGTTCATAAGTGCTAAAATAGTTTCATAAGTTAAAGTACATTTACAACAGTCTATTTGTGTGAGATATGTTTCCTTTTACATTTTATCTCCTCACTGTCTGCTCTGCACTCTCTCTAAGCAATTCATTGTTTGAATAATTGTAATTTCATGTATGTTTTAAATCATTGTGAATATTATTTTCATCATTTACAGAGCTTGAGGAACAGAAGAAGTGATAGAAGTGATCCAAACTCCAACCATGCTGTCCTTATCTTACATCAGGATTAGCACTAACTCTGTCTGTTTTATCACTTCAAATTGACAATTGACAATAAAATAGACTTTTTTATGTATGTAACGATATATAAATATTGCCGCCATTATCAGTTTCCAAAGGTGTAATCAAACTCAACATCTTTTAAATACTCATAGTTTGTTTCACCTTCTGACAAGTTTCAATGAACTCTTCGATTGTCACGACACCATCGCGGTTTCGATCCATTTTCTACATAAAAATACACAAAGTACAGTTAGGATTATTGAAAATATAAAACACAAGAGTACCGACTTCAATTTTATAAAAGGAGAGAGAAACCTGGAAGAACTTGTCCACATGTTCTGAGGGGGCATCGTCCCTCACACAGGGGTAAGTGTAGCGTCCCATCATGTCGTAGATCGATTTCATAATGGCTAACATTTCCTGATGATAAGAGATGTAGAAGGTCAGAAAAATGTCACATCTAATGTACTGGTACAAATGCCAGTATTAGAAATTTAACATCTAACACATTTAGTTTTTGCCGATAGTAGACAGGTCAACTCATTATATCCTTGTCTTCTGAGAAGTAAAATAAAGTGACACTGTGTAACTTTATGGTCATGAAAAGTCAACACAATTCAATAGGAAAAGAAATTTAAAACGTTGGAACATTCTTAATGTGAATATGTTTTATGAGAAAAAATAGCACTTTTCTATAGAAACATACAAGATAAATAATAAGATAAAAATAATGGTGGCCATGCAAGTCTGTTCAAAGTAAAGACACAGCTTGTTTTATTTATTTAGTGCAGTAAACACAGGTACTATACAAAAACATGCTTTTAACCAAGACTGTTTTTCAGTGAAAAAGTTACACGGTGTACATTTACTTTTTTCCACCTAAAAGTATATTCAGTATATAAAACAGACCACTGTATTTTTTATTTTATTTTATTTTTTTATTATTTTTTTTTTCAAGAGCCAAGGTTTGGGTGGTGCTTCTCATTGACACATTACTGTGTGAAAAAACTGCCAAAAATGAAAACATGCGGATTGTTGGAAGAGACAAGTTGGACAGATTTAAATACTTAAATACTAGTTTCTTTGTGTGAAAATCAGACGCTGCGACTTTAAGCCCTCCAAATAAAGACCATTGTAATGACACTTCTTTATCAATAAATGATACATGTTAAGTAAAGTCAATACACAGACAATAATTACCAGAAATAAAATACTTAAGACTGCTCACAAAATTCTGATTAAATTGCTGCATTTACTGTATACTTTTTGGTGGAAAGAAAAACTACTGGTATTTGTATTTCATTTGATCCGTAAATTACAATTGTCAAACCGATTACTGTGGAGGTTTTTGTGAACGACAGGAAGTACCTCTTTGGTGATGTATCCGTCTTTGTTGATGTCGTAGAGGTTGAAGGCCCAGTTGAGTTTTTCTGTGACGGAGCCTCGGAGCAGCACAGACAACCCAATGACAAAGTCTTCAAAACGGATGGATCCATTACGGTTTATATCAAACGCATTGAAGAGGAAGTGGGCGTAGGTTGTTGCATCTACATCACCAGGGGAAAAGAGCAGTTAGCTAAACATTTTCAAAGCAAATTGAAATGTTTTTTCTTCAGTACTAACCTCCTTGCGGAAAGAATTGAGCATAAATGGACTTGAATGTTTCCTCATCAACCAATCCGCTCGGACACTCCTGGAGATGCAGGAAAAAATACTCTGTTGAATAAAGTTATATAGAGCTTTGCCTGTAGTTATGTGGTTAGACAGTTTAAAAAGGTTTATCAGTATAATTAAAACACATAGTTTCTGGTGACGTGTCTCTATGAAGATTAGGGCTGGGCGATCTGGGAAAAAAAGAATCAAGATTTTTTTTCTTATACTGATTGATCTCGATTTTCGATTCGATTTTGTTTAACCTTTTCAAAAACAAATGTAAAATGCCTTTCATGAACATAAATGAAACAAAAACTTTTAATATGTCCTAATAATACATTTTTTTGAAACTACATATCCATATTTTGCCTCAAAGTTTGACTTTTGCTCTAAACTGCACATTTTTACTGACAAAAGATTGGTTTTCGATCTTTCAATTCAAAACTCACCACCAAATAATTGACAATTTGTTTCGATTCGATCTCTATTTTCGATTAATGGCCCAGCCCTAAATGTTATCACTTCTAAAAGTTCCAGGTATGACATTAAACTTATACAAATTGCATATGTGTTCTCTAATTTCTCATAATAAATAAATAAATAGATAGATAAAGCTTAAAAACACTGCATCCGAGTGGACTAAATGCAGAGATAAAGTGACATTGCATTATATGAGCACAAACGTTCATCAGTATTGTGTTTACTTCACTGCTGTTACTATAAAAGAAGAATGTATTAGCTAAAATTAAAAGTATGTTTTTTAAAGATTTTTTTTTTTTCACATTAGTTTGGTTGAACAGAAGCATAAATGAATGTACAAATACAAAAAGGTTCAATTATCAAAATATTTAAGGGAAAAAGTTACTTAAAAGTTCAGCTTCCTATCAGTTTGTATGAAATCTTTATCAGACTCTCTCTATACAAGATGGCCACTGGAACTCGGCATTTGTTGCTATAGGTTACCATAGCTACGCTCTCTCTAGTCATTATAATAACTCATGCAGCCACTAAATATCCTGTACAGTTAATTGGCTGTACAATAACGCAGAACTGAATACATTACCTACACCTAAATTTATCTTTACAGGCTGGTTTAACAATGACCAAAAGGACAATATTTGACCAGATTAAGTAATATCGGTTAGTTTTAATATCAATTCTGTTTTATGTACAAACAATAACTTGCAAAAACGGGCAGATTACTGCAACAAAATACTCTAGCCAAGTAAATGAAACAAATAAGACTAATGCCAAAATAAAGTATGTGACTTCTGTCCTGTTAGTTTCAAAAATATTTTATTGTTCCACAACTCTTAAAATTGACCTCCCTGGTTAAATAAAGGTCAATTAAATGTTTCATAGTAATTGATGGATCGGCTACTGATTCCTGGCTTCAGACCAAACATAGTCAAGCATTTTGTTTCAATACATTCCCATTGTAGAGAACATTCATTAACATTTGTATTTATATTATTGTTTATGATTAAATTAAATGTTTGTGTTATGTTTTAACGGTGTTTACATGCATAAAAGAGGTGTGACTTTACCTAACTTTGTCACATCTCTGCTCTTTTTTTTTTTTTGCATTTTTTTCTATATCATAACACTGTATTTTATTCGATCTATAAGATAAACATACAATAATCTTAATTTGAGAGACGCACATTTTTGAAGCCTCGATACAGAGACTGGAGCTCCTTCCTGGTGAACTTGGTTTGGGACTGCAGTTGGTCCAGCCCCTCCGGTTGGTGACGCACCGTGGACAGCTCCAAGTCACTTCACTGCTGTCTGTGAGGGTCAAGAAAGAATGATAGATAGATAGACAAACAGAGGAGAGGAGCGAGAAAACAGATGTAAAGAGAAGGAATGAACTGCCAAAAGGGAAGCGTGCGATAGACACAGAGTAGTGAATGCAGGTTGACATTCAGAAAAGAAGAATTGGGGGTCGGGTCACACATTTATCAGACAGTCAAGACAACGTGCGAATACAGAGGACCTAGAGGATCAAACTTTAGAAATGATGCAGGTGAACGGGACACTGGAAAACAAGAGGTACTTTCTTTATGCCAAAAAGTTCATCAAGCAAGTCTTTTTAGTAGAGCTTGTCTGTCACGGGAGTAAATCTGTCAGTTCACACACTCCAACAAGAGAAAGCATCGCAAGTCCAGGAGAAAAGAAGACATTCCAAAAGGAGGAGGGAGTTTTCCCAGAACGGGCCAATGTACTCACCATCTTTAAACAGAAAGGACAGAGGAGGGGAGTCGACACCAAGATGGGGTGATAAATGGAAAGCAGGGGTAGAGAGATAGAAAGAGAAAGAAAAACGACACAAAAGAAAACAGGTCAGCTCGGACATTTCGAGGGGCACATAAGATGAAGCGCTCCAAGAAGCCCAGAGGGAAAAAAAAAAACTGTGGCAGGAGAACAGTCAATGTCCGACTGAGCTGTGCAACTTAATACACTGAGAACTATAGAAATCAAGAACTCTGAAAAGGCCTGAATGAAAAGGAGAGATGATAAAATTTAGGCTATAACTCTGATCAAGATTTTGTTTAAATATAGCACTCTTCTACATTTCACACTATAGACGTCTAGCATTCAATGTTGGTTTTCTTTCTATTTGATTAGATTGATTACTTTGTAGTTGCTAGAGACATTATAGACACTTTACTAACTGCAGACCTTTGTGATTGACAGCTATTCAATATATTATTTTGCCTATAGACGTTCCACTTGTTTAAGATTTGGCGAAGCATCCAGAAATCTCCTGTAGTTGATTAGCAAAGTTAAGCCAATGCACTAAATTTATTTCTGCTGATGGAGCCTTAGTCAAGAACTAACTAAAGAATAACAGTAATAATGTAAAATGACATACAGTAATAGGAAATGAGCTCAGATATTATAAAATTGCTTTATCCCCATGTAGTTATGCAACTTAATTGTCGAATTGAAGTCTTAGGATTTTCACAAAATATGCAGAGACTTTCTTTTGGTTGGCGTTTGTAGAAATGTCGTTTTAGTCTGATCAGTATTTGAGTCTCACCGGTCTCAGTGATGTCGATGAGGCCCAGCAGGTGCATCAGTTTAAGGAACATGATCACTAGACACACAATGCCCACCGTCTGTAGCCCCTCGGTCTCCCATCGCACACTCATCCTCCACTGCTCCTCCTCCGGGCTCTCCTCTGAACTCCTGAGATCCAGCCCTACACTCTGTCCATTACTGCTAATCCGAAATGCTTTGATCACTCCTTCACTGTCAGCTGTGATGCTTCTGGTCCTCGTTCTCTGTCAAACTATGTCATCTTTTTCTGTTACAGTCTTCACTCTCTCAGCCCCCACCACTTGTCATAGTAATTAATTGTCTTTTTCCCACAAGAGCTTGTCAAACTTTTGTCAGATAAAAAAAGAATTGTAAGCTTAAGGAACATATTGAAGAGCTTGTGTTATTATTTATGTGAAACTATGTTTTCTCATCATATTTTGTCAGATTTGTACTTGTTTGAAACTCTTATCTTGCATTTTCAGGCTGTGCTCAGCTAAAAACACCGTGTTCTACCATATGCTCTTATGTCATCAAGTATTAATATATCTAAATTAAAGAGGCAATCTCAACCGTACAGAAGGTAAAACAAAAGATTGTACTGTTCAACACTGCACTAATACAACTAAAAAAACACACTGTTAACTTTAAAGCTGCACAATATGACATCACAAGGTGAAACAGTGTCTTAGAGAAGCACACAGAATTTGGTTTGCTTTGTAAAATATAGGGGGCATAGGGTTTGTCTTTATGGAGTTGGAGTTATTTGCCTCGAATGTTTTATGAGACCAAATAAACTAATCTCGCTGGAATCAAACGGGACACTGTCAGGTCCAGTTACAAGTTAGATCTGTGAGGAGTCAACTCCTTCACAGTATGAATGCAGATGATAAATGAAAAAAAGATCAGTTTATTTTTGATACAGGAGAACATTCCACGCGAAATAATAACATCCATGACAACATACCATGTGGTAAAAAAGTACATAATGCACCTTTAAGTGACAGGGTGTGGACAAGACAGAAACAGGCTGAATACTTTTTCTACCACGATGTACATTGGGTCTTATTACAACACAGTCACTTTATAATCATGATTTATTTCCAGTTGACTTGCTTGAAAACAGAAAGACTGGTTTGTTTTGTGAATTCAAGACTTTTTGCGGTTCGCCCATGCCCTGAATTGCCTTCTCCCTGCCACAGTGCTGATCTACTTTCTAATTGTTTCTGTGTCCCCAGAGAAGCATCTAACCACAGATTTACCAGCATTATCTCATTAAGTGAAGAGTGTCACACATTTCACTTTTATAATGAGGAACAATGGCTGTGAGCTCCCTCAGGCGATGTGACACTTCTGAACCGACACTTGTGTCTCCCTCTGGTGGACAATTCCAAAACTGAAGATATAGGGTGGATTTTGTAATAAGTACATTTTAAAAAGTGGTTGAATGTTAAAATATATATTTTCAATCTGAACATATAAGTTTGTCTCAACAAATTAATGGCAAATTCTGATGATAAAAGTTAAGCGAGAAAATGTTGTACATTGTGGAGATTCAGTAGTGAAAAGCTTTATGTACTGTGGTACATACACTAAAAAACCTTTCACTGTGTATTTACATCACAGATTAACAAATACTTTGTGAAATCCTATTAGCAAATGACAACGTACACTATGAAGAGCTGCTGGTTCACTGAGACAGAGTGAAGTCATGTTTTAGGAAGCGGACACCTGCGGAGGGCTTTTGGGGGCTTCTGATGGAAAGCTGGTGTCCTTCAGGGACCTGAATGAGTACTCCATATTTAGGCGCCCTCAGAGAAAGCCAGTTCGATACAGCATGTATAATTGATGTGAAGTAATGCAAAACCCAGTTTAAGCACGGCCTCATGACTGTGGGCAGAGAAAGGGGGCACTGGAGTGATGATGACTGTGGACTTTGAGAGGTTTGATAAATTATGGAAGAATATTGCTGTTATGAAATTATTATTTCTGTTGCGATGTTGGATCAGAAGCACTAATGTGCCAACTGGCACTAATTGTCTTGGCACACTGACTGCATGGGCACTCTCCCTGGCCTCAGCCCAAAACTACAATCAAAGCCTTCTGCATCAATCACTGAGCAACTGATCTTCTTTACAGCCTCTAATGTACACAGTCCATAAGACATCAAGTTTTAATGCTGCAGTAAGCACAACAGAACTTATATTAGCTTCAACCAAAAAAAGGGTAACGTACTGCATGTGCTGATATTTGGTTACTCACACAAAGGTGAGAAAAGTTATGTTGCATACAGCAACTTGTGTATAGCTGTTTTACATAATAAAATGTTCATATTAGCTAACACGGCATTGAAGAGGATGACCTTACCTTCAAATGATGACATGGGCTCCAGGATACCAAATTGTTTGAGTACAGCCATAAAGAGGATGATGACTACACCAATGGCACACAGCTCCATGCCATGGATGCCCATGATTTGAGGGGAATGGGCTGTCCCCTTGACCAAAGGGAACAACAACCAAGTGTCAAAGACCGAGAGAATGTCCAACGGTGAAGTATTGTTTGTGTTTGGCTAAGGCACCGGACAGCATGAGGAACACCACTTCAAGCTCCAGTATTATGAAAAATAAAATATGCAAAGGACGGCATATATGGGACATCTGCCTCGTCAAACTAATGGGCTCAATGTTACCAGTTGTTTTTTACAATGCATTAAAGCAGAGCCACTGTGCAAAAATCACGACCTCAGTTGAGCTCTCACTTCACACTTAATTTTGCACTGTCTCTTAATCCAAACAGTGCATCAGCTCATAGCTGAAAGTATGGAAGTACTCTCTCCTTTACGAAGCACGTTCTTTCAACAGAGACAGAAGTTCTGGTGTGAGCACTATCCAGCACGACAGACATGATTTGTTTATCTTCTGGAAAAACAACATGAGCATCCGCTAATAAATAACTCATTATCCAAGGGAGCAATTTCTGAAATCACATCTTCTGTACACAAGTCCTTATAAAAACACAAGTTTCCAACCTAAACAGTTTTGAGTCGTACTATTAACAAAAGTGACCAACACAAAAAAAGAAAAAAAAAACAACAACAACAAGATGATCAGCTTCTCTCTCTGAGGTATGTCCTTACTGTAAACAATCTGTCCAAACAAGGAAATGAAGTTAAAAGCATCAATAGTGGCTCACGGAGAAGGAGAAAAAGGATTCTCTCTTTCGCAGAGAAGTCCAGTTCATTGTTTGTTCATTTAACTGTTGCTGCTCCGAACTTTTCGTCCGCTCCAACACACAGTCCATCCCTGGTTTTAATCCGTTTCTTTGTTTAGGTCTTTACCATGAGATGCTGAGCTTTTGCCTGTGATCTCAGCTCCTCGTTCCTCCTCTCCATCTCCTGTGTCATCCCATAACTTGGGCAGACCGCAGACGCTCTTCCCCCCTGGGTGCTGTGGGCTCACGCTTTCACTTTTCTCTATCAAGTGTCCCCCGTTTCGCACCACATCTATCCGGTGGAGGGTGCACAAGTCAGATTACCCAAATAAATGGAGTGTGGTGAGATAGAAGCAATGGTCAGGGATCAAATAACTCAAAGTTGCAGTCAACAATTTGTAGTGGACAAAATGCCTTGTTCCAGTTCAAGGCTTTTGTGAACCTGCTAAAGTGGAAGCAGAGAATAAATACCTATGTGCTTGTGCATGTGTGCTAGGTCAGAAGAGGACGAATGATGACTCTGCAAGCACTAATGCACCACGACAAAATGGAGAGAGAGGTATGTGAGTGTTAATGCATTGACAGGGCTGGAGATGGCAGACACAGTTTAGAGGCCAGAATGAGAACGATCAATAACATGGTGACGCACTGCTGCTGAGGCGAGTTCCCTTTCTTACTCTGATTCTAATAATACATTAATACAGATAACAGGATATATCCAGAAATAACCACAGTTTCCATAAATACATGTAAACTAATAGGTCATTTTTGCAGACCAATAGGTTGCACCCTTTCTTCTTGAAATTTATTTTTCTTTCATATTTTGGTGGTTAAGATTACAAGAAAAGCGATTATTAAATGTGAAGGCATCTATAACAAGTAACCTATACAACAATAACATGTTCTGCTTGAACAGAACATACTGTAATCTTTGACACACAAAACATTAGTACACTTAGGTAACACTTTCTAGTCAACAGTGCAGACTCTAACTTGCTTAGGGCAGTATGTTTGTGGATAATGTGAGAGAGAGTGCTTTGGCCCAGGCCATTAACTGCTTTTTAAGGGAAGGCTGGGCCCAGGTTGCTGACACAACTGTCAGTAAATAGAGACTTCAGATAGATTCCTCTGCCAAATACATTACTACAGCTATTGACATTAGTGGTGAAGGAGTAAAACATCAAACAAGTTTAAGCTATTATGAATGCTCATGGAAAGCAAATAAAAAGTTATTCTGTTAACTGAACAAAAAGTGAAGGGTCCATGGATCTGAAACAACATACCTGCCGAACTGAAAGCTCTCACAGATCTGCAACTCTTTAACAGTAAGATCAAACAATGGCTCAAAGCCAGTCAAAGATGTGAACATTAAAAAAATTGTGTTTGTTACTGTAAATATTTTTGTCATACATTTTCTAATGTATTGTATTGCATGTCTTTGTTCTTTGTAGTAGGGGACCAGATCTGCAAATTAGCTCTGAGCTATATGGCCATGAATGTGTCCCTGTCCCTCTTAAATAAACTAATAAAACTAATAATAATAAAAAAGAGTGAGCACGTTTCTTCCTCATTCGAACAGCTTCTACTAAAGCCTGTCATAACTCAAGAAGCTACATGGATAAAATCACCCTTGTTTCTGAATGACTGATTACAAAGTCATTACCTACAATGCATATTCACTGTAAACAACAACAAAAAAGCATCTTCTTGCTCTTTGTGCAGATATCTACAAAAAGAAACATAAAAAAACCTAAAAACTAAAAAATGTAGGATATAAAATTGCCATAAGCAGCAGTTTGGATGTCTCCAAGCAAAAGTCAGCCAACATATTTTACCTGTTGAACCAGCTTTACAGTACACATTGTTATACTAATAGCTCATACTAATAGATGTACAGGATGGGAAAAAAACCAAATCTGTGGTGAGATGACTGACAGAATGAGGACAAAGTTAGTGCAATGACAAAACACGCAAAAACTCACACTGCACACGAACAGGACAAAGTTTATGATTTTGTGCTACCTGATCTGTGGTACCTAGCTGCACTGTGAGACAGGCAGCTAGGGCGAGAGAAGCGCCTCCGGGCCTCCACAGACAGAGCGGCCATCACAGCACCCATAATGTGGCACCAACAGCTAACAAACTCCGATTTGAGAAAGACTGCTTTTCCGGTGAGACTGAGGTGAACACTGGCAAAGCAACATGTAAAGCAAAAAGTCCCATTTGGAAGTCTGTTTGAGTTTGATACGTCTCATGAAAAAAAGGACAGGATCAAACCTCAGCATGGAGCAGGTGACCTTTCTCATCAGCCCGTCACACCTCCACAGTTCCTCAGTCTGCTCTGCTCTCTTTCATCTGTCTGCTATGGCCGCGTGTACCTGCACTGATCGTCATGACATACGGTCCCAAAGCATTGCCAGATATTTGAAATGTTACAAAAATACTATAAAGTTTGGCATTCCTGAAAACTCATATGGAGCTGTGGAGTGTGAGTTAGATTAAGAGTTGATTGGGGGCCACATTTTAAAGTACAGGTCCTTCTGTTTTACATTCAAATAAAGCGAATATAATACATTTAGTGTATGACCAACTTGCATCATTATTTACTTTACATTTACAGTATATTAAGCTGCATTATTACAAATTTTGGAGAAATTGTATGCAATTTGCTGCATTCCAGTGCATTTTAGGTTAATTATCTATTCAGGCATATGTGGCTCCTCCTGCCTCCTCAAATTGTTGCCTGCTTTTACAGAAGGCCACTATAATATACTAATCAAACATTATCCCAGGGGTCACATGAAATCATCTTGGGGATACATTTGGTCCCCGGGGCACCAGTTTGATACCCCTGCTTTAAATCAATGTTTTATGTCATCTATGGAAACGCATAAGTAAAATGAAATATATTTTGAAGAGGACATATTTTGCTAAATCAACTTTCATGAGCTGTTACTCCTGTAATTGTACTCAGTAAAGTCTTGTTTTCACCTACGTGCTATATATGATGTATACATGTGATATGAGGATTAAAAATAATAATAAGTGAGACATGTATCAGGTTGTAAAATGCCACATAGCCACTTTTCAGAAATAAAAACAAATGACAAATTGCTGCTTGTTAAAGTAAAATGTTACTGTGATGAGGCGAAGCTTGTAAGTTTTGAACAGGGAGTCACTATATGTCTTTCTATTGCCAAGATGTTTTTGTTAAATATTAATGTGATTTACAACAAACAACATGCAAAATGATATATGTATGCTACTTTAATACTTAATGGGAAATCAGCTCAAGTATTATAAGTACCTGGAAACAAACATTTGGAGACAAGCTGCTGAAAAAGCTTTTTTAGCATAAGAAGTAAAAAACTGTATAAGTCATGTCAGAAAAACTCTCTAATTAGTACAATGTCTACATAAAAAATCCCACTACTGTCTACAAAGTTTCAGCTGCAACTCTCCCTTTCATGTAGATCAGGAGCGAGCCCCAATTTAAGGGATCAAAGATTTATGATAATACGAAATGAAGCAGAGTAGATTTTTGTTTGAGCCAGAAATAAATGGTTCACATTTCAACCATTCTGGGTGAAGAGTCGTAATAAGCTTTTCCCCAAAGAAAATGTATTGTTTTTCCAAAAAAGGTTCTCCATGCCCTCAGGCCAAAAGGTGTGGAAAGGTAAGACCACACGCAGAGGGAATGCGTGTTTTTCAAGATGCAGCTGTAATTAGAAGGGAAAAAAAAGCAAGCTAATTAAAATGTTTTGCTTGTCAATATTATTAAAACACAGATTACTGCATTATTGCAATTTTCTAATTTTGACTTTAGTGTGATGATCATTGTTGTAAATATTTGTTATAGTTTACAGCGGCAAAGTTGCACTTCATGAAAAAATTGACAAAATAAAGTTTCTGCAGGAAGTAATTTCAGTTCCCAGACAACTTACACGCAACTGAGGCAGTTTCCTGGGGTTTAAACAATAATTTAACAAAACCACATAATTTAGCTTGTCAAATTGTAGCTATTAGGCCTGTTATGTAGATTTTGGCCCACATTTACATTGTGGTTGCTAGGTAACAGTGTGACATTGCCTCTACATATGCCATATTTACTGGACAAACAACGAAACGAAACAGCCAATTTTGGGCGAAAACAAGCAAATGTTTTGTGAAAACGTTGATATTTTCCAGAAAAATGTATCTAACCTGTCATACACACTTTCAAGGATGTAGATAGATCATATGTTTAAGGCAAAATAACCTGTAGGCCTACTGTAAAAACAGGCCAACAACAAGTTCTTGAATTGATTGTGCAATCCACATTTTAACCACTAGAGGGCACCACCAAACAGCGCAAGTGAAGCTGCCACTGAAACAAGAGACAATGGATCAAATGATGCATCTTCCTCAAATGTAATATGATTTGAGCTCATGTACCTATAGCCCATAGGTTCAAACCATAGACTGATTATACAGTCTATGTTTCAAACAGGGCATAACTTCGGGAGCTGTAAAACATCAGTAGAAAACACAAAAACATTAATAGGGACTAATAAATGAAATGCACCGAACAAACCATCACAATAACAACAAAGGGATACGACAAGTTGTAGAAGTCTGGTTCGTCAAAATAAAATAAATATTTGCCACCGAAATATTAGTTTTAGATATTGCTTCACTAGCTGCCTTTAGTTGAACTGGCCTAATAGAGGAAATATAGATGACTTCACAGCATCCTGAATGCTAGCAGCAAGTGGCAAAAATCAATGAACGTTAATGGTAAGAAAAGAGTCAAGACTATTTCCCCTGCCGAAGCTTAAAGAGCAATTAAAATATGAAAAGTCAATAAGAATCTGAAGTTTGCATCTGACAAGATCGGAGTTTGCATCTGACAAGTCAAAAGAAAATAACTGTGGATAGTTTAAAAAAACTGAATTCAGCACATCATGATTTATTTTATTATTTGATTCTCTTTTTCATGGGAGTTCTGGCCAGAAGGCTCCAACAACACAATCCAAGACACAATGATGATACTCATTTCTCACCAACACTGACTTTACGATCACACACTGTTGAACTCACGACTTTTCTTTCTTTTAAAAGAGGTCCAGTGACACAAATCAAGTAAAAAAAAAAAGCAATGTAATGTAATGTGATGTGCTACAATATTAATATACAGTATTAGCTTTGTACATCCTAGTTGTCATATTTAAATACAGAAGGAGCAATAATTTAATGTGCGACCACTCTTTTTTATGTTACCACAGGCAACTTGTCATTTTTGCAAGTAACAAAAACTTCAGTGATTCAGCGACTGCTAGTCTGATATATTGATTGTTTTCATTGGTCGAAAGGACGCAGGAAGAGGACCTGAGGATAGCTTTACAACTAATCATTGATGAAACAAATGTCAAACTCAGGACATACAAACTGAAAAAGTGTGAAATTTAAGTATTTTTTAAGATTGTGGTTATTCCAGAAGCTAAACAAAGTCATAAACAATTTAAGAATCTTGTATTGTCACCACAAAGACTTTTTTTTTTTTTTTGCCAATTGGTGAATATGTACCTTGTATCAGTGTTCCAGTGATGAAGCCAATGACGCACCGCAGCATTTTTGCACATTGTGTCTTGCAGACATTCATCCTTCAGATATGACCCACCAGAGAAAAGAAATTACCACGGAGTAACAAAAAGTAGCATCCACAAAAGTTGGTTAAAACTACATTGAAACAGGTCAAACTTGCGTGATGTCCTGAGCGCTGCCTTGGACTGTCATTTTGGTGTCCCAGTTTGTTGCAGGTGATGTGCCTCTCTTCTCTCTATCCGTTTCTCCTCTCTACCCTTGTGGCCTAAAGGTGGATGAGCTATCTTGAAGCTTCAACAGTTTCATATGACCGGTGCGGACAATTGCGATGTATATCTACATTCTAGCTGCAATCTGCTTCACTTTCTGTGTCTCTCTCAAAATACACCTTCTCGTGCTGCCAGAAATGTAGCCTGTGTGCAATATACATTCAGCTTCCACTGTAAATCTAATACGACCCAGATTGCATTACCTTTATGTTTCTCATTTTGCCAACAAGCTCATTTATCTTTCATCTTGTTTAAGTCACTATCCGTTAAAAAAAAGTTGAACTCTGAGTTGGAACTGTTCAGTAGTTCTCCATGTTCATCAGTCTATCAAGCTGTTGATACAGCCTTTGGTTTGACCTCTGAGTTAACCACAGCGTCCACTCTGCCACAGCTGCCCCTCTCTCTGATCTCCATCTCTGTTGCTATTCTGAGCTGCTGGTCGTCACCAAGGGCATGTCAGCCAATATGTTCAATCTGTGCTGCGTCCACACAGGTCACGTATGATCTTGTGTCAGGGACTGAAGTTTCTATACTCATTTACATGCTTGGAATTTTCAAAACCTTACCTGAATATTTAAAAAATACTGTTGTTTGTCACTGTCATTTAAGCACACTGATGGCTCAAGCTAAAGGAAGAACAAGAGACAGTGTGCGAAGCCGCAGGGTGTTAAGTAAATGTTCTCTGACTCAAGTTTCAATGAGCAGGTCTCATTGCACAGCACATCATGACGTTCAGGTCAATGCCAGAGTTACATATATATATATATAGTCTAGATATAGATATAGATATAGAGATATATATATATATATATAGATATACAGTATATATATATGTATACATCAAAATCTTAAGACCTGTTGAAAAATGTGCAAAATTCGCATTTTGCACATTTGGATCTTCATGAGGTTTTAAGTAGAGCTACATTAAGCAAAAGCAAGAAGGGGATATGTGACAAAAACATTTAGAACTTAATAAATAAAAAATAATAAACTGAAATAGGCTGTTTATAACCTGATCAAAAGTTTAAGACCACATGCTATAAAAGCCAAAATCTGCTCAAAATTCTCCTTTTCTGTCAGGCTTTCAGACAGTTATGTCCTCCTGATGGTTAAAGCAAAGAAGTTTTCAGTTCTTGAACGTGGCCAGATCACCGAGCTGCATAAGCAAAGCCTCTCACAGCGACCCACTGCTGCTGAGGCTGGACGCAGTCAGACAGTCATTCTAAATGTTCAAAAATTGTGTTGAAAGATCCTGAGCATTATGGAACAACCAATTTAAGTGGTAGACCCCAAAAAATGACACCTGCGCTGAGCCGGAGGATCCTAATGGGTGTTTGTCTAGACACAGGGCATACCTCGACCCAAATTATGGCCTTCACTGGTGCCGACTGCAGCACAATAACCATCAGACGGGATTTGTAGGAAAAGGGTTTCAAAAACATAAAACAGTTTAAAGACCTCATCTCCTTCAACGCCACAAAACTGCTCCTTTAGACTTTGCCAGGAGCAGCAAACATGACAAAAAAAACAAAAAGTTTTATTCTATGATGAGAAAAAAATGAACCTATACAGTCCAGATGACTTCCAACGTTACTGACATGACAAGGAGATCCACCTGAGATGTTTTCTACCCGGCACAGTGGAGGGAGCTCCATCTTGGTGTGGGCTGCTTTTTTATTCAGTGGAACGCTGGAGCTTCAGGTGGTGCAGGGTGGTCAAACGCCGGCTGGTTACGTGCAGATGTTACATGAGCATCCCTCATGACTGAGGGCTCTGGTCTGTGTGGTAACAACTGGGTTTGTCAATAGGACCACGCTGCAGAAGTCTTTTGTCACTTGACAAAGGACTTCTTCTGGGAGAATAACATCACATTTTTGGACCATCATGCATGTTCCCCTGATTTAAATCCTATAGAGAACATTTGGGGAAGGATGGCAAGGGAAGTTTATAAAAATGGTCATCAGTTCGCTTTTTATAAACACTCAAATCCAGCTACCCAAAGGAATGTTTGAAGTGATTGACAAGAACGGTGGAGCTACTCATTACTGAGTCCTACTGAGAACATTTTTGTTCTGGTTTGGAGAGTTTTTTATTGTTTTTTGAGTGATGGTCTTAAACTTTTGATCAGCTGAAAAACAGCCTATTTCAGTTTATTATTTTTTATTATAATAAGTTCTAAATGTTTTTGTCCCCTTCTTGCTTTTGCATAATGTAGCTCTACTTAAAACCTCATGAAGATCCAAATGTGCAAAATGCGAATTTTGCACATTTTTCAACTGGTCTTAAGATTTTGTATATATATATATATATATATATATATATATTATATATATATATATATATATATAGCCGTGGTGGTGGATGTGGCAATACCAAGCGATGGTAATATCAGGAGAAAGGAGCATGAGAAACATGAGAAACTAGAGAAATACCGTGACCCCCAAACTGGATGAGTGGCTACAACATATCCCTGGATCTACATCCGACATCTCAGTCCAGAAAAGTGCAGTCCTAGGAACAGCAAGGATACTGCGCAGAACCCTCAAGCTCCCTGGCCTCTGGTAGAGGACCCGAGCTTGGAAAGCGGATGAGACCACCCGCGTAGGGTGAGAGGGATCTTTTTTTTTTTCATTTCTATATATATATATATATATATATATAAATAACTGAATAAGTGTACAGCTACAACCTGACCACAAGATGGAGCTATGAGACTAGCGTTTTAATGGGTAAAGTCACTGTAGGTCATAAGGTTGCACACAGTTCAATCTACTATTATGTTCTCAATTTCATGAATACAAAATACCATGCACTGAAACGTTGCATTTTTACTAAAGCACAAGGTTCAGACAGAGACAACACTGACAACTGCTCACATTTTATAATTTGAATAGAGTAAAAATACTGGGTTTGACTGGTCCTGCATTGAAACTAGAGCCACTGAAGACTGAAGGTTATACAGATTAATGGGCTGATTGGCCCTGAGTGGCTCTGTGGGGTTTGTCCTGGGGTCATAAGTTCGATACAGTGGTTGTGTCCACAGGGAGCTCAGAGTCTGGATCAATGCAAATGCTGTTAGCCTCACATGGTAAACCCTCACACACCCACCTTTGTCCTGCGGCTGTGTGCTGGCGATGATCCACTTCACCAAACAGCATTTCATCAGAGCTTTACGAGAAAATCGTGGCTTCTGCC
Organism: Mugilogobius chulae; assembly: GCA_038363315.1. NCBI lineage: Eukaryota > Metazoa > Chordata > Actinopteri > Gobiiformes > Gobiidae > Mugilogobius > Mugilogobius chulae. The sequence continues at coordinate 42,096,148 of CM076397.1, forward strand.
ATTTCCCAGAATCCTTCACCCTGCCCGGAGCAGGTTCAACACCGTTTGCATCTCCCAGCAGGCTGCCATCCACCACCTTGCCGTCCACCTGGACACACAAAACGAGATAAAATGATGCATGCTGTTGTTTTAGTTGCTAACAAAAGATTATACGAGTCAAGAAAAGTTCACTAGGGCTTGAAAAAATGTTCTTCCTGTTTTTTCATAAACAAGTTGAATCTCATTACACCAGATTTATTTTTTCATCCCGGTATGGAAACGGCGTATATTTATTTTCTCATACTGAACATTTAATCTTTGAGATTACATTGTTCCAATGCTTTATCACAAAATTCACTGAACTCATTCACAATTTCAATCAGAGCTGATCACTGTGTCAACGTGTGACTTGGCATTCTCGCTTTCTAGATTGCTGATTGCGTTTACACGTAACACAGTGTGTTTTGAAGAGAAAATGTTTGAATTCTGGGTTCTCCCTATTGGCCACAGCAGAAGTAAACACATGCATATACATGTTTAGTGCAATGGGAGGGCAGATGAAAGAGGAGCACAGAACAAGCAGCAGCTCTATCTAATCTGCAGGAGAGAAGCTGAGGACGGCCGATGAGGGGAGTGCCAAATTAAAGGCGGGATTTAAGCAGATATTTGATCCCTCGGGAGTTGGACAAGGCAAATCCTCCAGTTTAAGGTGATGAGAGGAGGAGGGAAGGGAAATGCCTATGCACTCCAAAGAAATAGAAGTCAATTAGCATAATGAAAAACTGGGCCTATATGGGAAGCCGAAGCAGAGGACAGTGGATGCACGCAGATTGTGCTATTGACATCAGATTAGCAGTTTTAGCCATGATGAGCCCAGGACATCTCAATGTTTGAATTTTAACTTGTAAATGAAGAAGAAATGCTGCTAGGCAACACATTTGAAGAGGGCAATTTGTGCTTATTTGCACTTAAAAGAGCAATATGCAACGTTATATTGCACTATCTTGTTTTAAACCACTGTAACATACTAGACAAGACATTAATATCTTCATGGGACACATTTATTTCAAAATGTTTGTAGATGCAACATTCAAAGCTTAAAAATACAGACCAACAGTGTAAATATCAGCTACATTTGTTGTTGCATCATGGTCCAGTGAGTATCACCAGCATAAGCACACGTAGCCTGCAACGAGTGTATCTATCATTTGTTCCTCCTTCTTTACGCTTCAGTTAGCTTCACCATGTGATGCACTTACTGTATTTCTTGAAATGCACAGCAGCCTGTCACCACAATACTGTCTGTGTGCATTAGATAAGAACAAATAGAGCAGAGAAGATGCCGTACACATTTGCAATCAATTATTAAATATTAGCAGGCATGAATGTTACCAGCATTCATGAATGTTGGTTTACATGAAGTAAAATGACTTTGGTCTTAATAGATGCAGTTGTACAGTTACAGTGAAATGAGATAAAGATGTTGAGACCACATTGCACACAGACAGGCACCACTAGATGTTTCTTTGACAAGGAATTCATAGAAAAAAATAAATAAATCAAAGAATTACCTGTAAATTCATAACCAGGGCATTACAAAGGAAATATGACATTAAGGGTGTGCTCTATAGTACACTAACTTTTGTTCTTGTTATAATGTTGTTTATTCATCCAAATCATAGAAAGAGTTGTCTTTTTAAACTCTATGCAACTTGAGAAGAAGAGAGTTTGTCGGCTGACATTGAACCAACAGGTAATGTTTGAGCCTCCTTCAAACTGCTTCACTTCTCAGCACATCAGAAAACACTGGAGACTAAAAATATTCACAAATCATAAGGAAAACTTAAAAAGATGAATAGGGCTGTAGTTGACCAAAGAAATTCTTGGTTGACTAAAAACATGTTCCATCGGCCGATTAATCGACTAAAAAGGGGGCGTGGCAAAGGTTCTGAAGCTAAAAGTAGAGTTGACCAAAATATTGCAAATCAAAGCTAAGACTGGTGTTGAAATTAGATTCTCATTTGAACAAATACAGAAAACATTAACAGGACAATATATGGAACAAAATTTATTTGAAACTAAAATGTTTGATCATAAACTTGGATTTTGTGTTGAAAATGTCAGTCCATTGTATAAAAATTTGACTTTCTTGAAAGGGCATTCTAATTTTCATTGTGATATCGAGAATCAAGTTTGTTCCTTTGTATCAAAATCGGTTTGGAAATTTTAGTTTTGTGACAACTCTGCAAGAAACCATGCTCAAAAAGACTAATACTATTATTTAGTTCATGCAAAGACTATAGTTTATGCAAAAAATGAAAAGGAAACAGTGTGTTTATATAAAAAAGGCAACTCAGACCAATGATTCTGTTACTGTTGAATACAAATTCTTTATAATCTAAATAAAAGAGTTAGTCGACTAATAAAATGCTGGTCGACCAAGACTCCATCGACCGATTAATCGACTAAGCGACTTAAGAACTTCAGCTCCCTAAATCTTTGACCAAAAATAAACTAAAATAATAGTTTTTGTAATTGAGATGTCTTTGTTGTACTAAGTATTATAAAAATAGCTGTATTACTTTGACCAGGCTTGGATGGCCACAAATGGACAGAAAATATTACTTTCCCACTTCAGAATACTCATAGAGTTACTGAATTTAGCTGCAGTTACTTCTTCATTTGGTTGAATCTGGAACACAGTTTTGTTTGTTTTTTTTAATCTGAAGAAGACATTTTGGTCAACTTTGCGGAAATAGTGGAAAACTTGAAGAGCCTCAACAGCATGTGCAATATTTCCTTCTCTAACAACAGCATTAAAAGTCGTTTGAATATATGTCATGTTTGATGTTTGATGTTTCTTGGAAGTAACAGAATACATTATAAAATACCCTTTAATGCATTTTTAGTTTTCTGTCACTACATTTCCAAAGTATTCTCTCCTGATCACAATTATCACTATTATAATGTTTTTACTTTCTATTTCCAACTAAACTGTGCAGTTCACACACCTATATTGACATAAAGGAACATATTAGCTCACTTACCTAGCATTAAGAGTGTTCGAATTTACGATGAGTTTTAAATACTTTTCACTGCTTTTAGAAGCTGTTGGTATGCTAACAGTTAGCCACAATGCTAACAACAAGCAGCAATGACGTCGATGATATTGTAGATTTTAGGCAACAAAAAGATTATATTATTTGACGTAGACTAATTAGATACTTTAACAAGATATCTGTGCAGTTACTTTATTTGAAAAAAAAAAAATCAAGTTATTTTTAGTTCACGTTTAATGTTGTCATCATTATTTGGTTACACACTTTTGACTAAAAAATACCTAATTCAAAAATCTTTTAGTTTGTTTTTGAATCAACTTGAATGCCATAAATCAATATTCAACATTGACAGCTAAATCCTTCCAGAGGTCCAGGATCTAATTATAAACCCCCATTGGAATTTGGAAAAAAATAAAATAATAAAAGTTTGAAAACCTCAGGGCTTTTCAGCTATTTGGTTAGTCAAGAGATAAGACCTACATTTTTATTTTAAATCTGTCTCTGAAGCTTTAGAAAGTACAATTATTTAGATGTTTTAATGAATTTTAAGTCAAAGAGTTGGCTGGGGAAACAGGCAAGAGCTAGCTGCTTGGATCAGGTATGAACCGGTCTGACAGACATCTGACCTGAAGCTTTAAACAGTGTTTTTCTCTGCTTTTTTCACTAACCTGAATTTAATTTGTATGAGTCGTAATTAAAGACAAATGTTGATTTACCTGCATAACTTTTGTTTTCGCACAGTAATAAACTCTTAGCTAACATCGCTGGCTAGGGTTGCTGCTATAGCTTGTGTCAATCACCCCTTTGCTCTTACTGCTTTCTGGTTGCGTGCTCATCTTTTGTGTTGATTAACAAATAACAGGAGCGAGACGTAGGCTACTGGTTTGCTAATGCCGCGTTCATGTGGTCCTCGGGAACTCTGAAAAATGTTGTTCCGAGTTGAAAAATGCACATTAACGCTCAAGCATCTCGGAACAACTGCTCGGTAACTCGGGACAAACTGAGCTGCCCGAGTGTCACTGACACATGGAGACTGATGAAAACCAGTTAGAAAATAAATACTAACAACCTTTAACATTAGTTTTTGGACAGGCTAGCATCAGATCTCACTCGAGGTCTATTATTTCTGTTAAAAGTACTGTGTCATTTATTAGGCTCGGGATCGTGACATCATACAGCTGTAGAATGTTCAGTTGGTCCAATGTTAAACCAATGGAGATTTTAAAATGCCAAATTTTGAAAATAGCGTTAATTAAATCCTATTCTGGCATACAGAGCGATAGATAAATTTACCAGTACTGACCCAGCAGTTTATTGGGCTGTTCCACCGGTGTTTTGTTTACTTTTTTTAATAGTTTTTTTCTAATGTATTCCTATGGAAGTTCTGCTAAACTGCAACAAACATGGCGGATTTGCCATTATTTCCATAGTAACCGCAGATGTTTCCCGAACCTAATTTATTATGGTTAACAACAACATCCCAATTTTCCGAAGTAAAAAGCACATGAATGCAAACTAGGTCGGAACCCCTACCTCTCCTCTCGGAAACACGAGCACCCGAGGACCACATGAATGCAGCATAACTTAAGTTACAATGCAAACAACAACAATAACTTAGTGGGGATAATAATAACTTAATAACAAAATAACTTAAAAACTATTTTCCCCTAGCACTGATATCTTGTTAAAGTATCTATTCAGGTGGAAATTAGTCCGCAAAGTCCAGTCTATTTCTAATAAAATTCCGTTTTTGTCCAATTTTTTCTGTTGTTGTTTGTAGCATTGTGGCTAACTGTTAGCTTGGAGACTCACCTCGCTGCTAACAGCTGTAGAAAATCATTAAAACACATCATGATGAACAATTCTGAAGCTCAGAATGCATTGGCTAAGTGAGCAAATCATGTAGACTAAGTAGGACGTTTAAAATGAATTAAATCTGTTTGTTTACATTTTTAAAGATGCACAAATTAGATACAGTCCCTTTAAAGATAATTAGGCTTGACATATTGTCTTCTACACGGCTACTGTTTTTTTGTTTTTTTTTGTTTTTTGTGTTGAATTTGGGACTGGCTACAAAAATAAATACCCCAGCTTATGCAAGACCCCAAACACAGGGAAACTGCATGAGCCCAGACCCAAACACAAACTCTATAAATACCGTCGCTGAACATCTGTCACACGTCAACATCCTCCCACATTCATCGTTATAGCGCTGTCATGCTCTCGTTCACAAATCAGACCCTCCAAACCGCTCTAGCTCCATGCAGTGCAATTAAACACAGCACACAAGCACAACTACGCCATACATATCTAGGTTGGACAAATCACGCCTTAGCAACTGTTACTAGGCTCGGGAGGTCTCTGAACATGTGGTCTTATATGGCATAGTATGTAGATGTGTGACTACTGTAGTGGGCATAAACGCACAATTTGGCATAATGCTGTTTGTTTATCTCTACACACAGGCACAATGATCATGAGCCGGCAATTAGCATGTAGTTAAGATGTTTAAATTCTGTTCTACTTGGTCTTTAAAATACAGTCAATTAACAAAACTATTTAAATGTAAAAATTACTATTTACTAAACATTTGATTATTGGATTAGATGCCATAGTGATGTCACAATACGTAGGGGTGAAGCACCAAATTCCGGGCCCCCGGTATAAACTTTGCTGATGGGCCCCCAATACATAAGCCATGTTTCCATAGGCTCGGGTCGGGGCGGGTCTGTAGCGAGCCGCTTTTGGCCCTGTCTTTAGCCTGGACCCTGGAATAGACCTCACAGCGGTCCCCCCTTTAGGCTTGATGATTCGACAAGAGAAAACACCCAAAAAACAGACGGAAAATAGCTGCTATACACTGTAAAACACTGTAAAAAACTGTAAATCCTCTGCATAATGTGTCCAACTTAATTCAGCCTCAAAGCATTAAACAGAACGCGTTTAATAAGCATCATAGAGTCACAGAGACTTTGCAAAAAAAGTATAATAAATTATAAAATAGTGACGATAAACTTGAAGTAGTTTCTTGTTTACACCAGCGTGACCTTCATGTCACAGACTTCAAATCATTACGCGTCTTTTTGAGAATCGCTCAGATTGACGCAAGGAAAAAAAAGTATAATTCAGGTACATTTCCTTTTTTATTTATTTAAGAAAGCACGTGGTATGTGTGAGTGACGTCACCTGCTCACATAACAGACCCTCGAGAGCCCGGACCTGCAGTGGAAACGCTCAGCACCAAACCGCTCCAAAGTGGTTGGGGGGGACCCAGGCCAATGGAAATGTGGCTATAATCTCATGTTTGAATTATTTAGTCCGCTCTTGTTATTTTTCTCTTCATTTGCGTTTCTTTCTTTCTAGAAAATGCCTTTCTGATATAAAAATAATCACATTTAGCTTTGGAGGGCCTCTTAATGCCTTGCCTTCCCCAAGCTGTCAGAACTACTACTACTACTACTACTACTACTACTACTACTACTACAAAAAAGCTGTAGTAATTGCTCTGACGAGTTTAGTTGGCTGTTGGGCTTTCTTCTGGGAATCAATTACATTGAGCCGTTTACTTGTACTCCATAACACAAGTAACATCTCAGACTAATTGACACAATACTCTCCAAGGAGTCATAAGAGGCAGGTGTATTATCAATCCCCAGCAGAGTAAACACTATATTATTTGTGTTCTTTGGGTGTTAGGATGGTACAATAAAGCCCAGTAAAAATGTTTTTTCTGTATTAACAAGGAGTCTCCAGCCTCTTCATTCCTTCCAATTTACCAAGCAGTCAATCACTCATTTTTCCACATAGATTTTTACTCGCTTCACTGTAGCTAATGTAATGGCAACGGCTGGATTAGAGAACAGCAGCAAAAGCAGCTGCACCTGTCGAAAGAAAAACATGTGAGACATTTTGATGAATGTTGAATCTGATAACTCAACCATAGGACTGCAATGTTAATAAGCTTTATCAGGTTTGCACCTCATTATAAAGTTGCTTAAATGAGAAATATTAGGTATTATTTGCATTATTCTTGATTGAACATGATCTCAATTATCTTTTGTTTTACATTACAATACACAAGAAGAAGAATCCTACACCACATGATAATAACCACATGCATTCATTTTGGGCCGGAACTACAGAAAAGAACATTTTAGGAAAAGAAACTGGAGCACTGCTTTCGGCTATCTACAAAATACTTTATTAAATTGATTTTGTCTCTAAGTGCAGCATTAAAAAGTACCTTCTAGTGAAAAAGACAAATTCATTGAATTGGAACAAATAAAGTCAGGTACAGGAAGGGACAGAACAAGCACATGTGTCAAGAAGTGATTTAAATTTAAATTTACTTTGATTAATGGCACAACCCTCCTGTCATCTTACATTTGTTTAGAAATTCATATGTCACTTCTTAGTTAAATGAATGAGGCTAATATGTAATAAAATAAATGTTCACGCTTCAATCAGTAATTGCAAATCTTCAAGTCCAAACTCAATATTTTTTCGCAGAATAGTTCAGTCCTTTTGGCCTATTAACTTCTGATTGTGCAATTCCGAATTCGCTTAAACATTACAACATTTTCATGTTGTAACTACAAACTAGGGTAATCAAACAATTTATTTTGATTAATTGACTAGTTGTCTATGGATTAGGAAAAACCCATCATAATGAGGTTTGCACTAAGTTGGACTATTATGAAGCTTGAAAAGATGCAGCTTGAGTACTGTATGCTTAAGAACATAATTTAGAAAGTGTCATTATTTTTCTGTTTGAGTAAAAAAAAAATCTAAAGTTTTATCTTAAGCGCTTTGTGACAAAATATCAAACACTATGTAACTTAATTCTTTTAGACAGAAAAAGCAGCGCTCTGATTGGGTGTTCCACTCCAGTTTCACTTTGCTGTCTGTAAAAAAGTGTTCTTAAGCTGTAATTGAAGCTCAAATAAATGCATGTGGATATTATCCTTGTCCCAAAAGATGTTGGTTTTACAGCACAAAAATCAAGTATCTCAGCTTTAAGTTAACAAATATTTGATTACTCCTACAAACCTCTTCCTAACTTGACCCTGTAATGGAAATGCATAAAAAAAGTTGCATCAGTTTACAGTGGCCGTCAATTAAGCAGAGAAAAAAAACATCTGCTCTGTGTTTGTTGCCTTCTGTGTAATATATGATTAACACATAAAGACGGAGTAAAACATGGACAAAGAAGCGCACACTGTACAGTATGATGTATTTCTAAGTGTCACTCAAAATGGGCTGACTTGATTTTAAACAACTTGTTGTATTAAGCCCTACAATCTTTCTGTGCTCATGTCTCAAAGCTCCTGGAAGAATATGTAAGAGTGAAGCAGAGGGTCCAAAGCTGATATTTGCGCGCTGACTGCTTTCAGTATTCACTGTCAGTCCAAATCAGTGTCTTGGAGAGAGCATAGCACTTCCATATGGGCATCATGCTGGGCCCTGTTTCTGTGTGTCTGAGATACACAGAGAGACACAGCCTTCCAATGAGTATTACTGCGTGAGCCTTCATGTGGAGAATTAATTCTCTAGGGAAGCTTTGTCCAACCGTGAAGCTGTGTTTCAATTATCAGCTCCTCTTTGTCCATGTCAAACGCAGGCCGTATTCTATCTTGCTTCCATCAATATTTCTGGAGAATATTGACAAAGACGTTGCAAATGAACACCACAGCAAGTATTGATCAGCGATTGGTATTTAACAGCATCACTGAGTCTCGCTGGCTTGTTTCTACAGGTTCATTTCCAAACTAACCAGATATTATTGTCATTGTCATTAATACAACGATGATTTTGGAGGATAGGACTGTGCATGTTTTATAAAAATCGCTTCTGTCATTCAATTCAGTTTCATTTTTACACAAGAGAAGTGTAAAAATTAAACTGAATCAACAAAGGATATAATGACTGTCCTTCTACATGTTAGTAATTATAAATAATATATTTTCAAAATCTTTAATTTGAACCACTTCACCATTTCAGTGGCTTAGCTAATCCATCTTCCAGGCATGTCTCTATAAAAATTATTTCAGGTATTTTTCATGGCAAATGTTTAAAATTAACAGTGCCTCAATAAGTTGAGCCCCAGTTCATTTGATGTTTTACAGGGTCCTCCAAGGACATTGTGCCCCCTCTTTTGGTTTGAATTTGGATCAAAGACTGAGTGGTGCCACACTCGTTCACCCAGATAACGTTACTAGGCCTGTTCAATTATTCAATGGATCTAAATCTACCAATCAGTCCACCTATTGAACAGGTGGCTTCCTCAGACACTAGATCAAGTGCAGCGTGTCGTCTATGTGTCTGTCCCTGGAATATGATCTGGAAATCTGTGAATTAGGTTTCTCAATGGAAAAAAGTCAAATCAGGATGAGTTTAGTCATTCTCTTGTACTGAAGATTTTAGCTTTATTGCTTTGCAACTTTAGACAGAAGAATAGACCGACATGCGTTACTCATGAAACTGAAAGTAGTGATGCTGTCACTCTAACGTCCAGAATGCCAGAACAGATTGAAAATGCCATTGATCACCCATTTCACCAAAAAATAGCTTCATGTGACTTAGACTCAAAACTATGGGGCTCCCTGAGGTTCACAGCTTGAATCAATTCAAACACCTGCATGTCAATATTCACACCACAAAACTGGAAGCATGAAGTACAAAAACAAAGTGTGTCAATTTTAGCTTGAAATTCATGAAACACGTATTTTTCATTCAGATACTATATACTTATCAAACTGAAAAAGTACACAAATAGGACAAAAACACACCGTAATATCCATAAATAACTACAAAAAATAAAACACGTTATTTTTGTCTATAAATGTGTTGTCACGCTGTTGGATACAATAATGTTCAAAATAATAATCAAAAATATTGCACAATAGCAAAAAACAAAGCACATTCAGAATTTTGGTCCCGGGAAACACTCATGGTGCGCTTGCACTGAATGTTCTTTACTGTTTCAGCCTAGATGCAAATTAGAGACTTTTCCTTATTATTTGATATTTTGTTATTAATTGCTTTCGCTACGGTTCTAATTCTTATCATTCTCCAAATCATGAATATTAAAATGCACAGGGTCTTAGTGGGTAAACAAATATTCTTTACACTCCTGTATTGTCCTGAAAACATTATAAGACATTACAAATGCGTCATTTGGTTTCCCTTGGTCCACAAGTCAAGAGTCAATAAGAAATTCTCTATTGTTTTGTTTTCACGAAAAAGAAAAGGTTATATGCAAATGTAAAACGTGTTTATCTTACATAAACATAGATGGAAATGGGAGCACAGAAGATGTCCAAATCCACACAGAGCTACTGACATTACTTTGCATGGCATAAAATCTATTAAATATATGTTAAGTTTGGTAATCTAAGGGTGCGTTGCAAATTATTTTAACACAAGTAATGAGTTGAAATAATTTAATTGCATTGTACTAAACACAGGAGTAATTTACTTGTGCAAAACATCCAAGAACCTTCATTACTACCACAAAGTGCTCACTGGAGCTGTCATGCACGTGATGTAGCTACAGCACAGAGGTCAACGTAAAGGATAGAGTTCACCTTTTGACAAGAACATGAACCACAACACGCTTGTCTAGGCTACTGAAGGAGACTGAATCAACATTACGCAAAAAAAAAAAAAAAAAAACGACATGTGAAGTGTTAGTATTCACTCGGTTTTGCGTTTTGAGGAGTTTTATTGAGAAAAATGTGTCCAATTAGACTAAAGTCATCAACCTTGATGATAATGAATTCCAACAGCATGTGACTATTTTGATCATTGCAAGTGCAAAGAACAACAAGACAACAGTCTTTCCATTTGCAAAATGAGTATGCTAAGACACGTGTTGAGATCAAAATAAAAGAGGGAAGTCTTGCACTCGGGAGGCGCTCACACTTGCTGTTGAACATCAGCTGAGTATCTTCGTATTGCGCTCAATTGAAGCGCCTCCTATTACATAACTTCATATCCAAAGTCAGCGCAAAGCCAAGGAGCGCGTTCCCGTAAAGCCACGTTCGCAAGAAGCGCAAAAAGTCACACACACACACAAAAAAAAAAAACACGTTCGCATGTACTGGGCTTACCTGCATGTTTGTGTTGCCGCGGCGGTGAAGCTGAGGCGTGATGTGCCGAGCGCAGAGCTCTCAGCGTGGACTGTCACCTCCCAGGCGCGAGATGCGAAGGAATGCGCGCGCCCGGACGCTCACCCACACTGTAGTGAGAGGGGGAAATGGTGAAACCAGAGGGGTCCTCTTTTCTCTCTGATCAAATAAGAGCTCTACACCTCTTCTCGTTTTTCTTTTTAACATGCCAATTGGCGAGTTGCTTTTTTAATTAATGCGATGTGAGAGGCGCTTTGAAGAACCTGAGCAATATGTTGATGGTCAGATTCAGCAGCAGCTTCATTAATTTTTAGGTCAATGAGGCACAGATTAACTAACAAGGCTGCACGTTTTCTTGGTAATAACCTCTTTTACTTAATTTCTTGTTAAAGTGCCATATGGCCAATTGCCACTCACATCATGTGCAATGTGTGACTTTGTGGTTTAAAAGAAAAGTAGAACATGGAGGAGAGAAAATTTGAGATGTTCATCAATTTGAAATTTGCTAGAAAACATAGCTTACCTTTTTAAACGTCCCTTTACTTTCCTGAGTTTTTAACCATAGCACCACATTCACTCATCATTAGTTTCCTCTAAGTTGTAAGGAATTTGGATTTATTTATGAATAGATTCAATGATGATCACTGCTGTAATCGATTACAAATGTGTGTTATAGTAATCCTTAATAAAATACATTTACAACAGTTTATTTCTGTGAGATATACAGCTATTTTATTCGGCGCTTAATGCTGTCTCTAATCAAATAATCATTTGAGATTGTGATTTCAATTATGATTGCAATAATAAATAAAAATGATTATTATTTTCATCATAATCGAGCATCCTCATCAGCGAGTTTCTTTTCTTCATGCACCATCTGACATTGCACCCCTGGAGTTTGTAGGTAGTCTACTTTTTGCTTCTGTAATGTGATCAAAGTCAAGTGTTGTTGGTACACTTATGAATTAAAAGTACAAAATCAAATCAAAAGAGGTCAAAGGAGAACATAGGCCTACTGCATAAACCATGTTTCCAAAAGCACAGTTTAGTCCTTTTCAGAGGCTGCATTCACAGTACAAACTGAACCGGACTCAGCTTGATTGGGGCCAAAGTTGCAACATTGTATCTTGTTCTAAACCGGCTCGGTTTGCGTTCACACTTTCGTGAGTCGAACCAGTGCTGTAGAAACACATCTTCTCCTCGCTGTGGGATAAAATTACACAGGAAGGCACTTGGCTCCTCCATATGTCTGATTTGTGTCACATCCAAACAAACAAGCAGCGCAATGCTACTGCACAGCGGTGGACTTATTTTTGCTTTTATGGATATTTCCCACAACCTGCTCACATAAACGGACCAGGTGTGAGTGATAGATGAAGTGTTGGAGGATGGATAATGTACGAACATTTTTAAAAGAGAGAGAAGACGTGAAGTCATAGTGAAACGTTACAAAAAATAAAAAATCTGCTTGAGAAAACTGACTCTGAATGGTACGTCATCTACTCATTTAGCTGTTTAATTACATACTGGATGAATCTTTCCAGAATCTTTACTGTTTTTTCTTAACATGAGCTATTTTTTGTTTGGTTTCATTTAAGCATTATAACTATTATTTTTGTAAATATTCCGTGACAAAGGTGATGTTTGTGTTATCATAATCGGTTTTAACTGAATCAGCCTAGAATCTCCTGTTACGTTTATGTTTTTTGCATAATATTTGTCTTATCGATCTCACATACTCTGCTTGTTTTGATTCTGAGCCTCATGTGTGTCTCAGCGCGGATCACATCACTGCTCACTTCCTGGTTTTGTTCTGTTCTCGGTCCGTTTGCGTTCAATCAACACAAACAAACTGCTACAGGGCACGATTCAACCTTGCCGAGACCGACCTCTCCAACCGGACCAAATTTTTTTTCAACTGGGCAAATTCCTCTGGACTGTTGTGAGCCAAGACCTGCAGTAGAAACGCAAACCATCATTAGAGAGACTATACCCAATTTTTTTATACAATAAAGTAAGGTGCAAATGAGTTTTCCTTTAGCACAGATATCTACGTCTAGTAATCAATCAATCACTCAATCATAGTGGCGATAGTGGCCGCTCCGCTAAACTGCAGCAGTTGGGCTAAAAAAAAAATGTCTCCATAGAGCGTCAATGCATTTTTCAGCACTTCTTCAAACTGTTCGTGTTCCTCTGACACGGCACCTACAGCTTTAACAAAGGTCTCATGTTAAAAGTATTTCTCTCTAGTTTCACAACATAAACCTTTCCAAGTTTTTCAATGAACCAAACACTTAAACGGTGCTAAGCCTAGCTTACCGCTCCGCTTCTGCACTCCCCACGCTCAGGCCACAATTGCACGGATCGGTCAAAACAGTTCACGCTGTCACTTTTCTGACGTCACGATAGTGTGAGGCGCTAGCCAGTATTCAGGAATGAGCTTTGAAGAAAAAATCTTTTTCGGAATCATTGCGCCACAGCCCAAGCCATTGAAAACAACGGGTCGCCATCCTAGACTCATCTTCCAGTTCTAATTATACTTCTATGGTTGTTGCTTAGCATTGTCTAGCACAGTCTTGCTCCTAACATCGATGAAAAAAAAACTGTTTGGAGGCTCACAATGCATTAGGTAAGTGAGCATACATAAGTGGCCCAAACACAGCTATACAGTCTGTGATCTTAACCCGAATTAGTTCTGGCCAACACATCGCTTCATCTCTGTTTGTTGTCTGATTGTACTTTCTGGTTTTAGGAAGTACATTTTACAATTAAGTAAAATGTAAGCAGATTTTTTTATATTTTAAATATAATAATAAAAATTGTTTTTTTGAATTTGTATTGTTTCTGCAATTTTCAACAGTATGACATAGAACAATCCATTTTAATACTCACTGAAAGTCTATTTTCGTGAAAGTCTAAAACTGATCTCTGGTCTCTTTTCTACCAGCATTTACACACTGGTTCCAGAACTCTTCCAGCCGTCTCCACTCTTTGTGCAGCAAATGAGCTGGTTCTTTCACCTCAGAACGAGCCTTGTAGTTTTCCTCAGGCCTGTTTTTGACTTTCTGCCGTCCAGATCCACAACAAATGCGGTCAAAAACAGTTTGCCTTCAATTAGCAGCACCTGTGGCTGCTTTCTTGGTCTTTAAATACATGCAAGTAGGACACAATGCTGCCATAATGGGTGGAGGGTCAATCAACAAGCAGGAAACATAGACGCCAAAAGGGCTCCTACACAAAGTGTTTGTGGCAAATCGCATTTCACAAATCCTCAAGGTATCCAATAGATATATGTAGAAACTGCCTGTATACCTGTAAACATAGCCTCACGAAGGGTGAAAGTAGAGGCACTTCTCAAGCACCCTACGTGGCTGTCAGGGCCTCACTAGTGTTCAGAGAGTGAGTCGCCCATTAGTCATTGGTCTGCCTTCTTTCACTCGAAGATCCAGAGGTTGAGAAAGAAACAATGTCTCAATTCGTTCAGTATTTCTCCACTTAGACCAGTCTGAGAAAATTTGTGGCCTGGATTTTGAGGATCAAGGAGTGGCTCGTGTTAAAACTGGCAACGGCAAAGTCTGATCTCGCGAGGGTGCGGCAGGAGCACACAATAGAGGACAAAATGCAAACATTTCGGCGGACAAAGGTGACTAGCAACCTCACTGTAGAGGACTTGCAGAAGGCCGAGTTTACCGTTGTGAAGTATTGTCAGTTGAGAAATTATGCTGAGGAGCTCGACAGTTTGGAGAAGGGACATCCGGTGAAGAGTCATCTTCGCAAGCTTAACCCTCAGCTACAGAATGTTGTCATAAGGGTTGGTGGCAGACTTAGAACTAGCTGCAACCTGAGCAAGAAAAGCCTCTTCTTTTTGGGGGGTTCACTGGCTCCACACAGACCCACAAGAAATGCTAATTCTGTCCAATTAGTTTGTTCTGGACTGACTGTTAGCAGCACATGTTGACTCTGTTTACTTTTATTCTCAGTCAGATTAAACGGAGAGCTTCTGCTGCATCTCGTGGCTCCCATAAACACTAAAAATCTATACACTTCACCTGACACGGATTAAGTTGTGTAAAGGATTGTTTCCGTTTTTTATAAATTGTATATTTAAATCAAACCTATAAAATTAATTAATAACCCTACTGTCTGAGTTTGTGTAACAAATAAACTATATAGGCTACTTCAAATTAAATAGTGTCCCAGTAGAAAGGTTAAAAGGTCATGGTGCATCTGAATAGTGACTTTGTATAATCCTTTGGGCAAAATCTTTGGTCAGATGTTTCCTTCTGTGCCTCTCGTCTTAGTCCCCATCTCTCTTGATTTTCTCCACACATTTCTCCTTGCTGCCTTACATAAAACTGCCTCCCTCGTGACTCTCGCTTGTTGGAACAGAGCACAGACAGTCATGCATAATATGTTCACAGCTGACACAACACAAATAATTGCATGAGTATAACGATGCATTTAAATGACCATTGGACAAAAACAGCTAATTAGTATGCGGGTGAATGAGCACACACTCACATCTGGGCCCTGTAGCACTGAGGGCACAATTATTCAAACATTGCTATATTTAGCTCCGGTTTTAGTGGCTAAGTCAACACAAATCATTTTAACACAAACTCACCACCCCCAACCTTTAGGGACTTTCATTTTTTTCGTTTTTTTTTTTTTTACACAGGTCTCATTTGAAGGGCTGTGTTGTGAATCCAATTTTAATCGAGCTTTAAAGAAATGTTGTTGGTTTTTTGTGTGTTTTTTTTTTATCAAGATGATGTCTACAAAGCCAATGATTTGTCAGGTGATGTGTGTTGTTTGGAGCAGAACTTTCTTGTCTTTTTCTAGAAAATAAACCGAAACTTGGATTGTTGGGGGTAAAATGTGGTAGCCTGGATTTGCTGGTATTACTCAGCCCTACATTCAAGAGATATTTTAATTTATTAAACCTGAACCCTAGTTGCCTGACCAGTCAGCCCCTTCTCCATTCTGTTCAAATGCAGACGAGTCTGGAGCCTAAGACGGAGCTAAAGACAGAGCCAATCACTTCGTTGTTCAAAATGAAGACAATCCAATCTCAAACGGCTGCCCCCAGACGTCTGGCTCCTGAAGCTTGAGAAAGCGTTTTTCTCACCATTTTTTCACTCACCTACAGTAACTGTAACATGTAAGGGTCGTAGGGTCAAATTTCAGTCACAAATGATGAATTAGCAGCATAACTGTTGTTTTTATACAATGATAAAATGTAGTTAGCTGACAACAGCGCTGGCTAGTGTTGCTGCTACAGCTTGTGGCAATCAGCTGCAGCTCTTTCTGTAATACGGGCACGCGCCTCTCTCGTGTTGATAAACAAACAATCCCTCCATGAGAATGGGCCGTCTTCATGTCTGAAGAGGGTTAAAGGGACAAAAACATTTTAATAAAGGAATGAAGAGCGAGACAGTGTGTGGAGTTTGTTTACGAGTACTTACATCTAAGCATTTTCTAAATAGAACTGTAGCTCTTGTGTGCACAAAATTGCTAAACTTGGAATCAGTTGTTAAACTTTCTGCTGGACTTGCTGATAAAAACCTAAATAGAAGCAACAGCAGAAATATGGTTAAAATTCAAGGGTAAACACTATCCTTAGGTAAACTGCAAGTCTGAGCAATTCAAAGCACTGCTCTTGATGCTATCCAATGTCGCTTGTATAGAATTATTTTCATTATTTTTTTGTTTTATCCAAACTGTTTAGTCTAATTGATATCAAGTTGTTATGAGACACTGCATGAATCACGTGGCAAAGCAGACCATTCACTCTTGAGTGAAATACTTTTGGAGAATTATTATATTTTAGTATTGACTGGCAAATATTGCAAATTGGCCAGGATTTCATTTGGGGACATTAATATGTGCACTGGTTATATAGAAGTGCTTGTCTTTCATCAGACATTTCTGTGCACTTCATGACTATTAAATAAACTGCTTCAGTCAATTGTCTCCACTCTTTTTGTGAGTGTGTTTAAATTAAATAATTTGTCTTGTCCCCTTAAAAATTAAGAACAATCAAGAAAAAAATATGTCCAGGTCAATCTCTATACCTTGCTAAATCTTCATTGAAAAACAGCCAGTTTCTCTGATACGCCATCATCATTGTGAAAGCAAAGAAGGAGCAGAGGCAACACTTGGTCTAAAGGTCCTTTCCCTGTGGACTCAAATCGCTTCAGTAGAATGAACAGCACTATTTAATCTCCAGGATATCAGCTGCTGCATCAGGATAGTGGCTTTGTCCAAGGACATCCACTCAGTCTGCTCAGAACCAGCGATAGCATCGAACGCCAAGAAATGCCTGGAAGGAGACACAGATGTGGAGACAAAACTGGGCATCTGCCTGGATAGACGGTTATAACTGAAATATATATATATATAAAAAAAAATAGTTTCTTTTTTTTTTCTGCGGCGCTCATTTTTTCATGAATCGGTGAAGCTTTGATGTGAGATTGGCTCTTTGCGTGTTCATTCAATCAACGCTCCGTTTGCACTCAAATTAATCTGACAGAAAACACACTTTTTTAATATACTTTTCTTTTTTAAGGATTTGACAAAAAAGGAGGGCTAAGTCTTAACAAGTTAAGGGCAGCACTTGGCCCGCAGGCCGCCATTTGAATAGCCCTGATCTATGACGTATGAAAAACACACAATAATTTTACCAAACACAAGTTCATTCACCTACATTGATTGCTGCAAGAATAATTCACTCACCTCTCACAAGGATTTCATGTTTCTATGGAGAAGAAAGGCTATTTTTAGAAACGATATAAATAGCTCCTATCTGTAGCTCCAATGCATTCTAGTCTGATTGTAGCCAACAGCCTTGACTGCACTATAGCATAATTGCCCTTTCTATTTGTTTTTCAAAGACCCACACGTTTAAACCATAATAGACATATTAAATCTACAGGTAAAAACACTCCTCACTTAAGGCTGTCAGTGTGTTGAGTTCAAGAAAATGCTTTTCAAAAATACGAATAACACAATTGTCAATGATTCACAGAAAGCTGCTCTGCCTATGTACAACAGAAATGATCATATCTAATGGTAAAAGTAGAAAAAGTAAGCAAAAATGTAAAAGTATAATTTTAGCTAGTGGAAGTTTATTGGAGAAGTCAGAAGTCAGTTTTATACAAAAGATGCCTTTGTTTCCATTAGTCTCATTATTACTAACGGACCATCGCTAATGCACATTTGGTCTTGTAGTTGAAGGAGTGGACACAAAGCAGAGACATATAGATGGTTTTCGATCCGGAATAATACCCGGATGTAAACACGGAAGTCGGCCATGACGTAGGGCAGCTCGATTTGCCGTGATAAGCGATCTGCACTTGACCGTAATATTTATTAAACTTTTTTTTAATATATTGAGAAAAAATGGTAAACACGTGTTGTGTATATAACTGCCATAATAGATCTACTAGAGATGGAAAATCGTATTACAGAATCCCAGCTGTTATAACAAATCAGGACAAAAAAACTAAGGAATTAAGTGAAAGAAGAAGGGCGCTGTGGATTTCACGTTTAAACAGGGCCAATTTCAAGCCTTCAGCACACACTAAGATCTGCTCTGATCACTTCAAAAATGGTGAGTTAGTATTTAAGAAATAGAGGCTAAGAGGGAGAAACACATGATCCATTGCTAATTATGTAGCATATTGCTAATAACTTATAGATTTCTATTGTGAACTATAAACACTTAAACAGTCTTTTTTAAAAATGAT
Source organism: Mugilogobius chulae (assembly GCA_038363315.1). Lineage (NCBI taxonomy): Eukaryota > Metazoa > Chordata > Actinopteri > Gobiiformes > Gobiidae > Mugilogobius > Mugilogobius chulae. Next base: position 42,115,063 of record CM076397.1, read on the forward strand.
TACTAAAGATAATTTAACACAAATTACATATATTTTGTGAATCAATTACAGGAAAGCCTGCAAGTCTTCATGATGAGACAAATCCTGATTGGGCTCCATCAGTCGCCATGGGATACAACACAGCAACAACATCAGACGAGCGTTATAACCGTCTCAAGGCCCGGAAAGATAAAGTTGCAACCGAAGAAAGTGCTCTGACACAGCTCTGTTTAGCTGAGTCTGATGAGACAGAGCCAACTGACAGCGAGTTGTTACACCCGATCTGCAAATTTCATCTCCTGGGCAGTTTAGAGGGCAATGACATGTGCTCAAAGGAAAAGCAGCATCTGTCAAGCTTAGTGAAAGAGCACAACAAGAAATTGACAGACTACTAGTAGAAAATCTGGAACTTAAATTACAAATTTCAAAAATGGAAATAATGAGGCCACATTCAAAGACAATGATGAGAGAGTGAAATTTTACACTGGCCTCCCAAATTTCATGATGCTAATGTCATTATTCTCATGTGTAAAGGACCACATAAAAAATCCACCCAGGTCAAAGTTGAAGCCATTTCAGAAGTTTATTTGGTGCTTATGAAATTGAGACTGAATCTTCATGTTCAGGACATTGCTCATCGGTTCAACATTGCACCATCAACAGTCTCCAAATGTTTCATAGCAGTACTGGATGTTATGTACTGGCGGATGAAGAGGATAATTCAATGGCCAGAGAGAGAGCAGCTTCATCTGACAATGCCAATGGAATTTCGGCATGCATTTGGTCTCAAATGTGCTGTTCTTATTGACTGCTTTGAGATTTTTATTGAACGCCCATACCTGCCTGGAGGAAAGAGCTGGAACATGGTCCTCCTATAAACATCACAATACAATCAAGATTCTCATTGGCATCACACCTCAGGGCTCAATCTCCTTTTTGTCAGAATGCTGGGTGGTCGTGTTAGTGACAAGCACATTACTGAACACTGCGGACTTCTAGACAAGCTGATTCCGGGTGATATGATTCTTGCCGATAGAGGTTTTGACATTCAGGATGTGGTTGGTGCTTGTGGTGCAGAAGCCAAAATCCCAGCATTTACAAAAGGCAAGTCACAACTATCACCGCTGGAACTTGAGGCCACTAGAAAGATAGCTCATTTGCGAATTCATGTGGAACGGGTTATTGGACTGTTGAGGAACAAGTACACAATCTTGCAAGCCACTCTGCCAATGGACTATTTGACTTGCGAGGCTGGTGAAGTTCCAACTGTTGAGAAAATGCTGACTGTTTGTGCTGCTCTGGTCAACTTGAATAATTCTGTAATTCCTTTCGACTAAAATGACTATTTTGTTACTCTGAAAGAACTTTGTGTCATTCAGTTTTGCCATAAAATTCCAATTGTTAACTTTACAAATATAAACTTGTTCAGATTATTTTGTAATGTTGATACACCTGTTGGTGCATCTTACCTGGAGCTCAAAAATTGTCATGGATATTTTTTTGTTTGAAAGAACAAAATAAAAATGCACCACTTAATATTCATTATTCATTGTCTTCTACTCAGCTTCATAAACTCCAAAAAAGGTGCTGCTTGAATAATGAAGACAATGCAGAAAAACAAGTCACTGAAGTATATCTGTACAGACCAGTCTACAATGAAACCATTATGTTAACATCGTGCACATCCTTATATCTTCATGCCTTCAATTCAAACTAATGTGTAAACCACACCAATCTGTTAATTAGAGTAAAGACACAAGTAAACATGTTAAATTACATTATAAATATGCATAAGCTTCTCTAACTTTCAAATACAATGCAAAGTTATTTTTCTAACCAACAAATGTAAACAAATGAATTTGCACTTTTAAGAAATTTTAGCCAAACTGGTTATTAGTACATTCAAAAGACATTTAAAGACAACTACATGCATAGAAGAAAGAACTGAACACAAGTATAAGCAAGTAAGCTTTATTTGTATAACGCTTTTCACAGAGTGCTTCACAGTGAGACCCCCTGCCCACTCAGTATAACACACGTTACAATGTTGATGTTTTCTTGTTGGACTTGCCTTTTTTGAATTGAGGCAACTTCCTACAGGTAGGGCAGTACCACTTTTCTGAGCGAGGTGCTCTCTTGAGGTTGACGCAGTGAAAATGAAACCATTTATTTTACAATTGTCATTGTCACAGCCAACAACATCATCTCCTTCAATGTACTTTTTTTGACAATAGCAAATGAAATCTTCTGAGGCTTGTACCTGTGCAGTAACAGCAGTGTTATCTTTGACAGCAGACCTAGAGAAAAATTTTGCAACAAGTTCTGGCAAAATCACAGAGTCAAAAAAGACAGAAGCCTTGCTGGATATTTCTTGCCAGAATAGCTCATCCGGCTCAATCCTTTCGAAGTGCACATCTTTTTCTGTCCACACCACAAAGTCACAGTAGTCCCGCTCACACAGAAACATTTGACACTGTACTTGGTAGTAGTACTGATGAGTGTGCTTTAGTTGCAGTTTATGATCCTGGTTTATCTCCAGACATGACTTGGAACCTAAATTGTCTTCTATCTTACCAGCTCGCAAACAGAACGGGCACTTTACCTCGACGCATCCATTGCCACAGCACTCACATGATACAAGAGAATCTGGTGTGGCGCCCATATAAGGGTATTTCGGATAATGACAAATCCAGAGTCTTGAATAGAAAAAGAAGCATGAAGGGTATTCATTTCCATTTTGTAATCTTTCTAAGGCATCCTTTTCATGTGCGCAGCCCCATCTTGTTGCAGCAGTTGAAAATTTTGTTGGATTGCAAATGTTTTTAATAACAGATTGTGCAGGGTTTTCAACAGTGGTGTGGCACACAGATTTCAACCGAGATGCGGTTATCCTTCCTAACCGAAACTGATGCCACTCTTTGCTGGATGCTTGAAACCTGCTGACACGTTCTACTTGGGATGCTTGCTCAGCAGTGATGAAAATATTTCTTCGTAACTCAGAGCATTTCTGAAGTAACTCAGTTTTCTCCATATCAAAACACTCTGCATCTAACAAATTTGTGAGAATGGGAGGAAATTTTTTGTCCAGCGATTTTGGAATGTATGCTTCACTGAAACCTTGTATCACTGACAGTATGACAGGCTTTGTGCCACATATTTGTATCTGATGGAAAAATGCATTCAATTCATCATCAGTCATCTCTGGAGTTGTTACTTTGGCTGGTCGACAAGGTGGTGTCTTTTCTTGGTGATCTGAGGCACAATGAGAATGAACTTGTTCATCCAACCTTTTTTTCTTTGTTTTGGCACTACTAAAGTCCATTAATCTTATTGGCTTGTATTCTATTTCTTCAAACCAGATGGTAAGAGCCAATATGCCTTCTCTTGTGTTACAGTCATCGAATCCCTGATTCTTGCGACTGTTTCAACTGTAAGAGCAATGCTCCAACATGACTGCAGACTTCTCCTAGGCCGGCCATGCAGGTGCAATGAGCAGACTTCACTGTGCCATTGGCCTCTGCGATGATCCAAGGTTGCAGGGGTGGTGCCGATAGCCGCTGTGAATGTAGAACCTGCAAGAAAAACATTTTTAATTTGATTTTATTGGCAAAATTGAGTCCATTAGTTTACTAAATTAATAAAACATCTCATTTGAGATTGATTGATAGACAGACAGAGCTGCTTTCAAATCAAATCAAACTTTATTTATAAAGCACCTTTCATACATAAAATGTAAGACAAAGTGCTTTACAGTGCATTAAAAACAATCCCGCATGCCCCCCTAGACAACCCCCATATGTGTACATACATACCCTCCACCCCTCCTGTCAAATGAAATCACTGATGGATGTCTCGTCAAAATTGATCAGTTTACACAATATGTGAAATAAGATAGCTAATCCTTAACTGTATTATTGACTTTTAATAGTATTTGCACTTACTTTGGCAGTAACGATGCAGAATCCATTTTTCCCGGAGTTGTTTCATTTCCTTCACCCATCCTGAGACAAAATAATTGTAGGCCTCTAAGGATTTGAAGGCTTTCAGTGATTCCAGAGTATACGCGCTAGTATCATGCACTAAGTAGTTAACAATATCTGGGTATGTCACGGCAGGAAGCAAGTCAACATCCGTACTCCAGTCATTAGCAGCTAATGTGTAAGGGTCTTTGTTACTAACAACTTTTAGCTTATTTGTGTACCTTTCTCGCACAGTCGGCGCTAACGATTTGACGTAGTCCGTTCCCGCATGCACTGTGGCCTTCGAAGCCATATTTGCAAAAAAATCTCGTCTGAAAGTCCTTTATTTGCAAAAACGATGTTGTTATCATCCAGCCCTACATCATGGCGGCGGCTTCCAGGTGCCCGTGCGGCGTGACGTCATAGGAAAACTATCTATTGTGTAATTTACAGTGGCGGCAGGAGGTGAGCAACTTTGTAACCATGGAAACAGTTGCTAAGTAGCACATGCATCCCTGGGGAGAACAATGTTTTGGTACAGGACATGTCAAAATTAGTAAGCAAACAAAAATGTTATAGTTTTTTTTCCCCCACATTTACTTTAAACAAATGAACTTTTTAACACAGAAAGGCTACTTTAGTGAATAGCAAGGAGCAAAGTGGCCTCAGGGTCTGGATACGACGTATAATTCATTTTCTCTGGTCCATGTTGTAAGTGGAATTGCTGGTCAAATCAGGTTTTTCCTTTTTCATTCTTTATCTTTGAGAAACGAACTTCAGTAAAGGAAGCTGCCTGACTAAAAACTTATTTGCATTCAAATAAAAGCTTATTGAATTGAATACTTTTTTTTTCCGGCCTCCAACACACTAGAAAATCCACAACAGGGCGGTATTTTATTGTACCACATAGCACTGAAAAGTGCGAGCTTTAACTACATGAGAGGGGGGCTGAAAATGATGAGTCTAAATATTGGGAGGGTCATAACCCCCCTAATCCTATATTATGCCGTGGTCCAACCGCTGCAGAGCGAATACTATCACCACTCGCACGAGGACAGAGGGGGCGGAGTTCAATCCAGCTCTATTAATACATCTAATCTATGGTTCAAACACGTTTTTCCCAGTCGGAGCTTGGAACTTTACAATTTCCGAAAGCACAAGAATGCAGCAAGAGACGAGGGACAGATGCTGAATTCACTGCACTCGGAAACTGGGAAGTTCCGAGCTCCGACGGTAAAAAACGTGTTTCAATGCTGCTCGGGTCGGAATTTCAGCTTGTGTTGTGTTGTAGGCCGAATTCTTGAGTTTACGTCAAATGACAAGAGCATAGGCAAGAACCGAGCAGAGACTGACACAAAATGACAGAGATTTAGTTTTATATCACAATGAGAGTTCAGTTTCACCAGTAAAACACATTTAAAGGTTTAATGCAGTATAAATTAACTTACTACAATACAACTTTACAAGTAATGTCCGAAATCATTTATTTATTAGCCTCTTACCAACAAGAAAAGGCACAGCTTCTCAATAAGTTCACGAGTTACAACACTAAGAGTTTCCACATGACTTTTTAATAAAACTACAAAGAAAATCTAGATGATGTTATGCAAATGTTTTTTAGTGTCACTGCTCCACGTGTGTTTTACAAGCTGTTGTTATGAACGCTCTGCTTTTGGGAAGTCCAATCGTTACTTGGGTACCTCTGAGTTTCCCGATGCACGTGAATGCAGCATCTGCCCCTGTCACACTCACACCACGTCCACACAGCCTCTGCTCTGATTGGTCAGTTCTGGTTGTAAAGAGTTACGCTACAACTTTGTGATAACTTTATGCAGCGGGACTAGTTCCACTTGCGGTGTTGAAAACCGTGCATTGCATTCGAAAACGATTAGCCTACTCGCAAACAGGACCCTCTTGAAAACGAGATGATTCATTTCAAGGGGTTATTCCTCTTAAATGTTAAAATAAATAAATAAACACGATGATAAATCCTCTAGATCTCCGCAGTAAACTGCCTCGTCTTTCTCCGAGCAGTGAACAGGAGGGGAGGGGAGGGGCAGCAGCGTCTTTCCTCTCGCTCCTCGGACCAGAATAAACCACTATAAACTGAAAACTTTTGCGTTGCAAACAGTGGTTGCAAAACAAACTAGAGTCCTGTCGTGTTTCTGTCAGATCAGGAGGAAAAACACTTTCTCTCTCTTATTCTCAGATTAAGCTTCAAGCTTGAATTAGCATTGTTCGGACACAGGCTTATTTTGTTCATGGAACGACTTGAGGCTTAAGTTGGAGATGAAGCAAGTTTCAGCTCAGGATTTTAGGATACGCCTAGACTTGTTAAGCCACTTTCATAAAATATCCCTATAGCCAAGACTAGGGATGCACCGATGCCACTTTTTCCAGAATCGAGTAGAAACCGATACTTTATTTTTCAGTACTCGTCGATACCGAGTACCGATACCGATACCAGGCATAATTTTTTTCAGGAGTCCAAACTGTCCCCCAAAAAAACTACTTTTGCAAAAAAAATAATAATAATATTAAAATCTAGCATTATGACATCCCACTCTTATAAGCAGCCTACCTTGTGACTGCTGCGTCTCCTCACATCTGCGCTCCTCCGCGCTAGTAGCATTAGCCTCTTTAGCACAACAGTGAGCTTTCCTTCTGTTTTTCAATTGCAACAAGTTACAAAGCGTCCACAAGCAGTGAAGCGCCAGCTGCACTTAGCCACGTTAGCCGCTACATATCATAAATAGTAGCCTACGGCACACTGCGCCAATGACAACAACTGACAACATTTACAAGTTATAAATGTTCTCATTCTTCATGTGTCACATGACTCCGCACGCAGCTAAGTGGTATCGGCGCTTGGTATCGAGGCCAAATTAACGAGTACGAGTACTAGGCCCTGGTATCGACCCGATACCCGATACTGCTATCGGTGCATCCCCAGCCAAGACATTTTTTTTTACAATAAACAACTTAAAATCAATTTCCCCCTAGCACCGATATCTTGTTAATGTATCCATTGAGGTGAAAACTGGTCCGTAATGTCCTGTCTCCATCTAATTGACCCCCAGCGTGGCAGTCCCAGGCTTTTCAAGCTACGCAGGTGCATTATCAGTAAAATATTGCAAAACTCTCTTTAAAAATTCAATTTAATGAAAAGAAAGCGACTCCAGATTCATGTACAGTTAGCTCCTGAATGTTAGCATGACGTTAGTAAGTGTCCCGCTATTCAGCCGCCTGATATTTACTTGTATTTGGTAAATACAAACTCTGTGTACACAAGAGAAAAGCTTCGAGTACACAAATCCATTAATGCGTATGACTGCGAACTTTGCGGAAAAGTACAGGAGGTGAGTTACTACAACATTGATAGAGATTTTTGTGGAAGTTGTATTAATTAATTATCAACAAAGTAGAGAACTTTAGACTCACAACAAACTCCACTTGTGTGGCATTATTTTATGCTGATTTCTACAGAATGTTATTGTAAGGAAGACTCTGGGGCGGGCTTGTACTTTTTGCTCCTAACAACTGTAAAAATACTTAACATGAACATTTTGGGAGCTCAAAACGCATTAGGTAAGTGAGCAACATGTGGACACATGTAGAAAGATAAAAATTATTTATTTTGGTTTGTTTACATTTTATTGTAAAATATTGTTTATAGTCCTTATATATCTATGCACCATCCCAATTAATTTTTAGCATTTCTGCAGCATTCTCATATAAATAAAGATACATTTTCATGGTTTCCTCTGCGTAATTTATCTTGCTGCCAATATAGAGGTTTCTGTGGGAAACACATGGCTGTCATATTATTTTTCGCATACTTGACATCTTTTTTATGATAAGATATGATTATGATGTATAGAGCCTAATAAAATACTACATGTATTCAATTTCAAAATATTGTGATACACATGATATTGCGATATGATGTCTAAATGTATTACGGTACTTCACCCACAACAACTGTAAAAATAAAGAAGAAAGTCTTTGCATTGTAAAACAGAATACATAGATTTGAGGTTCAATTATTAAGCACTGCAATACCCAATACTGTACTCCTAAATTAACTCAAATAGACAGGTCAGGCTTAAAAACAAAAAAAGAAGCATTTGATCACTTTGGTGTTCAAATGCAAATAAATGGCTGAAAGTGTAAGACAAGCTTTTCATCCTTTTTATCAGAACCACAGCGCACATTCATGTACTCATAAACTTGCAAGAAAAATCGTTTCACAAAGATTTGGTTTTGTCTAAAAACAACACAATATATTACTCATGTTTTGCAGTACCTTCTGGTTTTACAAAATTACTGAAATTATACTGCTCTGTTCTTCACTCAAATTTCCACACAATGCTGTCACATGTAGGGGCACAAAAAAGGCACAAAAATGACATCCGTATTGTTATGCAAATTCATGCAGTGATGACTTCAGCGCAAGAACAGCCGCGTATCAGCTGTGCGCATTCAAAAATCACTGCCGGGGCTTATCTCAACGCCGTGACAGAATGAGTAGCAAATGTTTCTGGGGAAAAACAGGGAATCCCCATCACTAAAATGCTCACACTGGGTAGCATAAAGCATCAGTGTGGTCGGTATGTGGTATGTCTTTGCCATGTGTGGCCCTGCAGACTGCATCAATATTCAATGAGAGATGGCTGAGTGCTCCTGGCTTATGTAAGACGGTGTCAGGTCTGAGTTGGGATCGACCCTTCAGGAGCTGTCAAGAGGTGGGGACAAGTGACACTTAATCTGGGAAAAAAACAGTTTTAGCTTGCAGCCACTGTACACTTGTTTTGACAGTCCTCAATGGGGAAAAGTGTAGGATGTTGTTTCATGCTAGTGGTCATGTTACATACCCAAGGCCCTTTTCGCAGCATTTACAGTGGCCCAAAGTCATGATCCCTACCAACACAGGCTGAATACCCTAGTAGTTTTTTGTCTATGATCCTGGCTGGCCCGAACTTGACTGGCTTATGTTCAACTAATACCATATTGTGGAATTCAAAGTTCACAAAAACATGATATAGTCAAGCAAATGGTGGAAGCCCAACCAGAAAATGTACATAACCCGGCAACCTTAATCCCATTTATTTTGGAAAGACTATGACTATGAGTGTTAATAACCAGCACAATTATACTAAAATAAAAAATCTTTTATAATGTAAAAGGTGAGTCCAAGGTGCATAATAATTTAAAACCAAAAAAGAGATATTCAAATACTATTCGATTCCATCTTCAATTTGAAATCACTAACCTCCACTTTGAGCCCTTGTACTTCTGTTTGGGAAACAGGGACTCAAAGGATGAGTAACCCTGGATCTGCTCTTAGTAAAAACAACATTATCAGAGAAGCAGCTTGAGTGTCTCGTCTCATCATACCTTATCTCTGCTGCCTCTGGAAAGCAATTTAAAGGCCTGCCAGAAACGCAAGGTGCATAGACATGCGAGAGTGGAGCTGCATGATAACACACAGGTTTTGTAAAATGTAAGAGTTATCTCATAGACTGCACAGTTTAAATGAAAGCAAACACAATACAATCCTTTCCACAGGTAAATGTGGGTAACACTCTGAACTATGCTGTCATACTACAGATAACTTTCAGTTAGCAATATGTATTTCTTAACACATAAAATGATGTTACAAAACATGGTTTGTGTCTTTTTTGTTTTTGTTCGTATGATCCAAACTGTAGAATTCGTGAAAGAGTGTGTCCACTGAAAAGCTAAAAGGATGTGAAAACGTCCAGGGGCTTAAAGAAGATAAAAGACAGAAAGCAGTCTTTAAATATTCAGGAGTTTCTAAACCATGGATACCAACAGCTTAAAGTCACAACTCACATGACATTCAATGCGATGTTTGTGTTTGGTCACCTAATTGCTTTTGTTAAACATTTAAAAAAGTATGTATGGAGTAGTGTGTCACTAAACTAAAATTAGCATTGCACTAATTTACAATTCTCAGTACACAATTTTATATAGTCTTTCTACAAGCATTAATAATGAGACTTTTTGATTTTTCTTCTCTCTGGTAAATTTTTGATTTTGTTCAACCTCAGAACAAAAACTATTTTTTTGTAGATTTGCTAAAAAAACACAGCCTTTCAATGAATAACATTGTACTGCTACAATTTTTTTTAGCAGATTAGTGGAGTTTGTTAAGATAAAGCTTATTATTTGAGCTATTCTTTTGTCAATTTTCATAAAACAAAGTGACAGAAGTACAAAATTCACCTCAATAAGAATCTACCAACAATACCTCTGCTATAAGCAATCAACACTTTCCTAACTGCACAAAAATGACAAACCAGATATTTAGAGGGACACGTGAAGCTCGAACCAGAATTGAATTGAAACACCACTACTACAAGGACAAATAAAATATCAGAAGGGTTAGTTAAATTGTTCTGATTTCTCTGATGTTGGTTAGCCAAATGGCCATAAACTCACTACTCCCTTTAGGTAGGACAAATGAAATATGATTATCCAAGAGTTATTGTCAAAAATAAATCCACAGAAATCCTCTTTGCCTGCTGCATTGCACAGGCTCATTAGAGATGAAGCCTTTCAAGAGATAATATTTCAAAAGAGTCTGGGATTACAGTGGTGGCCAATCTACTGCAAAGATTATATAATCTGAGTTGTCTATGCTCTGTCACTATTCATTAGATTGCCAGCAGGAAGCAGCAAAGAACAAATTCTTCTATAAATTGCCTAAACCCTCGGGTAGGCAAAAAGTGTTGTCCTACTGAAACCCAAACCAAATGTTGTACAAAAATAGTTTAGAATATTTCTGCAAGTAAATTGGGGCTTTTATGATTTTTTTTAACAGATAAACTTTTTCTGTATGCTTGGAAGTGCTCGCTTTTCACGCATAGAGCAGGGCTATTCAACCAATTTTTCCTTAGAGTCAGATTTTTCCGAGGGCCATGGCCACTGGGCCGAGTAGAAAAGTACAAAATATTCTGCTATAGCCTCTGTTTGATTTGAATTGTTCTACAAAATGTTCAGGCAGCACTTAACCAGAAAAACTAGACCAGGACTAGTCAAGTCTGAACCAAGAGTAACTAGGCCACTAGTCGGGTCTAAAGCAGAATTAGGCCAAAACAAAAAAAGGGCTGAATCAGGTTTAAGGTACACCACCAGATTAAGCCAACAAAGAAGAAACATAGGTATGTTTGTATTTGAAAAGATGAGTTGCAGGCCAGAACTAAACTTTGGAGGGCCAATTTTGCCCCGGGCGTTAAGTTGAACAGACCTGGCATAAAGTGACAAAATGCTTCTGAGCTCATGTATTATGACCACAATTTTTGACATAATATCAGTACAATATAAGACAAAAAGTCCATTCTGAATAGAATAGAATGTCTTTTATAATTATGGATACAATTAATTAATCAATTAATTCATAATAATAATACTAATATTACCAGTACTACTACTTCTGTTTAGTGAAAAAAAAAAACATCACAACATTGTTTATAGTTGTCATATAAGTCCCTAGTTTTGTTGAAAATTATATCTAAATTCTTTCTAAAACAAACTATTTCGCATCACATTCCATCCCGACTGGGTGCAAACATATTTATCAAACACGTCCCAAGGTCATGGCTTTATCCTGAGGGCTGTATGATGTCTACAATGGAGTGCAAATGTGTCTTGGAGCAGGGAAACCACAAAATGTGACTGGCCACTGCAGGCAGACAAAGGCTGTCACTAGTGAGACAATATGTGATTAATACAGTGGCTTATGAACAGTAGACGGTTCACTCTGGAGCCAGATGTGGCAGCCAGTCAGATTAAAGCTGTGGGTGGATTAAACTGCCTGACAGCTCTAGGGCACCCACTTTGTTACACAAAATCATAAAACTTACAGCAAAAAAATAAAAATAAATACACTACTCACCTAACTACTGCATTTGTTGTCTAACTTGCAGAGAGGGAAGTGAACACCATCAGCATCACCCAAACGAGACGAACAGCAGCTGGGACGTAACTCTCATCTGAGCCAAAAGTCATGAGCGATGTTGCACAGAATGTAGTCCAAACTTCATGAGCCCATTTCTGTAATAGGAGTTTACAATAACACCAGACAGAGAAAAAATTAAAGCCCATATGACAGATTATCACATTTTTAAACACAACAGTTAAAAGTTGCAAATTGACAAGTTGAAAATTACAGGAGGTAATCTGAATTGTCAAAAAGTGCCAAAATGCAAAGACAAATTACACACAACAGGCGAGTTTCCTGGGAGTTTAAATAATCATTTAACACAATTTAAGTGTTATCATTTGTCAGATCCTTACATCTGTCATTTATGTGGGTTTTGGTCCACATTTACAATGCGGTTGCAAGGTAACAGTTGTGGTTTTCCCCAACTGTCATATTTGTTGGACAAAATACAACTTCAAACCTCATTAAAAATATTCAATCCAGATAAAAACAAGCAATTGTTTGGGGAAATATTAAATTTATCATGTTAACTGTGTTTTACTGAAAAATAACCGGTCTTATGCACTGTAAAGTTATGCACAAATATGATTTTATTTTGGAAAAGCTCCTTAAGATTCTGATTGAGTGGCAAATTATGTTTCTAAGCTATTTGTCTTTTTAACCTGTTTTTTGTCCATAAATCTTTTGATCAGTAGAAATAAATGGAGATTTTCGGTTAGTGTATTTTAGGCTCTTTCAAAATAAATTGTATAGCCTATGAAATGTCCAGGAAAAGTGGATATATTTTTAAAAATAGGCTATATATTTTTTATCAGACTGTAATTGTTTTTACTAAAATGTATTCCTTATAGATTTTCAGACATTTTTGTCACTTACTGCTATTAGATAGTTCGTGGTAACAAGCGTGGATTTACTAAAATTTCCTAAGTTAACTTTGGAATCATAAACTAGCACTGCCACCTACTGGTCACTGTTTTAGATTCTCTGAAGAGATCGGAGTCAAGATTTGTGAGCAGAACTTCACTTTAGGAGTCTTAAACGTGCACTGTGTAACTTAATGGGGGAAAAAACAAATGAAGCAAATAAGTAGAGATGAATCACTTGTTGGAACATCGCTAAAAGTTTGCCACAATGACAAAAAATATAAAAGAAACATCTTATGGAAACAATAGGATCAGGTTCCAGGACAACAGATCGTTTTGTGACCAATACCCACGCAAGTCAGCTCAAAGCAAAATTATTATATTATTTAGAATTTATTGTTTATTTAGTGCATCGAAACCATCGATGAAGCAGATTTTTATTCTTTACACTGGTTGGCCGCTTTAACTGCAAAGATATATTTCTTTTTTTTGGAGTTGGCATTTTAAGTGGGCACTGTTAACAACTTGTGCAGAAATTTAGACGATTGGTTCCCAAATTTTGACTTAGAATTTCCAGAGATTCTTAAATGAAGTCATACTAAAATACTGCAGAACGTGGTTTGTTCACCTTATTTAAACACTACAGTAAATTTTATTAAAATGGCGGCAAAACAAAATCAAACATAAAAATTAGTTAGTGACCCACTTGTTTGGCAATTTATAAAAAGATTGTCGAAAGTCTTACTTTACTTACGTCAAAACTACACATGTGGACATTAACCATGTACAATGGGGTTTCTGAGACTGGTTTAGAATCTCTTTCAGTTTTGCCAGGTGATTGTCAAATGCCACAGCTTTGAGGAAGTGATTTGTCTATTCTAAACATGACTTGTAGCTCCATATACAAATTGAGAAGCTTTTCACACTTTAAAGGTTTAAAAAAAAAAAAAAAAAAAGGTAGTTTGTGACATTTGTTTTCCAAATATGGCAAACACCCAAAGCAATATTAGTTGTATAGTTTGTAATGTAATGTTCACAAACACATTTTCAAAGATAAAAATACTCTGAGGTGTCAGGTGAATTGTAAACGAGTTAAATCATTTATTTGACTGAATGATTGGGTACAAAAACATTTGAGTAGAGTCAAGATTAAGGAAATATATACAAATGTTATCTACAGGGAGGAATGGATACTTGAAATATGGTTATCAAAATGCCAGCCAAATGAGACCAAAGCAGAGAACAAGTGCTGCATTTACAGTGATGAGTGGAACAAGACAGATGTTTCAAGTCATTTCTTCTTTGAGCGTTTTATATGACGTCAACTGAACAGCCACGTAGTCTCCGGTCACTTATCAATTGGGCGAGTTTCCCACAATTTTCTTAGTCCATTAATTATCACTTAAGAGGCCTCTTCGTCAATCTTTGGAGCCAAGTAGTATTTGACGTGTCCCATATCTGCAATCTTGTACTCAACCACTGCAAGATAGAAGACAGACGTGTTATTCAGGAGAAAAGTGGGCACTGAATGCAATAAACATTACACAACTATTATGTAGGTTAGTATCAAAAGTTTTAGTTTGTTACCTAGAGGGATGTCTGCCGACATACTGAGTGTGACAGTTTTGGAAAGTGGAGTGGCCTTGGTGAAGAAGTTGAGGTAGTTGAGAGCAAAGATTAGCTGCACAGGCTCATTCATTTCAATAGTAACCTGAAATACCACAAAAATGCATTTAATAATAAGTTGGATAAATCACATCTACCGTAATTGTTTCACTGGGATAAAACAAAACGTACTGCCTCGTCCTCTTTGTCAACACTACTGGTCTGAGAAAGCTTGACATTTCCTGTGCCCAGTTCTCCAGAAGCAGAGAACTTCACTCCATCCTTGGCACAAGAAATCATGACTGCGTCGCCAATTTGGGACAAGTCTCGGCAGATACGAGCAAATTCTCCAGACGGCATCTTCACTACACAGCTGTACTGTTGCTCCTAAAAACAAATGGTGTCAGTGAACAACAGACAAAAAATATAAACATATCAAAGTGGACTCAAAATGTAAACTCCACTTTTCTGCATGTTTTAACAATGATCTCTGATCATTCATTCAATTAAAGTTCTATCTGGACTAAATATGTTACTGTCCTACAGCTGATGCTCCAGTGTTGTCTGTATTTTATAAACTTCAAACTAAAGCTTTTTACATTAAATTAAAATCAGCTACTTGTTAAGATTACATTTTCAATAAGAAACAGTTCTACAGTTATGAACAGGAAGACCTAAGCAATTTTAAAACAATTTTGAGGTTAAAATTAACAAAATGTAAATTACCAATCTACATGTGTCATTGTTTGCTACAAAATGCAATAATGCTGCTTACTGGGATGCCAAGCTGTTCCACATCAAGATCCATCAGCTTCATCTCATAATCTGAAACTTTCTCTTGATCTAAAGAAAACAAAAAAAATGTTCAGCACATGGCCCAAAATTATACTTTTTCTGAAATTGTAAAACTTACTTAGTGTCTCAAAGACGAGGGCGAGTGTGTCTGCATTGTCCTCTGCTCTGAGAGTGATGATGTCTTCATTTCCAGCACACTTTAAGATCTTTGACATACTGCAAAAGAAAACACAACATGTTTATAACCATTATTAATGCGGCGCAGTACAATTAAAGTGCTTTGCAAACATCACTCAAAGTACTACAAAAGAGTAGTTCTGCCATTTAAGGCGCAAAGAAGTATTTTAAATTTTATAGGTCATTGTTAGTACAGCAAAATCTAAGAAGAGTGGAAAATAAAGAAGAGCAGGTTCCCGGGTAAACTACATTTCCCGCCAACAACTTACTTCCGGCGTGACTTGGCGCTCAGATGACGTCTCAACGCAAAAACTATAAACCATGTTTATTCTAAAGCAGTATTTACGATATAAGGCAAACGTGTGGCGCTGAAATAGACGCATCCAGATTCAGATTTACCATAAAACTGCCATTAGGGTTTAATACTTTCAGTCATGTGCACAACAAGCAACAAAGACATGCCCGGGCAACTCCACCAAGATGGCCACTTCAGAAATAAGCATTAGTTTGCAATACAAAAAAACGGTTCTATAGATATATATATTTAAGACAAGATTCTGCCGTAAGCCTAAAGTTTTCTGTACTTGGAGCATAGTGACCCACCTGCTCAGATTGACCCCCATGGCCAGGTTTCGGTCGCAGCGGTACGAGTCAAAGCCGTCGCTGCGCAGGGTGAGTTGGACCAGGGAGACGTGGGACGAGTCCATGCTCTGGAGAGAGATCCCAGACGAGCTGACATCCCAGCAAGCCTCTGTGATGAGATCCTTCAGAGCCTCGAGCACCTTCTTCAGGATAGAGCCCTGGACCAAGCGTGCCTCAAACATGGTTGTTTTTGTTGCGTAGTTTAGCGGCGTAAGGTTATGCAAGTTTTTAGCTCCTCGTTACGGTGGCTAAAGTGTTCCTGGAAGAAGAGAGATGACTACAAAAACACAGGCTTTGTATCCAAGAACTGAGGAGAGCTATGGCTGGCACCTTGGGCTCTGCTTAAAAGGTTTGACTAGAAAGCGCGCGCTCACGTCTGGTTTTAATGACTCTGTGCCGTGCGTTACTTCCGTATCCGACTCACTGGTCAGAAAAAAAAGATGCCATTATATTTGGCGCTCCACTGTAACTCTTCTACGTTTAGCCAATTTATTCAATCATGTAAGATTCAAATATGCTCCCTTAATTTGATCTTTTATAAAACAACTCAAAATATATACAATCTTTGAACAGTGTGAATGATCCGAATGCATGGACTCAATTGACTCAGACTTATTACCTTTTGCTATGTATTGCCTCATAATTGCACCCAAAAATTGTTTTAATAATCGATCAGCAACAATAAATATTTAAAATATTCCTCCCAAAACACATATTTTGGTAGGTTGCAAAATGTCTAAAATAGGGGTTAAATTGGACATTATTAAAATATGTGCTTTGTTGTAATGTCTACATCTTTAAGAATTACTTTGACTTCAATATCATTATAACAGAACATTATAAAACTATAATTGACCACACATTACAATATTTGAGTTTGGGGTCCTTAGAGTGTGAGATTAAGATTAGGAGATACTGACCTAAAGTATTTGGACGTTTCAGAGTAATTTTTCTAACATCATACGTTACACCTACTTCAGTAATGTTTCATTGGCATAAAACTTTGCTTGATGTGATTATTTTGAAAATCTCTTTATTCCCACTGGAATACACTTTTCTCTACTTCTGGTCTGACTTGAATCTGAGCACTTTATTGATACTGCTTGTAACTAACTATTACAGTATTCTATCAACATCTATACACATTTTACAGTCACAAAATCTGTCTTCTGTTACACCCGGAAATAGACAAATTCTTGTCTTATAACAAAGATAAGACAGAGTAACTGTTCCTTGTCAATAAAATATACAGCAGTCAATGTATTAGTTGTCATGTCCATGTTTATTTGCACACTAATCATAGATACATGGTTGTGTTTTCTGTCATTGATTGAACCCCTGAGTTAGTACTGAATACTGCAGGTCACTTAAAAGAGGGTATTTTACAGTAAGTAGCTGAGGTATTGTGGAATGTGTTACAATGGTGCATCATGTTGTTATCTTTTTTTATGGGGAAAGGCATTAATAGGGCCCTTATGGAAAAGTTTAAAGTTGCCCTCCAAGGATATAGTTGGCAGCCATTGCAAGGATTGGCGCTCCTGTTGGCACGCCAGGAAAAGGACCACTGGACCCAGCAATATCAACGTGCGAGTACGGAAGAGGTGCTTCAGAATCACTCCATGCTGTATTCAAAAAAAAAAAAAAACATTATTGATACAGACAGTACATACAACTGTTTAACTAAAAACAAACGGCTCATCCCGTCTCTAAGCTTCAAAGCTCATCAGGTGTAAATCCCACTCACACAGCTAGGAGAGTCACAGAAGGATGCTGTTTCTAATTGGCTCTCATTAAGCAGTTGGTGCAATTTATACCTGAGAAACAAAAAATGTAGCAATGTGTACCTTGTCGAGTCCTGAGGCCATAATGAGGAAGGCTGCAGGTGTTTGGTGCCCACGAGGAGTGGCTGATGAAGGCAAGTTGTTGGACTGTAGAATATCTTCATACTCAGATGGTCCTGTGTGGAACTCATAGTCCTCTCGCCTGATACGGGACACTTCAAACTCATCACCGAGCACCTCCCCAGCTAAATTACAGCGGCAATATGCAATTCAAGAAGAAAAATCTATGTTTAACAGATTGTTTTGCCTATTGTGTAGGTAATGGCATTGTAAAATCAAAAATGTGGAAAAGATTCAATAAATCTTGAAGAATCTACTCTAACCTTTCTGCCACTGTGCAGCATTTCCAGAGCGGTGAGCAGGACCATTATCCATAATAATCTGTAAAATAACCCAAACAATAATAGTAAAAATAATTTAAGTTTTTTTGAAAGCTCCATCAGACATACTCACAGAGTAGTTAGGCCCCATGGCCCTGATGGCATGTCCAGTCAGAGTAGCAATGGTAAACAACTGAGGAGAAACTTCCCGGACGGCCTGGAGATAAACAGTGATTTATTGCAGAGGACAGAAAATTCATCAGTCTATCACAAAGTAAATAAGCAAACCTTTTCTTTCATCTCGCAGAGCAGATCAACCATCACCATTCTCCCCTCAGCATCGGTGTTGCCTACTCTCACTCTGCGACCCGCACGGGACACGAGCAGCTCATCAGCCACATAGCAGTCTAAAACAACACTGAAATTATCCACAGAAGGAAAACGGCTTCCTCGTAATGAGAAAAATGACATTCACCTACCTGAACCAACACTATTTCTGACCATTGCCATGGCTCCAACAACCTTTAGATGTTTTGGTTTCAGTTTGGCCAAGATCTGCTCAAACAGATATTGTATGTAGTTTTATTGTGCAGTGCTTATCCACAATATTAATACAGCAGAATAACGATTTTTAGAGGGAAATATTAAGTGAATCTACCCTAAAGCAACATTTTTTTGTTTTTGTCAGTTAAACTGTGTATATAACTTTTTGAACAGTTGTAATTTTTTGGCTATTATAGTGCAAACTGACCAAATTAGTAAGTTTTAGGCCAAAACAGTCACAAAGGCCAGTGTTTCTAGACTATGTGACATTAGCATGTGTTGCTCTCTCAAAAATGAGCACTATGTGCAAACGCCTGCTGTCAAACTATTCTCTGAGCCCCTCCTTTTACCAATGGTTTTCAATTGTGTTTAGTGTGTTTGAAAGTGTTTGTGGACGGAGTTTAGGGGGTGACCTTCACTTTAACAGCGGACTCGCACCAGCAGCGACTCGAGCAACTTGAAAGCGCAGCCAGCTCCCATTCATTTTTTATGCAGACTGGCAGAGAGGCGACAAGTGGAAGTGAGGAGATGAACGCAGCAACCTAGGCGACCTGAGCGCGGCAAAGTTCAGAGCGACATTGCTGAGGCGCCAGCCACTCAGTGAACATCTTTTCACAGACACAAACGAGGTATTGGTCCAGGCACTCAAAACGCTCTCATTACCCCGTCCCTCTGCAAACTTCCCGTAAAGGACTGAAGACTGGACGAGAGCGACAAGGGCTCAAGTGGGTAAATTTATCGCTTCTGGTGTGAGTCCGCTGTTAGTGGTTAGTTTACCTTAATATATTACATTATAAAATATTTACAGTACCTGAAAGAACCCTGCAACAGCAGCAGCTCCACACTTGTCTCTGTGCATTCCAGCCATAAATCCTCCAGCCTTGATGTCAGCTCCACCAGTATCGTATGTAATGCCCTAAAACAGACAGATTTTTCATCTAGTGCACACAGCAAGACTTAAAAAAAATAATAAATAAAACTTTTACTTAAAATATCTTACTTTTCCAACCAACATTAATGTTGTTGTGACTGGGCCTTCTCCACAGTATTGTAATTTGATTACTCTTCCTTGGTGACGCTGGACTCCTGAGTAAGACAGATAATATTAACACCTCATATTAACACTATAAGTATTCTGAATTAAAAAAGGACTCACCGTTTGCACATCGATTCACAGCAGCAAGGCAGGGATATTCTTTCTGCAGAATCTTCAAATCACTCACCACCTCCACCTGGCCAGAAACAAGCTCTGAAGCTCCACAAAGTGTCAATGGTCTGCAAATTAAAATACTGACGTACCTGCACAGGGCTGTCCTTGAACAACTCCTGAACGTACTCAACCACGCGAGGAGCTGCCATGCGCTCTGGGTCAGAGCCACCAATGTCACGATAGGCCACTCTAAAATGGACAGTGGCAGGTTAGCCATCTACTAGTCTCCATGATGAGGGTTTTTGAAAGTTCCACGGTATAGTATTAAGCATCTTGTGTTTATTCAAAAATTATACTGACAATGCTCACAACCTTCCACCTTTCTACATGGGCTTTATACAGATCTGTTGATCTGTGCTCACAGCTCAGGGAGTTATAGTCTTTTTATTATTTCATTTAATGTGATTAAGTATGATTTCAATGATATTGTGCTTGTAATGTGTTTAATGTAAGTATATACTATGTAGTATGCAAATATTTATACAAACCTCACCTGCCACTTTCCAGCGCATCGGCGAGCTGCACCAATCTCTTGCCCTCAGCCTCTTGAGGCACCCACAGGCCCAGCACACAAACCTTATAGTCACTAGACTTGGTATTGCTCTCCCTCACCTCCAACGGCTGGAGAAAACAAAACATATTTAACATGCAAAAGACTTCAGTATGATTTGACATAATTACCATGTAGAGTGCATGAAGGGCCCCCAAAGCAGCCACCAATGTACTCTTCTTATATTCAGGATGTTCAGGACACACCAAAAGGGGGCGCTGCATACCCGTCTTCAGAGCCCTAAAGGACAGATGTGTGTTGGATGTTAGATTGTTAGATTTTGACAGAATTAAGAGAATTTGTACAAACCGTTTAATGCCATTGATTGCTGCATCACTAAAGCGGCGAACGTCGTCATAGTCGCGGTTCACAGGTCCAGTGGAGACAAACAGAAGTCTGTTTCCAGGAAGGCCAGGCACTTTCAGGACTACAACATCCTTGCCTAGTCCACTGTCCACCTACAAGTACACTCATTAAAAGGTAATACGGTGCAAAGATAACTTTTATGATAACTTTGTTGAACTGTTCTGCTTCTTGTTGTGAAATGTTACTGTGGAAAGGCGGAGCTTAGCTGTTATGCACTTATGAGTCAGTTCAATAATGCAGTTTGTGATGAACAAAATGTAAAATCACTAAAATTATTCAAAACTTTGTACCTGGAAAAAGCACAATATGTCTCAATTTTAATAGAGGGCTAATCCTAACTATACAAATACCATTTTCTACATTCAAAGGTTTTCATTTCAGTGTTTCCTCTAGACTTACAGAGCTATAATCCTGCAGCGGAGCTTTGAGGCAGTCCAATTGTGGAGGCAAGGTCTCATGGCTTTGGGTCACCAGCAAAATCCCATCATAACTAAAACAGAAGATCAACAACAACAAAAAAAGCTCTGATTTAGCTCAAAACGGACAGGAACCAGACAGGAACTGAATACATTTCCCAATACTTACTTCTGGTTCTTGAGGTCAGTGGTCCATTCAAGGGGTTGTACTCTAGACAAATGGAAAACACACAGTTCCTGTCATTATCATCTGTGTCAGCAATCTATAGAGCTTTGATTATAGGAGAGGTCAAAGGGTGGAGTCTCATTCAGTAAGAAGACTTTGTTCTCATAAATGCTCTGGGAGTAAATGTAGTTCTCGTTTAATATCAGCGTTATGCAATTTTATACGATTAACTCTGTGCCTTTGTTAATGTTGGCATCATATGACAGGAATTTTTATATCAAGATCAGTCATACTGAAACCAAAATCAAAAGCATCCCTACTTTGAATGTTTTAATGCGATTTAAAATTGAAAATGGTGTAAAGTTGCGAGCTATATATTAATACATTCGTTGCCATGCAGAATATATGCAAAATAGAATGTAAAATATAGTATACAAAAATAGCCTATATTTTATGAATTATAGGCAAATTAGGACTGCAGTTGCAACATCAATTATATTGAAAATAAAACATGGATGAAGAAGCAAAGACTATAATGATTAACTAAAACTCACCTCGTGCACATTGTGGTGTCGCTCGCGGCTTCTGGAGACAACTGAGCAGCTGACACCGGCTGCAGACTTCCCTTTGCCTCCGCGATGGTCACGTGACCCCTGCACGTGACCTTCCAGGAATTATTAGTCTTATAGAATTACACGGCGGCTCCAAAGTCAGTCCGTTCAAATTGTTCTTGACTGCACTTTTTGGTATGTTACACGTAAAAGACGACTGTAACACATTTACGTTTTTGCCTTTCAATTAAAGCAACTCAACACAACCCGGAAGTACTATAACAATATGATCATGTGACTGTCTCGGGGGCTAAATCTAAACAGCAGAGGTAAGTTTTGCAGACAGTCCAAAGGGCAAAACAATCTAACCATTGGGACTAGGCCTGCAATCAAACTGGTATGGGACGGTACAGCAAAATACATTTTTCAGTTTCTTTGATTTAAAGATTAGTTCATTGTTTAGCACAAGAATTCTCTGACAATGAGAAATATACAAATCTAACTTTTACTCGATTTCAATCATGTTATGTGTTTGAGTGAGGGTCTTACAATGTATATTCTGTCTACCCTCTATGCTCGCTCAGATCTCTGTACTTGCTGCAATTATTTCAGCTCCTATACTCCTAGGGTTCAAAAGCTTGCTGTGCATTCTGTTTTTACAGATGAATCTTCTTCTGACATCTCTTCCCACAGTCAGAAGTTTATTTTGTGTCACACATACGTCAAAGCAACACTTCAGGACCCTCAGCGGTGTAGCAATGCGCCTGGTACAATTTTGTCACAATGAAGGGAAGGGCATCAGAGTGGGCGTGGAGACAGGAGCAGGACTTGATGTGGTAGATTTGAAAGCATTTGACCCATCTGCACCTTCTACCATGAGAGAGCTGCTGGAGCTGGGACACCAGGGCCTGGAGAGAGCTCAGAGGTAATCAAACGTGCAGCAAACTTTCAGTTGAATTAGTAAAACTTTAATTATTTTTTTATCATGAACTTTTTGCATTAAAACAAAAACACATTCAAATGGTATTCATTTATCTGCCTCTCGTATCTGTAATAAATATAATTGGCTTGTACAATGTTGTTAGGTCACATAAACAGAAGTGTGCACCCTGCCTCTGAGGCTTGAGTGTCAGAGAATGTCAACATCTCCACAAAGCCACAAGCCTCATGGTGCAACGTTAAATATATAGATCAGTAATTTACATTAAGTTTTTTGTAAAACACAAAATTGATGCAGAACAGCTTAGAAATAGAACTCAATTTACTTCTGTACAAAACTGCATAATCCCTGCCTCTTCATTGTAAGATTTTAATGTTACCAGCTGCAGATTTTGAATTTGTAATTTCTATTATTGTAATGTGTATTTTGAACCTCACATTTTACCATCAATCTAAATTATTTGAATAATCACACTTATGTACAGATAAGTGGGCGGGGATAGGTGGTAGGTGAGGACAGGGCTTTCTAAACATTCGACAACATTACTCAAACATGCAGGAATCATTCCTCGTAAATCTTTGAGTCAACTGAGAGAAGGCAGTCATAACAAGGTTAGAAAAATAGATTTTACACAATAGGTCTTCTTTAAAGCAGTGTTGTTGTTTTTTACACCCTGGGGATTAATTAAGCATTTGTCTAAAATGGCACATCTACCACTGTTGTTGGTACTTGAATTTATCTGCACTTTTATTTTGAGGCAAATGTTATTTTTGGCTCAATTATACTCCTGTTTCATTTATTTTTAGATTTAGTCTCATTTAAACACTTAATACACTAATTCAGAGCTGTTGTAGGTTTAGTGCTGGTGGTACTTAAAGAGACAAATACAAGTGATGGGCTAAACGAGCCCAGGCACCGATACATGTGCCATACCCTGAGAGCGAGGCCTCAGTCAAGCTGTTTCACTGAGCTCATCACTTTAAAGTCACGCGACCAACGCAGTGTATCGAAAGGTATCACACTGTGTTATGTGTCGTTGAGGCACCAGGTCTCCACAACACCAGAGAGCAGGACCAGAGGAGGCGGTGCTTCACCTGTTCTCTTGGGGAAAAAAAGAACAATAAGACAAAAACAATAACTTTTTTGGATATGTAACATTTCATATATGTTTTCTAAGATGATTTCCCTTGATTTTCGGTAAAATGCAAAAAGTATCAGAATTTGCAAACACAAATAGAGTATAGTTAGCAGTAATTTGCACTCACATGACATCACTGGTCGCTTGGCCTCACTAGACAGACGGCTGGTGAAAAGTGTCGTGGGTTCGAGACCCGTGGTGGTTTTTCTTAACTTCAAACTTGTGTGTGGAGACCTATGTGAATTTATGTTTTATATGCAAATGTTTCAAGCATAAAACATTCTCTAGCTCAACTGCTACAAGCAAAATTAGAGGGAATACTGCTAAGAACAGCAATATTCACTCTGATTTCACTTTATGCATATTATAGGTTATTGAACATACACTCAATTGTTCAGATGTGAAAAAATACCTTGCACCTAAACTCATTACAGTGTAGGCCTACAATGTTTCTAGGCTAAGGCCACCTGAGGCCACAAACATACCAACACAGTGTGATCTAGTGTCAGCACCGTGAGGGAAAAGTGTGATACACATCTTGAGGCAACATCTACCCATTAGTACCAAATACTACTTTGAGCTACTGCACGATTTCCAAATCTATAAATGAAAATAAAGTTCTACTTTTACAGTATACTTTCTGGGCTGGAAACAAAATTAGCTCATAATTTGAAGTTATGGTATGCAGTTTTCTTTCTTATGGTATTTTCATTCAATTACAGGTTAACAACCTAGCCAGAAGATGGCGCCCTAGGCTACTAACACCTGCACATACGTTATGCAGATAAGAATATTACTCAATAACATACATTACATTACTACATTATATTTAAAGTAGCAAAAAAGAAGTATATGTGTTTGTACAAGTAATAAATAGTCATGAACATATGAGGACAAAAAGTAGGTTAAGGCAATAGTAAGCTGTTTTTTCCTGAAAAGCCTTAAATAAAAGGCCTAAGACCATTTTCTCGGCCCTACAGCTGTTAATTTACTCTAGCGGAGAGACAATGAGTAACCTCTCCCTCTGTGGGTGGAATCTAAAACAAGAAAAGCAAAAACAGATTTGGCACTTCAACGGACTGAGCAAATGAACCATATTGTGTTCTGTCTTTTCAGAGCTCTGGATTCTGGTCAGTGTGTGGTGAAACGGTCAGACATTAAGCTGCTGTCCCCGGTCCTGGCTCCAGAGAAGGTGGTGTGTGTGGGCATGAACTATCGCGATCACTGTCTAGAGCAAAACGCTCCCATCCCAGAAGAACCTATTATTTTCAGCAAGTTCCCCAGTGCAATCACTGGACCTTATGATGACATCCTTCTGCCTTCAGAAAGCCAGGTGACAACACTTAAAAACACTCATGAGCAATCTGTCTTTAGATGTAATAGAAATGAGGTTTCATATGAACCAATTCCTTGTGCAATTGAAGCAAGTGGACTGGGAAGTGGAGCTGGCATTTGTGATAGGACGAAAAGGAAAACACATTAATGTAAGTTGCTTGTTACAGAGACTTTTACAGAGACTTCTCAGTTGACAGTTCTTTCAAAACACTTCACATCTGTTATTATTGTACAGGAGAACGACGCACTTTCATATGTGGCTGGGTTCACTGTAGCCAATGACGTCAGCGCCCGTGATTGGCAAATGAAGCGAAATGGCAAGCAGTGGCTTCTGGGAAAAACCTTTGATACTTTTTGTCCTCTTGGTCCAGCCTTAGTAACAACTGATGCTGTTACAGGTGCGAGGCAGCATGAGATGACAGGACAGAGAGGCTGAATTAACACACTTGGGCAAATTGTGCAATTATGTGTGATTTTGCACGTCAGTGCCTCAGTGTTAACAAGCTGCAATTATGTGAAGTGTGTCTTCTTAAGTTCAGAGTTGGCCAGCTAGCTTTTTATAGTATCTCTGTATTTTACTTCCAGATCCACATAAATTGGGCGTACGGTGTCTGGTTAATGGAAACGTAGTCCAAGACAGCAGCACAGAGCAGATGATCTTTGGCATAGAGAAACTGGTCGCCTGGGTCTCAAGGTAACACCCTCACTTGTAGAAATAAAATGGAAAGTATTATTATTTGAAAGGAACAGAACATTCAACATTGTTGCCAGATTCATAGGCCATATATCTCAAAGCTAATTTGCAGACCCAGTCCCTTATTGCAAAGAACAATGACATGCAATACAATACATTAGAAAATAAATGACATAAAATATATACAATGTACACTGTATTAAAATACAACCATTGTTGTTCCGTTTTTTTTTTCTGCCAACAAAGAGTTGGATTTGATTCTTTGAATTTTAACAATTTAAAATATTCTTCATGGAGTCTTGCATAACTGTGTGTTTTGTTTATTTAATAAACCCTAATAATCTTAGTTTAATCAGTATGTCATTGTGGTCTTACATTAGTGCGGACATAGATGAAAATAAGGCTGGGTGATCTGGGAAAAAATATAATCACACTTTTTTTTCCTTCATATCGGCCGCGTCATTTGATTGATTTTGTTAACCTTTTCAGAAACAAAGGAGATCATAAACAACATAAACAAAAGCAAAAAACTTTACTATGTTCTATTTATTTTATTTTCAAAAAAATTATATATAAATATTCTGCTAAAAATGTGACTTTAGCTCCAAACCACATTTCAATCTTTCGATTCAAAACCCACAACCAAATAATTGACGATTCGATACAGTTCAATCTCCGCACCGTCTTTTTGACAACCCTTCTTTGGACTATAAGATGCAGAATTACTCAAAATGTGATACTTGGGCTTCTTTTGGTTGCCCAAACATCTTTAATTTCTTCGTGGCAAATCGTATGGTACATTTTCATTCCTGCTTTTATAATGTATTTGATTTTGGCCTTTTGGGTTTTGTTGAGTTTATTCCAAGTTGACTGAATAAATCAAGGCTTAGGCCAATATTATGCAGTTTTAATTTTAGTGTTAGACCTAGGACCTAGTATGACAGCCACACCTAAGACATGCGTGTGTAGAGTCAACAGGTCCTGTCCAGTGTCCAGGGACAACAATATGTAGGCCAACAATATTTAGAGAGCATACAACACAAAATCAAATCAATCAAGTGTTTGCTCATCAGTTTACTCAGAAGTTGTATTTTGATTGATTCTATAATGTTAGCTTATTAGTTATTCCTGCACATCCTTGTACATTAAAAATTAAGGCTCCTAGTATGGTTATAAAATGTCACATAACCGCTTTTCAAAAATAAAATCTTGGAAACGACAGTGTTCTCGTTGTAACAGTGAAATGTTACTATGAAGAGGCTAGGCTTATCAGTTCTGCAATGAACCTCTTTCTATTACTAAGCCAATTTAGCTTTAGAAAACTTTATAATCTGTCCCAACTGTTGGCAGTAGGCCTGTGGTCGACCCAAGACATTCTTGGTCAACTAAAAACATGTCCCATCGACCGATTAATCGACTAAAAAGGGGGCACTGGCAAAACCTTCTTGTTATTGCCATTTATTTTGATCCACACTGCTCAAATATACAAAAACAACACAGTATATAACTTTATAATGTAAATAAAAGTCTTAGTTGACTAATACACATTTTGGTTCACCAAGACTCCATTGACCAATTAATCGAGTAAATGACCAATGAAAACGGCACTAATTGGCAGAAATTCTTCTTTAACAAAGCTCTACACAATCATCAGCAGGTCATTTACAAAAAGCACATCAAAATATATCACAGTGCACGACTAAATGTAAAATAATGATGTCATAGTTCATTACTACATTAGTTACAGCTAAATAAAACAGGACATTGTTGTATTCTGTTGATGGTTCTTGTCTCTGGTAGAAATGAAAACAAAATGTGTGATGAAAGTTTAGATATTTCATGGGAAACTACGATGTTATTAATTTGAATACTGGCTCCTACCAACAATCATGACATGGTTAGTGCTAGACAGTCTGAACCAAAGGGACAAAAATGAGCTGGTTACCAGGGTAAAGAGTTTGTTACGGTTGCTAAACGGCATTAAACTGTTATATTTTTATCTTAATTCAAAAAGAACATTGGATACTCAGTTTGCCAAAGTCAAAAAATGTTTTATTTGATAAAGTTTCGGCTAATGCCTTTGTCAGGTCTTTTTCATTTTGGCATGTTCTATATTTTTTTATCTTAACTTTACCCAAACTTTTTTCTAACCTACCATGACCCTTTTTCTAAACTTACCCTTTTGCCTAAACTTAATTACTGTCCCTCTGAACCAGTAAACCAAACCCTATTAATAAACAGTTAACTTGTCACAGGGCATAGTGCTTGCATGTGTCAAAGTTCCCTGGATAATGTCCATTATTCACAATGTGCAGAGTGTAACTCATCATAACACTGCATTAAGTTCTGTCTTCATAGAATTAACTTTTATTGGATCTCTTCATCTTCACAGCTTATGAAATCTATCTAAATAAGAGAAACAAGCGCCCCCTGTCACAAACAACGCATTCATCACTGACACGGAGATTGTATTATATCGCCAGATGAAACCTATTCTTTTTAGAAAACACCTTTTGCTTTTTGCTTCCAGAACAAAAAAAAACAAGGATACAAACCCTACCACAAAGTTTCTAATACCAAGCAAAAGTACTGGAATAAAGTTTTTAATGTACAGTTTATCTCTAATTCTACTGATCTCATCTTTTTTTATGTTCACTAGGTTTATGACTTTAGTTCCCGGGGATGTTTTCCTCACTGGCACACCTCCAGGAGTAGGCATTTTCAGATCACCACCTGTATTCCTCAAGGTATTTATTATTATTTGTTTCTACTTTTGTAATACTTTTATCTAGTATTCAGTTGCAGAGTTTCTAAATAGTGATTTTGTTGTTTCAGAGAGGAGATGTCGTGGAGTGCCAAATAGATCAGCTGGGTTCAATAATAAATAAGGTAGTCTAACTCCTGGTAAAGAAAAGAAAGAGGGGGAAGTCTTTAACAGATCAGTAAGGAAAGTTAGGGTAGTTGACTTTTTTAGTTATAAATAAGTAAACTTTTGTGTTTTCTACTAAAAAGTTTATGGTAAATGCAGCACTTTGTGAGAAAATGAGACTGATTACTGTCTGAACTGAATAAAAAAGAATTGTAGTTCTCATCAGGAGTCGAATGCTGCGATCTGATTGGCTGTTCTTGGGTGGTCCTCTCCAGTTTCACTTAAGTGTTTGTAATAAGGGTTTTAAGTCAAAATTGCAAACCAAAAATGAATACATATTGATATTAACAATGTGTCGAAAGATTATGAGAAAAGTTGTCGATTAAATTTATTGCGTTTGCAGTGTGAAAATCATCTTTAATCTAAAGTCTATCATTTCTGATTTGTATTTGTATAATGAAGCTATTTTAAACACCAGATGGCAGTAAAGTTTCACTTGTAAATAGTTTCTTGAAGAGTGCTCCAGCCTTTCTTGACACTGTAGAAAGAACAGCTGCCTGTCCATTGAAAACATTGAAAGATGAATGATGACTCAGCAGTGCAGCCCTTTTTAACCAACTTTAAATTTAATTACAGATATAACTGAATAGATACAAGGCTGAACATTGTATGACCATCATAATAATAAGATAATACACTGTGAATCAACCATGTTTATTTCTGTTCATGTAGTGTATTAAATTTCTTGAATGAACTTGAACCAAACTTTCTGGAGCAAACATAAGAGAATCATTGTCATTATAAATGTAGTGAAAAACAAAAGCCACTGCTCCCCACAGAGCATCTTCACAACTGATTACAAAGATTCAGAGTCTTCATCTCCTGTGGATTTATGCTAATGGTATTAGTAAACAAACCTAAAATCGACATTGCTTCACAACAGAAATTCAGGTCACGTAAAGGCATAGTCGCCTGACTCAGCATGTCCCTTGAAATGGGTGAGAATGCAGTCTTCTCCAACACGAACAGTAACACAGTTCAACGCAAAATGATAAAAAGTGTTGAGGCTTTGAGTCACGCAGCTTTGCTAAACGTGATAATTGTAGAGGTACTGGGAGATGAAGCGGTGCAGTTTTTGTCTGTTTTCTGATGAGTGGAACAAAGGGCTGACACTCAGAAAAACGCCTCCTTTCTCTTGTTTCTCCAAAAGGACCTAATGTGAATATTAACACAGCATCAGAAGACCATCCACAACGCCTTTTCTTTGACAGCCATTATTTATGTGGGTATAAAGTACGCCCAAGCCATTTCATTATTATTGGTTTTAGTTAGAAAGTGTTAATAAAACAACTATTAGAAACCAAAGTCTACCAGTATATATCTATTACTTTGATATGGACTTGAATGAAAAAACATTTTATAACCTAACGTCTGTTAAACTATTTTTGGTATTAAAATAAACAAATGGTAAAGTGTCTTGCTACCTTTTGTTTTACGTTGAGTATCAGTGGTTCTCAACCTTTCACTCACAGCCCCCAAAATAACAACTGTAGACATTCATGACCCCAAAAACACCCTGTGTAGACTTTTATCACTGATTTTGTTTTGAAAACATAAACCTACATAAATGTATCTGTTAGGCCAGCAAAAGAGGAATCTACAGTATCAGAGTAACATTTTTCATATATCATCAGAGGATCCTCCCCGAAATCTTGTCATGACCCTCAGGTTGAGAACCCCTGCTAAAAATCACTAATACATTTTAAATTTTATCAAAATAAAAAGCACTTTACATTATATTCATATATCCAGATATTCTTTTTAGGAGTACAGACCCTAACCCTTTACTTTTCACAATCTACATCATTATGTGACCTCTTTAGTCAGATTATTGATTAACCAATTAATCTTGGCATCTCTATCAGCAACAACACCGATACCAGCTTAATAAATCAGTCCAATAAATTCATTCATGCATTAAAATGCCTGCAGTGAGCCTTCGCCTGATGTGAACTTTTTGGAAAGTTGTCTAAGCTGTTCTTCGTTCCAAAAAGCTGACGTTTGAGATAAGAGTTTTAGCATAGCCATCTGTAAGTCCTGTGCCGATCGGCCAACAGAACAATAAACCTGATAACGCTTTTGCTGCAGAAAATCCTTGCATCTCTTATGAGTTGATCTTGTTTCCAGTTTTCACTATAATAAATTATTCAATCACCAAGAAATACTTGTAATAATAATCTACTTGTCTCACTTCAGCTTAGCAGTGTTCAGAAAATACCTCTTCCTTTATGTTGTTAAGTACAAGTAGCTTAAATTACCAGAATAATTTACCCTTACCATCAATTTACTAATAAATTCTTGTGGCTGCCCAGGAAACAAAGCAGTGTAAAAAGGTGGGTCCAGGGCTTCACCTTGTGTTACACCAGTTGTAATTCTGAGCAGACAGATTTAGAGAAACATGAGCAGAGGGGCTGTCACTCACCCCCAGGTCTATTAGTGTTCGCAGTGCAGTGTGTACAGCCTCCTCCGAGCAGCTCTCTGAAATACAGCACAAAGCACACATGAATCACTAGAGCTCCAATTCAGACCAAATCCAGTCAGAAAAGAACAAACCAGTTGCACTTCTGGGGAAGAAATGTTAGAGTGACATTTTAATAAAACGATTATATAATGCATAATGGAAGTGGATGCTTAGTAACTCTGCTCACTGGAGTTGAAACTTTCAGTAATTCAGTTAACTCTAACACAATTTCAGAGCAGTAATAAAAGACTTCAACTTGGATGACATTTTGTTCCTACCATAATGCGTTTTCTTCTTTCTCGCCATGTCACACAAATGACAATGAATCTGAGTCATAAAGTCAGCCTCTATAAAGGAAAAGACACAATTAAGTAGAATGCATTTATTACAATCAAAGCCTCACAAAGTAGAGGTATATGTGGTATAGTCATGTTCAAATACCTAGTTCTTGTTTCATTTTGATGTCGTGTGTGTGAAAACATCCTTTTTAAAACAAAACATCTAAAACAATATTGACATGACCGAGTTTTCTCACAAAAACATTTTATTTGTAAAAAATATTCAACTATAAGGCTTTTACACATTATATTTCAATCTTCTTGCATTTTTTTAAATTACCAATACATAATAGAAATAATCACAAAAATCATCACTGACTAGTTGACAATTTATATAATAATTACTGACTGTCCTTATACTGAGGTTTACCTTTTTTAGAATATTGACTATGAGCTTTACATCTGAAGGCGAAGTCAATATTGAGTTTTTTTTGGCCAAACTGCTCCTAAAGAGCACACATAACATTTCAATGTGAAAAAGAAACAGTAAAAATATGACTACACATGTTTGTAGTTAAACACAACTGTGGGAGTGCTTGTGGGTAATTTTAAAGTTTGGGTCACTGACTTTTTTAGCTGTAAATTGGTAACCTTTGTGTTTTTCCACTAAATGCAGCTCTTAGTTCTAATCAGAAGCTGAACGCAGCTCTCTGATTGGCTGAAAATGAATACATGTCGATATTAACCATGTGTCAAAGGATTTATGAGAGGAAGAAGTCAGACGTAAAACCAAAACGGTGTTTGCAGTGTGAAAATCAGCTACCTCACTTTTACAGGTGAGTATATTGCCTAAGCAGCTGATAGTGACAAAATCACTGTGTACTGTCTAAATCAAAGTAAAAGGCATTTTATTTCTTTTTAAGAGCTAAATGCAGTGCTCTGATTGGCTGAGCTTGAGTAGTCATTTCCAGTCTCAGTTTGCCATCTGTAAAAAATACATTTTTAAGGTTTAAATGCAGACAAAAAATAATGTGTGGTGGATAATACCACGTGCTGAAAGGTTTATGAAATCTAGGAACTAGCTGGACCATGCTTCAGGTTTTGTGGTTTGAAAATCAGCTTTAAATGTGTAAAATTGAAAAAACAATATCTCAAAAATACTGGCAGGGCTGTTTTCACAAAAGTTAAGCAATCGACATTGGCATCTGTCATGAAAAACCCACATCTGTCCATCTCTGCATGAATCTAGTTCTCAGTATTTGTATCGTTAACCACATACTTATACAGTATTACCCGAGAATGACATTTACTTTGAGTTTCCTGTTTTCTTGTGATCTCAAAGGAGCAGTGGTTCAGAAAGCGACCAGCGGATGTGAGCAATAACCCTATGAAAACATCACAGCAATTCTGGGGGATTACTTTACCCCACTTTTCATTTCACTGATCAATATTTATTTTCACAACCTTCCACGCAGGCCTCATCCCAGGTTTACGCTACATGCTGAACACAAGGACATTGAGTGTATAATCAAACTGAGGTCAACGCAGTACTAAGGCCAAATGCAAATGACCTGAAATTGCTATGCTTAGAAAATAACATGAAGTGATGAAGTTTTATTATGTATAAAATAATTTCTGTGATTTTTCACCCTTTCGAATGTGTGGTTAGAGATGAGAGAGTCTTAAAATATATAAAATAATGAAAAAAATAAATAGGAACATTAACCTGTATTAAAATGGTGGGTTTCTTACGGTATTGGCAGAACTTAATTATTTGACGGTCTGTGAAATACAGCACACTTAGCAGTTTGAGTTCACAAACAGATGACGAATGAATAAAATGAGTGTTTCAATTAGGCCTGTTCCACTATAAAAAAACACATATACTTTGAGTTGCTTGTTTTGCCTTGAATTGCTGTGTTTTCCCAAATTACTTTTCTTGTTGTAATTTGGATTACTCTTTTGTAAAGCGCTTTTTTTTTATCTGTGAAATGTGCTATAGGTTACTTACTTACTTTGCAGTGGAGAATGACAAAGCAAACATGTTTTAGTGTTTCTAAGTCTCTTGTTTAGTTACGCATAGAGATTGGCAATATGGCAAATTTTTTATTCATCTACACAGCCTAAGAGGACAAGAATAAATCTATTTTGATAAGCCAAAGAACAAATAGGATGCATTTTTTTGAGTTGTTTTCATTCTTCAAACATGCTCCTGAGTACTTTATAATCTCATACACCTGAACCAATAAAACAGTGTAGTAAAGCACACATGATGAGTTGGATCTACTACACAGGGAAAGCAATCCAATCGATCTTGCCTGATGTGCTAATGCTCTGGAACTGCTCAAAACGAGTCTGGATGATTCATGGACTTAAAAATAGTCTGAAAGATCTCAGATTAGGACATTCAGAATTATGTTTTGGGGGGAACAAAAGATATCTCACAAACAAAACTTCAGCAGTGTATTTCATAAGAAGCAATTTTAGAATAAGAATAAAACTCCCAAAAAGTCAATAGACACTTTAAATTCAATGCAATTAATTTTATATTTGTACAGCCCAAAATCGCAAGAACAGTTGTCCTGGAGGAAATTGTTAACTTAACCAAAAAAGGATGAATATCAAAGCATGGCAAAGGCTGACCAATTGCAGGAGAATGTAGACTGGTAAAGTAAATTTTGAACAGATATCGGAGTTAAATAGAGGAAAATGGTGAATCACAATACAAGAATTCCACTGTCACAAGAATGAACTCATGATGATAATAATATGCAGCTCATGGAATATCTTCATCCTGTGGTATTTTTGATCTCAGTCGTCATACTGTCCCATCCTTAACAGCAAATAAAAGCACTATTTAAAGGCTTCACAAAGTTTTTTTTTTTTTTTTACCCAAACCCAAGCGAATAAATTCTATACGAGTCGAATTCTGCACCAAGTTGTTCTCCATCCTAATAAGTTCTGGCAGCTTGGAAAATTCTAGACTGAACTTTGTGCCAAGTGAGTTGTATAAAATATAGAGAGATCTCAGTTTAGATTCTTCAGGCTAACATTTTAAATATATAATTTTGTATTCTAAGGGCCAGATTTATCAAGAATTTGCTCATGTGCAAAACAGGTTAGGGGGAGCAAAACCTTGGCAGAGATGACATTTTTCTCACACACACTAAAGATGCAGAATTTGAGTTGGTTCTTATCTGTTTTGTTTAGTATGTTGTATGTGCAGCTTCCAATGTTAAAGTTTGTGTAAAATGTTTAGAAATAACACATTTTTAAAAATTTATTTTGCACCTGCAATTTAGCACCTGGCTTGATAAATCAGGCACTAAATGTACAACCCCAGCTCCTAAAAGGTTAAAAACAGAACATAAAAGTATAATTTCCCCAATAAGATTCAGACAACTTTATTAATTCCACAAGGGGCAATTAGTTCGAGCAGTAAAAGAAGATATTTATAAAAACGTTTTCTTCTATATCAGACAAGTATTGGTAAGAGATGGTTTAGTACCTGACTAGTTTCGATCGCTGACTAGCTGACTAGACTAGTCAGGTAAAAAAACATCTCTTACCGATACTTGTCTATAGGCTTTTGTACTTTAAAAATACACGATGAACATATAGGCTCTGTGCGCGGAAGTAGGCTTGTTTATATTCAAAATAGCTAACTTTTGTACCTTGAGCATTTCCTGTTTAGTTTGTTTCTATGGCCCTGTCCCAATACTCACACTTGCGCACTTGTGCACTTCACTGAAGTGTGCATTGTTTGAAAATGCACCAAGTGTGCAAGTGCACAAGTGTGCAGAACATAACATAAGACAGTCCACACTTCAACATGTTATGAATTAAACTGCTGCTAAATTACTAGTCTATTGGATCATTGAAACTTGCCACAAACATATAAAACAGTGCTGTGAATGTCCATGTCCGGTGGGAATCAGCTGTGGCAGCGCAAGGTACAAGCCAAATGGTTTTCTTACGGTAGTAGCCTATATTATTAAACTGTGCCTCCTGTTGACACTCAGAGCTAAGTTACTAAGGTAGAAGAATTGCATCATTTGAAAACTCCACACTTGCCTGAAGTGCATAAATATGCCGTTGTGAAGTGTGGATAAAAACATTCGAGAGAATTGGGACACTATGCGCACTTCAGCGGCTCGTCGTCAACGCACATTTGAAGTGCACAAGTGCGAGTATTGGGACAGGGCCTATGAATTTTGAACAGGGAGTTATGGTGGATGTCTCCTACTTTACAAATCAGGACAATAATTCCCCAAAAGACCAAAGTGTGTTTATAAAGTGACGTGTTTGTATCTCAATGCTAGTGCTAACATAATGCTTTTAAATGAAACTCTGGTTATGAAGACAAATATGGCTAAAATGCTAGTACCTAGTACTGGTCATGCTTATTAAAATGAATTGCAAACAAATATATAACTGCTTACAATTTTTTATAAAATTGTCATTGTTTATGTTGTTTTCAAGCCACTGGGAGCCGCCATTTTGGTTGATGACATAAAATAGTGTTGCCATGGTTACTCCCACAATTTTCATCTGTGAACATTATCTTCCTTATTTGGCTTTACTCCGGTGTAGGTACAATATTTGCTCGGGCTGCAAAATCTACTCGGGCAGTTTCCGTCGAAGGTTGATGACGTCACTGAGATAGTTAAACAGTTTTTTTGGCTAATAAAATGAATTTATTGACATTAAAATACTATTTTAACATGTGTTTTTAAATTAGTGTGCTATTTTAATCTATTTAATTTTTATTTTTTCCAAAATCTACATTTTAAAATTAATTATTATAGCATTAAATTAGTGTTCTGTTCAGATACAGTTTTATTGATAAATTATTTATTGATAAATAATTGCCCTAACCCTTGAAAACGTGTCTAATTTATCTGTATTACATACGAACAAAATGTATTTTTGTCTAGAATTTAATTTATCGGCATTAGTAGCAACTAAAATATATTTTTAAAAGCCGTTTCATGTTTTTGGCGCTGCTAGAGTCCACTAGATGTCACTGTGTACAAGTATTTGGCTTTGCTGATTGACGAGAAATGCCGATTTCAGTGATTAAAGATCACAGTTATCTAAGATTTATTGAATGGATGTCGTAATTTCGTTTAAAAGTATGCTACTACAATGATAAAAATACAATAACCACTACTCTATGTACAGCCAATCAGAGCGCACGCATGACGTCTCGCTTGTGCTAACGTGGTGCTATCAAGCTAGCGAAATATAATAATTTTAAAAGTTCGGTTTTTATATAACAAAGCTAAATTATGCTAACACTGATCATAAACAGCAATTAAAATATCGATTTTCTTGAGACTAAGCTCAAATATAGTTCGTTGTCGTCATGAAAGTGCGACCCGAGTAGATTTTGCAGCCCGAGCAATATTGTACCTACACCGGCTAACAAAGTTTAACCCAGGAATTCATGTTGCTTAGTTACCTGCTACTGCCTGTTACCTGACAACACTATTTTATGTCATAACCACAGCAAAATGGCAGCTTCCATGTAATTCTTTAAAACACTATTTTAATAGAACTACAAATACTTCCAAGGTAGTTGCCCTGTATTTATTTATGTGATGATATTATAAGAGTTTTAGGGTAAACATGTGATTATATTCAGGGTTCGCTTTAAGTACAGAAGTTAGCTATTTTGAATCTAAACAAGCCAACTGATGTTCTGTGCACAGAGGTTACAGAGCAGTTCTGAACAAAGAGGAGCTTTGAGGTTGTTACAGCAACCAATATGACCACAAAGAGTAATTATGTTTATGTTATTTTTGCTCAATATTATAATCTATTCACCAAGATATGATTTTTCTTTTCAAGGCAGTCCCAGACAGAAAAAACAAAAAACAACAAAAAAAAAAGACAGAACTTACCAGGCAGTGGTAAGAGCAGATTCTCCAGAGCTGAAGTGGCCCAGCACAGTGACCTCAGATGACCAGATAACATACTGCAGAGGAAGAACAGCAGGTCCGGACACTGGCTCGGCTTAGTTATCTACAACCACAAACACCAACGCGCTGAAGTAACACGCACTGTCAAATATTCAAGCAGTTTGTTTCCCACGGACACTCAGAGTAGAGCAACAGCATCAAGGTAGTAAATAAAATAAAGCTACTAGTATAGGCATTAGATAATCTAGAGTCTAGATTGTGGCATCACTATGGATAGGACGATTGTTTTGTCACGATTCGATTGTTCACATTATAGGGTTCACAAACTAAATCAAAATAAAAAAATAATTTAAACAAAATGACAGAATGACAAAACTTACCTTGAAAATAAGAATATAGCAACAATAACCTGTTTACTTCTTCTGACTGTTAAAGTATAGCAGATTCAACCCTTTCCTAGCCACACCAAACTGACAATGCAGAGGCATAAAAGGACACACGGATCGAACCCAACACGAAAAATAAATTGAGCCACCCGCACTGCATGATTAAATACTATTTTGAGAATCACCCATTGACTAGGCATCACACATCAACATTTTCAGTAATTATATCTATTTATTAATATTGTTTTATTCTACACTGAACAAAAATAGAAATGCAACACTTTTTATGAGATGAACTCAAAACAAAAAAACCTTTTTCAAACAAATATAAGTCACAAATCTGTCTAAATCTGTGATAGTGAGCACCTTTCCTTTGCTGAAATAATCTATTCCATCCC
This sequence comes from Mugilogobius chulae, assembly GCA_038363315.1. NCBI lineage: Eukaryota > Metazoa > Chordata > Actinopteri > Gobiiformes > Gobiidae > Mugilogobius > Mugilogobius chulae. The sequence continues at coordinate 42,153,498 of CM076397.1, forward strand.
ACAGGTGTCACATGCACAGTTTGCCTTAGACTGGCCACATTAAAAGGCCACCCTGAAAGGTGCACTTTTTTTTGTGGGGGCAACGCTGATCACAAATATCTGCTGTCAAACCAATCACTGCTCCACTTCACTCTCATCCTCTTGTTTCATCCCCTTCTTTATTCTTCCAGCACTGCCCAGCCTAGCAGCACATTTTGAAATGTGTTCAGGGGTTTAGCATTACATTTTTGGTGTTCAATTATTAATATAATATAATAAGTCTTTTGGATTATTGACATAAAATATAAATACTTCTTTACACAAGCACAACTTAAAGCAGGTTATATGTTGTTAATGTAAAAGTTATTGAGAAAGCTCTACAATGTACCACATGAAAGTTTAAGGACGTTGTGCAGCGGCTCCTATAAAACTGTTCCGTCTGGAGATTACGCCGCCCAGTGAGAGCTCTGTGTAGTTTTAGTTCAGACATTTTTAGCTGAACTTTCCTCACTAAAGACTGCTCAGATGTCTTTAATGTTCGACTTCTTTATTGTTTTCAGTTCTTTCTTCGGTTTGAGGTTTTGTTAAATGTAAGAAGTTGTCAGAATATGTATCTCACCTCATCGTGCACAGTAGAGTCAAATAGTTTTTTATTAAATTACTAGTAAAAATATACTACACTACTGTCAGTTTACTTTTTAAAACCACAAATGATCAGCACTACAGGGTCGCTGCTGTTTTTTTGAGTGCTCCAAGCAAAAATTAGGAATTGTTGGCTTACAATTTATATGTAATGTTGACCTAAAATATATGACTGCACTTCTCATCCACTTTCTGTCGGAATTTCCTGATTTGTAGAGTAGAAGCGGATTCATAAAATCCTGCCAATGAGTCCAACTTAACCTGATTGTAGTTCGCTGGTGGGAAAGGCGTGTGGCTCCGCTCTTGTGCTGTTGTGCTCTTTATCTTTGTCTCAGTGCAATATTGCTTTTTGGGAAGTTATGCATTCAAACTTGTGATGTATGTGAGGTTTACTGGAGCTTACAATGCGCTGTATTGTAGCCTTGGCATCCTTAACAGGCCAACTTGGTGCTGCTTTTCTCTGCGTGCACCTCGACCTACAACAAACTGATTGTGGTACAAATCACACTGCGGCACATCCAAGTGAATCTTTATGTAGATAATTTTGTAATTTAAATGTATACTTTTTGGCCAGCTCTGAGCAAGCCTCTTCTTCCTCTCCTTCACAATTTTGATCACCTTCTCTTCATTATTACTCCTCCCATTCACAAGTTTTGGTCATCTCCATGACAGTTTGGTACTTATTTAAAGACAATTAATACTCAACTATACAACCTGTCAGAGCACCTTCATCTGTTCATCCTTCTCAATCAACTAAAGGTAACTGTTGGGTTTTTGTTTATTTAAACTGTAGCTTAACGACCTCCCAAAGCCTAACTCCGCCCTCAAGCAAAATCTGAAAAATAGGCTCAAAATGGGCAGTGGCTGGAAGACTCAGAAGGTGAGGCATGGTGGGCGGGGCAGTGTGGGAGAATGCAGGGGTTGGTAGGCGGTGCCAGGACCGTCTGCATCTGTGAGTGACAGCAATCTTCCGACAGAACAATGGAAGGTGACAGTGATGTGAGCTTGCGTGCCAGCTTCGCCACAGAGCGATTAATCGAGGTGGAAGATTTCTCCCTCCCGCCCTCACTACAAGAGGAGTACACAGCAGAGCAGAGCGGCTGGCCGTTAGACCCATGGGTGTGTTTCACGTGCAGCCCCCTTGCTCCAGGCTGCGACGTCATCTACGGCAATTTGGAGATGGAGCTCCAACAGGAAAATTAATTTGTCATATCCATATTTACACCAAAAGAGCGGCAGTGCAGGCGTCATTTTTGCTACTAAAGTTCGTATTTTAACTAGTTTGCAATAAAATGGCAAAATAATGCCAGTGATGTGAAGATAGGATCATAAGACCCATTTACACAGTTTATAACCTAAAAAAAGTGAGTTTGGTGTTACACTTAGTTACACTTTAACATTTTGCGCTAGTAGCCAAACATCAGAAGACAGTGATGCCTGAGTTTTGTGGAATTTGCGCTCTGTGCAGTGAACGATCCAGACTTCTATCACTCTTCAGCATGTGAAGATTCAAGCAGGTCTGAATATAAGTTATGTATAAACAGCATTCAAATTGTAAACTTTGGTCCACAGTTGTCTTAATTCCGAGTGCTCACGTTGAGCGTGTGGGTGGCAGGTGGCTGCTCGGCTGTGGTGCCATGAGAACACCTGATGCCATACACGCTCTGCGTTGCATGCGTATAGGGTGCGACCACACTGATGATTAGATTTGATTGTGCTGTTTTTTGTTGTTGTTGTTGCTTTTTTTTTTTTTATGCATATCTAATAAAGGGAAACTGGGACAGACTGATAATGGGTTAGTAAAATAATTACCTGTACCTAAAAAGCTTTTTCAGGCTAAAAAAAGAGCCTTCAGTTGTTATCATTCACTGAATGTTCATGGGAGAGGGAGGGAGCCTGTACAGAAATGACAGACAAGTCACGGGGTTGCTCAGGTCGTAACAGAAGTCTGTCTTTAGTCTGGTCTTGTACATGCATTTGTTTTCTGCTTTGGTCCATCCCAGTATATTTATAATTCCGTGCATTAAATGTATATCTCTCTCTATATATATACACCACACATATTTTTACGTATACACAAATACATGGATAAACACACACACTATACAGTATATAGCAAGGGTGTCGAACTCAATTTGACAAAGGGCCACATAGGCATCGTGGTTGTCTTCGAAGGGCCGATTGTAGCTAAAATGAACTTTTCCAATCTTTGTCAGACTACAAATAATAGTGTTTGTATTTGAATTGCGTACATTCATTGAAGTGGCAATCTGCATTACATCTGCATTAGTCTGAAAAATGACTTACTCTTTAAGTTTCAGACAAATCACTTCAGTAGGTTAAGACACTCAGATTACTCCTGGCACTAATATGTGATTAAACGAAATCTTATAAGACCTTAAGGGCTGCACAAAATGATGCCCCCGGGCCTTGTGTTTGACACTTTTGATATATAGTACTAGTAATTCATAGTTATTCAAAGATATACTTTAAGACATTTTCTCAATGTCCTGAACCACAGGATGACTACCAGCAGCACTTTTCTTTTGTACCTTGTAAGAGCGGGACTCCAGCTCCTCACAGTCAGAGTCGCTGTTGTAAGGGTCATCACTGGTGGTCCACGAGAAAGCACCTTCTCTTTTCCACACGTCACAAATGGGAACATCTCTGGGAACCTGCAGAATAAATCACTTCCATTTATCCATCTGTGTCATTTGTAAAGATTGTCAAAGTATTGATACACAGATACTAAACTAAACAATTCTAAAGCTAGTATCAAAACATAATTTTCTCTATATAGAGAAAACCACATGAATAAAATTGTGCCTTTCTTGAACCATTAGAATTTTTTTTTTTACTTTAATCAGTACAAGTAGAATACCACAACAACAACAAAATTACTTTAACCGGTCTTGTCAATAAGAGAATGTTATTTTCATAATGACATTGAAATAGGTAGTGTACAACCAAAATCAAATTATATTTCAACAGATTTTTAGAGATTTGTCTAATATTCTTTTATTTTGTGCATTTTTAACAATTTTAAATGTCTGCTTGTGATCAACGTTTGAGCGCTGTAGCGTTTTGGGGTCTGAGGGAAATGAACAAAATACTGTGCTCTAACCATTGTTAATTAAACACAAGAACCTTTTCCAAAACAGAACTTCTTTGATGCTAAAATGCTGGAGGTTCATTTTAAGTTGAGTAAATTGTTGAGGTGGACGAGGACATAGATTTTCCAAGATTGAGATGAGAGAAGCTCTTGAAATATAATAAAAGGAGGGCTAAATATGTAATTATGTAATTGTACTTTATAGATTTCTCCACTGTAGTATTATTCTCCACTGGGGCGAGATAATTTTGCTAGAATTTCATTTCATTATTTTTTTACTACATACTATTTCTTTTACAACACAATATTGAAGACGCCACATCCTCGTTTCGATGGGGTTATCAAAGTTTAATGTTTAAATATTATCTACATTGAAAAGAGGTCATTACAGACCCTACATTTTTATTTCTGAGCAATAATTGAAGCAGATCTACAAAAATTGTACATAATGTAAATTTAAAGTGCCCCAAAACACAGAAACTATGATCATTAATCTTCTGGGAAACCCCAAACCCCTCCCGTGTTCGCTGCATCTATTTAAACTATTATTTGTACACATTTCAACCTTTTTTTATTTAGGTACTAATGACAACTAAGCAAAAAGACAAAGAAACCGTGAACAGTCTCATTCAGTTTCAACTTGGGCTTTGAAATTTCTAAATCCGCTACTGCACAACATGAAGTTTATGTTCTAGCACACTTTCTTGGACATCTTTACCTCTTCCATGATCAATATGCCACAGCGCACCAGACTGTCAACAGCATCCAGCGCAAAACTGTGAGAAGACTGACAGGGCTATGGGGAAACAAGGAGAAAAGGACAACAGATGAGTTCAATGGTGGAACAAGGTTACAGCACAAACAGCACGAGCTAGGAAGACAGCTGCCAAGGAAAAGTGGACAGCATGAAGATAGAGTAATGATAAGAAAGAGGAGAGAGACAGAGACAGGGAGAGAGAGAGAGAGAGATGAAAGCTGCATTATTCTGTGAGGAAAAGGCTGCAAGAACACTCAACAAAAAGATTGTAATGAAAGGTAGGGAAATAGAAAGGAGATGTATTTCTGGTTCTGATTTTGAACTGTTCACATGGCTCACGTGTGCCTACATCTCACAATATGAAAAGCCCTTTGAGTTGAAAGCAAGACAGCAGTGAAGAATGAATATTTTGGTGAGTTTTATTAAAAATCCACTCATTGAAGCATGAGATGAATTCAAACATACTGGCATGAAGCCTGGAGGCAGAAGATGGCATAGATGCAGGGCTCTGTTGGTCAGCTCAGTCTGGCACAAAACGACATCAAACTCCATGTCACCTTTGACCACATCTCCGTCCACGCCGTCGCTCCGCACGCGGTTACTCACGCCACTGCCGGCCACATCACTTAACATGGCTGACACTGCACAGGCTGAAGGCAAAATTTACAAGGTTTATTACAACATATTTATTTCCACAGAATGGCATGAAATGTATCTATCGGCATGAAGAACGTTACAAAATATGCTTGTTACATTCTCTTGCAGCGGGGTTTACAAACTGGTCTAAGCTTTACAGCAGCAAAAGAAGCAGAGAATCACTTTTTGGTTAAATCCAGTAGGGAGAAAAGCAGAGATAGCTTTACTGGATTGTGCACAAATAGTCTCTGTGCACATCTTTTTCCCCCCCAAAAATGATATTTTACGTTATTCCACTAACTAAAATAAACCAAAGTGCATCTGTTGGTGCTGCCATCTTTGCCTTTCTGCCCTGAACCTGAGACAAGCTGCTGCATTTCCGGTTTTGATAATTGAGTCAACAGAATTAGCAAAGCTAGCTTGCAATTTCCTGTTTATCACGCCAGAACGCTTTAAATATTGTAAATCCTAGCTATAATGCAACTTTACCAGGGTAACATAACTGGACACACGTGTTTTTTTATTTCATTTACTGACCTGATAATTGTTCTTTACTTACTAAGTATAAAGACTTTAAAGTAAAGAGAATTATTCTTATCATTACGTTGACTAAATGAAGAATTAATTTACAGTGTAGCCGACTGTCACGACCTGTAAGTTTAGATGACGAAAGCACCACAGGCAAAACTGAGGACAGTATTAACGATATTAATTTTAGTATTTTATCTCACACAGAGGCATGCTTTTAATGGCTTTCAGCTGTACACCCACAAGCTCCTCATCCAATGAATCATGCTGCAACAAAGACCATTTTCAACAGGATACAACCTCATGCACTTCAAAATACAGCATTTATTTTTTATTTTCACTGACAACATTGTTAGAATAGGACTCATATTTCACCCCCAGTGTTTGGATATGAAGCACTGCTATTTGGTTTGCTGCTGGGAGGCTAAAATGGGGGACATAAATTTAGCTGTCCTACATAACTTGCTGATATCCTTGCAGAGTTTCTTACCTGAGAGAAAAAATACATTCAAATGTGTAAAATGGTTATTCTGCTGCTAGACAAATAAACTTGATATACAAGCTCAGAATGGAGGTAAAAACTTCTGTATACAAAATTTCATGTGAAGGTTTGACAGTTTAATGCAGGGGTGGACAAACTATTGATTGCTGTGTCTGTGTTGAGCTGTGAGACCTGCCTCGCCCATTGCAGTTTTTTTTGTCAAACTTACATTTAGCTTTTGAGTTATACACAGAATGACTTGCCTGAAATATGTATGGTGTAGCCTTCAAAATATAAATATGTCCACACCAGAATGTGCAATAAATACAAAATTTCTAAACCAAAGATGATCGTTATTATTTTAAAGGTCCTATACTATGTAAAACTAACTCTTATAAGCTATGTTAATTTATTACTATAATCAAAAATATACCAGTTTGTTTTATTTTCAGATGTTTGAGCAATCCTGTGTTACCAGTTTGTCTATGATTCTAAAGCTCAAAAAGCTCTGTTCCACCCTGTGATGTCATGAAGGGAAAGTTATAAAGCTCATTTTAGCCACAATTATACATTTATAACCAAGCACTACAAACTGTTTGTTACACGTTTTGTTCAGTTGAGACTGTGATCAGTAATCTTCATTGTACGTATGTGCATTACTTAATGACAAACCAAAGGTGGAACAGTTCGAGAGAAGACCAAGTCAAACTTGTGTGAACAAAAAAACAACACAACTGCAGATATGTGATGATCACACAACGGCTTAACATAATTGTGTAAAATAAGCCCTTTAAAAGGTATTTCTCAGTCACAATATTTGTCTATGCAATCTGGAAGATCAGCCCCAAAAACAATTCAAATTAAGTAATTAGCCTTTTCTTATTTTTACAATACTTAAGCAACAGTGTTCAGAATGCACATGCTCATTTATTGACTTCAGACAATACTGGACGCTCATGTACAATTAATATTCGCAGATGAAAGCTACGGCAGCTAAAAGTAAGAAGGCAAAGAAAGAGAAGAACGTGCATGTGTAAGATAAACGCTCCTCACCTCCAACAGCCTCCACGATAAAGGCGTGAGTGACAGTCTGTGCCTGGAGACTGAGATGGTGTGTAGCTGCAGGAGAAGGACGGGGCAAAATCAATGGATCTTTCCTAAATAAAGGAAGTGGGAGTATACTAAAAACAGGGAACCCACACCAAGAAATCAACAATATTTGTCTTTTTTCAGACCAAACCTTGATGGAGCTGTTGCCATGATAAGGTGTGGGGCAAGCAAACTGAGGGAGTAGTGAACCACCATGGAGAGTGTGTCCCCAAAGCCAACGTCTTTGTTCCTGAACAAGAGCTCCTCTGTGAGCCAGTATACATCACGACACAAGACTGACAGTTTTACACCCTGCAGAGGTGACGAAAGGAGAGGGAGCCAAAAATCATCTTAACAACACCATCCAGTGACATAAAATAGACACTTGGGTATGAGTCACTCTCACACTAATAAACTATGAAGAAAGTCAATTTTGTTCATTACCCCATGTGGAGTTTGATAGGCACAGAAGTAAACTTAAAAAAAAACAAAAACATGTACCTTGCGATGTCTGAAGAGCAAAAGGCTGGATATAATGCTGGTGGACATCACAGCCTTGCAGGAAGTGATAGCTACAAAAGTAGGCATACAATATTTATGTGTCACAATTTGCATTCAGTTAAGAACAGCTTATCAATAGTAGTTTAAGATTCAGCAGAGGGCTGTAATCATAGACCTACAGTAGATGAGGTGAAGGATGATTGCGATGCTGAGGTCATCTTGGGGATGAGGTTTATGTTCAGATGCATAATGAAAAGACAGAAGCCATGACATCCTCCTACGTCCATTTGCACTTTCAGATCTTAAGAGACAAAAAGTAAGTGTGCTGGGATGCCATAAAGCAGTTACATAATATTAACATTATGTATTCTATTTGTGTATGCAGTGGCTCAATGAACATCTACAAGATCCTGACCTAAAGACAATGAGTAAATTCAGCAGAAAACACCATAATACAAAATATGTTCAAGAGGATTTTACATTGTTATTGACTAGCACCACAAAGGTCGTTTTTCAGTGAAAACACTTAAACTTCACAACAGAGAAAGGAAGCACAACCAGATCAGTGAGGATGATTATGCTGCTGCTCATTTACATGTTAAACCGCTAATAACGACTCATTCGTTTCTTCCAGCTCTGTATTTTGATTTGCACTGTTTGCTTCCAGCTCACTGAAAAGAATTAAACAGAGAGAAGCCACTTGCACAGACAGACGCCAAGCTGAGATTGAGGGGGAAGTTATTTGTGTCTTATCTTTTTCACTGCCAGACAGTCTAATGTTGTTTGTAATTGGACCAAGTTTAAGAGGATGAAATCTCCCCAGGGGTGGCATCATATCAGTTTCACTCTGAAGCTCAGAGGCAAGTTTCAATTCTTAATGTTAAAGACAGAAACTTTTAATTGTAAATGACACAGCACTAATCACATGGTCAGATGCATCAGCCAATTTACTTTTACTTTGCATCATTAAGACATCACACCATTAAGATTTGTTCCATGGATTCGCTCCATGGACAGTCAATGCTTTTTGGTCATTTTATTTAAATCCAGAAGTGTAAAAATTTTGAATTAAAAAGTACCATATCATATTTTAAGTTAATATTAACACAAGGTCATAAAAGAAAAAAACAGTCTGGTATCTCAACTCGAGTTAGTCCTGGCCAACAAACAGCTTCACTCCTGTTCACTGATTGGCTGACGGTACTACATGCAGGTTTTATATGAACAAATTGTATTTGTGTTTTTTTGTTTTGTTTATATCTTAAGGGTAAATTAATTATAATCTTTGCTCTTCCATGTGTTCTGAATCGTATGAGATCATATTTTGGTCATTTTGATTTTTTTTTATAATCTTGAATATTTTAAATGTGTAGGTAAAACAGAATACTATATTTAATTCTTTAGCCTAGTGTGTGACCTTTTGTTTAAGATCAGGGGCAGCAACAGGTCCTGTAGAGGGAGCCAGTCGTCCACTCTGCACCTTCCAGAGTCACACATTCCTGAAACAATACAACATTTTCATAAAAACAACTACAGTGATACTTATTGCTTTTCTGCGCATGTACAGTACCTGCATAATAAAAAAGAGAAGCAAGCACGTGACAGAATTGTGGGGGGAAAAAACAAGACATACTATGGAAAATCACAAGTAGGCAAGCTTCATTTGAAAAATTAAAATGCAAGGCAGGATGTTAAATGATAAGACTTTGATGCTCGCTCCTTTTATGGTTTACCTTCAGAGAGAAAGGATGTGCCAAGTCAATCCGAACACTTCCCCATGACCTCTTCCAGAGGAGAGACAGCAAGCACTTTATCACAGAGCTCAGGCCAATCTTCAAAGACAGACATTTATAAAAGGATTACACTTAGTGTTTTAGCAATAATAACGGCAATACCGCTAATGAAGATGATCTTTAACAGTTAGATAAATAGGCATATTTGCAAAGTGTCTAAGCATGGGATTAAGTGTGCCATGTCACTTGTATTTGAATGATTAAATTAAATGGTTGGGTGAAGACCTTATTACCGCAATTAACTGAGCCAAACCCACTCATCAGTATCATCTCTCATGGGGACAGACCATTACAGTCTTTTCACTGTTCAGAAAAAGCACAAAAAAATCCTTTGAATCTTCCATCAAAAAAAGAGAAAACTATAGGCAACTTTAGCCCCACATTTCTGCAAACATTACTGTGTATAGAAATGTTTCGTATCTATCAACCAATTTGAAACCAAAATGATTATAAAAGCTTAACAGCCACCTTGGTTTACAAAAAAAAATAATAATATAAAATGAAAAACATGAATGAAACCGCAAATTTATGTTAGTGCTATGATGTGTGTGCAGCTCTTCTAAACATGTTTTGAACTAATCTGCAATGAAAGACATAAATGTTCTGCTTACTATTTTTTACATGAATTCTTGAGTAGATTTTTACAATCAGAACATGACTCCTGTTGGCTGTAAAAGATTCATTATACTTCATTGATTGCACATTAAACTGTGTGTCAGTGTAGGTGCTGACACACATCCACCTGTGGGTTGGCCGGGGGTGCACAGTTGTATGAGATGCCCACAGGAACCAGGTTAACGTCGGGAACAGATCCGTCTTTGATGAGCTGCCTGATGCGAGCCAGCCACTGCCCTCCCAGACCAGGCTCGGCTGACACAGCAACACTTACTGCTTGGCCCTCATGTAGCAGCTCACGTATCAGCTGCAGGGGAAGAGCACAAATACACAAAAATCAACATTCAACAGGTGTCTGGGGTTTCAAAATCTGCATTTAATCATAAGTCAGTGCTTGCCAAGCATTTCAGAAATACACAAGCAAAATAAATACATGTCAGGAATATAAAATGCTTCACAATGAAATCAGGAAAGAAGAAGGATAAAAAGGCAAACTGCATAAATTAAAGGGACTTTAGGGGCATTTGACACGACATTCAAAGATACTTCCATAGCCCCAAGTACTGTTCCTCTTACAGACAAGGGTAATTAGATTAGCAATGAACTGCTGCTAAACAGGCCTACACTCCATAAACAATAAAGGTCCATTAACAGTGAAATACAAGCAATAAACACAGCTGCTTTCTCACGCATGGTCAATATGCTTACTCACTTTGACAACGGTTAAGTGTGACTCATAAACAACCTGCTTGTGTTCTTACAGTTCCAATCTTTCATGATAATGCCAAATTGCTTAGTCATGTAGTACATAGCTCAGCTTTAATATTACTTATTTTTTTACAGCTAAATTTGGCTTTTCGTACACAGCACGTTTTACAAGTTGCTGATGATGTATTCTACTAAAATATTCACGCAAGACCAAGGAGTATTTCCCCTTATTTATGTTAACAGAAAAATATTAAACTGCCAGTATTTGTTGTGTGGATAAGGTCCCTACTTAAAGCAATATTAAACTGCACATTCTACATAACAAACACCTCTCGTACACTAAATTTTTCAATTAAAATTATATCGTCACACATAAAACCCTAACTCACAGAGGTCGCCACAGCAGAGCTCAGGGGGTCCCTCTCAAACTCCTGCTCAGTCTGGTCACCATTCAGGAGAAGAACCACTCCAACTCTTTGAAGAATCATTCTTCAGTATTACAAGAAACATAAAGCTTTGAGATGGATCCATAAATTAACAGATTAACTATTAGGGATGTCAAGATTATTAGGTTAATCAACATTTGTGATTATTCAAGTCACAGTATAATCATAAGAACAAAAAAAAATAATAATAATTGTCTCTATTTTAGAAGTAAAATTTAATTCTTACAGTTCACTCTATAGAAACAAGGGAAGGACAAAACTCCAGTTGCACTTTTGGCAACAGCTAGGTTTGCATATTAAAAAACCCCAAACCCCAAAAAACATCAAAATTTGGCACATACTGTATGTTGTTATATCCCAAAGACATACATTTTGTTTTTGATTTGTACTGAAAAGTTAATTTGTGTTTTAAAAAATATTGGTATCAACAAAAAACAGCACGAGGTCAAATAAAAATTAGCAAAAAAAAAAAAAAAAAATTTGTAATAAATTTATTAATAAAGCAAAATCATAGGCCTTTTAAAATTTTAGAGGCAATATTAAGTTATTCAATTCAATCTAAATTAACAAAAATTTTGGTCACATTCACATTTGAAAATTTTATTTTAAGAAATTGGTCACAATCTTGAGAAAAATGACAATGAGAATGAAATTTTGTCATAATCGTGAATAACTGCTAAATCGTGATATTTTGTCTCGCAACAATCGTAACACTAAAATTCAAAATCGTGACATCCCTAGTAACAATTCAAAAATATAATAAGTGTAAAAAGTGTTTCAAAGTAAATGCATCAATCAATCATGTTGATCTAAAAATCACTAATGAGTGACATAAGAAAATATTACTATTAAGTGCAATATTACAAAATATTACTATTAAGTGTAAATACAGTACAGTATTAAGTGCAATACAGTACAGTACACAATAATCAAACATTCTTAAATAATAGTTTCTGTGCACCTTCAGTGTAACTTGTATAAGAAAAAATATCAAACATAAATAAATACCTAAGCAACCTGTTGTTAATTTTCACCGTGCAAATTGTGTATGGGACTTTGAGGTTGTGACAGAAGAGCGCCAAAGGGATAAGGGCACAGTCTAGGGCACTCTGTCGCACATACACATAAACCAGTGGAGAACCCTGGACAAAAAAAGAGCGAGCCATATGAAGCACTACAATAACAATTGTGACAACAAACTAATGATGATACAACAGAAATAAAATGGCATTTTTTTTTCTGTGTCCAGCCAGTTTAAATTCTACTGGAAAGAACAGCGCTTCAGAAAGAGACTTACACACATATTTAGTCAAGCATGTAATGACTATACTCAGACATTAATTAAGCTGTAAAACGTTGTAAAAAAACGTCTATTCGAGCAGAATATGTACAGATACTAGAGAGGAAATGCATTGGGGCGTCACACAGAACTTACAAAGTTAGAAAAGTTTGTTTCTGCCCATTGAACTGTATTGTGTTTGTGTGAAAGCTTGTACCTCTTGTGAGGCTTTGTGCAAAGCCAGCAGATGGTTGAGGTTAACTTGGACGCTCCCGAAACAGAAGCTAGCATCTTCAAAAACAACCAGCCCACAAATCTAAACCAAAATGCAGAGAAAAAGTTTAGATGGCATAGATGGATATGGTGCATGTTGCCTAAGGGAATAGCAGACTTGCAGCACTGATCCTTAGGGACAAAAGCAGTTCAAAGATAAAAGACGAAATGTAAGGGTGAATTGTGACAGTATTTAAGTGAAGCAGACGAACCCGATGAAGAAATATTTTTAAACTGAACACACAAAGTATTTCCTTTAAACTCAAAAACTGTTGGAAGTGAACTTTGTGGAGCCTTTTCTCTGAGCCTTAATGTTTCCTCAGTTGCTAGAAAATAACTTTTATTCATAGGTCTAAACCTTCAGTTTTACATCAAGAACCCGTTTAGATTTTTGTATGCAGTTTAGAAAACCACACAAATAAAGCATTGCATGAGATGTTAGCATTAGGGAATAAAGTCAGTAGCACTTTTTCCAACATCCAAGGTAAAAGGGGAAAAAAGTGCAGAGATTAAATGTACCACCATCCCCAAAATGGATTGATTGTTGAATGGCTGAGTGACATCAATGGGTCAACAGAAACTCCAGATCCTAACTGGTTTCCACTTAAAAAAGGTGCTCAGACAAAGCCAAAGCTACGGTCAGTGGATAAAACGCACAGCTCTTGTTTGGAGCCTTTATGTGTCATAGATTAGTCCAAGGTTTTCGTATTTGTTGTACTTTTTGTTGTCGCGCAATTGTTGCTGTAACTTTTGTGCTTTGCTGTAGCTTTTACTGCCATACTTTGAGTTTGCCTGCAGTAGTTTAGACAGATAAGCCTTTAGCAAGGATTGAAAAGGAAAGACTTTTCTCGTCCACACTTACCGCATAAGGCCAGAGGAAATGCAGGTGTTAATGAGGGGAGGAAAGTTGGAAGACGACTGATCTGCTCCTGGCTGTCTCCTCCCTGTTCTGCCTGTGGCTCTGCAAGAAGCGCCTCCTTCACCCTTTAGCACAGTCACAGGACAGCAGCGTTACCCTCACACAAAACCCCTTTTGTGCTATACACACTCAAACTCAAGCCTATCAATAGCACAACAACAAGCTTGAATATGAGGTTACATAAAGGTTAAACTTAAAGGTGGAGTAGCCGATTTCTACACCACAAAATCTGAAGCAAAGTCCAACTAGTTTGTAACACTCACAAATCTTTCAGCCATGATTATATCTGTGTATGTACATTATTTTCTGCATCTCAACCTTAAAATCTTTTTTTTTTTTTCAGATGACAAAATGAGACTGGAGGTGACTATTCATGCACAGCCAATCAGAACGCTACATTTGGCTCTTGAGGACAAATAAAATGTCTTTTATTTTAACTACAGTATTACAGTAATCTGATTTTGTGACAATCTGCTGCTTATGTAATATACTTTTTAGTAGAAAAGACAAAGTTTAACAATATACACACACGCATACATGCAAACAAACTGAATACAACTGTTAGAATAATATAATATAGGCGCAGCGGCTTGGCTAGTTCTGGTGTGAATATACCAGTTTCCGGTCAATTCATTCCTTCGGGAGGCTAGCTCAAATGCTATAAACTAATTAAAATAATTAATTGACACAAACTGGACAACAAGCGACAGCCAGACAAACATTTGCAGCGAGTTCAGAGCTTCACATACGAGGTAAATACTTCACTTTTTGCCAGTGGTTATCTAGTTGAAATCCGCTCACTGCTTTAAATTTTTTAAATATTAATTAATATTAGCAAATCTCAGCAAATTCCCCCATAAGGAATGAATGGGACAAGAAGGAAATATCCACAGGTATCTCGCAAACCGGAGCTAGCATAGCCGCAGTGTGAAAAGGGCCATTGCTTCTACAAATCACAAGGACTGGATAAAAAGAAATTAAGTTATTTCTATAATGATATCCAATATCAGTGCCAATCCATGAAATTTTGCTCGATCGGGTATCGATCCCATGATGTCGGTTCAAGATGTTTGTACAGCAATAAGACTAATTACGGGCTGGTTGATCCAGAGCACCTCATAATGTTTGCAATTTTATTCACATAGAGTTATTAAGTTAAGCGCAATAAATCACACTTACATAACACTTAATGATTAATTTTCTAACAAGTTAATATATTTTCTGTCCCTATATCTGTCGATAATGTAGGTATCGACAGATACTTAAAGCCACAGTATCGAAATCGGTACTGGAACTGAAAGAGCTGGATCGATTGTTGCATTCCAATGTTTTCGGGTAAATTTAATCTGGTAATGAGGAAAATGTGGTGTTAATTGTATTTGTGTATTTGTCAGCTATGTGTGTATAAAAGAGCCCAGCTTCAGACAGAAATATAATGGTGAAAATCTTGCGTTTGTCTCAATCAGCGTGTTCAGAGAGTAAATATAAATGTGTCCATGTTGTTATTTTCACTATAGACCTTATACAGGAGCATAAATATAGACAAGCATGAACAGCTTTCCCATAGAAAACACAGGGTCGCGCTCGTGCTGACGCGAGACTGGAGCACACAAACATTCTGCTGCAGCTGGTAGGTGGCCAACCACGCATAAACGCACGGCTGTGGTTTGCTACTTCAAGCATGTCATTTTTGTCGCTTGCAATGTGTTAGGACCCCAAAAGGATACCTGTTGCTTTGATAGACTCGCTCCACTCGGTTAGTAACTGGACTTGGGAAAACTTTGCAGCCGTTCACAAACAAAACACAACATATCCTTCGGACTAGCCAGCCTCGATACCTATAAGGACATACATGATGAGTTTATATCATAGATTATTTACTGTGCAGTAGACCAGGGCCATCAGGAGTAAAAGCTATACTACTGAAATTATTACTATGTCATATGAATGCAGCCATTTTGAAAGATTATAGACTTACAGATTATATTTAGCTACACAAATGCAACAGAAATTAATTGAATATATCAAATAGTCACTTAGTTAGATTTAGTCAGGAGGTAATAAAAACTGAGTTTTGCCCTTATGGAGTGCAAGCATGATTTCTGGTTCCTCTAATGATTAATCACATTTGTTTTGATTATATTCTCTCTTGTTAAAATCTATGAAAATTATTCTTTTCATGACAAACACAATAGACTTTTGATCATTGCCATTTAACACAAAGCAGTCCACTTTTATCCTTCCAAAGTTTTAACTCCAAACCACATGCTTTTATTTACACAGAACTGGTTGCTGACCTCTCAATATAAAGTTTTTGTTTTTTTTTACTACTGGAAACAATTGGATTGTTGTATCCAACAGTGTGGGATATATTGTAGCATGAAATAAATAGTGGCACTGTAATACCTAGTGTGTTTCTCATTGATACTCAAAATGTTGCGGAATCCTCCCATTGAATTCTGTTCAAGTTTGTTGCGCTGAAAACAAAATGGAATACAAATAATTGTTAGTTGCAGTTCAAAATATAGCAATGAGATGAATGTTCAGATGACTTACTAGACTGTCTGGAGTGCACTGATGACAACATTGGCCCACAGTGGGTCTGAACAAGCCCAAACAAGGGGACACCAATTTCGTCTTTTTCTTGATCTTCAGACCCCATGAGTCCTGAACAAACAAAGAAGCCACAAATTTACCAATGAATACAAAAACAAGAAGAGAAAACACTGTCTGTAAACTCAAAATCTAAATAGTGAAAAAATAAGTGCATATTGACCACAGCAAAAAAAAAACAAAAAAAAAAAAAACAACAGCAACACTAGATTTGTGTTTCTATGATGATGATTAATTCCTGAAAGCCTAGTGCCGTTAACACACTTGCACTATGAAACGTCAAATGTTAAAGAGTAATTCAGTTTTTAAGCATGCAAGTTAACGATAGTGTTCTCTCAGTTGGGTTAGGCTTTGGATTGATTCATGCGCGTTTGAGTCATCTTATAATGTTCTGCAAATGATGCTCGGGTGCTCACAAAATGTCTGTTTTCACCTACTGCCTATTCTCACTCGTTTGTCTTTATTTACTTACAATTACTCGATGTTTAAATACAATCAGATTCCAAATACAACATGCAAATTAAACTAGCCTGAGTAATTAAAATGTAAGTTTTGCAATTGCCTAATAATTATAGTAATAAACAGGAAATTAATGCACCTGTTTATCTTTCCAAGCCATTTTCAATCAGTTGTGTGTTTTACAAAGAACAAAATGTGAAATACGGATCTACATTTATCAGTAAAAAACAAAAACACAAAAACAATCGTTTTTTCAAAACATTTGCAGCTTAAATGTAGAATTATAATGCTTTCTGAAGGTTTTCGCTTGAAGTCAAATGTCAATTATATAGTTAAGACAAAATGCTCTAATGAGTGCTTTTACATCAATAATCCTTTGCTCCTGATAGTGATAAATTACAAGATAGTGAAGGAGCTGGCAAAATCTATTTCTGGAAAGAAAAGTGGAATCTATAGTTTTGTTTTTTTTGTAATTTAGCAATTTTCTAAAAGTGTTTGCATTTGTGAACTTCCTTTGAGATACTGAAATGATACTTGACATTAAATATTTGTGATGAAAAGACGTGTTTGTGTTGAGAAGTAGATGTGCTGAATGTGGCCAGAGTGCACTGGAGGTGAATGCAGATAGATGTGTACTTACAGCAGGCTTTCGCGCTTCAACTGGTTGAAATCCCATTTCTTTTGTTTAGCAAAGACTTCTTCTGCATAAAACCAGGCTAACACTGGAAGGGAAACAGAGGAAAAATGGATATTTAGCATTAGAATAAACAGTCACTCTCAGGTTTGTAATTATCAAGGGTTTTATTGCCACTGAGGGAATTTATATGTCACAAAAATGATTTGGGTTCAGTGTTGGAGGCACACTCATCTATCATATGCTGCCTAAAGCTACCATTCTACCACCTAACAGTTTTTCACTGTAACTAAGTTTTCACTCTTGAGCAGAAAAGTCTAGTTTTCTTCAGACACTTTACAGTTTAGCTAGCTCTGGCAAAATTCAAACGCTGAATTCTTACTTTTGTATGCAAATGAACGCACCAGGTATTGATATTATGACATTACAAAAGTGATAACCTAAGGCTGTCTTTTCTGCAGCACAGGTCAAGAAAAGTAGACAATGACTGCAGTAATAAATATTTCTCTGAGCAACTTACATTTGAATACACTTACTATCTAATGAAACGCCAGGATCAAAGGCCTAAGAGCTGTATTATCACAGGTTCAAGAGGACCAAAGTGGACTACATAGAGATCAATTACACTTGGAGATAGGGAAAAGAGATCTGTTGTAGTTTAGTGGTAATCTTTTTGCGGTTATGCTCATCACATTCATGTCTGAGTAGGTCATTACCTTCGCTAATTAAAACCCTAGTTTGCCCCATGGGGAAAAGGTCCTTTTCATGTGCTCAGATTCCCACATTAATTAGCACGTCCAGTGGGCACAAAAAGCTGATAAAAGGTTCACATAGCACCGTGCAGCATGCAGGTGCAGAGGGCAAAAGAATAGAGAGTGTGAGGGTAGAAATTACACATCTACAAACTCAGCACAGGCGCTAACAGACTTACATAAGCCACTCCAGTGAGAATACAAGACCGCAGATGAGCATCACAAAGCCAAGGCCAGAGAACATTTCTTATGGTAACTGGCATTTGCTCACTTCAACAGTAAAACTCACAAGATTAAATGTGCCTCGTCTATTTAAATGGAAATTGACCAATTATACATTTGGCTTAGTATCTAATTAAATAATTAGTGTCAGGGAATTAACTGGATCAAATTAAAATGGTATCAATTTATTAGAAATACCTAAAATGTAGTGTAGCAAGTGTGAAAAGATTTACATAAATAATGAAAAAGAAGCCTGAAGGATGTGTTGAAATTAGACGAAAACTGAAAGTAATGCTGAAACAAAAAAATTCTATTAGGCTTGACAGAAGAAAGTTTTCAGAGTGATGACAATCTTGGTCTGACAGTAGCGGTTATGGAGTGGAAGGTCAGTGTGAGTTTTGGCATTAGAGCTATATCGTCTGACCACCATGTAGAGCTGTAGTCGACCAAAGAAATTCTTGGTCGACTAAAAACATGTCAGATCGATCGAATAATCGATTAAAAAGGGGACCTGGCAAAGGCGCTGAAGCTTGTCAAAGTATTGTCAAAAATTAGATGCTCATTTGAACAATTACTAATAACATTAACAGGACAAAAATGTGAACAAAATCTGATATAAAATAATCTTAAAATAACCTTGAGTTTCATCAAAACTGGTTTGAAACTAAAATGTTTAATCACATACTTGGATTTTGTGTTGAAAATGTCAGTCCATTGTATAAAAATCTGACTTTCTTGACAGGGCATTCTAATTTTTCTCATTGTGGTGTCAAGGATCAAGTTTATTCCTTTGTATCAAAATTGGGTTGGAAATTTTAATATTGTGACAACTCTGCAAAACACCTTGCTCAGAAAGACTAATAATATTATGTGGTTCATGCAAAAACAAAAGTTTATGCAGAAAACAGTGTTTATATTAAAAAGGCAGATCAGACCAATGATTCTTTTACTGTTGAATATACAGTAAACTCCTTATAATCTAAATAAAAGAATTAGTCGACTAATAAAATTTTGGTCGACCGAGACTCCATCGACCGATTAATCGACTAAATGACTAAAGAACTACAGCCCTACCACCATGTTTATTTCCTAAGTTTTAATAGATAGAGTCGGCAATGCATCATATACTGTATTTGGGCGGCTGACCTGCAGTAGGTGAATTTCCTGGTAAAAGATCTATAAGAATTCATCGAAACTTTCTTGCTCTTTTAAGAAAATTCCAGGCAATTTAAAGGAAATAAGATGCATTTTTTGTGTAGTTTTCTTCCTTCAAACATGCTTCAGAGTAGCCCCACTTTTTAATCTCATGCACTAGAACCAATACAAAGAGTGTAGTAAAGCACACATGACAGTCATGTGATTCCAGCATCAGGAAATGAGTTAGAGCTCCATCTACTGACTGAAAAGGAAATGCCACAGGGTAAACAATCAAATCGATCTTCCTTGATATGCTAATGCTGTAGAAATGCTTAAAACAAGTCTGGATGATTTATGGACTTAAAGAAAGTGTAAAAGATCTCAGGGATCTCCCTATGACATCACACACAGGAGCATTCGGAATGTTTTTTGAGGAGAACAAAAGATATCTCAGACAACACGTCACTATTTCAAGTCGAGTCACAAATAAGTCTTAATGGATGTTGCTGAAGTGATATATCATCTCAGAAAAGTAAACATATTGGTCTGTAGATGTTAAATACCATGGATAGTGCTAGCATCATGTTAGTATTTAGCTAGCACGTATCCAAGCCCCGGTGATCAAAGATGGCTGGCGTTGTAGGTCAATGGTTTTTGCTCACTGGTGTTTGTTGCCAATATGGCCGTTATCTTTGGCCTATTGCTAGCTGCGGTACATGCTGGAACATGTGCAGTTATGTTTCACCCATAATTCTTTGCGTAAAGAGCGGGACGTCTGACTGTTCTGAGCAATCAGAGCGGGAGTTACAGTGTGAGCAGTGGTAGCCGAAGGTAAAGCTTAAAATGCATTTTTATACAAAACTAAAACCTTTTCAACCGGAAAAAAATTTGGTTCAAAAGGTTTTAGTTTTGTATACAGCTTTAAAAAGGACAGTTTTTAAAGTCATATGCTGTTTCTGCCGAACATGAGCGGTTTGTGTTTGTATTGTGCTCTAGGAAAAAAAAAGGTTTCTAGCCTGTAGAGGGATTTTCCCGCTGCAGTACCAATGGAGCGGCCACTGGGGCTGATTTACAACGGCTGCAAGCGAGCAATATCCTATCCAGATATTATAATAGATTCATGCATGTATTGGGCCATTTGGTCACTTTACTGTTCTCCATGTCTTTGTATCTATATTAAACACAATTAATTTTCTTAAGCCCACATTTGCTGCCGTAGTTGAGTGGTGAGTGATAAAGCTGTAGTTCCACATTAATGTATGCTGCTTATCCCCACAGAGGGACTGTATCTTTAAGACTTGATTAACAGATGAATTACACAACCTCCTATAATAAACAAGGCAGCATCAGGCATATTTCTCATATGAAAACAAATACAGCTGCTTATAAGGGAAAAAAAGTAATTATCACGGGAGCCTGGAAAACTGTGCAGAAACAATGAGCGAAGCAAAAAAAATATTTTAATAAGAATAAAGTTAAACTTAGTGTACAAAATCCCCAGTGTGTTTCCCCAGTGTCTTACCTCTGTTCCTTTGTCCCTCCCATTGCCCTGCCTTTTCTCCTCCTAAAGGCCTTGCCCTTAGCTCCGCCCCATCCCTTTAATTAGCTGCCCAGCTCACCTGCCATCTCTTTGTTGAGACTGGCATGGTGGAGCTCCCATTCCCTGTGTGAAGAGTGTGTAAATGACATGTAAGTTTTGATAATTGCCATTATCCATTTGTTGCATTTATCCATATTCTTAATACTTATGATAATTGTCATTTACCCCATCCCATTATTTTTCCTTTGTGTTTTATAGACAACCACTCTTCACTCCTCACCCTTCACCCCTTCATCGCAATATATCCTGCAACAAACAGCTTTCAATAAATTCTTAAACTGGACTTGGTTTGCTTTGCTTTCCTTCATTACGTTGAAGCCATTACCTGGAACCAGAATTGCTAAGGATAATTACAGTCGATAATTAAATTTTTTTACTTAGTTTGAAAAGGCAGGTGACCAATGAGCTTCTTTGTTGTATGTGCTAAACTAATCTTTTTGCACCTTCATTGTGTGCTCTGTGCCCCCAGACTCATGTGTGGGCCTGTCGGACTACTGGCTCCTTACCACCGGCCTGACGGCACTTCATGTCAAATCTGTTACGAGAGAAAGTCACTCCGTCATTTACCTTGTTGATCTAATAAGCAAAAACATAAAAACTCTCAAGCTTTCACCAATTTTTATTCTATGAATACACACCTCATAAAAATGCATTTACTACTAATTTTCAACATGATTATTTCTTAATTTAAGTCAACAAAGGTTTCTAATCAAAGTGGTCTCTGAAGTACACCCCTATTCTGAAGTGGACTTAACCTTGTCAATGACCAGAAGCTACTACAAGCTGAGGATTGACTCTGACTAACTGGCTCAGAAAAGATTAATGTAGAATTAGGCAAGCATATTCAATGTGTGAAAACAACATTTTTATTTAAGCTACTTCTTAATAACAATGCATGCACAACATATGTTTTAATTATAGTGAAATTTGCAATGTTACATAGTGTACTTGGGGTAAGAGCACAATTATGAAGGGAGAGTTTTGTGCAGATATAACAGATGGATAGCACCATCGGGATGTCAACAAGATGAGTTTTAGCTTGCCTGTAAACTCACAAGATGGAAAACAGTACGTGTGGGATACAGAAGCACTTGAATGCGTCAATCATTTCACAGTGCACATAGAAATTGATTGTGTATCAGGTCTGCGTCATGCACCGGCGTGAATTTATTGATTTTAGAGAACAAAAGGAATGCTTCACCAGTGCCTTCTGAACCATATTCACTTTAATATCTCTGCTAAACTAAATATATGAAAATAGACACTGCTAAAATACACTAATAAATATACACTACAAATCCAATGATTAAGAAATTCAATGCTTTTGAGTATCAATGTTACTTTGCTTAATGTTAAAATGCTATTTGCAGCCATATGACATCAGACTGAAAACAGAACATTTATTGGAATATATAACAAGTGAAAATTTGTGTCATTGTCCTTTGCCTTTTGTAAAAACAACTGAATTACTTCAAAGAGGACATAACCAAATTACACACGAGATACAAAAGGACAGATTTAATGTGCCAAATGTAAAGGATCTGATTGAGGGGCATGAGCGAGAGGCAAGCAGAAGAAACTAAGCTAAAAAATTAATGATAATTACAGTTATCATTGAGTTTTTGCTCTGATCAGGCACTGGATACGCAAGCTGTTCACATCCTAGCAGTTAAATGGCTTTTCAACTCTAATTTTCAATTGCATATACCCAAAAATTAATTACAAAGTATGTGTAAAAAAACAAATCTGATTTTCCAAAAAGCATTCCTTTAGTTTTTTTGTTTGTTTTGTTTTGTATGCGAAATTAAAATAAAAACAAAATTGATGACCACCAAAATTTTTCTTTGGCCATTGCCAATTTTTTTAAACATTTTGTCAGCCAATGGTCAACATCAATAGTCAATTTTTATTTATACACATACGTTAAAGAGTACAAGCCTCTTCTTGAGTAAACCAAGATTAAACAGAAGTAGTACACAGCACACAACATTTTTTCATTGTTGGAGTTTAACAAGAACTACTGAAGATCCTTGACAGTGAACAGAGCGTCTAAATTGAAAAAGAGAACCTTTGTGGGGAAAAAAACATGATACATGGGAGTTCATTACTATCTTGTATCTCAGATGTATTTTACGCTGTTTAGCTGTCAATAAGTAGTGTCAATAGACCTTGCTTAAGGCAAATTTTATTAACAATGTAGAGCCTATGAGAAGTCATATGAGGAAAGCATACAACAGAATGGATTTAACCCACTTGTGAATGGATCTGAACTGAATAGGCATAGCTGACAACAGAGAGCAGGCATATATGGCAGTTGCTCGGAGCTTTACTTTCAGATTTACCTTAGATCATTTAATATCAAGAAGACAGGTTAAACTGACATAACATTGACATACCTGGCACTGAATGTGTAGATTTTGCACTAAATCTACAACTTTAACTGCAGGACTTTACCTTGCCCCTTTTCAATTTATCAAAAAACGTAGGCCAGTGAACTGCACGTCAGATGGGCAGCACTGTTACACACTTGCAGGGTAAGAATCATTTACATGTTCTGTTTGTTTACACTGAGTGCCATCTCTCTTCATATCACTGTGCATATATTCAATAAAAACAGACGGACATTATTCTCTGGGATTTGATCTCGTTACTCACTGAGCAACTGTTCGCACAGGCAAAGAAACACTTTGTATTCTGCACCTTCAACCTGGAATAACTTACTTAGAGCAAGTGCAAAAGGTCGAGGTATTTATAAATGCTTAAAGCTATGCTGCATGAAATACAGAAAAATTATAATCTTTGGATATTGGCAAATGTGATGTTCATATCAAGGAGACACATTTGTGCATTTTTTATGTACCGTATTAATCAATAGTAAAATTGGTTTAACTAATAAATTAGTAAACTAGTAAACTTCATGCTTTCACAAAAAAATATGATGAATGCAGGACTTGTGTGGAAAAAAACAAGACCACTGTGTGCTGTCTGAATTGAATAATACACAATTTTAGTTCTAATCAGGAGCTGAATGCAGCTCTCGGATTGGCTGTGCTTGAGTGGTCCACTCCAGTTTCACTTTGTTGCTTAAAAAAAGATGTTTATTGACCAAAAATGGAACAAAAATGATTACATGTTGATGTTAAACATGTGTCAAAGAATATCTGAGAGGAAACTTAGGTTTTAAACCTAAATTGATCAATTTTCAATGCAGAATTATATTCTCCAGTTTGTTCAGCAGAGTCGGAGTCATGAAATCTTGTGTAGCATGATTTTGTGCAAAGATCAGAGGAGTCAGCTTCAGTCTCCGCTTCGCTAAGTTTGGCTGATAAAAAAGTTTTTTTGCACAGGGTAATGTTTGAAATACTATAAAATACTTATATATATTCAGTTCACAGATAGAAAACAGAAATTTACAGTCATTAAATGACTTGAGAAGCCTGACGTTAGACTGAAATTAAGAAATACATGAATACCTAATATACTTTTCCCACCAATCTAAAAACATACGTGTTTCCTTCGCAAACTAGTTAGTGGCATAGAACAATTGCTAATGCTAACAACTTCATCAACATTAATCTCCACGATTTAAATGCTTAAAAGTTTCACACGAGTAAGGACCTTTGTGAATACAATGAAATAATAGCCTACAGTGCTAAATATGAGATATGTCGCTGCGATGCTTCAAAGACGAGGGGACCAATTATTATTATTAATAATATATTTTTTTAAACAAACCCCTAAAAAATGCAATTGGTCAGATCCTATTTTTTTTCCAGACAGCAATCAGAAAGATAAGAGCAACAAACAACTTAAAAGCTTTACAGTATAAGAAGACAAGAGAGTTACAAGTACTTTGAAAGTGATGCAAGTAGAAGCTAAGTAGAGAGGATCCGCAACAATGTCAGAACCTGCATGAAATAAGTTAAAAACATCAAGTTACCAATTATAAAAACAGTGACAACTGAAGAAATTGTTTCCTAAAATTGGAAGTGCCAAACATTCACACCTTGACAAAGAATGTCACTTCAGATCTTGTCTCCAGTTTGGTCTTACAGATGGTAGGCAGCCACAACAAGTTGTACATCTTCAGAAACTCGACGCCCGCAAGCCATCGCTCCTCTGTGTCTGACTGCACTCGAACCCTCACTTGTTCTGCAATCCTCTCTCCACCAGCTGTGCAGATAAACAACATTGCACTCATCTCAACTAGAACTGTCCCCAATGGAGGCCTGGGGTAAGAGCTCTTCTAATTATACAAAACACTGCCTCCACTTCCCTGTCTTGTTGCCTCAGCTTCTCTCTTGTGCTGGAAAATAAAATCTGCCTCCTTAGCTACGCACCACCTCTTCTATGAATTTTAAATAGTTTCTCAAAAAACATTTAATGGGCTTTCACATTTACTAAAGCTGTAGATTTGTAAAGTGTATAAAGTGATATTGTATTGTTTGTTTTTGATACATTTTGTTTTAGATTTGACTCGAAAATTAAAAAGAAAAATTCACATTTTCACACACTGCGTAGCCTTAAAAAACATCAACCAGTTATTCTATTTAAACCTTTGAAACCTTGTTCAGTGCAAGATGACGTTGGGCGTGGCAAATGTATTGAGGAAAAACAAATATAATTCCGAGAGCTACTCATGAGTCACTATCACTGTTCCTTTGATAACATTTAACCTCTGCAACATATCACAGTAGATGGAGCGGAAGGAAGCAGCTGTATTGCTTACAACTGTTATGCAAAAAATATATTAAAAATTGCATCTCCACAGATCTGACTTGTGGCATCACTAGGGGAGGGTGGGTTATCTATTGTGTGTCTGGGATGGGTGGAGGCATGTGGATTGTTTTTAATGCACTGTAAGCACTTTGTTACATGTGTATGAAAGCCTTATAAATAAGTTTGATTTGATTTTTTGACTACAGTTACTGACATTCAATACAGTATTTAAATTTGAGTACAAGTGTGGCAGAGCTTAAAGTTACACTGCACATTTTAATTACATTTAAGTAGGCATAGATTAGAAACAAAAAAAAATACATAAGAATACTTATAATTGTAAAGCTGTTATTAAGCCTTAAATCAATCCTCGATCAGCACTTATGTTGTATTAGGTATTATTAGAAATCAGTCAAACCCTCTAATTTATTGATCCCACCTTTCACTTCTACCCCCTCGTCTCCCTTTCCCTCTTCCTTTACCTGATGCTTGTTATTTTTCCTGCAGGAGCCAATCTAGCGGTGATTGATCCACTCATCTCCCCCGCATTAGAGTGCCAGAGGACTGAACCATAGTTTTAACAGCAGCAATAAAACTGATGACTGTAATAAACAACCTCCCTGGCATTATCAGGGCTGTTGATATAAGTAATGGGCACGATGCTATCTAGACCGGATCTCACGTCTTCTCTCACACAATACACACTGGAGGGAGAGACTGATTAACAAAGCAATTTATGTGATAATCAGCCCATAACTTTCTAATTCATGAAGTTTCCTTTTGCAGAAGACCAATCAAATTAGCTTGAATCATTATGACTCTCTGAAGCCAGATTCCCAGGACCACTCTGATGCTTACAAAGAGCTGACAGCGAAGAAAACAATTGGATTTGAGCTAGTGTTATCGAAAATGTGACCGGGTCTTTTATCTTAGCACATTTCATTCTAAGGCCTTTAATCAATATGAGTTTGGGTCATGGGGCAGGTTAGCTCTGTCATCAATTTGTTTGACTGACATATTAATCCTCTGAGCTATTGGCAGAAACATGTGTAGCTGTGCTACATCACCTTTGGATAATTCACTACTCTACGAAAGAGAGCAACATCAGGCCCACTGAGAAAACATCAAATAGCCAATTCTTTAAATAACAATCCATGATGTAAGCTAAAACTAACAAGCTAACTAGAGCTTTACATAACCCCTGGGATCATTTGTATCAAATGCCACACATGAGAGGAGATACTATGGCTTTTCCACTGACAAGTACCTGCTTTGCCCAACTCTTATTTGGTGCCACTTGGCCCTGGTAAATCGTGTTTGAATATGAGACAAAAACTGCTTCAACAACATAAACATAAAAATAATAAAAGAAATTCTGTAATAAGCGTGATGGTGGGTGCTATTAGCAGAGTGAGCCACCCTTGTAGAATGGTAGGATAAACTTCACAGGAAGTGGTAAACACACAAGACTACTTAGCATATTTTTCAAATTGCATCAAGAGCAATGTTTTGTGGGCTAAATGTCGCTTGAGTATGGAGTTAGCTCTGCTTGCTAATTGATAAATAAGAAAGACCACTATGGGAGGTGAATTGAGGGGCAGTTTGCGACAAGTTTTCATGAATTTGTGAAGTGTCAGATTGACTTCTCTTTTACACGACAAAAGCTGCAAGTTCATTCAATTGTCATTGCGGTTGCGCTCAGCAGAGGTGGATTCGCTGGACACAGCAGGTGCTTTGTGCTCATTAACAGACAGGTTTTTCACTGAGCGCAGTCTTCATCAAAATACAACACTTCTAGGTCTCACGCATAAATCTCCACAAGAAACAGAAAAGAACAGAAAATTATATTATCATTTACCTTTACTGTAAAGTGCACCAACAATGTCCCAGAAAGGCACAAAAACGGTGTGAAAGCAGAAAATAGAAAGTGAAACTACTTCAGTGCTGCAGAGCAATGTGTCATCTGTGAGCACAGCACAGCAAATCATGTTTACCACATGTGGTCGTTTCCTTCTACATGCTGGTCCATTTGGGTGACATATTTGTGTCCTGCCGCTG
The DNA here is from genome assembly GCA_038363315.1 of Mugilogobius chulae. Taxonomy (NCBI): domain Eukaryota; kingdom Metazoa; phylum Chordata; class Actinopteri; order Gobiiformes; family Gobiidae; genus Mugilogobius; species Mugilogobius chulae. Next base: position 42,181,450 of record CM076397.1, read on the forward strand.
CATTTATCTGGTTGCAGTTGTTGTAGTGCCAATATTTCAATAGTTATATCAGATTGAAACCACATGAAAAACTTATCCTCTGCTGTAGTTGTTATTATAATGAGATATAATTATAATTAGAAATAGAAATGTTCTCCCTATACGATTGGGGCCAAATCGTGTAGATGCGAGTCAAGTAGAACCGAGCCAAGCCAAGTAGGTAGTTACTAATGAATAAAGGGTTAAGTTTGACTTAGTTTGACACCTGAAATGTTCCACAGAATGGTAGTATGGCTTAAACATAGTGCATACTGCTTATCCGAACTATTAGTATTTTAAACTGGACAAACTTTGGCGCTTAGGCCTCGGCGAGAAAACTATGAGCATGTGATAGATGATGAGTTGTTAGAGTAGATTTCCTCCTGAAGCCTAAACACTGGTGCTGGTGATGAGGGAGAAGGTGGAAGATGAGGTGGAGATGGGATGGGATGGGTTGAATTGCAGCGAAATGCTTGCAAGAGCTGAGGGCAAGAGCGCAGATTGAACTGCTCTTTTGAACCTGACCCTGGCATTCTGATAGGCTGAGATGGAGGAAGAGATGAGAGCTGAAGGCTGATTGGACGAGCTGCGCAGAGGTTGAGCTATGGAGAGAGACACGATTGGTCTGAGATGAAGGACAGGTGTGATGAGGCAAAAAGCATGAAACCGATATCGATAACAAAATAGACAATTCTGGGGGTGCCGATAACCAATATGACAGCTGATATAATTAGAACTAGAAAAATACTTTTTTATTAAGAGCAGGTGATTTAAAAAAAAATGGCTTAAGTGAATTTAAATAGGATTTATTTAGGTCACATTTAGTGTTACTTTGCCACTTACGAGTGACTTTAAAGGCTACAGGACAGGGACTTTTTTATGAATACATAAACATTGTTCATTTTATATTTTGTTTGCCTTTTTTCAGCACATCACACAAAAAAAAAGAAAAAAGAAAAGCTCTTACTCCACAACGCGAAGGATGTTATTCATATGTGTGAAGAGACCACCTCGATCAAGCCTGTTAGGCTGGAGGGGAAACGCTAATGCAGTGTCACATTAGTTTAATGTGTTCACACTTTGAGCAAGCAGCAGACGAGCTTGTGACAGTAACACATTTATTCAAGTTGCCATCACTAACAGAGAATGACAGACTCACAGCTTACAAAATGATGATGTGAATCTTATGTACCAGAGGGAGGCAACTTGTAACACCCTCGGCCTTATTGACACATTATTTATAGATTGTCCACGATATGACAGGATGTGCTGTTGCTCTCTCCATCACAAATCTTGTTTCCTTCACTGAAAGTGAGCAGTTTGGATTTGCTCTGATATTTGTAGATTTAATCTTACGGTTTTAGATTATACATACAAAATCAGATTTATAGAAATTGGGCAACTTTTCATTAAACTTCCAAATGCAGCAATCCAAAATTAACATAGTTTAAATCAAAAGCAAAAGTAACAGCAGCAAAAGCCGTGAACTATTAGATATGTCGGGCTGACATTTGATTTTACCATATTTACTAATTGGCCTTAATTCTCAAAAAATAAAACATGACCCATGGATGTCAGATTAGAACTAGCAGACACAGTGTTCTTTAAAATATCAAAGCAAAGAAGATTTTGCACAAAACAGTTCTTTCATATACATTTGTGGTAAAACATACGTTTGTACTTAAATCCCAAAGCAATCCAACATACAGTATATCTACTCAAAGGTATTGACAGCTTATAGAACAATTGGTATAAATAAACACAAGTCAATCTCTAAAATATTACATCGAATTGTAATTGCATGAGTGCAATTGAAGTAACGCGTCGGGCTTTTCAGCCAAATACTGATGAACCAGCTGCTCATTGCTGAATGGATACGGGAGACTGCATATTAATGCAGACTCTGGTTATCATTCTGCTTGTCTTATGGAGCTCAAGCCAACACTAAGCGAGCCTGGCACAGCAGAGGCTCCAGCATCTGAGGACTTTGCCTCGCAGTTGGCAGCAAGTATTCTGAGGATTTTATCTTCCACCAAGGCTCACAGAAAACACTCACTATGACCAAATATGGCCCTGACCCTATTGTGTTGCTCTGCTTTCCTTCTTCTTATATGTGTAGGTACACTCCCATCCTACTTGACATCATGATGCTCTGTTGTCAGAATCCATCTCAGTTGAGTATGTAGTGAATCATTTCAATACCGCCCATTTGGTTCTGTTCAGTCAACATCTATACTATTAACAATTGTAAAAAAAAAAAAATATATATATATATATATATTATATATATATATATATATATATATATATATATATATATATATATATATATACACTATAAGAATAAAACAATTTAGCCAGCACTTGTTTCAACAATGACCATATGAAGCAATAAATAAATAAAAAATCCAATGTTTACCCCTGCTTTCATTTGTGCATGGCGGCTTGACACGTTATGACTCCTGACCACCACAGCAACTCAATGGAGCCTACTGTGTCGGTAAACTAATTACAGTAGGTCGTATTAAGTGTCTTTTGTGACAGATGTACTGCAACTTCAACAACCATAGTTGCAGCAGTTTTGTACTCCCTCTCCATCACGCTTCTCCATAGAAGGAGAAGCAGGCGTCTCAGAGTGCACATATGCACAAACGTGTATACGCACACACAGAGGAGACACTTGAGAAACTGCAGTGAGAAACAGCTGCAATGAACAGGATAATAGCGCTCCTTATTTTGCTGTGGTTTGCTTTGTCAGTGTTACTGTTGTTAGCAAAACAAAGCTAACGAGCTAACATGAGTCACAATCAAATAAACTATTATCAATAAAGAATCACTTTATTGCTCAGATTGTAAAGTAATAAAAATCTTTTATCTGCGATGAGTTGGCCACTGTACAGGATGTTCATCCACCTAAGGAATAAAAAATCATTGGAGTAGACTCCAGTGATCTGCGACCTCCAACGGGAATGAGCGATAGGAAATGAACAAAAGAAATCTTTTAAGTTGAAAATAGAGATTGATCGATAAGGGTTTCTCTTTTTGTCGATTCTTTTCTTTGGTTGATGCCGATACCAATATTTAAAAAAAATTGTCAGCCGAAGGCAAAAGCAATCGCTGATTTTCAAGGTCGATTTCTGAGGCAGATTTTCTTATTTTACAAGTACTTTGGAGTGAGGTGGTATAACCAAAAAAACCTTCAGCCTAAGCTATTATTCACCACTGTACATAAGCGTCATGTCATTCTGGGAAAGAGACTCACAATTGTATTTTGGCCCAAGAAACAATCATTTCAAAGCATCATAAAAAACATTCATATTGTTTATACTGACAAACAAACTAGCACTTACTAAAGCTTGTGCTGCAGCCAAAGTCATAGAACAAGAATACAACTTAAAAAGGTCATCGTTTCTCTCCAAGCCAACTAACACCGGGCTCACACTGCCTCCAGTCCAGATCCAGATCCAGATCCAGATCCAGATCCGGATCCGCCTGGGTCCGGTCGTCACTCACACTGCCTCCAGAATATGCATGCGTATGTATGTACGGACTCTTCTGGCCTCGCGAGACCACGAGTTCACGGGGATTCACGCTCAACTTGGGAGTTTACGTGAACTCTGGCTCATGGATATGTAAACAAAGAACACTTGCGCCGAATTTTGGGCTTATTTCACGTCACTTAATTTTCTGTTGGATTTTTCGCCACACAGTGGGTAAGTACGGGACATTTATTTACATCCTGTGTGTTCACTAGTCGTGTATATGTCGAGCATTTTGACGTATTTGTTGTAGTAGCGTAAACGTAATGTTTTTACTTTGAAAACCACCGGATTCACTTCACCCGCGCTCGCTCTGTTTCCTGTTTGTCGTGTCTTGTTTTCACAACTTCACCAAAAAGGGCTCCGGTGCGCTCCGGCAGTCCGGAAAAATTTCCTTGAAACGGAAACAGATCGCGATGTGAGAGCCTCTCATTACTTTTCAAGAAACGGAAAGCCTCCGTACGACGAGCTTTTGATTTTAGTATTGTAGATTTAGTATTGAGAGACAAAATCCACACCAAAGATAAAAGGTATTAAAAACATTAACTATAGTGAATAATAATATATTAATATATTAGTGATAGCAAACTGTAAAAAAAAAAAAAACTACTTAAACACTAAACTGTGTGTTATTTGTTTCTTTTTTTTGGTCCCTTCATGACAACAGGACTGTATTTAAATAAACTCAAGCTTAAACTCAAGTTTGCCAAAAATAGCTTTCAACTCCTGATACCTCAGAAAACAAATAACAATTTCTATATTTTTAGCTTATTCAGCAACAATCTACAATGTTCAATCTGCAGCGAATATGCTGACTTTCAGCATCAGTTCCAATAACGCAGTAGTCTGAGGATGAGTCAGACTGTTTGCACAGAAAAGTGATGACCCCCAAAACAAGCTGAAAATAAATAGTGGCCTATAAAGGACCATAAAGTTCCTGAGGAAATATAAAGATATGCACAAAGCAGCTAAATGTAACATTCAGAGAAATGACTATTTAAATAGTCGAAATTAGCAAAGGCTGCACATTTTGAAGTTCATATGCCTATTTCAACTTGTTTTGAAATTCTTCGAGACACCTTTAAAATGTGAACGCTAAAAAGTGTGATTTTTAAAACATAAATTGCAAATTAAATTACCATTGTTATTCAAATGTTCTTCCAAAATCGCCCAGTCTTATTTGACAAAGTGAGGAGCTTAAAAAAGGCCTGTAGTGTAAAAAGAAAACTTTATGGAAATTCTGCAGCACACAGGGTTTTTCTGGCTTCAGAAAGTAAAGATGCACATGCTTGACATAGGTGCTAAGAAATTATACTACTGAAGAAGGTAAATTTACTCGACAGATCTTTTGAGGTCAACAAAGTCTAATGTAAAACATATAATTAAGTGTTTTTTTGGGAGAATTATGTAAAAACTTCTACATTGAGACAACAAACATTTTCAGTTTTACATTCAATCGTCAATATTTTGTATTTCAAACCTGATACAAATGCTAAACTTATTAAAATGAATAAAAAGTAAATGTGAAAAACAAACATTCAGATTTTAGATTCAAGTGAGAACAAGACTTGTCCTTGTCCTATATTCTATGTCTTTATGTAGGTTTCAGAGAGACACATCTGTGGGAGTGACCTTTGTGAAGTCCGTCTGACTCTGTTCAATTCTTAAGGTCAAATGCATAAGACTCAAATCAGCTGGATCCCGCCGGAACAGAACCACAGAGTAAACTCATTTATGGGGCCCAAAAAAGTCCCGCTTTGCCAAAACAATGCTTTTCTCCCAATCTGAGATTCATCTAGGTTATGCAGGTGACATCAGAGCATTCTAAATGTTTATGCTGAGTGGCAAGGATGCATGAGAGTCAATGGAGAGAAAGGACATTTTCTCTTGTAAGAGTTCAATAAACAGCTAAAACTGAAAAAAATACACTACAGTTTGATAACAAATTCAACCCACAACAAGTCTACTGAGCATTGGGTTTGTAACTGACATGTAAAAAAAGAAAATCAAGTCAACAGTTGTAGCAAAGCAGATTGAATCACACACAATCACAAATCACACACAATTGAACTTATTACCTTTTTCTTCTTAAAAAAAAATATGTTTTTTCAGTCCATTTGTTGCAGTTAAAATGTCCTAAATCATCAACTGTTGTTAGCAGACAAGCCGTTGCCACGACAACAAAGAAATACATTGAAGAAATGCCACTCATTCTAAAGTTGCTAAGCATTTTTGGAATAAAATGATGTCAGTGCATAACCTCTATTATTCTTTGTGTAAATATTGTTTTGAAACTAAACTTGCAGTCTTACACTGTTCTGTCGCTTCTAACAGCTTATTCTCACATGCCTCGTTTTATTAAAGCGAACTATGAATATAATCACATGTTTATCCTAAAACACTTGTAATATCATCACTTATATAAACACAGGACAAATACCTTGAAAGTATTTGTAGTTTTATTAAAATAGTGTTTTGAAAAAATGACATGGAGGCTGCCATTTTGCTGCAGTTATGACATAAAATAGTGTTGTCAAGGTAACAGGCAGTAGCAGGTAACTAAGCAACATGAATTCCTGGGTTAAACCTTTTCAGTTTGACCTGGAGTAAAGCCAAATACAAAACGATTATGTGGAAACTGTTACAAATGAAATTGTGGGAGTAACCATGGAAACACTATTTTATGTCATCAACCAAAATGGCGGCTCCCAGTAGCTTGAAAACAACATAAACAATGACAATTTTATAAAAAATAGTAAGCAGTTATATATTTGTTTGTAATTATTTTAATAAGCATGACCAGTACTAGTGTTTTAGCCAGATTTGTCTTCATAACCAGGGTTCCCTTTAAGAACATTAAAGAACTAACATCAAATGAGAACATTTACATGATGTAATTAAGAACAAAGGTGGGTAGAGTAGCTAAAATTACTAAAGTGAGAGCAAAGTTACTTCAAAATAAAATCATATTTTTCACAGCCATACAGACAGCATTTGAGTATTTGAGAACCATTTAGTTATAAATATCCCTGTAAGATGTCTCCTTGCAGGTTTAAATGGCATTTAGGTTACAAACTACCACCAACAATTTTTAATAAAGTTCTTCTTGGCTGAATCAAGTGACCTGTGCCAACAATATAATTCATGGTGAATTAACACGTACACGTAATTACGCATTACGTGCTTAGTATATAATTTCACAAAAGTTTAAGTTTGGAAAATATCCACTCATTCTTTCAGAATTCAATATAAAAATTGTGTGCCTGTGGAAACCCTCCCAGAGTTTATTAGGGCACCACAAAGTGTGGAGGTCTATAAAAAAGCACTAAAGACATTCTTGTTTAGAAAAGCTCTTTATGTATTATAAATGTTTTAAAATCTGTATTTTTGACGTTTTAAGCTCTTGCTTTTATGTAGCACTTTTCTATAAATAACTTGTATTATTGTTTATAACAATTCTCAGCACTTGTGTGGCTACCTTCTCAGTCCTTTCAAATATGTGCTAAATCTAAACCTTGCCTTATTTATTTATTTTTTCATCCATATCACTCCTATTAGCATGAAACTGCATGTTGCAATATATTTAGTTTTTGAGATAAAGTTAAGGCACAATTTGAAAGCAATTCATGCAAACTTCTATCGGTGAAAGGAGACATTTCAAAGTATCAATAATACAAAAACATATATAATTTAGAAAGTTACAATAACTAAATAAAAATGGGCTACATAAGTAAATAAATAATAAATCTAAGGATGGTCTGTCTGAAAAGACATTTGAAAAAGTCAGATATCCTGAAGCATGCTTTCTTCCTCAATTACTGAGCCACTCCATGCTTATCAATGCCATCTGAGCGCTGCACTTCAGTTATTATGCTATGTTCAGTGTATGTTTATTGTCTGATCTGGGAGAAAGGAAAGATAAAAGGATGTCCATGCTCAAGCCCCGCATCTCCAAACCATTTGCTGATCAGTGAATTGACATAATCATGTTAAAACAAACCAACAGGATGAGTTTTTGCTATAGCATCAAGTCATTCTAAAAGTCAAATAAATCACAGTCAAAACCATTTAGATTAGTATCAGACATCGCCGCAGTCACATAAAAAAGAACTTATGTATCTAGCACAGATATCTTGTTAATGTATAGTTCAGGTGGAAATGAGTCTGCAATGTCCTGTCTTTGTCTAAAAATGTCCCGTTTGTTCATTTATCGCTGCTAATTTTGTTTGTTGTTGTTAGCATTGTGGCTAACTGTAGCTGTGAAAAAGGCTTAAAACACATCGTGATGAACAATTCGGACGCTCTGAATCATTAGTTAAGTGAGCAAACATGTGGACTGATGTAGGAAGCTTACATTTCTTTTTTCAATTTGTTTACATTTTTAAGGAAGCAAAACTCAGGTATAGGAGCTTTAAAAAGCAAGGAAGCTTTTATAATAATGCAACGTTTGGACCAAAAAAATAGTCTCACAATAACGTAAAAGTTTGCTATATGGATGTCTCTGTTGAACTAACTAAATAATAAAAACCTGTGTCTTTCAGCTGCCTTCTATAGCCACAAAATGGATCATTATTTGGTCTCCTCTTGTGTGTTTCCATGAAAATGTTATCAGTATTATTCGCATTCTAGGAAAAAAAACAACAACAAACTTCCTCTCCATTAAGAATGTTCAATTTTATAGGTTTAACTTTCTAGTTCTATTCAATCATTTTTTTTTTTTTCTTCCAGAAAGTTCCACTGTGTCACTTTAACAAACTGAACCTGGCCGAGAAATTACTTCATCAAATGAATGGCCACAAAACATCTGAATTTAATAGATGATTGAACATAATGCATTCAAATAAACTGAACTGAGCTAAAAACAGCTTTAAATGTGACCTCATTCAAGGACAGCAACATGTTTGAGAATAGTCTATTGTAGGTGCCACAGAGTCACATGTTTAGGATGTGATGATGCTGTTGTGGCCTAATAGGACACATGCTGCTGCCACACACGCTTTAATTACCAGCTCTTCTCCAGGCTCTTGTGCAACATGCCCAATTCTCTGCACACAAGATTAAAAAGGCTTCACTCACTGGCAAAATAACTACTGAGATGAAATCAATATAATTAGCCAACATGACAGGGACTGAGGTGCGCTAATGATAGACCGTTTTATGGAGCTCTCAATGCAAATGCCCATTTTAATAATGTTCTCATTCTCAAAATGCTTTCATTTTTTTTATTTGTGGTTCAAAGTAAACCATTAGCACAGGCCATGGAGGACCTTGCAGCAGTGCAGAAGTTACAGACATTGTAACCTGCAGCATGGAGGAACACAGCAGGGCCAATTTCCGGACACCCTCCTCACCTCAGAGCTATCCAAGTCACACATAATTACAGCCATCAGCAAACACGAGGGTGAGAGGGTGAGGCTACTGAAGTGTGTGCAAACAACCGAGTCTTTGGGATATCTCTGCTGTGTCTTCAAAAGCTACATTCCCACTAATTGCAGTAGTGCTGAGCAATAAGGAAAAATAAAAAAATCATAAATCATGATATTGATTTTTTTTACCCCAATAACGATTATAGAGATAGCTCGATATATCGGGCAGTCGATATTTTGTGGACAATATTCAAATTTTTTTGGCAAATTGGCCATCATTTTGGCTGATATTTGATCAGGCAGTTGTTTGGGCGAATTAGCCACAGCAATCTTCTAATGACCCTGTGCACATGTCGTCATGCTCATCGAGGGAACGCCAATGACGCACTTGCCCGACATTTCCCAGCTCTGAAAAGCGTTGTCATGAAAGACATGAATGAAGTCTAGATGTTAACATTGTGGCACACTGACCGCGCATGCTCATTAGGGATGTCACGATATAAAATTTTACTATTGTGATTATTGTGATGCAAAATGTCACGATTTAGCGATTATTCACGATTACTGTCGCCACGACCAAACAACAAACAATCATTCTTATTGTCTAACATGTTACATTTTTATGAAATTAAACTTCTGACAGAAGTAATCTTAGTGTGACAAAAAAATGTGCTGCAGTTGCTTAAAAAAAAAAAAAAAAAAAATTGTATCTGAAAAAAATCGGTTTCTGAAATTGTGTTTTTTTCTATATTTTAAATGGCACACTTTTGCTTCTAAAATGACCACATTAGAGATAGGTTGATATGTATTTATTTTAAATGTGTATTTTTTTGCCAATATCATTATTTGTTTTTTGACCACCAGATATTGCAGACTTTATCCATAACAAGGTGCACAAAATCACAAATTTACGTCTGCAACAAAAATATATGTCTTTTTCTGTAAGTTCAATATTTTATTCATTGCGAGGTTCAGAAGAGTTATCTAAATCTAATAATTTTGCTTATAAAATTGTCACGATATTATTCTTTTGTTCTTACGATTAAATTGTGCTTGGAATAATCACGATTATCGGTTAACCTAATAATCTTGACATCCCTAATGCTCATGTGCTCGCTCCAGAGTTAAAGACATGGAAACCACGCTGCTTGAAACAGATTTATTGCTGTCAAACACGTGACAAAAATTAGTAAAGCCGTTTTCTTCTTCTCCCACTGGAGCGAGTGGCTGAAAAAACTACTCTTTCTTACTATCTTACTACGCTTTCTTATCTACCTAAGGGGAAAAAAAACATTTGGCCGATATGAAAAATATTTTTTTTCTCAAACTAATCAAGGTGCGTACCATATCTAAAAAGAAATTGTATAAACAATAAACGCTTAAAAATTATCTCTATGTACAAAAAAAAATTACACAAACAGCTTTTCAAAGAAATTTTGCCAAGTCTGGCCGAAAAGTCTTTTCTGTTATTGACAAATTAATGTAATATTTCTGTTTCTTATTAAATTTAAAAACAAATTGACAAGTAAAATTTTAGGCATTTTCAGGCACTTTTTCTGAAATGCAAACACTTTCTCAACCTTGACCAGATTCAAGCAATTTTTAAAAATGTACACATCTGCACAAACACTGACTCTTTAGACAAAAAAAAAAAGAATGTTGGCCATTCTTTTCGCTTTATTTGCTACTAATCCCCCCTTTTTCCGTCACCAGGAGAAAGTTTTGTAGTGGAGTAATTCAGCATTGAAGTGCTGCCGTCAAAGCAGAGTGAGTATGACATTGGTATTCTGCAGAGACAGAGCGAGATGTTATCTGAACCATCACAAGGCTAAAGCTCTCACAGGCTCGGAAATAGATCACAGAGCCAATTCCATTACTTTTCTGACAGTCATTTATGGGGAGAATATTTATTTGCACTTCTGGGTTGGCACACCCACATTGGAAATGTCCACCCATTTGTTCAAAAAGATGTATGAGAAAACAGGAAGAGATGGGACAAAACTGGCAAAGTTTTTGTCCTCTTGCAGTGAAACCACTTGACAGCTAACTTATGTGTCATAAATATGCAATGAAGACCATACAGTCATGCCTGTTTCAAACAAAGAAGCACCTTATCAAAATGGTGGTTAAAGCAGAACTAAGTAACATTTGGCCATGTTAAATGTCTTTGTAAGTCTCCGTGATGATGGGCACATATCTATTTTGGGCGATTTCAAGCATGTGTTGGCTGTCTTCGCTCCTCTGCCTCCTTCAAAGCACATTCCTAACCTGAATTTCTGTCTCCAGAAACACAGGCTTTTTGATTTGTTTATTTAGCAGTGTAAAATGCGTTTAGATGTGTTTCTGATGATTATGAAGCTACACACAAATGAAAAAATAAATTAATGTTGAGTTTTATTCAGTCGGCTAGTTTAATTTCACAAGAAAGTTGTAGGGAGTGGGACAGCGGTACTACTGAACATTATTAGTGTATCTATTGTAGTGAAAATGTGTTTGCTGTATTCCGTCCATCTAATGGTCTTCTGTTTGTTCACTAAAATCAACAAAATCTGCTTGTTATTGTTGTTAGCACTGTGCTACTCTCTTTAGAATACTGACAGGCAGCGACGTGCGGTCAGGGGAGGCAGGTGAGGCACCAGTCCAAATGGGGAAAAAAATACTTGATGTCAATAGGACTAAGTGTTATATTTTTTGTATGTAATATGTTTTGTATTCATTGGGTGATTTCTTATAACTTCACTGAGTTTTGTGGTTTAAAACTGCAAAATCTCCAGGGCTTGCTGATCTCATCAGACCTGCGCAAACACAATGAACAGGGCGTGTTCACGCAGCGCTTGCACTCACTGTTTATCACAAAAAAGAGAAAATATGTTTGTAGATGTACTTTTTTCGAGTGCTTTGTTTTGTATTTGTCAAGAGAATATTATGCAAACGTAAGTACTTTTATAGAGTTAATTTGACAGTAAACAGAGTTTGTACAAAGTCGAGGTGAGGCAAGCCTCACACTCTGAGTGCAAGGGAAATCTGGCTTTCTACAGCCAAAATACAATTATATGTTTAAATGTGTCTGTTTAGCTTCACTGTGCAAAAAAACAAAGCCTTAATCAACTATATAAATCATCACAAGCAAATATTTAACAGTGAAAGTCCAAAAAGCTTTTTTTTTCTTCATCTTAAATTTTGAGTGTAGAGACAAAATAGTTACATGAGATTATGTGCTTCCGTTTCCTGTACATGTCTGCAAAGTGAATAAAATGGCATCATAAAGTTAAAATAAGTAACTAGACCTATGTGGTACACATGCCTCACCAGCTGGAAACCTCAGAATTAATTAAGTAGGTACGTGAGCAAAACATGTAGAAATAGAAAATGTTTAAATATTTTATTTTGTTTGTTTATGTTTTTAAGAAAGCACAATCGGGTATAGCACCATTAGGGAACAAATAAATTAGGGCTGGGCAATAAAACCAAGCCCTAATTTAACAACACAACTAATTCCATTAATTTGGATCTGTAATTATCAATGTGAAAAGAGCCAATTGTAAAATCGAGGTTTGTGCTGTGCCCCTCAAGAACATAGTAGTAGATAACTTCCGTGGCTTTTCACAACTCTTCCTTGTGGCTCATTACAAAAAAGAGAAAAGAAAACTTGAAACCCAGTGACTGTTTAGTGGCTCTATACCATGTAATTATAGCCATGAGTTGCGTCTTGGAGGAGTTTTTATGTAGATTAATTTGTGTAAGTTGCGGAGACAGTCATAGCAGCAAGTCCATCAGTGTGGCTGCCTTTAACTCTCTGTCCTGCGGACATTTTCAAGAAGTCTCACAAACAATCTAGCATCTTTTCGATGAGTCTTTGCGGTGTTATGAGTTGCCCAACTACGTATCTCCAGCTCCTCAAACAGCATCCGTGTCTCTCTCCAAAACATCATCTTGGTACACCCCCACCTCTTTCCCTTTGGTGTGTGAGTTACTCTGGCGATGTAATGTGAGAGAAAGCAGTGAGTGCTGGACACACTCAAACTGAAAACTTCTGGATATGAAACAAGTCCCTGATTGAGCAAAGGAATATTAATAAGCAGAAAAATAATAGAAGCAAATATTTATAACTTGAATGCAACAATAAAACAATTCTCTCATAAATATTTTTAATATGAAAAAAGAAACTGGTTATAATGTTTGACTCATGCTTTATAAATGCTATCAAACTGATACTGACCTATCCGCTGTAAACAGGATTCGGGTGGATCAAACTACCCAATCCACCAAAATCTGCTCATTACTACAGCAATATGTGCAAAGGTTTGGACTGTTGTTTGTTTAAACAAGAGAGATGTTCATGCCTATTTCAGAAAAGTGTAAGGTGTGTGGTGAACAGTCATACTGTAATAGCCACTGAAATTACTATTAAAAAATAAACATGACAACTTTGCAGATTTCGCATTTGGCGGGTTATTTTCAGAACTTAATCTCATGCGATAAACAAGGGACCACTGTATTTGTTGTTTTGGAAGAAGATACAAAAGAAAAAGAAAAAATCTTAAGCCCACCTGCGCTGCCTCTGATTGGTCCAATTTACTGTCTTTTCTCTTTTAACCAATCACAATGTGTGACTCCGTCTTGCCCCACATACTGTATGAGCCATGTTACAATTTCTATGAATGAGAAATGGGAGAGCCGAGCTGCATCTCGTAGGAGAGAGACACAAACAGCTCACAGACTTTGAATGCTTTACAAGATCAGACAAAACTATTGTTGTTTAAAGTCAACTCTACTATGCAACGCACTTAATGATGGACTTGCTAGGCAAAGCACCAGCTCATTCAAAATACTGCTATTGGAAATATAACAAAAAGTCAAAGGCATATACAGCACTCATTTTATTTTCACTTCTCTGGTTACCAGTTAAACAAAGGACTGATTCTAAAATTGTATTCCTATAGTTTTTAAATCTTTAGTCTTCATAACCTTTGATGTTTTTTGTTAAAGAGAAAACAGCATTCATAAATAATATAGTCAACATAATCACTTTTTTGCTCTAGCGTATATTCATTTACTATAAAACAAACAGCAATGGAATGCCAGAAACAATCAGGCATTTACCATTTTAAACAAAGTGCTTTTAGCCCAAAGCTTCTGTCTCTCGACAATTGGATTAAGTAAAACTCCTGATATTACATTTCTGTGCCAATTTAATCACAGCAAAGGGAAGAGAGAAAGACTTAAAGAACTACACTGGCTTATTGGCAAAAAAAACTAACAAAACAAAACTATAGATCTCACTGTGGAATTGCTACTTTTGTGCCTCTTCAGCAAACTCAATGAATGAACAGGCTGAAGGCTTTAGTTTTTCAACGTTTGCACTGACAATCCTATGGGTCCAGTGCTATTGGGGAAAAAAAAAATGTGTGAATTCTAATTAGGGCTGCAAGGTCATTGAAGCTATATATATATATATATAAAAAAAAAAGATCCCTCTCACCCTACGCAGGTGGTCTCATCCGCTTTCCAAGCTCGGGTCCTCTACAGAGCCAGGGAGCTTGAGGGTTCTGCGCAGTATCCTTGCTGTTCCTAGGACTGCACTTTTCTGGACTGAGATGTCGGATGTAGATCAGGGATATGTTGTAGCCACTCATCCAGTTTGGGGGTCACGGCCCCCAGTGCACCGATCACCACGGGCACCACTGTTGCCTTCACCTTCCAAGCCTTCTCCAGCTCTTCTCTGAGCCCTTGGTATTTCTCTAGTTTCTCATGCTCCTTTCTCCTGATGTTGCCATCACTTGGTATTGCCACATCCACCACCACGGCTCTCCTCTGCTCTTTATCCACCACCACATGTCTGGTTGGTTCGCCATTACCATTCTGTCTGTCTGTATTTGGAAGTCCCACAGGATCTTGGCTCGGTCATTCTCTACCACCTTGGGAGGTGTTTCCCACTTAGATCTTGGGGTTTCCAGTCCGTACTCGGCACAGATGTTCCTGTATACTATGCCAGCCACTTGGTTATGGCGTTCCATGTACGCTTTCCCTGCCAGCATCTTACACCCTGCAGTTATGTGCTGGACCGTCTCAGGGGCCTCTTTGCACAACCTACACCTTGGGTCTTGTCTGGTGTGGTAGATCTGGGCCTCAATGGCTCTGGTGCTCAAGGCCTGCTCCTGTGCAGCCAGGATGAGCGCCTCTGTGCTGTCCTTCAGCCCAGCCCTTTCAAGCCATTGATAGGATTTCTTGAGATCAGCCACTTCAGTTATGTTCCGATAGTACATCCCATGTAGGGGCTTGTCCTCCCATGATGGTTCCTCCTCCAGCACCTCATCTGTTCCCCACTGTCTGAGACATTCACTGAGTACGCCATCTGTTGGGGCCTTGTCCTTGATGTACTTATGGATCTCGGATGTTTCATCCTGGATAGTGGCTCTCACGCTCACTAATCCTCGGCCTCCTTCCTTTCGGCTAGCGTACAGTCTCAGGGTGCTGGATTTGGGGTGGAACCCTCCGTGCATGGTGAGGAGCTTTCGTGTCTTAACATCTGTGGTCTGCAGCTCTTCCTTTGGCCACCTTATTATTCCTGCAGGGTATCTGATCACTGGCAGGGCGTAGCTGTTTATTGCCCGGACTATATATATATATATATATAATATATAATATATAAATATAAATATATATAATATAATATATATATATATATATATATATATATAATATATATATATATATATATAGTATATATATATATATATTATATATATATATATAGTATATATATATATTATATAAATATATATATATATAGTATAAGTAAAATAATAAATAATAAACAACCTGTCTATTCTATGTTCCCTCTAATCTACAGGCAATAATAATAATGAACCGTATTCTCACAAGCACGCTTTAACAGAACCTGAGGGGAAAAAAAAAAAAAAAAAAAAAAAAAAGCTAAACATATTGCAATCACGAAATCCGAAAAAATTTGTTCAATATTTTCACACAAATTGTGAAACCCTGTAATTCTAATTTAGACAAGCAACATTTTTTGTTTGTACTCAAATACTAAAATGAGACAGAAAAAACAAAGATGATATGAATCTCTTTGATATGTAGCCAACATAACTAATGATTGTTATCGTCCTAACTGGTAAATGAGAGTGGAAATTTGTGATTAACTGTGAAAAGTCCATGATTTATAACTACGCACAATAAATCCCACTGCCACAGCTAGGTTGCCTGACCAGTTTGGGTGTAGTTTCCGGGTTTCTGTGATTGGATGACTGACTCACCCTCGGATAGCCAGCCCTCGAAATGGAAATACGGTGCTATAAGTAAAAAGTTGTCTGTCAAAGCGTGTAGGGACTGGCTGGTCAGGCAAACAGCTATGTACAGTATTATTGATGCAAGTACAATCTGCTATTAAAGCACTATAGATTTATACGAGAAGCTTGTTTTTATGCAAGAACTGTGTTAGACATTTACAGTCTGCCAGTTACTCTTACTCATTTAACAGCTCCAGAATGGAGTTGTATGAAAAAAGTTGGGAGAATAAAATGAATGGGCAAATCACATTTTAATGCAATTAAATCTTACACGAAGAAAATCCATTAACTACTCGTGTCTTCCTCAGTGTTTGGTTAACATTCAGCACTTGCCAAACCTGCACCTGTAAACAAACAGCATCCTGCCTTTTTCTCCAAAAGTCTTCCGGCTCTTTTCGGGTGACAGCCATTCATCCAGGATGGCAATGCCTCCAGCAATTTCAAGGGATCTGAAAATGTGCCGGACAGAAATGAAAAGAAATCTCCTCATGTGTGGACTAACCTCCCAATGGACGCCAAGCTCAAGAGAAGACATTTCTCCACACAGATTTGTCTGAGAGACCAAAGTAAAGAGATTTTTATGGCTCAGCAGCTTAGCTCTGTAAGACTGGACATTTCTATGTGGGTTATGCTCATAAAGGGGAATAAAAACAGCCAACAAATTAATGTTTAGTTGCCTGTTTTCACTCTTATGCTAAAAACTGCAAAGATGTTTCACGATAACACATAAAGCGTAAAATGTAAGCCCATTGGAATCTTTTTAATTGCACAAAAATCAAAAAATTTTTATTGCTGGGTTTGTAAACAGATAAACTAGTCAATAAAATAGACTCATGAGTGGCTACTACAGCAGTCAAACAGCACGTATCACAACATACAAGTGCCAAACTAAATTGATAAAAGATAGAAGTATCCCTTTAGTGCTTTAGTTCATAACTCAAATAGAAATGAGTTATGAAAACTCTACTAAAGTGTTAATTCACTGTAGAAAAAAAATCTGCTCCTGTTTTGTTAACAGATGGCTCCTGTTGGATATTGAAACAAATAAACACTCTTCAGCCTCTTCACACGGCGCAGATGTGATGTTGCTGCCGCCACTACAACGTGAAGCAGCAGAAACAAATCACCACAGAGGACCGGCGTGCACAAAGGCCATCACAGTGGAAGTGAATTTACGTCAGAGAGTCCTTGTCGCAAAATAGCTTTTCATTCTCTCAAACGCTCTCGGATAGCTCAAAAAGACAGCTGCTAACAAGGCTCAATATAACACACTTTCACTTAAGAACAAGGAACACAGACCTAAAACAATGGCAACAAAAGGCTTCAGGGTCAGACTTGAGAGAAAAATAGATAATGCACAAATGCGTTATTCTATGTTCAAAATTGAAAATAATGTCAACGTTAAAACGCATATATTTTTAAAACAATAATATAGTGATGTGTAATTTATTAATTTGAACTGCAACATGAAAAATACCACTAACTAGTTCTAGGCGATATTGACATAAATGTATTTCTTTATTTTTATATTTGAAAAAC
Organism: Mugilogobius chulae; assembly: GCA_038363315.1. Classification (NCBI taxonomy): domain Eukaryota; kingdom Metazoa; phylum Chordata; class Actinopteri; order Gobiiformes; family Gobiidae; genus Mugilogobius; species Mugilogobius chulae. The sequence goes on from CM076397.1 coordinate 42,199,222, forward strand.
GTTATTGAGACAATATTCACATGAATTCAACAAATGAGTTTTAAAAAATTCTTAAAGCTTAATGATCAGACAAATGGGGTTGACTAAAGAAAGGTTCTTCATCAACTTAAGACAAGCTCTATGATCGATTAGTCGACTAAAAGAATCAGTATTTGTCTCAAGAATCTGACCAAATATCAGACCCAAACTGCCTTCCTAAGGGCACAAATTGTGAATAGCAAAGACATTTTCATATGGAAAAAATATGTCAGAAAAAAATGCAATGTGCTTTCAAATCATAATACAAATTTACAACTCTTTTAAACGATATACAGTGTTCCCTTGTTTATCGCAGGGGTTATGTTCCGAAAATAACCCGCAAAAGGCAAAATCAGCAAAGTCGTCATCTTTATTTTTTTTACAATAATTTCAGAGGCTATTGCCTACAGTATGACCGTTCCCCACACGTTACACTTTTCTCAAACAGACTTTCACATGTTCTCTCTTGTTTAAACAAACAACAGACCAAATCTTCATCCATATGGCTTTAGAGGCCAAGACAAGCGAGACCGCTGGGGTTTAAAGCGGCTGCGGGAGTTCGCTTTGAGCAAAAGCGCGTAGCGACACGGCTCTGTCAAGACTTTAAACACGCATGCAGCGTTTGTTTAGTGGATTTATTTCTTCAGAGAGAGCAGGTGCCAAAGCGTGACATGGATGTTATTCTCAGCGAGGTAAGTGCTTGCTTGAATGCTTGTGCTTAGCTTCAGCTCAAAGCTCAAACGTGGATGTGTTGGTAGTTTTGCATGGTGAATGTGAGGCATCAGTGAAGGTTCTGGACACAGATTGTTAGAGCACTATTGCTTCGTGCTCAATCACCGCTGTGCCAGTGCGCTCTTTGCGCAGGTAGGTCCGATTTCGTTGCTGTTTTTATCTTTAGTTTTTCTGAAAGCTTTAAGGTGTTCCTAATATACTGATAACATAGCTAAATAAATGAAAAAAGCTAGGAAGAAAATGTGACTGGCATATAAAAATTGTAAAAAGTATTACTGTGTAAAAGTGCAGTCATGAAGATGTCTGAGGCACTTTGTTAAAAGTGGCGCCCTGATGAAGACACGTTTGTGTCGAAACGCGTAGGCCATCCATGTAAGAATAAAGGACTTTTAAGGTAACAGAGTGCCTCAGACATCTTCATGACTGCACTTTTACACAGTAATACTTTTTACATTTTTTATATGCCAGTCACATTTTCTTCCTAGTATTCTTTGCCCATTGCCCATCTTTGCACCTGTTCACCTGACATTTTTTGGCTACAGTTCCTCCGATGCACTCTTCAGCACTGTTTCTGCACTTTAAATGTAAAAAGCTATTGAATGTAAAACACAGAAAAATCCTACACTTTTAAACCTGATTCAGAAAGTCCTGGTTTAGTCCTGGTTGAGTTCTTGGTTGGTCCTGACTGATGCTGCGTCAGGTCAGCTCGTCCTGGTCCAAGCTGCCATAAGTTTCTAAAAGAGCTTCTGTGCTGTTGTCTGTGAATGCTGCTTGTGACTTGACACAATCTCCAAACATTGTGTTTTAGTGCAAAGCACGCTATGCAGTAACACAGCGTAGACCTAGACTGGGACAGCGCTGTACACTGTTAAAAAAAAAATCTCTCTATAGGCTATATATAAAAAAATAAAAATTGCTCCCCCAAAAAATCCACGAATATGGAGGAAACACTGTACTATCCCATTTTTGCATATCTTCAAAACATTCACAATATGATATAAAATTCAACAAATTGCCCAGCTTTACCACACATCAAAGTTTGGCTTCTGCTCCAATCCACATTTTTTACTGCAAAAGATTAGTTGTGGAGCTCCCAATACAAAAAGCTAAAAATTGACAATGTGACATGACTGGATTGCAGTTTTTCGATCTTTCGATTAATTGGCCAGCCAATTAATCGAATACCTTTTTTTATTATTCTGTTGCACTGATTAGCCTAATTTTGAGATCTTTCATAATGTGGACTAAAACTGCACATAAAATGTGCAAAATAGAAGAGAAGTTTTCCAAAACTGAAATTGTTTTGTCATCAGATAACCCAACTTTCAGCAAATAAACAAAGGTACAAGCTGGAGTTCTGCTGTTTCTAACTCATTTGTTCACAGGGTAAGGTGAACAAAAACATCTTGGTATATGGTGTAAATAGTACTAGAAAAGAGGTAATTATAGATGCAGCTTTACCCACAAGATCAGAGTTGCCTACCCACAGTCTTGTGGCAATCAGAATGTGACACGATGAGCAGTTAAGGCAGAGAAAGGCCACTTTGTATGAGAGCAAGCGCTCGAGGAGGCAAACACCAGGGCAGCAGGGAAAGAGAGCTGGAATTCAAACAAGATCCCTGAAGCTTGTTCTTGTGGTTGTGCAGTCAGTGGCACCTCAGGAAGAACCAGGCGGAGGGGCTCACGGGAATGTGTCATTTGACTGCGGTCTACAAACTCGGCATAAATAGAGGTAACAAAAATTCACAGAAACAAAAATAAGATTAGGGTCCAAAATGTCCTGAGCAAGTATTTACTATCATCAATGAGAGATGAAAATATGATCAGGGATTGATGAAGCTTATCAAGAACACTACTCCGAAGGCACTAGTCAATAGAAAACAAACACATTTATCATTACTGTGCAGGTACAAAAAATGCTTGTTTCAACTCGCAAAGCACAATGCATGATACTTTTAAGCAACTGAAGCAAATAAAATATTCTATATCCCACGAGACACAGGAAGGAATACATTAACATGTTTTCAGTGAAGCTTGAGCCTAGAGCTACTCTAAATAAAGCTGAAAAACTTCAAGAACACTTTCAGTGGTAATTAGAAGTGCAACTAAAGGTTTCAAACTCAATTTTGATCATAAGGACCATTCTCCATTCTCAATGCTGTCCTGATACCACAGTGGAAATAACTACTTTCATTGTCAAAGTCTGTCTAAAACGGCTCAGAAGAGATCACGTTTTTTTTTTACTGAATAATATCAGATTTTCTACTTTTCACAACCCTGGTGGTAATTTCTCTTTGTTGAACTAATGGTTCTCTCGAAAGTTAAGTCTGGGCCATTAATATAATTTTAATCGGGGTTCAGCCATTTCATTCCATTAGTTAATATGTTTGAGAATTGAGAGATTATTTATTTATTTATTTATTTGAATATCGGATAGCCCCTTGAGATGTCATCTCTTTTTCTAGGTGGACCCTTAGATTAACGGCTAATCTAATCTAATCTAGATCCTTTAACAGTCCTCTGTCAGCTCAGACAGGATTGACAATAATAGAAAATCATCTGTCATCAAGTCTGTAATTTTATGTTCAGAAGGTTAAAATCTCACTTTCTATCACTTTATTCAGTATCTTGATACAAATATTCCAAATGAGAAGAGTTTCAAGATCTTACTGCCTCAGACAGGAATTACAAAGATTTTGAAAACAACAACCACAATTAATATATTACATGTTAATATTTCAACAAATAAATGTTTAAAGATGGGGTAGCTGATTTTCACACTGCAAACATGATTTAGGTTTTATATCTGACAAAATTCTCTCATAAATCCTTCAACACATGGCTAATATCAACATGTTGTCATTTTAGTTATGGCTTATAACCTTCTTTTTACAAACAACAAAGTGAAACTGGAGGGGGTCACTCAAACGCAGCCAATCAGAGAGCTGCATTTGGCTCATGATTAGAACTAAAACTCTATATTATTCAACTCAGACAATACTCAGGGGTCTCATTTTTTCACAAAGTGTTGCATTTATCATTTACACAAAGTGTGCTAATCTGAAAGTAAAAAAGTTAGCTACCCTACCTTTAAATCACAATTATTAAAATGTATGGAGCCTATCGCTGTGACTTTGAGCGGGGGTGCACTGTGGACAGTGGCCAATCGCAGTGCTAACACAGACAATCCTTCACTCTCTCAATCATTCACATGGGGAAATTTTTCAATGATGAAGTAACCTAAACATGCAAGTTTTTGGAGGTTGAAAGAAGCTGACGTACCCAGAGAGGAGAACATACAAACTGACTTTAACCCTATTACACTATTTTTGGTACTCAACAGCTAGAACAATACTTATTAAAATCATACATAATGAAGTTGAATTAATTGCACAATTGTAGCGCCAGATTTAGTAGTTCATCTTTAGAACAGTGGACATACAGGCTACATTCAGTTCCTCTAAACCATTACTTTTTGTAATGGATCAACTACTTGGGGACTTTTGTTTTACATATTTGTGAGCTTCTTCTTATAATGTATACAATGGTGTTTCTGCATTCTTACAGAAGTGAAATGTTATACCAGATTTACTCATTTGAAACGCCTGCATGCTTACAATCATCTGCTTTGTCAACTCTCAGAAAAAAGTGAACTGTATTTAGACTATTTGCTTCAGTTGGAGAAAAAATGAATGAATAGGAATCTATTTGTCAAAAGTTGATTCACATGACAGTCTTAACACTTTCGTCTCAAAAAAGTAGGCCAATTTTCTTTTACATAAAGCCTGTTGGTATAATAAAAAATAAAGAAAATCAGATATGAGTGTGAACGTTGGACTTAAACGAGAATCTGTGTCTGACTTGAAGAGTCAAAAGCTTTGGTAATAATAGCTATATATAAAAAAAACAACAACGTATCAGTGTCTCCATGAGAGGCCTGTTCTGAGAAAACTCACATACTGCTGTGACCTCTGGTTTCACCTGCGGGTCTCTCCTCTGTGGGACACGCCACATTCACACTGACCAGCTTTTTAATGAGGGATTTTAGCTTAAACAGCCTATCGTTAAAGGAAACAGAGACAAAATTAAATTCTGTTTTCGAGGCAAAATTGATTTCTATTCAATCTCTTTGTATTATGTATGGCCTTTTCCTTACTGAAGACATAGTCTAAATACAATTTACCCCTAACTTTTTTCCTATTATCTTGCTGCGCTGCTCATTTTTCATGTTGGCAGATGAGCTGGAGGGAAGTGTCTCACAGTCAAGACCTGAGTTCTGGCCACACCCATACCCATCTGCAATCTAGAGAGACTGCTTGTGTCCAACAGAAAAAAAACACACAAAAAACTCACCGTCAGTGCCGAGGGCAAAATAGCGCCTTTAAATGTTTATTTCATTTTTCAAATGTAATTAATTATTTAATTGTTTTCAATTATATTTATTTATTGACTAAATAAATGCATAATTTAATGTTGTACTTAAATGGCAGCACGGTGGCAGAGCGGATAACGCTCTAGCTTCGACTCCCACTAGGCCTGGGCCTTTCTGTGTGGACTTTGCATGCTTCTCCCCTTGTCTGGGTGTTTTTCTCCAGGCACTCTGATTTCCCCAACAACCAATAACAAGGTGAATCGCCTCTTCAGAGCTGCCCCAGGGCCGCTTACTATCATTGAGTGAGTGGGGGGGTCTCACTGTAAACACAAATACTATGGGGAAAAATTACTGCCTTTGAAAAGATAAAACAAAGCTTTTCTATCATTGGTCAACTCTGTCATTATGAAAGTTTCAAACGTCAGTGTACAATAATATTTTATATTTTAACAAATAATTAAGGTTATATTTATGACGCTCTATTCTATCACAACCTACTAAAAATCTGTATCATATTTGGAGTCAAGAAAATTGTATAGGGACATCATTAGTGCTATCTGTGCTGAATTTATTTTTTATGAGTTGAGAGTTCAAGTGCTGTCCACACATGAACAAACAAATCCACAGAAAAATATTGTTGCTGCACTAAATACGAGGAAATGAACTGGTACATTGAATAAGATGGTTGTATTCAGGAAGGCCTAAGCATTAAAACAAGAGCAACAACAAATATATATACAAATATGTATACGCTCATGCTATTGATTTTAACAGTGGCAGCGGCAATTACCAAACTTCATCTGATTTTTAAAGATTGTGAATGATTTTTGCACACTGGAACTTAAAAATGTGTACTTCAGAGGGTTGTCAAAGAATACAGCACAGATGTGTGTGTGTTTGTATCAATTACATTTGACACATTGTTAAAAGGTGTTGTTTAAAAGGCGATGTCAATAAGTTGTTGCAGTTCTACTCAGTGCATTGACAGAACACTAGTTAAATGACTTGCCCAAAGACCAAACAACAGTATGCACATCCAGAGTATACTTCTGACCCACTGCCCAGCTTCTTCATCTGTTAAAACCCCGCACTGAACTGTTACTATGGTCTCTTGTAGCATAGCAACAGCTGTGGACCTCCAACCAAGGTCTTGAGAAAAACCCACTGGTCAAAAATCCTATACCCAGGGGAGAGGGATTATAAGAGGGGCACCCACAGCTATGCAGAAACATGCTGGGCAAATGTAGTGTTTTGTTCTTCACTGTGTGCAACAAGACAAATACTGATGGTCCTACCTTGTATTGGAGCAGGGATAGTCGTCCCACTGGGGTGTCTTGACATTCAGAGCTACCTTCAAAGAAACAAACCCACGTTAAAAGCCTTGATGTTGTATAATCCTCTAAATCAGAAAATTGATTTTTGTTTTATAAGGGCACAAATGTCATCATAATACATTTTAGACACGAGTTTAGGAATTGTAAAGGGAATTTGGGCAAGTCTGTAGTGATGGCCTTTAAGATAGTGAGGATGGGTTATCACATTGTTCTATATATATTTCTGATGTTTTATCCCATCTCAACCAATCAACTCGACAACAAATGTACCATGCAATCACATAAGCTTATTTGGGTGACGCACATGAAACAAAGAAGCTCATTGGTCGTTTGTCATTTATATTTATTTAAAATATAACTCACATAACACTAGTGTTTTTTTGCAAAAATCAATGGTGTTTTTCAGTCTTCTGTGATATTTTTATCATGTTTTTTTTTCTTGCAAGCAAGCATGTTTTTCCATAAGAGGCATGTTCATTCATCTGTCAATCACACCCAGTGAAACATGGTGCCCAGACGATAGATTGAAAATATATTGTTAGCATTTGTAGCCTTTGGTTAAAACATTAAATGTTATCATTTAAGATATATTTTAAAAGCTTCAGTTTAGAATATAAATGTTTGACAAGTTGACTAATCAAAAAAAAAAAAAAAAAAAGAATTATCAACTAGTGGACCGAAGAAAAAAAAAAGTATTTTGATTCAAATGCAATTCATCACATTTAGCTTATGCAGCCTATCTCTTCTTTTCAGAGCTACGTCAAATATAAGAAACGTGACATGAAGAGAGATAAGGCAAAGAGCATTTGTGCAATAGAAATGTGGGGATCTTGAGTGTGATTAGACATTCACAGTCAGACAAGCCTAATCGGGTGCATTTGAGGAATACATATTTACTGCAAGCAAATGCACATAAGGAAAAAAGGAAGAAAAACTCAGTCAGTGAAACATGAAACGTTAAGGACCAAAGGAGGAATCACACCTAACAAGATCTATCTTAGTATCACGTGGGCCTCAGGGCCACAGTGCTGCAAGCGTTACACCTTGTTTTCAAAAGGTAAAAGGACAAACAATATGCATTGTTTATGTACTGTTATTGCTCTTTAAAGAGTAGTCTACATAAAAAATACTATATTCAAAGTGACACTGTGTAATCTTTAGGAGGTGAAAAATCAACTACTTAAAAACTGGCACAAAACTGTTGTGGAACAACCCAAACAATTAAAGTTACGTATGTATTCTATGAATCCCTGATGACTACCTCCTGGGAAGCCATGAACGGAGTGTCCCATGATACAATCTGTCACCACCAGAACGTCACCATCTACGTTTACAAGATTCTACAAAGTCTATGTGGCAGTCTCCAATTCACTCGCAGGGATTTTAGTTACGTATATAACAACGGTTCTATGAATCCCTGATGACCGCCAGAGCCATCAGTCCTCAGAATCCGCGTCTGCTTGCGAGAGGAAAAGGGAATGAGCTGTCAGGGTCACGAAGGATGACCTGGCCCCTTTCCTCCTTAAAGGGGCACTATGTAAGAAAAACAAACAAACAAAGTGATTTCCACTTTTGAACACTAGAGGGAGCCTTTTACATGCATTTTGCCTATTAAGCATGCTCCATCTAGCGTCAATGATCCATATTCCAGCCCGTAATAAAACATTTCAAATACGTATAAATGTATCACAATTGATGTGGATTGGTTAACAGTGCAAGAAGCTCTCAAAGTCACGTGACTAGCCTCAAGTGGGTCACCTTAAATGAAATAGAAATAGGGATGAAATAGAACTGTTGAATCATCACTGGTAAAATGTTGATAATTCTGTGGTGTCAGAATAAGTTGTAATGAATCTTAAAGCCTGTTTGACAGATTATCACATTTTTCTAACTTTGACTTAGTTTGCTTTACTTGTGGTAAATATTTCTTAGTTTTACAGCAGTTAAGATACAAATTATGAAAAAAATGGACAAATAAAAGTCGAAAATTACAGCAAGTAATCTGAGTTCTAAAACAGAATCCCTCCACGTGTCAAAAAGCGCCAAAATGCAAAGACAATTTACACACAAGAGAGAGAGAGTTTTCTTGGAGTTTAAATAATCATTTACCACAATGTAAGTGTTATAATCATTGTTCAATCTGTGTATTTTTTGTAATTTTACAATTTTACAAGGTTACAGTTGTGGGTTCACCTCATGAATATTTGTTGGACAAAATACAACAACAATCTTCTTAAAAAGTAGCCAATCTAGGTAACAACAATTGATTGGTGAAATCTTAAATATAATCATGTTCACTGTGTTATACTGAGAAAAATAAAAATGGTCTAACCTGTCGTATGCACTTTAATAATTTAGTGAATTAAACTTTCCATTGGTTTAGACCAGCTTGTATTTATGTCTAATGTGACGATCCCAACCTGTACAGTGTACACATTTCCACTGTGGTCTTAGCACGATCATCTTCTTTATAAATCTACTAACTAAAGTGGTCTAAACCGGTTTGGATCGGTTTTCAAGTCGAAAATTTTATAGCAAGACTGCACCATGTCCACGCTTTCCATTGAATTGAAATGGTAGAAAAAAGGAGAAACAGGTAAAGAAAACGTGAATGTATAAATATAGGAAAGTAGGACATACATAAACGAACATAAACTTACCTAATGTCTTTCTTAATTGATTGTTTTCGATGGATTGTTTTAGCTTCTCGTGACTTCTGGTAAAGCTAACTTTAGCTAAGAGTTGCGGCGGCAAGCAAACACTTACTTTTAAATTAGCAGTTTGCGTTCGTAATGTCTTGGCATTAGCAATACACTTCCAAAAGGCGTATTTAAGCAATTTAATAGCGTAACTTAACTTACTTAGCTTCTCAAATATCTCCAAAGCACGCGCACCTGCTGCTGCCCCTGCTCGTTTTGGTTGATTTTTTTTTGTCACTGGCAGATCCAAGTCACTCCGGTCTAGCCAACACCAGTCAATTAAGCTGTTTCTGTTTCCTGCTTTATCATAATTTTATCAAGAAATTAAAAAAACGTCATTGTTTCTTTATGTAATTTTATCACTAAAGCAATCTAATTCTTCATTTTACACCTAGGGACTTGCCAATCAATCAATTTTGGCATTTAGTTCTGAGTATAAATGTGCATGTTGTTCTAGGCCTCTTTTCTTGTTAATGTTAACTGTTTACAAAATACCTTTAAGTTTATCTTAAAATTTAAGTGGAAAATGCATCATGGTGTTTAGCTTGTATAATCATCTGTCTCTGAGATTAAAATGTAGTTTTTTACTCGAATAATAAATAGCACAATTTATCCCAGTGCAATCTCTTTAAAGGCACTACTTACACCAAACTGGAGGAAAGTTTCTTAAATACTATATTTCTGAACAAAACTATTGTTTCTAGAGATGCACCACATCCCGAAATTGTGTTCATGTTGTAGTTTGAAGTATTGGCTCTGTGCACAGAACTTCATTTGACGTGTGTACGTTGAAAATAGCTAACTTCTGTACATACAACCATTTCCTGTTAGTGTTAGCATTTATATACAAACACGTCTCTTTTTAAGTGTCCTCTGGTGAAAATTCCTCTAATATGTAAGTCTTTAACTTGTTTTCTGTAACATTCATCACAACTGTCTGATCTAAAGAGTATTTATTTGTTTTAAACTGATGTAGTGAAAACCTCATGGAAATGAATTGAACTGGAAATGATTGTATGTACAGGATGTACTATTTTGAATGAAAACAATAAGCCAACTGCACAGAGCCTATTACTCAGTGTCTCACTTTAAAGTCATCGTAAGAAAAAAATGGCACAACTCACCCCACTTTCCCTAAAGTATGAAAAATAATAAAATAAAAAAATAAACAAAAAGGTGTGGGTACAACCTGATAAAGTGTTTGATCACCATAATGCATATATAATCTTAGGATATTTTTAAATGAACCCCAAATTTAGTATTTAACAAACAAAATCCCCATTAGCATTGGGCTCACTGAAAATTCTACTGATGTGTGATGTCACAATCCCAATCTCTTTTTCAGATGCCCAAAGTCGCTACTACAATTTAATGCATTATTCATTCACTCCACAAGGTTGGTGATAAGCTACTTCTGGGGAGCCAATCTATGTCTAAGCCCTCCGACCACCATCAATACTCATTCACACACATTCATGGCCTAAATCCTAGCTGATGATGCCAAGCCACCACTGCCACCTTTCCCTGCACTGAAAAGTTTTGACATTGTAAGAGGAAGAAGGCCACATTTGATGCTATTTTAATCTTCTGTTCTTAAATTCCTGTTAAAATCATTGTATGTTAGAAGGCAGAGACTGACAACCAAAAGTTAAACGGTAGACCTCACCAAAAAGTTGATGGGGTGTACCTGTATAAATAGCTATTTTGTCACACTGTGGTGGCTCTCTGACAAGTCATATGCTACTCCAGCAGTAGGCTAATCTATGAAAGTAGCTGCTGTCACTCAATAACAGCTAGCCCTAATCAGCACACGCTGTTCTCTGACACTTCTGGTCCCACAGTTTCTCAGCCTCAGCTTTTGTCATTGAGCTTCTAGCCACAATGGCACATGGTTTTCACCTCAAATTACCCCTAGCATTCAGCAATTTTAATCCTATGGCAAGGCTTTACTTAATTGTCTTATAGGGAAAATAATTATTCGCTTTTGACAAATCAAATAACTCCATGTACTGACATCAATCAAACAAACGTTATTCAAGTGTAACAATAGAATATAGCAATACTGTTTTTGACTGGCACTTTTGATCAATTGCACAACTTTATTTCAAATATATAGTTAATGATTATTTGCTTTGGTTTTTCTCTTTCAGGACATTTAAAGGCATTTTGATTGCATCATTAACTTCCTACGGTAAAGCTGTTGGAGCAGCAGAAGACGTGGCTGCCTGTCGGCATCAACTGCATTTCTGACCATTTACAATTTCGCACACAGGCAAGGTGAGTGAAATGCAGAGCACGAGATGGACACCTGAGCCACTGTTGCCCCACTTTCTTTGCAACAAACAGAAGAAAACACAACAAACGAGGCCATGGCAAATTGATTTTAACTAAATATCAACATTTTGCTTCTAGATGTCACCAATAACATGACAATATAAAAAAAAAAAGCTCATCATTCTTTTTTTGAATGACTGACATGGGAACATTAAACACTTGAGATTGTTCTTTTACAGAATGTTGTCTACATCCAAACTTGGGAGGCTTGTAGGACATAGCATATCTGTCTCAATCTCAGCTCAGACTTTTAAAGCTGTCATGTAAAGAAAATATATGTTTGTTTTCTTCCCATTTGTCGTTCAACTTTTATATCAACATACATTTTTGAGTCACTGCTGTCATAATAAATGCATAGAGCGAGCATTACTTTCTCATAACCTTTTATGGTGAATGCTGACGAAAAAGAAAGGAATTAATAACAGTGAACACCAAAGCAAGTTCTTACTCAAAAAATGTAGATTTATGGGTTCCTTGAGAAAGTGAGATACCATCTGAAGTCAAATTAATCATACGCTGCTGCGTCTTTTCTATCTTTGTCTCTTGACCCCATTCTTTGTTGAACATATTAATAAAAGTACAGCAGAAGCCTTGAATCCCTGTTGACACAAAGACCTAAACAAGGTTTGAATCCAGCGGCAGCAAGAGATTCTTTTTTGGTTTGTCACATGCAGCCCTTCAACCACACTAATGACGAGAGAATCAACCTCACACAAATCAGTTTCTCTAAAGGAATCAATGTACAGATTATTACGCAGTGATGACACCACAACCCAAGGTCAGTTGCTTTTTTATCTAAACTTCATAAGTTAATAAACCAAAATCTTTGAAACTATACATAAAATGATGAAAGATCACACAATGGAGTCTTAGTTAACCAAAAATATTTAAGTTGATGAAGTATTTTTGATTATAATGATTTATACCAGCAACAAAAAGAGGTGAACCACCTGAAAATCTTTGCTAAGCTGCCTCCTAAGAAAAAAAATACTCCATCACTTTTGCCACACCCTCTTTTTAGTCAATTAATCGGTCGATGGGACTTGTCTTTAGAATTTTTTTAGTCGCCTACAGCCCTACAACATATACAATTATAGATTAAATCCACTACATGAAATCTGTGAATCAATCAATCATTCAATATGCCATTGAAATGTTCGGTGGGCCTTTACATTTTTTATCAATAAATTCCTTTTTGTTCACCATCTGATGAAGTACCTGGAAATGTGAAAAGATCAAAAGAAAATTGGAACCCTCTTATTTAGAAAAAAATCAGCAATTGTGGGATGAATTAGACTCAGTTTTTACTGTAAACTTACAAATAAAATACCTAAAAAAATCATAAAAAATGTTGGAACTTGAGTTATTACAAGTCCTTCAAACTAATTTGTAGTTAAATTACCTTCAGCTTCTGAAAAATAATAGTAAAAAAAAATGCCCTAATTGCAAACCCCAGCTTTACTGCATCTTTGAAGGAAATTTAAGTGAAAAGGATAGAGTTAGTCTGTTATTCTTTTGTGAATTGCTTGTACTAACTGATGATTATACTCATTAAGTCATGAGGCTAGAACTACAAAACCTCAGCATTATAAAGAGTCCAGCCAATTGTTTGAGAGGCGATTTAAGGGAAATAGGTCAGAATGACAAGTTCTCCCCTGGAAGTCCACCATAAGATGTTTTCCATGAAGTTATTGTTGCTTGGATTGCTAGGGCACTAAATGTATTTGATGTGCACTTAATTGACTCAAATTCAAAAATATCTTGAAAACATGCAGTTGCTTTAAAAGACTATTTTGTGAAAGTCTGTCCACACAAACGAAGTGGTAACATACATGCAGTACTTTTAAACAAAAAGCTGTTTATTTCTAGAGTCAAGTTTCAGTTTATACATTAACTAGACTCAACACAATTTGACTGTTATAATCATATTGTATACTTGACTTGTAGCTACTGATAAATAGAATGGTATCACATTTCCTCGTGACATGATGAGAGCGGGATGTCCTGTTTTCTTGACTGAGTCAAAAAGTGCACACACAAATACATAACGTAATGGTGGAAAAGTTCATTTGCAAAACATCAAATGTGCTATTTAAAGAAAAAAAAGCACGTGAAGCCTTACAGTACTTTCAAAAGAATGTGTTTTAGTGTATCAGAAAGTCGTCTATTTTTGGGCAAAATCCCTCATCTATACAATTTTAAACATACTGTATGTGTAGACTATTGTCTCAAAATGAGAAAAAGAAAGAAAATACAGACATAATTGTTTTGCAAAATTCACTTTTCATATGCTGTTTTTGTTAATTTTCACATCTTTGTTTTGCATTCAAACATAGACAGTAGTGTCATAACTACTTTATTGATTCATTGTCCTTATTTGTCTTAAGCAAACAATATAGTACTAATAGATCCACTGTTGAATCTGTTTTAAATCATTTCTATAGTGTGTGCTGATGATGTTTATTTCTTTGGCTGCATGCATGCCCTCACGCTTCCCCTGAGTGCATGCATCACTTTATCTTAAAGTTATTTGTGACCTTTCCATGATGACCAGTCTATATAAAGTTTCCCCGCGTCTCTTACATCTAGTATCTCACAACAGTAAATGAGTCATTTGGCACATCCTTATGGCCTGAAAACATTTTTCTAATTCTCAAAAATGATTATTTTGTTGTTTTAGTTTTAGTTTCTTTTTGTTTTTTCATTAACCATAACAAATATATTACCTCTGTGTCTGCTACTCATGATAATAATGTGACAATATTGCTTGGGTTCTCAGCTCTAACATGTGGCACAATAAAGCAGAGAGTGTAGGGCCATAAAAATGAACGAGTAATTGTGTCCACAGGGAATGTAGCCGTATTCCTGATTGAAAACAAGGAAACAGATTCTGTCTTTTAAATTTGCACAGGTAATACCAACTCCAACCCAGGGGGTCAGTAACAAAACAAATGATTCAGTAATTCTAAAAATTCTCTTGATCCTAACTCACATTTACCTTTTCATTTAATCATTCCTTTATTTAAACATGTTATCATGAACATTAATGTAAGTGCACTCAACAGTCCTGCTCTTGCCCTCCTGGACAGGACATTTACAACCATATTCCAAAGTGTATTTAAATGTGCCTACCTCAGAGAGAAAGTCAGTGCTTTGTGACACATTTTTCATTCTGCCTCAACTGGCAAATTACTGAGTGAAAGAAATCTATCTGGCATTATAACATGGAGCAGATTGGAAATGCAAAATACTGAGTGCTGGTTTGCCCCACCAACACATCCATATTCATACAAACAACACTACATCCATCAAGAGTTTAAGCTTAATGAAATGCATGGCTAAGTCGGTGCACTTCACATGTAGAAAAGCTTTTTGTTGAGGGTGTTGTCATGTGGAATGTAGTTGGACTTCTGTTCAGCAGAATGATGACCTGCTTTACATTCAACCGGAGGGACAGTGTTCTTGTGTGAAAAGACAATTCTGTTAACAGTCTATGCTCATCTCACATTTAATATGCAAATTACACAGCCACTATGTATGCCTTTGTAGTTACTTTCCATGATTTGGACAACAACCAAGAAATGTACCCAAAGTTCCTTAGTTGGCATTAATCAATTACTTCAGAACCATTATTTCCAATAACGTCAGATACTGTATAGTAATTTGTCAAGGCATTGCGTAGGGCACCTGAATGCATTTCATAGCTTGAATAAATGCACTACAGATGGACAGCATGTTATGATGCGTGTGGTCACAGAATAGGAGATATAGGCAGCATGTGTTACTGCAGTCTCTTTAAAAAGGACTCTTTTCTGACAGAATGCTGTTCTTCGAGTGGTCCTCTTCGGAAGTTTCCAGATTACCCAATCCACATTTAGTAAGCCATCTTCATTTTGTTGTGACACATGGAAATATTTGTTTATCTTTTATTGCAAGCATTGGCATTATGTTTTGGTTTTGTACCATGAGGATTTGTTTCTGTTATACAGATTCAACACAGGTTTAAGCATGAACACAGTAATGCCTAAAAAATATCCCTGAGCATTATGAAAGCTCAATCAATACATGTGCTATTCTTACCAATAAGAATCCATATTTTTGACTTTTCACATTTTTAAAACTGAACACAAAGCTCTGGGGTTCATTCTCCGTGTAATTCAGTTGTTAAGATTTCTCTTTCTTTGCTTTAAGGATGGCAGATAAGTTTTACAACAAGTAATCGTTTAATTTATATATTGAAATCACTCACTTTTGTGACATGATTTGTCTTTATTATCAATGAGAGAGAACGTTTGTGACAGATGCATAAAAAAAGATCACAGATGCCAGGAAATATGGTGTGTAGATTATTACCTGAACAAAAGGCAGGAGCTGACTGATGTAGCACCTGTTGTGGATCGAAGCCCATGACCTCTGATGTTGAACCAGTAGCTGACAGCAGGAGAAATGTGGGTGGGGATGGAAAGATCTGATTGTTTAAATGAACAGTTTTTTTATCAGGAAAAAATCTCTAAATCACTGTAGCCTGCAAATCACTTAAGGCTCACACTGACATCTTTACATTTAAATTACATCTTCATGAAATTCTTGATAACAAATGACTAATGGCTTTGTTAAATTATACAGCGATGAATATGTCATTGCAACATGAAAAAAGAAGGGTTTACATATAATTCAGTACTGATGTTGCATTGTTTTGCATTATGCACACGATCCATACAAAATTGAGACATGAATACACCTCATTAGATAACAACAAGACAGTAGTATATCATACTCTGCAAATATTTTTCCAATTGTCAAAACAAATACATTTCTTTGAAAACATCATGGCAGATTTTAAACCCCTGAACTATTGGAATACATTGATACACCTGATGAAAACATAATTACGGTACTGTAAAGTTGCCTGTTGCATTTGAACAAAAAGGTAAATTCAATAAATACAGATTTCCTTCACAAATTAAAATAAATAACACTAGTGTCATCATATCCCACTTTCTAATAAATAGTCTAAATATGGCTCTTTGGTCCATTGAGGTTGTTATCACTTTGTAAGACGTTCTTCCGCACTCCTTTTACAATTATGCTTTTACCTTTCACAATCACATGCACAAAAATAGAGGGCTATTGATTAAAATAGAACAAAAAGAGAAGGCAGCAACTCTGCCTATACAACACAAGTATATACAGTAGACATGCAGAACAATCTCTCACACACTCACTCTTATAAGGATTTACCTATACAGACCTGCATATTGTCCTCTTCTAGGAGTCAGTACACAGATTTCAGTCCACACAATGAGCCCACACGCACACATGCACGCACTCACACATAGGTCAGCAGAATTGGTAAATTGAAGTGTTGCTGCTGACAGCCCTTGCCCCATTGAGTCAATATAAGACTGTTTTCTGTTCACAGACACATTTTTCTGTTGGTGAAAAATCTGCTGTTTGTGTGACATTTCTAAGAACATTTACATTTTTAACAGCTGTCTACGTATACACATTTTATGTGTATTTATTATAAATTATTATCTAAAATAAGAAAATAAATTAAGTTGAAGCAGAGATGAAGTAAGTACAAAAAAGTGTGTACTTTTATAGTGTATTTTGTAACACAAAATATTCTCAAGGTATTCAGAGATTGTAGCCAGCACTGAATCTAATACTTCAATAAAGATGTGCAACATTTCCCACGATGCCAAAATACAAATACACGTACTTTTACTGTGATTTAAATATTCAGTTTTGATGTATATACCCGGATTCATAAACCCTAAATAAAAACGTGTCTTACTTATAAACTTTCAAACAAGTTCTTCTATTGTATCCTCTGTGAACCATTGGTAATTTTATGAACCACTACTTGTTATTTGTTGCAGTTTCAGATAAAAACGAAGAAGCACATGTTTCCCCCGTGGTGGGACAAATTAAGACTGTCGACGTAAGAAATCATCACTAGCAATGTGTGCTTCTTGTACTTTGTGCTGATAACAGGGCCCAAGGCTGATAGAACTCTCAGGTCGTTTCTCACCAACTTAACCCACCTGATCACCACAGTCATAAAGATTTATATGCTCTAATTTCCACATGCCATTCAGATTTGGTGATTGTGTTTCATTTAAAAATGATTTTCAATAATCGTTTGCAGTCAGTTACTTTTTTCTCTTAGCACAGTGTGCCTTTGTTCTTTGTCCTGTTGTTGCACATACATCTCACAAAGATGTATGTGTTTATCAAATGTAAGTTGGAATTTCACAGTCCAAACAAACAGTTGGAACAACACCCAACTGGAAACGAGTTCTGAGGTGAACTGTCTAGAGTTTAAGCATCCACAGTTGTAATTTCCTCAATAATAAAGTACAATTAAATAAAAAGTGATTCTTGTGTTGCTGGTGTGTATGTTAAAAGAAAGTGCCTTTGGTGTTTCTACACAGAATCTTTTTGAAAGCTTTCCGAAAGTCTTTGTTGAAGATGGTGTAGATGACTGGGTTGAGCGAAGAGTTGCAGTAACCAATCCAGAAGAAAAAGGTGAAAAGGGGGTCAGGGATGACACAAGTCTCTGGACACACAGCCTGAAGTGAGTATGAGAAGAAGAATGGGAACCAGCAGACTACAAACACCCCGATGACCACTGCCAGGACAAAGGTGAAGCGCTTCTCTCTGTTGATCATGGCCTTCCTTCTGGCTGCTCCAGGGTTGTTATCAGACTTGGACTTTCTTCCTGGCATTAGACGTGCCCCTTTTGAAGTTGCAATCATATCTTTGTACCTCTTGACTGATCCAGGAGAGTGGACCCCTCCTGAGGGTGAGCCAGGCATGCTGGTGCTGCCTCTGCCTCCTTGGCTTTGCTCCACGTCAGACTCAGTGCTCGAACTGTCCCCATTATTGTTGTCTGCTTTCTTGCTCTTCTGCTTGTTTTTCTTTTCAGCCTCTTTAGTCTTAGGGGTCTCAGAGGATGGAGAGGAGGGTCTGTGAGTGGAATTGTCAGGGGTCAGAGCTCTGGGCGGGGGCTGCAGCAGGTTGTTGGAGGTGGGGTTCTGGGTGGGCTCAGACTCTTGAGAAGGGGAAGGGGTAATGGCTAAGGTTGGGGGCGTGTGTTAGAAGTTTTGTTTGTGGACGGAGGTGTGCTGTCTTCGTCATCCTTACCGTTGGAGTGCACATGTCGAGGAGTCTGACTGGGGGTGGCATTGCCTCCTCCATCCTTTCTTGGCTCTCCAGGGGGACAGCGTGTCCTCTGTTTGGCAATCTGGTAGATTCGGATATACACCAGAATCATGATGAGACAAGGGGCAAAGAAGGAGCCTATAGTGGAGTAAAGAATGTACCAACGCTCATCATTAAGTCTACACTGAGGACCTCTATCCACACCCTCATCCTTTTTCTCACTTTTATTCAGAGAGAGCAAAGGGGGGAAGGAGATGACAGCAGAAATGAGCCACACCACTACTATAGCAGCTTTGATGCGTTTTGGAGTCCTCTGTCGCCCGTATGTCACCTTGGAGATTGACAGGTAGCGGTCCAGAGAAATGGCACACAGATGAACAATAGATGAGGTGCAGAAGAGCACATCCAAGGCCAAGTAGATCTCACACCAGAGAGACTTGAAGTACCAGTAGCCCAGCAGCTCATTGGCCAATGAAAAGGGGATAATTAGAGTGGCCACTAAAATGTCTGCTGCTGCCAGGGACACCAGAAACAGGTTTTGTGGCCCCCGCAGTGAGCGACTAGTTAGCACAGCAATGATGACCATCACATTGCCCACTATAGTGAAAACCACCATGAGTGTGATGGCAGTGGCAAAGGCTGCTGTGGCTTCAGGGGAGTATGGAGCCAAGATTAGCATGCTCTGGTTACAGGGAACCGATGGGACCCCACTGCTGGTGCTGCGGTTCCAACCAGTGAGCTCCACAGAACATGCGCTGGCCACTGACGATGCCATGCCTGTGTCTGAACTGTGTGAGAGCAGAAAATACCATAGATTAAATTATTAGAATGTTTAGTGTCTTTCTGTACAACTTTAATAAACAGCTAACAGAGTAAACATACACACCCATATATATATATATATATATATATATATATATATATATATATATATATATATATATATATATAATATATATATATATATATATATATATAGCCTATATATATATATATATATATATATATATATATATATATATATATATATATAATATTAATAATATATAATAATAATTGGGTTAGGGTTAGTATATATACTATATATATATATATATATAGGCTATACTGTGTGAACTTTTAAATTTACCTTATAAGTTGCCTTTCTTCAATATTAGCTTCCGTGCATCCTCCAAGGAAGCTCCCAGCAGTCCATCGTAAAAGTCCAGTTCAAGGCAGTGCGTCAAGCCACTGGTGAGAGTTTTTAATATGAACTTGACATCAGTTTTTTAACAGATGACTCGCAGAGAATGCTATTATGACTCCAAAAATAAAATGAAAAGTTGGAAGCGTCAATTTGATGGTGGCGTGTGAAGTTTGTCTTCACATAACATCAAACGCCCCGCGAAGTGGAAAAAGTAGCCGATCTAAACGATCTTTGGGCGACGGACAAACCAAATGAAAAGAGGCAGGCGCGGAACGTCCAGCGCCTGGAGCCAAGGTGCTGAGAAATGCGTCAAGGTGCTGAGAACTGCGTGACTCTCGCAGACAGCTTCACGGTAAGTCTTTGGACATGTGGCGCGCGCCTCGGCTCTTCTTGCTACTCACAAGTTGGAAAGAAGCCATAAAGAAGCGCGGCTGCATCGCTACTTGTGGACTGGACCACAGGATGAAAAGAAATGCGCGCCCTGCCTCCGCGCTCTCCACACCCTCCTGCGCGGCTTTTAGCCCTGCTGATGTCACTCTAAGCTGTGAGCGTCACGGGATACTTTTCATTCTGCCTCCTACAACCTCTTCCATGTCTATAAGTCAGTGCCCAGGGGAGAATTTTAAAGCAGTTAGCCAAGGCACGGCTTGTTGGGTGGTCCGTCTTGACCATTTACTCCGCGGGGTACTCAGGCTTCATTGCCATCATCCATGCCAGCGGGCTAAGTTACACAGTCAGTTTGAATGTTCTTCATAATACTGTATTTTGCTCTATACAATGTGCTAAAAGACTGCAGAGATATCTTAAAGCCCAAAGGCAGGTTGCACTCAGCTCAATAATTTACTCAGTACATTAAACAGACTGATGGAATGTCAAGGATTGCAGCATTTGCAGAAGCAAGTTGAATTTATTTATTTTATTTGATCAACAGGGACCAACAAGCCGAAAGGGTCAAGAAATATACTCCAAATAGTTTTTAATGAGAAAATGGGCTTGTGAGCAATAGACAAGAAATGTCTGTAATAACGTTTTTGCCAATTTGTGATAAGAATATTTTAGTCACTGTTGGGCTGCAACAAAAAAGCAACTATTTCTAACCTTTCTCAGCCCTACTCTAACCTTTCTCAGCCCTACTCTTTATTGTTTTACACGCATGAATGTTTGGGACATTTGCGCAACTCAACAGCTCAAAGACTCTTAAAGTGATTTATAGACGTTACAAGAACAAATGAAGGAGGAGAGGTATGACTTTTTTTATTTTAAGAAACAAGGGGGAAAAAATGCAAACCAGACAAAAAATGGATACACCACCCAACGACATATTTTAAACAAATTTTTAGCCCCAAAGCAGGAAAAAAAAGGTTGGGTTTTGCAAGTGTGTGATTCACAGTCAACACAATCTAGATACAAATTTAATTTGGTGACAAATATTCTTCCAAATGGTGGGATTCAAGCAAAGTAGATTGAGAATGAATATTGGAATGAGATCATGTTTTAGTGAAGTCTTTACACAGTTATAATGAGTGAAAAAATAATCAGCGTAATCCCTCATTCGTCCAGAAGTGATCTATAGTAGAAATGAGACTGTTGTTCAAAGTTGTCGCCTGGGCAGCATTTTTGAAGATTGAGACGTTTTGACTATTATCTGGCATTTTCAATCTGACTGAACTTGACAGTGTCTATCGACTCTGGCTCTGCAGACTTATAGTCTGTATCTTTAGTTACATCTATAGCCTGTTCGTCCATGGGAGTAGATTTCTGTTTCACTGTGGTTCTCCTTGAAGTTTCTCTTTTTTGTTGACATGTTTTTTTAATTTTTTACTTAGCCAAGAAGGAGAGTCTACGGGGATGCTCTGGAACAATTATTCATTGTCTTGTTTACTGCTTTGACATTACTCATAATCTGCTTTGAGATGCTTGATCAGTCACTGTTTACTGTTTTATTGAATGTTTATTGTTTTATTTCTACCATTGATGTTTGCTAATTTAACAATCTTGAGAAGTCTTTTGACACAACTGTTGTTGTGATTTTGGACTTTGCAAAAATAAATTGATTTGATTTAAACAACAACAAAATATATTTGTTTTTATTCTATCAAATACTGTAATAATTGTGAATAATGGTTAACTGTCCACTATAGGTTTCAAAACATCCCCTGAGCTGAGAAATCCTCAGATTAACAGCAATGACATGAAAATGTTGATGTAAGCACTAGTCTGCCTGTAAATCTACACCTCCTGAATTTTCTCAAACACCATTATCTGAGCTCAACTTTGATGCAGATATTCTGTATTCATGTGACATTTACATTTTATAACTGTTGTTTACCAAATATTTGTTGTTTGCAGCCCTAGTCGCACTCACTTTAAAGGCAAGAGGGATTACCTCCATAGATATACATTTCAGTAACTGTTCTAAATTGTTAAACTGATGTAGCCCCTTGTTCTATTCTTGATAACATATCATTAAATGCACTATCTGAAAATGTTAAATCTGAGTGTCTCCACTCTAAGCTGCCAATATTGCCTCCTTCTTATGCAACAGTATTGTCATTTGACCTCTTTTACACCCCATTGCATTAACACATTTCCCTTAAGCCGCTGCGCACATTCTGGTGATGTTGTTGTTGATTATACCTGAGATCAAGTGGTCCATTGTTTTTTAACAAGTTCAGCCAGTGTCACATACTCACTGTTTTGTACTGCATAAATTAACCACAGCAGAGGATGTCCTGGTTGTTTTGAAGTGCTCCAGCCTACACATATATGCTGTGTTATGAATGATGAGTGGGATGGAGGTACTGTTTGCCTGTTTTTGTTGTAGTCCATCTCCCACACAGTGCATTTATGACAGAGGAACCCAACTAACCACTCATGGAATTACAACCGTGGCCTGCTCAATAATTGCATGACCTTCAGCTTCCAGCTTAGCCATTGTGCATATTCGCTTCACATGTTCAAACATGTCAAAGAACATAACAGTAGTTTTTAAAGTGCACTAAATTTGATTGTATTTGTTTTCCATATGTGAACTATGACATGCCGCAGGAGCATTCTAGTAGTTGGGCGTGTCTGAATAGAGGGAGCGAGCACAGTGTGATGTTCTGTGCATAAAAGCCGCTCTCCTGAAGTAGTGTTGTGTAAGAGCATGATGTGCTGTACCAACGTGCACAGAATAACTCTACCACCGATTGTGTAGCACTGGACTGTCAAAGTCTGCAAAGGCCACTGGAATGATTCAGCTACAGATGTCCTTTTTGAGAGAGAGAGAGAGAGAGAGAGACTTAGTGAGTGAGTGAAGTAGTGAGAGAATAAGTTAGTGCGAGAGAGAGAAAATTAGTTAGTGAAAGTGAATGAGTGAGTGTGAGAGAGAAAGAGATTGAGTGAGAGAGAAAAAGAAAAGGTGTGCGAGTGTGGTTGCTTTAGTGACTGAGTAGTGAGAGAATAAGTTAGTGCGAGAGTGAGTGAGTGGGTGAGAGAGAGAGATGGGTGAGAGAAAGAGTGTTAGTGAGTGAGAGAAAGAGAGATTGAGTGAGAGAAAAAGAAAGAGTGTGAGAGTGGTTGATTTAGTGACTGAGTAGTGAGAGAATAAGTTAGTGCGAGAGTGAGTGAGTGAGTGGGTGAGAGAGAGAGAGACGGGTGAGAGAAAGAGTGTGAGTGAGTGAGTGAGTGAGTGAGAAAGAAAAAGAAAGAAAAAGTTAGTTTGAGTGTGATTGAATGAGTGAACATGTGAGAGAGAGACAGTGAGAGAGAGAGAGAAAGATAGAGTGATTTAGTGAGTGAAGTAGTGAGAGAGAGTGAGAAAAGTAGTTAGTGAGAGAGTGAGTGTGTGAGAGAGAGTAAGTAAGAGAGTGAGTGAGAGAGAAATTGAGTGAGAGAGAAAGAGAGAGTGTGTGTGAGAGTGAGTGGGTGAGAGAGAGAGAGAGAGAGAGAGAGAGACATACATTGGATTAGATTAGATAAATGTCCAGTAGCAGTCTAGTCATTTGACTTGACTAAGTACACTATAACTTGTCAATGTGTAATATAATCACACATATAGTAACAAAGGTTCTGTTATACAGCGCATTATTAAGTCCTGTGAGGTTTTAGTTAAGGTATATTATTACCTAATCGAAAACTTCCCCTGAGTTTTTTTTTTTTTTTTTTTTGCTTTATTCACATTTGGGTTATTCTGCTTTAGACTGTTCACATCTAGACAGCTCAAAATGCTCTGCTTCACCTAAGGCTGTCATTAAGTGTCAGTTTCCAATAGTTTCACTTGCACCGAGAAGTGATACAGTTCAGTTACAGTTCAAGAGCAGAACGCTGACTAAAAATGAGTTGTGCATGAATAAAACACAACTGATGAGGAAACACCATAATAACAAGGATGTGGTTAATATATGTCCTTCATATTCCACAAGCTGCTAAGCAAATTTGCTGAGCCTGATCCTAATCTGTGCATAAAAAGACATTGTTTTAGCCAGGCCATTTCTTTGTGGTCTTTAGACAGAAAGCTTAAAAAATGACCCATGCACAACAGAAAACCCCCAAAGCAATATAGTTACATATATAATCATTTGACACATTTACATAATTATCAAACAGAAATATTGCTCAATAATATTCCTTTGTTTCTTCTTCTTCTTCTTCTTCTTCTTCTTCTTCTTCTTCTTCTTCTTCTTCTTCTTCTTCTTCATCTTCTTCATCTTCATCATCTTCATCATCTTCATCATTTTCATCATTTTCATCTTCTTCATCTTCTTCATCTTCATCGTACAGTACTAAAAGAGTATTTGGAAAAGGGAGATTTAATGGAAACAATCATCTGCCATTAGTCATGTGCCAAAAAGATTAACTTAACATCAGTATTCTAAGATGAGGGTGATTATTTAATTATCTTTCTTCTGCAAAAAGTCCAGGTCAGATCACAAGTATAGCTCAAATTAGACAGCAAAGACAAACACAAAAAAATATCTTTATCTTTCCTTATCTGTTCATAATTGTGCCTGCAGAGATGTCTTGTGATCACAAGAAAGGCTTATGGAACAAAGAACTGCATTGTGGACAGAAATATAACAGAAGAGGAAAATGTGTCTATCTGTAAACAAAATTAGCTCAGATGTTGCTCAGAGTAGGCCTACATTTGTCTAATAGTCTGATATTCTCTAATACAGGGTCAATACGACAGATGTTTTTGATAACTGTCTAATAAGAACACAACAGGTCTTTGTTTCATCGACAGAAACTCTCACATGACAAACTAAAAATTATCTGTGTGCTCCTTAATGGATCAAACAAATCAAGTACTATTTTGACGCACATTTGATGTAATGACAAGAAGTAGTGCATCAAAAACAAAGGGAGTATGCTGCCGCCCTCTGCTGGATGCATTTACAAAGATGTGAACAGACAAACGTCATTTACACGATTTCAAATCGAGAGCAGGAGTTATTCTAGACCACATATGTCAAACTCAAGTTCCGGGGCCAGATGCGGCCCTCCACCTCATTTCATGCGGCCCTCAAGGTCTTATAAGGTTTTCTTAAAGTTTTAATTTTTAAATAGTGCCATGGAGTAATCTGGTCTCTAATGAAATTATTTGTCTAAAACTTAAAGAGTAAGTCATTTTTCAGAATGCAGATGTATATTCAGTAATTGTGACTTCAAATAAATATACAATAATCAAATACAACTATTATTTGTAGAATGTCAAAGATTAGCAAGGTTAATTTTAGTCACAACCGGCCCTTTGAGGACAAACCTGATGCCAATGTGGCCCTTTGTCAAAATGAGTTTGACACCCCTGTTCTAGACTTTCAAGTTTATGGGTGCTTATTACTCAGGGGACACAGCCCTCAGACCTCAGCACGAGCCAGGCCTTGTGGGTTTTAGACTTTCCTGCCTTAATAAACATACTTCATTCTTTTACTTGTACAAGGTGAAGTCTTGTTTGTTCTATATAGGCCTATGGTAGACGAACCCGGGTGCCTGACTTAAAGTTGGGGCAACTAACTTTTTCATTTGTAAATGAGCAAACTTTGTGTTTTCCACTAAAAAGTAAATGACAAATGCAACACTTAGTAATCAAGAGCTGAATGCTGCGCTCTGATTGGCTGTTCTTGGATGGTCCTCTCCAATTTCATTTTGCGCTCTGTAAAAGGAGGCTTACAAGCCACAACCAAAAAGAATATATGTCGATGTTTGCCATGTGTCGAAGGATTTATGAGAGAACGTAGTCAGCTTTAAACCTAAATTGTTTTTGTAGTGTGAAAATCAGCTACCCCACCTTTAATTTATCATTGAGTGGCGTGACATTGCTGGTTTTGTATTCTTTCAAAAGCATTGGCTACATCAATTTGCCACATTCACAAACTTGTTCTTTATTCAAATAAAAAAAACAATGTATAAATATAACAAATGTCAACCTTCCAAATAAAGTCACAATTAGAAAATAGCAAAAACCTGTCACATGCACTTTAAAACTCTTAAAGTGAAGCTCACCACCTAAACTCTCGTTTTGTGTGGGCCATCCACGCTGATGTCAGCAAAGTCTATATATGACATTGGCCTTTGCAGTGAGACTGACAATGTTTGATTTTGACCTGAAACTTGCTAATTTGTTCAGTTTGCCCGAAAATGACTCAGAATAGATTTAAACATCATATAGGCCTACATAGTTTACAGCAAAAGTGTTTTGTGTTTAGCTTCAAGAAGCTAAAATGAATTCATCTATCTGAATTATCTGAAAACTGTTCTGAAAATAGGAAAATTAAACAAACAAAAAGTTGTGACCTTTTGGAGAAATTTATCATAAATCTGACTCAAAGAACAAACAAACAAACAAATAAACAAAAAAAAGAAACAAAGAAAAAAGAAATAAAGGAAAAAAGATGTAAAAAAAATATATTCTCAGACTCCTGCACTACTCCGGCTTCAGGCTTCAAAACTACATTTCCCAAGACTTCAGCATTGCTTTGAATGACATCTTCAACAACCAATCCAGTTGTAGAGTCAACTTTGAAAGGCGGGGCAAAAAACTTTGCACACTGATTCTGCGCAGTGGAGTTTTGTGTGTGTGTGCCTGCGCAGGACAAAACTGGACAAAGTCAGGTGCAAACTGCAGTGGTCGGTAAGACCTCTTATTTATCATAAAATTTTTGCTTTGTATACCTAAGTAGTAGTAATACCTATGTGTGTGTGCCCGAATGACAACAATATGCGTAATTTAAGGCTATAAACGCCAGAAGAACTGGTCAGTCTGGTTTGAGTGGTTCAGTCTGCTGAAACGACAATAGTGACAGTCCCATTATGTGCCCACTTTCACAGCATATTGATTAGTATAGATTGGCTTGTTTGTTGGTTGTGTTAGCTTAGCTGTAGTTTACTCTCATTGTTTTAATAAGTAGAGATGTAACACATCCTAATGCTATATGTTTAATTTAAGGCGTATGGGAGTCTATGAATCAAACTCTCACGATTGTAAATACAGTAGGCTATATCTGTATCTTGTTTTATTTTCCAAATTTTTCCATCCATGTTTGTGATGTTATTACACTATAATGACATTTTCTTGTAAGTGTAATTAAAGCTATGTAATAGCGTGCATCCAATGTTCCAAGCCTTGATCTTATATCATGGCCATTTTTATGGCTGTGTTATCATCAGAGTTGGTGCAAACGTTGCATCGGCTGCTATTAATTATGTTGTAGTCCTTGCCATCTCACTTGGTGTCCAGTACTAAGAACAGAATGCTTTGACCTTTGATTATACACTAAAAACACTGTATTTATTTGCTTCTAACTATTGCATTGTGCTTTTATAACTTTTTTATTCTTCTGTTTCATTATAGCTCTAAACAATAATTAATCAAGATGTGTATACAAGGTCCCATTTATGTCCAGAAGAACTCATTGTGAATAACCAGAATTCAAGTGATCTGCAGCATGTATCAGATTGTCCCAGTGGCTCCCGGGGAGCCGCATATGGATGGTGGACCTGGTGGATCACCACTAAAGAAAAGCAGGGTTATGAAAGCCGGCCGATGGTCTTGGCTGGTTTACTGGGCTGCGTGCTAGTGCTGGCGGCTGTTGTTGCCTGGTGTTACTACTCAGCATCTCTGCGGAAAACCCAGCTGCTAAACACAGAACTGCTAAATCTGAACAAAGATGGCTTCATCATCCGCAACCAGGAAGGAGCTGTCATCTTCACTATGGCATTTAGGTACAGTTTGTTTACCAATATAAAGTGACGATGCTTGTCTGTCTGTGTCCACTATGAGTAAACAACTTCTATTTTGACTTGAACAAACAGACTCTGACCTGTCTGTCGGACAGGTCAGTGTCCATTTGTGTCCGGACACTGACCTGTCCGACAGACAGTCTGTTTGTATATTAATATGTGTGTGTATATATTTATCAGTGACTTTGTATCACATACTGTATTTGGTCTTTTTGTCCCAACATTGTCCAGGTCTGGCACTCTGGATTTGGATTCATGCTCAAAAGAGACAAATATTCTGAGGTGCACTCGTTCAAACTCTGGAAAGCTCAACTTTTTCATACAGACTGTGAGAACTAAAGAAACCGTGATGTGCTACCGTGTTCGCTGGGAGGAACTGGATAATAAAGCACTTGTTGAGCATGCGATGGACTGTAATGCCTCACATTGGTACGGTGGAGCGGAACTGGCAACGCAACACTGGCCTTTAAAGATCCATGGGGAGGAGGAACCCCGCCCCTTCATCACCAGCGATGTATACTCAAAGAGAAATTCTTTTGGAGGCATTTTGGAACGCTACTGGCTTTCATCAAATGCAACGGCCATCAAGATCAATGATTCAGTGCCGTTTCACTTGGGTTGGTCAGAAAAGGAAAAACCTTGCGGTTTCAGGCGCGATACCAAGACTCTCCATTTAGACCAGCAGAGGGGCAGCAGGCTGTACCGGAGCTAAGCTACAGAGTGTGTGTGGGGTCTGATGTCACCTCGATTCATAAAATTATGGTGCGTGAAAGCATATCAGAATAAATACATACAGTATTTTAGAGAAGCTTTTTAAAATGACATTTTGTTGAGCGATGATTTCTGAAGCAATTTGTTACAAAAGACCAGTAAAAAAAAAAAAATTATAACCAGATGCAACTTGCTGTTCTAGCGGTAACATTAAAGACATAAAAACAAAATAGTGCCAAATAGGACTGTTTAGAATGCGCTAAATTAAGTTTTTCATTTCAGTGCGATATTAGATTTAACTCAAAGCTACAAACTTCAAATGTCTTTTTGAATTGCAAGATTGAAATTTTCATGATACTTTTATTTGGGTTTTACCGTTTTATTTTCTTTCAGATAGTATTTCCTATTTGAGCTTTTGTTCTTGTCTTTCTTTCGAATTAACAGGTACGTAGGTATTTTCCAAAACCCATTAAGGTTCCATCTCCTGAAGTGTTCATGCACCCAGTGTGGTCTACGTGGGCTCTCCACAAGTCTGCTATCACTCAAGAGAAACTTCTTCAGTTTGCCTCGGACATCTCTAAGCATGGATTTGCATCTTCTCATTTGGAGCTTGATGATCGTTACACAGCTGACTATGGCGAGTTTGACTTTGACCCACAAAAATTTCCTAATGCCACTGGTATGTTTAATAAACTCAGAGAGGATGGGTTTCAGGTGTCACTATGGACACACCCTTTTATCAATTATGATTCTATCAATTTTGGCACTGCTGTGGAGAAAGGTTTATTTGTACGGGAGCCTGGAGGGGAACTGCCTGCCCTAGTTCGATGGTGGAATGGCATCGGAGGAATTTTGGACTTTACTAATCCAGACACCCGTGAATGGTACTCTTCACATCTCCATAAGCTTAAAAATCGCTATGAAATTACTTCCTTTAAGTTTGATGCTGGGGAGACGAGCTACCTTCCACGGCAGTTCAGCACCCTTGTCCCACTATCTGACCCCTCAACTTTTAGCCGACGCTACAGTGAGATGGCCTTACCATTTAGGGAGCGTGCGGAGCTGCGAGTGGGTTACCAGAGTCAAAACATATCGTGCTTCTTCAGGATCATTGACAGAGATTCTGTGTGGGGCTATGAGCTTGGGCTCAAATCCATCATTCCCACTGTTTTAACCATCAGTATCCTTGGATACCAGTTTGTGCTGCCTGATATGATTGGAGGGAATGCTTACCCAAATCGCACTGCAGGCATGTATAATATTCTCAATCTATATGTTACATGTGTCACAACTTTATATGCACTGTGTTACATTTGTGTTTCCTTTTTTTTTGCAGGTGCAGGTTACCGTGGACTTCCTGACAGAGAACTCTACATCAGATGGTTGGAACTCTCTGCTTTCATGCCAGCTATGCAATTTTCTATTCCACCCTGGGAGTATGACAAAACGGTGAGTCTGCATGTTTTGATGATGGCTGGATCGTGGGCAGGAGCCAGTGTTGGCTTACCGTCTTGTCGCCAACAACAACATGTGGTGCTGTGCGGCTTGGTCGTGTCTGACGCGTGCTGCCGCTGCTCGACTTCTCTTCATTGTCTTGATTTAACTGGTCCAGTAACTTTAGTTTGGTAAATTAATCCAAATACGATGGTACCACGACGATATGGTACCACGACCACACTCAAAACTGTTTGCCTACCTTACACACACACACACACATCAGGTGGACTTGCCTCACTTATTAATAAAAAGAATTCCAGCTCTATTGTACATAGTAAAAGTGTAGCCGAACTGCAAAAATTTAACTAATGAATTGGCCTTACAGCCAGTCGTTCCTATTAAAACATTAAGCATTGTACTTTTTGTACCTTACCATGAAAAACATATCATTTATATAATGATTGGACTTATTATATTTTTCTATTGCAAAAAAAACCACAACAAAAGTGTATTTACAGATGGGGTAGCTGATTTTTACACTGCAAACATGATTTAGATTTTAAGTCTAACAACTTCCTCTCATAAATCCTTTGACACAAGTTTATTATCAACATGTATTAATTTTAGTTGTAATTATGGCTTGTAAACTTCTTTTTGCAAACAACAAAGTGAAACTAGAGAGGCCTACCCAAGCTCAACCAATCAGAGTTCTGCTTTCGGATCTTTTTATTATTCAATTCAGACAGTACTCAGTGGCCTCATTTTTTGTAAAGTGTTGCATTTATCATACATTTTATTGTAGAAAGTTAAAAATTGACTCATTCACAACTAAGAAAGTTTGCTACCCCAACTTCAAATAAACTTAGTTAAGCTGTCCACCTCTGTATTTAATATATTGACATGAACTGAACCATTTTGTATAATGTTTTTACTGTTTTCTTTTTATGTAGGTTTTAAATACATTACGTGTTTAGTGTAACTGCCTACTTTCTATATAATTGACTTATATACATACTTTTACAGGTAGTGGAAATAGCACAGAAGTTCACCCATCTGCATAAGACCCTGGTGGCCCCGAGGGTGCTTGAACTGGCAGGGGAGGTTCTTGATACTGGTGACCCAATCATAAGGCCTTTGTGGTGGATTGCCAAAAATGATGAGGCTGCCTACAAGATAGATTCTCAGTTTCTGATTGGAGATGATTTAATGGTGGCCCCAGTGCTGGAACCAGGAAAACAGGAGAGGGACATCTACCTGCCAGCTGGAAGGTGGCGAAGCTACAAGGGTGAACATTATGATAAAGGTCCTGTTTACCTCACTGACTATCCTGTGGATCTAGATGAGGTAGCCTATTTTACATGGGTCGATGGGAATAACTGAGAGATCTGTATATGACATACATTCTGAACATGCAAAATATAATGCAATTTGTAAAAAAAAAAAATGGTTAGAATTAGTAGTTTGTTTGTTTTTTCCTTTTTTTGTGTAATTTGGGCCAAGGCTAAATATTTGTTTCCACTGTTCCCTTGTGCCTTTTACATTGTGCCATCCATTTTATATTATATATATTTTGTGTGACGACTTGAAAAATCTTGTTAGTTGTAAGTTCAAAGTGATACATAAGCTGTGTGCCTACAGTAGAATTCACAAAAGATCTTCATTAAGCTAAACATGTTGCACTACTTTAACATCAATAGTTATGATTGTCAAGTAACTATTTTTAAAAAAGGGAACTAGAAATTGCATTGTACTGACTTCTGTATTTTCTTTTATATACGTATGTATCTTTTTTTTTTTTTTTTTTACTTTGAAGCCATATATATCCATCATTTCCTGCCATCTATCTTGAAATAAGACAATGCAATATATTATTCCTCTAGGAAGTGCCAAATCAAAGTTGTAAATACTGGATGCCTCACACTTTGTTATTTTTAGTGAAACACTGGAGTTAAATTAATAAATTAATAAACATCAGTGTAAAGATTTACTCATTGCAACAACATAAAAAACTTGCATCCCTTTTACTGCAGAAGTGATGACATCCTTTACAGCGGCAAATGTGTAGATTATTATGTGTTTACAACGAGGGCTGTCAAACTAAAACTTCATGTAAATCTCATAAAAATAGTAAAGCGAATAAAGAAGAGAGGAGCAGCACTCACCACCTCACCTTGACAGTGCTGGGCAAGTTACTAAAAATTGTAGTACATAATGTATTACTAGTTACAGGAGTAAAAATGTAATACATTTGTATTACAATAATATTGTGTCAAAAATGTAACTGAATTACACTACTATATAGGCTACTTTGAGTTAGTGGTAATTGTACATTTGTTAAGACATTGTACAAGCCTGTTTGTACACTTGTTTGCTGACTACTTTTTTTGGAAATGTGATGTCACAAAATATTTCCTCTTAATATTTTATTCACTATAAGTCAAACAGACACCACAAGTTTCAGTGTCGTTTTGATCCTGAAGTGTCATTTTCAATAAAGCATTAATGCATTTAATATACTGTATATACAAGTAACTTGAGTTACTCCGATTGTAATTAGTTATATATTATCAACATTTCTATAATTACTACTTAGTTACTGAAAAGATGAATGTATTACAGTAACTAGTTACTTTTGTAAATGAGTTACTTGAGCCCCTATGCATTTTAATGGACAACTTTGTGAGGGGCTGGCTGGTCAGACAAGAACTTCACAAATGTGCGAGTGATATTTTAGGGCTGTGTGATTCACAAATGTATGATTTCATAAAGATAATATTGGTTTTCTGGGCGTTTTGAGAAAAAATATATTATTTGTAAGTTTAAACTTTTTATTGGATGTATTCCTCTCTTAATAAAAATGAAATAAATAAATAAACAGACACACATCGATGTGAGTACAAAAGTACGTATTTTATTAAACCTTCTGGACAGTTTATAACCTCATTACTAAGCTTCAAAGTAAAGTATATTTCACAAGGTAATTATTTGGACATGCTCTTAGCCAAAAGATACATTTTGTTCAGATAATTGTAAAGATACATTTTGTTCAGATAATTTAGCTTACATGATGAATGTAACGTTTTACGTTTCTGTTATCTATCTAATATGTGCGAATACAGAAAAATGTCGCCTGTCATAATTTGACACCTGAGACAATGGTCGATGCATTTTCACACTGTAAATGTGAATATGTAATTTGTTATTTTATTATTAAATGAAGAATGAAATGGAACTCGATGAGAGCAACAGCAAAAGGAAGCTAGGTTCTGTAAAGTGTATGGCACTATTGCACAAATCCCCTTCGCAGCACTTCATTGATCCAATACATGCAACGCTGGTCTGGCATCCTTTAGTAACTGCTTCATAACCTGCAAAACAATCAACAGTCTATGCACTTCTTTCAGCTGAAACAAGCCTGTGTTGGAGTAAAAAGTATGTTACTCACCTTCTGCTCTTAAGGAGAAGCAACGGTTGAAAATAACAGCGCAGGATTTTGTGTCAGTGCAAGATCTTGGCTCGGTGAGAGTGCATGTGTAGCATCTCAAAGCACAAGCTGTGAAATAGGACAGCAGATTTGAGTTCACAAAAATATACACTTTTTTTTTCTAAAACCACTTGATCACAAAAGGTGTCTTAATGGATAATTATAATTTTTGTCAGATGCAAAGAAAACATTCAGTAAAAAACAAACAAACTACATTTTAGGCCTTGTAGCAAGAAGTTAAAATCGAGAATAAAGTATAGTTTTTCCTTCAAATTTTGCTTACTGGTTGATTAAACAAAATCAAAAAAGTTTACATAACATCACATGTGACAAATCTTTTATGGTGAGACTGCATTTTAAAGACATTAAAAAGGAAACAAATGGAAAATAAAAAGTAGTAGTTAGTAGTTACTAGTTCTTACCAGTACAAATATTTAATAGGAAAACAAGAGCTCTGTAGATCTTCATTCTGAGCTGAATAGAGGAGCTTAGAAAGTGGGAAGGAAATACAAAGAACTCTGGCCGAGTTTTCAACTTCTTCTAAAGCTGTCCACCACTTCTTGTGACCTGAATAAGCTGTACACTCATTATCCATTTAAAGTGACACCGTAACTTTCTGAAGCTAGAAAATTATATATTATCTTTGGTTAAAAGTTTAGCAAGCACAACACTTGCTTGATTAAATATATTACAAAAAGTAAATTGCGATTACTTGAAATATCAAAGGCTATTATAAAAATACGTTTTGGTCAATTTGACTGCACATATTTTGTATTTTTATTTTTACACATTTATTTTTTGTATAATTTAATTTTGACAAATGGGCATATCTTTATAATTTTATTTTTCAACATTTCTTCTTCAAAGCAGAAAAGAGTGGTTGGACCCTTTGCAATTAGTTGAAAAGCTAAACACAGGAGGCTCCTCCAGGACAAATAATATAATAATAGTCAAATTTGTGGCCATGCAAGCCCACCCAAAGTAAAAATTCAAATCTTTAGATTTCGTTTTTTTAGTAATTAATTGATTAATTAATTAATTAATTAATTAATTAATTTATTTATTTATTTATTTATTTATTTATTTATTTATTTATTTATTTATTTATTATTATTTTAAGAAAACAAGTCAATTTTTGGTTAAAAAGTTGAATAGTGTATCTTTAAAGTATAGACTAGGAGGAGAGTAGAGACATAAGTCATGACCACTGACCTGTAATGACACTGGTAAAAAGCTTGCACTGACAAAATTACAAATGGTTAAGACATAATGGGCACTAAGCACCGAGGCGGCAGATGGCGATAGTGCGCACAAATGTTCAGTGACGAGGATTACGTCATTACGCCGACAAGCTTTTGCCCTTTACACATTTTGCAGCCACTATGTGCTTATACTTTAGTCGGGTTGTTTTGTGATTGGATTTATTAAATAATGCCAAAGTGTTGGAAAAAGACAAGTATCGCTCAGAGCACGATCAGCGCTTACTTTGGACCACAGAGCAGTGCTTCTTCTGACTGCAAAGATAAACTAAGAGCATCCAACCCACTGGCTTTCAAAAACAAGGTTTGTAGAACACCAATAAACAGGAGCATTGGATGTAATGTGCAGTGCACTCTGCTCATGACTATTACCTTTATGTGTTCTGTCCTGCAGCACAAACGCATATCTACCAGCAGCTCTGATAGTAATAATAATGACCCTGGAAGTGGTCCATCAAATAAGCCCAAATTGTCCCTCAGAAAGCATGAAGATAAGCAAAGGCAATCAACGTCAGCTCATTACAATGCAGGTATTGTATATACTAGGTTTTGTTTATTTTTTTTAAGTATGTTTAGTGTAGCTTATTTTAGTTTAGTTTATGTGTTTATTTATCAGGGACAGTGCACAAAAACATTATCCTATACAAAAGAAGAGAGATGCTTGTGCCAGGTTATTTCATGCACTTCTACAAGACTGTCACCCACATCCAAACACTATTTACATTATTACAAATCCTACTGTTACACTCATATAAAGACAGTTTAATGTGTATATGTTTGTTTGTTAAAAGTATGTCATTTTGGGTGGGAATTTTCTATCTGCTGTAGGTGGTGTGTGCACTTTGACTTTGGAAAAATTAAGAGGCTTTGCTTGCAAAGATGGACATAACACAGAACAGATGCACACAGAAAATGGAACTGGTCACTGTAGAATGAATCTTGTAGAATCACAACAAGATTATCCTATAAAAATGCAAACAGATGAAACCGTTGAAGGTGTGGCAGAGGATGAGAATATGACAAGACAGGTACTAGTGAAAAATAATTATTACAGCAATGAACAAAAAGAAATATAATTATGTGTCTGTGTTTTGCAGCCTTCTTTGTCTCAATTTACCAGATCTGAAGGAGAGAGTAAACATATAGAGAATTGCCTTTCAGCCAAAAGCACATTACTCTTTGGACGCTCAAAGAGTGTGTATACCCCTCTGGAGCAGCAAGTGATTGACCTAAAGCAGCGCCATCAAGATGTCCTGCTAGCCATTGAGTGTGGCTATAAGTATAGATTCTTTGGAGAAGACGCAGAGGCAAGTATTGCAGTCATAACTCCAAATCAAATGACAATACTTTTGTTAACAAATGTTTGGCACTAACTTAATTCTCTCTGCAGATTGCTTCAAAAATTCTCAGTATCAGCTGCTATTCTGATCATAATTTTATGACTTGCTGCATTCCAACACATCGACTTTTTGTTCATGTCAGACGCCTTGTGGCACACGGATTCAAGGTAATATCTTACATAATAAAACATTAGACCATTTGTTAATAACTTCATTTTTTAGGTTGGTGTTGTGAAACAAACTGAGACAACTGCGATCAAAGCCTCTGGAGCTAATAAGAATGCTCTGTTCACGCGAGAATTAACGGCTCTGTACACAAAGTCCACTTTAATAGGAGAAGGTGTGCTTCAGCATCCTGTTATTTGCAACATTTTTAAGGCCTTGTAAATAATTATGACAATGGTTTTAATATCTTGTCATTTTGAAACCTTTTGAAACGAAAATTTGTTTTATTTGTAATTTTATCCTACTTAAAACAAGCAATAATAATAGTAGTAATGTAATGATAATCTCACACTTTCTTCTGTTTAAAGATGTGAACCCAGTGTGCAAGTTTGAAGACACACCTCAGGGTTGTTGTGATGGCCCTGACATGGATCCTCCACACAGCTTCTTACTCTGCATATCTGAAAATTGGAACAAACAACACAAGCAGCTCACTATTGGCCTTGTGGTGAGTTCCTGCATAATTTGCCAAAAGATAATTGGAAGGAACTGTTTACACAATTAAAAAGCAATTCCCTAAATATGCGGAAAATGTAAACCTTGTATGAGACAATACAAAGATGCATGCATGTATGTTTTGATTATAATCAGTTAATGATTCAGATTCACTCTGTTTCCTATTTGTATGTGTATGTTATTAGGCTGTGCAGGCTTCCACTGGAGATGTGTTTTTAGACTGTTTTCCTGACAGTGCTTCTCGCTCTGAACTGGAGGCTCGAGTCCTGAAGATAAACCCTGTGGAAATCCTGGTGCCCTCTGACCTCTCAGAGCTGACACTAAAACTGCTTCACAGCATCACAACTGCCAGGTAATCCTTTCTGTGGCCTAGAGGGGCAGTATCTTCATATAAATCTTTTTCCAGTTTGTTGACAATTTTTATGAATCATATCATTGATGTTTTGACTGACAAAAGATCTCGGTAACACATATTTGTTATGTTTAGTCTGCTCTCCAAAGCCAAATAACAGCATGTAATTGGAATAAGCTTTCAATATCTACTGATTGTGTTTCTTTTCCCGATTTGTTTGTAATCTTTCGGTTTTTATTATTATTATTTTTTTTTATTCAAAATAGTGCTCAGTTCTATAATTTCAATTGACATACAATGCATATATAATATATATATATATATATATATATATATATATATAACATTTTGGTAAAAAAAAATTTGCTTTTCATTATCCAAGACTGGATAATGACAAGCGTCATGGCAACCATCTGCATTTATGCCTGGTGAATAAGACCTTGCACTTTCATGTTTGTCACGCATTTCCATTCAGAAAAGATGATGAATCACAGCATTTGCTTAATCTAATTAACAGCACAGTGGCAGGAAGGTTGCACTTGCATTCCTGAAATCTGATGCCTCCCATAGAGCATCTTCACTGCTTCACAGCATGTCCACCCAGTGGGCTCTTTACTCTGGAAAGGGCTGTAACTGCGTTATACATAAATGGAGTGAGGTGGATTACATTACATCATTGACAAATCTGTGTGCCTCTTGAGTTTTTTTTAATTGACCTTTTGTTTTTGAAGAAAGTGGCTTTTAATAGTTCAATCAACAATTCATTTTGTGTTGTGCACCTCATAACATGTCAATCAGCAGATTTTCTGCTGCTGTTGACGTAGATTATGCAGTATTGTGTCTGTGGGATGGTAGGAAGAAAAGGACCCTGGCAACGAGGCACGTGTCTCCAGAGACATGGTTAATGAGACTCTAGTCGCAGCCATGTTTTATCTCCCCTTAACTCTGTTTTGGGAATAAAAAATAGTGCTCAAAATGTGTATATATTTTGAGCATTTGATTGTGTTCATTTAAGATTTTAAAACCAACCCACAACATTACATACAAAGGGCCACGTTTATCAAGAACTTGCTCATGTTCAAAAGGGAACAATAACTTGAACAGCTGACATTTGCTTCTTTTATTTTATTATTTTTTTTAATTGACCTTTATTTAACCAGGGAAGTCCCATTGAGACTTAGAATCTCTTTTGCAGGGAGCCCTGGGGGAAGAGTCAGGGGGAGGCACTTACACAGTGACTATACAAAGTTATAACACAAAATTTGAGATGGTGTATATCAGTTTTGTGGAAGATGTTATATGCATTTTCCACTAGTAAATTATGTGCTAAACTAAACACTCACAAAAACCACAATGTTTTTTCAGTTTGTACTTGCACTTTAGCACCTGGATTGATAAATAATGGCCCAAGGGTTTTGATTTGTTGTATTGATAAAGTCTAAGCAGATAGAAGAGTTATAATGTGCTTAAATTGTGCTTAAACTAAGTTAAAGGATTAATGACAGTAGTTGCATAGCTGTTACAACACACATCTATTGAACGTTGTGTAATCTATGCTCCCGTTTTCACTTTGTCTGACTGGAAAGAAGGTTTTTGGTGTAAGAAAGGTGTGTGAGAGAGAGAGAGAGAGAGAGAGAGAGCGAGAGCAGAAGAATGAAAATAGGACTGTGACCAAAACCATGTGTTTGCAACTGTTGCCTTGGTAACAAGAGATCAGACAAAGTGAGTCCTTGAAAGCACCATTCCAGCGCGTGAATGGGAGAATGAATGGAGTGAGAGATGTGACAGAGTTAGGAAAAAGAATAGAAATCATAGTGTATATAATGTGGAGTCTTATATTTTTTTCCTTTTTGCTCACAAACTTTGTCCTGTTCTATCGTTTAGCCCCCATGCTGATGACCGAGCACGAATTGAGACCCGAAACAGTGCCCATTTTGAATTTGCCCCTGCAATGGACACCGTAACCAAGTTCTATACTTCAAGCAAGGACAAAGGTGTGAGTCCGCTGCAGTGTTTCCAAATCAGGTTATGGGGACATAAGGGGGTATGCAAGGATGACAAGAATGTCGTGTTGCCAGGCCTAGTTGAAGGTTGTATGGAGTATTTTCAAAAATTGTTTGTTGTCAGTCTTGATCAAAAACAGTTGCATATATTTGTAACAGCCTTGTACTTATGCTACACAAAAAGAATTATAAAAATATATACTGTGGACATGATGAGGCCAGTAAAACGTTGGCCAATAGATAGCGAGGTACCTCGTTATCTGTTGGCCTGTTAACCTGTCAAGCAAACCCTCAGTGTTCCTAAGTAACTCATTGGCCCAGTTGCAGTGAAGGGCGTGGCCCTGGGAGGGAAAACACATGTATATCGTTTGAAAAACGGCAAGCAGTTGTTGGATTTGAAAAATCCTCCATACAACCTTTAAAGTGAAGCTAAACCTTTTAAAATCATCCTGGATAACCAAGTGCAATTGGTCTGTTTTCTCCAGACTCTCACTCTCTTTCAAGTGTTGCATCCTTAGAGAGCCCAGTTATTTGCTGCCTGGGACCGCTCATCCAGTACCTCCAAGAATTCAACTTAGAAAGAGTTCTCAGAAGTGAATGGTATTTCCAAAGAAATATGTATGTGTTTACCTGAAATGATCATCAGTGATGTGTTTCTTTGCTCGTGCAGTAATTTTCAGCGTCTTCTCAGTGGATCGGAAATCATGACACTTGGTGCAGCCACTCTTAAGAACCTGGAAATCCTAAGAAACCAGGTAAAAAATGTTAACAGGTAATGCAATTTAACGGTGCACCGTGTAACTTTCTCATGAAAAATTGTCTGTTTCTTTGGAAAATGTTCAACAATATGGCTATAAAGACAAGCAGGTGCCGCCACCAAGCCAATATTTTTTCCATGTATTTAGTAATAAACTATGACAACTTAAGAATAGAATCTTTTTGCTGTGTTTCTAGTATTTAGAGTGCGGACATTATCAAATCCTTAAGTGCACAATCACAGGGTTCTCACATCTAAGGCTCCATGTGTATTAAATTAATGTACATATATGTATGTAGACAGATGGATTGGTGAAAGGGAGTCTGCTGTGGGTGCTGGACCACACTCGCACCGCGTTTGGACGAAGATTAATGAGGAAGTGGGTGAGCCAGCCGCTCATGGACTCACAGTGAGTGGACCTTGTAAATTTCTATCAAAGCTTTGTACTGATGATTTAATACAGCTATGATTGTTTTCATACTGTACAATGTGATGGTGATCTTCTGTTCACTAAGTTGAGTTGAGTTCTTATCTGGTTTTGTAGTTAGCTTTGAGCTTTGAGACCAACTGTCACTTCAATGAGGCTCATGCACAAGCAACTACAGAGTCAAATCAAAATCAAATCAGTTTATTTTTCTAGAGCCCAAAGCCACAACAACAGTCACCCCTAAGAGCGGTTTGCTAAATCTTGTTGATTTAACGAACAAAAACTCAAACAATGGTCATTGCAGAAGCAAATACATGACCTACTCTGACACTAGAATTTAAGTCTCCCTGTGGCATCAGGGAGAGGGAAAGATGCCACAGGGAGACTTAAATTCCCTGTGGCATCTTTCCAGTCCATCCCTATCCCCCTGCAGGCGGGGATAGGGATGGACTGAGAAGGTGAAAAGGGAGGGAATCCAGAAGGTGGGAACGGTTTAGGTCAAGAGAGATTGGGTTGAACTGCATTATCAACAGTCAAGCATTAGTCACGTTGGGAACCATCATGATGAGTAAAGTCATCATAATACTTAGTGGAATATGGAAAGCTTTGTCAGTCTCTGGAACTAGACAAGGAAATGAAGCTATAGCAAAGACTCCCCTCATACTATCAAGATTCAACAAACTCATTTTAAATTCTCTATTCACCAGCTGAAACAGTCCTCTTCAACTCCCACGTTTGCAGTGTAGTTTAGTTTTCTTTCAGGTTTTTTCATCAGTATCTGTTCTCTGGAGGGGAATATCCTTATTTCATGTCCGACTTTTCACCTTCCAAATAATACACCCACAATATGGCAATTGTCTTGGAGTACAATTTTGATTTTATTATTATTGTTGTAGCAGTCTATTTTTTTAGGTAAATAAATGAAAGTGGGAAAAAACAGTCTATATTTAAAGAGATGATAATGATAAACAACATTTTACAGTATTAAAAAAAGGACATTGTGCTAGAGATGAGCTCACAGTTTGATTTTTATCACAATATTGCACAACCTTACCTTTTTTATTACTTTTATGTCTGTCACAGGTCTATCTCAGACAGGCTGGACGCTGTGCAGGAGGTTCTGGAGTCAGACTCTGTGACGTTAACATCTCTTAAATCACTGCTGTGGCATTTACCTGATGTGGAGCGAGGCATTTGCAGCATATATCACAGAAAGGTAAGATGTGAGTAATCAGACAGTGATTAATTATGTCAAAGTGTTGTTGCATAGAAACACACATCCCCTCTAAGGATTATTTCAGGAGTATTTATGATTACTCAAGTCTCAATATAATTACATAAGGCTAAAAAATAATTCATGTCACCTAATTTTAGAAACAAAATTAGGCCGGTTAAATCTTATCTTTAAAAAGTGAACGTAAGTGCTTTAAATGTTGTTCACTGTTGGATGATCTTGAATGAAGCACAATAGAGGAAAACCGCCCTGATTCAGAAAGTACAGTGTCCAATTATAACTTAATTTCAATTCTAATGTTAAGAGTTTAAAGGAGTCTAAAGGACCTTAGGCATAGGAATGTTTACCATGCCCTCACGTGTTCGTCACATGACGCTTTAATTGGTAAAACATCTAAAATGTAACTGACATACACTGAACAAACACGAAAACAATGATTGTAGCTTGCTGTGTGACTGGGTTTACTCACAGGTTTGATAAGATTAACTCAAAGAGCTTCTACTGTGTTCCTAAAAAGCCTACACCAAGAAGAAAGCTTTGGATTTTGGCAATTACGCTTCTATGGAAAAACAATGGAAGCAAGCCAGTGAGCGGCCACGCCCATATTTTGATGTAACATGTTGGTGCGGCGAACATCCCTACAGATCACTTGGCCATTATTAGTTCACTAAGTGTGTTGACAATTATCATTGTCAGATCTCAGAAGCTAGTCAAGACAGTACTTCGTGGGTCACAGTGGGACTGTAGGAGTGGTGTCGTTGGGAAAAACACTTAACCCACCTTGCCTCAATGTCTGGATGAGAGGGCAGAAAAAGCTATCTAAATAGAGACCTTTCGTTATACTAACAATTGAAGCTTGTTTTGCCCCCCATGTCACATCACTCTTTCAGGTATTGGCACCAAAATGAAAGCATGCATTTTGTCATGCTCCTTTTGCTGTGCTTCTTGATTAACAATGGGGAGCAGTCACCTCTGTTGCACTTACCTGATTGTCTGACACACAATCTCATTTCCCTCTGGAGCCATGCTCAAAATGTCACAAGGCTGTGTTGTTGTCTTTTTTCCTCAGCAGTCCTCAGACAGGTAAGCTCTAGCTTGTATGATATTTTTGTATTTTATCAAAAAGAAATCCTTAAAGGCCACCAAGCAAATACACACATATGGAGCTGGATTGTCATTTTCCTGTCTGTGACTTAATGGGTCTGTGTTCTGCTGGTTGTATTGACCTAATTGCAGGAAGGTCTGCAGTCGTCATTTTGGTTTAATGAAAGACCATCTCAGTGGCTGAACACTAAAGCTTTTAATCTACAGTATTTGATTAATGCCATAAAGCATGTCAGCACTGTCCTCATTAACCTTTTATGACGTAGTCCTATAGAATGACATCAGTGAAAGCGGTATATATATATATTTAAAAAAAAAAACACCAGTAGGCACAAGTAATACAATTTAATGTATTGATTGGTCATAAACTTACAAAATGACCTGCAGTATATCCCTGTCTTTGTATTGACAGTGGATTTGTAACTCTAGTGATTAATCAATAAAATACCAATAAAAAAGAACAACACAAGAGGAGAAAAAGGAAAAAAAAGAAAAATTTGAGATTGTTTGAACATGCGAGATCTTGTCCCATCCTGTTTTAGGAAATGTGCAGAATTACAGTCACTTCACTACCAGTTTACTGGAGTAACCATGCACATTAACACAGACAAATATATATTAAGTATTTAGGTAGTTTTACACCAATTTGTGATTTCTGTACCTGTAAAAAATGGTTGAGGTTGAGGTTTGTAATTTTCATTATAGATTCACTTTACTAGAAACTTAATCGGAAGAAACTAAACATTGTATGACTTTTGCATGATTTTTTACATTGAATGCCTCTATGCTCGGTGTAATTTTTCAATGAGCTGTGGCCGTAATGAGTGAGAAAAATGATAACATCATCTAAAATGTAATATTAACAAGAGTCTCGACAAGTAGGTATATTTGCTTCAAACTGCTAACTTATGTCCTTTTTGAATTGCAAAATAAAAACCTACAGGTGCAGGTGGGGACATTTTCAAATCAACAAAGCAAGAATAAAGTTCATAGAAAATGTGTTACCAGGTCTCTTGAGGTCATTGACCAGGTGCCTCCGTGTAGTTCAGGATTAATTACACATTATTCTCAAGATCACTGATCCCCCTCAAAGCCAGTTCTTACTTGGTCAGTAATCTTTTACTTCTTTCATTTTGTGCTAATTACACTAACAGTTCTCTTCGCAAAAAGTTCTTTTCCAATAAGATCAATCTGGTGCCAATAAGATAGGTAGCAAGTGAAGGATAAGAGCTTTTTAAAGAAGGAATAATGGGCTTGTGGACAGCAAAATTCTTGATGGCTAAATCAAGAATCTAAATTATTATTTTCCTATTGAAGTTCTAGTTCAACTTTAAGCACATCAAGTAATTTGCGGTGTTTGTTCTGCTGGCCAGTGCTCCACTCAAGAGTTCTACCTCGTCACCAGTGCACTGTCAATGCTTGGACTCAAACTGCAGGCCCTGTTACCAGCCATCCAGTCAGAGCTCACTTCTCCTCTGTTGCGGAGTCTTCTGCTCAACACTCCTGACCTGTTGGCACCTGCTCACAGTGTTGTGAAGGTGCTCAA
Source organism: Mugilogobius chulae (assembly GCA_038363315.1). NCBI lineage: Eukaryota > Metazoa > Chordata > Actinopteri > Gobiiformes > Gobiidae > Mugilogobius > Mugilogobius chulae. Next base: position 42,243,625 of record CM076397.1, read on the forward strand.
CGAAAATGCAGCAAAGTAAGATATACATGAAGTACATTAGATATGAATGATCTCATTGAAATGACTTTGATGTAATTTTTTTTTCAGATTAGGAAACAAAACCGACTTGTTCTCGGATTTGTCACATTTCCCGGTGCTTCAGGAGCGGAAAGACGAGATTCAGGCAGTGCTCAGTGAGATGCAAACTCACATTTATGATGTCCGAATGATGCTAAAGGACCCCTCTCTCAGCTATAAGACTGTGTCAGGGCAAGAGGTAGGAAGAGATGTTTACTTTAGCAAATTACAGTTGGCACATATCGGCAGATCAGTGGTCCAATTTTTTTTTTCAATATTTTATTATTTTTTTTATTTTCAGTTTCTAATTGAAGTGAAGAATTCTAAAGTATCCACAGTACCCCCTGACTGGACAATTGTTAGCAGGTAAAACCATTATGCTCTTACTAGATGAGACAATAAATTGGTAAGAAAAAAAAAACATGAGAGTTAGATTTATGTTGGGTACATAATGGTACTTAATAACTATTCTGATATAAGTTTTGCCACCTGCTTGGTTCCAGGGAAATATATTTTGTTTGGAATGTTCCATAGTATGGAATTTAACATGAAGTTCTCTATAACAGCACCAAGACAATGGCCAGATATCACTCCCCTTTTCTTGTGGAGCACTATAAGAAGCTACAGCAGCTCAGGGAGCAGCTGCAGCTGGATTGCCAGAGGGAATGGATTCGATTCTTGGAGTATGACACATGTTAACTTACTTGTAAAAAAAAAAGCTGTTAAAACATGCATTGGTGGTGCAAAATTATCTGTCAGCCTGTTATACACATGCTCTGAATGTTGTAGTATTCATTTTAATTCAGATTTTTCTCTCTCTTTCCTCAGTGAGTTTGGGGAGCACTATCACACTATAAAAAGAGCTATTAGTCACCTAGCAACCATGGACTGCCTTTTTTCATTGGCTGAGGTGGCTAAGCAAGACGATTATTGCAGGTGATGTCTTTGCATAATGACTGTACTTATCTTCTTTATTATATATTTATACATTTATCACAATATGGTGGCTAAAATCTGTGCACTATCTTTATGAGGGCATGTCCCAATGATGTAATTTCTGTATGATTAGACCATCAGCTAAAATAACAAGGTTTAAGGTTAGGGCTTAAGGTAAATGGTAAGTATGGTTAAGTTCAGTCTCTAGAAAATGAATATAAGTTATGTCCCCAAGAAGCACGAAAACCCAACCTGGTTTGTGTGGGCATCTTGTGTCATGTCCTGTCGTCTTAGACCGGCTGTGTGTGGGAGACTACCAGCTCTGCAGTGTGTTCAAATACAATGCCAAAATAATTCACTTTCCCTCACGCTCTCGCTTACACACACATTCACACATTCACACACACACACACGTTGGGTTTCTATACTTAATGCGAACATCACATTAACACAGATACATTTCGTAGACTGGTTCTAACTTTAAATCTCAGTTACTCTATAACTTTATTTAAGCTACCGGTAATCCTTACCATAACATATTTTGTGATATGTGAACTTTATTTGCAGTACCATACAAAACTGTCTGGCAGTTGATCTAATACTAATAAAATAAAACACAGTGACTTACCAAAAACAACATTCTCAGTGGGGATTATGATATAGGGAATATCCTCTAGCTATAGTAGTGCTACTAAGAAGATCAGTAGGTTGCCCCAGTGGCACTGGAAAGATGGGTCACCTGCACAAGACAAATTTCACTAAGGGGACATGAAAGTGTACCTTAACCGCAACCCTAACCTTATAGTGGAAGCAGAACCATTATGTGAACAGAATTTCGTCTCCCCAATGTGAGAAATACACACCCACAGTACCTTGGCATTCACACACAAATGCATTAATTGTCTCTCTCTGTTCTGTAATGCTTTCTTGTTTGGAAGTGAAAATCTGTATTATAGACAGATAATCATTATAACTTTCCTATCTTTTCCTACCAGCATATTAGAGCTGAATTGTGGTCAAATTGAAAATGTCTTCATAATATGCTCTCAGTAGTTTTTGCAACAGAGCCTTGAATATGTATTTTATGTTTTATGAAATTTCTTGTTGTTTTCCTTTTTATTCAGGCCTAGTGTGAGAAGCGATGAGCTGCAGATTTTGATTCAAAATGGTAGACATCCCATCATAGACCTTCTAATGGGAGAGCAAAGCCAGTATGTTTCCAATGACACACAACTACAGGTAGAGAAGACACAAATAGTACTTATATACTGTATATATATGCACTCTTCCTTGCTCAGTGAGGAAAGTGGGTGTAGCTTGATCTTGCATCGAGGCACATGAAAAAAAAACAGAACATATTTTCAATCCACCCACTGTGTCAGATGTGCAGGACAGGCTACAAATATCTATTCCGGTTTGTGTTAAGCCTCTGTTACTGGCTGCCTTCACATGCACAAATGGAATCTTTATTTGTGGGGTAGTCAGATTATTGAAATAATTACATCCTACCTGTGCATATTTCAGTAAGATAACTGTAGCATAAATAAATATTAAAAATAATATGACCTAAAAAAAATCAACTTATACGTTGTAATAACAGTGTTCCTTCACATATAGTTTTATTTTGATTGGTTTGCGGTGTAAACAACAATTAGGCTTTAAAACGCCTTATAAAAGGAAAATACACTCCTTTCTATAGTGAGACGCATCTATAAAGAGGCTTCTACAAGAGCCTCTTGTAAATAGAAATGTTGATGATACAGTATTCCACTAGGGAGAGTCACACTCATTATTTTTGCACAAAGAATATTCTATCCTGTTCTAACAAAGATGCTCACATATGTCTTTTTTAAATATTTAATTATACATCTTTAGTGTACATTAGCAATGGAAAAGAGATTGAAAACTTTGAAAATTTGAAAAATCAAAAGGTCAGAATCGATCTGTTTTGCTCATGCAGCCACTGACCTACACACACACTATACTTGTATAATACAAATAAAAAACAAACAAAGCATAAACTTGTGCAAGACCTGACTGAATGTGAATTATTATGTTGCCTTAACAATGGGTGGACCTCAAATATGACCGTTTACTGTTCAAATGTCCATAATAAATACAAGTTCTGAGCACTAACAACAGTGGCCTTGTTTTAAATGTAATTTATTATAATTTATGTTATGTTTTAAAACAAACAAAAAATGTTAATATGGATAAAGTAACAAAATCAAAGAAAATCGAAAACTGAATGGAATCATGACTTAAGTGAATCGTCCCATCTCTAGTGTACATCATGGTTGCTAGGTATTTTCCTCCAATAAAAAATACAATTATAGATCTAAAAAATGTGTGGATTTGGAATTAGATTTGTGCCCTAAATGTTGAAAAAAAATATTTTTCTTCCACTTGCAGAGTGGTGGCAGGCGAGCCATGATAATCACCGGTCCGAACATGGGCGGGAAAAGCTCCTACATTCGACAGGTGGCACTCATCTGCATCATGGCTCAAATGGGTTCCTATGTCCCGGCCACTGAAGCCCGTCTGTGTCTTCTGGATGGCATTTACACCAGGTGATCACATACTAACCACACTGTTTAAGATTGTTGATGGTTTGCATTGGTTATATTAGCACGATACATTATTTAGCTTTCGACAGTAAAAAAACTTATACTACAACAACAACAAAGCAAATCAATTAAGCAAATGCATAAAACATGAAATAAATAAAATACATTTTTTTATCCCCCCAGCACATATTAGTTAATACTCTTGGACGTAGAATTCTCTGAAACCCTGCAAATGTCTGTGTCCTAATGTTACATGGCAAATAATGGGATGGTGTGTAATTGGGCATTTCATCTTGTTACATCGGATGCTTCAGTGATTACTGTCCTGAATTAGCATGCTAACTAATAAATATGATAAATATATTGGAGCTATGTGCCCTAATGACTTGCAGCTATGCATAATGTGAAATCATGTGTTTTTGGGCTGAGCATCTTCTTAAACATTAACCCAGCGGGAGACTAATGTAAAGCACCTTTGTCCCACTACGATTGTTGAAAGCATCTACATACTAGCTGTTTGGAAAGCAGAATCATATTTATTTTAGGATAAGTCAGTGTAGTATGTCACAACTTATCTTCAAATAAGTTTGTAGTAGAATATGCAATAAAACATTTTCTGATCGTGATATTGGTTTTGAGCCGTAGGTGCCATATTATAGTTACATAAAGGCCCGGGTCGTGCGGGATTTGAAACCGCAACCTTGTAGCTGTCAGGCGAGAGTGCCATCTACTCTGCCACTGTACACAAAAGACACTAAAATCACATTTCAAAACAACATTTTAATAATATAAATAATCAGCATAAAATGTATTTTAAAAGAAAAAAAGAGTGCAGCTAAAACAGTTTTCAGTCAAATGCACAGACAAACAGAAATGTACATTGAACAGTCTCATGATGACTTAACTGCTTTTCTCACTAATGAGAAATAGTAGTAAGAAAAGAGAAACAAAATATGTACATAGGAAGGGGGCTAATTTATCTAATAAATTAGATACTTGGAGTATTATTAGTATGATTTGCTTTAGCAGTAATAATAATAATGAAACAAAAACATATAAAAAAATACAAAATAACTATATATATAATAATAATAATAATAATAATAATAATAATAATAATAATATATCAGGAAGGTGTCACTAGAGTCCTCCTCTTTCCTCTCCTATAAGAGAAATTCTGATCTGTGAGACTTCTTTGCTTATAAATAAAAGTCGGTAATAATAATAATAATAATAAAATGAGATGGAGGATCAAAGCTAACATTTTAAAATGAAGTCGGACTTTTTCTTTCTATTTGGGAGGAAAAAACAATGTTGAAAAAAAGTTTTATGTGTATATTTTCAACAAAGGAAATATGTTCTGATAATTCTGACGAAAGAAGCTGTAGTTCTTTTGTCTGCGCAGTATGTTTGCTTTGGTTCTCACTTTTGGCTTCGCTATAATGCTGCGCTGTGATTGGACTGAACCACTGGTGGTTTGGGATACAAGCCTTACACTGGGAGTTTGCCAGATGCATTCTCTATAAGTATATTCACACATATTGTGAGGCTAAGTTACATCTTTTCATCTTTTAATAATTTTTTCCATGTGTCTTGGCTATAGGAGCAATACAATTGTGCTTTGTCTTCATTGAGTATTAGAGTGAAGTGTTGTTCATAAAGAATGGCAGAGGGAGCAAGTAAACAGAGAAGACTTTCTGTTTGAAGTAATGAGCTGTAATGAGAAGCGTAGGTGTCTAATGGGATATCCTGTCTGAACCGATTCATATGATTGCTTACCATAGATCCCCAAATCTTCAGTGAGGTGCCACATTGACTTCAAGTTTCACCTTTATCTGTTCACATTTTATCTACACCATATCATTCTATTGGTAGGTTTGTTAAAGCAATTTGTTGATAGAATATAAAAATGTTTTCTATCGCTATTGAGATCTGAAGGTTTAGCACACATTCTTGCATCGCTTCACGGTCGTTATGGAAACAGCTAAGGGGAACTGTTTAATATAAAACTGTGTTTAGAAAATAACCTTTCATCGACTTCAGCAGTTATGATGATGATGATTCTTAGCAAGAAGGTTCTAGCTTCAACTTCCAGGCGGCACTGGGCCTGGAAGTTCTAGTACGCTGAATATTTCAAATGTATGGCATTATCTCTATGATGCTATTCAGTCAGTGTTATTGCAGTCCATCAGAAAGATGTAAAAGATAAAAATGTTTTTGTTAGAGCAGAGCACCTCGTAAGATACAGTATGAAATAACTCTCAAATTAGTTTTAAAAAAGTTATTGTAATACATTTGTTATATTATATTTTAACATGAGTTCAGTATTGGTCTAGACTCTAAAGGCAGCATAAGCTCCCACATCTTGTATAAAAGTGGTAAATATGTTACAATAGATAAAGCTTCAAAGGTTGTCATTTGGACAAAGTTTTAGAAGAACGAATCGTTCTGATTTTCATCCAGAAGTTTTTTCAGACTGATGAGAGTTAGCTTGCTTTTGGACGAAAAGTTGATCAAACATCAGATTTAAAATAGCTTTTAAGACTTTGTCCAGGTGACCCCTCTTGAAGCCTTTTCTTACAGACACATAATAAGTAGATGCCGCATTGGCTGCCTGAGCGTGAGAAATGCAGCTGACATCTTGGCGCAGTCATCTTACCCGCAGATGCACACTAAAACATTAAGATTGTGCGGCGTATTCTTGCTCAAATAGGCGGACTCTTGAAAGCAGGGCTCGAGGAGGTTACATTACACAAGTAGATCTAACATTTTTACTTGTTTTATTTTGTGAATATATAATTACTGTATTTATGTCCACCAGCTAAAAGTTAACTAAATGCTTAGTGGCAGCAGGCGTTCACCCGATAATGAAGGAATTTATAAACCATTTCCTAACTGAGTTAGAAATAAAACAAATAAAAAAATGAAACAGATAGTAGTAGTTCCTGAATTCCTTTTAAGGGGGATAAATAAAAAAAATTAACACATAGAAGCTCTTTATTTATTTATTTTAATGTTTTTTAGTAAATTTACCTTTATTTCAATGGTAGCTATAGATTTGAAGGAAGAAAGATATACCATAGCCCTCAATAATTTTATTATGATATATAGTTAACAATTTTTTGACAAAGTAAACCTCACAATCTTTGGGCATGAGGTGTTATCCTTATTAAAAATGTCCACATCAAGCTATAGTCACATTAAGGTAACATTATCAAACAAGTGTTTTTGCTTAGGAATAAGCTATTTTTTCTTTAATATACTGTAACTTTGATAAAGACATTAAAGAAGTACTTAAAATATGTATTAGATCAGTGATATCTTGATGTCTGTCTGTCTGTATGTATGTTTGTCTAGTAGTATTTTCTTCTATTATTTAGTAGTGTTTGTGTTTAGAGAATATGTCCCAAATGTTGTTATTTTCCATTGGAAAATGTATTATTTATTTCCATTTATTGGAAAATAAAAACATTTTGGACATCTGCCATTTGAGTGTGCAAGTTTTTCTACACTGCACTTCTACAAGGACGTTGTTTTTAGAGAATGCCCACCAAACATCTAAAATACAAACATCAGTATACTTTATTACTTTTAAGCTCATAATATATAATATAAATGGGCGGATTATGTGTCCCACATCATAGCTACATGTGTGACATTTGCAGCAAAAAAACAACAACAAAAAAACAGTCTTTGTGAAAATAAGGAGTAGATGAGGCATCTACTCTTCATATGTCTATGTTTCTACTATGGATTTGTCCTGGTCGAATGAGGCATTACTTCGTCCTTGTAAATGTGTCTCTTTGAGACAAGATTGCTGTTACATTATGGTGCCCATTTAGTCAGTCTTTTGTCATGAACCTAGACAGTTACAAAGCAAAACTCAGGTGAAACTTGGACACTCAAATGTTTAGCAATGTCATGATTCAGAATTCACACATAATTATTTTCTGATATTGTTTTTATAAATTGACTTCTTTGGTTGGAGTTGAGCTGTTGAAACTGTTGTCTTTGGTGTGACAACTGAGACACAAACACATCACTTTATAAACACACAAGTCTCCTTTGGTGATATGAGTTATAACATGTCTTCAAAGACATCTACCAACAACTCACCGTTTACTGTCTGATTTTATAGTATTTTTTTTATTCTTATTTGACCTTGGGAAAACTACATGGGAATGAATTTAACAGAATGCACAAAGTTAGCCTTTTAAATATGACCAAGCCAACTGAGTTTCTGTGCAGAGTCATTCACCTTTTTATATAGCAGTAAATTGTAGTTACTTGTATTTGTCACAAAGACACTGTGAGCTTACTTTATGCTGCTGACAGCTGCAGGCACCTGAATCTCATGTCTGTCAGTCCTCACCCAGTGTCATCATCGCTATCTCTTCTGTGCATAGTCTCCTGCAATGCCATAAACAGGATAATGAAATGCACTAACATGTCCTCTTTGCACCCTCCTTATGTAGCTTGTAGCGTAACCATGGTTACACATGAGCTGCTGTTGAGGACTGACGAGCACTACATCGAAAAATTATGACAAAACTGAAAACGCAATTGAATAAGTGTGAGTCAAGCTTTTAGTATCAAAGTTGCTATGGGCTGTGTGCACGGAATTTCAGTTGGCTTGCGATTGTTCAAAAATGCTAACTTCTGTACAACCATTTCCTGTTAGCGTTAGCATTTAGACACAATTAAGTCTCTTTTTAAACACAGAAGTGTTCTCTGATGAAATATTCCTCTAATATGTAAAGTCTTTAACATGTTTTCTGTAACATTCACCACAACTGTCTGATCTAAAGAGTATTTATTTGTTTTAAACTGATGTAGTGAAAACCTCATTGAAGAGTATTGAACAGGAAGTCGTTGTATGTACAGGATGTAGTATTTTAAACCAAAACAAGACAACTGCACTCAGCCAATTGGAAATACAATCAAGTAAATAAGTAAATTTTAGAAACTTCAATCTTTGCCTGGAGAATCCAAACTACAACTGGTAAAGGGTTGAGTGTGAATTTTCTGAGTTACTGGATTCTTATCAGAAACCGAGAACCTGGAGTCTAGAGACAGAGAATGACTTGGTGCTGAATTGCTACTTTGGTCCTTAAAGAGTTAATTTTGTGAATGTGAATTGCTTAGTCATTTTAAAACTGCTTACTACTAAAAAGTCAGTGTTGTAAGTATTAAGGGTAAATTAAATTATTAAAGTGTGAATGACAGGTTTGACTACATTAGTAAACAAGATTTGACTAAACATTTAGCTTGTTTTACCTAATTTTTAATTATTTATTTATTTATATTTTTTGGTGAAGTTTATTGTAATTTTTTTGTCCAGGAAATATGACATATTTGGAGAGGAATCCACAAATGTTACCTAGCAACATTTGTTACCTAGCAACATCTGTGAGTCAAAATCGACATAAATAACATAGGAGTGATAATGTAAGAACTTATTTCTAGCTTATAACACTTTAGCTGTGTTAAATGATTGTTTAAACTGTTTAAACTCCCAGTAAACTGTGTCAGTTGTGTGTAAACTGCATTTTGGCGCTTTTTGACAACATATTATATGGAAGGATTCTATTTTAAAGACTCCCAAATAATTCTTGTGATTTTCTATCACACCAAACTAAGTGAAAATGTATTTGAAAAAAATATAATCTGTCATATAGGCTTTTAGTAGAGATTAAATGGCATGAGAGCTGCTTTTTTTTATTTTTAATTATTATAATTTTTACAACTCAGATCAACATTTTGATTTTCTGTCTTGGTGCATGAAATAGTCTTCCTATAGTGGGTGGGTGACACCACTCACCATAATTCCCTGTTTATTGCACGTTTTACTTTTCTGAAGAAAGGTATGGTTTCACTAGCATCACTTTGAGACCAAATTTGTCAATGTACATATTAAAGGTGAGGTAGCTGATTTTCACGCTGTAAACACAATTTAGGTTTTATATCTGGAAACTTCCTCTTATAAATTCTTCAACAATTTTAATTATGGCTTAAAAAAACACTTCTTACAAACAACAAAGTGAAACTGGAAAAGACCACCCAAGCACAGCCAGTCAGAGCGCTGCATTCGCCTCCTGATTAGAATTAAAATTCGCTCTTATTCAGTTCAGTGCTGCATTTACCTAATCCTTTTTAGTGGAAAGCACAAAGGTTTTTAATTTAGAACTAAAAAAAAAAAAAACGTTAGTTAACTTTAAGGAAGCGTTAGAAATTACCCCAAAATTATTTTAGAGTAACTCATCCTTTATGGATGTTGCTTAACATTTACCTATTTCTAGATTTCAGTTGAATGATTTTTTATTCTGATTTGGATACATTTCCTGTTTAAAAAAAATGCATTATTACTTAACCACATCAAGATAACTTCATGTAATTTCACCAGGTACAGGTATGTAACAGTTAATTCGCTACCACATGTTCCACCAAGACATGTTAAAATAACCAAAGTGCGTTTCTTTGAATGTTGAGCCCAGTGGTAGTGAAAATGGGGTTAAACAGAACAATCCATTTTTCTACTTTCTCTTTTGTACCCTAGAATGGGGGCCTCAGACGACATCTACAGTGGCCGCAGTACTTTCATGCATGAGCTAACCGAAGCCTCTGATATTATTTTCCGTGCGACTGAACGCTCACTTGTGATCCTGGATGAGCTGGGCCGAGGCACCAGCACACATGACGGGATGGCCATTGCTTACGCTACACTGGAATACTTTATCACACAAGTAAGTGCTCTAATCAGTGAGAGGTGGTTAAAATCTCAATTACATATTTTTTGTGACATGAGAATGACTTGTTTCAGACTTCATGTGCATTATGTTATGAATTGTCAATAAAATCAGATTTGAGTCAGTACTCATTAGGGCTGCGTTTGTACAAATTATTTCAGTCAATGATCTCTTAGTCAACCAAGTTTATACTAGTATTTATTTAGATTACTGATATTTATATAGAACATAGGTTGTTTCGTAGTACTTTTTCCATATAAATAGTTTATTTGCATAAGCCCCCTGTGCAGTTGTAGTTTTGACTACAGTTTAGGTCCAATATTTTGTCAGATTATAAAATAAATTGAACAGTTTTACCATATCTTCTTTAGACGACTAATCAATCACTCAACCACAGGGCCTGTCTTTAAAATGTCTTTGTCAGCTACAGCTCTAGTGTACAGTGTACCACTGCCTGCTGACACTCAAAAACTCAGTAAAAATTTAGTTCAATTTATGTATGTTGATGGCTCTGAATTGCTTCCGGTCAGACCATTGTTTGGTTTGCGGTGTTTAAAATTGACTGAGCAGAGCAAGACATGATTTGGAGCATTTCCAGCTCCTTGTTGCATAACAATATTGATTTTTCAGAATACTGTGGCTATTAATGAAAGCTGTACTTTACAGTCAAAAGCTGCTGGACATCCTCCTCCTCTTCACTGATCCTCCTCTGACTCGGTTGTTATAGTAACACACCTTTTCTATGTTTCCAACTCTCACCTGGGAGGAAGTTGAGAATGTAGACAAGTTTTATAACCACTCTCAAAGAGACAGCCTTGATCTAGATCTAGAAGAGCTGAGCTGACAGCAGAAGTAATAGGACCCTGACAAAGAGGTTTTAGCAGGATTTTAAAATATAAATCCTGCTTGGTGCATCTGACTATTCAGATACCTCCAATGTAAACTGTTTTCATATTGATCAGAAGTACCGTGTGGTTGCTCCAGCTATGATAGAAACTTATTATTGATATTCTGTTAGGGTGAAACATCTTGAGAAATGTATTCATGCACAGATCTTCATGAATTTGAGTGTGTAAAAGCCTGACAGGAGTTAAAAAAGGGAATCAAAACCATTGCTTTGTCTAGAGATCAGAATGTATACAGCAGTGAATGTGACTAACCCCACATTCACGTCTGATGCTCTTGGGGGACCTTGTTAGTTGGAAGTGAGAATCTGCCCCAGAGCTGTGTGAATAGGACATGTGCATAATTGACCCAGGGCTGTGAAGAGGCGCACAGCTGTTGCTCTTACAATGACAGCTCTAACTGATTGTTTCTGCACCAAGAAACCAAAAAAAAAAAAAAAAAAAAAAAAAGTCATGTGGTTTCTGGTGCTGACCTGCAAAGTCACTAATGATATCACTAAGATAAATGTTAAAATGATTATCTTAGAATATAATTATTATAATAATTGTACATTAAATTAACCTGTGGTAAACCTTAATAACTTTAACTAGAATAACTTAATAACTTTTCAACTAGAATTTGTGATTTAATTGTCCCATTTATTTTAGAAACATTTAAATGTGGGCTGCAATAGTTATGGAGTTTCTGCTACCTGTTTTAATGGAAATGGTATATCTTTGTTTGCCAGGCTGGAGCCACTTAGCGCCTCTGCTCAATTTCATTTCATTCTAGCTACTAGATCAGGTATTGCAGAACTGCAGACCGGTCCCAAAAACCAAGGAGTAAAATCAACCGATGAACAAACTGGAGCAAAATAGTGTGTTGGACAGAATCAATCATTTACTTAGAATATAATGTAGTTTTCTGTACAGAAACTCACCCGCGACCCCTAACGGAAACAAGTGGTAGAAAATGTACAGAAACAACAATCAACGCTGACATTTCCAATATAGCTATTTCGTATCATATCATTTAATATATCTTTTTCTAAAAAAAAAAACTAAGACCAATAGTAGATCCACTATAAAAGCCAAATATCTGCCATATTAGCAAAACAATATTTCAACATATTTTTGCTGTTAGTGAAATATACAGTCTATTATTCGTCCCTTTCTAAAACGCATTTGGATCAATACAACAATATCCACACTCTATCCCTATCAACACTAAATTGAATATATGCCACTCATTGATTAAAGTTCTTTGTACTAATTGCATGAACAGGGCCATCAGTGCACCCTGGGGTGTCATGCAAATGATAGTCCATTAGCACTTAATCACAACAGCCTCCTCTGACCTGCGTTCCTGACAGCGTGTAGGTGGACAGCACTGACTGAGGTTCTTTGCTCACAAGCACTGTTGTTCACGACGCATGACTTTTGGTCCGCAGAGAGTCAAAATATAATAATAATAATATTAAAATAAAATAAAAATGTAATGCAGGTACATTTCAGTGAATATACTGGCCGTAAGATTCAAAGTGTTTTGAAAATGTTTTTTCTTTAGGTAAAGTCCTTTACTTTGTTTGTAACACATTACCTTCTTCTGAGTGAACTGGAGCAGCTATATCCTCAACATGTCTTCAATTGCCACATGGCTTTCCTGCTAAATGAACCGGATGTTACTGATGGTAAGAAAAACATCAAGTGCCTAAATATTTGGGCTGGTTGCCTTATGGTGATGAGACTTTGTGTGTTTTACTAGATCATGTTCGGCCTGAGTTCATTACCTTCCTGTATCAGTTAACTGAAGGAGCTGCAGAGCGGAGCTATGGCTTGAATGTGGCCCGACTGGCAGACATTCCTGATGATATTTTGCAACGAGCAGCTTTTAAGGCCCAGGAATTAGAGGATTTGGTCAACGATAAAAGGTATGATTTATCTTTAAATTGTTAAATATTAACTAAAACCCAAACCTTAAAACGTGCACTTGTGTGGTTGACTGAAAAGTCAACCACACAAAGTAGAAAAAGGAGGTTAAAAGCATAGTTTGGGACATTCTTAAGAGGGATAATTACGTTTTATGTTATAATGTGAAAAAATACGGTTAAAGGAACTGCTTTTCCATCCACCAGGTTAAATAACAGTCCACTATGTCGCCATGCGAGCTTGCTCAAACTAAAGATGCACATTTTTATTATTTATTTAATGCAACAAAGAAATTTAAATTTCAAAAAACTTACTTGCTCATAGTCACCATTTCAGCAGCTAAACTGGGCAGTGGGTGAGGGACAAAAGTCTGAAGATATAACATGACTGGTCTTGCAACAGATTATTATATACACTTTGCTGCAATCAAGACAGTGCAGTGTGTTATACCACAATATGCATTAAGTCCCTATTAGGGCTGCATGATGTGGGAAAAATATGTACAGTAATTGTGATTTGTGTGACCAGGATTGGAATTGCAATTTGTAATTTTAATATTATCAATGAAATTTTTTTCTGGCTTTACATTCTAAGTATGTCAGTGAACAGATAAATTGATAATATAATCACATGTAAGCTCTTTTAAGATGTGTACATATCCAAGCTACAGAATTAACAGCTTTGATTATTATTATTTTTTTTTAATCGCATGATTTTTTTAAATTTGTGAAGAAAAAGGTCATATGCTACTTCATCCCCTTTTCTCAGCAACAGTGACAGATAGTGGATCTCACTGTCTTTAAAATAACCATCTGTAAACTTTAAACTTTTAATGAGTTAGCTATTTGTTTATTTATTGATATTTGATATAATCATTTACTGTGCATAATACTAAGATGCACAAATGGCTCAAACTATCTATATTTCTTAATTGTTAATTACATTAGTTTTAGTCACTTGTGGATCAAACAATGCATCTCAGTCTGAAAATGACTAAAACATTTTTCAACAAAGACAATAGTGTTACCAAAAGATTCCTGGTCTGACTGAAAGCACGTGAGAGCAAAAAATATTTAATTTAGTTACATTTTCTCAATACAGCAAACTTATTTTACTTACCATTTGAGAAGTTTTATAATATTTGAATCTATAGTTTGTGTTTTTAGTTATATTGCTATCATTTCGCATGAAGAGCAGCAGTCAATAAAATTCAAAGTGCAATTGTTTTTGAATAAAATATTCATCTTTGTGTGATAAGGCTTACAATTCACTCGGTACTACAGTCATAGCGGTGTGTCTATTCTTCTATGAATGTTTACACAGCTTTTTCATAGCACAGAGAAAATTGGAATGACAAAAATATTTTAAACCTATATTCCAGTTTGTGTGAGTAACAAAGACAGGTTAAAACTTTAGAACCACAGACAACTTTTTTATTAAGAAACAAGAAACTTTGTCAGATGCTCTTATGTGCATTTAAAACAACTTGTTGATTTGTAACTGGTGCATAAAAGGCAAACTGCTGTGAGATGCATTCTGCAGCAGACAGACAAAGAGCTGTCTCTTCCCTGTAATCCCCATCATATGAAATTTCTATGAGACACAGACATGCACACACACACTCACTGTGCTAACCTGTAATCCCTCTATATGAAATGTTTGTTTAGTGTGCGAAGCCACAAGAAAAAAAATGACAGAGGTTAAGGACAGGTATGACTTCTCATTTAGTCATTTGAGATTGATATTTGTCCTTGAATTTTTTTTATAGGATGCACAAGAAACTCCTCACAGATGTATGGAAGATTTCAGACAAAAATACCCTGATTGAGTGGCACATGTTGAACTATTCTTCCCTCCAGGAGCTTGGCACTAGGTTTACACTGCCAAAGGGAAAAACACCGAGAAGTCTTCTATAAATGTGTTTATTTATAACAATACTGAGTCTTATGAATGCCTCACATCACTATGAACTGCATTTGTATTTGGAATAAACTATAAAAAAGAACTGTGTGTCTCAGACTGATATTATTGCAGATGAAACCATGTGAACACTTCCATATATCATTGTGTTACTTCTGAGACTAAAGATAAAAGTTGATCAAACATTGTGAGCATTGTACAATACCGAGGTTCATATATTGTATATTATTATTAATATTACATCATCAGTGAGGGCATTTTGAGATCTCAGACTTCACACAACATTATTGTAGGCCTACTCTCTTCTGACAGCCGTTTCTGTAGTTGTTTTATATTGAGCCATTTAGCCTGACTTATTTATTTATATTTTGTGTGTAAAACAACAACAAAAACTTATTCCGTCACATAGGCTATCTTTTTTTCCTCCCTATGGAGTTGGGTTTTGAAGCTTAAATCTCTAAAATGCAATTGCATTCATAGCGCTAAGCGCACTGTGCCTTTCCACTCCAGGAGGAGAGCGAGCATCACCGGGGAGAGTGAGTGAGCTGTGCAATGACGTGTTCATGCGCGCACGAGACTTAACCCTGGTGAAAGCCGATTAAGACATGTTCTCCACTGGGTACATGTCCGTAGCACCCGTATCTAGTTGAGGGCTTTCCCGCGTGACGACGCCGCTGGCTCCCCCTCCCTTTTCTTTACAAGGGGTTTTGGACTGTTTGCTGCATCATGTGGTCCGTGTAGTCCACATTGCTCTCATTGATATGAGTTTCTACGAAAAGATGGATCAACTTTTGCGCGCGCCTTGGCACCGCTGAGCGTTCTCTGAAAAAGTTTCCGGACTGTTCCTGTAAACATGAACCCACGCTGAGGGTTCGGGCTACCGTGTCCTTTTCCCCTGCAAGAGCAAGATGCAGAAGAGCGTCCGCTATAACGAAGGCCACGCGCTGTTTCTGTCAGTCGTGGCGCGTAAAGATGGCACGAAACGTGGCTATCTGAGCAAAAAAACGACAGAGAACAGTCGTTGGCATGAAAAGTTTTTTGCCCTTTATCAAAACCTACTTTTCTACTTTGAGGGTGAGCAGAGCGCCCGCCCGTCTGGGATTTATCTTTTAGAAGGATGCACCTGCGAGCGCGCCTCAGCACCAAAGATGTCCACGATAGGCAAAGAGTTAATGGACAAACAGGTGAGAAGCCTTCAGTGTCTTCTGTTCAAAGTAACCGTATGTCTATAAACTACTGCCAGTGATGGCCATCGCTGCCACAGGTGATTGTGCTTGTCTCTGTTTCAGATTGAGAGGGAAAGCAGACTTTTCCAGCAATTTTTCATTGTTTTTGTGATTAGCCCATTAGCCTTAACGCAACGTGCACACAGCCTTCTCAATCTCAGTCCTCAGCAGAAACCAAAAGGCTTTATAAATATTTGGAGTGACACTTGCTAAATGTCGTTCTGCTCCTGGAAGTGGCTTCACTTTGTTGCACTAACATTTAGGTAGTTGTTGTTGCTAGGAAACATTTGACTCACCATTTGTACCATTTGTACATGCAGCACAAACTGCAGAGATTGCCTGTGAATCTAACTTAGGATTCTCGGGTAGAAAAAAACAATTATAACAATAATAATATTAAAAAAGGTGGAGAAACTTGTGGCAGTTCCAAAATATTTCTACTTATTTCATAAAGTATTCTATTGATGAAAAAAAAATCAACTTATTCACGTAACTTTTCATGGATTGGTCTACTTGCACACATATGTTATGAAATTTGTAGATGGCATCTGCACATGCAATACAAAGTTCTTGCAAAATACCATAGACCCATCTGTCTTTGGCTCACACTACAGCTGTGATGTTTAATTAGGGTTATTTTCTGTTCGCCCTCAGCTCAAGTGCATGCGGGCATCACAAACTCCTCCATTCAAAAAAGAAAAAAATACATGATGTGCTGGCTCCTTTTGAATGGCAGTATGATTTTCATTCTCACTGTTGAATGTATTGTTAGGTTTTGTGCTTGATCAGATTGGTGTGACTACAAAGCTGTTTTATCACACCCACAACTGCCACTCAAATAACCAGCCTGAAATAACCTCCCCTGACTTGCCTCTGCTTTTTGTCCTCCTTTGTGCTCAGATGGACAGCTATGCAGGTCTCAATGGTTTCCACAGTGACTGTCCTCTTGCACTATATAAGGGTATATTGCATATTTACAAGCAAGTTGATATGAGTATAATTACCAGTTTACCACAATCCCACTCCCCATCTTGATAAACTGTCGATTTCACACAGATTTGCTTATAGGTTAACTTTTAAGTGACATGCTCTATGGCTTGCAACATATGAACATACCATCCAAATTCAAAAGTCAAAACATTGTAATGCAAAGCTAGAGGTGCATTTTGCAGTCTCCTATAGATACAAAAATTTTTGTCAATGTATTTACATTTCAAAGCTGCTCTTCTTGGATTGTTTGTACACAGGCTCCTCTGCAGCCTGCTGAGTATGCGTTTTTCTGTAAACAGATGTGCTTCTTGTTGACACCATTAGCAGAAGATGAAGGAAACGACATTAAAAAGGCAATAACATTATTGCCATTTAACATATCATTGCATTTTTATCAAGATTAGGGCTGAAGGCTCTTTAGTTCATTAATTGTTTGTCAATGTCTTAGTCATCCAAAATGTAATAAGATTATGATCATTTATATGGGACCCCAGGAGTAACGAGAAGGAGTGAGTTAGTTTAAGATTAGAGGGAAATCTTAAATTTAATTTACCTTTTTATTAATAAATTCTAATACGCATACGCAACTACATTCAGTTTAGGTTTATGTGAAAATTATTCTTCACATAAACCTCTCTGCAGCTTCATTTTGAGTGCTATTTTGGTTAGATATATGTATTTAATTTTGGGAGCTTTTGTGACACCCTGCTTTTAGTGGATTAAATGATTTGATGGTATGAATCTGTGGAGATGGAGACTACAGTCATAACAATGGTGAGCTTTACTTTCTACTGCAGGGACATCTGTTCTCAGCTGACATCACTCACACATAATGCTTTCTTAAATAAATACAATTTAAATTGTACCTGAATTATACTTTATCTTCCTGGTGTTTACCAGAGTGATTGACACAGACGAAGAACTACATACTTCCTGTTCATTGTCACTTATTTCTTGCCTTTATTTCACTTTTATACAAAGCCTATGCACCTTTGTGCCTCACTGACCTCATTTTATGTAATGCAGTGAGTTTCAATTATGTTTGATGCATAATGCAGTAGATCAATGATTTTTTAGCAACTTTTAGGACCCAGCCGTTGCCAACTAGCTTTGCTTTGCTAAGTCTATCTAGTCTCAACAAATAAAGTTTTCGTCACTGGAAATACAGTGGTTTGTTTACAAGATCAAGGAAACATTTGGTGACCTTTATATCATGTTTCCATCTGCTCTTTTCTATCTGCAAAGGAGCTGTACATACCGCCCTTGCCTATGGAAACACGACTAAGGACATTTTGCAATGTTTATTGGTCACACAGTCGCATCATGTCGCAGAAAGGACACAGGCACTACAAACTTGACGAGTGCAGTGACTTTTCTACAGAGCGCAAGTCTCACGTGATTGAGGTTGTTGCAATAAATCCAGGGTCCGGTGTCTAGAAAAGACAGCTACTTTTTTTACAAGATTAAACCTGGTTTGTAAGGTTACAGCAGAGCAGAATTCATTTGAGATAATTGAATAAAATTTAGATAATTTAATTTGATAAAATGAAAAATTTTGAACAAAGTAGGCTGGCTATTCTCTACTTTTTAAGCACCGCCGGCCCAAGGCATAGAAGTAAGCTATGTAAGATATGATTTGACCAAAAGTCATAACAGTAAGCTCACGGACATGATGCGTGAAGTAGCAAATAAGCAAATAACGCAGTAGAAAAATAGTACTAATCTTACTCTGGCCACGCCTCCCCAAACTAAATGAGAGGCACGTCAGGCTTAATATTTGGCCAAAACTCCAAGAGTGTGGATGGCTTTAGTGAGATTAGGGTTATTAATTAGGGTAAGGGTCAGAATTGCTAAGCTTAATATAGTAACATGCATGTCTAATGTATTTATAAAATTATAAAAAGTGCATTGCTGATGCTTTCTACCCCCAGTCACATAAAAAAATATACATGAGACAAAAGAATTCTTACAAACAGACATTGTCCCCAGTGGGACCCTAGAGTGCCTCCCATAGTTCAGAAGGTGTGTTTAATTTATTAAACAAAAGATGAATTTATGTCAGTTGCTAAACTTAACCTTTACCCAAACCGTTTTTCTAAACCTACTCATTACCCTTACCCTTATCCCTAAACTTAAATAATAATAAAGAGCCATATCGGGACCAAAAAAAAAACAAAAACTAAATCTGTCTGGAGCCACAAAAATTGTAAAGCCTTACAATGAATGCAACACATGCTGTAAGTGTCTATAAGCTTTATCAACCGTGATATCAAAATGATAAGTCGGCTACAAATGCCAAACGAGCTTTCACGATTACCATATTACCGTACAACAACTCGCTCTCAACAAGCCAAAATACACATATTAGGAGAAAAAAACAAATATAAGTCACACCGGGACAACCAGTGACACTTTTTGTCCATCCCACTCCTCTTCGAGCTTTTTTTTTGGACATGGATATTGCACAGAGGCCAAGGAACGCTGACATGAGGCAAAACTACAAGATACAGATCAAAACATGACTAAAGTCTGTATAAAAACAGCTTATCACTAAATCATCTGCAATAAGTAGCCTATTGTGTCCATTTGGCGTTCAACAATGCGCGATGTGAGTGTAGCCTCTTACCTGAGACAAAGTTCCACACATCTCTTTCTGCTAAATCCAGCTGATTTTGCCCAAACTCCGCGCGTTATTTCCGTGCCTTCGTGCATAAATACAGTCTTTCATTCGTTCTTCTGTAAAGTTTTTCCCTGCTGCGCTGCTTCTGCTGTTGATCTGCGAGTTCATCGTCTTTAAATGGCTTTCAACGCTTTATTCTCTCCGGGTTGCAATAAAACTGCCGCATTAGCAATGAAAGCAAATGATTCGGTCCAAAAACTGTTGAATCCTGTGTTCTATCGTTCTGTTTCCCTTTTGGATCCATGGCCCTGACATTTTTACAGCATCGGAAAACTTAAAGAGTTTGACATATTTTCCACTCCGAAAATTATATTAAAACAAAAAACATATTCACACAATTTTTCACTTTCATTATTTTTGAACGGCCTCCAGAGAGCCACAAGGGTGGCGCTAAAGAGCCGCATGCTGCTCTAGAGCCACAGGTTGCCGACCCCTGCCCTAAACCTACTTTGCTGCAGGCCGGAGAAAGCTCTCCATACTGAACGCCCATATTTGTCAACTCTTGACTTTTCACAAAGCTGTAAACTTACCCAAATTACCTGATCTAACCCCACCCCTAAATCCTAACCCTATACCTTACCCGCCTTTGGGGTATAAATGTTGAAAATTATATACAGTACTATAGCTACTAGAGATGCACCAATCCGATACTGGGATCGGATATCGGTGCCGATCCAGGCAATTTTGCTGGATCCAGGCAATTTTGCTGGATCGGGTATCGGCTCAATGATATCGGTTCAGTCGATACCATTGTTGTGACTTTAATTGGACATAGTAGGACTAATTTATTGGTTGGTGTTGATTCAGAACATCTCATAATGTTTGACATTTTGTTCAGATAAAGTTGTGAAGTTGTGACTTACACTAGAAATAATAGTTACATAACACTACATAACCAAATGTCTTTACAACAAATATAACAAAAATAAGGTATTTCAATTCTTACACTGGTATCGGTTGGTATTGGAATGGTATCGGAAGAGAAAAAGCTGGATCGGTGCATCCCTAATAGCCACGTGCGAAAGGTGACCATGAATGGCCCTTGGTGAGGACAAAGAGGTGATTCTGGTCTGTGGCAAGAGGTGGGCGGTACATGTCTGCAGCTGTTCAACGCCTCCATGTCGACGTTTGATGCAACAATGCTTGAACGGCACAATGCACGTCATTGCCACTTGTATCTTTAGCGCACTATGTATGCGCAGCTAAAGGACATTTTATGCCGTGTTAATGTCCGGAACTCGGAAACACAAATCTTAAGCGAGTCAAAGGTTTACGTCAGGTATGTCGGGAAGCCGAAACATTTGTGACCTGGTCCGTGTACTTATTGGTATTTGGAATTTCAATTCAAAAATAAAAATAGAAAATCACATTTTTTTTGTTTTCATTTTAAAGCTGCAACTCAAAAAATAAAATATACTGCATATTTAGTTTATTTATAGTAAAAATCTGACAAGAAAAATGACAATATATTTTATTTCCTTTATACACTTGGTAATCAAACGTAGGATAACAAACTCAGCAAGAAATCAGGGGGAGAATGAGCCACTGAATCGAGAGCCGGATGTGTGAACTGGGATACCTGGGAACACCCTCACTGACCGTGGTGAGAAGTAGGCAGTTTCACGCTGGATATTTGGCAACTACAGCGAGAGTTTTCCCTGAATATGTGAAGCTGCCCTGTGAAGTGCTTTTACTGTACGATCATCAAATTACTATATTGTTTATTTTTATAAAGTAATGTCTTTTAAAATAGGCTCAATAACCAATAGACAAATAAAAGCATGACATTTTTGAAATCTTAGGCAATACATGTGCTAATGACTTAATTTCTCAATTGGTTATGTTTTCTAAGATATTACATTGTTAATGTAACGCAAGTAATTTGATGACGGTCCCTAAGCAGTGTACATGCAAAAGCGGCACTTCACAGCAGGTCCCTGCACAAAGCTAACGCGGTCGGGCCACATTCAGAGGAAGCTCTTGCTGTAGTTGCAGAGCCAAATATCCACCGTCCAACGTGAAACTCCACAGCTAGTGACAGGTGTTACCAGGTATCCCTGTTAACACATCCATAGCGGCTCTCGATAGTACGATAATAAGTTCAGCGTGTCATTGTCCCCACTGAGTGTCAGACTGAACTGGAGAGAGGCTAACTGCCTCTTCACAGATGGTGAGCGAGATCTATGACCTCAATGCCCAAACCCTCCTCATGCGAGTTGGCTCAGGACGTACCCCAGGTCACGTCTGTCCACGGGAAATTGAAAAGCTTAGATGGGCATTTGGAGTGATCAGTGCTGCGGGCTTTGCATTAACCCATGAACACATGATCTGTCCCGGCCGAGGGAGAAGCCTAAAGTGGTGATTCATCACAGAGGCCATGGTTCTTTACAGTACCATGAATCTAGCCCAGGACACAATGAGAACGAGCACATTCTTCGGAGCAAGGAAATTAAATATTTTGTCTTTTTTTTTCACTTTGTTACTATGAAAAAACAAATCATGCACTATATTACATTATGTCATTTGTGTTCTAAACCAAAAAACAAAAAAAGGACTAATTTGATTTACTGTTTTCGGTTTTGAATTGAAATTCCCAATAACTAAGTGCACAAACCTGACATGGACACGAAAATAAAGGCATTTTATAATAAACAATAATAAAATGTTGCCAACAAAACTACCAATAGTTACACTAAACTTTACCATTGATGAAGCGTCTTGTTTCAGCCATGATTTCTGTAATAACTGACGTCAGGTGCTGAGCTCCGTTGGTCCCAGTTTCCGAGCAGTTGTTCTGAGCTGCTCGAGTGTTCATTTTTCAACTCGAAACAACATTTTTTCGATTTCTCGCGAACCACATGAATGCGGCATTAATACTAATTATTTATAATGTACAGTTAATATTATTTATATTGATAGATATGAATGCATCTCACAAAAGTTTGCCTAAAATGCTACACTTATTTATCACCATTTTACTATAAAAGCAGCCGGAAGTAGGTAACCGAGTATTTACGACTCGACGCAGAAATGTCGCTCTTCCTGACACCCATGGCCATGATGTGCTGCAAAAGCATCCACCATATACAGTATTTTGAATGTTAACGAGATGCTTTGACGTTCTAGTGTGAATAAAATGTCTGAAATAATCCAAACAATTTTTTGATAATTTCAATGTAAACTACTTCCGATGCAATATAACTTGCACTTTTCAATCATTAAGGGGATGTTTTCTGTCGTTTTTGTTCAACTGGAAAACCGATGGTCTAATATCCCATTAGACAGCTGGTGATTCTATTTTCGTCCCAGTACATTGGTGAAAATAGCTGTAGCTTGAGCTGCCTGTTTTGTCCAATAAAGGGAAATAGTCCTTTTAATCATTAAAAATGTGTCTGTGTGGCACCTTGCAGGATTGACAATTCCTGTCTTGTGGGCAAACAAAGTAATGATGAGACACTGACCAAAACAAAAGGTTATTTCGAGGCAATAGACAGCCAAAATTACATTATATAAATGTGCTGTTTTCAGGTACTTTAGAGAAAAGCTTCAAATGGTGGTTTATTAAACCTGTAACCTTTATGTTTTTTTGTTTTTTGTTTTTTTGTAGAATAATTGATTATTAACCATAACTCATATGTACTCATATATTTCATTGAGTTGAAAAAGGTCCCAGACAATTGTTGAGTGTATTTACAACTGTCTTTTTCAGTGAGATATTGTGTCACCTATTTGAACAGAACGAATAGAAAGATTTATTGTCATTGTCACAGAGTACAACAAAATTAAATTTGGGGTGAGCCTCCAGGTTTGCTGCACTTTTATGCGCACCTCCACTTGCTCTTCCCAACATAAAATGCGAAACATACATACAAAAACACAACAACACATAACAAAACACAGTGCATGTGGTCACGTGATAGATTTTTTTGTGAGGAGAGGGTCCGGGTAAGAGAAGAGAAAAAAAGAGGCAACAGATGTTATGGACAATGGATGGACTACTTCAGTCGCTCTCTGCAATTAAAGCAGAACTTAAGCTATAGTCACAATGACCCCTACGACCTGCTATGATCTCTCTGCGAACCATTTTTTGCTCATTTCCTACGTCATTCTTGAGGTGTTGTTATAAAAAAGTAGGGCTTGCAGCTCGTTCTTAAGTTCGTAGCCAAGTCGATGGTCTTGTCAAATATTTTCCACGATGATTCTACAAACACAGAGCTTTGAACTTCAAAACTAAATTTTTTTGAACACACAAATGTTAATGGATTATACAAATTTTGGAAAGGCTTTGGAAGTTTTGGTTTTGGTGTCTCCTCCTCTGAAATGCACAGGTAAGAAACACACTGCTTTGTTGTTTAAACGCAGGCTTAATTTTGTGAGAATGAAAGGTGTTTCGAGTGAAAGAGAAAGAGACAAACGCCAGAACAGATAAACACATTTTCAGATGAAGCCTATACACGGAATATGAGCATATTCGGGTTTAGTTGGTGTACGATTAATGCTAATGTTCCGATTATAAACTGCTTATGAAAGGTTTAGCAGCTAGAAACAACTTAATAAAAGATTGAGTTGGATGTGGGGAGATCGTGCAGCTCCCGTGCGATACAAAATAGATGTAGGATTAGCGTAAAGGCTCATTAATGAAGCTTTAGGACAAAGATGCCGTACAGCTTTGTTTCCCCAAGAATGCCGTAAGTTGTTGGTGAGAGCTGAAAGTCTACCGAAGGAAGATTGTAGGAAAATAGTTAAATATGTCATTTCAGGACATTTAAAGCATGTGTCGGCTTTCTTAGCTGCCAAACCCTGCAAAAAAGGCAACTGCCGTTTCTCTGCGTCCCTCCCGCTCCCTGACCCGACTATTCCCCTGTCAAACCCTGGCTTTGTGATTTATTTATTTAGCAGTGTAAAATGAGTTTAGATGTGATTTTGATGTCTTATTTCAATACTAAAGATGCACAAAAATGATAAACAATGTAATGTAAAGTTTCGTGTGGAGCTAGATTAAGGTCATAATGTTTGAAACTGAAAAACTTAAAACTAAATGTCCAATTCATAACATGGAACTTTGAAAAAAAAAAGGAATTTAATATTTTTTTTCTTGAACTATTTTTTTAGGTTCAAAATCCATTTTTACAGTTTCAAGAGTTATTTTTTAAGTTTCAGATTTTTTTTTCCAACTTCGGATAACCTTTTTTAAGTTTCAGACCAGAGCTAAGGGGAGTGTCGTTGCTACAGTAACTGCATGTTTAATGAAGGCTGGACCGGCCTTCTTAATAGTGTGTTCAGGGAGCGTAGGGGAAAGGAGCATTAAATAAGCAGCATTCTTACTGAGGGGGAAAACAACGACAACTTGACTTATATTTTCTTTTAATACCCTTTAAGAATAACTATGCTGCATTTTACACTAAATAGTGTTAACAGACAATTATTATATAAAAAAAATGTTTTCTGAAGTTTGTTGACATTGGGAAAATACGTAAGCCTCCACCATGTCTTTGAATGCATCATCCTGGGAGCAGGCAGGCATCTCTGCAGTTCATGATTTTACAGTCAACAATAAGTCTTTTTGGGTAACATGAAGAGGGTCCCTGTGGGTCGCAGTCATTTGATTTTTGATTTGAAATAGGAAATTCAAAATCGAAAAACGACCGTTTCCCCTTTTCTAATATAAAAATTAGGTTAAAAAAATCTGAACATATCCTTCTTTTAAAAAAAGTTAATCGGAAAATGAAAAAATAAATAAATAAAAATATATAAATTGAAAAAAATGATGTTATTTGATTCTGGGTTTTGAATTTTGCAAGCTCCAGGAAATGTACCAATGCTTGGTCTTTCTCTTCCCTGGGAAAAGGGTGCTGTGATCCAGTAAGGAACAAAGCTAATCTACTGCCCCGTGCTCCGGGTAAAGTGCCCCAGGTATGATCTCTCACTTCCCTGGAAAAGGAGCGTTGTGACTGGGGAGGACTGGAGCAGTGCAATGTACCGCTCTGAGCTCCGGGGAACGAGCCTGAGGAAACTTTAGCACTATACAGGCAAACTTTCCCTGTATAGTGCTATGCCCACAGGGTTAGGGGGAAGCGATAGATTGGCCATGAGCTTTTCTCTGGAGCTCAGAGCGGTAAATCAGCTCTGCTCCTTCCAAATCACAACACTTCTTTTCCAGGAAATATTTAAATCAAATATTTAAAATAACAAATAGGCTATGTGTAATTTTTGACCGAAAATTGATTTCAATTGATGCGATTTTTGGTTTTGAGTTTCCTATTTCAAATCAAAAATCAAATGGCCGCGATGTACACAGGCCATTTCATGTTACCCTGAAAGACTTAGGGTAGTGTAAAATGCAACGTAGTTATTCTTAAAAGTGTATTAAAGAAAAAAATATGTTGTTTTTCCTCCTCATTAAGATGCTCTTTTCCCCTACTCTCCCTGAACGCATTATGGAGGAGGCTGGCCTCAGCCTTCATTAAACATGTAGTTACTGTGGCAACAACACTCCCTCAGCTCTGGTCACGCCCCCACGTAAGAACAGGCTCAAAGATTTGAACGTGAAAAAAGAAGATCTGAAACTAAAAAAAGGTTATCCGAAGTTGGAAAGAAAAATTTGAATGTGAAAAGAACAAATCTGAAACTTAAAAAACAACACCTGAAATAAAAATAAAAATGGATTTTGAACTTGAAAAAATAATTCAAGAAAAAAAATATTAAATTCATTTTCTATTATAAATTCAAGTTCTATTACATGAATTGGACATTCAGTTTTAAGTTTTTGTTTTTCAGTTTCAAACATAATTACCTTAATCTAGCTCCATACGCTCATACCTACGTATATCTTGATGTTTTCATTTTATCTTTTAATCCTATTCGCTGCTACACCTCTTATACTTTCCCTTCTCCGGTAGTAAGCTACTTAGTTTTAATTCACACGACATAGTTAATACATCGTCCAGACTCTGCTCAGAGCTCTCCTCCTCCTCCTGACCTCTCCTCTGCTCCACAGCAGTGTGCGCTCACATACACACACATGACCGCGCTCACTCACATAAAGTGCGTTCTGGCTCACAAAGAAAGACAAACTTTTGTCTGAAACTTTTGTCAAGTTTTGTGTGGAGATGCACTCCGCTTCACTGCGATGATTTGCGCATTTAAAACTGCAGAAGTGTTCGTTCATCAGCCGTTTTGCTCGTAACACAGAGCATAAACAAAGGATTTGCCTAGAACAAAGTCTGGCTGAGAGTTTATGAGAGTCCTTGATTATGCGCTATGTGCTGTGAATCACATCATAGACTTGAGGCAGCAGCTGGTACCCCTTCTATAGTGATGGGTCATTTAAAGCCAAGGCATGGAGGATAGTACCGAGTAGTAGGTGGTGTGTCAAATGAAGCCCTGCTTCGAGGCTTGCTTCAGTTTGCCAAAAACCACGTGATTTGTGAATGTGAAGCTTCGCTTTTAGGAAGATTACGTCATTGTTTCATTTACAGTGCCGCTCACACGCTCTGACACAACACTGATTTCATTCACTTTTCACATTTGCATTATTAATCACTTTGCTTGCTTTGCCTTTTACATGTAAAATTAAGTTTTTCTAGTTTGGTTTAATTTACAGACTATGACCTGTTTAACACAGGGCCAGATTTATCAAGCATTTGCACATGTGCAAACCAGATTAGGGGGAGCAAAACCATGGCAGAGATTACATTTTTCTCTCTCACACACTCTAAACATGCAAAATTTGAGGTGGTTCATATCTGTTTTGTTTAGTATTTTGTATGTGCATCTTCCGATATTAAAGTTTGTGTAAAATGCTCCAAAATAACACATGATTTGTTTTATTTTTGCACCTGCAATTTAGCACCTGGCTTGATAAATCAGACCCTTATTGTTGTGTAGCGATTAGATGTTCAATGGGCAAAAGAGCCAATTTAATATACACAGTTCAACGTCTTCTGTTACAATTTTTGCAAGGCGTGTAAATCATGGGTGTTTCATGGCACCGTCTGACTGAGGTGATTCAGAAAGTGCTTCACTTCAGGCTCTGTGCTTTGTCCTGCTGCAGACTCTGGTCTGGAGCAGGACATAATTATGTTGGAACTTGTTTAATATCTAAGTATTCTTAATATCCAAGCTTCGTTTGAATGTGATGCTTCCTCACTTTCAGTAAAAGTTTGTAGCCTGGGTAAATCTCTGAATGAGTAGGCCTATGTGTGTAGAGTGAACGTTGACGTGTTGAACGTTAGATATTGGAGGCTCGTTGAAAACTGAATATTGTGAATGTGAATATTTTATGAGTAGGTTAGACTTGACTAAGCTTGATAATTAATAAATAAATACATTTTCTAACTCAATACATGAGTGATATTCTCAGTAAAATATTGTTTTTTTTGGTTTATGACACTGCATCATTCAACATGTGTTTCATTTTATGACCACAAGAAGACGTAGTGGATCAAATGAAGCAATTTGCGAGGCATTGGCTCATGTACCAGTACAGTTGCCAAAAGCCTCAAGTGGTTCATGAGGCTTTATTTGGCCATCACTACTTCTATCACTGTGTGCACATTTGCCTGCTGCAGCTGTATGTCTCTCTCTCTCTCTCTCTCTCTCTCTCTCTCTCTCTCTCTCTCTCTCTCTCTCTCTCTCTCTCTTTCTCTTTCTCTCTCTCTTTCTCTCTCCCTCTCTCTTAAACCATAGAAGGCACCGGCCCAAAAGTCAAGTGGCCCACTGAAAAACGTCCCGACTCTCCCGATTTGCCAGCACGTAGTTGGTTATAGTTTACATCAAAATCAAGCAGCTCTATTATGAGATATAGAATTTCTCAATTGTATGCTTTCTTGGCCCCCAAAAGACCTACACCTACAGGCTACAAGTGAACACATTCTGTCGCGAAGCATCACCTAATAAAGTTATCATAAGCTGTTGTGTTTGCTGTTGCTTGAGCCTGCGATGACTCTTGGCTTTATTGGCTGTGGCGCTAGAATTCTCTCGACTACTAAAACTGATGTACGATGCGTTCACAATATGCTGCTGCTTCATGCCATGGGAGTCATAGAACAAACTCAAGCATCTTTTATCGTTTGTTACTATATCTGTTTGGCACTGTTGTGATAAAAAACTCCAGGGTTAGCCAGGAATGGGAAAAGGGTGAGATGCCAGATACATATTGCTTTCAGTTGAGTGGGAGGACAGATGTGGCTCTGTTGGCAAGCCAGCTTAATCTTCAAATATAAACAGGTAATCCCTTGTCGACAACGATGAAAATATGCAGGCTCATGCACAGATACAACTACAACTTCTTCAGAACAGTGACAGCATGAACAACAATAAAAGAGCAGCTGGGATAAAAGGACAGTTGGCAACAATTGTACTTCTGAATGAGAAAGTTTAATGGCACTTTGACGTTTGTTTTGTGTTCATTTGGTCTAATGAACACAATACACACAATACCTTTTGATACCATTTGGTCTTCCCAACACTCTCTAACACACTGGAAATATTGTTAAAATAGTATTCACCTCCACCATCAGTTTCTGTGGAATTGGTAAAGTGGAAATTGAAATGGAAGTGGAAAAGTGGGAATCTGTGCAGTGCACTAACTGCTTATAAGATAATACTTGTGTGATTCGACATTTTTTTTTTGTCAACCAGTATTTATTTTTTGTCCTCCCCAAGGATGAAAAAACAAGGAATATATGGTAGGCTTTCTATTATAGCTTGTGCTCATTTTTTTGCATGGTATTTAACTGCATTGCACCTACATTTGTTAATAAATAACTAATAAATCCATACATAGCCGTACACACACACATAAATTGAATAAAAAAATAGTTTTCTACTCTATGATACTGTATTATTTATATTATTATATAATGTGCATATATATTCATGCTAGCGATAGTTTGATGCTTTTTCTAAGGCAACGCTCTGCAAAAGCACAGTGGAGGCCCTGAGGGAGTGAGAGAGAGAGAGAGAGAGAGGAGAGAGGAGACGCAGATACAGAACACCCACTCCCCACTCCTGTTCACTTCTCACACTCTGTCAACAAGTTTACACTGCTCCCATTATGCTCACTTTGTCTTTGTGTGCAAATCTGACAAGCTATAAATAATGGGAAAGTAATAGTTAAGAGACAGTTACATAATAATATTAGTAAGTTGGTTCTTTTCTATACTGGACAGTACACGGTGTAGTGGATATTGTTTTGAAGGGTTGAAGAATATAATTAGGGTATCATAAAAGCGGAGAAAGGTAAGAATAAATCTGTTTGTTAAAAAATATCTTGAGATAATAATAATCAAAAGTATAAATTAAATACCTTGATCATCTGGAACACATTACCAGAATGTAAAACTCATCTCTCCTTTTTCATTTTTATTTTATAGTTTATCATACTTCCTTGTGCTTTACCAAGGAAATATTGTGCCACTTAACATAGACAAAGTAATCAGTTGTATGCATTTTACATTGTTGTTGTTGTCACAAATGTCACATGGTGGCCATACCTGCTTGTCAAAGCCTGGCCTGATCCCGTCAGATCTCAGAAGCTAAGCAAGAAAGGG
The DNA here is from genome assembly GCA_038363315.1 of Mugilogobius chulae. Classification (NCBI taxonomy): domain Eukaryota; kingdom Metazoa; phylum Chordata; class Actinopteri; order Gobiiformes; family Gobiidae; genus Mugilogobius; species Mugilogobius chulae. The sequence goes on from CM076397.1 coordinate 42,274,113, forward strand.
CCTGGTTAGTACGTGGATGGGAGACCGCTGGAACACCAGGTGCCACAGTGTGATGACAAGAGTAGACTGTTGATGTGTTCTTTGATAAGACACTTAACCCACATTGCCATAGTGTCTGCGTACACTAGGTGAGTGGATACTAGATTGTGTATCACTTTGAGTACCTTGAAAGGTAGAAAAGCACTATATAAATAGACCATTTAAAAGACCATAAAGTGGATTAATGAAAGAATTGCCTAAGAGAAAAATTTGCTCTGACGTTATATACCCAATAGTTGATAGTCCAAATAACATATTTCTCAACATTTTGGCTAAATAAAATAAGACCACACAATTTACTTATTCCCTCTAAAGCAAAAGAAGTTTGTTATAAAACGTTATCTGATACTTACCTTCCAAATTCATTTATCAGGTAAAATTTTGAAATTGAATATATGTCCACATATTACAAGAATGAATAATCAACACAAATTTCAGTAGGCTCAGTTGACTAAAAATTCTCCTGTGATGATTACCACAATCCCAAGCTCTATGCTGCACAGAAAGTAACAACCTGAGCAAATATAAAATCGTTGTAGATAATGAAAGTACATGTTCATGGTGTTATTATACTGAAGTGATTGCAGAACTATAATCACTACTTCTGGAGACACAATAATTTCTAATATATAGTGTAATGCCAGCTCACAATTACACTTCAATCTGGCCTCCTTTTGTGTTAAACACAGCTTAACTATATACGCTATGATTACAGCACTGTCTTAGCAGAGTATTTCAGTAAAGTCCTATGTTTCTGATGAAAAAGTGTTCTGGTGTGTTGAACAATTGTAGTACAGCTTGTCTTGATCGTTCATCCACACATTGTCTTCTTTCACATGCTGGCACACACAGACCCAACAGAACAGAGAGGAAGTCTTCAATTGTAAAAAGTTAGGTTATGTAATGGATCAGTGGTGGAAAGTATTTCAAAAGTTGAAGTAGCCTACTGTATGTAAAGATGGGCCATCTAACGTTTTTGTGTGTAAATAACTAAACCTTATCATTTCCAACAAAGAGTAGGCTATACAGCGCGTGAAGAAATAAGACTGCTGTGTACTGTGACTATCTGTATCTATTTTTTTAATTTTTCATATATAGCTGAGCACATGCATTCTGATTGACCAAGCTTGGGCAGTCCAGTTCTGCTGTCTGAAAAAAGCTGTTCTAAAGCCATGGTTGAAGCCAAAATCTAACATGGATATAAATAACCATCTGCTGAAGAGTTAGCGAGTGCTAAGTAGTTGGACAGATTCTGATTTTGTGGTCTGAATCTTTATTTTCTTGAAAAAAAAAAAATTAAAAAAAATAAATAAATAATAAAAAAAATAAATAAATAATTATAGCAGAGACATTGTTGATGTATCTCCCAAGGGAGAATCCACAGTGTTTTCTTTTATGTCGACATATTGTACCATTTGTTCACTAGAAATCCAGGGAATTAGCATGTTATTGTCATTAGCATTGTTGCTAACTGTTGTCATATCGACACACCTCCCCCTTAAAGTGATCAAGACACATTGTGGTGAAAAAGTTCACTGCTCAGAATGCATTAGGTAAGTTAGCAAAACATACAGACACTGAAGTGGGCTTTATTACATAAATTCACAAGTTGTTTAAGTGATTCTGCATTAGGCTGTGTACATCTTCAAAGTAACAAAACATTTATTCCACCTTGTAATATTATTAAGTAGTAGTTAGTCTTGAGTAAACTGGTTATGTCTGCAATAAACAAGAATAGCTTTACGTTGTCGAGACTTTTATAGGAATATTTCTATTTTACATTTCAAAGTGTCTCTGCTGCCGTCCGATGGCATGCGTTGTTAGACATAGATTCAGGCCTATTGACAGTTTAAAGGTTGTATGAGGATTTTTCAAATCCAACAGCTGCTTGCTGTTTTTTCAAACAATGTGTTTCCCTCCCAGGGCCACGCCCTTCACTGCTACCGGACCAATGAGTTACTTAGGAACACTGAGGGTTTGCTTGACAAGTTAAAAGGCCAATAGATAACGAGGTACCTTGTTTTCTATTGGCCAATGTTTTACTGGATTTATCATGTCCACAGTTTATATATTTTATAAATTTTTTTTTAGCTAACTAAATTACTTGTCAAAACCTAGGAACATGTCATAATAGCCTAATGGTGAAGCTTCGGAAAAGGTCTATATTAGACTAAAGCAGTAACCTGGCTCACGCCAGATGGATATGTGTTGAACTCCTATCTGAGTTCTCACTATATCCATCTGAGACTTGACTCGCTGAAAGCGTTCGAGAAAAGGCGGGGCGTTTAGTGAAATACTTCGAGCTGATTGGGTTTATGTTTATGTTTATGTTTATTATTGGATCCCCATTAGCAACAGCAAGCTGTGCTATTCTTCCGGGTCCATTTACTTTAAAAATACAATTTCACAATATAAATATACAGAATACATAAATACATTGGGTGTGGGGCCTACCTTATTTGAGCTAGCCAATCACAGCAACAACTCGTAATGGTGTATCCAATGTTCGCGTGAAATAGAACAAGTACGTGTCACACATACTGCTCTTCTTTCAAAAAGAAATTACTCCGTATTTCTGCTGAAACCGCATCAAAAGCAGCAGAAACACGTACATCCACGGGAGCCGCTGTCTTTGTTTAGCTTGAATCAGACTCGGCTGCGGCATCAGGGAGCTAACAGCCCGTGTTAGCCCGCCCTGCTACAATGTGATTGGGCCTCAAAACCACGCTGCTGTGATGTGAGTGGGCCGAACCACGGCCGTTTCGGACTCTCAAACCAATCGAGCCAGACGAAGGCCAGATGGTTTATCTCGTGTTTGTGAATTCACAAATAACCGCGAGATTAACCGTCTGGCTGGCCAGGTTACTAAAGTAGTAGTTGAGATTAAGAAACTGTGGGTTATGGTTAAGATTGTTGTTAGGAGACAGTTTTGTTTACTTAAAGGGGCACTGTGTAAGATTGAGAGGAATTTAATTATCACATATAGTCTACAAACATTTAAATCATATTTATTCTTTACAACATGAATACTTAAGAGAGCACTGTTAACCAATCCACATCAATTGTGATACATTTATACGTATTTGAAATGTTTTATTACGAGCTGGAATGTGGATTATTGACGCTAGATGTCAGCATGCTAAATAGGCAAAATGCATGTGAAAGGCTCCCTCTGGTGTTCAAAAGTGGAAATCACTTTGTTTGTTTGTTTTTCTTACACAGTGCCCCTTTAAATTTTTAGAAGACCATTTAGGTTAGTTGATGTCTTGTTGAAATTATGCAGCAAAAATTCTAAAGCATTATGAAAGAGTATATTAGGTCTGTGGTAACTACAAAACTTTTTTGCATGTTTTGTTATGCCATAACCATGACAACTAGCAAGGACGACAAAATAGTAAAGAGATTTGATAGACATCGGATGGCTCTGACACTGCCTTTATATTTTGTTCAGTAAAGATGATCACAGAAAGTGTCCAATGTCTTCTGTCGCAACAAAAAGTATGGCTGTTTCAATGATTTTAAAGCTGTAACTTCAAAGGTATTTCTGAGACATAAATGAATCATATGATCAATCAGTGATTTTAATCAAGACACAGAGGTTAAAGGTGCATTGTGTAACTTTTTGGAGGTGAAAAAAAAAGATAAAGAAACCATTTTTCTATGGAAACCAACATGAGTGGGCCCTCATCCCAGCCGAACGAATAAAAGTATATTTTGTGGCCATGCAAGCCTTTTCAAAGTAATAACACAGATGTGTATTCTTAATGTAGTGTAACAAAGACATATAAATGACAAAAAAACATGCATTTTATCAAGTTTATGGTTGGTCATATTATGACAATTGACTTTAGTGAGCTTTTTTTGAGAATGTTGTTGCTTCAGCCAAGACATCCCCAAGGTTTGTGCTTAGTTTCATTCACAAACGGTTAAATAATCACATAATCCCAGATTGTTTACTGTTACATCTCTAAAAATGAAAAGGCTCTGTTCCACCTTGTCATGAAGTAGTAGTTATTTATTTTAACTGCTATTTTAACCTTAATTGAACTGAAAAACCTTAAGTAAATACCTCTTTGGACAATGATGTTGGTTTTTACTTTTCTTTTGTTGAAAGTTCCATAGAAAATACTTCAATATCTTCGGATAAACTGTAAGTGAAGAGGTTTAAACAAGGTTTAAAAAAGGCTGAAATAACTAATCATTGATTTTAGGGAAGGTGTGTTGAGTGTGTGGGGGGCACTTCTTGTATTTCACTTAATGACATCATAAGGAGGAACTGCCTGTTTTCAGTCTGAGGAAAGAATACACCCCAAACATGCTGGATTTATGTTTTGTTGAGATTTTATATTGTTTAGCTTATGCATTTAGACATTTGATCTGCTTTCAACAGAGATTGAGGATTTGAGCATTTTAAGTTAAATTTATCGTATTGAGTCTGTTAGTTGTAGATAATTTAGAAGACAGCTTTGGTTGGTTGACACGTTCCTTCTCTAATGTCAGAACCGGGTAAGTGTAGTGGATTATTCCTGGTCCTGTCCTTGAGGCATTGGGATGCTTTGGAGAGATTGGCTGAGCTCCTTGTTGAAGATTTTACCATAATGAACATCCTCTTTTGCAAGAAAGCACATTTAAATGGTATCGTTGCACATGCATGTGTCAGGAGGTAAATACTACCTGTCTGACCTACAGCAGATTCTTTCACAGAAAAGTTATAAAGGGCAATTCTGAAGTTGTTTCCTTCCAGATCTCTGCACATATGTGCTATCGTGTCAACTATATGTCTCTTTTGAAGCGTGCAGGAGCGAGGTGGCTAACAGGGGCGACAAAGCTAATTGATGGTGGTGCTAATGGCTGAGAGAAAAGGAAGACTTTATTTTAACGACTGCCATGTGTCTTCGAGCCGCCCACAGCCTCCCATCCTGTCTTTGTCTCTTTGTAGGCGGTATTGTTTTATGCTCTAAAAGACTTTTACATTGATCTTCACCAAATGTCAGATATAAACTATATGTCTAAGTCAACCTAATCGTTTTTGTTAGCTGACATGAACAAGATACTTTGTATTAAAAGCATGTCCATTTTCTATATTTGCATAGAAGTGTATTTGTGTCTCCCTGAGCAGGTTTGCCTATCCCTAAAATTTACTTTTTTGTGTCCAAGGAGGGCCTCCTCCTGCTGGGTTCTACTAAAATCTTGTTCCTTTAGCTATAAAATTCCAATGTACAGTATATGTCATAAAACTGCTGCCTGGAAAATCCAGACGATATACAAAATTTACATTGTCTGGCCACCATGGCCCTCTTTTGAATTTCTGTGAGCGTGATTGACAGATTAATTAGCCAATGGAAACCAACATGGCTGCTTATGACGGAAAAAATACAAGGAAAAATATGGAAAACTAAATTAGAACAGAAAAATTTTACAGATTTCTAACCAAAAAAATGTTTTAAGTGAGATGAGTAAAGTTAGATTTTGGTCTAAATGACAGACGATCAATCAGCTTCAGCATTTGCTAAGCATTGCTCTGGATCCCGGGCAAATGAAACTGTTGAAGCATGTCCAAAAGAATGTTTTAATTTTTAATCATATTATACATTTTAGTTTTGCCTCCCAGAAAGTTACACACTATCACTTGACAGTATATTACAAAGCAATCATGTGTTCAATGGTAAAATCTTGAACATCTAATTATAATTTGGTGTTAATTATATACATTTAAGGTGTATTGATTAACCAACAAAAGGTTTGATATTTTTGACATGGTGAAAGCAATTTGTAGCTACAAAATTGCAGTAGAAAACCAGGAATATACACGCAAATGTTTTTTTTATTATGTGTATGTTTTTCTTGTATTAAGTAAGAACAAATTTAGAGCTGTAATTTACTTTTTGTTCATTGTAAAATATAAAAAATTGATCTAAAGCGGCTCATAACCAGATCTATTCACTTCCTGTTCAAACCTGCTGAACTATACATCTTGCTTCTTTTATAAAAAATTTAGCTGAATTGAACTAACTTTGTAGCTACATGACAATTTTGAACCCTGCATGACTTTTTTTTGAGTAAATACAGAATGGTGAATGTGTCCCTTTAATGTATGATTTTATATCTGCCTATTTTAAATATTCTTGTTATGTTTACAGCACTACTTCCAGATTGTTTTCGGACATGACGGTCAGAAGCCCTGGAGCTGCGAACAGAGGAGGAGAATGAGTGTGACGAATGGGTGGAGGTGATTCAGCAGGCCAGGTACATGACATCATGACATCATGACATCAGATCCCATGTAGCCCTAAAATGCACACAATCTTTCTTTTTCTTTTTTTTTTTTTTTTTTACCTAAATGTATATTTTATACTTAACTTTTCAGTTATTCTGACATCATCATTGAGCGTGAGGTGCTGATGCAGAAATACATCCACCTTGTTCAAATAGTGGAGACGGAGAAGGTAGCGGCCAATCAGTTGCGGACCCAGTTAGAAGACCAGGACACAGAGATCGAAAGGCTTAAATCTGAGGTACACACGACAAATATATAATCCATGCTTTTTCATTAAACCGCTCTGACAGTGCATATAATAGTGTCATTAAAAGTCTCAGGCATGGCTGTGAGTTTAGACACGTGCATGTTATATAATCCAGTGGATATTAACTGGTGTCAGCTGCAATATTTTGTATTGAAAACTCGATTGGGAGTAACAGAGGATAATTCTTGACACACAGTGTAGAAAGTTTTCTGATCCACTCGTCCATGCAGATTTGTAATGTATTGAGACTATTGCTGGGAAACATGGAATTTGAACTCTCACCAAAACAATTCTTTTGAGTTGAGGCCTGGAGAATGACTAGGCCCTATGACCTTGAAATTCTTTTTACAGAATCATTCCTAAGTTGCCCAGGCAGTGTGCTTGGAGTCATTTTCATGCTGAAAGAGGAAGCAATGTTCCATCTTCAATGGTCTAACACAGTGGTCTCCACCTTTTTCTTGTAAGGACCGGTAAGTAACATTTTTTTCAGGGACGGTAGAGGTTGGGTAGCGCAATAAACAACGTAACATGCATACAACTTGTGCATATTTTTTAGCTCTTTTTTGCTTGAATTTGCTGTTTATTTGTTAAGTGGCAAATATTTCATAGTAAGCACAAGAAGTAGTGATAAACTATAAAAAAAAAAAATACATTTAAAAGATCTCTGAGGCCGGTAGAAATAACCCGGACGGTTTTGGGCCCGGACCGGTGTGGGACCCTGGTCTAACAGAAAAAAAACAACAGAGAGTAAAGAGTTGTCTTATCTGACCACTCAATGAATGAATGAATGAATGAATGAATGGTTTATGTATATAGCACATTTACACTGACAGACAGTCTTCCAAAGTCCTTCACAGAACATTTTTAGATGTGCAGAGAGTTGAGAAAAAAATGAAAGGCAGGAGAAATGTATTTATCATCAATCCAGGACCTGGTGATTTGAATACTCAATACACTAGTATTGCGCTAGTATTGGCTATCCTAGCCTGACTATGCTTCCACTCTTGGAGGTAGTAGTACCCAAGGCCAGCTTGAAGACATGATGGCCGAGATGAAATGTGTAGCATACCACTTCAGTGAGACGAGTCAAATGAGAAATCTGACAAAGAAAGACACAGACAAATTCTGTAATAGTTGGATGGCACTCATCATATACATATAAAGCTAACTGCAAGTAATGTCAACAGTGATGAAATAATACATATTTTCCTTGGAGTTCAGGTTTGCAATTGATAAAGTCTTATGTAATTAAAATTAAAGTTCTACTGTTACATCAAAATCGATGTGAAAAACCCAAATAATGATAATTTGTAAGAATAAAGACAGCTACCCTAAGCTATTTAGTACAATGCTGAATACTGTAATGCTGTACTGTAATTTTGTTCAATGAGATGAAGTGAGGGGCTGTTGTTATGCAGTTAAATGCATTTTTCTCGCTACTCTAAATACTGATTCTGGTTACAGATGCCATTTGCCTATGGGCATGCATGCCTGTGTGTTCTGTGTGAAAACGCTGGTGAGTGGGAGTAAGCAGTGCCTGACTGTGTGTGGGAGAAGCCCACTGCTTTCCAGAAACAGACAAACGGCTGAAACATCACACAGATGAAGGCGGCTCTTCCTCCTCTGGCTCTTCATGTCTGTTTAGTTTTGTAAACCTCTGCTAATGACAGTTTGATACACATTTGATACACAAAATGGGCTTCCGTATATAGGGAAATAACTGGAGTGAGTAAGTGAGTGAACAGAGACACTACAGCCAGCCAGGTTGTGCTGTTTTAGGCAGGTGCAACAGTTTTACCACTTCAAATACTTCAAATACTTTTTGATCTTATTGCTTGCTACTTCTCAATTTTCCTCAACCATGTTTGTCTCAAACACCACTAAACTTTGTTTCACACTCCCATACCCTATAAGTAAGCTTTTGCTACTATGTGGCATTGTACAGCCTGTTCTGAGGAATGTATTCACAATTTTGGCACAAATCAGGCAAAGGCATGTTTCGTTTCAAGTCAAAACTCCAAAAACTGAATAGGTTACTGTATGTGCTCACAGCAGAGGTCATTTCTAATTTTTATGTAACATCATGCTGACCTACCCTTAGCCAGCCAAGTCTATCTGAATACAAATGTATGTTCATACGTACGTACGTATTTATTTATTTACCAATCACATTGCTCCTTCTTCAGACTTATACCTTTCTCTCATTTGCAGCACTGCACAGTTTGCCAGCTCTGTTTGTTGTTGGGAATAGATTTGAATGGTTTTGATAAATTATGTAATAATATTGTCCAAATACAGCATATCTTTTAAATCCAGAGTATCCCCTTGTACCCCCATCTATAGGAAGCAGTGACAAAAAAAAACCCCACACAATGTTAAAGGTTGTTCAGATTTGCCCTTTCCGTGTGCACGTTAGGTGGAAAAATAATTTGTAAATGCTAAAAAAAAAAAAAAAAAAAAGTAGTTTATTGGGAGTGGATGACATGCTTGACAGGACATTACTCAAAAACACTTTTTGCAATACAACATTACTGGCTAATCACCACAGAATTGGTGTCATGGCGCTCTCCAATATAATAGATGTTTGTTTGCATAACAGCAGTCCCCAGGTGGAGTTATTTGTCCATTGAACCAGCTGCTGCATGTTTATGTATCCTCATTCTTTTCTCATTTGTGTAACAAGAAGTAGGAAAGAATGCTCACTGAGGAGGTTATTTTGCATCAGGGAAGAAATCTGGCTGCAAATGGTTTATATTGCTTTATTGTGATCGCCCCAGACGCCACAAGTTTCTCTTCAGTTCCACGCTGTGATTGAATCACTGTTGTGTGGTTTGAAGATGGCAGTTTTGAGAGTCAGCATCTGCTCGTCTGGTGTTTGTGAAAAATGAAAAAAAAAAAAAAGTGCTATTGTGAAGTCAGTTCTCTGTCAATCACCAACCATTTGCTTATTTTATTTGCATGTTTATCTCTTATCTCTTTATGAATAATAAACAAAATTAACTGCTCTGATAGCAAACACTCAGCAGACTGACTCAGTGTTTTACTGTGGAGAAAATAAGATTAAATAATATAGCTTAGATTTTATTTTTCCAACTGTGATAAATGTCCCCCATTGATGCAAGCTCATTCAACTGATGTGAAGCTAAGATTAAGGCCAATTATAACCACCATGCCAGTTATAAGGTCTTGAGTGTTAAGTACAATCAATTATATGCACAGCGTGGTGCTGTTAGCGATGGGTGTTTTCATCGCTTAACAACACTAAGCCACAAAGCTTTGTGTAACTAAGCAACGGTAGCTAAAATAAAGATATATGTAAACAAACCCATTCTAATATCCTCCACATTATGTACTCTTCTAAACTGCCGACATAAGATAAGAAGCCGTGTTATTACATGTTTCTGGTGTTGATGTTATTGCTTTGTCTTGAATGTGCCACTGTGGAACACTAAACTTTTGTCTAGAGTTGTGCAATAAAGCCAAATTACTAATCAGTTGTGTGAAACTCTGCCCCGCTCACCAGTTTTCACTCTTATTTCTTTTTTGTATCATATGATAAAACCCATATGATAGGTGCTCCTGTTCCTCTAATCATGACTTAAATATTTATAATTTTATAGCAGTAAGATGTCAGTTTAAAGTAGAATCCTTCCACATAAATGATGCCATAAAGTGACAAAAATGCTAAATTCACACACAAATCATTATCCACTACAGTATTATTTGTCAATTCATACCTAGTGGGTCATTTAGTTTATTAATATGTTTTCTTGGATGTTCTTACAGATTGTAGCTTTGAACAAAACAAAGGAACGGATGCGCCCCTACCATGTTCCTCATAATAATGAAGACCCAGATATTAAAAAAATCAAAAAGGTAAGCAAAAAGGTGTAGTTTGTCCTTGTTGCTTGCTTGATGTGTTTGTTTCTGATATGAATAAACTGCTACTTTGTGTTCAGGTACAAAGTTTTATGCGAGGCTGGCTCTGTCGGAGAAAGTGGAAGATTATTGTACAAGATTACATCTGCTCTCCTCACGCAGAGAGCATGAGGAAACGCAACCAGATTGTATTCAACATGGTAGAAGCAGAAACAGAGTAAGTGCAGAGAGATCCCACTTTACCAATATAGCAATCTTTACATTTGTATATACAGTATATGTGAGTAGACAACTAAGAATCTAACTAGGTGGTGTAAATTGCTTGTTTGGGTTCATATAGTGGTCACTGGTTGGGTATCCTTGCTCACCTGATTTTCTTTTAGCTGATGCTATCACTTAGACGTCTTCTTGTGTGTTCTCAGATACGTGCACCAGCTCTACATCCTGGTCAACTGCTTCCTGCGGCCTCTGAGAATGGCTGCCAGCTCCAAGAAGCCTCCCATCAGCCATGACGACGTGAGCAGCATTTTCCTCAACAGGTGTTTCTCTAATGCTTTTTCTGCTGTAACAAAGCAGGTAGTGCAGTCTGGATGCAATGATGGCACCTCTATTACACTGTATCTGACTTGTGGTTACTCTTTGTTTTCTCGTCAGTGAGACCATCATGTTCCTACACGAGATTTTTCACCAAGGACTCAAAGCAAGGATTGCCAACTGGCCAACCTTAGTGCTGGGTAATCTAGGGCATCATATCTCACTAAGCACGACTCGTATTCTTTATCGTTCTTGTGGCTGTAGATCATGGCCAGAATGGTGCTGTAATCGCGTCACCTCTTGCTGACGTCTCCCTGCTCTATTCACACTCACTGACTCATTTGCCTATCTCTGTCTGCACCACACACGCACACATTGTCTGCAAGACAATGAGTGGCTGGGCCAGAAGGCGGCCCACATTTCCCCTCCAAAAACCTGATCACACACAGTTATCACCTAGGAGACCACTGCTCAAATACCCGAAATTACTTTTGACAAATTGATCAAGAGGATGTTAAATGATCTCACTCAAATCACAGCATAAAAACATTACCAACACTGCTGCCAGCTTTGTAGGAAATGCTTGAGTGGTTGTACACATAAAATATACGTGTCCATACCAGGACATGAATATTTTAGAGTATACTCTTTTGAGAAAGTATCAGTACTGAAGATAATCCCATTACCACAATGCAACAGTTTTAGTATAAAATTGAGCAGTCTCAAAACTACTGTAAGAACATATGTTTAATGAAGAACATCCCATTGTTTTGTGCTACTGAGTTTCATCTAATCATTCACTAACAAAGGCTTTGTTGGAAATGCCACGCTTGTTGTGCACAATGTATCTGTTTACAATATGGTGAGCCAAACTAATAGATGAATTTTGTTTCATAAATCAGTCTGCAAATGTAACCCTGTTTGTTACATATATATGGCTCCATATATATAATTACTACATGTAGCTTCGAAGCTACCAGTAGCTCTCCTACACTTATTACATTTAGTTTTTACACTGAAGAATTCAAATTTTACACATGCTCATTATCATTGTAAATTTGCACTTTAGAAGCTTAAATAAGTGTACTGATAAATAAAAAACTACATCTTCTCTCATTTTATTTCACAGTGAATATAAGTAGCTCTATGTGATTTTCATTTTGTAATAGTTGCTCTCCAAGGGAAAAATGTTGGATCTAAACATGATACATGCAATTTTCAAGTAATTTTACACTTGTCATTTACAACTATCATAAATAAAATGTACCCAATTTTGATATGCTCTTGTGTCTCATTCAGCGGACCTTTTTGACATCCTGCTGCCATGCTAAATATTTACCAGGAGTTTGTGCGTAACCATCAGTACAGCCTGCAGGTCCTGGCCAACTGCAAACAGAACCGCGACTTTGACAAGCTCCTCAAGCAGTACGAGTCCAACGCTGCCTGTGAGGGCCGAATGTTGGAGACGTTCCTCACCTACCCCATGTTTCAAGTCAGTTAAAACAACTACATATGAAAGTGTCCTTGAGTTTCTATATCACTAATAATGTTTTCATATTCTCACCTCTAAGATTCCACGCTACATCATTACCCTGCATGAACTGCTGGCTCACACGCCTCATGAACACGTGGAGCGTAAAAGTCTTGAATTTGCCAAATCCAAACTGGAAGAATTGTCAAGGTATGCAGCATTAACTGCAATTCTTTTTTCCTGTATTGAAATTGTAATGTGTGTATTTTCAGAGTAATGCATGATGAGGTGAGTGACACAGAAAACATCAGGAAGAACTTGGCCATTGAGCGGATGATTGTGGAAGGCTGTGACATTCTTCTGGACACAAGTCAGACTTTTGTGAGACAGGGTGAGCTCATGCATTCATGCTGGTTATTAACAGCCCTGTATTTTTCTAAAAAGCATGCCACTTCTTACCATAGTCAGGTACATAGAGATGAATGCCAGATTTACTTGACTAGACTTACTTACATATTGCTAAAACTGACATCTGACCCCTGACACCGCACTGTGCAACTTCAAAGATGCTTTATATTGAATGAAGGAAAAGCCAGTATAATAAATACAATAAAGAGAAAGAGAGAGAGAGATAAACTACCAGCTAAATTATTTATCTTTCATTTTTTACATCGGCTTGCTTTCTCAGCTTATACAGTTGTATCTACAAACAACAAAAAAGTCCTGTCTGCTCCTAAAGATGTTTATTATGTAATTTGATCCACTTTATTCATGGAGTTCTATGGAACATTGTAATTTCAAATGTTGTTTTCTCAAATTGCTTTTCCCTTCCACCGTAATCAAGATGACCATTTAAAGTAGCCCCTCCGCATACCAAACTTTCTAGTTTTGGATTGAACATGATATTGAAGATTTGTCTAAAAGATTTGTTGATAAATAATTCTAAGCTGAGTTTGAATCGTCAAAATGTAAAATTTTTGGCCACTTTTCAGTCAAATCTATTTTACTCAAGTTTACAAATAAAATACCGTATTTCAATTAAAAAAACATGAAAAACACCTAAACAATATTTTCCATACATGTATTCAAGAAAAACACAAGTTTCACATAGCTTAAAAATTAGTTTTTATTTAGATGTTTTCCTATAAATCTTCCTATTTTTTTTTTGTTTTTGTTTTTTGTTTTTTTTAGAAATGTTATGTCCCTGACAGTCAGTTCTGTGTTGTATATCTTTCTTATTTCTTTATTTCTTTATAAAGGGACAACACATATTAATGAAAATTTGCATGTAAATATGTAAAGATCAGAGCCAACGTGGCTAATTCCCATCTTCAGTCCCTCGGCAGGTTGATGTCAAGAACATACATCTAGGACAGAAAAAAGATAATAGTTTTCAGTTTGCTGCCAAAATAGTTTAAACCCGTATCCATTGTTTTCGATGTTTTATGTCACAGAAACATATTTAAAATGGCATTGGTTCACTGTAGTATTTTTCTAAGGCTATGTTTCTCATTCTGCTCTGTGTCACACATTTAGGTAACTTGTAGTAGACAATTTGACTCTTACTGTTATATATTGTAGCGTCTCACCCAAGGTAATGAACGAGAGTTTGGTGCTAGAAAGTGTTGTTTTATTGTCACAACTGAATCGATTACTGTCGGCCGTAACCACGCCAAAAGAACAGTCTACAGGCTTATAGCAACAACAACCAGACACACAGAGCCCGCGCTTCAACCTCGGTCTCCCTCAAAACAGACCTCCTGACCGTTTTCAGGCCCCCCCTAACATTTTTATCCAATCACATTGGCATGAACATGAAGGAGTATAACAACTCTTCTAACAGTAGTAGTGGACTATTTTAAATGAACAATAACAATACATGCAGTCGCTACACTGCCCTCCCCTCCCTAAGTCCCTCGCCCCGAGGGATCACATAAAAAATCCTTAAGGTGACCTGGAACCCTTCTCTGCCTTTGTGGTCTCTTTGGTGTGATGACCTGCGGAGGTGGGCAAATGGGTGAGGCAGACTGAGGGGACTGAATGGAGAGACAGTCAAAGTTTGGGGCGTTGCTGTTTTGTTTGTCTGGGGTGTATTAGCCTTAGGTCGCTGCAGTGGGCTTCGTCACCCTGGTAAGGGGCCAACCTATCTCTGTGCAGGGCAACCCGTCTACCCCTAGGTGGCAGTTGTACCCTATAAACCACCTCCCCAAGCTTCTCCAGTACCTCACAAGGCCCCACCCAGTGACAGTCCAGTTTTGGACACCTCCCCTTCTTTCTCTTGGGACTAAACACCCACACCAGATCCCCAGCATTGAAGTCCTTTCCTTTTGCTCTTAAGTCATAGTTCCTTTCTGTCGTACCCCCGCCTTTTGCAGTTGGTCACGTGCAAAAGTGTGAGCTGTCTCAATCCGGTCCTGGAGCCGCCTAGCATATTCCGGGCCAGGTGGAACTGCAGGAGTGTCTGGGGTCTGCCAAAGAACATTTCCGCTGGGGTTCTCAGCTCCCGGCCCAGCATGAGAAGAGCAGGCGTGCAAGAGGTAGACTCCTGGACTGAAGACCTGTACGCCAGCAGAACAAGAGGGAGATGCATGTCCCAGTCTCGCTGGTGCTCAGCAGTGACGATGGCGAGCTGTTTTGCTAGTGTTCTATTAAAACGTTCGACTAGCCCGTCGCTTTGTGGATGTAGAGGGGTAGTGCGTGTCTTTTGCATCCCCATGCGCTCACACATTGCAGAGAAAACAGCAGATTCAAAGTTTCTCCCCTGGTCACTATGGATAACCTCAGCTACCCCAAATCTGGAAAACATGCCATCAACTAGAGTGTCAGCCACAGTCTCTGCCTCTTGATCCGGAATGGCGAAGGCCTCCGGCCATTTTGTAAAGTAATCCATGGCAGCAAGTACATAGCGATTGCCCTTGTCTGTGCGGGGAAATGGGCCCATTATGTCTACTGCCACCCTCTCCATTGGAGCCCCCACCGCCAACTGCTGGAGCTCGGCACGGGACTGACCAGGGGACCCTTGTATGAAGCGCAAAGGTCACAACGGCGACAAAAGTCCTCTACATCCCTCCTGAGCTGGCCCCAGTAAAATCCATTCCTGAGCCTACGAAGAGTTTTTGAGACACCAAAGTGTCCTGCTCCCGTAGTTCCGTGACAAGTCTTAAGAACAGTGTCTCTGAGAGTTTTAGGGACAACAATTTGCCCACTTCTCTTTTCCAGTGGCTGGTTCTTTCCACCCTCTCTGGAGCACTCCATCTTTCACACGGAGAGCTCCAAACTTTTCAAACAGTCCTTTTGTGGCCAGTGACAATCCGGTCACCTCATTCCACTGTGGCCTCTGACCCGACTCCACCCACTGTAGCACAGGTTGCAAGTCTGGTCCTGTTCTTGTTGAGCTCTCCACTCGAACGCATCATGAATTTGTGCCACTTTACAGGTTGGCCCATCAGCACAAAGTTCTTGTTCTCTGGCCTCTCGTTTTCCACAGTAGCGACAGTTATCAGGGTCACATGGACGCCTAGACATCGCTCAGCATTGGCATGGCGGCCTCCAGCCCTGTACTCTACCTTAAAGTTAAATGGCGCCAGTTCCTCCAACCAGCGAGCAATCTGACCTTCTGGTTCTTTAAATGACATCAGCCATTGGAGGGCTGAGTGATCAGTTCTAATTGTGAAAGGCAGGCCACAGAGGTAGTACCGGAAATGTCCTATCGCCCTCACAATAGCTAAAAGCTCCCGGCGTGTCACACAATAGCGCCGCTCGGCTTTGTTGAAGGTTTTGCTGAAGTACGCGACCACCTTTTCCCCCTCTGGCCCCAACTGGCTCAACACAGCCCCCATTCCCACATCACTAGCATCTGTGTCCATGACAAATGGCAGATTGGTGTCTGGGGGGTTAGAATAGGGACTCTGTCAACGCCTTTTTAAGCGCGGAAAAGGCCTGGTCGCACTCGGGTGTCCACACAAAGTCACAGTCTTTTCGTTGTAAAGTAAACAGGGGTGCAGCAATACAAGAGAAGCCGCGCACAAATCGCCTGTAGTAGGAAGCAAGTCCAATAAAGCTCTTTAGCTCTCTGAGGTTAGTGGGGGTTGGCCAGTCCCTTACTGCCTGCACCTTGTCCTCTAGTGTGCTGATGCCCTCTCCTCCAACCTTATGCCCCAAAAACTCCAGTTCCTTCTTCATAAAACAACATTTATTCGGGTGGAGCTTCAAACCTGCTACAGAAATCCTGTGTAGGACCTGCCGGAGGGACTCCAATGCGGTCTCGAAAGAGTTCCCATGAACCAGGATGTCGTCCAAGTAAACTAAACATTCCTGTCGTGGAATGTCAGCCAGCACTTTTTCCATCAGCCTTTCAAAAGTGGCCGGGGCATTGCACAGGCCGAAGGGCAGGACTCGAAACTGCCACAATCCTCTGCCAGTGCAAAACGCTGTCTTTGGTCGAGCATCAGGGCTGAGGGGCACTTGCCAGTAACCACTCCGCAGGTCCAATGAAGAGAACCAGGAAGAGCCAGATACCAAGTCCAGAGACTCGTCGATACGTGGAAGTGGATACGAGTCTTTTCTTGTCACACTGTTCAGCGGCCTATAATCCACACAAAATCTCATTTCAGGATTATTTTTCTTGTTGACCATTACAACCCCTGAGGCCCAGGGCTGTCAGAGGGCTCAATGATTCCTGCCTTAAGCATTCCATCTATCGCTTTATCGGCAGCCGCTTGATGTGCCAAGGGGAGTCGGCGGGGGCGTGTTTTGATTGGGTGTGCATCCCCAGTGTCGATTTCGTGGTGCACCAGGTGCGTCAGGCCTACTTCTTCTTCAGAGAGGGCAAAAATGTTTTTGTATTCCTCTAGTACTTGCCACAACATCTCCTGCTGATGAGCATCTAACGTGGTGCAGTTGCGCTCCCATATTTGCCTCACAGCTGCCACTCTGTCCTTGTCATCCGGTGCAGGGGGCTGGTCTGAAGCAGGAGGTGGGTGTGGGGTGGTGGGCAATGTGGGGGGCACCTCTTCTTGCGTCTCCGTTGCTCTGGAGGCTGCCTGACACGGGCTCGGAACCTGTACGGGGCGCACCATTTTAACTGAGGAACCCCCTGGAAAAGTCACAGCATTACGGCCCAGGTCTAATACACAACAAGCAGCCCGCAGAAAGTCCAGACCCAGGATGCAGGGGTCTTGTACGGCAGCTACCCACACCCTAAAGTCCACAGACATTTCTCCCACCTGTATGGTCACTAACCCCCTACCAAGCATGGGGGCAAGCTCACCAGTCACTGTACGTAGCTTTACAACAGTAGGTTCCAACAATGTTCCAGGTGGCACCACATCAGGTCTCATCAGCGTTGCAGTGGAGCCTGTGTCAACGAGGGCTATACATTGTGCACCTTTTAAAGTAATAGGAACATGACAAAAATCTCCCACATGAGTCCAGCCCACCACCCTTGAAGATTCAGCGGTGGCGTCATCTGCTTCTGGGGGGAGTGGAGCCCCGCTCCCCCGACTACTCCGTTGGGCTCCGTCCACTTGTGACATGCCAGCTTGGGACACAGGGGCGGGGGCCTGTGTGGTCCCATCTACACAGACCCCGGAGCGTTTCCCTGACTGCCAGTATTCTTTGGGCACCGCACACTTATGTGACCAACTTGACCACACACCCAGCACACAGGAGGGCCACGGCGAGGACGGGTGCCACTGCGTGGTGATTGCAGAGACACAGCACGGATCAGCTCAGTCAGCTCTGCAACCCAGGCAGGTTTATCTTGGTGCGGGCCTTCCTGCACAGCATTTCTCACCACTGGGTTGTTCTCAGCAGCTGCTCCCACCGTCTCCCTCTCCAAAGCAAGCTCTAGTGCCTCTTGTAAAGTACGTGGGTGTGCCAGTTGTGTCTGAGCGCGCAGCTCTCTGGGTGTCAAGGCCCGGATGAACTGGTCTCTGGCAAGTTCGCTCTGTATCCCAGCGGGCATGTGGGCATAGGCTCTTCTGGTCAGGGTCTCGATATCATTGGCCAGCACCCTAAGCGGCTCACCTGCCAGTCTCTGTCTGCTTGCGAGTTCTGAGCGCAGGACGTCTGGCTGGTTACACTGTCCAAAACGCCTCCGCAGAGCTCCGACCAAAGCCCCATAGTCGTCTCTCTCAGCTGGGCTTAACAGCAGCAAACATGACAGGGCATCATCAGTAAGGCACAGGGCCAGCTGGAGTGCTTTAACCTTTACAGACCAGCCTGCAGCTCTAGCCAGTAGTTCAAATTGGGCATGGAAGGCATCCCAGTCAGCTTTTCCCGAGTATTTCGGTGTTTTCACTTGCACTTGTTCACCTTGGGCGACGCCATATTTGTTTACATCTGGCCCGGCGGCATCAGTCATGGCGGACACTCGCGGTTCAGAAGAGCGCTCGGTGCCAAAGCCAGCGTCTGCAGCTAACTTCTTGGCTGTCTGTCGTATGCGAGCCGCGTGCTCAAATGTGCGGCTATAGTCCAGCCCATGCCCCCGGATAGCACTGTAATCACTGTCCATCACCTCCTCTTTGACTTTCGGGCGAGTGTCGGATTTTCCCCGGTGTGCTGACATGACTGTAGGTTGACGAGCGGCTCCCAGTCCAGGTTAGCAGGGGAGGATTAGCAGGAGAACTCCGAGCTTTTACTTCTGACACCAGTGTAGCGTCTCACCCAAGGTAATGAACGAGAGTTTGGTGCTAGAAAGTGTTGTTTTATTGTCACAACTGAATCGATTACTGTCGGCCGTAACCACGCCAAAAGAACAGTCTACAGGCTTATAGCAACAACAACCAGACACACAGAGCCCGCGCTTCAACCTCGGTCTCCCTCAAAACAGACCTCCTGACCGTTTTCAGGCCCCCCTAACATTTTTATCCAATCACATTGGCATGAACATGAAGGAGTATAACAACTCTTCTAACAGTAGTAGTGGACTATTTTAAATGAACAATAACAATACATGCAGTCGCTACAATATGTTGGCCTTTAATCTCCTTAAATGTGTCACAATGTTATATTTCTTGCAGTAACACACATGTCAGTGGCTGTAAACAGTGCGTGCACATGCCTCAGCTTAGTGTCGGCTTAATGGAACAAAATATAATCCTACAGGCTCGCTGATCCAGCTGCCCTCTGTCGAACGGGGGAAACTTAGCAAAGTTCGTCTTGGCTCGTTGTCCCTCAAAAAGGAAGGAGAAAGACAGTGCTTTCTCTTCACCAAACACTTCCTCATCTGCACACGCAGCTCTGGAGGCAAACTGCACCTGCTTAAGGTGAGAAATCAACTATAGCAACACTTAGCAGGAATTAGCATCTAACTAATTAGCTCATAATTGTAGCTAGTCTGAGGCAAACATTCAGAATGACATTTCGTATTTTATCAAAGCATTCTTTTTTACTCTGTTTCTCTGGTTTTGATCAGTATAAAATATTTTCTTGCACACCTCATCTTTCTAAATTGGCTGACTCATAAAACAGTGAGAACCAGTTAGGTACACTACTTGTTTGATTACACAAGAAAATAGGTCACTGCTTACAGGCTACCTTCCAAGTACAGTTTTTATACCATTGACTAAAACCCTACTTTAAGAAAAGACAAACAAGTTTAATGTGAACTACTGTATATAGATGCACAATATGACATTTCTAGAGCAGTGTTCACTTTCTGCTTGGAGTCATGGAAGTTCTATTATTTTGGGTCTCTGTACT
The DNA here is from genome assembly GCA_038363315.1 of Mugilogobius chulae. Classification (NCBI taxonomy): domain Eukaryota; kingdom Metazoa; phylum Chordata; class Actinopteri; order Gobiiformes; family Gobiidae; genus Mugilogobius; species Mugilogobius chulae. The sequence continues at coordinate 42,294,264 of CM076397.1, forward strand.
ATTCAGCTACAGGTGTTTAACTGAAAATTAACCAATCAAACTTAAACTTTATTTTAAGCTTGGCTTGGAGGCACAACTCCTTGTCTAAACAGAGATAGATTGATTAATACCATCCTGAGGAATGTTAATTTAAAGTAACATTTTCTTGGACTGACCCTCAACCTGAAAAGCTACTTTTAATAATTTTGTAAAACAAACCGTGTATTACCTGCCAGGCTTGCCTCAAGTGGACTGAAGGTCTATACTTGTTTGTAAGTTGAACAGAGGCTGACTACAACATCAAAAACTAGCAGGTCAAACAACACATTGTATTTAATGTAATGTTTTATGCTTTGGCCTTCAAGGTCTGATATAGTTTACTTAAAAATTGCGCCAGCCCAGGAGTAATTTGGGTGTCATAACCTAAAGAAATGATTTGTTTGAAACTCAAGTAAGTCATTAATGTGACCCTTTGTCAAAATGAGTTCGACATGGTTGCTTTAAAGCATTGATATAATAAAACAAGTGCAACAGAGTGGATAACTGACACTTTCTTTTTCGGAACTATTGGTATATAAATATTCTTTGTTAGTGCACCTTGACTGACTCCACTTATGACAACTGAAGATAATCCCTTTAATGAAACCGGAGGTCTCATAATTGTCCCATCTTCAACTCCACAGCAAGGTGGTGTGTTGTCCCTAATAGACTGCACTCTGATCGAGGAGCCTGATGCCAGTGAAGAGGAATGTAAGTGTGCCATGCTTGTTTACACTTTATAAAGGTTAATTATATGTCACACAATAACTGTCTACAAATGACTCCCCTTTAAATATCAGGTGCATTTTGACATTACCGCTCTATTAATTTTCTATTGCTTCAGTATTAGATGGAACACACTTCGCACCCATCTCAATGCTTGCTGTAGAAATCATTTCCAAAAGGACAGAAAATAGCGGTCAATATAATTAACCTGTGCTATGCATGATAATCTTTATTTATCTTTATTCATTTTCAGTTTGACTTTTTATTGTTTTATCTGTGAAGCACTTTGTGACTCTGTCTGTGAAAGGTGCTATATAAATAAACTTTACTTACTTGCTACAAAAGCTAACAATGCTCTTTTAACTTGTTTAATAATTTAGCCAAGGCGGGCCAGGGATTTGGTCAGTTGGACTTTAAACTCGTTATAGAGCCATCGGACTTGCCTCCATTCACTGTTGTTCTCCTGGCACCATCACTGCAGGAAAAGGCAGCATGGACAAGTGACATAAGCCAGGTAACAAACTGTTCCACCCACACATGTGCTATGTACGCCCCGACAACATGCGCCAGCAGCTACAAATAGAGTCCACAGAGAATAGAGAGGAGTGGTGTTTGAAAAACAATGTAGTGTGGATAAGCTCCCTTGGGTGACTCCAGTTTAATAAATAAATAAGTAATTCCCCTAGAATGCCACACACAAAAAATAAGCTATCATAATAAAACTCCCTTTTCCGGTGTCAGACTGCATGTCATGTAATTCACCATCCAAAGTGTAAACAAAAGCTATCTATTAGTTGTCAGCTTCAGCAAACACTGGGTAATCCTTCTTCTTTTGTGTCTTCTGCCTGCAGTGCATTGATAACATTCGTTGTAATGGCTTGATGACAAGTGTGTTTGAAGAGAATTCCAAAGTTACCGTGCCTCATATGATCAAGTAAGTGTGTGTGTAGTCATGCCAAGCATACTTTAATTTCACATTGATTCAGCATTTATTTAACATTGGATTTAGTGAGCCCTTGATGTGGTTTTATTATACTTTTTTAAAAAGTGTTGTTCATTTTGCTCTTTTGGTAATAATCTTATACTTTTTTACCCAACAGTCACCCATGCTTGCCTGTGTCTGTATGTGTGTACATGATTTATTAGATCCGATGTCCGTCTCCATAAAGATGATGTTGACATTTGCTTCAGCAAGACGCTCAACTCCTGCAAGGTCCCGCAGATCCGCTACGCCAGTGTGGAGCGCCTCCTGGAGAGGCTCACAGACTTGCGCTTCCTCTCCATTGACTTCCTCAACACTTTCCTGCACACGTACAGGATCTTCACCACCGCCGCTGTGGTCATGGACAAGCTCGCAGACATCTACAAGAAGCCCTTCTCTTCTATTCCTATCAGGTCATTATGCAAAATTAGCCTTAACATATGTGTCTTTGAACTTGTTTTGATTTCTGACCTTGATAACATGGCACAGCAAACCATCCTTTAGTTCAGGATTCACTATTGACCATTTACAACAGAGACAAATGTAAAAACTGCTAACTAAAAGTTGTTGTACACTCATAAACAAACTCTAATAGAGCACTTGAGGCAGACATAGATCTATTGTGAAATATTCTGTTAGATAAAGGAAGGATTATAGAATGAATTCTCTATCAATCTGCTTTCTGTTTTGATGTGGAAAGTTGTTTGTCGAGTCAAATATCACATTTTTTAATGTCATGAAGCAGAGTTCTAGCCTACAGTAGAAACCACATGAACAGTTTGCTAATCGGGCACAGACGTTGCATGTAACAGGCTGGAGTAGATGTACTGTGCCTGATAAAGGACATTTACATTCCACTTTTGGTTTAAAATTACCTCAAGTGTTTTTCACATCCAGAGGAGCTGCCTCATTCCAGCTCCTCTGGATGTGAGCTGCCTCACATCCAGAGGAGCTGCCTCTGACTAACCCTGGTTCAAATGTGGTGCTAAACTATTTTTTTGTTGAACAGGATTTAAATGCATCTCATTATGAGCAATGTTGCCAACTCACACTTTACCTTGTTTGTTTTTCTGTTGTTTATGCAACAAGGTCTATGCAACATAGAGATACAGGCATGGATCTCTTAAAGCTGCACTATGCATACATTTTGCTTGTTTCCATGGAGATTCCTAAGCTAAGATAGTCTCAGACTACCTTTAGAAATTATGCAGCTTAGACTAGTGGTTCCCACCGTTTATTCTCTCAGCGAGTTTAATTAGTGACACAAACACCCTACTATTAGAGAAGGAAAATATAATGAATTAATTTATGTATTTATTCAGGTCTCTGTGTTTGTTTGTTTTTATTTTCTCTGTTTGAACCACCTAGGAAACCTTTAAATTTGTAAAAACCCTAATTTGAGTTCTAGTTGGGAACGACTGGCTCACACCTTATTGCCTGGGATCCAGAAGCCACACTTCAGCAAACTGCGAAGAGTGGGTCTGGTCACTACACCCTTCACTTGCATTTCAGATCAAATCTACATTGTAGTTTGTAGTTTATTTACGTGATGCAGATGAAACAAAGAAGCTGATTGGTCGTCTGTCATTTACACCAAATTCTAACTTCACTCACCTCACATTAAAATCATTTTTTTGCTTCGCTCATTGATTCTGCAGAAATCCGCAATGTTTTTCAGTTCCATGTGATATTTTTTCAATATATTTTTTTCGTTGGAACCAGCCATGTTGGTTTTAACACGGCAGACGATGCGTGTCTCTGATTGGCTAATTAATCTGTCAATCACGGCTACAGAAACTTGAAAGAAGGACACAGTGGCAAGACGACTATATATCGTTTGGATTTTCCAGGCAACACCTTAACCATCGGCTTTTTACGCTATAAGGGTTAGGGTTTTAGGCTTTCCATTTCCAGATACACTATTTCTGATATTCTTTATGTAGCTTCAAAAATTCTCAAGTCTCTCTAGTTACTGTATTGAATTTCATATGAACAACTGTGGGCCCTAAAGGGTTAATATTTTCAGTTTCCTGTCAACAATTTTGCACATCATATCACCTGTCTGCCCTTCCCTTACTGTCAGCACTAGGCCTCAGAGTTGCTCATAGTAATCATGTTTATCTGTGATCCACCCCCTCATGTTCCCCACAGCTACAGGACGCAATATCACTCATTTGATCGTCTGTCCATCTCATCCATCTGTCCTGACTACAGCACCAGGATCAAGAAGATAACCATCGACCAGTCAAAGTAACATGCTTCTTGTTTTTTTTCTCTTCTTTTTCTGCTCATTCATGCATTATTTTTGTGCGCTGTGTTGCATTAACAGGACAGATTTGTGTTTGAAGCCTTTATTCAGGATCCTCAGCAGTTTTCTAGAATTCTGAATAATTTATTGTCTTCTTTGAATCCCTTTGCTCATATATTTTCTTGAATTTCTTGAAAATGAAATATTGTGCTGTAAATGAATGCTCACAGATTTTTTTTTTTTATATCAAGTACAAACGAATACCTATGACATTTTCTTTTAAGGTGCACAGGTGGACACATTTTCACAAGAATATCAATAATCAATCATGAGGAGATTAATTTTGATATTTGACATTGATTCGTGGATTTCTAAAATCTATTTTACACACAGAAGTTAATATAAAAGGCATTTTCTCCTATAGTGAAAGCTTGTGAAAAATGAGTGTTCATGATGTGAAATCCATTTGTCCTTAAGAAAGGGTGAGGTCCTACTGGTCTATGTTTGTGTGAAGAGTCAATAGCAGCCTGCAAGGACAGTTGAGTTACTGTGTTTACAAGCCATTACCTCAGGGCATCCTTCTTCTTTCAGGTCTTTGGAGTTGTTCTTTGCCACCAGTCAAAACAACAGAGGTGGGGACCACATTAATGAAAAATCTCCTCGCCTGTGCCGCAAGTTTTCCTCCCCGCCGCCTTTGTCCATCCCGTCCCATACTTCTTCCCCTGTACGGATGCGTAAACTTTCTCTCCACTCTCCAGTCACATCCAAGGTGGGGGGTCTGGACCTGACCAGTCCTGTGTCCAACTCCACCATGAACCACAACAGCTCACAGTCTGCAGCCAGCAGTCCCACCTCAGCCTGCACTCCTCAGACTCCTACGCCTCATACCCCCACCCTGAGCGCTGTGTCTCCCCCTCCGCCATCCACATCTCCTCCTGCCAATACCTGCTCCATCTCCCCCCCACATAGCAATGGCAGGCTTCCCCAGGACCAAGCCCCTTCCATCCCGACATCTCCAGACCAGAGCACCAGCCCCAGTGCAGAGGGGGACGAACTGCCCCGAGTCGACCCCTTCGGTGGCACCAAACTACGCCGCAGCATTCGCAGAAGTAAGATAGCATATGTAATAATAAATATATATATATATTAATAAATATTTAGATATAATTATATATATATATATATATATATATATATATATATATATATATATATAATGTAAAACCACTTGCAATGTAAAAGAATTTACATATTTATATATGCTAAATACAACAGAAAAACACATTAGTTAACTTTTATTTTGTCACATTTTATTAGCTATAACTAGATTATAATAGTGGGGTGCACACATTCCATACATATATTATAGATAAATCTAATTTGATCACTTTTCTGCTCCAATATTCCAGAATCATGTTATTGTCAGCAGGAACAGCCTCAGAGGAGATCATTATCTCCTTTTACTTGGGCTCTGATGAGTTATCTGCTGAGGTCTTCTGTGCTCTTCTGTCATTTGCACACTGAACATTTCGAGCTCCATGTTGGGGCAAAATATCAGGATTGTTGGGTGCATGCTATTCACACTTGCACAGAGATCAAAACAGTGACTAACACTAGTTAATGTTTATTCAGACCAATGTCTAAATAAACAGAGACTGAATACATCCAAGAATAATTGGGGGTTACAGCAGCATGATCCCTTCTCCTGTCTTGATTTGTGTTTTTAGCGGTACTGGAATCTGTGTCACTGGAGAAAATTCTCCCTGAGTCCCCCCAGAGCAGTGAAGCAGGAGACATGTCACCATGCCGCTCCCCCTCCACGCCTCGCCACCCCCGCTTTCGCCAGCCAGGAGGTATAACTGCATCCAAGGCAACAATTTCTGGTTCAGAAGGACACAGAAATGGCACAATTAGCTCTAGTACACATGGCAAACATAGCAAAACTGTTACATCCTTGGCAACATAACTAAAAAGGATTCCATTGTCAAGATTGGAAAACATTGTTGCTATTGCAACCAGATCCAAGACGCAATAGTTGCTTATGAATAATGTATTATGTCATGATTTAGCTTTTTGCTCTTTAGGTGTATTGGTAGTTTTATTAGTACTAGTAATGCCAATGTTTTTGCAATGTTTTGTCATATTATTTTTAATCCCAAAAACATAAAGTGTAAAAGCAGGCATAAAGCAGAAGCAAACAGACATAAAATATTTGGAAAATTCATTCAGTCTTCTTTTAAGTGTATCTTTGTTTTTTCTTGTAATAAGACAGTTGTAATAAGCTAGGTGCTCATTCATCTGACAGTTTCGACGGCAGGACTTCCGCCTTCGCCAGAGGTGACGTCTGGTGTTGTGACGTCTCTCTTATAGAATCTTCCCAGACGTGGCCAGTTTGACAGATTTGTAAGCCAAAGAAAAAGCTCCTTCGTCTCTGTTGATGGTCACAGAGCAGGTAAAAAGAGCACTCGGTAAACATAACATCAATGCAATAATAAAACCCCACATCAAACTCAGACAACTGATAGTTCATCCCAAAGACAAAATACAGCCAGAGAAAAAATGCAATATCATCTACGAAATCCCGTATAAAACATGCAATAAAACCTACATTAGAGAGACCGACAGAACATTGGACACAAGAAGAAAAGAACACCAAAAAGAGTGCGAAAAAGAAACACAAGGACGTTTAACATGAGCAGAGAAAGAAAAAGCAACACAGGAAACTTAAAATCCACTATATCAGACAACTGCAAAAGAGAAAACCACATTATGGACCGGGACAATGCAAAAATAATTGGAAAAGAAGAACACAAATACAAAAGATGGATACAAGAGGCTATTGAGATCAGGAAGCGAAGCACAAAGACCATCAACAGGGACGAAGGAGCTTTTTCTTTGGCTCACACATGGGACTCACTTCTCCAGAGACCACCAGGTGGGGGCAGACGTGGTCAGTTTGACAAATCTGTCAAACTGGCCACATCTGGGAAGATTCTATAAGAGAGACGTCACAACACCAGACGTCCCCTCTGATGAAGGCGGAAGTCCTGCTGCCGAAACTGTCAGATAAATGAGCTTATTACAACTGTCTTATTACAAGAAAAAATAAAGACAAACAGACATAAATATTCAAAAGAAACAATGATAATGAAGGTAATAAATATATTTGGATTTTTCAATACCAACAGTATGTTCTACTGGCTTCTGACCAAGCATAGAGGACTCAAAAACCTTTTTCAGAATTACAAGATTGAAAATATATACCATTGCTATTATTTTGTTTATTCAGTGTAACATTAATTTAACACTCACGTCTTTCTAACTGGAGCACAGACATTTAGCTATGTTGACTAACTCTGAAAGAAATACCTACGAAAAAAATGTTCAAATGTTACTTAGAGCACCTTTAACATATTTTCAATAGACATCAATTCTATGTATCTATTAAAGAAACCTTATTTTTTAATTAAAGAGACAATAACCATAAACCTGTCAAAACAAAACTAATTAGGTCAAGCATACATTATGAGACATTTAAATTATTTTACTCATCCTTACAAGGCCTATTCTTTTAAGTTCTTTTTAGCCACATCATATCTGTTTATCACTTGTATAATTTTGTTATGTTATTTCACAGTCCAGTCTGCAGAAAACTCTCGACACTCAGTTTCTCCTGCATCTGCCTTTGCTATTGCCACAGCTGCTGCAGGACATGGGACACCCCCAGGTAAGCATCCACAGAAAGCTAAGATATTGTAAAACAGGAGCATATCACACTTTGAGCCCTAAGCCTAAAACATCTGATATAGTAATGGTTTATGCTAGTAGTAGTACTCAAGGCCAGTGCTGGTATTAAGACCAGGCTGCTTGGTCTTGGTCTCAGACTCAAACAAGTTTGGATTCGGTCTTGTCTTGGACTGCTTGTTCTGCTAATCTTGCACCAGGAGTTCTTAACCCCAGCATAGTGACCAATCCCAGGCGCAAATTGCAATAAGGGCTTGACGATAAGATAATGTAGACACTGACAAATATAGAAAATGACAAAGATGAAGCTGCAGTATTGGTCTCAGCTCAGTCTCAACTTTTAGAAGTCTCAGTCTTGTCTTGGTTTCGGACCTCAGTGGTCTTGGTCTTGTCTCGATCTCAGGACACTGTGGCCTCGGAAAGGTCTTGGTTTCGATTAGTGTGGTCTGGTCTACTACACTAGTTTCCCCATAGCAGATAACAATAACTTACTAAGTTATATATTTTTTTAATCGGGTGATGGGCCCTCAAATGTTCATAAATGTCAAACAATTTATCTCACTTGCACATTCTTATCCACAGTACATTTTATTATTTATTTAATGTTATAATATTACAAAAAAAATGCAACTGAGAGAGAGAAAAAACATGCTTTGAGGATTCTTACCTGCCCTGGGAAAACTTGTAATGTTTGCCCACACAGACGAACACTTGATTCCAGTAAAAGAGATGCATTCTTTATATGTGTGTTGTGCTATGTTTTACAGTTTTTACAAACTCAGAAAGAACGTGTGATAAAGAATTTATCATCCGACGAGCTGCGACCAACAGAGTGCTGAATGTGCTGCGTCATTGGGTGTCCAAGCACTCACAGGTCAGTCCACTGTGCTCACTAGAAAAGCATGATTCAGAAAAGCACAAAGAGGGAGGGAGAAAGAACAAAAGCAAGCATTACGGGAGGAAGGGGCAAATAGAAAAAGAAAGAAAAAGAATAGAGGCAGAAAGGGTGTGAAATTTATCAAATTTTAATTTCAATTATGACTATTGCTTCTCAAACTGTGGTTCGTGGTGGTGTGCAGACTGCCTCTGCTGTTACTAGAATTACTCTGCTGTTTGAATATTTTTTATGAGATAAATCTATTTATGTTTTTGTCCTACTTTGGCTTAATCATCACTAAGAATTGGCTTGTGAAAGTCAACAGAAGCTTCTGTGGATGTATGTGAGAGCTTGTGTTTTTTGATGAGTAAAATGGAAAGCAATAGGGCCCTTTTTAGTCCCTCATTTTATGATTATAATTTTGAGCCTGTGACTTTTTTTGATCAGGTTCAGCCAATAACCCAGAGAAATTGTTTCCTCTCAGATTAAAATATTACTTGATGAAAACAATGTTCTTGATATTTTTCAAACTGATTAAAAAAAAAAAAAAAAAAAAAAAAAAAAAATCACAGTACTGTGTTGCTTCTGGTTTTCAATTATATTTTTGTCGCCACAGACACTATCATTCTGTTGCTATTTTTATTTATTTATTTATTTATTTATTTATTTATTTATTTATTTATTTATTTATTTATTTATTTATTTATTTATTTATTATTTTTTAAATAATTTTCAACACCTGTCCACAGGAGACTTTTAAGGAAAGATAAAAGATTAAAAGAGTAACAATAAACATTAAAAATTGACATTTCATATGAGATCTTCGACACAGTGGACTACTAACTACTTCTCACCTGGCTCGAACATTGTTGGGGTCCAGGGTTTGTTTGGAGTGATTATGATCGTATTGAGCTGACAGAGGTTTTATTTCAGATCGATGATGCTATGTTCTCCTGAGCTTATTTTAAATGTGGAGTTCCTCAGGGGTTTATTCTTAAACCCCTTTTGCTTTCTGTCTTTACTTCCTCTTGGGTCTATTTTTAAGAAGCATGGAATTTGGGTTTTATTTATACAAAATATTCGGTGTTAAGTCTTTGCTTGGATGTCTCAAGGATACGCTTTTTTTTTTTTACGCTTTTAATGACAAAAAACAAAACTTTTTTCACCTGAGTTGGCCTAGAGTAAGCCCACTGTTTCTAAACACCATTTTGAGATTCTCATTCATGCTTTTATGACCACTCGCATTTTTGCGATCTGTTATACTGCATGTTGGGGTTGGTCAGGCCTCTTTGTAAAGCTGCAAAATGCAGCAGAAGGACTTTTAACTGGTAACTGAAAGCATGGCCACATTTTCTCTGTTCTGGCATTCTTTCACTGGCTACCAGTACATTTTCAAATTGACTGTAAAATGTTATGATTTGTTTTTAAATGTTTAAATTGTCTGCTGTGCAATCCAACTGATCCAGCCTTGTTAGCGGATTAGCTGATTCTGTCTTGAAAACAAAAATAAAACCAAAAGGAGATCTCAGTGGCCATCTTGTCCCTCTCTGGAACAGTTTATCTTTGTATTTAAACAGGTTGAGTCACTAAATGTTGCTAAAAAAAAGTTGAATTGGATTGGATTGAGTTTAAATAAAGTCAGAGTTTAGATCTGATAACAACTTGATGCAAACAGTTTAAGAAATATTTAAATCAATTACAAAAAGTGTGTAATTGAGTAATCATGATTATTATATTAACTCTTACTTAAGTGCATTTTTTAAAACTAAAAGTAAAGTTCATGCCTGCAAGAATTATGAAGAAAGGAGCCATGTAAACAGGGAGGAGAAAGATAGGGAGCAGAAGAAGAAAAGCAAAAGAAAAGAAAGATACAGTAGCTCTTGTCTTGCTCCATCACATTCAACTCTGTGGTCTCATTAAACTTTCTTTTTGCTCTGATGCTTTGGTTTTATAGTAGTGACACTCACGGTCACTGCCCAGTGTCAAGTGGACAGCTAACTCCCAACTAGTCTCCTTCTAAGCAGCTAGTGTTGCCTGTAATGAATTGAACATGGAGATAATTGCCTGACTCCTGCCCAAAGGTGCTTCCAGCCCAACGGTATTGATTAGGTTTATGAGCTTTCTTCAATAATACAAAACGCTGTGTTGACAGGTTTAGTTTAATTGGTCTATTAACACACTAAGAGGCCACAGCGCAAATGCGTACACCCACTCACTTGAGGAACAAAGAGCTTGTTAACCAACCTTTAAGCAGAGTGAAAAGGGAGTCATGTGCAGAAAAGGGACGTCTTGTAAAAGCAGCGGTTTTACCTAGGAAAGAACGCTCAGCAAATCTCAGAGCCAGAGGGCCTCATTAGCTTTATAGTACAATAGTACGGGTGAAAAAAGGGTATAAATCATCTGAGATAGTTGTGTGTGTAGATGTTGTTTTGATGCAAACATTTCCACACATCTACACTTACTGCTCTGCGGGTAACTTCTGCCTTCTAAACAATCACTATTTCATAATAGTTTACATTAGGCCAATATCTTTTCAACACAATCATCCAAAAAGATCTTCTCACTCAAGAAAAAAGAGTAATTAGTGATCAAATAAGCATCGCAGTTTGATATTAATTTGTCTAGGGACTGCAGGTTGAAATTAACACATCTGTCCTCTTTTACTTATATCAGTGTTTTCATGTGCACTGTCCCTAGCTAAACAAATGCAACAATCCAAAACCCCTAATTGTATGGTTCAAAATAACTGACAGAGAATACTATACTACTAATATTATTGGTTTTTATTTATTTATTTATATTTATTTTCAGGGACAGCGCGTATTAATGAACATTTAAATGTAAATATGCCAGAATTAGCCCAATGGCTATTTTTCATCTGTAGTCTCTGGACAAGTGTTAAATCGTCCCTCTAAAAACAATTCAATATTATACATACAATTAAAAAATTACAGTTCATACAATCATAAATATTTACATATTTACATTGAATTAGTGACAGTTAAGTAAGAGTAATACATACGTATATGCGGTGCATGCCTTGTATGTATGCACCGCTCAACAACATAACAACAGACAATCATGTCTCATGCTACATATGTATATGTATCATACGAGGTCTGAACAGCTCTATGGGCGCATTGTTGATTGGATTTGAGCCAATGTTTAAGTTGTGCTTTGAATGTGTTGTATGTGGGAGATTCTCTTATTGTGTGAGAGGGATGTTATTCCAGATGTTACAGCCTCTGACTGAGAGAACTGTGCAAATGTGGTACGTCTGTAAGAACCTCACAATCACCTCTAGTTGTTGCTCTGGTGGTTCTGCCAGTGATAGGTTTTTGTTTAATAATTCTTGAAGTGGTGGTGGTGCAAGTCCATGAAGTGTTTTGTATATTGTACATGCATATTTGAAGTGTTTGAAATTGTTTTTTTAGCGAAAATTTTGCGCCCTCTTTTGTACAGTGATTCTATTTGTTTGAGTGTGGTGTCGTTTGTGAGAGTCCAATTAGTGAAGCAATATTCAATAAGTGAAAAGATCATAGCATGCAAAAACATTCTTGCTGCCGGTATTGTCAGTGATAATCTAACTAATACTTCTGAAATTGCGGAGATTAAATTTGATTGTTTTTGAGATTTTTTTTACATGATTTTTCAAAGTGAGAGAGGAGTCAAGAACAACACCAAGGTATTTGAACTCATGTACCAACTTGAGCTCCTCTCCCCTCAGAAATACATTTGATTTTGAGTTCTGCTTATTGATTTGTTTTGAAAATATCATACAAACAGTTTTTTTTGTATTTAGGTGTAGACATGAGTTTGTCAGCCAATCTTGGACTTGAGTCATTGCAGATGTGAGAATATGGCCTGCTTTCTTGTGATCACAGTGTCATCGGCATACATTTGTATATGAACATTTTTGCATGCATCGGGAAGGTTATTGATGTAAAGAGAGAATAAGACTGGTCCGATTATAGACCCTTGCGGGACCCCTGCAGTACACTTCTGGTATGGCGATTTGACACCGTTGACCACAACGCATTCTTTTCTGTTATCTAGGTATGATTTAAACAGCTCAGAGAAGTTAAACAGCCGATCTTGCCCTTTTCTTAGCCGTCTTAGCTTGGTCTTAAGTATTCCTCTGTTGGCCACTAGTGGCTCTCTCCAAGCTCTATACACTGTCAGTGTAGAAGGTCTGGCTCCAGCCAGATGTGAGGGTGCAGTTTTTTTCATTGAACCTGACACATGCTCACGCCTGTGACAAGTGAGCAGCTGCTTTAGGATTACAGGCAAAGAGAACTGTAGCAGCAGCTTCAGTTTGAAAAAAAAAACTGCAATAATAGAAATCTATTTGGTGAAAGTCTATTTACTTGACAGACTTGACAGACAACTTTGTCTAAAATGAGGCCAACATTTTTTAACGTGTTGACACATAAAAAATGGTTTAAAAAATACATGATGGCCTCTTTGGCCTTTCCATAGCATTCACACTGACCCATGTTCACTCTCACATCTGATTATCTTTTTTATTAAGTCAACAAGCTTTATGTAAAAGAAAAGACACATTTTTAGACAAAGTTGTTAAGTCTGTCAAGTACATAGACTTTCACCAAAAGATTTCTATTATCACAGTTTTTTTCCAAACTGAAGCTGTGAAGGTGTGATCCAGCTGTGTAAGCTGGTAGGCTAAAAATGAACTCTATCTGTGGATCAACCGGGTTGGTCAAAAATCCTGTCTTTAAGATCTATTGAACACTGCGCCGACACAACCGCTCTTATCTAGATAACTCTTTGTTTTTTCCAGGAAAACACTTATTGCAGACTCTGTTGAATGATGGGCACGGAATCCGAACTGCATGGGATGCAATGGGGTGTGGCAGGTGTTTAAATGTGCAGTTAAAAGTTTAAAAACCCATGTTTCTATGATTTTTGAAATGATAGGTAGAATATTGATTGGTCTATAGTTGTTTTTATCGGTTTTATCACCTGCCTTAAAGATGGGACTAACACTCCAATTTTCCATGCAGCTGGGACCACAGAATGTTTGATTGAAAGGTTTATCATGTGTGTTATTGGTTCTATCATTGAGTCTTTGTGTTCTTTTAAAAAGCTTGTATCAAGATCAAAATCATCTTTTGCTTTAGAGGAATTTAGTAAGTCTATTATTTTGACCTCATCATTTTGAGTTATTTCATCTATTTTAAAAATTGGTTGGGCAAATGTTATGATTAACATTATTGATCATTTGAGCAAATGATAAACAGAGTGTAGTTTGTGCTGACATTAGTAATAATAATGTATTAATGTTTTGGACAAATTTCTAACTTTTGACAGATTTTCGTATATTCATCATAATATTTTGTTATGATATACAAAACTATGATCACTAACAATATTGCATTGTGTGTTTTGAAGTTACTGTAACTGCGGAAGGACTAAGTTGATGTTCTTGGTGAGTTTGTTTTATAATGTTAATATCTGGGTCTATTTTTTGTTTTTACTATTTAGGACTTTGAAATGAATGCAGAGTTGAAGATGTCTGTGGTGTGTCTCCTGGAGGAGGTTCTTCGAGACCCCGACCTGCTTCCACAGGAGAGGAAAGCCACAGCTAATATACTGAGGTACAGGCATGCATTCAAGAGCACTCAACAATACAGGACTGAATAATAGACTTATTGTGGATCTTTCAGTGGCCTTTCTCAAGATGAGATGGAAGAGGCCCAGCTAAGGATCGAGGATATCTTACAAATGGTGAGATAAATTGTACTATTAGTCAACTTATAATGATTGGTGATGAAATTAATACTATGGTTAATTGAACTGAAAAAACATATACATAAATAAAGGTAAAAGTGGCTAAAACAGAAAAAGAAAAACTATCTGTCTAGCCCTGCAGTGAGGGTCAGTTGTCACAAACCATATCTGTCATAACTTCTTAGATTAGATTTTAATAACCTCCTGAGCTTCAGCGTGACCATGTGTGCGTTGATAACTGGACTATGTGTAACTGAATAAATACATATATGAATGTAAGCTCTATTTTGTGCGTTTAGGCGGACTGTCCCAAAGCTGAGTGCTTTGAGTCTCTGTCAGCGATGGAGCTAGCAGAGCAAATCACGCTACTGGACCACATTGTCTTCAGAAGCATCCCCTATGAGTCAGTGTACTTATTTTTTGCGTGGTGTTTGTTGTATTTCTTTTTCTTACTCTAGCTTGTGAATGTGTACTTTTTAATTCAATCTAAATTTAAAGGTGCACCTTTTAACATTTTTAATGGGAGAACTGCCAACTGCTTATCTGTCACAGTAATAGCTTAGTTAGCTCCTTAAAGTCTGCTATGACATATGGGTTGTGCACTACATAGCTGTACAAGTAAAGTAATATCAGCGTTGAAACTAGTTAGTTGGCTTGCTTTTCCTGTTGTTTTGCTGCCAGAAGTTCATGTTCTCCACCTGAAACTGAATATGATGAAAATGAAACTGGAAAAGACTGTTTTCTACATTTGTTTAAAGTATCTACAGTATCAGTTCGGTTTCTGACAGCTTGCAATGTGGCTGTGATTTGAACCAATAATAGGGGCAAAATCAGATTTTCTTTTTTTTTCTCTACAATGTTCCACAGTAAATCAATATACTTCTAATATACTTCCATGTCTCAAGGCAATATCTGTGAAGTTTTGACCTCACACAGAATCAGTGAATGTTTTTAATATTTGTTTCCATTTATAAAAATATATGTAAACGAATAATATAAAATGTAACATTCCAGGCAAAGACACATTGCACATCTCTCACCAAAATAGTGACATAGTGCACCTAAAATAAATATATATACATATATATACATTTTATGTTGTCTACTTTGTCTCATAGAGAGTTCTTGGGCCAGGGTTGGATGAAGGTTGACAAGACTGAGCGCACTCCATACATCATGAAAACCAGCAAACACTTTAATGATGTGAGTTTAAAAGCTCAGTCTCTACTAGTTTTTCCTTTCAATCCCGTAAATCCAATATAATTGTGTGCTTTTGCATGTATTCAGATGAGTAACCTGGTTGCGTCTCAGATCATGACCCACACTGATGTAGGCTCCAGGGCCAGCTCCATAGAGAAGTGGGTGGCTGTGGCTGACATCTGCCGCTGCCTCAACAACTACAATGGTGTCCTGGAGATTACTTCTGCACTTAACCGCAGTGCCATTTATCGCCTTAAGAAGACCTGGGCCAAAGTCAGCAAGCAGGTGCTGGATATGTTTTTTGTAAATGTACAAGAAGAACAAGTCAGGGACATCTGTCTTCATGTCATGTTACAAGGGTGTCCAAACTTTTTTCATTGAAGGCCACAAATCAAAACATGTGCAAACTTTAGATAGTTTGAGCAAAGTGTGAGCAAAGGGACCAAGTTTTCACAAACTATGATGAGTAATCAAATACAGTATATAGCAGTGTTGCCATGGGGTACTTAGAATGATTTCAGATTGTATGAAAAGTATATTTAAATATATTTGAATGTATTAAATGTTTTTTGTGGCACATTTTACATCTTAATACTTTTCACTCATATTTTTCCATAAATATTAGTGAGACTAGACAATTTAAAGGAACCGTATGCATGATGCACAACTAGTGGTTTAAAAAAGATATTACAATCACAGATGAACTTGGGTTGCCAGTGAGTGAAAAGCCCTTACATTGAAAATTATATGCTTCTTACCTATCAGGAACACTGTTTGCTATGAATCATGGGTAATAACCAGAAAGTCACTTTCTTAGGCAGTTTACTCTTTGTCATGGTTCCTATTATGTGGGTGGAGCCAAATGAGAACTGTGTAGAAACAAGTGCATTAGTTAATCACGGACAGTCACAGACAGACTAAAACATGTTTCTGACTCATGGTTCAAACTCAGCTTCAGACTCTAAAAACAAACTGGCAACCCAAATTAGAGAGAGCTCATTCTGTTTTCTGATTGGATAATCCTCTTGAGAACCTAAACACCAAATGTAAACAACAACAAAGAAATATCATGTCCATTTCTTAGAGTATCTCACATTTACAGAGACATTAAGTAAAGATTAGATTACATTTGTACATGTTTAATTTGTATCTATGACACATATAGTTCGTGTTTATGAACTCTGAAATCAAAATCTTATATGCGGTTCCTTTAATGTTATTTATTGATGATATACAAGTAAACAAGTAACAATTGTATGAGACAGCACATTGGATGTAAGAACACGATTCAGAACCATTATAAACAAGTCTGCTAAAAAATAAACTATGAAGCGCCTGGTCATGTTAAAGATACAGAGAGTCAAATCAGCCTTTCTGTATGGCATCTAAACTTATGACCAAAGCAAGTGTTATTCAGGCCCTAATTGCAGACATCACCTCCACTTATAGTTACCAAAGAAAATTCAGGCGGAAATTGTCCAGCCAATTGTTTGTGCTTCAAAGGGTTCAAAAACTGGACGAAATATTTAATGTCATTTTGTTATTCATACGTTTTTTTTTCTTGTTGGTGTTCTCCTAGACTAAAGCATTGATGGACAAACTGCAAAAGACAGTGTCATCAGAAGGTCGCTTCAAAAACCTGAGGGAAACTCTAAAAAAGTAAAACATGACACTGAATGTCTGGTATCACACTTGGCCCTGACAATGTCATCATTTCCTTTGACCTTTACTTTGTTCATTAGCTGCAACCCTCCCTGTGTGCCATATCTGGGAATGTACCTGACAGACCTGGCCTTTATTGAGGAAGGAACACCCAACTTCACTGAAGAGGGTCTTGTCAACTTCTCCAAGATGAGAATGGTAATCTGCCTAAATAAATACAAACAACTGTTCCACATAACTGTCTGCTTATGTTCTCCACAGATCTCCCACATTATTCGAGAGATTCGACAGTTCCAACAGACTCCTTACAGAATAGAACACCAAGCCAAGGTACCTCCTGCTGGACTAAAATTCACATTTTTAAAATTACTAATTTCAGGGCGTTTACATGCGGTTCAGAAAAAAACGGATAACTATCCTAGTCTGATTTAATCCAGTTCTCCAAAGCTCAAGTAAACCCAGGCAGGCTGATTGAGGAGCTGTAAACGAGTTTGCGAAAACCAGTTGACGCACATGGTCCCGATCCCAGTCTGCAGCTGGACAAATTTAACTGAGCATGCTCACAATCCCTGCCTACTCCATATCTCTTCAATAAGGTTAAGAATTTTAGAACGATAAAGTGGCCATAAAGTGTTATGTTTTACACAGTTCTAAATTTTTAAAGCAGTCCTACATGTCCCAGAAAAAACTGTGTATCATTTTATAGATAATATTACAAACACTTAATAATACTAAACAATATTAACAAAATGTAAGTAATTCAACTTAATGCAGTTCGAATCATGATACAGTGGGACCATGTCTCTTCAGGGTAGTTGGTTTACTCTCTTGCATGTAAACTGGAGAAAAACTGGTTCAACCGCTTCGAGGAGAAAACCAAATTGAGTCCGTTTTTTTAGCCTAGTTTGATTTCCCTGACTATGTAAACACACTGAATTGTTGCTACTACTTAAAGTCAGTACTACTGCTATTGATATCAGTAGCTTAGTTCAGTATCAATATAATCTTTTGAATGAGGAAAGATCCTTGTTATTCTAGACATACAGTATAATGATTGTTCATGCTGAAAAAAAATTCAAATTAGACTGGCCTGAAACAAATTTCCCCATCGACAATAGAATTTTCACATTAACAATCATTTCAAAGTTAGTTTTGAGGAAAAGGCTTGATACACATCACAGATTTTAACATCAGAATGTTATTAAAACCCATTTTGGTAATATAATTGTCAGCACAGGTTCGACTCCCGCACAGCCCAGACCTTTCTGTGAGGAGCTTGCATGTTCCTTTCAGTGTCTGGGTGGTTTCCTCTGGGCACTCCAGTTCCCCTCCAACCAATAACATACAGATTAGGGAACTCTTGGTGTTGGTCGGAGGTGGAGGCGCCAGGTGTTTTGGCAAAGCGCCTCTTACTATCACTGAGCACTTAGAAGACATTTGTCTGTGCAAATGTGAATAAATCATTCATTCATTTATCACTAAGTAATACTATGTTTCTCATTAATTTTAATGTGTGGTCTATAGTAGTTGTAAATATATATTAAAATATCTTGAAAACTGCTCTATTTATATGATTGTTTTCTATTTATTCAAGCATCAGTTCAAATTATTAAATGCTATTGTCCATGCAATACAGGAGCAGCATAGCACAATTCAATATTGCAATATAAGCAGAGCCTGCTCTTTGTTTCTCTGCAGGTGACCCAGTACCTGCTGGATAAGACTTTGATCATGGATGAAGATACACTGTATGATCTCTCTCTGAAGATCGAACCCAGGCTTCCAGCTTGAGTGAGGGGTTGCTATTGACCAGTGAGCACCGGTCAAATCTTATGGGAACACGCCCATTTCATCTCATCAGTGCAGATGGAAGAACAAAGCAAAGTTATGACAGCTTTGAGCATAGGACTGAAAAAGACTGATGTTTTGAAGACATTGGCTGATTTGAGATTCAGCTGTGCATGAGGTTTCAAAACCGTGGCACACTGAGAGAAGGAAAATGACAGATGTTACAGAACTGGTAGGAAACGGTTTGAAACTAATGACATGCTGCTGTGCGCCGATCGTATAACAGCCAGACCGAAAAAACTTACTATGTGGTGGGAATCGATCAAAACTATATGGATTTTACTGATGTAGCAAATACAGTGTGCTGGGGCAGATTTGGATAGCGTTTGTAGTCTTCATTCAGCTGCCTGTGCATTTCTGTTTTTCACGTTTTACTCAGAGCATGTCTCAGAACACGCTTTTGTCCTGATGATGAGCTTGCATGATTTGAGCTCATGTTATAATCGTGCAAACAGCCTTCATCCTGACCTGAATTCTGCCTTATCATCAGACTGGTCTATACCACTATTTCCTCAGTGTTGGATATGTTCTCTGTTACATTACATACTGTATAAGCAGAAAAAATGGGAAACTGCTCGATGTTTTTATTTTTTACCTAAGAATGCTATAAATAATGTTCATGTGAATGATGTTAAAGGTAATATATTTTTGTGCCTTTTAATAGTTTTCAGCTTTTCAATTTGCAACACATCCATAAGAATCCACGGCCAACCATAAATTGTCCTCCCATGTTCGATAAAACAGGTTATGGGTGATAGTAGCATGTTAGTGTTATTTCGGTGGAGCATTGCAAATAATACCCATCTGGTGTTCAGACAGCCCCAAAGCTTACATGTAATAGCTCCTATGCTCAGTTAGTCAGACTGAACAGGTGCTGGACAGATATCCCATTCTTCCACATGTAGCTTTGCTCAAGTAAAAAGTTACTGTTATTGTCATGCTATTTATTTTTACTTTATCTAATGTTTTGTTATTTTTGTATCACTGGTGATTATAAAAAGTAATGCTGTAAATATTGTTTGCTTTTATCTTCTTGCTTCATGGAATTTGCATCACATGCTTTTTATGGCATGAAACTTGTTTGAGTACATTCTAAAAAAATAAAAAGCAGTTTTAAACTTTGAGGAGAAAATGTAGCATTTGAACTATGTCTGCATGCACACATCTGTGGCATGTTATGTGCTCTCTCCTTTTCCTGTGTTGTCTCTGTATTTGTCATTGACTCTAAAACACTTCAGCATGATTGTCGAGTAAATCAAACCATGTGCATTGTCCTAATGGAGAATAATGTGAACTGTGGTGTACTTACATCTGTACTGAAGTGGGCTGTCTGTTACATTTACAAAATGCCTTGTTTGTAAAACATCTGTTGAATGTGTGTTATTTATTTGTTTATTTAAGTGATTGCATTTTTCCATTTAGGAGCAGGAGAAATAAAGTCAACACGCCTTATGTTTGTGAGGAAGTGTTGTTATTTCAGCTTGATTTTTATTTTATTTTACTACTTTTACTAAGATAAGATGTAATAATTCAATACATGATAATGATCGGAATATACTATAAAGTTGGGGTAGCTAACTTTTTAGCTGTAAATTAATAAACTTTGTGTTTTCCACAAAAAAGTATATGATAAATGCAGCATTTTGTGAAAATGAGACCACTGAGTGCTCTCTAAACTGAATAATAAAGAATTTGAGTTCTGCTGCTCTCTGATTGGCTGAGCTTGGGTGGTCCTCTCCAGTTTCACTTTTTTCTGTAAAAAGAGGTTTTTAAGCATTATTTGAAACCAAAACGGATACATATCGATATTAATGGATTTGTCAGATTTAAAACCTAAATCGTGTTTGCAGTGTGAAAATCAGCTACCCCAGCTTTAGCGAAGGCTGGGCTTTGTCACAACAAAACTGAAACAAACTAAAGGGGTGGATCGTATCTTTTCTATGTTTAAAATTGTGTTAATAGTAACTAAATTATATTTATTCACTGATAAAAATCAGAAGTCTTTTGTGTAGTCAGAAAAAAAATTGAAAACACATATTTGTTGTTGCTTTTACATTGAAACTCGTGACTTTGGATCAAAATCAATCTAAAATTGACCTCCTCCTGATCGATTCTACGGAAATAGCCTATTGTTTCTTTGACTTGGTTTATATCTCAGACTCTTCCAATGCAGGCTATAGTTTTAAATTCAATTTCCACAAAATCCTTCAGGTGATTCTCTCCAGAAAGTTACACAATGTCACTTTAATGAAGGGATTGTACTATATTGTAGACTTGAGCTCATCTGGAGACCCCGTGAACCCACCTATCTCTTTTCTCTCTATGCAGTCTTATGTGAAACAAAGTAAGCTTAGTCTAGTCTGCCCTCTGCTGGAGGCAGCAGGACACCGCAAGGCTCAGTGTAGGCCTAATCAATAAAGTTTTATGTCACCCTTTTATCCTTCCCAGTAAGAGTCTGTAGAAAAAGACACAGTATAATAAAAATATAGCAGCTGTTCGGTGCCAGTGTTTCTTGTGGTGGGAAACGTTTGTCTCGCTCGAGGGGAAAGTGGCGCCACCAAGATTAAATGCATCCAGACAGACACTCGTGGCCGCAAAACATGGAAGATTTACGCACTTTATTAGTCCAGTCCAACCAAGTCAAGTAAAACAAAAATTCTCTTTGTAACTCTTAAATTTTACATTCAAAGGAAGCTATGTGTAGCAAAACTAAGCAAATAAAAATAAGTAGGGTATGACCACCCTACTGTGCTGCACAAATAAAGTCTGATTGTTTGTTTGTTTGAGTGATTGAAACTGCAGATGGACATACAAAAAACCCACAGAAAGGCACGCTGTTTGCTGCCCTTACTTGACCCAAGGTACGGCGGCTCCTCAAACCAAAAGACTGAATTATTGTAACACATTTCCTGACGGCCCGCAGCCTGAGAGTGTAAGGATAGGCAGACAGACAGACAGTGCAAATAGGATTGTGTGTAGTGATTGTGCAGCAGACTAATCCGAGTGTGTCTCCAGTGTCTCTTGAGCTCCCAGCCTCAGTGGACCCTCAGTCTTCAAGCAGGTGAGTGATGAAGTCTAGTCTTCTGCTGTGACAAGCTTCTGACTGCTTCTTGAAATGAGTTTTCCTATAGAGTTCCGTTTCAGAAACTCACACTCTGTAACTTTTATAAGCTTTGGCACATTGAATCAGAGAGAACTTTGCTCTCTCTTCTTTTGACTATAACATGCACAGATTTCTGTATTTATATGCGTCTTAATTGCATACTTCAGTAGCTTCTTAGTATCAGGCCTTCTCTGGATGATTATGCAAGTCTAAATCTAATTCTCAGTTTTCTGGTAGTGTATCAGATCCATTGTCATCTATTTATACATTATTCTGTATGAGCAGCAGGAAGTCAAATCATTTCTGTGCAATACTGTTGTACGGGACAGAATCATGATTAAAGCTCTACACAGTAGATGCTTAATAGATACAGAGAGTACTACATGACTATAGTAAAACTATTCAAATGGTGTCTCCTCCTGATGAGCTGTATCTTAGAGATGTAGACTTGCAAATCATGACTTGGACTTGCGTCAGGCTTGATTCGCTATTTTATTACTTGGGACTTTGCTTGATAAAATTGACTAAAACTTGGGACTTGACATGGACTTGAATTGTTTTAAATGGAATAATTTATAAAAATCTGTGAAATTGTAGAAATATAACATGTATTTGATAGTTTGAGTTAAAGACTTGAAACTAAAAGCAGAGGACTTGTTTTTGACATGGACACTTTGACCTGGGACTTGACTTGGGCTTGAGGCAAAAGACTTGAGAATTACTTGAGACTTGAGTTGGTCCCACCTCTGTCTTCAGGAGACCGCCTGGTGCCTTCACATCTGTAATGTTTACATCTTACATTCTTACACCCTAAAGTTGACGTGCATGCTTTTGTAAAATGTAGGCACTTGTCTTTTTGCTCATTTTCACAGATCTCAACACTCATCTCCGTGTAACCATGGCAAATCCATTCACTCGTATGATGTCATGCCGAAACACAGCTGTGATGTTGGCCAGTGTGGGTGCAGGAGCCTTGGTGACTGGATACAAGCTAACAGAGAGCAGTGCGACTGCTGCTACTGAGAGGAAGAGGCTGTACCCTCCCAGGTGTGTCTCTGACAAGGTTATCACTCACGTCATGCTGTAGAAAATCACTGTGCAGACATTCAAGATGTGCTTTTATTTTTAGAAAACTTAAGTTGACGTTTACATATTCACTTTACTGATGTGTAGCGCCGATTATCCAGATCTGAGGAAACACAACAACTGCATGGCATCAGCTCTGACTCCTTCGATGTATGCTCGTCTGCGGGACAAGCTTACTCCAAACAACTGGAGCCTGGATCAGTGCATCCAGACCGGAGTGGACAACCCAGGACACCCCTTCATCAAGACTGTGGGCATGGTGGCCGGAGATGAGGAGAGCTATGAGGTGGTGCTTACACTAAAAATATCAAATTATAGTGGACTCTTTAATCCAAGTCAACTGTAGGCCCAGTGTTATTATCACATAAAACAATTTAGTCAAACTCCCAAATTTGTAGCTACTTGCATTTGAACTAAATGTTGAATCTGTTCAATCTTTTCATGTTGTTTTCATGCTGTTTTCACAGGTCTTTGCAGAGATTTTTAACCCTGTCATTAAAGACAGACACAATGGCTATGATCCTCGGACAATGAAGCATCCCACTGACTTGGATGCCAACAAGGTTTGATGTCCTGTTTTGAGCCCATTACATGTGTGTGGTTCAGTGACAGTTACTGTTCTTTTCTTCAGCTCTCTTCTGGCATGTTGATGAACGCTATGTGCTGTCATCCCGTGTGCGCACGGGCCGCAGTATCCGTGGGCTGAGCCTGCCTCCAGCCTGTTCCCGCTCAGAGCGGCGCGAGGTGGAGCGTGTGGTGGTCACTGCTCTCTCTGGCCTGCAGGGAGACCTTGCTGGGCGTTACTACAGCCTGGGAGAGATGAGCGAGCGTGAGCAGCAGCGGCTCATTGATGTATGTGCACAGAGACATTTCATAATTGTTAAATTCTTCACTGTAACTTAATTCACATCTTGATGTCTTCTCCTCTTTTGCATCAGGAGCACTTTCTGTTTGACAAACCTGTATCCCCTCTGCTCACAGCAGCAGGCATGGCTCGAGACTGGCCCGATGCCAGAGGGATCTGGTATGTTCTGCTTAATATTAGTTATGAGTTGACTGATTAAATTATCATCTTGAAGTGTTAAAAAACATGCAATTCTTGAATAACTATATTAAAAACATGGTGCTACGGTCTCTGTATTAGGCATAACAACGACAAGAACTTTCTGATCTGGATTAATGAAGAGGACCACACTCGAATCATCTCCATGGAGAAAGGAGGGAACATGAAGAGAGTGTTTGATCGCTTCTGCAAAGGTCTTAAGCAGGTGTGTGTGTTTTTGAAGGGACGATATGTAGCTGGTGCTACAACCATCCTTTAGCTAAAGTGCCTAAACCAGCTTGTTCAGCTCAGAGGCTCCAAAATGTCCACCCTGCACTGATGCATGACTGGTGATGCAGGGGCTAGGGTTCATGGTGAGGATTCAGAAGCATTTTAGGCTTAAGTCACCTGGAATTATTGTAGAAACTGGATTTTGAACATGTACATGAAAGACATATTGGTCATGTTTATGGAGTCTTACACTTTATATAACCTAATATTCACATGATGTTTGCTTCAGGTGGAGCACTAATCCAGGAGCGTGGCTGGGAGTTCATGTGGAACGAGCGGCTGGGCTACATTCTCACCTGTCCCTCTAATCTGGGGACAGGCCTTAGAGCCGGAGTGCA
Organism: Mugilogobius chulae; assembly: GCA_038363315.1. Classification (NCBI taxonomy): domain Eukaryota; kingdom Metazoa; phylum Chordata; class Actinopteri; order Gobiiformes; family Gobiidae; genus Mugilogobius; species Mugilogobius chulae. The sequence goes on from CM076397.1 coordinate 42,319,180, forward strand.
CATTCGCCTCCCGATGCTCAGCAGGGTAAAGACGCACGAGGAAAAACATTACACGTGTTACCTATAAATGCACATTATAACAAAAGTAATATATGATAGGACGCTCGATTCAAAAAGATCTTGGAAAACCTCAGGCTCCAGAAGCGAGGCACAGGAGGTGTGGACACAGCAGCTACTGGAGACACCTTCGACATCTCCAACCTGGACCGCTTGGGCCGCTCTGAGGTAAAATGGACTGTCAAAGAGAGAAGAGCATACTAGAGGAAACAAGTCAACAGGTGGAGGCTGCGACAAATCCTGCCCCCTGCAGGCTTTAATTCTCTTTCTGCCCTTAAATGACCTTTCACCTTAAAGCAGTCACAACACCTTTATCGCTAATCTGTCAGCCGCCAGGGAAAGTGAAAACAGGGTCAAGGCTAAAGAACCAAGTAGAGCGGGGAAACACAATTGCTTGAGTGAATAATACACAGAACTCCAGCCAAAGTGTTCATATTCAATACATAATTGTGGTAAATTTTATGCTTTACATGTTAAGTCAGCAAAGATTAAAAGCAAATTTCAAACAGAGCTAGTACACTGATAAGATGACCCGGTCTGTGTAGTGATGCACAGTTTGCACCTACTGTATTCTGACATGAAACCTCCTGATTTGTCAGTTTGATATAGTGTTATATCTGTTAAATGTGAAAACTAAATCCATAAATTTGACAACTTTCTTTAAATTATTATTATTATTATTATTATTATTAATAATAATAATTAATAATATTTTTTTTATTTTACTTAAATTGCAGGTGGAGCTGGTACAGCTGGTGGTTGATGGGGTCAACTACCTGATTGAATGTGAGAAGAGGTTGGAGCGAGGACAAGACATCAAGATCCCTGCCCCAATTCAACAGTTTAGGAAGTGATCTAGGATTATTTGGCCATTCCAACTGCTGTCTGCAAACTGTTGGTCCTACTAAATACTTATAGCATTAGAGTGCAATGTAACCATTTAACAAAATGTCCTCTGAATCCAATAAACCAAAACTTGTTACTGAGTATTATTATTTTTATTCAGACCAAGCTATTCACTGAATATACAGTATATGAAGTATGAGGTGATACTATCTATCTCTGTCTCTCTAATCAGATTGATGCAACTTTATTGGATCATAATGTCACAACCTGAGACTGAACCTGCATCTGTTAGTCGCTAAATATGTTTCAGTCCTAACAAGGAGATTTCCTGAGAATTTTTAAAAGGACTGAACGTGCAAGAAGCAGAGTCTGGTGGACTGACATTCAGTAAATAAGAACTCAGTCTTATTTATCTAATTGAATCCAAGGCAAAGTGTAAATCTCATTAGTGCCAGACATTGGCGAGGGCGAGCAGAGGTGGCTCTAAGTGTTTTGAAAGGAACTTAATTTGTGGATAGTTTAGAGAGCATGTTAATAGAGGGCGCACAATTATTTGTGATTTCACTGCAAAGTGAAATTCATGTGAACCAACAGTGCATGTTAAAAAACAGACATAAAAAAAAACATCTTTACATGTTTTAATTCATGTTTAAGATTTCATTTTAACTTATGTGTTTTACATTGCATGATACAATACTACAACTACTAACTACTACAACTACTCAAAAAAACTGTGAACTAGTAACCCTAACATTTTTTATTAAATCTGGTTCCATTCCTGAATCCCAATTAGGTCATTTATTTTATGTACATTAATTTAATTTTCTTTTAAAACTAAATGTTTTGATGTTGCTGTGAGGTAACAGTTAATTAACCAAAGCAAAAAGTGTGACTCTGTGTAAGAAAAGGTGAGGTCACATAAAAATTCTTCAGAGTGACACACAAAAAGTGACTGAGATGATGAATTGCATGTAATAGTTGTGTAAATGATTCCTTTTGGACACGCCTGTGCGCTCGGACCACTTCAGTGGCACTTAGGCAAACGCAAATCAAAGCACCTCAAAGATCTGTCAGGATCAAAAACACTGTTAGCTGTGTCCTGTGCCAGTGATTTAACATGAAGTTTTGTCTGATCCTAATTGTAAATGGCATGATTCTGTCCGGGGGTAAGTATTTTCCATAACCGAATGTGCAAAATTAACCAATTTGAAAGTGAAATTACGTTTTGCTTTTGTTTCAGTGGGCAGTTTGCAGTGTTTGACATGTTATAGTGTGAACCCTGGTTCGTGCACTCAGATATGGAACTGTCCACGTCACTACGATCGCTGTGCCACGACATTAGGTAAGTTATCTATTGTCTTATTAGTAAAGGTTAAACTTTCTTCTTTTTCAAAAGTATTTTTATTCTCAGCGTGACTTTGAATGCTTGAAAGTCCTTCCCAATCTGCACTTAGTTAAATACTTAAAGATACTTTTTCACTTTTTGAATTTTCCATTGTTTGTAGCATTGGTTCCACATTCAAAACACTGCTTTTATTTGCGAGATACTATTCTGTTACTTCTGAGCCTCAGAAAACACTAGTCTGAATTTGCCAGATCTGTGATGTCAAGTATCAATCTTCAGCCTTTTTTAGGTCCATAATTATCCAGACTCACTTTCAGCATTTCTGCAGCGTTAGCACATCAGTCAAGATCCGAAGTAAAGGCACTCAAGCATTTTTAAAAGACATGATAAAGACAAAATGGCATAAAACAGAATCGAAAATAGGAAAAAATATATTAAAAAGTAAATTTTATGTAACGTCTTGTGTTTTATGTGTTAAAACACACAAAAAAAGCATGCCGGAGATAATATGAATATCTTTGGAATATGAGCATAGCTTTTACAGAAAATTGGACTACAAAAGAGGGATTTTCCGTCAACGTCACTTTCTGCCATATTGCGCATGTGTTATGCAGAAAGAGGCTCTCTGTCTGCTTAGCTGGGGAAACTTCTTTGAATAAAACAACGAAATGGGTCGAGAGGTAGCCGTTTTGCTCAGATACGTATAAACCGCCATGACAGACGTCTGTCTCGTAAAGCTTGAGACAGCATTTTTCTCGTTTTTTCACTCACCTAAATGTAACTTTTAAGAGTCTTAGCGTCAAAATTCATTCACAGTTGTTGATTTAGCAATAGAGGGATTTTTTGTTTATCAACACGGGCGATGCGCGCGCACCCCGCCTGTAGAAAGAGCCTCCGCACATACACAAACAGTGGAAACAAGTCTAAAAAGCTCCGTTGTCAGCCAACGTCAAGAGTTTATCACTTTGCGAAAACAAAAGGCATGCTGCTAAGCTAACATTTATGGATGAACTTTGATCCTATGACCCTTAGAAGTTACTTTAAGGTAAGTGAGAAAAACGGCGAGAAAAACGCTGACTCAAGCTTAGGGACAGACGTGTATCAGACCGGTTCATACTGATGAAAGCAGCTAGCTGTCGTCTCGTTTCGTTGTTTAATTCGAACAAGTTTCCAATGTAAACAAATGGGGGCGCGCTTTCTGCAGGACGCAAGCGCAGTAGGGCGGAGAGTGACGTCGACCCAAAATCCTCTATATAACTTTTGTTTCGCAAAGTGATAACTCTTGTAGTTACAGACAACAGAGCTTTTCGACTTGTTTCCACTGTTTGTGTCTATGTGCGGAGGCTCTTTCTACAGGCGGGGTGCGCGCGCATTGCCCGTGTCGATAAACAAAAAATCCCTCAATAAAAAATCTGTCTCATTATTACAGACAAATTGTTACAGCTAAGAATTAAATAGTAATAAGCTGTGAAGTTTACTGTGTGTGTTTGTGTCCTGGGACTTTTTTAGGCCCCACGACCTAAATCCTTATGGCAGATCAACAAAATGGTTTAATTCAAATGTAGGTGAAAGTAGGTTGAGGTAAGAGCTTAGTTAAAGTTTTGGCAAGTAGTCACTGAGTTAAGGTTAGGATTAGGATGAATGTAAGTCTGTCCCCAGAGAACACGGAAACCCAGCAGGAGTGTTAGTGTGTGTGTGCGTGTTATTTCTATCTGATTATTCTTTGATTTTCTTCTCCTATACTTTTAAGCCAGTGATTGCAAAATGTACTTCTATGCAACAGATGAAATATTACTTTTAGATACACAGTATACATTGATCTAAAGATGCACCAAGTTATTTTTTCTGGTGTAGTTACTCTACCTGGAGTGACAAGTTATTGATTTACCTAGAATGTTCCTAGCATCAAACTAATTTTTCAATAGAAACAGGTGACTTCACAAGGTCCTGTAAAAGCTAGAGCCCACTCACAGTAAGAATAGGTGCAGTAACTTGATAGATATTAGGTTTAATAACATATATATAACATTCCTTCATAACAAATAGACAAAAACATCTCTATGGAGACCAGCAGGTGAAAGTCCGCCACCAAAAATGTTACATAAACTTAGTTTTTAGTCACTTCACAAGATTACCTGAAAATGAAAGACTTAATCTGCCTTTTGTTTTGCAGTTGCAGAAAACCTGGTCACTAAAGAATGCATGAGGAGCGACATTTGTAACAATGTGGTTTCTTTGGGAGTGTTCTGCTGCTCTGGAGACCTGTGTAACAGTGCACAACACACCAGGAGCCTCTCTCCTCTCTTATTAGGGATTCCTGTAATAGCTGCTGTTATAATGCATATCTGACTAATGCTCTGTTGACATCGTACTTTGTAAAATGCTTTGAATGGTGCTGTAAATAGAGACTTTTTACCATCAGCGCATGCATGTAGCTTTTAAAGAGGTTGCTAAACGAATCATTAATGTCATTAAATTTTGTTACTGAAAATACATGAATTATGTTTAGAAAGTCTTTTCCAAAAACAATCCAAAAAACGTGTTAGTGTTTTTAATCATTTTGATATATGGATGTTTGACCTTCTGCAATGTAGTCTCGCGTTATACAAATTAAATTAAAATGTAAGAACGATGGTTTTGCAGTGGCTGAAATGCATCTGTAGAGGGCACCAAAGAAGAAGATCATTGACCAAGGACTATTTTTTGTTTGTTTGTTTTAAAAGATGGATTGACTAGAGAACTAAGCTTTTGCATTGTTTTTTTTAGGTGTATGAATGTTATCATATTATACAAAAGCATGTGGTTATTCAACATACAACTAAAGCATGACTAATCCCACACCTAAGCATCAAGAGCGAAGCAAATAAACTACAATAATACAATTCAAACATCTGTGGCTTACAGAGCAAACTCCAAGTTAGCTCTTTGAATTTTCCACTTTCAAAGTAGATAACAAACAATGGTCTTTTGTAAATATGTGCACCTTTTTTTAATATTTGTTACATAACACAAATACAAGTTAATTTATTTTACCTTGACTTTAAACAAGACAAAAAAATCCACCGTGTGTAAACTAATCTTAATGTGTTTTGACAGAATAATGTTGTATTAACTGATCTATTTGCATAGTTCTATATTTGTTTTGAAAATTATGCAATTTGTTGATTTGTTTGCTTTGGGTCAGTTGCTAATAATAAACAATTATGCAGATTTTTTATGCTGCTGAATATTAAACCAACTTAAAAATCATACAACTTGACAGAAAATACATTTGGTGTCATCAGAGTGAAAGCAGATGTCGTTTAAGGTGACGTGGCACTGTACTTTCTTAGGTCAAAACACTTGAATATGAATATGCTCCTCCAGCACTTTATGTTGACGTTTCATTCTTTATGCAAGATCATTATTCTAAAAAGACAACATGGATATTATTATTATTGGTCCTAAATGGAAGTTAGTTCTCTGTTTTTTTGATTGCATTCTTTCCAGTGTTGAATGGTTATGAGTACAAGGAACGTTTTCCAGATCTAAAGCCGGGTTCTTGGTCACATTTATCAGTCTGTGCAGTCGCTTTTTGTTTCATTATTATCTAACTTACAAGAATACTGCTCAAGTAAAAGTACACTCACACGGTTAATGACCATAAGTCTATCAGAAATCCACAATGTGAGTCACTATATATGATAAGACAAGAGCTGATTGGTTGTGCACACGGTGGTAAGCCTGTTTCTCTGTTGTGTCTTAATCTGTAGACACAAAAAACCCATGCATGCGAAACAAAAGGTTTGTGTTGGAAAGAACTACTTTCTTTTTCACTGTTTAAAGTGAAAGCAAAGACTGTATGAGAAGATACAGTACTACTCAGCTTTACTAATTAGGTTTTAAGGCTCTCACGGTCAATACTATATGCAAATCTAGACACATGCATTTGTTTAAATAAGTTAAGTTGCTGCATATCTCTGCACAACTCAATTATCTACTCTTGTGACTTTAAATGAAGAGTCCAATTGCAAACACAAGCACTGGTATGTCCATTAAAAATAAATAAAATCAAATTTCTTATTAGAAAAATTTAAATAAAATAAACTAAATTTAAAAAGAAATGTTGAACTTTTTCAAGGAAGTTTAAAACCGTTCTTTCTTTTGAAAACATGCTTATGCAAAGAGTAAACACTAATGACTTTAAAATGACATTTTAGAGAGGGAGTTTGTGCAAACTACCTCTCCATGGTAACTTAAAAATGACTGTATCAGTGACAATAGTCTCATTGAAACAAAGCTTAAACATTAGTTGGGGGCATTCAGTTTAAACAGCATAAGATGTATTCTTTTAGCTAAAGGAATAAGACTTCCATGGAAACAAGTAAGGGAAGGTCTTAATCCAAAAAAACATCCTAGTAAAAATAACGCTTTAGATCAAGTCTACTTCTTGTCTAAAAGGTTTCACTATGTCCCTTTAATTATGAGGAAAAAATGCTATTCTAGCCTGTTGTCCCTAAAACGCCTGACTAAAATTGTCAACAATTCAAAACTGCAACAGTGTCTGAGCCTTTGGAGCTCAAACAATTGGACTGGACTTGTTATAGTTTTGGCCTTTGATATTTGACTGACTCCAATTATAAGTAAGAACAAAACCTGCGCAGATGAAAGTCAGAATTTAACTTCTGTCTGCACTTTTTGGGAAATTATAAAGAGCAGTAATGCTCCCTCCTGCAGTTAGTAATTATTAATTGGTAATTGAACTAAATAATGCTTTAGTGAACTTATACTACTTATATGTGTTTGTTTAATTTGTGGGATTTATTTATTTGTAGATTTAGAGCAGGGGTGTCGAACTCATTTTGACAAAGGGCCACATTGACATCATGAGTGTCCTCGATTGCAAGTTGCAACTAAAATTAATCATACTAATCTTTGACATACTACATATAGTTTCTGATATTTATGTGTTTATTTAAGTGACAAATAATACATGTACATCTGCATTAGTCTGAAAAATGACTTACTCTTTAAGTTTCAGACAAATCATTTCATTAGGTTAAGACACCCAGTTCACTCCCATCCTATGAATGAATCTACTAACAATTTTTGTACTTAAATATATATATTTTATTGGCATGTATGCAATTTTAAACAACTTGTGTCCAGAAACTCCAAGTGGAAATGAGCAACTTTGCTATAACCGGCACAAGCATCTCTCCTCTTTTGTGCACTGTCCCTGTAAAATAAACAAATAAACTAAACTAATATAAGATAAAATAAAGCTTATAAGACCTTGAGGGCCACATAAAATAATATGGAGGGCCACATCTGGCCCCCGAGCCTTGTGTGTGACACATATGGTTTAGAGTAAAATGTGAACCTAATTAATTTCAGAATGGTTGATTTTTTTCTTTTTTTCTCAGACGTGGTTCAAAGACCCCATGTGGCCTAAACGTCTTTTTCATTTTTTACCTATTAAGTTGGTGGATTTTGCAAGCTTTCTTTGTAGATCTGCTTGCCACAGGTCATTCCCATTGCACAATTTTATGAAAAGTTAGATGTTTAGACAGAAGAAATTACACAAGTCTCTTGAACACATAAATAACAGTCCCCACATTTACATAAGACATCTTTGTGGTGTTGATAAAGATGATTAACAAAAAGATGCTAGTAAACACAAATGATGTCATGATATGAATTAATGATTTTTCAATGAGCTGTTGCTGCAAGAAGAGTGTGACGAAAGATGTTGGAGGAGTCTTAAATAAACATCATTTCAACACGATTAGAGCAAAAAGCAAAGTGCATTTCATCTTCTAGTGTTTATGACATATTTTGGCTTATTTCAAAACCATGTACAACATCACAGATAAACATGTGAAGTTTGTTATTGGAACATAAGATAATATTATTTATTTTGAAGTTCTTCCACTTTCAGAAAATGGCCATGCCTGGAGCAAAACGAAAAAAGACATCCGCTGGTTAATTGAATCATTGCGGTTGAGCAGGTTTGAGATTAATTCCATGTAAAGAGCAGATCAAAAGCAAAACGCGGTTTGAAAGATGTCGAGCAGAATAAACACACTGACTGTCGCAATAATCCTATTAGGAGCTATTCATTCAGTCAGTCACTATAGATACAGAAAATCTACAGAGAGAGAATGGAAAAGGTGACCAAAAGTGAGCTACAGCAACCGGAACTTGGTCAATTATTAGACTTGATTAAATTTGCCTAATTTTTTCGCATTCATTTATTGCCATGAAGGGAAAGTATTCTTGGAGTTACTGGAACAGATGGGATTATGAGAAATAACACGTACATGCGTCACTTCTTAGGCCAATTTTACGCTCAATCAAGTACTGTTGCAGCTTTTTTCCCCCCTCTCCTTTAATCTCTTTACGTTGTGTACAATTTGATGACGTCAAGATTTCCAGATGAAGTGCAGGAGTCTATGTAATTCTATTCTCCGTCTTTGAAAGAAATAATCATTGCATATCTATCATCTATTTTGTGAGATATACTTTAATATGCTTTCCCCCTCATTGGTACTAATTAATAATAAACTCAAAGTTGTTTTTTAAATGATTCATGTGTGTTTGAGTAATCTTGTTTGTCCTGCAATGCTTAGTGCTAAGAAAAGTCCTGTTTTTATAAGGCTGCTCTCATGTGCATATGGAGCAGATTCCTCCAGGACCCTGCTCACACCAAATAAAAATTAAACGTTATATTTTGGGGCAAATATTGCTGTTCTTCAAAGCGTATCATTCACTCATTGTAATCTATCTTGTCAGTAGTAAACTCCACCAGCCAAAACCACTACGTCACATCTCGTGTGATTCACAAACTGTGTTGATATGAGACTTATAGTTGGAAACTCATACAGAGAACTAGTGAAGGCACCAGTAAAGAGAAGCTAAACTCTAAAACAACTTTTTTTGGTTGTTAAACTGTGTTTAACTAGCATTGCCTATCACTTAGAGTCTTTTATTGTGTGCCATTTTTAGTGCAAACTGAGCAAATTTACAAGTTAGAAGTCAAAATAGTCACAAACTGGCTGTCTCTCTTATGTCATTTCTCTATGTGACATCAGCGTGTATTTTCCACTCAAAATTGAGCACTAATTGCAGACACCTGGTGTAAATCCAGTCACATTGTTGCTCTCCACTCCAAGGCCCAGCCTTTGCCCTTTTCCCAGTACATTTCAATGAGTTTGCTGTGATTGAAAAATGTTTGTGGGTGGAGTTTAAGGGGTGAGCTTCATTTTCAGTTTACAAAAATGTACACAGAATTTTGCCACCTCTTAAAAAAGTATTTTAAGATTAGTTTCTGAAATTTGACTGTTAATTGGTCACAAGATGAACTAAACTACAACCAATTAGTCCGGTACGCCACCTTTAACCTTATTGTGTTTTATTGTATTGTAGTTTGTCACTACAGAGGAGCCAGTATCTCAAATGTCTTGTTATAGTTGCTGCCCAGTTCAAACTTGTTTTGTAGACGAGTTTGAATGTTTGCGTAACAATCAAACTTGTATGTATTTTTATACAGTTGTGGCCTGATGCCTACAGCTAAATCACTCAGCATGACACTTCAAATTCAGTTATAACCTGCCTGTTTACAGTAGTACCAGAACATCATTCCTTAAATGTATCCGATTCGTTATGTATTAAAAATGAAATTGCTGACTTTGTGCTTTAACATGCGAGTTTATTTTCAGTTGTCTTGGCACCATAAACAATGTGGCAACTGAGATAATTATATAAAGTACACAAGATTAAGGCAATGTTCTTCTGAGAAACAACATAAAATTTGATTAAATAAAAAGTAATATTAAAATAACTATGAATAAATAGGCCTATTACTTACACAATACATTACAAAAGTAAATATGGACATATAAAGTGTTTGTTATTATGTGACTTTTGAATTCAGTGTTTGAATGTACATGTATTTTACACACTGGAAAAAAACAAAACAAACAAAACCTGTTGTGTCATGTGTGCTGCGTGTACTTCACTCCACAGAGCAGAAGTTGTCCAGGCTGTTCTCTGAAGCTTTGGGCAGCTCGTCTCGTTCCAATAGTCGGTACTGAAAAGAGACTCGATTTATGTAGTTCCCACTGGACACCAGTCGCACCACTGAGTTATCACACCCAATCTTCATCTGTGCTGAAATACCAAAAAAGGAAGAAGAAAAAGAAATATTCACCATGTTAAATCATTTTGAGAAAATGTTTGCTAAGCATTGCAAATAGATTTTGTAATTTCATGTTTTTTAATTTTTCTGTATTGTGATTTTAGAAAACTGTGAACCATTAAGCCCAAGAAGAACCACATGCATTTTACTCAAACAACATATGTGACTGTTTTTATATGATTACATACAGTATATGAGGGATTAGGATTTTTAAAAAATTACACTCTGTTTTTACACAAGAGAGCCATCAGACTGAAACATCAGGAGTAGACACATTTAATCACATGTGCACAGATCTATAAAAAATATATGAGATCTTGCTTAACTTTTATCACTGCATTGAATATTGTCATCTTTATAGTTTGGAGTACCAAAATAATTCAATGAAAACTGTGAACTATGACCTGGCTGTGCTTTTGACAAATGCCGACTTTCAAATAAAGTTTTCCAAATATAAATGACTCCTTTGACCACCCTGGAGCCACGTTTGAGCTTCCTCTCCCAGGAAGAAGATATTGCTCCATTAAATCTAAGACATCTTGGCCTGCTTCCACAAGCAGCCATAAGCTTGAAAGATGAACTTGATACCAGTATATTTTTAGGTAGCTTTATCTTTTCAGCTTGTTTATTTCACTGTGCTTTTTGGTACTTTATAACTTGTTTTTCGTGCTTTATTGTGCACTTCTGAATTGAACTGATACACATATATTGTAAAATAAATAATAACTTACCCAGTCCACTGAGGGAGAAGCAGAGGTCAGCCACAGGGAACATATGAGAAGTGTCCACTCCGTTTCCTCCTAACAGCTCCACATAGTCACCTGAGCCTGAGCATGCTGACCACACCTTCTTCTGCACACATCACAACACTTGTTTATCAAACTCGTCTTTGTTAGAAAGTATGCTTCACATTATTCACAATACAACTTTTAGAATTCCTTTTCATTCAAGTTGGAAAGAACCAAATTTCCACACTTAAATACAAAACAGTCGGCTCAATCGTCCTATTTCTTTCAGGAGTTTAAACTGAAAATCGAATGTGTCATACTTACTTCACACTTATAATGAAGCACGTTTAAAAATGACCTAATTATAACATACCATAACATTATTGTGTCTGTTTCTCAATCTGTAGATATTCTACATAATATAGTTAGTACTGTTTACAACAGCAAAGATTCACATCCAGTTACTGTTTCCGCTTGCCTGTACCTTGTGTATTGTAGCACATTTGCTCTGAATTGGATGACACTCTCATCTTGTTCTGACACTTGGCCTAGTCAGTTGGATACCTGCCCCTAACATTTGAGCAGAAATGTCAGCCTGTTGTATTTGGCTGTTTTAGTGCACTTTATCATAATGTCAGGCGTCTGGCAGTGGATGTCAGCTCCAGTGCCAACAGCTCCAGGACTCTCTCTGCTATGTGGTTTATCAACACTTTTTTGGGTTCTGTACCCCAGATGTACAATCGTGCTTTTGCAGAGCTAAATATTTACTACTTTTCTTTGACCTCAATAGAGGACAGTATTAGAGCTGACTGAAAAATCATGGTAGAAATGGTTATGTTTAACAAAGATTGCTAAAGGGTAATTAGTCATATGTTATTCAATTATTCCAAAAGACTGGACATATTTCCTCGCAGCATACACATAATACAAATATACTGGGGAAACACAAGAGAGCCTTGTGGTGACGTCAGAGCACAAAGAAGTGAATGGACACATCTGTGGGTGTGCATGAGTGAGTGTCTCACTTGTGGGATGAGCTCATTGCTTTTGGCCTGCCCCAAGCTGAGTTCTGTCAATCGGATCTCCACAGGGTAGATGATGGAGAAGCTGCAGTTCCTGCGCTGATGTGGCATCACCATGGTGAAGCTGCCCTCTGGACTCTGAGACATGATGTTACAGGCTGCACACACATAGACAACACCACATCAAATTAACCCTTCTTTTTCACAAGACCGAGTCCTTATTGACACCATGCGTCACAAATTAGAGTAACCACAAGTGATTGTGGGGAAGGCACAATTAGCACACAGCACAGAATCAAGTGGAGATAGCATTAAAATAATTGAATGTAGAGGTCTACTGAATGAACAAATGGAGTGAAATGCCACTCATGGCAATGAGAATATAGTAAATAAATATTGTGCTAAATATAGCTGAATGGTAAATCTAATTGGTGAAACAATTACATTTTAACTTTAAATAAAAACAAATAGAAAACATTTTTCTTTATACGCTTTATCTGAATCTTGTCAAAATGCTTTGGGACAAGTTTAAGAACATAATATGAACTAACCAAACCTACTAATACCTGTCCTGATGAATTTTCCGAATTGCTGTCCTTCGTCTTTGCGTCTAATTATGCTCATGACGCAATGGAAATCTAAGACAATCAAGGCCATTGCAGTGGAGAGCTGCATACTACATGTGATTTCTAATGTTTGTACCAGTCTTCTTCTTTGTGTGCTGTGATCTGTGATTGTTATGTTGCTTGACACAGTATTCACACCGTGTTTGTCAGACAGCTGCAAAACAGGTGCATACCGCTCATTCAATCTCCTGCTGTCGCTCTCGGCCTCGATTAATGCTTGGCCGAGCACAAATATCCAGGAAGAACACACACGCATGCACACCGGCCTGCTCTAATCACTAAGCTCAATGTAAATATCAGGATCAGGACACTCCCGTAACTCAGACTGTGGTGTGAATACACAGGGCTTACGGAAAGGGTTGTGCAGTTTTTTGACAGTGAGGGTGAAACCGCTGTTGGCGCCATGGATACGGAAGAAGACCATGGCGACGTTCTGTGATGAGCGTGAAGTGGAGCCAGCAGCACTGGATGAGCAGAAGTCTGTGTAGCGTTGGTGTGAGGCCAGAGGGTGATCCTGGTTGCTCGGGAACTTCTCCCCTTTTAGCACCCAGCCATCAAACATCTGCCAGTGAGCAAAAGCAGAGCAGGTCTTTAGTGTGTTGTATACACCTTAAACTGAGATTTGCATTGTTTTTCAGATTCAAGCAGGCAATTATAGCTGGAAATGTTATTCTCCATGTAGATAGACAAGTTTTACTCAATGTTTGGAAGGTTTGAAGCAATAAAAAAAGACATGGAGACAAGAGGATGCATCACCAGAAATAAATCTCCTCCTTACAGTAAGAATGCATGGTTTTGAAGTATTTTTTGTGTAGAATAAAAACAAGCACAATGAGGTTTACAGCGGCATTACTCAGTGTCACTTGTGCCGGGGCAAAGCTATAACAACCTGCACTTAAAATAAGAACACAAAAACATCTAAATTTGTCATAAAAATAAAATACATGCAAAAGAAATGTTAATTGCTATTAACTCTCATTTCACACCAACATAGTCTTAGCATGGCTCTTTTTAATTAGCACTATAATCCATGTCAGTTCATTTCTATAAATATACCACTAATCTTTGTAAGTATTAGTGGTTCAGAAGAAAGGATGAGCTTGGGTTTATGAAGATGCAGTGACGTTTGTGAAACACATAATTGAAAAGTCCCATACTTAAATCTTATTTTAACTTTTCAGCCCACTCTAACCCTAGGTCATGTAACTAAAACAGAAGGAAGGCCACAATGTCATGCCCTAAAAATGCCTTAGACACAACTGGCAACAAATCAATCAAACTAAATGACTCTGGGCTTCATCATACTAATTCGGGATGTGTGGGTGTTTTGTGACCTTAATGAAGTCCCCGGCACTGCAGTCGATGTTGACGTCAGACAGCTCCAGACTGATAACTTCATTGGGCTCTGCGATTATGAAGGTGGCACATGCCAGCTGTGGACGGGACGCCCCAAAAGTGAAGGAGCCTTCTGTGGACAGCATGTCCAAGCATCCTAATAACATACAAGAAAACTTAGCAGAGACAAACTGATGTGTCCAAAATCAATCTAACACTACTAAATCTGCAAAATGTAAAATATAATGACTACAGGCAAAATAAACAGCAACAACACACAAACCAAGACAAAAATAAAAGAAACTGTATACAAAATGTCAACAAGACATTTTGGTGAAAAGAAAAACAAAAAGTTACTGTCCATCAACTCTTTAGTTTTACGTTACATTTCATAAGGCTGAATATCAAATTGTATTTAGGCTACAATGTAATTAGACTATTTCAAAAAGTTTGTTGCCCAGGCAAAATTTCACATAATGATCTGTTTCAAAGCCATTAATCTTGCTTGAATAGTAACTTTACAGTTCCACACAGGCCTGTTGTTCATCAGAATCAGCGGTTGAATTAATCCACTTACTCAGAGGTCGGCGAAAAATGAAATCTTCTGCTTCTCTTTTTTGCTCCAAACTCAACAGGGAGTACAGTCCGTCTGAAGCGTCGCTGTCCTGCACAGTAACAGAAGGTAGTCCAAAGTTTACAGTACTTTAAGCACACAATGGTCCTGTTCTTACCTCTATGTATCGGCTGAGCCCCATCCGAGACGAGAGAGACACGAGGAGCAGGAGCAGCTGTGCGCGAGGAGGCACCGTCATCATGATGTGAGTTTGAGGTGGAAGAGAATACAGCCCGGTCTGCGCGCTGCCACTTTTATATGCGCGCTGTGGCAGGCCTACATCACATCACAGGGTCATCGAGAGGCACCAAGAGGCACCAAGAGGTATACATCCGGACTTTTGAGAAAATGTTTCACAACCTGACAGTCACATAACATGCAAGGCCACAACATTTGATCTAAACAGGCTATTCAATGGAAATACGAGTTTTGTGAGTTAGCCTAGAAGCTACACAGACTGGGAAGCAATTCAATATATCTTATAAAAAAAAAAACTTATTCGTAGGCTATACTTTGAGATTTGCAATTGCTGCGTATATATTTAGTTACTCATTGGGTGGTATTCGCAAGGTAAATTTCTAAAATGATGGGGAATCGACTACATTTAGATTATTGAGCACATATTTTAGGCTTTGAACGTCACGTAGGCTAATTACTGGGAAAAATGGATAACACATGGGCTACAGTGAAAAGCTAATTTTTGAAAGCAGCTTTATGTTGCCAGGTTTTGTAATGCAATTAAGCATGAAGGTATTGTATTCTGAAAATACAGTAGGCTATTTGAAAAACTTTTTATACAAATAGAAAATTTGGAGGTATTCAGATCAGAAGCCTATAATCTATAACTAAAAGGCATTTATCCCAACACTGCAAACACAACAAGGGGAGAAGTTATTTTATCTCAGAGTTAAACGTAAACCTCAATAGTTTTATATATGTAATTAGAACTGACTGAGTTCTATTCTTATTGTCAGTCTCAAAACAGTGTCAGTTGAGTTGTGCTTTGTACTTTTTCCAGCGATTCTCTCTTTCCTGTTATAATATCAGTGAAGCATTTTAAAATCACAAAATATGCTGGTGACAGTAGTGGCTTAGCTCTTGGTATAAAGCAGTTGTCAGACTGCTTAAAGGTGGGGTACTTGCCTATTTTAGTTGTAAATTAATAAACTTTGTCTGAAGGCATATTGCATAAAACAGCAGAATGTAACAAAATCAAATTACTGTTTACTGTCCAATAGAGGGATTTTGGGTCGACGTCACTCTCCGCCTACTGCGCTTGCGTCCTGCAGAAAGCGCGCCTCTCTATTTGTTTACATTGGGAAACTTGTTCCAATTAAACAACGAAACGGGATGACAGCTAGCTGCTTTCATCAGGTATGAACCGGTATGATAGACGTCTGTCCCTGAAGTTGAAACAGCGTTTTTCTCGCCGTTTTTCTCACTTACTGAAAGTAACTTCTAAGGGTCGTAGGATCAAAGTTCATCCATAAATGTTAACTTAGCAGCATACCTTTTGTTTTCGCAAAGTGATAAACTCTTGACGTTAGCTGACAACGGAGCTTTTTGACTTGTTTCACTGTTGTGTCTATGTGCGGAGGCTCTTTCTACAGGCGGGGTGCGCGGCATCGCCCGTGTTGATAAACAAAATCCTCTATACATTTTATATCAGGCACCAAATGCAGTGATCTGATTGGCTGTGCTTGAGTTGTCACCTACAGTCTCATTTTGGCATCTATAAAAATATATGTTTAAGGTTTAGTTGCAGACAAAAAAATATGTTGATATTACCATGTGCTGAAGCATTTGTGAGAGTTATGATCTAGTTCAAATTTGCTTCTGGTTTTATAATGTGAAAATTAGCTACCCCACCTTTAACAGAAGTGTCAGTGCATTTTATCAGGAGATAAAAGCTACATGAATGCAATTTCTTCTAATACAAAATGTGTTCATTTACACAAAGTAAAAGTAACTGTTTCTCTTTATCCTTCTTACTCACACCATCTCTCCGATTATCTATCCATAAAAATCTGCCTCCTTTATGTTTTTGTATTAATAATCAATTTCTCAATCCAAATGAAACCTCAACACCTGTTCCACACCTGCATTTCCGCCCCTTCCAGCCTGCTGGCACATTGTTCTTGCACTCATCATTGCCCTGGACCACTGACAAAGTCTTTTTTTTTGTACTCTCGAGGTGACTGCCCTTATCTCACGTTTGCAGAGCTCATATTTCCACCTGCTCTTGCCTTCTGCACACGAGTTTCATTGCTGACATCATCACACATCGTCAGTGTCTGCTCTCAACTGCTGCATGGCGTTCTATGTCTCTTCAGATTTAGTCATTCCAATAAACAGATCACATGTCCCTAAATTCACAAAGACACATGTACCTCTCGATGTTATGAAGGATTCTTGATAAGGATCTGCAGCACTCAGATCTACGCGCCCAGTGCAACTCTAGCAGCAGATAATACTGCCATTGTGTCTTTGGGCAAAACACCTCTGAGTCTAGGCTGAGGCTTCATGTGTTGCACAGCTGTAGGTGTGGTTGTGTGCAGGGCTTAATTTGAGCCGGAACAAGCCGGAATAAGATCCGGGAACTCTCGTGGGGCATTCCGGCATCAGTTTTGTCTGCTCCGGAAACGCTTTCTTTTTGTCTTTCTTCTACGAGACGCGGCTCTGCTCCTCTCCCGTCTCTCATCTCATTCACAGTGAACAGTGGACAGGCTTATTTGTGGGGGAAACGGAGTCAGACTGTAATTGGTTAAAAGCGGAACTGACAGGAAATTTGACCAATCAGAAGCAGCGCAGGCGGGTTTAAGACTTTTCATTGGTTCCAGGCGAGCCCCGCTCTTGTATCTCCTTCTAAAACAGGAAATATGCGTCTAAGTGGATTTTGTGAATATTTGTTGTTATTTGCGACTCGTTTTGATGGATTAAATGCAGCGGGAGTGTCACATGTGTTTGGAGTGTACGGGGCGATAAAGAGGTGAGAACCAGCGTGGGTGTAGCGGTCACAGTTTCTCGTAAGTGCAATTAACTTTACTGTGTTACTTTAATGTGTATTTTAGCGTCATGTTTGATGTATGAGAACCGTGTCTGCTGTGTAAAGGCTGTTTGTGACCTGTGTCTGCTTTGTAAAAGCTGTTTGTCCTGCGTTGTTGTTGTGACTTGTGGAGAGTCAGATATGAGGCTGAGGCAGTGCTGAGCTGCAGGACGAGGAGAGTGTGGGAGGGCAACTTGTTGCTGTGGATCAGATTTAGGTGCGCTGATTTCTGTCAGAATGAATGAAAATCTCTGTGTGACGTGTAAAAAAACGTGTAACACAGACATAATTACTTTTATATCGTTTAACATCGAGTAGGATGGACAGTTGGGTTGTATTTTAGCATTTCTAAGCCTCTATGTTCACTTATTGTGTGCGCTCCGGTAAAGGTTCGACCTTGTCTGGAGCCCGGTCCAAAACCCACATTTTGTTCCGGCAACGTTTGAGTTACAAATTAAGCACTGGTTGTGTGTCATTGTGTGATTATCATAGCTTATGGGGCAGAATCTGAGGAACCTAAATCTACCTCAGTATTAGTAGTGGTAGTAGGGGTGGTTGGTAGTAGTAGTAGTATTAGTAGTGGTGCGGTAGTAGTAGTAGTAGTGATAGTGGTAGTTGGTAGTAGTAGTAGTAGTAGTAGTAGTAGTGATAGTGGTAGTTGGTAGTAGTAGTAGTAGTAGTAGTAGTGATAGTGGTAGTTGGTAGTAGTAGTAGTAGTAGTAGTAGTGATAGTGGTAGTTGGTAGTAGTAGTAGTAGTGATAGTGGTAGTTGGTAGTAGTAGTAGTAGTAGTAGTAGTAGTACTAGTAGTAGTGGTAGTAGTGGTGGTAGTAGTAATAATATGGTAGTAATAGTGGTGGTGGTGGTGGTGGTGGTGGTAGTAGTGGTGGTAGTAGTAGTAGTAGTGGTGGTGGTGGTAGTAGTAGTATTGGTAGTAGTAATAATAGTAATAGTGGTGGTGGTGGTAGTAGTGGTGGTAGTAGTGGTAGTGGTGGTGGTAGTAGCAGTAGTAGTGGTGGTGGTGGTAGTAGAAGTAGTAGTAATAATAGTAATAGTAGTGATAGTAGTTGTGGTGGTGGTAGTAGTAGTAGTGGTGGTCGTGGTGGTAGTGGTGGTGGTGGTAGTAGAAGTAGTAGTATTGGTAGTAGTAATAATAGTAATAGTGGTGATAGTAGTGGTGGTGGTGGTGTGGTAGTAGTGGTGGTGGTAATGGGGGTGATGGCGGTGGTGGTAGTAGTAGTAGTAATAATAGTAATAGTGGTGGCGGTGGTAGTAGTAGTAGTAGTAATAATAATAGTAACAGTGGTGGTGGTGGTAGTAGTAGTAGTAATAATAGTAATAGGCGGTGGTAGTAGTAGTAATAATAATAGTGGTGGCGGTGGTAGTAGTAGTAATAATAGTAATAGTGGTGGCGGTGGTAGTAGTAATAGTAGTAATAATAATAGTAATAGGCGGTGGTAGTAGTAGTAGTAATAATAGTAATAGGCGGTGGTAGTAGTAGTAATAATAATAGTGGTGGCGGTGGTATTAGTAGTAGTAATAATAGTAATAGTGGTGGCGGTGATAGTAGTAGTAGTAATAATAGTAATAGGCGGTGGTAGTAGTAGTAGTAATAGTAATAGTGTGGCGGTGGTGGTATTTGTAGTAGTAATAATAGTAATAGCGTGGTAGTAGTAGTAATAATAATAGTAATAGTGGTGGCGGTGGTGGTATTTGTAGTAGTAGTAGTAGTAGTAAAAATAGTAATAGGCGGTGGTAGAAATAGTAGTAATAATAGTAATAGTGGTGGCGGTGGTA
This sequence comes from Mugilogobius chulae, assembly GCA_038363315.1. Lineage (NCBI taxonomy): Eukaryota > Metazoa > Chordata > Actinopteri > Gobiiformes > Gobiidae > Mugilogobius > Mugilogobius chulae. Next base: position 42,338,773 of record CM076397.1, read on the forward strand.
GTAGTAGTAGTAATAATAGTATTAGGCGGTGGTAGTAGTAGTAATAGTAATAGTGGTGGCGGTGGTGGTATTAGTAGTAGTAGTAATAATAGTAATAGGCGGTGGTATAGTAGTAGTAATAACAGTAATAGTGGCGGTGGTAGTAGTAGAAGTAGTAGCGGTAGCAGTAGTGGCATATCTCACAGAAGTAGACTGCTGTAAATGTTTTCTACAATTGTAAAGTCACTGTGTGGCAGCTACTTTTCCAACTCAACAAAATATATGAGCAAACTTATGAGTCATGATTAACAATCACGATTACTCAAATACACAATTTTTGTAAATGATTACAGCAATAATCAATTGAAAATGAAACCCCATTAATTGCACAGCCCCAACCTGTAGTAACATTAGTGTACGGGTGGTAACCTTAGTGTAATTCTGTCCTATTTTGAGGTTGACTCTGATTGAAAGAAAAAAACTATAGCTGAATTTTATTAAAGGTGTAATTATTAAAGTTGGTATTTTAATGTGACAATTTGTTTCTCATTTTCAGAAACCTTCAACAAGTTATTTACCTGCTACTTTTGTGCAATGAGCATATTTACATGCAGAAACAATTAGAAAACTAGAATTACTAGTTCAAAAGTAAAAAAAAAAAAAAAAAAAAAAAAGTTCAAAAAGGGAAAACCTTTTTGAAGACTGAGCCAAATTTAGTTTTTTGATCTGATTATACATCTGTTTGTTGATTTGGGGAAAAAAATATTTCTAAATTGTTCTCTTTAATTTTTTGACTTTGCTTATTTTTTCTTGGCTAACCTATGCACAATCAGAAAGAAATCAGATGACACACACTTTACTTTTCTTTGCAGATCAGGTTTTTGGTGTGAATGTGAGCATGGCTGGGATAGCAGTTATTTGTGTATGTCTGGGATGTGTTGGCAAAGGTTACACTGTAGTTAGTTGTAATGATTTTGGTTCATGTGGATTCCTGTGGAGAGGCTGTACTGAATGGCTGGTATGAGATGTGCTTAGGCTAATAGTAGCTGACATTTCTTCACATTGATGAAGGCCTGTGACGCCACACGCAGGGCAACTTAAAAAGGCCACATTTCTGAACGCGCTGAGCGATATTCACTTGAACATCCTCCTCGTCTAGAGCTAATATTAATTATGACCTATTCAAGCTGCGTTAGGTTTGTTAAGACCAATGTTCATTCATACCCTGAAATATCATATGCTAACGAGATGTCTAAAGAGATTTACACGAGGCTGGGGAATCGCACATTCAGTTTTTAGTCATACTTGTATGTTTTATCATAAATTATATCTCTTTTTGTCACTACGACATTTTCAAGGTCTGTCTATGAATGTTTGTGGTTAAATTCTTAAACTTAAATCTGTTATTTACTTGATTAACTTTGGGTTGTTGTCAAATACTATACTGTTATTATACTTATACAAATATATTTAAGTAAAAGTACTCTCAGTTTTAGTAAAGGTTTTAGTTACTTTCTTTTACTGAGAGTCTAGTAAAACAACAATTTATGTTGACAATATTTAATTGAACAACCCTGTGTTTTGCCCCACTTTTCAAATGACTTAAATTGTCTTATAAATGTTATTTATCTAGAAAACAAATGTCTTGGTCCTTTCAATAATACGAATTTCAGATTGTAAATCAAATGTTTTGTCTAGATGGCAGATGGGTATTCTCATTTAGTAGTTTCGCCAAATATATTGTTTTTACTCTTTGTATTTTTTACTCTTTATATGGCCATACCAGCTTGCCAAAGCCTGATCCCGTCAGATCTCAGAAGCTAAGCAGAGTTGGGCCTGGGCAGTACTTGGATGGGAGACTGCAGAGGAACCTGCGGTACCATAGTGGGGAGAACAGAGGAGAAACTCATTGTTGTGTCTGTAGGCAAGACACTTCACCCACATTGCCTAGTATGAGTCAGGTATGTGTGTATGAATGTGTGGCCTGAGCCCTGTCCAAAATACATGTTAGTTGCAAACTAACTCTCAGGACACCCTGTAAAGAAAGCAAATTCTCCTCAGCTTACTCATACACTTACTTATGAGCTAAAACAAAATTAGTTGACAAAACCAAATTTTGGCTGACTGACTTCACGATTAAATGACTCCAATTCCCCATCAACTCTCTGTCAGACAAAACCAGTTTTAGGCTGTTTCAATAAGACTACTGTGCGTCGATATCTCCCTCTGGTGGTGAAAGAAAAGTGTACAGCTATTAGTAAGAAGGCTATTGTTGAATATTGAACTGGATTAAATATTAGATTGAAAGACATAATTGATGTTTATGTACATTTAGGCAAACAGAAAGTAATAATAGAATCACTATTTTTATTAAGGCCTATTATTATTACGAGCTTAGCCCTAAACTTTCTCATTGTATTCTGCCCAGACAGGGAAGATGCTCATGTTGTGATTCTGCTGTTCCTAATCTATATCTAATTTAAGCCAGAGATACTTGATGTGCTTTTCGTATGTGTGTGCTAGCTGTGTCAGTTGTCCAGATGGGTCAGGGTGTAAGTGTGCAGATAGGTATAATCGTATCCCAGCATGTAGCCTGTTTTTCCACACCTGCTCCTTGAATGGCTGTGCTCTCACACACAGCGAGGGTTTGACTCCCAATCCCAGTGTTTATTGCCTGACGCACACTTGTGCCGGAGAGCGTCAGTCCAGCATGGCTCTGCTTAGTGCCCGAGCTATTCATCTCCTGTGGGGGCATAATGAGCTGACACTCCCCGTTTGGGCCACGCTGACAGAGAGAGATGAGCACAAAAGCGACATAGATTTTCTCTCATGTCCCTCCTCCTCAGGTTTCCCTCTTGAATGGGCCTAATTCAACTGCATTAATGAGGAGCGATGGATAACACATTCTACTTTTAATTACCTTCCAGTGCAGCTCTTCAGAGGAGGCTCCCCTCAGCTGGACCATTCTTATGCCTGAATTGTAGACCTTCTAGTTGCAAAACCAAAGTGCAAAAACCTGCCCCTGCATACCCCTGAAAGTTTTCTGTTTTGTTGTAGTCAGTGCTTTAAGGAGGCTAAACAAAAAATGTTAGGTTAACTGTTTAGGCGTCAGGGATAATGTTTTGAAATCCAGTTCAGTAAATATAGAGACTATCTTGATCCTGGAGAATTTAAACTGATACCTCTCAGTGGTATTTATACAACTACTAGTACAGAGTTGAATAGTAGATTTTCCGACTAATGATTATCAGAAACTGAAAATCTATGGTCTAGAAAAGTAGAGCCTTGCATGACCTGGTGCAGAAGTGCTACTTTGTCGCCTAAAAGGTTAACAAATAATACGTGATAATAATGTGAATAACATGAGACGCACTCTGAGCTTGTCAGCTCTGTGCAGAAAGAACGCGCTAAGCACTCAAAAGAATTTAGTCATCGCACAGGTTCAGCCCAGTAGACGAGAGGTCCTTACACCTTTGAGTCTGGGACAGGTCTTTCACTGTTTGGGCAGAGTACCTGGCTTTCTTGGATTCCCTGGGGAGTACAGCCCGGGGCACCAACCTGGGACTCCAATGTTCTGCTGGGGTTTTTTTAATACCCACGTGGGCCTTGCCAGTAATACATAGAGAGGGGTGGTCATTAGGCAGTTAAAGCTAGGATAAGGTTAAGGTACCCTTTGTCCCTGTAGGGACTTTTGTCCTCTGCAATTGACCCATCCTTCAATGTTGTTCAGACATCTCCTCAAAAGCAACAAGCTCCACAGTGCAGCGCTTGAGGACCCATGGCTCTTTGCTCCGGGGTGTTGAGTTCCTGTAGGATCAGAGCACGTGCTGTGTTTGCTGAAAACAAGCCTGGCAGAGCTGGGGACCATAATCTCATCTCTGCTCTTTGCAGATGCTGTTGTCCTGATGGTGTCATCAAACCAGGAACTGCAACATTCACTGCAACAGTCGAGTTTCAAGTAAGGAAAGGAAATCTCGAGGTCTTGTTCATAAGTTTGAAAAGGATGAAGTGTGAGATTGTCAGGCGAACCAGTGCAGTGTCAGCATTGATGTGGTTGCTGTATCTGACCATAGTGGTGAAGAAGGAGCTGAATTGACAGGCAAAGCTCTCAGTTTACTGGTCAATCTACGTTCCAACCCTCACATATGGTTATGAGCTTTGGGTAATGACTGAAAGGATAAGATTGCGGATACATACAGGTGAAATAAGTTTCCTCTGCAGAGTGACTGTGCATTTAGAGATAAGGTGAGGACCTCAGGCACTCGGAATTCACTTGAAGTAGATCAACGTTGAGAAGAGCCAGCTTAAGTTGCTCAGTCCTACCAAGAGAAGACTCCAGGGAAGATCCAAGGCCATGCTGCAGGAACAATATCTCAACTGGCCTGGGAATGCCTTGAGATCCCCTTCAGAAGAGTTGGAGGAACTTGGTGTTAAAAGGAAAGTCTGAGCCTCTGTTGGAGGAAAATTCAACGTTATACAGTACATTGACAATCAACAGGTATGTTTTGCAGTGTGTTTTCAAAAGGCTGTCTTACTTGGGCCTACGGAAACCTATGCAGCTGGTCAGAGGGACTGGTTTTGGAAAAGGAAGCAGAAAAAAAATATTATAAAAATACCAGCTCTGTGTAACATACTTGTATGTCTTGTCACAAATGAATAAACTTCCTATGGACTCTATAGATTACATTTTTCCCTAGCAGTCCCTGCTCAGCCTGCTGCCTTTATGACATGACTCTGGATGAAGTTTAAGAAAGGATGGATGGATAGAATTTCCCACCTTAAGGTTAATAAGTCACAAACAGTCATGAAAGCAAGAAAAGGATGCACGTCTCGACAAGGGGCACATTTCAACACCACTAGTAGGCTATTCAAAAGGGGCATTAGAAGTGGTGGAGCTGAGCACCAGTGCATCCTGGCCCACTTATATAACACAAAAAACCCAGTTAAAAAGATCTAGATTATTCTGAAATCAAAATGGGTACCCCTCTATAAAACACAATGTCATTGATAAAAAGGCTCAGGAAGCGACAACAGTTACCATAGAAAAAAAAAAATGGCAAATCTTTTTTTTTTTTTTTTTTATAAATAAACTGCTGGGTCAGTACTGGTAAGTTTATCTATCACGTTGTAGTGTTAAAATATACTTTAATAAACTCTATTTTAGTATTCAGCTATTTAAAATTTCTATTGGATTTAACATTACACCAACTGTTGTGTGATGTCACCTTCCTGAGCCTTCTGCGGTCAACAGAATTTTGAAGGCTAGGTGCAAGAATGTATTTATTTGTTTATTTGACACTTTACTCCTTTTGTGTTTCTATGAAAAAAGGCTCATTTTGTAATATTTTTCACATTATGGCATAACAAACAATTATAACTGGTCACGATGTTCCCAAGTATGGGTTACTGAAATGTATGGCTGACTGCACCTTTAACTGCAAAGCAAAGCAGTTGAACAAATGCAAAGTTATGTATAGTAAGTACATTCAGGTTTAGGTGGGTGGGCCTTTGACCCTTTATAAACGTGTTTCTTCATCATTCAGCCGGAGTCTGTCTGTCTGGGTTTCTGTAATAAACATTGATTAACACGCATAATCAATGGACTCAATGACAATGATTCAGTGAATAGCATAAATGTATTGATCACAGGCAATCCTGAACAGACAGCCTTTTTTTTTTTTCATTTTATTTGCATTTTTATGTTAAAATAACTGTACAACACTCTGCTGGCATAACAGGCATTTTTCATTAAGCTAAACTGTGGTGGGATAAAATCTATATTGATCATCTGTCTCGTTTGTGAATTAAAAGTGAAATGATCCACGAATATGAAAATTACACAGTTGCACTCAGATAGTAGTGGCCACAAGATGGCAGTGCTGGGCTTTGGTGAGCCAAGACTGTAAACTATAGGCCTACTTTTTTATTAGTAATCTGGAAGTGGAAGCAGTATTCCAAATGTATTATGTAAAGATAAATACCTTCTACATAAAAAGCTACACAAAAGTACTTATATTACTTAAATTAAAAAAATGCAAATTTCAGTAATTTCTTGCAATTGGTATACATTTTAAAGGACATTTCCAAGGCTTGATTGACTTTTGTCCTCCATCAGTTCTTAATTTTCTGAGAATTCCCACTCATTTGTACATACAGCTGCAGAATAGACTGAAACGTTGACCAACTTTACACAGATGCCCTTACACTCAGCCACTGCATTTAAAAGCAGTCTGAGGGTGTAAACATGTATGACAGGTTTGACTTTGCTGCTTTTTGTGGCCATGCATGAGCAGTTTGCATAATGAAGGTTGATAAAGTAGAAAAGCTACTCTAATCAGGACGGATCACTGTGCAGAGGTAGAGAATGTCAGGCACAGCTGCTTGGTGAGAAATCCAATATTGACTGTCTGGATAAATGTCCTGCGTATTCTCTCATCTGTCCCAGGGGCTGTGGTATTATGCCTCTCACGCTACTGTTCCTAATTGGATTAAAAATGGCTTGTTATTGGGAGAAATATGACTGAGAAAACTATCATGATTATTACCACTCAACAGTGTTGGCCAGCACAACTCTGCCTGGTAAAGTAATTGCACTGAATTTGAGAAATGTCTGCAACAGCCAAATGTGTCAAATAAGAGAACATTTGTTAGTCATATGCTATCATGTACAAATGTAAAGATTCTGGGGCCATAGATTCAGTCAGATAGAGTTTACTTGTACTTCAGAGAAAATTCTTCTTGAATACCTCATGCTGTTCTCGTTTAGGCCTTAACCTGCATGTGGAGGATAAGTTTTTGCAATGCTTTGTGCTTCAACTCCTTGATTTTCAGCCATAGCGCTGGTGAGGCTTTCAAGTTCGCCTTGATCAATTTCAGTCAACAGATTCACAAACAGAGTTGTTGAATGTTGTAGTACTTTGTGAATTTCTGTAAAAAGCAAAAACAAACAAACAAACAAAAATAATTGATATAGACAACATTTGAGTTACCAATGTCCCATAATGTGTCTTCTTTTGCGACAGGCTCTTTCCACTCTGACATGGCAACTCAACCTTTGGCATTGACATTTAAATTTGAGAGTTTCCAGCATTACAGATGTATTAATAAAAATACATAAACTAAAAGTAAGCATAAGTAAAAACATAGGGTTTTCCTCTTTTTAATGACGCAGTTTTTTAATGAGACCTATTTTTCTGAGTTTTTCCACAATGTTACAGCAATGCTCTCTTGTCGTTACTTTACCCAAAGTTTTACTGAATTGTCTTATGCATGTTTGAGGAATCTAGTATTATTCTGCAGCTGATGCTCCAGTGGTCAGAAAATCCACCTGCCACCTGTCCCCTCCCACTTGTCTGTATTTACTTGCGAACAAATATCTTCTTTATGCAGGATGATGCAGTATTCTAGAAGTATACTTCTGAATACTCATACTACGTCACAAGTAGAAACTCATCCGTGGAGAAGATTTGATCATTAATTGTGAAAAACTGGGGATAGATTGAAAAATTATTAATAAATATAAAAACAGTGCACACTCCATAACTGTTGGTAAGTAACTAAATACATAATCTAAATACTAATAGAGTATCTGAATTTATGTTTTCATTTGGAGGTATTTGTAATACTTACTTTTTTATAAAATTTGAAGATTATTTTTTGTTATTTTAACCCACAATTTAAAACTTCAACTTTTAAAAACTATGAAAATACAGCTTTAATAATTGTTTCCTTGTTAATACAAACAATGGGAAAACAAACTGTTAATCAAAAATCCAACAATCCACAATTAGTTTAATTTAATGTTGTGTTTTTTCCACTATTAATACAATACAATAAAGAGTAAAAGTCTTAGCATAATAAAACACTCTTACTTGACTTAATACAGAATACATAAAAATAATAATAATAATAATAATAATAAAATCATTTTGATGCATGTATTCAGTATCCTGTAATATTGTGCAGTGTTGGTTCTTCTAACACTGTACATAATTGACATTGTGACTTCACTTAAACACCTAAACCTTCCAAATTGTCTCAGTCTTTCTTCAAATGATTTTTTTTCTTCGTCTGTGATGTCTATTAAAGCTTTCAGGACAAAAAACATATAACCTAAACAAAATATTTTCTTTTTGCATATGTTACTACATACTATATGATAAATATTCTGTGTTCTCCAGCAGGGCCTTGTATGCATGAGCAGATCAAACCGACAGATCCATCAGACTTCCACTGGGCTTTACGTTGTGTAGCAGCAGGAGCAGCCATTAACAGAAAATAAATGTTAGACGCCATAAAACTGACAGTGTCTCATTCATACTGACACTTGGGCTAAATTACACATAAAAGCACTGATAACATCATCATTAAATATTGATTTTAAGGATGGTTGCAAGCAAAACAAATCTACACACACATGCCACAAATTGTAATGAGACTACTTTGGATGTGAGTCAGGGCTGTGGGTGAGGCTGGAGCAGGAAGGGAGAGGGCGGGTGGAGGTGTGTGTGTGTGGGAGGGGGGGTGCAGGTGGGCTAGAGGGAGATTTAAAGGGGGCAGAGGCTCAGAGCAGATGTTGGTCCTGATGATGATGGATGGAGCTGGTTGAGATGCAGACTTGTAATTATGAGAGGCACTCGCTCCTCTCGCCACTTCTCCTCCAGATGTCACTGTGCTTTCTTGCACTTTTTCAGGTGTTGTAATGCTGTGAACTATAACACAGTATTTATGCAACTAATGAAAAACACAAGATAAGCTATGTTAGTTTTAATGTCAAGCTGATTTGTGTGGGATTTTTTTTTTACTAAACCCCTTTTCTTTGTGTTGATATAGAAATATGATGATATTTTTGGACTATCCAGTTGAAACTACAGACAAACTGCATAGAGGCATTTTTTTTCTTAAACAGCTGGCTAATAATGTCTAAAATTCAAAGTGAAACTGTTTCTGGACCCTTTGGAGCACAAACAATTGACTGGACTCTCTGTGAAGATGAAGCTTTAGTTTTTGATGACTGTGGGTTTTATCTGAGTCACTTCAACCATAAAAAAATGAGGTAATTTCATTGAAAATTAAAAGGTTTATGCAGAGACCACATAAAAGTTCTATTAAATTATGTGGGCATATTTTATATTTGTAGGTTTAGTGTATAAACTGGGTCTGATTCATCCCAGAATGGCTGATTTTACTTTCTGGTTACAATTTTATTTTTTAATATTTCAGGATTTTTTTTTTTTTTAAATCAGATTGTGGCCATCATAGTGAACAAAAACAGATCAAGAAAAGGTGGGAGATCAGTAGCGGCAACAGTCTCAAAAGAAAGCATAGCAAGATAAAAATACCAAAACATTAAGGGATTCTTTTTGTACTATTTTTAAAATTATTATTACAACTAATTTATCTCTACAAAACAATCTATAAACATGCTGACAATCTGCTCTCCATTAATTCAGATATTATAGGCTATATGCTTTTTCCTTAAAACATTTACCCAATGAATTTGAAAGTCAACTGACAGGATATCTTATTAATAAATGTTTCATTTATGAATAAAAGTAATTTATAAATATGAATAATGATACATAAAATCATAGCAATTTCTGATAGGTCACAATAGGCATCATGAACCTGTGCATGATGAGCTCTTCTTTTAAAACATATTATTTATTTATTTATTTTTCAATCAACACTAGGGCTGCAAGTGCTTTCTCTTAAAACTTAAATTATAGCATGCTGATATAGCTTATATTATAAATTACACGGTGCCTAAATATGTGATGTAATTAATTTTGAAAATATGTATGTATTTTAGATTGTTTCGATTTTGTATTGCACTAAAGCACGAGAGAAATTCGGTTTAGGCAGAAAAGATTCTCTGGGCTACCATGAGTCAGTGAAAAGCATGCAGCGAGCGCAGGTCAGCAGCTGGTGGGGTGAATGAGACCTGTGGAGTGGTAACCTGCTATAAAAGGTGCAGGACACAAACATGCCTCTAATTGATTGCTAATTGGTTCTTTTGTAGTTGTCCATTGTGTCTTGACAGAGGTCTGCCCTGAGCCTTCTCCGCCCACACTCTCACAAACTGCCCTCGACAACACCTAAGCCGCACTTAATGACAGCATCTTAAAAGCCACTGCCGGAAGATCAGTATTGGAATTCCCCATTTATTTCGGGGACACTTGAATCATCCTGGAAGAATTGTTCAATCATAGGAAAATTGTTGAGTTCAAGTTTACTCCCCTTACATCTGGAAGCATGCATTTGACAGTCCACGTGTCTCCCTCTCCTTCTCTCATCAGTGCATGAGAAATGATCTAATGAGGAATGGGTCGCACATTTCCACAAACTCATTAACCCACAAGCGAGTGAGACTAATCACTGCGTTTGGGTAATGTGATTTCACATCTGTTACTGCGGCTCAGGACACAGCACTGGCCGCGATGAACAGGACCACAGTAGACCCATGTTTACGCATAGTACCACAAACCCAGACTCGACACAAGTTTAGGAGAAATAAAAGTTGATCTTTTTGTCTGATTAAGCGCGCAGCTGACATTCTGCGTGCCTGCGTTCTCTCGTTGATTTCGCAAAAGTAAATGTGCCATTAATTACGCCTGACCTGTTTAGATGTAAACGGCATGTAAAGTAATGTCATAAATAGAGTTTTCTGTTTGCATTGTTCTTAGCTAATTGGATGCTACAGAAGCAACAAACTGGAAGGTGCAAGGTTGAGAAGAAGAAATGAATTTTCTCAGGGTCTTGACTTTGTTGGTATTTTGAAAAATTCAGCAAATTACTGCACACAATTTATGTTAATAGAAAAGGTGAAGCTGGTTACTTAGTACGAGAAAAGTAACACTCTTTTGATAATTGTGATTAATTCTTTGTTTAACCCGCTCCATTGTTACAGAAAGTTTAATTATAAGTTTACAGGCAGCGGGATCTGCTTTGCGCTAAGCCGTATCTCATCAATTACTTTCCCGTGACCGTAAATTGGCCTCCGCGCTGACAACGATATGAGGTTAACACGCTGATTAATCCGAGCTGCTGTGATTCCAGCCTCAAGTTGACACTTACAAACTATGACACAGAGGCGCACGCTTTCATAATGGAAAAACGTATTTACTGACTTTGAACGTCACAATAATTGTCTACAATACAAACAAGGAGTTTTTTGTAGTTTGTTTGAAGGATAATTAAAAAGTGGTGTCATGGCTGTAGGCCTGCTGACTGTTCGTCTACAATATTTGTGCTTCAGATTTTTTTGTCACAGTTATTAATGGATTATAGCCTATTATTAGCGCTTATGCGTGCATCTTAAGAAAGAGGCCGGTGGTTAGTGGTAAAAAAAGGCCTAGCTGATCACTTCAAACTGCATCAGGCACAACACACACTGTTCCCGTTTAGGTGGAGCTACAGTGACCGTGCGTCTCCAAATCTGCCACAAGAAGAAATAACTGATTAATCATTACAACTTTACGTAATAGAGACATAAATCATTTTTGGTTTGACAATCTTGAAAATTATTTTTTATTGTTTGTCTTTTTAAATTTGTACAAACCCGTCGGTGGTGCATTTTAATATGAGAACAAACATTTAGGAAATGCCTCAGTAATAGCACATACAATAAGTTAAACATGTCACAAAAAGACCAGGAACAGAGTAAGAATGTCTTATGTACACACAACATCCGCACACAGCACAGGCCACTGCGTATTTTTTTCCTTCTATAAACCGTCCCAGGAAACTAAGTTCAAATACCCGAGGACAAAATGCGTAGTCCACTGGTGCGTGTGCAGTAGGTCCTAGCATTACAGCCAGAATCATAAAGAACCGCTTGACATAAAACAACTTCATCTGAACGTAACATGTGTGCGTCCGAATTGTAAATACAACGACTGTTTGGCTCTTCGCAAAACGGTCTATAGTCTATGTCATTACAATAGTATTCAGCTTCATAGGTCTCAAATCCATTTGAATTACAATATAAATAACCCGAAGCAGCCAGTCTAGTCAGTGCACCAGTTTGATAGTTTTAGACCATGTTTTTTTTCTCTCAGGGCGTCACAGAAGAGGCCTACATGAGGGGTGTGTGAAAAGTCTTTTAAGTAAAGCTCATGGACACTGTGTGTTCCAGCGCTTTGCGCCGCAATGACGCGATGCTCGTTCCTCTCCACATGTCACTGTCCGGGGAAGTACACAGCTGCGGGGAGCCCGAGACGTTTGTGGGGCCAGAAAGAGACGCAGACATGCCAGGAAACGGTGACTGGTAGAGATGGGACTGCAGGCCAGAGCCGTTTGAGGTTAGACCGTTAGAAAGGCCCATGGAGTTAGGTGGGGGCCCGGGACCCAAGCTGCACTGGGACAGAGACTGTGCCATACTGGGTTGACGACCCAGTGCAGGAGGCAGCTGGAGCTGGGATACGCCCGGCATGCCCGTTGCCCAACGGGAGTCATTTGCATGGAAGGAGCACAGACTGTTTTCCATTGCAGCTGCAGCTGAAAATTGGGGCAAGCCCGGAGTAGGCAACAAAGTGCCAGGGGCGCGGAACACGTTGGTGGTCTTCTTTCGCTTCTTCCACTTTGCACGTCTGTTCTGAAACCAGACCTGCGACAGAGACACGGGTTGAGCGAGGACACAAATAAATAAATACATAAGCTGCACATCTGAAGCTGACATTATGGTTCTGAAAGAAGAAGCGACTGCTCTCTAAATAAAGGTTATCACAGTGTGAGAGCAATACGTATAATCGGTGTGCAGATAAAAGCAAGGGCATGCTCAATAGCAATAACAACACGCAGCACAGCCATCGAGCTTTATAGAGATTTCACCACGTTAGAGTGTGATTAATGCGCATGCGAGCCTGTGAGCAGCGCCTATATTAAAAGTGAGATCTCGCTCTCATTTCGCCCAGTCATCCGTGAAACGTCCCAAACCCATTACACCCATGGAAAGAAAATGCAATTTCTCATTCCATTAAAAAAGTACAATATATTCTGGAGTCCTATTAAGACGTCGCTGATAGAGCATTTTAGAACAAGAGCGCGTGACGCACGGTCCTTCACGCACATTCCAATTTCTATGTTTACCAACATCACCCAGTTTCTCCTTTTTCTCAGCAATAATCAACCAGCTCACATCTTCAGTGACTAGTGATTTTATTGCTTTCAATGGGATCATTTGCATTAACGTCTTTGCTGCATCCTGCATCAGCTAATAAGGTTTAATCAGACCAGAAAATGTCACAGGCTTTCTGCAACGGATCAACTTGGTGACTGTTTAAGTAAATTAAAAAAAAAACCAAAGTGATTTATATTACGGACATTATTCTAGGAGTATAATAATAGTTATTATTCAGCATTATTATTGTTATTATTGTTATTATTATTATTATTATTATTATTATTATTATATTATTATTATTATTATTATTATTACATTACATAAGTATATATTTTTTCTTAATATAAAGCATTATTTTTCTTCCTGAAATCATTTGGACTACACCGTGACACACAACAATACACTGCGATTTATCATAAATTAGCTATACTTTCTTGCTAAGAGCGTATACAAATATGGGGATAACACACTAATAGCACCGCTCATGGGTAGGCCGACTATGATTGAGAGATAAAAGATGTGCAAATGTATTCAAGCTAACAAACATACTGTGAACACATGGGGAAGATTACCTGAACTCGGGACTCTGTCAGGCCGATGCGCAGAGCCAGCTCCTCGCGCATAAAAATATCAGGATAGTGCGTCTTGGCAAAGCTGCGCTCCAGCTCGTTGAGTTGTGCAGGCGTGAAACGCGTCCGGTGCCGTTTCTGTTTCTGACTGGCGGTTTGACTGGAACTCTGCGCTGGTGGCGGCTGTTTTTCTTGCTCCTTGCCATTCACCGTCATGTTTCCCGCATTGGAGCCCACCGTGGCAATGTCTTCACTGGGCAGCATTGTGGTGCCTTCCACAGAGTCCGCGCCAGGGGCCATGTCTCCCGGATGGCCCGACTCTGGCATCCCACCCAAGCGACACTTGAGAGGTTCTCTGTGTCCCAAGAGCTCCGCAGCATCCTTCATCCCTGAGATCAACACAGAACATCACAGCTAAACGCACACTCTTACAACAAACCGCTCCTCGAGGAAAAAGCTGGTTAGGCAAACAATCATTTATCATCAACTATAATTATTAAAAAAGAACACCAAAGCAGTTAGTGACTAACATAATTAGCTGCGCATGCCATCTTTCAATTGACAATGTGAAACAATAAGTTGAAATCTTACAGTGGAGTTTAGGGCCGGTGTTTAGAGCTGATAACTCACCAAGCCGAGCATCCAGGAGGTCGGCATGAGAAAGCATCGCGTAACGCTCCAGGGCGAACCGTTCCAAAAACCACTACTGAAACTTTGAAGCAATTTACCAAGCATATACGCTCTAAATGAAGGAAAATTCGGTTTGTGGTTAAAAAGGGGGTCCCTTGCATTATAATGTCCTTTAGAGCGATGGGGAGGCGCTTATTAGTTCAAAGAGTCCTGCGCTTCCTCAAATAGGAGCCAATCAGAGTGCAGTCTCACCAAAGTCAGAGCGACGTTCCCCCCTCCCTCCACGTCACACACTCACCTCTTCACAACAGTGCAAGCACACGCCATCACGCGCACGAGGCGCTACAATTGAATTTAAGCTTATGCCTTTCCTCTCTTTGATTTATTATCGTTTTGTGGTTAAGTTAGTCTTTGTTTAACATCTCACTGTGTTTGTTTAAGTAATTTCTGTTGATGCTGTTTTATAGGACAAGAATGTAAACACAAAAATTGCTCATTTTTACGTTGAAAATAAACCATTGTAACCAAATAAAAATCATTTCTTACTTCAATGACGCTATGTAACGACAATGCAGTGATTAGGGCGAAAGAAAAATAATAAGTGTGATCAGTGCTTTAAGCGTAATCGACTTTTCACCAGTAGCCACAATTAAAGGTATTAAGGTCGTTAGCTGCAAACCAAATCACATGCCTCATCCCATCGCTATGTTTATTATATAATTAACAGGACAACCATGCTGATGTTTCTCAAAAGGCCTTCCCTGCACCACTTGCAGGCATATATGTGATGTCCACATAGGCACAAGGTTCACATTTGCAATAAAGTATGGTCAAAATAGATGCTGGGCACACTCCAATGCACAAGCTCAGACCTTTTTTTTTTTTTTTTTTTTTTTTTTTTTTTTAATTCGGAGCATGTTTTTCTAAATGACAGATAAATCCTATGTCCAGCTCCAAAAAGAGAAACACAATGAATAGTTCAATGTCTCATTCAGTCTCTTAACAGGACCACATCAATCTTATCTCAGTAAAATCGCGCTCACACACAATCCTTTCGGGTTAATGCAGCGCGTCGCCTGTTTACACGCGAGGAGACACTTTTAATGGAAGCACACCAAAAACAAATGCGATTTCGTAAAGCAATTTCAGAGATCAAGAATCCCGTGTCTTCTTTTCGCGGTTTTTAGTAATCAAACTGCGTTAAATCTATTGCACACAAGACTGACATATTTTACAACAGACTCCTCCATATTTTACCATGACACATAGAAAAGACTTGGCTGTATCTTATCATCACTCGAAAGGTACAAAGACAACACCGAAGAAGAATCAGTCATGGTTCTGTGACTCACATTGCTCCAAACACACACACGAATCTACGGCCAGGCGCAGCCGCTGAGCTTCATTATGCGTGTGCACTGCGCACACCCCCTCACCGCGGCGTGATCTGCTGCGCAACACTTTAATTACTGCTTTAAATAAAATAATAAGCAAACAAGAGCCATTTTCTTAATAGGGCAACAGAGGAGTGCGTCACGCACAGTGCTGTGCACTGAGACCGTGAGTGCGCGTGCAAGCTCTGGTACTATAAAAGCTTATTAAAAAGGCAGGGTACGCAGAAGGTGACTGAAGAAAAAACTGTCCCACCGTCTGACTGCACACGTATGTGACTGAAAATGCGCGTTTTCTGCGGAAGAAACCACTTGATGATTGAATTCACAATGGACACAATGGATTTTATAGGAGTCATAAAACGTGACATCAATTTCCATAGAAATAATCGACCAAACAAACATTAAACAATCCAGCAGCCATCTACACTTTCGACTAAATGTATTTATACAGTGGCTATTCTGTATCGCTTAGAAATTGTATTGAAAACTTGTAAGTGTAATGAACTTGATTATTTTAGAACAATAATAGGCTCAAGTGGGCAGATAAAGGTTTAAATTAAAATAGTCAAACAGATTCAGACAGAGAACAGACGGTTAAGCTTAGTTATCTACTTGGCTCAAAATTGAAACTTTGGGTTGTTCATGTCTCTGAATTGTTTGCTGGAGTTCTACCTCTTCTCCTTGATTCTCCCCTCTAGTTCTGCTCTAGCTGTTAGAATATGTTCTTTCTTAAGTCCGCTCATTAGCTAACCCCATTTAGCTCTGTCATTATGGGGCTGTAATGCATGATTGGAGGTAATGAGTGCTGGCCTATATTACAGGTTCTAATCTCAGACGCTAAGGCCATTGTCCCATGATACCACTTTTTGTGAAACACATTCTGAAAAAGGCCTGCACTTTCATTCTAACAATAAAGAAGTTACATTTCAGTTCTTCTATTTCATTTATGCATATACATGCCTGTTATTATCACTTGTTATTTTAGAAAATATTGCTAAAGTACATTAGCAATATTTGTTAATTTATGCTAACAGGGACTGAATATATGATTAAATGCTACAGAGAAAAATCAGTGATAAAACACTTGGACATGCATGTTCATTTTAGTCAATAGTACATTTTTGTTGAACCAATGTTCTATTGTTCAACAATAATACATTGCAAAGTCAATGTTTGGACTGTAACTTAAGACACAATGAAGCAAGTCCCCATTGGGGCCCGCACACAGACAACACCATAGCTATACTTTTGAGAATAATGATTAAGTTGATTGCTGTCATAATGAAAAAAGTTAAAAATACTGACTCAATACATGCATACAGCTGAGTTGTAAATGATAAATTTACAACAATTTTGAATTTTTTCCTTGCCAAGAAGAGTGTCTAATGACAGGGGATGCTCTGGGACAGTTATCTATCTGCTTCTTTATTCCTGTAGCTTCTGGTCATAAAGTGCACACATGATCCAAAATAACCTAAATATTTTTCCTTGAGCTTAAAAACATCTGTGATGTAATCTCTCATGTTTTCTGCAATGTTGTTAAAGATAATAAATTATTCTGACACGTTTTGAGCACTTTAGGACTATTATCAGGAAAATTGATTTGATTGTTTCCACTTTGCAATTTTCTTTGCAGCCAATAGATGGAGCTCAAACCTGGTGAACACATCACTTTATTAGACTTTAAGTGCTTCACAAGATATCAAACTATGTGAAAAACGCATTATAACGTGCTGCTAATTGTTCTGTTATAGGCTATGCCACTGCCAATGACTTTAGCCTCATGACCACTGGGGCCAACATTCAGTTTCAGGTGCGCATGCTCAGCGTGGAGCAAGTTCACGTGTCCAAAACAGACGCACTGTACGCTTGTTAGTTGTGCAGCTCGAAATGCCACACTTTGCCACTCATCCATCCTTTTACATTGTTCGTCCCCTCCCACTCCACACATTTCTGCCGCTGAACACTATTCTTCCCTCCCAAGATTAATTGATCATCAATTTAACTCTAATTTGGACCAAGTCAGCTGGTAAATGGGCCAGTTTTCCCTGATTGTTAGTGAAATGTGTGCAAGTACATTGATAAATTTTGATTATTTATCAATTACAGCCAAATGAACTAAATCTATTGAATAAATTCAAGCCTGATTGCCATAATAGAGTTTGAAAATATGGCTATTGATAATGATTCCAGCTAATAGTCTTTTCCGGCTGTGGTTGCTGGCTTGTCGAAATGACAACACAAAAGTCATTTTTCACCGGATCAGTTGAGTGAGTAGGGGCCGATCTTTCATTAATCAGTTGCATTACGGAGCTGATACGGCATAATACGCAAAGCTTTTCCCACTAACTCAGAGACGCTTTGTCATCTTTTACGTCAATTAGCGGTGATCCCGCTGTGTTCCATCACTACGCGTTGTAATAGTTAACATATGCTAAGGTAAAGCCGTGTGTCTGTCCCACCCTCCGTGTTTGGGCTCGTGATGAAACGGGCCCTGCTCTTAATTTGCGCTCCTGCTCGGCAAGGCAGCGACGCTTATGGCGAGGGTGGAGCGCGTGCTTTTAAATGAACCTGCCACCATGTTTTTCCAGAGTAAATGGAAAAGCAGCTCGCTGGAAAATAGGCGAGGGAACAATTGGAATTAGGTTCAGGGGCTTTCACACACGATAACTGAGGATATATGAACCACGGGCTTATTTCCACACAAACTCACACACATTAGTGTTGTCATCTCCTCACCTATTAACTTCTTATGTTTTGTTTAGTTGCATATTGAGGCCTATAGGTGAAAAAGACTAATAGTGACGAGGAAAATAATAAAATATAATACAATTCTGTTTTTTTAATTTCAATACATTCTAAAACATTTTATAGCCTATGTGTTTTTAAATAGGCTGTGTGCAGCCAATAGGTTCTGTTCACGTCACATGATAGGTGCTCAAAAAGTAAATAGGTCTCACGAAATGAATCAATCAATCATTAAAAAACAGGTCCTTTACAACCACCTTGCCCTATGAAATCATTCTACAAAAACATGACTTTCAGTTGCTCTATGTTATTATGTCACATGATCAAACCCTGTAAAAATGTTATGCCAGACATCCGACATTGTCTGACATTTCCTTAATATCAAGCTTTTAGGGGGGGAAAGAAAAAAGGCTAATTCCCCTGCCTTTCACAACTGCTGGATAGGCCAGAGGCTATTCCATAAAAAGTGGACTACACAATACAGTTTCCACTTCCTCTTAGATCAATGGCTAGAGCCCTTCGACAGAATCTGGAAGCACATAGATGATGAGCATTTAAACTGGGCAGGTAGGAGCAAACACAAGGGCCAAGTGCGCGTGAATTAACCCAGTCCACATCTAATATGCTCATGTCAGCTCTGGTTAGCGCGCGCTCGCCAGGCCTCTATTGGCAGAGGTGCAACACCAGCACCGCCTGCCCTGCCTTACACACGGGCAGCTATCTATAATCGATGGCTACTTTTAATTGGACAGGCTGTCTGTTTGTGAGCTGCGGAAAAGGCTGAGGGAACTTCATTCTGCGCGCGTTCTGGGGATTAAACTCTAAGTTTACTTTATCTGTGCGTTAGCTATGGCACGGTTAAGTCTGTGACCAGTTCAAAAGGTCAAACTAACCCATTAAGGAACGGAGCTATGCAAGTGTTTGTGTAATGCAAATCGTTTACGTGTTAAAGGTTTATATGCATGTGACACAGACTGTTGTAAGGAAACGTTATAGTGAAAAAAGAAGTGTCAACACACTTTCTGCTACTCTTTGTTGGACCATGGCATTTCACAGTAGTTGTTATAATTTTTTTTTTTTTTTTAATTTAACCTTTATTTAACCAGGAAAGTCCCATTGAGATTCGAAGATCTCTTTTGCAAGGGAGTCATGGCCAAGAGGCTTCCACAACACAACACTACATAGACTAAAACAAACAAAAGACATAATTAAAAACAGTTAAAAACAGTTACAGGTTAATGACTGCATTTCCAGGTCTTTCAAAAGAGAGTCAAAACTAGCCATAGAGACAAGAGTTTGGAGCTTAAAAACTCTCTGTAAAAATTCCAATCTGTGGGAGCACAGTACTGAAAAGACATAAATAAAAAGCTGCAGCCTGTTAGTTTGAAGTTTCTTAAAGGTGCAATGTGCAATGTGAAGGGAGTGCGATCACCTTTTTTCTGAGTAATATTTCTTTGTCCATAAATGTTACACCGTGCATGACAGGTTAGTAAAGAGAACGTGTTTATATTGAAGATTTCACCAAACATTTTGCTCATTTTCATCTGTTTTTATGAAGTTTGTAGTTGTATTTTTCATGTGTAGAGGGGAACCCCAGAGCTATTACCTAGCAACCATAAAAATGTGAACCGAAACAACACAGATATTATGATTTGACAAAAAATATTTTATAACTCTTAAATTGTATTACATTATTATTTAAACTTCCAGGAAACTCTGTCAGTTGTGTGTAAATTGTCTCTGCATTTTTGTGCTTTTTGATGACACATGTAGACACGTGTAGAGTATACTTAGTGTGATGATAAACATTTATCACAAGAACCATTACACAAGTCAAAATTAGAAAAATGTGTCATATAGGCTTTATTGTTTAAAGTCAGATACTGCAGTGCCAATTTAAAAGTCAGATCAGTAGGGACATGTTTTGAGCAATAAAAATACAATTCAATAAATGTTTTATGCATTTATAGCTTTTTAAGGAACACTCTATAGGCAAAGTAACTATGGAGTGGTCTCTCCCAGAAATGTTACATAGTGCACCTTTAAGAGTCTGCCTTTTTGATAAAATGTTGCTTATTTATGACACATTAATTTCTATTTTATTTATTTGTTTATTTGTTTATTTAGTTAGTTAGTTAGTTAGTTAGTTAGTTTGTTTGTCGTTTGTTTGACAAACCAAACAAACAAACTTACTAACAAACTTGACTGATGGAACAATGTGACAAATTGTTAGATTACTACAGAGATCTAAAAAGGGCCAAACAACAACAACAACAACAACAATAATAATATAAATAATAATAATAATAATAATAATAATAATAATAATAATAATAATAATAATAATAATAATAATAATAATAATAATAATAATTTAAACATAAGACAAATGCCCTTTGAATACGGTTGCACACTATCCGGCTAAAATGTCTATTGCTACTTAATATAGAACGTGCTTTTGTTGCGAGGAAAAGCCACATTCTTCACATTGCTACGTCTGGTCCAATGTAAGCTGTGCGGAAGCGTGGCCTACTGAGATCTCCTGCCTTGGTTTAGTGACATGTGATTTGGCCCAAACCACCGTCGCGCGTGTTCCCTCACCGAGGTTCAAGCGATCTCCCCGTCTGATAGTCTGCTATTATCAGGTTGGTGCGCACGGTGAGTGGGCTTAACCTGAGTCAGGACGACTGTGGACACGCTGCTCTTGGCGCAGCGGCTAATTGATATTGAGCGAGCTGGTGGAGAGAAGCGCAAGGGGCCACTGCTGGCTAATCTATGCTTTAATCAGCGCGTGTAATGAGAGTGGCGGTACGCACGCGAAAAGAGACTTACAAGCAACGTCTGTCAGCCTCCGCGGGAAAATATTGCCTCTAATTGTCGCCATTAAAGGAGAGCGGGAGGCTTTTTAGAGACAGGGGATGTGTGAGCTAATAGCGCTGTCCTTCAGAACCGTAGAAGCGCTGTCCATGGTGCTGCACATCCGTCGGGCTGGCGCGCCTCTGAATCAGCCTCTGCGTGAAAAGGGTTTACATAGAACCGAATGAAAGTAGAAAGAAAACCTGTTATGAGATTAGTCCCTTTTATTCACGAACTTCAACACAAAAATTGCACCATGTTTTAGGGAAATGTCGAGCTATCAAACTGACGCAACCAAAATACAACAATGTTTCGCGAGGGAGAGGCCAGTGGATTTGTAATAAAAGAGCGGGAAATAGAGCGCGGTGCTGTGGGAACTCGAGGCTGGAAGGATGGATTGTGTGTGCAGTTGTGACAGCACAGAGCACACTTCGCTGTCCCGTGGTTGGAGCCACATCCTGTCCCTCTGGATCCTGGTCTGTCTTTTCATCAATCACACCTGCTGGACACACAACAAGGATATTTTGGTCCATAACAAACAGGGCAAGTGTAAAAGCACGTTTTGTTTAAACCGAGCAGCTTTGCCATAGATCTAAAGGGATTTTCACGCAAAGATGAAATGTAATAACTTAGATTTAAAAAAATAAATAACCGATATGTTGTAAAAATGAAAACCATTATCAAAGACAATATTTGTGCCATGTAATGAGCAAGAGTCAAATATAAAATTAAATTAGGTCTTGTGTGTGAAGAGGTGGGTTTTTAATAGGGCAAAGACAGACATTATACTACGTTTTTGGTCTCGATGAAATTAGTTCATGATTCGAACAAGTCGTTTAAAATCATCAAGTCTTTTAGAGAAGAGTTGTGTCACAGCATTTGTCCTCGTCGGAGAGAATGGAGATATCAGGAGACTTTGTGATAAATATGCGCAGTTCCGCTCCGCCAGTGCACTCTACAAACCGCATAAGTCCAGCTTGTGGTGCGTGTGGACACGTGCGTGCGTGCAGCTGTGCGTGTGTGCAGACAGTCCACTGACCTTGAAGGGGTCACAAGGAGGCCGTGCTTGCCAAGGGTCAGACATACGGATGTGTATGGGCACATAGTTCAGATCTGAAGGTGACGCCGGACTTGGAGAGCGTCCCTCAGGGCACCTCCTTTTGAAACGGAACCTCTTTTGGCTTCTATCAGCAGGACGACACTTAGGATCTATTTCCTGCACAAATAAAGTGCCTTTGAAGAAGATTACGGAAATATGTATGCATTTCAGCTTGATTTATTTGATCATTCCACATTACAAAGCTGCGTAATGCTCAAATGCGATAACAAGTTTCCACTTCCCTTCATTATGTAGCAGAAATGAGACCTCATGGGGCACACTGCTTTCTCGGATGAAATGTAATTTGTGGGGAGAATTTGTTGTATCTGTCACAAATATTCTCAATTAGCTGCGTAATTATTTGAAGGTTTCTGCAATTACGCCACAAAGCGGCAAATTTGAAGCAGTGGCTTCCTCTAATTGCTTCAGATTTGATATTTTGCATATTTGCATAATGGGAAAATTGGTAAGAAATTGTGTTCACTCGCTTGTGAAAAATTCTATGAATTTTATGAATGTGAAGCCGACCCCTACTCTGGGTGACTTTCCCAAAGCTCAGACACGTGTCTCAGGCGCACCTAATGCACTAGGGAGAGAATGGGAGGCAATCTTTGCATCTTAATGACATTATAAAAGAACGTACAATATTTTCACAACAGCCCGACGGAAGATCATATATTGTATCTACCTGCTTTGATTCTCTTTCACTGATTTATTAGGCATTTGCTTATCTTATTCATTTCACACCACTTAGCCGACAATATGGTTGGATAGGTTTTATCAAGAAGCCTTTGATTTTGTTATTAGATTTATATTAGACTCCACAGATTTAGATTGGTGAGTGAGACTTAATTATGCATTATCTCAGTGTCCTGATTGATATTGAAAAAACTAAGTGTTCTATGTAATTGGCAATAAAGAAGGTAATTTTACAAATTTGTCCTATTAGAAATGATATGACACACTGGAGCAAATTGTATTAACTCAAGTCACCACCTTTATAAGTAGTTTTAAAATAACTATTGACAATATGAGTACAAATAAGCTTAAGCCTGGTGTTGGTCTTGTAAAAAGCAGGCCCTCAGCTGAACAACCAAAACTTAGATGTATGAAGTGGCCATGATTATACTCTACTTAAAGGTGTTACACTTTATCTGCACATATACAGTATATACACATGCACATTGTTGTTTTTACCTCTGTTTTGAAACTATAGGTAATATGAATGGTTCACAAATATTCCAGTAAAATTCCTGGACAGCTCATAAAACCAGTGCATAATGATTTGACTATTTCATGGGGTATTAGAGCATAATGAGCACAGTCCACCCCTCTGCAGCCCACAGTGCTCCAGCCTGCAGACATACACCTCAGCCCCTGTCGGCCTAATTTATAGATGAAAATGAAAGGCAAGCTTAATGTAATGACACCTCTAGTCACCAGACATTATCTACACTGGTTCTCAGTTTCAGTAGAGAAAACAGTGTCTCAGAGCAATATATTCAAAAATGCAGTGACCAATCTGAAAGGTAAATTATTTGTCAGAACTAAGACATAGTTCAGTTCGTTATTAAAATTAAATTCAAAACAAAAATTAATACATGGCCTGTTTTGTGTGTTAATTGTGGAAAAATCCTTTAATCATGGGCAACAGCATTTAATAGCCATCACTTCTCTTGTTATTTGTGGCACAAAAAGTTTGTTTGACTTCCACAAGTATGTTAGTAAGGTAAGTTAAGGTATGTTTAGATGATTTGCTTAAGTAATATTAAGCAGGAGGACACTTGTCATGTGACAGGGTGAACAGCGAGGATTAGGACAGCTCAGAGCACACACCAGATCTTTCAGGAGCATCATGAATGTGTTCCCAATGAGTGTGCAGGAACAAGGCTGAACAAATACAATCTCACACACACATAAACACTGGCACAGAGGTAGCACTGAAACTGGTCTATTCTACTCTTTGAGTTAATGGGAATAAAATACCTCGGTGGATGAGTGCAGATGTGTTTGATACAAATAGTCATTTTCCTATTTGCTGCCTCATTGGGCATGATGAATGATGGAAGTCAGAGAGGCGCTGTGATAAATGGCAGCACCTTGGCTCTACTGCATGGCCTATTGATTCTCCTTCTTTATTACCCCTCAGCCCAGCTGGCTGCTCTACCCCCTCACACACCCCTCACACCCCTCACACAGGCACACTCCAGCACACATGCATTCACTGCATTCTGGGAATCTAACTAACTAGGCACTGCTGCCATGTGCTACCCGGATTCACTGACAATTTAACAAAAGAAGAACAATCAACTTAAGAAAGATGTTTTGGCGACGTAAAGGTTTTCGAAGAAACAATAGTCAACAACAACAAATATGTGGTTAAATGAGCCTTTGTCCACTTGGTCATTTCAACCTTCACATAAAGAAACGTCCAGCAATGCTGATCCAACATGTCACTTTGGTCTGGAGGCCTGACAACAGCAGAGTTGCTCATGTCAGAGAGACACGAGAGCAGATGTGGCATTCTCATTGCGGGAGGAGCATGCGGCTACTTCCTTTTGGACAGCAGCGTGTCAGCAGGTCAGACAAAACAGGAACATGCGCTGTCAAAGCCACGTCTCTATCATCACTGTCACAGCTCTGCTTCCTCGGCAGAACAAAGTAACAGAGAGATCACAGTGAATGACCTCCACACTTCCATTTACCTGCTGCATCTCCTTGACCTTGAGCGGCACAGATAATAAGTCAGGGTCCCCGGTGATGAATGGTTTGTGTGCACTCAGGTGTGGATGTGTGTGTATGTGTATGTGAATGTGCAGCTCAAAAGACCACTGAAAAGACAATGAATCGGTCAAACTGAGATAGAAATATTCTTAGATTCCTAAATTTTTCAGCAGCTTCACAGAAAAGACAAGGAAGACATCTAAAGTACAAATAATTAAGGATGGGTTTAGAAAAATGGGTCTTGTGTCACGCATTGATATGTAGCCTATACAACGCATTGGTCAAAGCTAAAAAAAATAATAATAATAAAGATAAAAGAAAGTTAGTGAAATGTGACCAATGTACATGAAGTAAGCGAACACTATAGTTTGTAAGGAAAAAAAACAACAACTTGCAATGCTATTTATATTTACAACAATTCTCTGGAGTCAAATAAAAAAGTGGTAGAAAGTGTAGCAATTCCAAAACATGTAATTGGGATTCATTTTCTCCCACATATTACTAAGTAGATGCGAGTACGTGCACAGTCATTGGCTCCCCCTCACGCTCACCGCTTTAAAAGTCCATTTGGACCTCTGCCTAGAATCACCTTCTAACCGTCACTGTGGCAACGGAGCCAGGCCTAATTAGTATGCATTATCAATTAACAAACTTAATAGCCGGCAGATTGATTAGATCCTCAGTTATAGGGGCAGAACTCAGGCGAAACATGGAATGAAAAATAATCGCATACACACACACGGCACGCTAACCTTCTCCTCCTCCTCACTTGTGTAATTACTGTACGCATATGGTGCAGAGGAGATTGGAGCGAGCTTTTGAATAAACCTGCGGCTTATAATGAGTCAGGCCGCCATGGCTAGTTTAGCTCTGATTGTGCTCCAGTCTAATGAATGACAAAGCTTCCATGCGCACACAACTACATGAAGACACGTGCAGAAATGTAAGGGACGCATCTCTCCACACAACATCTACACACTCAGACACACAGTGGGAATGTAATCAGGCGTTGGCTTTACCCTCCTATCAGTCTAATGGAGGTTAATGAATGATTAGGTCTAATAATTTTAGAGTGGAGCTCCCGTTTAACCACACAATGCATCAAATCCTGAACAGTGAGATCCAGCTCATGTACACACATCCTTGTATCATCTGTAATATAGCCCTTAATATTTATCCTAATATGATCAGTTGACTACTAATTTAAAAATCTAAGAAAATTAGACTGTATAGAACAATTACATTAACAGCACTTTAATTAAATTGCTTGTGTGTGCTTTTCTCAATAATCGTTGTCAAAGCATACGTTTTAAAAGTATTATGTTACAACACATAAAATAAAAAATATATAATAAACATAACACTAGTGAGAGTTTTAGGCCTCTCGCCAGCTTGTAGCACTGAGACCTTGAAATACTTATCTTACAGTACACCCCTTTGAACAGCTTCAGTCCCATTTACTTTTTTAGAAATCTTACTCTGAATCTTCAAATAAATCTTACTATAATCAATTAAAGTTTACGGTTTAGTCATTTATAGACCTGACCAATAAACAAAGATTAAGATAGATCACCACTGATTTCAATACTTCTTTTGTGCAAATTAGGCACAAAAGATTACATTTTGAAATGCATGAGTCTCGCCTATTGTTGATGTGAACTGGCCAAATGTTAGATATAGACCTGACAAACAAACATACATTATAAATAAAGCCGTCAATGACCCATTCTGTACAACTGTAAACCGATGATGATCAATCTAACCATTAGGTCCTATATAACTTCTCAAATAATATGCCTCAATGCAACTTTATTTTGCACATCTGTCTCACACATTCAATCACATATTCTTGAAAAATATACGTGCAATAGCTGTATTCAGAGTATGTAAATGAATTACTTTATGAAGACCAAAATGCTAAATCCCATTGCAGAGGTTGCACTTTTTAAACTGACCTTGTTCAGGTGTTTTTAGGAGGTGACTACGAGCCAACGCAATTGCGCATGTACAAATGAGTAAAACTAAGTGGCAAGTGTTTTGTCGAAGCTGAAGTAAAGCTAAGGCCTCTTTTGGTTACAGCGCCGTGGCGAGTAAAGGTAACTCAAGCAAGATGAACAGAAGATTATCCACTTCTAACAGAACTCTCGGTCAGTTTGAGAAAATAATTGAAGGGTTTATTGTTTTTTTTTTTTTTCAAGTAAGGTTTGTTTTTGTGTTTACAGTGTACATATACATGCATACACATGCATAGTTTGTTTCTGTAGTATTTTCAATCTGGACAGCTCTTCACTGTTACTCTATTGGCCCTACGCACAGACAGAAGCAGTGACCTACCACATCAGTGAAAGGCCAGTCCGTGAACATTAAAATGCAAACGTGCACATATTTCATAGTGTTAAGTTTTATGAAGCATTTAAAGCTCCTTCCCTCCAGTAGTAAATTCTAATGATCTTATTTCCTATTCATAATACTCACACTCACCACCTCTAAAGCGGTCACATTAAAAATGTTTGCATCTCCACCAAGTTAGAGGGTGAAATTAAAGTGAGTTTGTCCAGAGGACACAGTATTTACACATAATGACAGAGCAGCGTGACTTTAGTGCAGATGTGGGCCCGTCTCTGCACTGGCCCAGTTTGCAGCCATCTCCCTCTGATGTATAACTCGTTGTCCAAACCTTAATGTTGATTTATTATCCATCCATAAATTAGAAAAATATGTTGGAGAATTCGGCGGCACAGCCCGGCTCGAGGAGCGTCTGGGGATTGGCTGACATGTCAGAGGCGCATAGGCGCTCGCCAGGCGCCTTTTGTTTCCCTGCACCAGCAGGCATTTAATGAGAGCTGATGCTTTAAGGTAAATGTGTTAGGACAGACAGCAACAACAGGCACAAAAACAGGCTGCTACATGGAGAGATGGAGAGGGGCACTGAGCACTAATCTGCCTCTGTGCACATCACAGCATGTGGATTTACTAAATATTCACGGCTCCTTTCTTATTTTTCATTCTGACACATCTGAATGACAAAGCCAAATATAAGAACATAAATTACATATAAAGAACTTGTTCTTCTAAAGTTTACAGGCTAAATGACTACATAGGACTACATTTAATGGTGGTAAATGGTATTTTGCAAACTCCTTCTCATTTAGTTGGTGAAAGATTCAGGGCTTTTATTTCTGTAAAACTCCTCTCTGGAGTCAGCTCATCATATTAGCTCCAGTTTGGCCAGTATGCGCACCTCTTTTTCTCTTCTGTTGCCATTATCGAATAAGGCTGATTATTACTGGTGGCGATTCTCCAGCCGGTCTGGGCTGGCGTGAGTGAGGACATACATACTAATTTCTAATAAGCCCTGGGCTTCTCTGGGGTAACATGTTGCAGTACAAAGCAGACTGTGCCACAGCCCAATAAGGATTACTTAGTGAGGCTGCTATTAATCACACAAGTAATCACATGTCAGGCCTTTGTGACACTAAAGCTGTCCCATGTTTACACCAGTGTTCAGACGTCTCTGCTGCTGTCTTCAGCTCACACACTCATGTCCGGGCTATGGCTGTTAGTGCTGATGTTACAGATGTTCACTAATCAGAGCACCAATGTGTGAAGGGCTCAACCAAAACAAAGCTGCACCTAATAGTCACTATTAGCTTAGGTTCTGATTTCCTTTTTGTAAAATATGTTCTTTTAGATGTGCAACCATTCTCCTGTTTTTACAGTAACTACACTTTACTGTATTACTGCATTAAAATCCATGGTGACTGGAGTGAGTCGCATGTAATTGTCTTTTTACTATCATTAGGTGAACGCCACTAAACAACAATGAGTCCAAGAAGGCACTTAGGTGTTTTGTGTTAATAACCCATTACAATATTTGAATGAATAATGAATTATGTTCAATTTGAGCTCCTCATTGCATAAGTTGTTTTACAATAAAACAACCTCATCCATTAGCCACAGTTTGAGTGCCTTTTCCATTCACAGTAAAAGAATAAATCTTTGTGCCTGTGCGCTTTATAAGTCGGGGCTTGGTTATGGTTTGTGCACCTGGCCCGACAACACAACAGTGATGAGGAGAAAAGAGGGGGAACAATGCCTTGAAGGTCCACTTATAGCCCGTCAGCGATGTTGGATGTCTGGCCATGTGCATTTATCCAGCCCATAATGGTGCTGAGTTGCTGGTGGCGCCTATTGTTTAATGATCTCCTTGGGTCTGGGGAGTAAACTACTGCGGTAATCAGAAGGGTAAACTCAGCTATATTTCAATTTGGAGAGGCGCTCTTCCGTTCAGAGAGGCCGCTCAGAGGCGATAAATAATAGGGCTACTTAGGCTATCCCGCTGGCTTCCTCTGACACCTACACAAACACGCACACACATTCATAGCCTATAACCATTCATGCCTTCCATAAATCAACCATGCTAAAAGCCAGTGATTAGCAACATCATTTAGCCTCTAAAATCCAAAGCGGGACAACTGTTTCCTTCCATGGTTTAGGCAGAAGATGGAGAGACGCACAGATGGTGAATGGGCTGCAGGGGAATGGTGCATACAGGCTGAATCCAGTGAAGATTTCCTCACTGAAACAGACTGGAGCAGGTCACTTTATTGTGGTCAGTGACTGTTCTGACCTTCACTGATAAAATGCTCACTCGCGAAGTCTATTGTCAGCAGATAGAAATATCATTTGAAAATTATCAGGCTAAACAAGTACCGGGTATACATTTTTGTGAACATTACTTACAAAACACTTTGCAATCAATTTACTCATCTATATCAGTTTTTTGCATCTTCTTGTATATTATTTGTATCCTGGTAACAATTTGTTTCCACTTACAGTATTTGCCTTGTTTTTCTGTTTGTTAGTTGAAAAATAAGTCATTTTAACCATTCTAAGCACATGCAGAAGTAGTGCACAGCAATTATAACTATTAGAAACATCTTAAATTCTGTAAAATGGCACATATAAAATGTTAATCTATAGAACCAGTAGCAATTTTATTTATTTAATTTCAATGAAAACTATTCAAAAACTGATCAATATGAATGGGAGGAACAATAAAAAAACACATTAATTTTATTTTTTTCAATATTTCTTGATTATACACATAAACAGCACAACAAATCTTATTTAAAAGCAATCAAAATAAATGTTTTACGTACAGACTGAATTGCAAGTGTTTAGAAATCTAGAAAACAATTTTGATTTATATCCAGATTTTTAAACACCTGCAATTCAGTCAATATGTAAGACAATTATTTTCATAGCTATGTCTACATGAAATATGATCTGTTGTGCTGTGTCTGAATACAGATTTACAAGCATCAATAAAAGCAGACAGATCAGGCCGAGGGTGCGGTTTGCAGGAGCAGCTTGTAGTGCTCGTGGTCTCAGTGGGGACGTGTGTCTGATGATAGCTTCCTAAAGAGTTTCAATTAATGGCCTGTCACTTATCATTAGCGGTGCTGAAAGGAGGACACCGGGGGAGCAGCATGCAAACAATGACCCGTTTAGAGAGGCAGCTCCGAAAGTGCCCATTGACGCTTTGCCTCTGAGGCCCAGGCCGGCTGGCTCACACCACTGTCTCCTGGGGATTAGGACCAAACATAGGAACTGGTAATACCTCAGTTTGTAGCATGAAAGCATGGGAGATTGTACTTTGTGAGTTGCATTGTGGAGATTTGTAGCGCAATAATCCTAAACCATGTTATGGTCATTAGGGTTTATTACGATTAGGAAGCTATATTATTATGATGAAAAGACTCTCCATTTCAAATAAGATCCACAAGCCAGACCAAATCAAATCAGAATCAAAGAGCCTATCAAAGTGATTTACATTAAATTGGTTTTGTTCAAATTTAATAAAAATGCTTGTAATTACTTCCAAATAAATGTAAGCTAAGGTTCCATTTGACACAAAATACGAAGTTGTAGGATTCCTAATTGAGCCCAAGTTTACTGTGGCTGTAGCAGCCCTGTTTACTTTTCATTACAGCTCCAGACAGAGGAGGGAGGCCCTCAAAGAGAACATCCACAAAAACATCCTCTTGACTGGGGCTCTGCCGAGCAGCTTTTGTCCATTACGCTTGGCCTCCTCATTGACAGCCAATAAATCATTCATTTAGAGGCAAAGCAGGGACAGAATCAAACAGCCATTTCAGAGGCGGAGGCCTTTCACTGTAGTGATGTGCAGGCCACAGATCTAATGTGGAGAGGGCCGGGTGCACAGGGAAGAGCTCTTAAGAGACAGGAGCGTGCGCCGGAGCAGAGCCACCGCTGCTCTCATTAGACCTGCAGCTGAAAACCAACCTGAAAGACCGCTTCAATTTACCTGCAGAGCCCCGGATAAATCACTGCTCAGCTCGTGTGATGTGGCATGCCATGAAAACACACAGACAAAAGCTTTATCCATCCTTTCAGAGCACCTCTCAGCCCAGAGTTGTTTTAGTGCAGCAGCTTGTTAGAGCTAAAACCTTTTTGCTTCTCTCCTTCTGATGGCTCTTTTATTAAGCTGCTTTCTCATTCAAATGAGAAACACTATTAAGCCAGTTCTGCTCTATCTTTTGGTTTGTCCTGTTCTCTACATTCAAAACACAGTTATGAGACTTTCTGGATGGTCTCCAACAAAAACCCAAACCAGAAAAAGAAAAATGCATCATGGGTTATAATAAAGTACGTATCCATTGTGCGATCTCAAGCCAACAGCATTTTGTTTGAAAGATAAATGAATACACAAAAACAATTGTCACATAAAAAAGCAAAAATGCTGGAATTGTAAGAAAAATCTCTAACACTACCAATTAGTCAAACCTATCAAAACCCAAGCAATCTGATAAACAATGCTTTCCTCTTCTGTGAGTCGGTGCAGCATGTGTCCAGATGAAAGTGTCACACAAACAGATGCAGTGCCACAGTCGCACACACAGAAGGGACGAGGTGAAATGGAATCACACTTTTATTGAATGGCTGCTTTAGAAATGTTGCTGTGGCCACAAGCACTCCTTGATTCCAACCGTATTGATTCCTGCTTGTTATTTGTTTCAAAGAGAATGGCACTTTCACAAACTCAGGTCTTCTGTCTTTTCTCCTTCACTGCTGTCGAATCTGAGACAAGTGAAAGCTGTTTATGCACATGGCTAGTTTGGTGTTTACTATGGGACAACTTTCAAATGATTATTGCCAAAGCTAAACTTTCGTTCTAAATTGGTTGTAAAAAGATGCCATAAAAGTGTCTGCCAGGTTTTGCAGCTCACACAATTTTCCCTCTTGGTGACTTCAGCTTTCAGCAGAGGAGTCGCAGAGGCTCTTGTTTGATTCAGTGCTGTCTAACCACCTAGCTTTATGAAAGTATTAAATTGATGGTTCCAGACCGGCCCAGAGAAAATGCACATAAAACTGAGACTAACTGGGAGATAATAGTCCTCATAAACTCTTCTAAGAGCTCAATAATTCACAACGTCCTCCACTTGTGGTGCCTTCATCGCTCTACCTTAACCAACATACTGATGAAATGCAACATTTAAAGGTTATCATACGTTTCCACATGGACACAACAAGATTATGCCAGAATGCCTGTCCTTAAATTGAAAATAAGACAAATAAAATAGGTTTAATGTTTACACAGCTGAACATTCTACTCAAAGCAATATCATTTCCGTAGCTAACTGTTGGCTAACTGGACACCAAAAAGATACATTGTGACCATATAAAACAAGTCTGGACTATTTACAGACTTAAAACAGTGTAGAAGATTTTAATCAACAGTTCAGCTTTGTTTTTGATGAAGAAGCAATGATAGAACAGTATCAAAAACTCAAATAACTACATTTTCTATAAGGTGGTTTTTAAAAACAGTGCAGAAGATTTTATGACATCGCAAATCTGGGAAATTCAGGACAGTGTTTTCAGAAGCTCGAAGAAGAAAGAAAAATATTCTCATAAACAAAACTCCAGCTGTGCTTTTGATGAGGAAACTGTTAGAACACGATTAAACCCTCAGAGAAGTAAATATTGCATATTGTGTACTGTAAGCACATTCGTAGAAATGATCTTATATAATAAAGCAACTTTAAACAATGTAAATGAGACCGTAAATACAGTTTCTGTTTTGTTTGTTGCTAGTGTCTATTGCAGTGTATATTCTATATTAAAACAGAGAGAATAGCTCTTTTTAATGTGCTGACAATTGAACTTATTTCTCCTGGCAGGCATACAATTGTACATAAAGCACTTTGGGTTACATTGTATGTATGAAAAGCGTTTTATAAATAAAGTTTGATTTGATTTGAGTTTGTAGTACATTTAAATTTGGAAAAAACAAAAATCTAAATTAGTACGCAAAAAAAACAAAACAATATTTTCAGTCTATGTAGGACATTTTTTTAATTATAGTTTTAGTTTTTTCATTTCAGATTTCACAATTCTACTACAGCAGTATGTACATTTTCACTGTCTGTCTCTGTTCACTGTCAATGGCAATAAAACATTTTTCAGATTGAAAAGTCTGATATTGTGCATAGAGCTATTTACAAATATTAACGTGGGTGTCTGTAGGTGTTTCCAGCTTCCATAGCTACAGAGTTCCTTGCTAACAGATACAAAATGAGAATGGAATAAGGAAATCATTATAATACATTTTTTCTTTTGTGGTGTAATATTGTTTTTATCATGTTACTTATATATACATACTTACGTTTATATTTATGGCCATTTTGATATCATGAAACTCTTTACACATTTTGTGGTTGATGCAAATAATAAAAGTGTTTTTTTTATACAAGTCAGAGTCAGAGCTGATGAGAAATAATGAAGTGTAATACATATGCAGATGTGTACGGAGGCTGTGGAGAGGCTGGTGCACCCACAGAGCAGGGTGTTAGGGGTAATGGATGACCAGCGAGCGCCCGCTGACGTGTTATTCTTTTATAAAACATTGCCTGTGCGTAGAGCAGCGCAGGGAAGAGCGTGTCATACCTGTGATGAATGACCAGAGGCTAACATCTTCACTTCTGACCCCTACGCTGCACACACACATACAGATGCACTCAGGCAAGTTAGTAAACACGCTTTTGTACCATGAAAGCACACACGGGTAAGCTCACAATGTAGTAGATTTAAAGTTAGCTATGTAGCTTACAAAGGAAAAATATATATATTTTGTGTTGTTTTGCTCTAAAGAGTTAGAGTTTCTGACTTTCTCATTCAAAGTGCATATGACAAGTTGGTTTTCACTTCAGTAAAACATTAACTTAACGTAGGGTTGCAATTAATTGACTTTGAACTTCAATTATGATTATTGCTGTAATCATTTACAAAAATTGTGTAATCGAGTAATTGTGATTAAGTAATTGGTGTATTGGACTCTAACTTATAAGCTTATTCATAAGTGCTCTTTATTTCCTTGATATGGAAAGTAGGTGGTTTCTTTACAGTTGTAGAATGCTTTTACGTTTATTCTGTGAGATCTGTCACATATTTCGTTTATTTCTTCACTATCATTAAGGGGCACTAACGCTCTGCCGTCTCTCAGAGCAAATAATGGTTTATGATATAGATAAATTATTATATTCATTTTATATATTTAACTGAGCAGCCTTAACTGAACGTACATTAGAGGTTTTGCAAAACATTTGTTGTTTCCATTTTGATTACACTTATATTTGTACTTCATGGATTTTCACAACAGATTCCGAATCGAGGACCATAACAAGAGTTAAAATTAATATATACAAACTACTCAAAATTTTAACTGAAAATTGATAGGGTCACTTTTTGATAACATCAGAAGGAAGGATTCCTCTTAGAACTCAGCTCTTCTTCCTGTAACTATGAAGATTGCAACTTTACTGCTTTAAAACAATGATAAATGTTAATTACCACAAGGACTTCCACATCAGAAAAACAGTTTGTCCTCAACTATGGTAGCTATTATAAATGCATGTATTTTTTAAACATACTGCTGTTGCCCTGTTGAATAGCTTCTATTCCAATAGGCTCTGTCCGCGAAATACAATGAGTTGGCTTACTTAATCTCAAAATCGCTAACCTCTGTAATTAATAATATTCCCTGTTAGTGTTAACATTTAGACTCAAACAGATCTCTTTATTTTTTAACCAGACACACAAGGGTCTTTTTATATTGTAATTTTTGGCACAGCACACTTTGGTCAGCTTATTGCATATACAGCACACTTTGGTCAGCTTTTTGCATTAAAGTACTGTTAAAAAAATATAAATAAAAAAAATTGGAAAGTATAATCTTCTCTAAAACTTTTGTTGGTCTTAGCGCAAAACAGTTTTGTAACAGATTAACCGCACTTCTATAAACCACAAAAAACACCATAAACTGCATGTTGTATTCGCTGTGTGATGACTAGAGAAAAAGGTCTAAATCAAATGTTATTCTTAATCTGATATTCATATTGACTTACATGCATTGATGCTGGATTTCCCTTGATGCAACCCTTTACTCTTTAGCGCAAAAGACATGTTCATTGTTTACACAGGGGCACAAAGCCGGCGCTTCATATCAATCACCGCACTGATAAAGAATTTGTATTCTCTTCGGTGCGACAACTCCTAAGGCTTTCGTGGCTTTGCTGGTTTTATTTGATCACTAATGTGTCATTAAAAGAGTCTTCCTTGGCCAGGCCTTCACAACATCACTAACAAGCGGCAGCCATCAAAAGCTAAGCCCAGAGATATGTGTAAAGGAAGATTTAAGGGCCACATCAAACACAGCACCATTAGAGTGTCCGGCCGCTGGACAACGCAGGACAAAAACATGCGTATAATAAACAGTGACTTCTATGGGCTGGTAGACACAAGGCAACATAAAGATGAGAGAGACGGAGGGCCAGATGAGAAGAGAAGGAGACATGATAGGGAGGAAAGCGGGACAGTGGGGGTGAAGGGGCCAAGCAGACAGAGACAGAGTGGGTGAGGGTGGCTGCGTTGCTCTGGGAGGGGAGGACAGCCAGCCAGTCTATTATCAGGGGTCTATAGAAAAGCATTTAGGGACAAATAGGACACCACCCCCTGTCACCCGGAGCATTCAGCCTCTGTCAGCACAGCCCATTGAGCCAAAGCCCCAGGGAGAGAGCCAGGGGACGGGCTGGTGGTGCTCGGCGGGGACAGTCTCAAGATGGACTGCCCGGTGCCACCCCCGCGTCCTGCTCTCCACACGTGGTATCCTAGCAACAGCACTCGGGCTGTGACCTGTAGTCATATGGCTCCATTCACTCTCACACCCCGAACCTTTTCAACACAGTGGGCCCCCGCTGTTCCTATCAGGGCCAAAAGTGACTCTCATGTCCGACAATTAGCAAGACCTAGCCCCGGTCAAACGGAGAAATCCACCGGGACCAGGGATAATTACCATAAACAGAGAGAGGGGAGTTTATCTTTACCTACTTAATCCGCTCACTCGGGGCATGTCAAACACTCCGACTCTTTAACATGCTGTCAATCACAGCTGATTAAAGCTCAATATCGATGCAGTTCACTCTATTTTAATAAGAAATTAGGATTTAATGAATAGTTAATTGCATTTAATTGTTATGTTTAATTGTGTTTTACTCTGTTTTGCAGATATAAGAACTTTATTTAGGTTGAGTTTAGCAAAAAATGGATGACAAAACTTACTTTGTCCACCATATAAGATACAGTTCTAGCATTATTTGCTTCGATATTACCCACATAATTATATTTACAAAGCAGATATGTGAAAGACAGTCAACAGGCTGAAGTTCGAATAATATGCAAAGTTATGCAAATAGACAGTAATTAAATGGACTTAATTTGCTATTTTGATCCCAACCTATGGCCACTGTTGTGTGAAAAGTATTTACCCTTTGATTAAGCCAGCTTTATCTAAATGAACACCTGCTGGTAATGTTTTGACCAACATAGTTTAATCCATTAATGACAGACTAATAAACTGATCCTTGATCTTAAATACCTAATAACATTTGTAATGTGTGCTAAAGAGTTCCTATATATTTGTTGTTTTTTTTGTAACAGATTTGTAACAGTGACCCACCCTCTGATTTATTTTCCTTGATGTCTGGATCAAATCTTAGGTTAATCTATTCTATTTGAGTAGTCCAGTGCAAGCACTTTCACCCAGACGCATGGAGGGCTTTTGTTTGGTAATCCGCCTCTGAAGTGTCCATGTCTTTATCACCCTTGTCCTGGCTAATAGATTTATAGACACACGCTATTATTTACTGAAGGATTATGATGCTGACTTAAGCTGAAGGCTGTTTTATTTTGACCTTGGGGCCATAGTCTCAAATGGAGAATAAGAAGCCTGCCTGAAAGTCACCCTGTTCTTTCTTAACCCTGAGAACCGTGCAAAACAATGGAAATGGTGTTGAATAAGGTTGTCTACGGAGTCTTTATGAGCTCTCATTAAAACACACACTTTTATCATTTGTTATAATAAAGAACACTCCCTTGCAAATGACACCATTAAACATAATTCAATCGTTACCTCTTCCTCATATGAGCAGCTTTTCCTGATTTATCCCCACTTTTATTTTATTCTCTGCTCCGGCTTGCAAGCTGAAAACTACTGCACTGCCCCTCAGTGGATCCAGGCAGACCTGCAACTTTTTCCTCTTATAGCATGGGAAAATAAGCAAAATTCAGCACTGAACACTTAACTCAAAATGTTCTGAGTCTATATGATAGCTGCATAGGGTCAGTTAGTAAATGTCAGGAGGTAAGCAAAGGGAGAGGGAACAAGGCCCCTGTTGGAGAACACTGGTGAGATTGATGAGCACACTCTCTTTATCATATCGGTTATTCCAGATGAAAGATGAGGGTTTGTCCGGAGGTTCCTCCCATTCATTGCCATTGATTTGCACACACACATATAAACATGCCCACACTCACTGCCCTTGCTTTGTCAATACTCAAGGTTGTTTTATATGGATTTCTGGATTCAACTAATATTTGAACAGAAACCAATAAATTATGCGGGTTTGTTTTCTAATGACAGTGACAGGACTGACTAAACAAAAAGCACAGCATTAATGAAGTACAGCATGTTTTGACAGTTCTCTGAGAAATTAACAACATGGTAGATCACTCAGTAATAGGACAAAATGAAAGATGTTTTTTATTTTGAATTGTCAGTGTGTTAAAAAAGGAAAGTCATTGTGTCGCACATAATTTTATGGCACTGAAGAGTGCACAACACAAAATAAGGGTGAAATTGACAGATTGTGAGGAAACATTTCCATTACTCGGCCTTCAACAGGAAAAAATCCTTTTATGATGTGTTTAGTAAAAAGGGTGTTAAATGAGATCCGAATTAAAGACACTATAACAGATTTGTAATAAAAAAATTGACTTAAATTTATTTTTCACCCCTGCAAGGATATTGTCAAACTATCTAGTTGTATAAAAATTTGCTTCCAGTGTTCCATCTACATTAAAGATATAAAGTTTATTCACTAAAATTCAGGAAATGGGCTGGTTTGTTCATACTCTATTATACTAATTTTTGCTCACTTACTTATAGGTAAATGAGCAAAAGTATGGTTGCAAAAAACTTCAAATTAAATATTTCTGTTGACATGGTTAAGATAGGAAAGAAAAAAAAAAAACAACAAGCTGGATTTGGCCCAAACAACTTTGGAACTTGTTGACTGTCCAAAAAGTTTCTTCATACATTTTGGTTCTGAACTTTCACCAAATCATATTTATTTTAATGTACAAACATGTGTTGTAATCTAGTCAAATAAATTAATAGTAATGGATAAATACATTGTTGATAGCTGCAAAAAACTACAAAAATACCAATAATTTAAGTTAACGTTGCAATTATGCTTAAAATCTTAATAATAGAAAAATAAAAAGTGATACACTTTGAGCCACTACATTAACCATACGCAAGGAAAAAAAACATTCTCACGATTCTTTACTCAGCAAGAATCACCTTCGTCTCAAATTTCAAATACATTTTTTATGCAATAAAAATAAACAAATGTACAACTGCGATCTACCACTGACCATGTCAAAATGCCTCCTGCATAAAGGGCATTTGAGGCACTTCTTCCACAGCTGACTGTACTGCAGGGCTGAAATAAAACGCAAAGCCCTTAAGCATTAGCATTTGCCGAGAGACAAGTGGCGGAGTGAGTGAATGTGTTGACTGTGTTTGTGTCAAAAGCCTGTTTTTCCTCCTCCAATTAGACAACACAAAGGCAGCTCATTTTGTCAGGTCTGTGTAAATGGAAAGATGGATGCTGGCGTTCAGGGAGAGAAGGGGGAGGAGGCGCGAGGAGGGCCTGCGTTTAAGTGGATGTGCGCCACGTGGTTACCCAGAGAGAGCCTCATTAGAAAAACACAGAGATGCGCAAACATTCTCTGTTCAGGATGAATTAAAAACCTACAATACACTACTTTTTCCCGGAGAGCATTCATTATTGCACTAATGTAATGGCATAAAGCACACAGAGCAACTACCTATCAAGTGCCGCAATTTGGCTTTTTCCCTCGCACTGTTGCACGGCTATAGGGTAATTTGTAGCACTCAGTAGGGCAGGCTAAAGTGAATCAAGATTAATTTACATGCAGGAACACTTAGGGAGGCAGCGAGGTAAGCAAGCACAGCATCTCCCCAGGCAGAAGACAAGGAAGCCAGCCAGGAACTCGCGGAAAATGTGGGCTAATTAAAGGGCATCAAAAATGAAGAGAGTGTAGGCTGCAACATTCCAACTGCAGCTGGATGGAAGCAAAGTGGACTTGGATTATGGCAGACTTCTAATTTATTAACCATTTTGTTGTTACAGTCATTTTCAATTACAACATTCAAACAACCTGTTTTTGAGCGATTAAGCTAGATTTCATGAATTTACTCAAGTGTAGAGAAGTATTGTAAATGCAATTAAATAAATTAACCCATTAGGCACCAAAGATGTTCATTTGAAATAATTGTGCACAGAAGTTTGCTGATTTGTTTATAAAAGCAACAATTTATGGTCATTTTTTATTCAGTTAATTTCTTTAGGGTTTTCACCATCTCAGTCAAAAATAAACAAATCAGGCAGTGTAGAGTTGTGAGAGCTTTTTTCTGATAACAAATTAGAGACTTAAAAATCAGGAGAATACACTGTATTTCGCTATGAAATAATTAAGGGTATTTTCACAAACAAAGTATAAGCATTGGACAAATAGACAGGTATGTTGTATGCCCTGAAGAAGACCACTGTGTGGTTGAAACGCGTCGGCATGTCCCTGTTGCTCAATAAAGGACTTTAAGTCAGTAAGTCAGTGTGCCTCGGATACTTTTTTCTGCTTCAAAGTATAAGCATTATTTGGTTATCAACATGGGGGATGCACGTGCAACCGGTTAGAAGAAAGAGCCGCAGCTGATTGACACAAGCTGAAGGGTGATTGAAAAAACATGGAAAAAACACTGGCTCAAGCTTCAGGAGCCAGAGGTCTGTCAGTTCACACCTGATCAAAATCTCTCAATATCTTTCTGCAGGTGACGTCAACCGATTTTTCCTCTATTAGGTACAATGCACTTTTTGTATAACAAACAACTGCATTTAAACATTATTCCTTAAATCTCCCATCTGTATTTAATATTATTGGCTTATAGAATGTTGTCAGAATGACTATATTGAAAATGTACTGTAGAAAGAATACCTACAATTAACTGA
The DNA here is from genome assembly GCA_038363315.1 of Mugilogobius chulae. NCBI lineage: Eukaryota > Metazoa > Chordata > Actinopteri > Gobiiformes > Gobiidae > Mugilogobius > Mugilogobius chulae. Next base: position 42,379,572 of record CM076397.1, read on the forward strand.
ATGTTGAACTGCAATCCTTTACTTCCAATATTGCATTACAAATACTTTCACATTAGATTGCATTACATGGTAGTAGTAGTAATAATAATAAAAAGCCCTTTTACTTTGTTTGTGCTTTGCCATTGGCTGTGACTGTGATGCACATTTGCAAAAGATAACAGAACTCAGTAATTAGAGAAGGAAAAATCACTCAAGCATCCGTATTTTTCTCACAAATGATGTGCTTTCAAAGTCAAAATAATGTGCTCAAATATCAACATGTATTTCTCCATTTAGAAAAGTAACTGGTTGTGAACTTGTCTAAAAAAGATCATTTAAAAAATCTTGCACACTAGTTCTTCTATGAAAAGTTCATTTGCAAAAGCTATATTGTCAATTGTATTTTTCTATTTTATCACAAAGACCAAGCTGAAAATCATTTTAAAACTGCACTGTTTTTGCAAATTCAGTTTTAATATGTAACACTGTAACAATGAAGTGCCAACACACAACTGCTAAGTGTGTAGAGTTTATTGAGTTGATTTACTGTGATTTAGAAACTATTTGTTGATTCTTAAGAAGCAAACAGAAAAAAGAGGACTCTTCAGCATTTTCTCTGAAATCCTAAACATAGTTTTCTACCAAGTTTAAACTAGACAAAAAGGCTTTGGTGATTCAATTGCCAGGCTTAATTTAAATAGGACATCACTGCACATCATAGTGACACCAGCACAACACTGGGACTCCCAGAAGACATGGGGCCAAAGTGACAGGACTAAGTTGGACAAACTGCTGAAAACATTCAAATACAAATACCACTATCGCAATCCACCTAGGAGCTAGCGTTAAGGCACGGCTAAATGAGCTGTTTGAGGCTGGACACACATTACAGCGCCAGCCTGCATCTTTGGCATCGCTGAACTTAACATATCAGACACAGGGAACTAGATCACTGGGGTGGGATGAAAAGGGAATGGAACTGGGGGCACTTTCACACAGTGGTAATGAAGCCTACAGGCCCTGGCTTGTGGCAAAGGGAGGATCTGATCAAGCATGCTCCCCTTGACACACAGCCCCTGCAAATCATTCTGTCAAATCTGAATAAACAAACACACATGGGCTCGGTTCTCCTGGTGCACCCTAGGGGATTTGGGTGCGCGCCTGGCATATTTGGACCATCTCAGATCTGCTGTCACCGGCCGAATGCGGAATGACAGGGGAGGAGAGGCGGGCGACGGCACCCAGGGACCTGTCTTCGGTCTCTGCATCTTTCACATAAACAAATTCTCCCCATTGCTGTATTCAGACTAGCCTCTCTGCTCTATTACACTCAACATACAGCTGCCACAAGCACTCAGACACCCAATCAACAACACAGGGAGCAAAAGAAGGGGGGAGAGGCACTGAAGGTGAAGAAAGAGTGAAGAGGAGAGCGAGCCAGCGAACGAAAGAAGCGTCTGGGGAGAGGAGACTGTGAAGGAGAGAGGGCCAGTGCTCCGGATCTGTGCTCAGCGTTCTGTCTGGTCGAGCAGGAAGCCCCTAAAAGCACCAGGAGGATGAAAGAGGACAGGGCCTGAGAGGAGAGGCAAAGGCGGAGGGCCGTAAGCACGCTGAAAGCTTCGAACATTACAAACACCTGCTCTTTTCATCATGTGAGTTCAGTGGGTGCTTGCTCAGCCAAAAGGTCAAGAGCTGTTGTTTTGTTTAAATGCCAGACAAATAAATAAATAAATAAACAAAATTAAAAAAGTTTGAATGGTTTTGCTTCTTTAAGGAGACAAATCTCACAATTTGAAAATAAACAACTTCTATGCACAGGGTCAAATTATTGTCATTGTAAAACTGAAAGCAGAGCTCAGTTTGAGTTTGGCCTAAAACTTACTTAATGGTGACCAGACTAAGATCTTCTGTGTAGACTAGAGAGAATCTACATTAAAAGGAACAAACTTGGTTAATTTATAACTGTAACTGTATTATAAGATAATAACTAAGAACAAGGAGAACAAACCAAGAATTTCAACACTGATTTATACTCCAAAAATACACCTATAGTTAATGTATTTGCATGTTTGCTTTAAGATGTATTTCAAGAAACAGATTTCTCTTTAGTTTGATATGTGCCAGTAATTGTGATATCAATATTGGTGACTTGGCTATTAAATTATTTATCTGTGTAATCTGAGCTAATGCTAATTACAACATTTTACACTGCCATTTTCTAATCTAAGATTATTAAAGCAACTGAAAAGACAAAAAGATAGAGAAGGGTCAACTAAAACATTTAGTTACAATAAAATCATGCAGAAAAAATAACACAAGGGCCTAATGAAAAAAATTGACTGAAGAGTATTTATGAAACTGGAGCATCGGAGAAAAGCTGAACATTTTTCAAAAGACCACAGGAGTTGATGGGTGAACCTCTCCCCGCCCAGAACGTGTTCTGTTGGTCAAATTGATCAGGCACATTTACAAGTCATCCCTCCTCTTCCCTATGCGGCTCTGCTCTGCTCCTCTGGCTCTTCTGATCGGACTATTGATCCTAGTAGCGGTCAATGGACTGCTTCTTCAGATCTGGGCCGGGCCAATTACTTCAGTGAGTAAAAGTGATTAGTTTGTGTCTAGATCAATCCAAACTGATTCAGAGCCCGACTGAGCGGACAGGGCCTGGGGATCCTCTGACTATTTACATCAACGGCACATTTGTGAAGCAACAACAAGTGTCGATGCTAGCTACCGCCTATTGTCTGCCTTGTAATTGTTTTATTGTACATCCAAACCCATTTAAAACACGGTGTGCTGGTTTCCACTGAACGCTTGCCTTCTCAACAACATGTAACTAGGAGAGTACACCCTCTCTTAGTTCTACTGGTTGACTTTGTACACATTATTAAAGGAAAACTTGCAAATGTCAAAGGCAAATCTGTTTATGTTGATGGTATTCATGGGCTATCTCTCCATAACATTGATCTACACTCTTTGTTTAATAGGAAAATAATAAACAATTACTCCAGCAGACGAGAAGGGTAATTGATTTTCTTCTGTAAATTACTGGCCCTATCAGACCTGCATACACACAAAGGTGATCATCTGCATAAAATCAATGGGATATGATCCTATCTGTATGATAATGGTGGACTATAGGCAAACAGCCTTCATTATCGCCCAAGATAAGGGGGCATGCACTAAGGTACATACACAGCACTATGTTTTCAGACATTTAACTGTGGTTACATTTTACAAATAATTTATTAAGGGATAGTTTATTGACTACCAATGTTCAGATTTTTTCTCATTGTTATTATTTATGATCTTTATCATTAAAAGAGCACTGAATGAGATTGTATCGGTGAAGATGATTTTGCTTTGCCTGAGAAATGTTACACAATATGGCTCTATAAGTATGTGGTGTTACCAGGCAAATATAAAAGTCAGCTTTGTGGGACTCTACTCGGCTCAGTGTGACTCTTTTTTGCTTTTCCTTTTGGGGTTCTTTTTTAGTATGTGCTTCTCCCCAGGGCCAACGCGAGATAAGTAGATATTAACCGTTACATACACGGAGCGTCAGACTGAGAAGTGAAGAAGTGAAATGCTAATACTAACTTAGTTGCTCAATAGTAGGGAGTAGAAGGTATACAAGAAGCTGGTTGAACATTTGGTCACAAATCATTTCTTTTCATATAAATTAGATCGGTATATCATGTTAGTCAAACAATAAATTTTGTCAACTACAGCTCTATTAAACGCATATAACAACAAAAGTGCCTTTTTACCTTTAATACGTATATACCCTTATTTGGGAATTTTTTTTTTGTTTGTTTGTTAGTTTTTTGTATAGCTTCAAAACAAGATTAGCAGTATGGTGTAAAAGTTTATATATACATTTTATATATACCCATATCAGTGCTTCCCAATCTGTTTTGAGTCACTTTTTTGGTTGAAATTGTTTTGCGGCCCACCACATACTCAAATGTGGCCAAATCAAACTTGGAAAACAAAATGATTTGATTCTGTAAATATTGTTTATTGCAGTTTAAAAAGGTCACTATCAAACTTTTCTATAGGGTCCATTGCCTGCTTTTTGTATGTGCTTGGAATGATCTTCTTACTATGAATCTGCAGAGAAGCAAAGTCATATGGTACAGATTAGGTCTATAGAGAAGCATTTTAAGATATTTTTGAGAGTTAAAAGAATCTGTAATTGATCAAATACATGTTAAATATGTTTATTATAGTATTACTTTGGTACATGGATAAGGTAGTGGAAAAGCTACATAATGCATTCAATAAATGAGTACATGATTGTCTTGTGTTCATTTCTGGTGAAAATGATGTTCAAAACACTCTAAAATGACATTTGCATCAATTAAATCCGTTTAATCTTATTTAATATAAAGAATTTTTGAAACTGATAATTTTTTCAAGGCACACAAGTGTTATCAAATGCTCAATATAGTCACAGCTGCACACAGCAACAACAAACAAAAGAAACAACAAACAAAATAAGAAAATTTCTCAAATCAGTTAAAAATTGTAATACTAATAATGCCATAAAACTACAAAAAAAAAAAGATTGAAAGGCGTTCAAAACACTACGCACATCTGAATACCCATTTGTTGTACCATACATTTCAAACATAGATCAACAATATGACAAGGGAATAAAACGTGCAACATTTTCTTGATGGATTCTTGATGAGTTTCCCAGCAACTCTGGTGTTCCCTGTAGACACTGACTTATTGTGATTAGTTAGGCCACCAGCAGACAGCTATATGTATGACTGTGTGCAGGCCTCCAGATCAATAATCTGCATCAGTGTTACCTCCACAACAACACAAGCACCATACAACCCCGAAGACAACTAGAGGATCACAACAGTTTTACCTTCTTCAAATATACTGCAAATGGTTGTGCAAACAAACAATAAGACAAATTCAGATTTTTAAAGGGGCACTGTGTAAAAAAAAATAAAAATAAAGTGATCCCACTTTTGAACACCAGGGGGAGCATATCCAATGCATTTTGCCTATCTACCATGCTGACATCTAGCGTCAATATTCACATTCCGGCCCGTAATAAAACATTTCAAATAAGTGTAAATGTATTACAGTTGATGTGGATTGGTTAACAGTGCTCTTTTAAATATTCATGTTGTAAAGAATAAATATGATTTAAATGTTTGTGGACTATATGTGATAATTAAATTTCTCTCAATCTTACACAGTGCCTCTTTAAAATAGTCAATAAACTACATGAGACTTTCTAATTCGGTCTACAGTCGATCATCCAAAAATGTTCATAACAACAAAAGACAGTAATGTTTCAACTAGTTAGAGATTTACTGTCAATATACATCTATGCCTGTAAAAATTTGGTTGCACTGTCCCATTTAGATTGCTTTTTTGTTCAATTAAATCCAAGAAGTGTGCTTATTATTGTTGTTAGCATTTGTCCAATTGCCATTTGCATACGGACTGAAATTTTCTTGTGATTTTATTTGTATTTTAATTGTTATTTTGCCTTCTAGCGCCCAAGTGAAAAACATTATGAGAAAGAGGGCTCGACAGAAAGCTCGACAAAAAGCTTTCTTAGTGTAATTGCTCTTGCGTACCCTATAGCACCTTTCTGTTTCATTTAGAGCTCGTATACAGACACACTGCATAATGAATTTGGCCACCTCACTAAAAACCTTTTCATCCTGTCTTCACATGCAGAGAAAATGTACAACGTGAAGTGTAAGACCCACAAAATACAATAGAAGTCTTTACAATAATAAAAGATGTGTGCTTTTAAATCAGAGAGAAGGAAGGGGTTCCACCAAACAGCAAAAGGAGGCTTTCAGTGGATTATCTTTTCAGATCAAATCTTTGGGAAGTGAAAGCACAACCAAAGCACAAGTGAATAAAGTGGAGTCCCTATTCAAGTCTTTTTTGGCTTCTTCCAACACATCCTGCCTTTTTAAGTGAAGAAAAAGCTTAGTATTTACCATTTTCATTACGACATCATTTGTATATAATTCTCTTTGCTTGTTATTAGCTTACTATGCCCAAGTACACATTAGGCTACAAAATCAGGGTACATTGATTTGTAAAAGAAAATGTCACATTAACCTAGTAAATTGAGTTTTGATGAACAGACACAGATATTTTCCAACAATTATATATTTGACTTTTGTGCCAAGTAAGCCATAGAAACATTGTTAATTTCAGAATAATAATAATAATATTTTCAGAATATGGAAATCGATTTTAGAGATTGAGCAAGAGATTGGCCAGCATAGCCTACTGTACAATATTTGCCATTTGCCAACAGATGACTAGCCTCCATAATGTGTTTTTGCTGACATGTTGCCCACAGTTTTAAAGATTGATCTCTGTCTTGTATGTTTCTTAACCGAACTGTGTCTGAGTTTGGAGCTGTTTTAAAGGGCATATGCAAAATCAACTTTTTTTAGTTTTTAATCTTGTTTTAACTTGATTCTCCATAAAAAAAAAAAAAAACAAACGGAAGTTTTGTATGTGTTTATTCTTGTTCCCTCCGAGGCTCAGAAAACACTGTCTGATCGTGTCTGATTTATAGAGACATTTTTTGTTTATCAAACGGGCGATGCCGCGCACCCCGCCTGTAGGCTAGTGGAACAAGTGGAAACAACTAGACATATAATTAGTGACCATTTGGCGACTCGTGATCCAAATCCTCCAAAAAATTTGGTTTGACCAATTTTCTCATTATAAATTTACGCTTATGTTACGAGATAGAGCCGCAGCGCTATGTCCCAAAGGCCCCACACCCACACACGCTAAACACTTACCTGTTGGTCGTCCATTCATCCCGTTCCCCGTTCGTCCGTGCCGTTTCCGTCAGGTGTATTGTCCAAAAGCCATCGCAGTCGTCTTGAGTGCACACTAGGCCTCCGTTAAACCATTTATATCCATAATTTTCGCCGCGATCAAAGTTTTTGCAAGTATCCATTTCCCGTTCACACGTTAAACCAAACCCAAACCAAAAAAAAAAAACAAGCACTACTTCCTGTTTATACTGCGTAAAGCGTGTGTCAATAGCGTGTGACGTCATATGACGTCACCGCAAAATATTGTTTTGAGCACATTATATTAATTCTTGTAAATGTGTTACAGGTGCAGACACAACTATTTGTCTAATACATTTTAGTAGGCTATATTTCAATAATTATAATGCCAAAAAACTGTGGTTTTTGGTGGTGGTCGGAGGTTGAGGCGCCATTTGTTTAGGCGAATCACTTCTGCTGAGTTGCCTCAGGGCAGCTTGCCATCATTAAATGGGGAGGAGGGGAGTTGCTGTAAAGCATGTCATTGTAAAGCGCTTTGTGGCTCTGTGTGAGAGAAAAGCGCTGTGCGAGAAGGCCTAACTTACAATTGTGAAAACCTTTGTTTTTTGTGTTAATTGACTTGTGGGAGGGGCTTGGGCTACAAAAGGGAGCCAGCCTCTATCCCTCTGTCAGTGTGAGTCCGGTGCTGTTACAGAGAACGTAACTGTGGAGAGCCTTTAGGATTTATGAAGCATTTTGCCGTGTTTGTGAATAATGTAAATAAATGTTATCACTGTTTTTGTAGAGCACTCTTCAAACATTTTGGAACGTTGAGAATACATAAATCACTTCTGTTTCTGCTGTCCGTGCAACTGTCCAGTTGTTTTTGGGATCCCAGATGAAATCCTAACCATCAAGGGACTAATTTCACCTCTTTATAGTTATTTCATAAGCAGTTGGGAATCACTGCTCTGCGCACTAGACCTAATCATCCTCAAACCAACGGTTTCATCGAGTTTTTCAAACAGACGCTGAATAGGATGCTTAGAAGTTGACACAAGGAAGGACTGGGACCGATGGCTGCTGTTTGTCCTCTTCGCCTATCAGGAGTAACACGGCCTCTTCTGGATTTTCGCCGTTTGAGATCCTGTACGGATGGATGTCCAGAGATCTTTGGACTGCTAAGAAACCCTATAGAGGGATTTTCGGTCGACGTCACTCTCCGCCCTACTGCGCGTGTGTCAAGCAGAAAGAGCTAATCTCCATTAGTTTACATTGGGAAACTTGTTCAAAATAAACAACGAAATGGGACGACAGCTAGCTGTTTTCATCAGGTATGAACCGGTATGATAGACGTCTGTCGTCTGAAGCTTGAGACAGCGTTTTTCTCGCCGTTTTTCTCACTTACCTGAATGTAACTTCCAAGGGCCGTAGGATCAAATTTCATTCATAAATGTTAACTTAGCAGCATAACTTTTGTTTTCGCAAAGTGATAAACTGTTGACGTTAGCTGACAACTGAGCTTTTTTTGACTTGTTTCCACTGTTTGTGTCTATGTGTGGAGGCTCTTTCTACAGGCGATAAACAAAAAATCCCTCTATAGAGCCACAGAGTTCAAGGTGAGTGTGACGGAATTGGCCAGTACAAGCTGCAGATGAGGGACCGGCTAGCCGGATGACTTCGAGGAAAACCTGAAAAGAAAAGAAAGCGGAAAACCTGGTATGACTAGCAAGTCAGATAGAGAGGCCTAGAAGTCCTCCTTCTGCTCCAGCAAGCTGTTGGCAAAGTGGCAAGTGCGGACTAAGCTGCTGATCTGAGTTTTCAAAGACATGAACTCGATGTACACTGCAGAGCCTGGCAAGACAAAGCTGATCGAGCATGTGATCCAACTGAAGGATAAGAATTCAGCATTCATTCCGTGTTCTTCAGCAGCTGGTGGCATTCCGACAAGACATTGAGTCCATTCTTGAGCTTGGAGTGATCAATCTATTGACGTCCGAGTGGTGTGGTCTTGTCATTGTTTAAAAAAAAGACGTCTCCTTGCGCATCTGCGTTGATTTCTGTAAAACTCAACTCCATCTCAGAGTTTGATGCGTACCCGATGCCAACGATCGTCTGCCTGGATTGCACTGGCTCAGCATCCTCACCACTCTGGTCTTGGCAGGTGCCCCTTGAGATCACCCTACACAGCCTTCAGAACACTTGCCGGACTGTTCCAGTTCACTGTTATGCCTTTCGATTTACATGTCTCTCCTGCAACATTTCAACATCTTATGAACAAGGTGTACCTGGGCTATTAGCTTGGAAGAGGAAAGTTGCGAACGCAGATGGATAGGGGTGAAGCTATCCAGAAGTGCCCTTGTCCTCAACCCAAGAAGGAAGTGCGATCCTTCCTAGGCCTCGCTGGATGGTATTGGAGGTTTGTTCCGGCACCACTTACCACCTTATCAACAAAGGACAAAAAAAAAAGAACTGTGATGTGGACAGATGAGTGCAAGGCAGCATTCAACACACTCTACAGCGCCTCGCAGCCCCTAACTTCGATTGCTTCCCCTGTATCAGGAGAATGTTTTAAGGATGTACATCATATTTGTCCTTTCAATTATATACATACTTTGGAAAAAAAAATACAACTAGTGTTAGTAATTAAAGCTATCAGTATCGGCATCGGCCATAAATATAATCAAGAATGTGATCCTGTAGTCTGTAGAAGAAGTTGTTGAAAACTTGTCCTATTTGTTCAAACAGCGTCCTGTTTCACCATAAAGACTGAGGCCACTCAATACTCATCAACAGGCTGGACACAAGCTGGTCTTTATCACTTTGTCCCTTTTATATGACTCCCAACCTTGGTGGAGCGACCAGTTGCCTGAGTCCTCATTTAGTTTAGAGCGACTGACAGTGAGCGGCTCTGATTAGGGGATCCATTAGGGATCAGCCAGAGGAAAGCTGCAGTGATGGATGAGACCAGCAGTCACCTTCAGAGCTCACTAACAACACCTGTATCCTCTCGGTGTCTCGCACATTCGCCACACTGTGCTGCTGCTGACATATCAAAAGTATTTACTGTATATGCACAGTAGAAACACACACAAAGGAATATAGCTTTGGATTAATTCATATTCGTTTTACATAACAACTGACTTTCAATCTTTTCAAAATAACTAAATATGCATTTTAAATAGTGTACTAATATTTATAAGTAATACATTTGCTTAACAGAAAAAAATCTGATTTGCAGAAAAAAATAAACAATAAATCTTAAATATAATTACAAACTGTGTCTGGAGAAAACGAGAAGTCCATCAGAGGTACTTAAAAAATATAAAATCAACTAATAATATGATTCATCTTTAAATTGCAGAGCCTACATTAACAGACAGAAAGAGCCAATTTGTTGTCTGCTTTTGCCTCAATTAATGAAGCACTAATGGTAGAGAGTTAATATTCAGAAGGTTAACAGCTCTTATCTGTCTTACAAAATTACAGTCCATCTACTTTCACCATTTCAATTTGTATCTGCTAAAAGCCTCTGTGGTAATGGTTTAGTTCTTTTTGCGAGTGAGTGTGTGTGCATTAATTTATTTGTTCACAAAATATGAATAAGGAATAATACTCTAAATTCATAAGTCCTTTATAACAATTTATGATCTATGTCAAATGTTCCTCTAAATTTCATGGTTTAATCTTGTTTATTATAACAAAAGCATCATTTTTTTAAAACTTCTTTTTCCTCATTATTGAAAATACCGGCTTATTATTTTTGCTTAAGTCTAAATGAATAACTTTGATTGCCATTTTTTCTTCTTTCTTTATTGATAAAGACAGATATGATACACTAAATTATTTAGCAGACACATGCCATGAAAGAGCATAAAACTCATTATTTTACAAATTTATGTTAACCTAGCTTGGAGTCTTTTTTTCATTTCAGTCGTTGCATTCAATAGGGGGGGAGAAAGATTTGAGTTTCAGCAAAAGGTTGAGGTCAGAAAAGGAAAGCCAACAAGGTAATGACCTCATATACTGACTACACACCACCGACTACACAACCAGTGAGCACAGAAGAATACTTTTAAAACTAAAATTTAATCATCATATTGCTACACGATTAGATGATGGCAAAAAAATGTGCAAAAATGTCTGTATGAAAGAATGGTGAAAACAGAGGAGGAGGTCAGCCAAGCAGTGTTAGAAAGAGAAGCTATTTCTGATGGGCACCAAATGAACAAATTATGACGGGATCCATTTTGCCGGATGGGGTCACCCTCCCTCCCCTTCTCCCCTCTCCTCTCTTCTCTCTCTGACAGTTCAATTTCCCCTCTCGCCTCCCTGCTGCTGCCTGCTAATTGTGAGTGAAGCCTTATCATTGGGCCCCCCATTCGCCGTCGATCCAGAGGATTGCAGCGCCTCAGCAAAGAGAGCAGAATGTCAAAATGTTATCTGAGATAGGAACGGTAAAAAGACAGAGGTCACACACAATAAGGCCCATCTGAATAAAACCTGCCGAACATATACTTCACGCATTCAAATGGCATCACACACTGTGTGTCTACTCAGACCAGATCAAAAGAACGGCTTTTTTCATTTGTTTTCATACAACGCATTCACATGTGATAGTAACTGGGTTGACTCATCAAACAATCATTGTACTATTTTCTGTAAATTGTGTTAACTATTGCAGGATTCGGGTTGCTTTGCTTGAAACAAAATTCCAAATGAATGAGCCTTCTTTCTTTAAGGTAAATAATGTCAGGTCATTCCAGAAACCCCAAGATACAGGGTCTGATAATCTTAAATAGAAGAGGCCAACACACAATTTCAGACATAGACTATTTGGTTCATCTTTTCTTTTTAAGCAGAACTGGTCCCTGTGTTTACTTGAGACACATTTCAAAGCTACTTCCAATTCCAGCACAAGAGGAGCAGCTGGTGGCCCAGGCTGAAGTGTTTTAGTGGTCAGCTGATGGGGCTGATCTAGGGTCAGAATAATCTGAATGTGGAGGAACAGGGAGAGTGAGACGGGACAGAAGCACTGACCCCAGACGTCCTCATCAGAGGCGCAGTGAGAGGAAGAAGTCCATCCACACCACCTCATCTATATATTCTCTCAGGTAATGAGGGTTAATCAGTGGTTAAGGATTAACAAGGAGCAAGAGTATGATAGGCAAGCACTTACCTTCTGGAATATAAGTTTAAATCAACCTCATTACAGCTGATGTAACTCAGCTCCAGAGCCCCGCCTAAAGGAAAATTCATTAATACTGCCTGTAGAGAAATACCCCTTGAAGAGAATTAAGCTGGTTTTCCAAAATCATCATTTGTTGAAGCAAAGTATTACTTCAATCCAATAAAGAGACCTAAGCATGTAAAACATTAAAGCAAAAATATAACTCTATATTTCTAGACAAATCAACCATTCTTGGATGCATCAAGTCAGTTAGGTTTTTCCAGTGTAATAATGTTTTTTATTTTTTATTTTGATAACTTTGAAAAATTGCCCAAACTCAGTTAATGGCTGATCTATCAGGACATTCCTTCAAATAGGAATAGGATTTTCTTCTGTCTCTTTTTACCACAAAAAAAAAAAAAAAAAAAAAAAAAGTAAATTAAATAACAGAGGTCAAAACTACTTTGCAAACATCACCAAGAATTCAGACACTCATTCTTGTCCTATATTATCTACTACTAACTTATTAATTTTTTAAGCAGAAAGATTCACACTGTCGATAGAACAATCATTGGCCTGGTCTACTCTCATGTCTTTTTACCGGCTGTTTTTGACTTTTGACTCCAAGGCTGAAGAGACATCCAAATATATAATAAATGTATTTTATTTTATTATATTATAATATAATTCAATCTGGTGAAATATTATCCATGTGACACAGCTGTATGACAAAATTTAAACTTTGTATAAGAACTGATTCTTTTAGAGCAGCCACAATATTGTCAGTTTGATTGGCTAGTATTGAAAGTACAATTTCATACGGGACTGTAACAAATTATTTCTTTTTCTAACTTTTTGATACAAGATACTCTAGCCTACATTACTACTTCAAAACCTATAAGGCTGGTCCTGCATGTTATAACTTGACCTCAAAGGCGAGCTAATGCTGGTATGCATTTAGCTAATATTTCATCATCAGCACTTTACTGTTTGAATGATCTAGATGTAGTTAGTGGCTAAAAGCTAAACACTTTTGGTGCTCCAGTGGCAATAGAAATGCTGTCCCAATGAGCATCATTTAGCATGGCCACAAGCAAGCGCTGTGATAGAGACATGAGTGAGATGGGGCACCAGTGACCCTTCACACAGACACACAAGCACACACATCCCCACACACACACCGCGCGGACATGGTGACCCCTACACGCTTGATGAGACGGGAGCTGATATGCGAGTCAGACAGAGTCACATTTGTAAAAAGCGATAGCCAATTACGGAGGCCCGGGCTGCTGGATAATAGCCTGCCTGTCATGGCTGTGTGGCGCGTATGGGAGTGTATGTGTGTGTGCTCAAGCACGTAGCCCCCAGAGTGAGTACGGCCTTCCTATTCTCATCTATTTGCCCTATATCTCCATTTCTTAGATATTAATTTGAGAGCCGTGCCGTGAAGCAGGGCAGGTCGTTAGTGTGATTCATTTGGACTTCATCCAAAATGTCGAGTTAGACTGTGGGATTTAGATGCTTACAAAATATGAGCTGTAAATGTTTAAGGCCTTTTAATCAAATAATATAAAGGTTTTAATACATCATCAGCTATAGAGTTACTTTATTTGAATATTTTGAAAGAGAAGGAAAAAGAAAAAAAGAAAAGAAAAAAGCAACCCTGAAATTAAAGCTTTTGTAGATTGCAGTTTTACTGTACAAGTTGAACAAATCAGCAAGTTTGTTTAATTATAAAGGTTAACAGTTAAATGAGTAATAATTTAAATTGCCTTTCAGTCTAGTTATACTTTTTGCAACAATAATAGTAGTACTTGCCCTACCTACTCAATAAAATAAACAATTTGACTTTTCAAACTTCAATTTCAGTGAAAACAAAGGCAATCAAAGCAGCAACTTTCTAATACATAAACAAGTATTTTAATAAATGTCTTATTGAGATTGTGCGCTGATTAAGAAGGTTTTTATTAAGATTCTGTGTTTTTGAAAATGTGTATGTCTGCTGCAAGGGAAGAGCATGCGTAATAGTCATAAACATGCAACTGGAACTAACATTTGTGAAACCAACCAGGCTGTAGGTCTGCGCTCAGGGCTTACTCTCTGGTGCATGCAATGTGTTCTCTTTTTCAGATTATTAGATTTTCCATAACAAATTGAACACACATAAATGATCAAATCTCCATAAAAAACAAAGATCGCAAATTTCATTCAACTTATGACTTCAAACAGCGCCTTGTTTTGTACTTTAAGAGCTAATTTCTGCATTGTCTCAGTTCATAGGAATAGTTGAGCGGCCCTAACATGATAGCTTGTGCTTTGAGAAACAGTGAACGCCTCTGTGACAATAGTGTAATAGTATGACAGGAGTACTTGCCCTGTACTTTCCACAGACACTGATCTCCTCAAGGACTCAGGACCGTCAGCCGCAGTGTCCAGCCACCTGAAACACAGCAATGAAGGGGCATGAGAGGAAGGGAAACTGCTCCAAGGAGAAGTGTATGGATTTAGTGGTCTGATGCTGACACATGGCTTTGAGCGTGGCAGAAAAGCACTTTAACTCTTCACTGCTTTTATAACATGTAGCACTCCATAAAGCATGGTTCGGCTTCACTGTATAGACAAACTGCACTATAGGAAGCTGCATAGAGGCAGAGAAATGACATTATTACACTGAAAAAAGCTTAATCCTTTAATCATTTAAGTTTTAAATGATGTCTCAAGTTTGATTTACTATTGGTGGACTTCATTGTTTGAAAAATTCTGACAATTCTAGAAGAACAGGGTCTAAAATGACAAATTAACACTTACACATTTTGACAATTCTATTAAAGAAAGCTTGAAACAACAAGTAAACACACATTTACACAGCTAAAAGGCAATGCTAAAGTATTATGTTGTTAAATTAAATTGATTGTGTTTTTGTTTTTCTTAATAACATTAGACACAGGGTAGACAACCTGAAACATTACAGACCTAACCAAACATGGCACCTGCAGTTGTGGAGTTTTATTTCATTTAAAGTAGCTCTTTTTCCATTTTTTTTTCTTGAGCAACCTACTAAAATAAAATTTGATTGCTTTTACAAGACTGAAGAAAATTTTAACTACATGGCACATTATAAAAACTGTATGAAGTGACTTGCCGTAACTATTACTTATTGATATTTTGTTGAAACAATAACTTTTAAAATCAAACAATGAAGTTCTGGTGTATCTTCTACGATATTCCACCTCTTCTATTCATCTCAGTAATAGAGATGCTAGCGCTGTAATGCTCGCCGGGAGCCAAGCATGAGATTGAGGATTTCTCACACACTATGCATTATTCATAGTCCAGAGCAACAGAGTGTGTAAGATGAGAATTACACAGCATGAAGAGAACAGGGTGCAGAAATGGGAAAGAACGGGGTCTAGGGTGCCGAGGGAGGGAATGCAAAGGTGAATGAACCAGAGGAAGGAAAGAAACCAAAGAACAAAAAAGATACTGGACATTGTCAAAACTCTATTTCCTATTCACTTCTTATTAACCCCAGGATTGTTTTTGAAGTCAGCAAACAGTGGATAGAGGATATGAGTGTACAACCAAGAGCCCAGATAGCTCCATGAGATTGGCTCACAATTTGCATTTATTAAACTGACGCCTTGTGAGGGAGTTTGTATGCCGAGCACAAGCTGAATTGTGAGCAGGAAATTTCAGGGTTCTGTTGCAATTCATGTCCATCTTTCGTTCCTCATAATGAAAAACAGTGGGAAGTGCGTCAGGGTTGGAATTGATTTGTTTAACAATGGAAATGAAACAAAGTAGGAGGCAGAGGCGAAATAGGAGACATACCATGTAAAGTGAAAACTCGAGGCCAAGAAATTGCAAGATTGGAACTAATACAATTTTGCAAATGACTTAGTATATAGCACATTTTTCACACTATTATAATTACTCAATTGTAACATTTTTGTACCTGTTTATGTTTCTTATTTTGTATATCTATCTATCCATCCATCTATCCATCCATCCAAAATATATATGTATGTATATACTGTATATATTTCAGTCGATGACTCAGATCAGGAATTGGGTTCCATATACTGTATACATGGGAGCAAAACTGTCTACTCAAACATAGTCCTAGAGACAAAAATAAAACACTCTGGCTCTTTAAATTCCTAGTGATGAAAAGCCAGTATTCATTTAGGCAACAGATTTCATTTGTTCTGAACAGGAAAAACAATATAAATCACTTTTGAAATGATTAGAGTGAGGCTTGAGTTAATCCAGTCCTGATTAGGGCATTACGCTGCCTTGTTATGGACACACAGGGTGACTGACGGTAATTACTGTGAGTAATAGGAGACAATGCCCCAGCCCAAGCAGCACACTTACAGGGAACTCATGTCATATGTTAAACTGCATGGAAAAATGCTACAGTAACAAAAATAAAGCTTCTCGTCTTTGTTTGACCAGTGCTTGAAGATGCACAGAACAAGCTGAGATGAATTGTTGGAGAGCTACAGTACTGAGAGTGGAAGAGTTATGGCTTTGTTTATGACTATTGATATCCTTAGACAAACATATTCAGCCAGATAATAAAAACAGATGGCACTAGGTGAGGCAAATATTAGCCTGTAGAAAATTAGAGTTGTGCTCAATCAGCAAATCGAACCTCTGTGCGTGCCTGCACAAAGCATTGTGGATACAAGTGAGACATGTCATTCACAAACTAAAAATCTACCACACAATATAAAAAAGTCATAATAATAAACCCAAAAAAATGTCATGAAACTGCGGGGTAAGGGGGAAAATAAATGTGCAGATGTTTTAAACAACACAGCAATTCACAAAAGAAAGAGCAAATCTGTTTGAATTGATCAAATTCAACAAATGAACGTCATCTATTTATATTTTATAGACAGAGTCAATTCAGTAAAACTTCCATATCCCAATATTAACTTAATGATGGGAACCTTAAGCAGGTGTGAAAACCAGATCTCTCTGACAGTTTAGAAGCAGACATAAGGCGCTCAATGAGATGTGACCTATTAAAGCAATGGAAAATAAGTGTAGCACAACACTGCATTTTATTCTCCTCTTCACACTCCTTTCACTTTTCTTTATGATGGCAATTTCTTCACATCTTCTTTGCATCCATTTTAACCACACCATTGGTTTTGCAAGAGCCCAACATGATTTGAGAGGCTGAGAGCCCGTCCTCGTTGTTTTACAGCCCAAAGGGACGACGTCAAGGCTTATTTTATGAGTGCATGCCTCTGCTCTTTGCATGTTTATTTCAAACATTTGGAACAAATGGCCTCCTTTGGTTGGAACAACACAGATAAATCTAGTCAATTCAATGGCGAAGAGAACAGTGCAGGCCACTGATAGAGTGGCCCATTTGATGGCTGACAAGAGGAGTGCTGCATTATTCAATTAATACCTGAAAGGGCCACAATTTATGCAGCATTTACCAAAGCAGCCACTGTTGCACACAAACTCCCAGACAAACAGAGAGCTGTGTTTGCATCCTGGGAAAAGACTGGACTCCCCTTCCATTTTGCCAAATCAAATATACAGTGAGAGCAAGCTAAAAGGCACTTTCAATCAGCCGCGCTGGGTCTGTCTGTCAATCTGGAAACAACAACAATCTAGCCTACTTGGAGTGGTCTAGTCAACATCCATTCCCCTATAAATTCAATCAGAGGAGCTATGTGTGTTTGTGTGACAAATGGCTGTGTGTGGGTCTATAGTGTTTATGGGGAAAAAGAGGAAAAGAGTAGATTTTACAAAACAGTTTAACATTAAAAGATTGTTGTGACATGTACAACATGTACACAAGAGTAAATACAAATATAAATGATAACTGTATTTGTTGTTTTGCTAATTCAATAGCAATCGTAAAAATAGACAAGCAAGTAATCTTTTAAACAGCAAAAAAATGTGTTTATATTCACCAAATGCCTTATTGTGAGACAAAAACTCGTATTATAATATGGAAATATCGACAAAAACTGTATGTGTTAGAAAGAAAAGCAATAATTCAAATCACACAGTGACAATTTGAGAAAAAATCTCAGGTTGCTACCTAATATTGGAAGGCCAAGTAGCAAAGTTAACTGGCCTGAGCTAATGATTCTGATATGCAGAGCTGCACGCTGGAGTGATTGTGCGACTGTTTAAGACCCAAATGCAGCGCTAGCAGCCTCATCATAGACCTGCTCTTTCATTATTGGGCCACAAATGGAAATGCAAATAGCTCGCTTTGCTGCGGACGCCTCAAATTTATTAAACTAAAAGGTTTAATTTCCATTTTTCTCCGCATCAGCTTTATTTATAAATGTCGTGCCCTATGAAGACCCAGTTATTTTCTCTCTCTCCTGCAAACTCTTAACAAATCTGCTCATTAATATGGTAATGGAGAATCAATCGCTTTTCCGGTGACGGAGGGCTGTTTCCCTCACAGTGTGTAATGTAATCTGACTGGTCATCAGCACAAACAAATTCACACCCCGTATAGACTGTATATTTTTCGAACACAGCAGAAGAAGTTATAAGTTATTGCAATAACTTTTAAAGTCAACAAACACTGGGCTTGCAGATTTAGCGATTCTGTCGGGAGAGCTATGAGCCTAGTGCCAGCCAGAATACCAGATGTTGCAACATTAATGATCCATAATATCAAGTGATGCTTGCCCAACCTTTCAGGGCCCTAAAATAACACTCATATCCCTTAATGAGATCCAATTATGCACAAGGTTCTTATTCAGGGCAATAAGAAGATAATTATGGCAGTGGCTTTTCACACCAAGTTGTCATGTTGCTGGTGAAAAGCTGCTGTCTTTTTTTCTGCCTTAAAGCTATTTAGACTGAACTGTGTGAAGTGAACTATCACACTTATCTCCTGTGGTTAGTGACCTAATCAACATTTCTAAATGACCATGACCACTGCTTAAGACTGATGCTGCTGCTATTAGGTAAAGCAGTTGTTTCCACACAAAGTCATCCATCGAGGACACCATTTGAGAAGTAATTAACCCTGATGATATATTCTCATGTCAGGTAGAATCTCAACTATTGTCTCATTTAGCAAGTAAAACTACACAATGTCCAAGAGAGAGAAATAAATAAATAATAAAAAATAAATAATAAAAAATCCACATTCTCACTTAATAGCATTTGTTCATCAATTGAAAGCTAATCTGGGTAAATGGTGCCTAAATGTTTAAATCACATTTACAGGCTGTCAGATGCTCTGATGTTCTTCACATGGACACCCTTCATTTGAATTAAAATAAATGGGTGCAAAATGAGGAAAGGCTCAGAAAAAAAGTCATTCAAATTTCCTGGATCATAGCGCCACCAAGTGGACACAATGCGCAATGAACCAAACGGTTTTGAAATTTGTTTTTTATTCAGGGAAATTAGCTTCTTGTTTAAGTGATATTTTATGGCTCTACTTTGCTTTTCAGGGAGAACCTTATCAGCTTATACATTTCTTATTACTATTTATTTACTTTAGTCTATTATGCTTTAGATTTTTTTTCTTCTGAGCTGATTTGTTTTATTCACATGTTGCTGATGGCTATTGTTTAGGCCATGCAGGAGCTTGCTTACTCTTCAGTGTAGAACATTTGTCTTGCTATTGCCACAAAGTAACATACAGTATGTGAAATTGATGTAAAACAATTTACATAAATTAAAACAAATTGATTTACGATGTTCAGATACTTTGTAAATACATCCAAATAATGAAAATAATGAAATATTCCATCACTCTGAAAACCATTAATAGGTATGGTGTTCTGTGCCGAGACATCAGGAATTCAGGACCTGCTTTTTCCC
Organism: Mugilogobius chulae; assembly: GCA_038363315.1. Classification (NCBI taxonomy): domain Eukaryota; kingdom Metazoa; phylum Chordata; class Actinopteri; order Gobiiformes; family Gobiidae; genus Mugilogobius; species Mugilogobius chulae. The sequence continues at coordinate 42,399,336 of CM076397.1, forward strand.
TGTCTTTTCGTCCCCATTTATTTGTATATTTTTTCTGACTAGATTGTAAAGAAACAACCCAGGCCAGGTATATAATGAGAATTATAAAATAATTAATTTAAAGTGTTATATGGCCACTGCTGTCTCCTTTTACAACCAACATTTTTTTCAACATGTATAAATGGGCAAATTGATAGATCCTACCCAGTCTTGGGTATAACACAGTCACTGCAACTTAGTTACTGTAGATAGATATGTGTAATTAAAATATAGATCAGCAGCTGGAACAGGGCCCAGAATCATTTTAATGTTGATTTTAGTTCATTAGAGCCTGTTTAAGCAGCTCTTTATTGTTTGCCTATGCTTAAATGTCAATAATAAAACATAAAATTCTTGAACGATTTTTGCATTATTGCACACAATAAAATCCCAAAGTAATGTAACTAAGTTACTTTCTTGGGACAGTAACTATTGTAGTTACTTGTGTAATTACAATCATAAAATTTAATAAGGAATGAGTAACGCCTTCATTTGCTCTGGAAAAGATGGTAAATAAGTGGTAGTTACCAGTAGGTTGTGTTCAAATGGTTTTGTGGCCATAACAAAAGGAAACTTGTTAAAACACACTTTATCTTGACAAATAAATGTAAATCCAGTGCAAACAGGTAAATTAATAATGTTCAATACCCGTAAGTTTGGTCTGAGGCAAACAAAACAAAAAAAACATTTAGTTTTTACGTAATTACAGTAAATGGAAATAGCGATGTTATTCAACTTTGTGTGTCATTTAATTTTTAGATAAATAAATAACTTGCCAACAAGTGAAAAACATTTAATATTTTCATTTGTGATTGTTTTGCCTATGGTTTTGCCACTGTCTGCCATATTGAGGGGTCAAAGATTATTTTCAACTCGGCAACTCGGGCATCATTATTTCCCAGTTTCACAGTATAGTATTTACGACATGAGGGGGGCGTTCATTTGCTATTTCCCACTTGGAAAGTGGTATTTGCCATAATTCCCACAACAAATGAAGGCTTACTTGTTCTATACTTCTTCCCCAACACTGGTCTAACAATCCTACCTATCCTACCCATAATAGATCCAAGATCCTACCTGAGGCCAGGCGTCACGCTGTCCGCGGTGCTGAAGCTGACGCACCGTGCGTCAGGATCACGCATGCTCCGCCATCTTTGTACTGCTGTAGGCTAAGCTAGGCGAGGGGGCTCTCCATCAGCAGGAAGGGACTGCAGCCTGAAAAGAAAGGCAGTAGAGTCTAATCATTTTGTGCGTCGGAGAGCCCAATTACTTATACAACTGACATTTAAATCTGTACAATGTCCGATTTCGACAGCAATCCGTTTGCAGACCCGGACTTCAGCAACCCTTCCAGGTAGCGCAAGCTAACTGTGCAGCTTTGCAAGCAGCTAGGCTCTCAATACGCCTTTTTTGTTACTGGACATTTATCTGATGTGGACTGCTATCTTTCCTTTGAGTTACGTTAGCATTAGTGTATTGTTTATTTAACTGTGTTATGTGTTCTTAAAATGTTTTGGTCAGAAACAAGATTGATGTTTTTAGCCACTATCAACGTTAGCTAGCTGGTTAGCCACTGTTCTGCTAATAAATAATTTCACATTTTTTTTTAAGAAAACTTGATTTTTTTTCGTTTCTGTAAACGAAAATATAATAGTCTTTACTTGTAACATCGTTTCTCCGACTTAGATTTCCCATGCTGCGTCTAGTACTTTGACTGGCATAACTTGTTTCAGGCTGAACAGTGTTAAAATTCTTGTTTATAATAAATTAAGAAGTGGATTACTACCACCACCTTGTCCCTTACATCGTTCATAAGTTGGAGCTGGAGTTTTTGGTGTGTTTTAAATATTAATCGCTGAACGTGCACAATGTTCTGCTCTCCAGGATCCTTCTGTGACACAGGTGACGAGATCTGCCCCTCCTGGTGGTCTGGAGGAGTACAACCCCTTTACAGATGCTAGAACGGTAAGTTGCTAATTACCTTGTACTTATATGACCACTTGTCTTTGTATTCCTTGTTTTGCACAGCCATCTTTCTTTCCCCTGTTACTCATCCCACTTGTTTAGACATTTATATTAATGAGACACGTTGTGTAATCCACTGACTTTCAAGGTAGTTGTGACACCTATTGCTAGTCTCTCTCTGTGATTAAAAACAAATTACAAATAATTTAGCTTATGAACAAAAATCATGTTGTTCATTTCTCCCTACTCACAAATTGTTTCTAATCTTTGGTGGTGGCCTATGTGCTATTTTCTGATCTGTCTTTTGTTTTCGGAGAATATATGTCAGTATTAAACCCCAACCAAAATGAAACCAGGTAGTTGTGTGTTTATAAGCTTAACAAAAACACAGAACTACAGCTACAACTATAAAAGTGTATTGTTTTTTATGTGCTAATTCCATGTTAAAAAAAATAGAGGGAAACAGAGAGCAATTGGCTCTGTGCGCCGAACTTCAGCTGACTTGTGTACGTTCAGAATAGCTAACTTCTGTACTTACGACCACTTCCTGTTAGCGTTAGCATTTAGACACAATCATGCCTCTTTTTAAACACACAAGTGTCTGGTGAAATTAAATACTCCTCTATATGTAAAGTCTTTAACATGTTTTCTGTAACATTTACCCAACTGTCTGATCTTAAGAGTATTTATTCGTTTTCAGTTGATGAAGTGAAAACCCCTTAAACGAGAATTGAACAGGAAGTGGTTGTATGTATAGGATGTACTATTTTGAACATACGCAAGCCAACTGCACAGAGCCAATCCAAGGCAAAACTGTGGTTTACAGTGAATGTCAGTTAGTCGAATAGCCATATGTGGACCACTTTGTTTTTACTTTATTAATACTACTTATGGTCAAAGATAATCTATTTGTGAGCTCAAGGGTTTTGAAAATCCTGCTTATTCCACAGACACAGTCAAATGAATTAGAGCCAATCCTTACGATACTGATATTGAAATGCATCATACAACATATTTGTCTCTGTTTGCAGTCAGGAAATGCCCCCAAATCTGCCCCTGCTCCTTCCCAGAACACACAGCCTGCCATAATGAAGCCCACAGAAGAGCCACCGGCATATTCACAGCAACAAACTCAGGTAAAACTGAACTGTGACATTCATGTGTTTTCTATAAATGAATCACACTAACTTTTAACATGTTTTAACATCTTCAGCCCTATTTTGCCTTTGTCTTGACGGATGGTCTAAAGTATTCCTCTGTTGGCCACTAGTGGCTCTCTCCAAGAGCTATACACTGTCAGTGTAGAAAGTTGGCTTCAGCCAGATGTGAGGGGTACCGTTTCCTTCATTGAACCAGACAGGTGCTCACGCCTGTGACAAGTGAGCAGCTGCATCACAGGCAAAAGTGAACTGTAGCAGCAGCTTCAGTTTGGAAAAAAAAAAGTGTAATAATAGAAATCTATTTGGTCAAAGTCTATTCATATGACAGACTTATATTTTCGAAATTAGTCGCGTTTCTTGCGCGACCAACTTGCAGCTTTCATGTTCATGCAGCCACGGTATCTGTGACTCTCTTTAGAACACTGTTTAGGTCTAATGTCAAGTGGCCGAGTGGATAACGCGCAGGACTCTGGTGTGAAGAGCCCGCGGGTGCGTGAGTTCGACCCCAGGCAACAAATAGCTGATGAAGATCTGTAACAGATATGCAAATCCTACTTTCTGTACAAACACATTGTATTATCGTTTTAAAATACAAAACAAACACTATTTCATGTATATTTATGTATCTATTTATTTAATGTATGCATAAGTGCAAAAAAAAAAAGAACAATAAATTTTACTCATGTGGGAATTGAACCCAGGTCTCTGGCGTTCTCACCCTGCGCTTTACACGTGCGCTACTAAGATACTTCCAAACAACATGAATTTTGGCCTCTTTGGCCTTTCCATAGCATTCACACTGCCCCATGTTGACTCTCACATCTGATTATCTTTTTTATTAAGTCAACAAGCTTTACGTAAAAGAAAGACATATTTTTAGACAAAGTTGTTAAAGTCTGTCATATGAATAGACTTTGACCAAATAGATTTCTATTATTACACTTTTTTTTCCAAACTGAAGCTGCTGCTACAGTTCACTTTTGCCTGTGATGCAGCTGCTCACTTGTCACAGGCGTGAGCACATGTCTGGTTCAATGAAGGAAACGGTACCCCTCACATCTGGCTGGAGCCAAACCTTCTACACTGACAGTGTATAGCTCTTGGAGAGAGCCACTAGTGGCCAACAGAGGAATACTTTAGACCATCCGTCAAGACAAAGGGCAAAATAGGGCTGCTTATGTCATAAGATGTAGGAAATGCTTAAGTTTATTTTCTAAGTATTGTAATTTTTACCTTCCAATTTGCATCTGACTTTTTTTTATCAAATACAACAGCACAACAAGGTATTCTAGTATGTTTGTATTTTTGTCTTCTCCGTATAGTGCGCTTTTACAAGGTTCCTTCATTGTGTTGCACTTAGTACGTCTTTTTTGCACTTATTTTTAGATTAAGTTTTAGATTAAGGCCCAACTTCAGAGTTTGAGCTTGCTTTTTTGTTTGTAATAGTACCTTAATGGTCTGTGTTCATCAGGATCAGGCGCGGGTCCAGGCTGAGTTGTTGCGAAGGCAGGAAGAGTTGGAGAAGAAAGCAGCAGAGCTTGATCGACGGGAGAGAGAGCTGCAGTCTCATGGAGTAGGAGGTCAGGCTTCAAAAATGCACCTTAAATGCTTTTTTAGGTAAATACATAGTTTGTCAGTATGCTTACATCTGTCCAGGGCGAAAGAACAACTGGCCTCCATTGCCTGAAAAGTTTCCTGTTGGGCCATGCTTCTATCATGACATAGCAGTGGACATTCCTATAGAGTACCAAAAGACTGTCAAAATCATGTACAATTTGTGGATGTGTGAGTACATTACTTGTATATACTATATCTTGTTGTGTTAAAATAAGCTTGGATGAGTCAAACTCAATACTTCTTTATATTTGACATAAAAAAAAAACAAAACTCATCACTCTTTTGCCAGAATAGAAAAAACTATATATTTTTATTTTATTTATTCATTTTTGCAATGATACATTTCTACAGAGCATAAGGTAAAAAAAAAAGTTATTATTTCAAGTCAAAATAATCAAGATGGTCAGCAGTAATTTGTTTGCTGCTGCTTTAAATTTTATATATACTGGCCATATGTACAGTGCTTATTTACAACTGTTTTTTATTACCATATTGCAGCACAGATCTGAAAATAATGTCCTAATCCAGTTGTTACAGGTTCCTTGCCTGTTTGGTTACATAAAACAAAATGCTCACTTTAAATGTAGAAGCAATTTATATGCAACACTTTCAGACTTCTTGCTATTTCAACAAAAAGTTGGTTCATGCTAACTTTATTTATTTATTTTTATTTAGTTTTAGATATGTCTTGCTAAACATGCATGAGAACATCTTAATAATTATTATATCACAAACTGTTTATGTATATATTATTGTTGTATTCATGCAGTTCATGCAGCGACCCTTTTTGTCAACATGTTTGGCTGCCTGGCCTGGTTCTGTGTGGACCCAAATCGTGGAGTCGACTTTGGTCTTGCCATGCTCTGGTTCCTTCTTTTACACCTTGTTCTTTTGTCTGCTGGTACAGACCACTTTATGGAGCTTTTAGGTAAGACATAACCCATTGCTTTATGTATTTTAATATTAATTTATGACTGAAATACTCTTTGTTTGCAGGAGTGACAGCTCATTCAGATTTTTTGTCTTCTTTTTTGTTTATATTTGCCAATTTGGAGTTCATGTACTGCAGAGTATTGGTATTACTAGTTGGGGAACATGGTAAGCTTTTTACTTCTGTAGCTCATTTAAGATTGGAGATTGAAGTGCTGTGAGTCACTGATTTTTTTGTGTTTCTTCAAGCGGCTGGATTGCAGCACTAACGGGTCTGAACACAAGTGTCCCTGTAGGAATCATCATGTTACTTATTGCAGCACTGTTCACTGCCCTTTCTGTAGGCTCTCTCATCATGTTTAAAAAGGTTGGACCTTACAAATGATTAGCTCAGTATATTGTGTAGAGAGAGTTGTGTGATATCTGTTCCTTTTGTTTTTTTTAAGGTACATGCGCTGTACCGCACTACAGGTGCCAGTTTTGAAAAGGCTCAGCAAGAGTTTGCCACTGGAGTCATGTCAAACAAGACGGTTCAGACCGCCGCTGCCAACGCTGCAGCTAATGCTGCTACTAATGCTGCACGTGGGACATTCAAAGCCCCATAAGTATTGAAAGAAGCATATTTATGTACATGTTCAACATACAGCCATTCATTTCAGCGAAGCCCCTCATACTCTTACACTTTTTCTTTTAGAATTGTTGAACAACTCATTGTGATGTGTGAGCGAAAAAATTGTCCCTTCTAGTAAGTAAGAAAACTGCTAATTTAGCCATCATCAGTATCCTAAAACCACTAGTACAATTTTCAGTTTTGTTTAGTCAGTTTTAGGGGAGGAGCTGGTTATTTATTTTTTATAGTTTGCGTATCATTCAGAAAGTGCAATGAATTAGTCCCATGTTTTCGGTTCTAAAACATGGCTGTGACAATATTTCTGAAATGTAAATGAAATGTATCTGCACTGTATATTGCCTTTTTCAGTAATCAGAGATGAGTCGTTTAAACAGAAACTGATTGTGTTCCTTGTGAGAACTGGACTCTTGTGACTCAGTTGTCAGTCATATGTCACTTTTATTAGTAAGTGCAGCATTGCTGTGGTCATCCCCAATTTGACAGCATGATAATGACATGCATGGTTAGCTCCTGAAACATTTCTATGACAAGGTCATTGTGTCCGCAAAGTACAAGCATTTGTTATACCTACTGGGGTAGCAGGCTTTAAGGAAGGTCAGACTCATTTTTACTGTTGGATTTTGACAGAAGTGACGCTTTTGCATGTCCTTACAGCTATTTGACTGTAATGGCTTTGTTGGCCGTTATACTAACCGTAATAATTCAACAAGAAATGGTGTTTAGTGGTTGAGTTGACCATCTAAATTTACAGTGTAGTTTGAAAATTTATTTTAACATTTTGAATGTGTGGTGTACTACCCCCACCCCCCCACCCCACCCCAAATACTTAAACTGATATGCCTAATGTGGATATAATTACAGTGAGTAACATTGTATTATTATGATTGTATCACCACACCCATAACAATAATTTAGTTTTAATGCCTTTACATTTTAGTAGTATCAGATGCTTTTGCAACTGTCATGTTTAAATATCAGTATTATAGTTTTTTCACATTTTTCACAACATTTTCTGGTTAATATATTAAGGACACCAACCTGGCGGCTTTTCCCTACGACAGTTATTGCTGAAGACTGTTGTCAGTATTTAAATTATACCGCTTTGAGAAAAGACATTGTTTGAAGGCTTAAGTAATATCATGAGTTGTTAATTTATAGTCAGTGATATCAGTGTTATACAGTCTGCTGTCACTGAAATCTGGAAGTTGATGGGATTTTGTGTATTGCCCTAGCACCTGATTTAGTGTTGGTTAACTGTGTGCAGATGTGTCAAGAACTGGTCATTTTTGCTGCTGTTGCTCTAAATATGTGCAGACAAATGCTTCTGGAAGTGTCAAGTGGTGGGTACATTAAATCTGTAATAAACTGCACATTGTTGTTTTTTTTAGTGCAATTAGTTAGTTTTGTTTGTTTTATTGCATTTCAGATATTGCTCTGTTTGATTTAAATCTACATGTCATGTTTGTGCTTATCATAGCAGAGGTTAGCCAATGAGACAGGACTTCGTGTCCCAAAAAGCCTGTTTGTTTTGAAAGAGCGAATGGTGGTGTGAATGAAGTTGATATTCCTCAAGTGTAATTCAGTGTACTTAAAAGCTGTGAGAATCTACCAAATGTCCATTTTGTTTTTATGCGTGTTCAATGTATGTTTTACTTTTTTGAAATTATGACTTCCTTTTTTTGCCACCACACTTCTTTCATATCATTTTCACAGTTGTGTCATGCCTAGTGCAACAATGTATTTAGATCTATTTATGAAACCAGTCTGATGAACAGAATGAAGTGCTCGGAATACCCTGACATACTACTTTTTGATCTGTGATTATATTATTCACTGAATCAGAGAAGATATTTGTCTAAAAGGGACACCTGTATATTTTGTAAACTTGAAAATTTGATCCTCACAATCAATCATATGTAAAAATAAAAGTAACAAACACTGTCTGGCCTTTGTCGCATGTGAAATAGTTTTGCGTTTTGTATATTTATGGTATTAACATGAATAAAAAAAATTTAAACAAGTTTGTTCATTTTATGTTTTGTAATGAGTTCATAAATTATTGTGTGAATATGTTTATTTATGTTTGTAGTTAAAATAACCAGACAAAAAAACAAAAAAAAAAAACTACGATATTAGGACATTTAAACAAGCATTTTTATTGTCAATCAAAACAGCTGATTGGTGCATCTCTGACATATTTTCATGTAATCTTCACAGCTCAGCACGAAAACAGAATGTCTGCACCACAAGCATAAAAATATGTACACAATTAAAAAATAAAAATGATTTTACAAGTGCAAACCACATAATTAGGGCTGTTTTTTTGTTGAGTAAAGTTAAACTTTTTTTTTATTAATAGTTATTTTTTAATAAATGATGATTGTGCTGGTGTGTTGTGGGACAAGGACTACTTATTGTCCAACAAATGCATAAACAGCATTACAGGTAAAAAAATAAAGTAGTTATTGTACTGTTAGTTCCTAGAAAAAAGGGCAAAAATTGCCAGCATCATTAAAGAACCAAGCTTCTCACCTATGCAAAGATGGTGTTATGAATTCTTCTTTCAATAAACTATCCTACCCCTACCTTTCTATAAATACAAACTTGAGCATTGCTTGCAGGTCAGTTCAAAGCAGGCAAATGAGACTCTTCCCCTCTTCTATCTCCTCTTGCACTTTATCACTAGAAGTGGCGATTTCTGCCTGTGCTGACAGAACAGCACAGAGAAAGGTGGCCAGTGTTCCTCCTATGGCTGCGTAGAAAGCCCAGCCCAGTGAACAGGCTGAAGGCCTGTAAGGCAGTGCCTCTGCTCCGCAGTAGCTCTTCACTTTGTCTGACCCCCATCCAGCAGGGTACAGCATCAGACCCACCATCAGAAGCAGCCCTGAGTGAGAGAAAAGTCCAAATAGTCAATAAGCAGCTGGCAACTCAATTATTCAATGTCAAAAATATTTTGGCAGAATTGACAAGTATTTGTTTAGCTCGTATAATAAAAATGTCACATAATCATAGTGGTAAAACAGCTGTACAAGCTCAGGCTTTCCCTAAAGGATGCTGATGTCATTCCACTTGTATTGGCAAGTACCATGTTTGCTAGTTTAGAACCAGCATTCTTTTGTAGTTTGTAGAGTTTAAATTTGGTTTTGTTTTGTTGTGTAAGTTAGAAATAAAAAGAGAAAAGATATATTTCCAAAATATTTTATTACTTTGTTCCCTTTAGTTGAGTAGTTAATCACTGAACAACTATAACATTTACTGGTGACATTTCTCACCTCCTATAGCCTGCAGGAGACCACAGATGTTGAAGATGCTCTTCTTCAGAATACTCTGGAAACACAAGCTGAAGATGGAGATACAGGCCACACAGCCCAGCACTAAAGTCCCAGCTGAAAGGAACAACATAGCTGCCTGCCAGAAGCCACTGGCCACCTCTCCGAATGTCGCAGCATAAGGTCCACAGATGACCCCCATCCCTTGAGAACCTATCCGAAGACAACGACTGTACAGACCCAAAGATGGCCTGTACTGACCTGAGTCCACTCCATCACCATTTACACTGGGATCTGAGCGAGGGAATCCCAGCAGCCAATCAGGACTCATAAAGGCTACCAGCTCAGCAAAGGCCACTATGATGCTGAGCAGAGTCCACAGCAGAGAGCGGCATGTCACAATCACATGACACATGGTGCACACAGTCTTCAAATTGTTTCCAAAAATGTTCCCTGCTCTGTGAGCAGACCCACAGGTGTGTATCCAGGGGTTGACTGATGCTTCTCCTTGTTGTTTTGTCTTTGTCCTCTTCTACACAGTTATAACGCTCCGAAGCAGCTTCCTTCAGCCATGGTATTGTTGCTGAAACAAAGATAAGAATGAAAGACATGGTTCATTAACGGTGCACTGCGTAACTCTTCTAGTGGTTAGTTTGCCACCTGCTTCTAATACAGATTCTAATACATTGCATGTTACAAAGTATTGCATTAAGCAAATCCATTTCCAGAGACATTAGTAGGGTATGTGATTGAGCAAAGGCACAGGTCAGATCTGTAGACAATGTATGCAAACAAATTAAAATATATAAAAATAGATAAATGTAGTTTATATTCCTGAAAATGCCATAACATACATTTTATTGGCCATGGATATTGTATAATGTCATTCTAACTCAATATTATGCCTTGTGAAGATAAGAAAATGGCAAAATTGTGATAGTGGTCAGTATCACTGCAATGTTTGTGACATGTAGACACAACATAAAGCTACAAAGCCTTCCTTTCAACCAAGAATGAGTCACCAAATTCAATGCACTGTGAGACTGTGTGATCTGTCCTGAGCTGCTTGTCCCTGAGGAGACCAGAGACTTTACAGACAAACGCCCGTGCTACAAGCTCCAGATGTCTGTAAGAGTGAGCATGACTAACACACACCAATCTAGTGTAAATAATCATGTTTATACCATCATCACATTACTCATGCTGTGTGCACTGAGCGGCCGCAGATCAGTGTTGTTTGTCATGGAAATCAAGGATAACATGAGAACTGCGTTTTAATGAAACCATTGATATTAAGTAACCTTGTTTTATCAAAAAAGAATTTCTCAATAAAGTGAAAAGGCAGTTTAGTCTAGTATTACTTTATCATCTTAGGAGCACACAAGCTTGACAAAAAGGAAAGCATTATACAAAAGCTCTCATTAATTTAGGACTGACAAAAAGTGAGTGGACTATAATATTACCACATTTTTGTTTAGGACTGTCAGAAGTATAAAAAATCAGACACTCACTCATCTGCACAGTTATTTTCCAGACATTTTTCAATAAAATGTCAACTAGTGGTTGTGTGTGTGAATTTGCCAATAGAGACAGACACACATATCACTTTTTAGAAACAAAATCTGACCTTTTCTGAACATTTTTAGATATTCTTGAGCCTTATTTTTTATCTGATGTTTCCTCAATATTCTAATTTTACATATCATAGCTGACATGCCCATTGGAAACAGAACAGAGCTCGTTGTTTGATATAATCTGAGGAATTTAAGCTGTGGCTGATTTGTGTCTCAGATTAAACTGACTTCAAAACATGTGGTGATAATGACTGAGTCGCAAACCATGACTGTATCTAAAGAGCAGGTACGAGCAGGAGCATTGAGATTTGAAACCGCGATGTATGACTGATGTGGTTCGGTTAAGCTATTCACATCTTCACAGCGTGTTTTCAACTAGTTTTGCTTTGATTTTGTATCAGTTTTGTATCAAAACTTCAAGCTTGTATTGGCCTGACTCTAATCCTACCATTTCCGTGGCTATAATGCTGTCACTGTGATGGTATTTGTTGTTTCCCTGTTCTATACTGGCATCACAATTAGAGGTTGCACAAAACCTCTGAAATCTATAGTAAATACTGTAATTACTTGCCTGAGCAGCAAACCTAAAGGTCAAAATGAAGGGGTGCAGCCAACTCATTCTGATATTTAGCCGGTGAAACATACTATTGGAATTCCATTATGGTGCTTCTATTATGATGTGTATACAAGTGATGTAAGGTCTATAATCTTTTCTTCTTTCTGATGTAACTTTGATAGAAGAGGCATTTATGACTCACGATATACTTTTACTATGACATTGTGCCTAAAAGGAAATCACTCAAATAAACAGGAAGCAACTAGAACTATGCTTGTGTCCGTTGAGTTTTTACAACAAATCTCTAGAGTAACTTTAAAGTAAAAGGCAACTGTGAAGATATTTAGTGGTACAAAAGTCACAGCCTCTGAAAATCTTTTGTTTCTGCTTCTTGGTACTTTTGCGAATTAAACTGAACATCTGAACATCATTTCTTATTTCTAATCAACAGGTTAGAAAATCATTTCACTTAAAAAATTTCACCTTAAAGATATCAAGATATATATTGTAATTGTATAGATTTTTGTCCATATCGCCCAGCCCCACCACAAACAACTTCAGTCAGTTAAAAAAATAAAAATCAAAGTTTGTAAGAATTCATTTGATTATTCTTATTCTTTTTTTTTATTATTTACTTTGTTATTTTAAGTGTGCCATTGAAAGCATTTTACTTACTCACTAGTTCATGATAATTCCCGATACCTTTTACAATCATACCACCATACCAGTCATTAGAGCTGTGTGATAAATCCAAAGTAATAATATTGGGAATGTTGTTTTCAAGACATAAAAAAAAATGTTTATTGCTTACAGTAAAAATTGCTAAAAAAAAAAATGCCAGTGAAGTATAGACAATGGTGAAAGTAACATTTAGCATTTGTCTGACAATAGATTGAGTTTATGTGACGTCACAACATTCTCTAGACCAATAATATTTAACCAGATGTTTGGAGCTCAAATGAATCTTGTTCAAAGTAAAAAAAAAATGTTGTGTATATAAAAGTGAATGTGTCTAGTCACTATAAAAGTATCTAGATATACATTTTTTAATAGGGACTACTACTCATATCATCTTTATTTGTCCCAAGCAGAACTGATCTTAGATCTAACATGGACCTGCTTGTTCCCACCACCTGCTGCATTAAGAGAAGTACTTTTCACCACAAAGGATTATATTCTTGCACCAGGGCCCAGCGCCAACTTAAACAGAGCTTTCCAATTCCTAATTCATTCTCCTTGCTGCTAGGGGACAATCCCTTTTTCATGAAACAACAAAATGCAATGTGGAAGCCAACAGTCAGCTTGAGTGGCTGAGTGTTTGCCTGTGAACCTGTAAAGCTCTGTCTAATGAAGCAAAGACCCTCAGTATGGGCTCAGGTGCCGACAAAGCAGAACGCAGGAGGCATATGTGGGTCAGTTGGCCGTTAGTGAGGAGGAGGCCCTACAGCAGTGAATCTAGAGTAATTGGTCGATGATATGAGAAAGGCTTCAATGGCATGCCAAGGTGCTGAGGTAATGAGTGCAAATGAGTAAGTACTGACAGTGGGTGGTGGGGCATCTACTTGACCCACATCATTGAGCAACATGACTAGACATTATGAGCAAAATAATGCATACACTCTTAGACTTTCAAACCTACAGAAATTGAGTATCCTTAACATAAGGTACGTCCCAAGGAACATGTGTCCTCTGTATGCTGCCGCTGGGGCATCTTCTGATCAGGAGCAGTGCACATCTTAATCCACCCATAGGCCTGGTCAGGACTACTGTCACAGAAAGCTTTAACCATGGTGCAGGTTTTGAGTTGGTAAGTGAAACTAGTTCCCAGAGGAAACCCACCCAGAAACAGAGAGAAATATGCTGCCAGGAGTCAAACCCACAAGCTTCTTGCTGTGAGGCCTCTGGCCAAAACTATGGACCTGAGTCAGGTTTGGATTCAAGTACACAATCAGGTTTGTTTACAAAATTCATCCTTTCCTGCAGGACTAGAGTCTTGATAATTATCATAACCAGCACAGGCTTAGTTGCCCAAAGCCAGCTCCTAAACTCCAGCAATTAAAACTCTATCAGTTTGCACATATCTGAGCAGCACCTATAAGCACAATAAAATATTACGTTTGTTAAGTATTGTTTATGTTTTACTGAAGACCTTGGGTTGTGACAACAACTTCCCCTTAAATTGCCCCACACAAAAATGTATTTAAAGGTATATATTTGCCTTATGTCTTGGTATATGAGTAAGTAATAGGGAGTTGGATAGAGCTGGCACTAGCCTTATTTCATTCAGTGTACACCTGACCAGTCTTACTTAAAGTCTGACAAGTGATATATGCAAGGGCTACTGAGACTGAAAAAATACTTTTTGGTAAAATAGTTTGATCTCTGACATACAAACATGTGTGGTGAGAACAATTAACTTAATGATATAAACAGTCATCATTATTGTAAGTCATAAATTAGTCAAAACATGATAGAACTAGCCAGCTGTAAGTCACAATGCCATGAGTAAGCAAATATAGTATTTGTCAAATCTGGTAGCTGAAATAGCTTTATGTATTTTTTTATTGTCTTGAATTCATCCCACCTTACATCATGAAAATAAATGCAGGTGGTGTGTCACATTACTTTGTACTAGGCTTATGAAGTCCACACCTGGTAAAATATGTCATTGCAGATACCTCATTATAGCGCTTTTGTATTAAAAAATCTTTAGTATTAAAAAAATGAAGGTGATCCAAGGACAGCATTTATGTCATATCATTAACAGAGTGAATTGCAGCCTTGCCTTTTCAACATCTCATCTGCTCTTGTTAATACAAACCAAGTATAACAGATAAACATTTTAGCCTTGAGCAAGACCAAGTTGGAATTTAAGCAGCTCCAATCATGTCTGGCGAATCACAGGTGGAGCGCAAACCCACAGCCTTGTAGCAGCATGTAAGGAAGAATATTTTCAAATGTATAAAAAGAAATACAAAACATGTGGCTATGAAATGGTTTTTACGTTTTTAGAAAATGAGTGATCTTAAGGTGACTCCACCAAAGAACAACACAGTTTTGCCCTAAGGAAGCAGCAGTCTTTTTCAAGCTAAGCATTGCCATGTGGCTTAGTTTGCAGACCTTTTTCAACCAGGAAATGGCACATGTTGACAGCTCATGTCTCTAACGTGATGAATGATGCTGCTAGTCCATATAAATTGGGAATTTATTCAGCCATTTTCACAAATGAACACATGCTTTACAAGTACAAGTTCAACTTTTTTGCATGACATTTGTCTTGTGAGCTTGTTTTTTGTGAATTTGGTTAGGTCAATTAAATACGTTATAGTTTTGGCAGTTTTATGACCTCCACACCACACACTAATCGATACACAGAGCATGCAGCCCTTTAATGATTCAACATAAAGGTTTCTGGTTAGATTTTCTAAAGCTCTTTTGTGCTGTTTTGGTCAGTGCCACTGCCAGACAGTATTTCTAACTACGAAAGCTGGCAGAAAGCACGCCATAATGAGTTCCTTATTTGCAGTCATAATCAACAAGTTCAACGCTGAAAAGCCATCAACCTCTGAAACAACACAAGCATACACAGAGAGACAATACAAAGTCATAAACATACAGGCGCCAGGCTGCAGTCAACCACCCAATAGAGAATTGCACTAGAAAACAAGCTTTTCCAAAACCGTCTTAGACCAAGGAAGGTCTAGGAATTATAGTGAAAAGTTTATAATATTTGTTTTTGAGATATCTAGCGTATTGCCCTAATTATTGCAGGTATTTCTGCCATAGATCTGTTTTTCTGGCCAATCACAGTGCTCTTTACAGTATGTTTCCTCTAGATTTAGCCCCTTTACTTCATCAGGCTCTGCCCAGTTTAGCAGCTTGAAATGTGACTGTGGGCAATGTTCAGCAGTTTAGTTTGTTGTAAAGTTGATTTGCCATCATTTGTCTATTGATTTAGGATAATGTCTGACCAGTATCCTCCGAATTTTACCAAAAGGTAATAGGGCAAGGTAATAGGGCATTTCTTGTTTGACAGCTGATTGGTCAACTAAAAAGTGGCAGTGGCAAAAGCTCATATATTTAGGATCTGACTATATATCTATCCTGAAGTATCAGCTGCTTAAACTATCAAACCTCCTTCTAAATGGGTTGCTATCCTATTTAAAGCTGTATAATCTTAATAAATTATTTATTGGACTAATATACATTTGGTAACACACCATGGACTGATTAATTGGACTACCATGACAGTGGAATGTGTCACTTGGTGCAGCTCAGCCCACAAAGACACTAAAGCTGACCCCTCAAAGACATGTCACTACCATCCCAGAATGCACCTCTTCTTTTCCAAAGACCCCTGCACACTGACCATAGATCCAACAGCCCTGACTCAGAAGAGGCCCCTCAAGGACCCTCAGTGGCCCCCACATTTCACTGACACAAAGCCGCCCTCCTCCTCCTGCCTCGCTCTCTCTGATGAACTATTCACTGGCCTTCATTTGCACATAAAATGCCACAACTCAAATTCCTGAACTTATGTTTTTTTTTTCTTTTGTTAACTCACTCAGGATAAAACGTGTTTTTGCCACCAATGGGCAAAACTAAGTCCACTTGTGATGTGCCATGTTGTGATATGTAAGGTTTATTAACTATTTGGCTTTTGTTACTGTTGCATTTAGTCAGGATAAAGAATCTGTTGAGCTGATGTTAACTCTTTCCTACAAAACATAACCTCATGTTTGACTCAGATGGATAAAAGTAGGTCTAGCACTTTTATTTAACGCATGTCCAAATAAACACTAAATAAAACACAATACATAGACAATATTGTTTAAACTTAGCCTCAAATGCCAAGTAGGATGTTGTCTTTAATATAATTTATTAATCTAATTTAACCAACTAAAGTACACAAACTTAAGCTGTCTCCAAAATCCAGAAAAAACTCTACAGACTTCTGCATGATCGACTCTCATTTCATAAAGAAAGCTTAAACTACTACTTTGAGACCCAGTTTGGTATTGACTGATGCAGAGTGTGAGACTTACGGGCGCTTGCTGAGGATCTTGTCTTTGTTGTGCAGTCTTTCCCCGCGGTCAGCCCTGCTTCTCACAGCTCATTCACTTTGCCTGTTTTAGAAGCTCTGTTCTTCCCTCGTTTCTCTCAGGGGCCGTCCCATCTCCGTCACACCGACATCTGACGCCTCGTGCTGCGCTGAGCTGTGTCCCGGTCCCGCCTCCAGCCTCTGCTCCGTGGTTGCTCCGGGACTTTTTCCCCGCATCTAAATGACCTCCACTTCCTTTTGTTCGCCCAGCTTAAGAAGATAGAAAGTAAAGTTACACGACGAGACCAAACAGGCAGATAAATAAATTAATAAATAAGGTAGGATAAAAAAGATAAAAAACATGAAGTCATAAGGCCAATAACACAAAGATTGAAGTTATTTTGACAATAGGCTAACTAAAATGTTTGTGTTGATATAACTTGATAATGATTTTTAACCTCTATTTTGGTACGAGAGAGAGAGAAAGAAAGGAGAGAGAGAGAGAGAGAGAGAGAGAGAGAGAAAGGAGAGAGAGATAGAAAGAAGAGAGAGAGAGAGAGAGAGAGAAAGGAGAGAGAGATAGAAAGAAGAGAGAGAGAGAGAGAGAGAGAGAGAAAGACAAAAGGAGAAAGAGAGACAAAGGAAAGATGGAGAAAACGAGAGAGAGAAAGAGAAAGGAGAGAGAGACAGAGGTAGTGAGAGCAGAGAGAGAGATAAACAAAGGGGAGAGAGACAGACAGAGAGAGAGAAGAGAGAGAGAGACAAGGGAAGAGAGACAAACAGAGAGAGAGGGAGAAAGAGAGAGAGAACGACAGAAAGAGAGGGAGACAAAGAGAGAGAAGAGGGAAACAGAGAGAGACAGAGGTAGAGAGAGAAATGAAAGAGAGAGAGAGAGAGAGAGAGAGAGAGAGAGAGAGAGAGGAGAGAGAGAGGGAGGGAGGGGGAGAAAGAGAGGAGATAGAGCCCTGTTACTTTTTACAGTGCAATCTAAACTTCTTATGTACAATGTTATGGCTGAACACAGACCAGTATCACCGAATAAACAGATAAGGTGGTATCAGTAGGCTATACACAGTATTACAATGTGTGACTACCAACAACTGCACATAAATAGCCTTTGAATAATTATCAGGTAAAATGTCTTTATGTACAAAGCAGCATTCGAAAAGGAATATAACGCAAACAAATAATATCAGATAAGGTGACTGCATAAATAAAAGAAAAGAAAAGAAAAGAAAAGAAAGAGAAAGATACAGGTACACTATTATGGGAAAGCACTTATCAAAGTCCCCACCAGAGGAGCTGTTGACTAGAATTTACCGCATTTCGCGCGAGATGAAGTTTGGAAATGTTTGTGCCCTGCCAGAGTTGTTTGTTGAATAGATTTTGATGTTTAAGACGAGCCAAACTGTTCTTATAGGCCACACAATGGCTTACATTGAATAAACTGTGCAAATAAAGTAAAAGTGAAGTCAACTTGAACTCTTCTCATTGTATTTTCTTTGCCGCTGTGTGAGTACAGAGACCACAGCGGAGGAGGAGGAAGGGCTTCACCAAAACAGAGGAGGGAACCAGGGGAGGCAGAGAGGTAGTGGCGGGCGTGTGAGCGGTTTTAAGAGAAAAACACAGCCTTCTTCTCGGCTTTACTCCAACATTTTAATACAACTCTTCTTTTGTTGATGTTAGACGGGCGGCGCTGGACAAAAGTGAGGACACACGTACGGTGAGACAGAGCTTGCTGGGACACGAGATGTGGGACTGCGAGGGAAAGCATGGGTGTGAAAGATACCAGATGTACAGCAGATCTAGGAAAGGAAGCTGCAAGACTCCTCAGCAGGAGTAGTTTTTGTCTCAGCCACACTACATTTGGTCACTGACAGATTGGTCAGAGTCTGAGGTTATAATATGATTTGTTTAACCTTTAACCAAACATTGAAAGCGCCACTTTTGCTTTTGAAACGCTAAAGTTCTGTATTATGACAGACCTACATTAGTTTTGTCTTTTGTCAGCACATGATGGATACAAACTTCACACTTTAACAGTAGTCTGTTTGTTACTTTGTAACAAAGTCAAACATTGGGTAATTGGAGTTAGCTAGGCTATAATGTAATTCTTTTGTTTATGACAAAACATATTTTGGACATAGTTAGCAAACCATGTGGGTGGTTTTGTTGCAGCCTGTGAATGAAATTTACTCAGAGGAAACTTCTGTTGGTCTGTCTTTGTCAATACTGCCTTTAACATTGCTCCTTCATCCTTGTAACATTTGTGATGTTTTCCTGAAGGATTAGGATCGTGTCAGGTATTTGAAGTCCACCTCCAATGACATTCAGAGGTGAATGGAAGTACATCCTACATCTTGGTGGCCTAAGCTCACATAAACAGGTAAGTCACTCTGATACTAAAACTAAGCTTAATGTTCAGTGAAAAATTGCTGTTATTTGTCATGTATCATGGTAAGTTTATAGGCTGAGTTACACATTGCACAATGAAATTATTCAGTGTCATTCTAATATATGACCATAAAAATATTCAACAGTTACATCTATTAGTTTGAGAGATACAAGTGCATATATTTGTTTCTTTATAATCTTGACATAGTAAACGTCTGTGTGGACATTAGAAATATGCATTGTTTCTTATTTTTTACAATAACATTTTTTGTTCATTTGCACAGATTTGATCATTTAAAACTGGGCATTTGAGCAAAACTAATTGAAAGGTCAATAAAAGTGTCAGCTCTTCATCAGTAACATGATAAGCATCGCTTTGTCGTCCGAGAGGTCAGGTGAATAATTGAAAGGCTATTTGTCTGTGCTTTTTCAAGCAGAACAAGGCAAAAAGAATTCATTATATTGTGGCAGCATGTCATAAAAGCCTAATTTCCTAATCGTCCTTTGTTATCACAAAAAGGTCAAATACATTGAAAGGCATCTAAGACTGATATGCAAGCATGAATAGTTTGCAGTGATTTAGTGCAGATTGTGATTAAGAAACAAATGTTTCTAATGCCTTTCAAGCCTACAGTATGTATTCATGTACAATGATTAAAATGATTTTTAATACAGTGTAACAGGTGCAATTATTGAAACTTACAATAAAATGTGCACAGCCTGACTGAAGTACATAGAACTTGTCAAAGTACTTGTCAGTTTTGCACACTTCACGTCTCAAAGAGTGCACATTGCACCTCAAACCACCTTTCCTACATGTTTTTTTTTTTCTGTTTACTTCAGTGGTTTGAATGTGACCTGGGAACATTTTCTCTTTAGTTTCAGTGGGTTCCAAATGTTTTGCAAAATACTGCATTGACCTGGCGCACAATCCGACTATTACATCTAGAATATTAGATTTAAGATTAAATTCAGAAATACCCTTGAGTAGATAAAACAAAACAAAAACAACAAAAACACTAAAGTTAAGCATTTCTTGTGTGACTTTTCAAATTGTGCTCAGTCATTTCCTCCCTCTCGGCTCATTGCTGTTTTAATGGCTTGAAAGTGACTCTGATTTCAGTTGTTTTTAGGAAAGCTTAAAAAGAACCTGCTATCACTGCTACTTCCTGGAATTGTTAAGCAACCAAATGAGAGTGGCTGCTTTTTGGATCAGACAAAACACCTTCATTATAAAATCATATATGTTTTTGTATGACTAAAAAAAAACAAAAAAAAAAACATATCTACATTTTGATATTAACTTCAATAGAATGAACCAGATCCACTGATAGGAAATTTTGCTATCACGTGTCAACACTACACTCTGTGCATAAACTATTTTTATCCTGCTTGATAAGTCAAGAACCTAGTTAAGAGAACTTAGCAGTGAAACGTAGGACATGGATCCAAAGGACAAATTATATTTTCTCATTTAAAGTCTCAGTAAGCAATGTTTATTCAGATTAGAATATTTAAATTGGATTTGGGTTTACTGCCCGTCTTTTCTGATCTGGGGCCAAACAGGAGTTTGATTTTGGGTACTTTGTACACTGTTAGATGAGAAACAAGAGCTCACTGATTAGACAAGACACCCATTCACTTCTGTGACCTCTGACCTTTAGGCAGGTGTCTGTGACACTGGATACTATCACACTCTTTATCGCTTTAAAATACAACAAAAACATACAGCTTTGTTTATATATACTATCAAAATACTTAAATACTTAAGCACTCAATCTATGATAACTTGATTGAAATGTGATTGTTTTCTAATTTTACAAAAATGGCATAGGGCAACATTTACCAAAAACATACACTCACACACACTCTCTAAATATGAAGAGAGGCTTGCATGGCCTTTAAAATACTGGGAAGACTACTGCCTGAGTATATGTCACTTTTTCCATGCAGACCCGCCGTAGACCTCATAATACTGAATGAACAGGTAGTCTGTGTTTTACCTTTTATTTTTGTTTTACCTTTGTATTTGAAATCCACATCAATAGAAGCATCCACATGTGCGCATGTCAGACCCAGCAGCGGTCCTGTTAAACACCACATTCTTTATTACAAACATGTGGCAGATATTTATAGCCTAAAGTCTGACGTCACTTAGGCAGCAACAGAAGGAGGGACTTCTACAGACGTGATTTCCTGTTTGGGGGAGTCAAATGCTCCTCAAAACATTTTGTCCTTTTACAGCTCATCATGAAAGTGGCTTCAGTCGGACCTGGGATAAGTGCCGCCCTGAGTCACTGAGCCTAAAGTGGAAAATCTTTAAAAGGGCAGAAGAATGATGCAATTGTAGAGAAAGTCTGGAGTAACTAGACACCTACAGCACAGTTGTGGAGAGGTTTAAATGGCCAGAGTTGTCAACAGCTGCCCTCTGGGACTTAATTACATTCCCTGTAGCTCTCTGCCCAGCATGATTCCCATACACTGACCTGTTAGAGGCAAGCACAATGAGTATGCTTTACTCGTCCTATTCATTATAATGTCTGTCAACAAACAAACATGTTTAATTCAGCTTACAAAAGGTTATAAAAGTGATGTAAATTTCTTTTTCAGGTTTTAATATGATGTGTAGCTAGCAGGACGAGGAGAAGATGACGTTCTTTGGCCTGGATTGTTTATCCAAGAAAGAAAGAGGTAAAGCATTTCAATCCATTGTAAGCCAGTCACCATGTTCATCTGCAAAAAAAGTTTCTGTGGGTGAACTTGAATTTCCTTCTGGATCAATATCTAAAAATAAGTGTTACAA
The DNA here is from genome assembly GCA_038363315.1 of Mugilogobius chulae. NCBI lineage: Eukaryota > Metazoa > Chordata > Actinopteri > Gobiiformes > Gobiidae > Mugilogobius > Mugilogobius chulae. Next base: position 42,421,294 of record CM076397.1, read on the forward strand.
GATATACAAGAAATAATACTGAAATTGTTGCCTTGCTGTTATAGAAGATTGTACTGATCAAAAATATAAATGCAACACTTGTTTTTGCTCCCATTTTTCATGAAATGAACTCAAAGATCTAAAACATTTTAAAAATGACATGTTTCAGGGTGGCCTTTTTTTGTGGCCAGTCTAAAGCACACCGGTGCATCTTGATGTGACACCTGTGAGATGGGATGGATGTGCTCACTATCACGGATTTAAGCAAATTTGTGAACATTTTTTTTTAGAAAAAAATTACTTTTTGTAGACAGAAACTGTTTTAGATCTTTGAGTTCAGTTCATAAAAAATGGAAACGAAATCAAAAGTGTTGCGTTTATATATATTTTTTCAGTGTAGATTTGCATTTTTTTTTATTCTTTATTCTAATTAGTTAAGATTAGTGTTGCTTGTTATTGTACTTTTTGACTATTCATCAATCTTAATCTGCAGAACTGGAGAGAAGACTCAGAGCCAATGATAGAGAGTACAACCTGCCTTTTAAGTATGCTGTAAGTAATGTTACAGAACTCATATTTATATTGAGTTGATGTTCTCTCTAGTCAGCAGCAACCTCACACCTCTCCTGGCGCCCTCAATAGTGACCAGGATGTCCAACGAATATGTTGGGCAGGCTATTCATATGTCACCAGTAGCTGCACTCAAGTTAGAGTGTTTCCTGAGGAATCTTTTTAGGTCAAACTGTGGCTACTCAAATCGTTATAATTTCATCTCAAGGATTATATAAAGGATTTGGACAGAGCAGAACATGTTCATTTTTAAACTATCACACAATCGTAGGATCCTGTTATATTCACTCACTTCTAATAGCTATCTCATTTTGACCCTCTTAGTTGGTTATGGGATCTTACTTAATTACGGTACATGAAAAGAATGGGGTTCAGCAACTTTAACAAAACCGTTCACATGTACAGATATTTTTTTGTTGTTGGCCTAATTGCTTACAATAAAACAATCTGTGATTTTAACTAGGTTTCTGTTCATAATACATTATGCTGTACATTTGATTGTACGTGTAAAGCATTTTTTTTAATTTATCGTGACATGTTTGGAGTCCACTGGCTTGGTGTGTTAAAACATCGAAGAATGAGAATAATGTTATTTCCTCTCTTCTAATGTGTATACACTTATTTCCTGTGTATGTTTATGTATCCATGCAGCACACGTACTCTGTCCAGTCAGAAAGCCAACATGAGTGGGTGGAGTTAGTGTCCAGATCCACTGATAAAGGGGTCTGTGCGTTGGGTTTGATAAGGTCCACCTGGTGCTAAAGGAAATACTCTCACAACATAGTTGTGCCATGAAGTTTAATGTTTGACATACACCATGCATGCTTTGTGTTTTACTGTGAGCACTCAGCCTAGGATGTAATGTTTCTATATACTGGAACATTCTAAAAACGTCTGTGTCTTCATCACTCATTAGGAATTAGCAATAAAAATAAAATGTGTACAGGATCTTTTGCAGTCAGTTAGAAATGTACTAAATTATATCATACAAATCTTGGATGGATAGTAAAGTTACAAAGAGTGCAGAAATGTTACAGAACACAAGACATTTTTTTATTATACTGCAGACTATTTGAAGTGTGAGTCATGTTATAAACCATTTACTTATGCACTCACTCTCCTCACAGTAAGAAGCTTCCAGGCTCAAGTGAAATTACTCCCAGGATCCATCTGTGCAGAGTTGACATCTCTGCACTGACTCTATTTGTATTTTTTAATAACTTTCTATAGTCCAGCTTCTATTAGCCTGAGCACACACTCTGTGATGTTCAATAATTGCTAAACTATTTAAAACGAGGTGATTCATTGTTTATTTTCTTTTGTTTCAGACAAATGCCATCAAGACCTCTAAATACAACTTCTTCACATTTCTACCTCTAAACTTCTTTGAGCAGTTTCAGAGGATTGCCAATGCTTATTTTTTATTTCTTCTCGTGCTTCAGGTGAGAAGAGAAACCTATTAGTTTTTTTTTATTTCTCATTTTTTTTATAATTCTGTACTAGAACACTTTTTTTTTTTTTTTGCTAAACTTTAATTAAAAGTAAAACTTTCACAGAGATGCTGCTCTAAGACACAGGAACCTTGGTTTAACCAAACAGGCTATAGACAATTGAGTAAAGTTGAGGTAACTAACTTTTTAAGTTAGAAATGTGTAAACTTTGGGTCTTTCATTAAAAGTATCTGATCAATGCAGCGCTTTGTGAAAAAATGAAAAAATAAGAAGAGTTCAAATAGTTTGTCTGTTTGGATGAGTTCAGGTGGTTCTCGCCAGTTTCATTTTGTGGTTTGTGAAAAGACGTTTATTAAGCCATAACTGAAACCAAAATGAATACATGTCGAGATTATTCATGTATTGAAGGATTTATGAGGAAGTAGTCAGATAAAAAACTAAATTGTGTTTGTTGTGTAAAAATCAGCTACCTCACCTTTAAGGAAGTGTTCTGACCTCACAGGAAATTGCTTCAGTGTTACTCAGTAACGAAGTGGTTAAGTTGCACCATCTCAAACTTTACTTATTGTTCTTTATTTCACTATAATCCTTACAAAATGTATGGTTTTATTTTTATTTAAACCTTAAACCCATTTTATTGATCCAGGAGGTTATTTATTTATTTTGACACAGCAACACAATAAAAAGACAAAGTTTAAATTACGTTTTTGGTTGGAGATCCACCACTTCTTGTTGTAGCCCTGCCTGGAATGTTACACAGTATGGCATTGAACTTATCTGCAATGCTTGGCTATCTTATGGGACTTTTTTTTTAATAAAAACACATGCATTCTTACTGTGAGTATTAATGCCTTTCAGATATTTGATGTTGATCTTATTGTAGATAGATACGTTTGATGCTGTGCTTTTTCTGGAACAACGTAGTTTAAAAATAAAGTGCACAGAACAAGACAACATGACAATCTGAATAGTGTAAAAAAGACAATAACACAAGGAAGTTACATAATTAAACATATATCATTGTAAAAAATGTTTTTTTTTTTTTCATTTCTAGGTGATTCCTGCCATCTCGTCTCTGTCTTGGTTTACCACTGTAGTGCCTTTAGTTCTTGTGCTGACAGTCACTGCTGCTAAAGATGCCACTGATGACATTGTAATTATCACTTTATAGTTAATTTCAAGTGAAAATGTGTGTCTTTAATGTTTTTACTTAGTGGTTTGACTGAATTAGTATTTCTTTCACTCATTTCCTCTTAAATGATCTGTGCTATTCCAAGAACACTGATGTCATTGGTTAAACATTATCTCAAACAAGACTTTTTGTTTTGGCGTGTGATGATCAGTGCTGCCCTCTGCTTCCCATCTGCTCCATTGTACAGGCTATTCAGATCTGAGCAGGAACCAAAGCAGCCAAGCATGTGTCTTCAAATTTAATCGACTTACTCAACAAAGAAAGTGTTGCAATTAGTCATGAATAAGAAAATATTTTAGCAATCTTTAGAAAATTCCTGTAATTACGAACAACCCAGATGTGTAGTAAATGTTACGATTCATCACTTGTTTTGTGTGTTTCCAGAATCGCCATAGGAGTGACAATCACGTCAACAACCGCAAAGTTCAAGTCCTTATCAACAGAAAGTGAGTTTGCAGCAAACATAAAGGATTGTTGTATTTGAAATCTTGAAAAAAAAAAAAAAAAATCCTTTATTATTAAATTTAAAGTTGTACTCAGTGGTTTCTTTCTTTCTTTCTTTCTTTCTTTCTTTTTTCTTTCTTCTTTCTTTCTTTCTTTCTTTCTTTCTTTCTTTCTTTTTAAAATACTACTTCCCCAGACTACAAAATGAAAAATGGATGAATGTCCAGGTGGGAGACATTATCAAGTTAGAAAACAACCAATTTGTCACAGTAAGTAACTGAAAGCTAAGTCTATATACTATATTAGAATTTAAATCATAGCTTTTAAATGCATTTCTTCTTTCTTCAGGCTGATCTTTTATTACTTTCCAGCAGTGAACCACTCAACTTGGTTTACATTGAAACAGCTGAATTAGACGGGTAAACCTACGTCTCCACTAAGACTGTTGTACCTATTTTATTACAGTATTTAGTCACGCTCTTGTGCCTCCTTCAGAGAAACTAACCTGAAAGTCAAGCAGGCTCTCCCTGTGACCGGTGACCTTGGAGATAACATTGAAAAACTGGCAGACTTTAACGGTACACACAACACATGCACTCAGTTATTTGCTTCGTATTCATTCCCTTTTTTTTGCATTTAGGTGAAGTGCGATGTGAACCCCCCAACAACCGTCTGGATCGCTTCACAGGAACACTAACATTTGCTGGTCAGAAATATTCCCTTGACAACGAGAAGATTTTACTACGAGGATGCACCTTAAGGAACACAGACTGGTGCTTTGGGTTGGTGCTGTTTGGAGGTGTGTGAGGTTTAAAAACAAGTATTGTACGATATTTTAAAGGAGATCTCAATGAGTTTTAATAAGGAAAAGAGCATTTCTATGGTATTCTATAGTAACTAACATCCAGATCCAGCTTCATGTTGTGTTGGGAAATTCTACAGAAGAGCTCATACAAGCTAATAGAAAGCTTATGAATCAGATTGTATTTTCCTTTTTTTTACTTCAGCAATCAAACGATGAATCAAACCAATTTTTGTTCTTTTTTTACTTTAAATTGAAAATCAATTTAACCAACTATACACAAATCTTTTTATAGTAGTAGTTGTAAAGGAAATACAATAATGGTCAATAGTTCCAGTATTGTGATGGCAAAACACAAAGCAGTATAGTGTAGATCTGCATAAAATACAGGCCAGTGCAGTGTTTTTATTTTGAGGTGAGACTTCTGCTGTAGCTTTCTCACATAATGTAAGAAAAAGTATTACAATTTATTTTGTAATTTTATGTTTTGATACAGAAATAAGGCATTTTAGATTTTAAAATGGCAAAAAAAAAAAAAGTTAGACATTGGAAGGAGTAAAACAGAAAATGTAGTATTTTTACAAATCAGTTTCTACTAATCATCAGTTCTTTGACATCTTAGATACAAAGAATTTTACTGAGAAGATTTTGAAGATCTTTTTAAATTTTTGAGAAATTTCTGACTGAAAATTAGCACATTCCATTTGTGACACATTTTGAGTTTGACACCTCTTTAAAGTTAAACTGGATTACAATTTTAAGGATTTTTTTCACATTACGTATTTGAAAATATAAAGAAGATATAAATGATAAAAGTTTTGTCTTAGCCTTTAATAATGTGTGTTTTTTTTTCTCTCCACAGGCCCAGAGACAAAACTAATGCAGAATTGTGGAAAAAGTACTTTTAAAAGGACCAGCATAGATCGACTAATGAATGTATTAGTTTTATGTGTAAGTGTTTTTTTACTCTTTTGACAATTTGGGGTTGACACTTTCTTATCTACCAGTACTTGGGAAATTGTTAAAATATTGCTTTTTCAACAATCGTATAATTTTTGACGATATATTTGACTTTTGACACTTTTTAAGCCAACATTTTCTGATTGTTACATCCCTAATGGACACTGAGAAGCGGTTGCTACCCATGATGATTTAAATTGTTGTTTGCCATAGATATTTGGCTTCCTGGCTTTCATGTGCACTGTGCTGGCCATTGGAAACAGCATCTGGGAGCTGAATGACGGCTCACAGTTCACCGTGTTCCTACCTCGACAAGAAGGAACCAGCGCAACCTTCTCTGCGTTCCTCACATTCTGGTCCTACGTCATCATCCTCAACACTGTAGTGCCCATTTCACTTTATGTCAGGTAATTTAAACAAGCTTGTGGTTAACTTTGTATTTTCAGGTACGTTGTTAGATCTTAACGCTTTCCTCATTTATCAGTGTGGAAATTATTCGACTTGGCAACAGTTTTTACATCGAGTGGGACAGAAAGATGTATTATGCCAAAAATGACACTCCAGCCGAAGCCAGGACCACCACCCTAAACGAAGAACTTGGTCAAATCAAGTATGTCTTCAGTGACAAAACAGGAACACTGACCCAAAATATAATGACCTTCAATAAGTGCTCTATCAATGGCAAAACATATGGTAAGAAACCATCTTTTTAATGAAATGAGTTTTATTATTAAACTATGTATTTCTTCTGTAGGTGATGTGTTTGACTATATGGGCCAAAGACTGGAAATTACCGAAGTATGAAAACAATATAAAACAAACAAAGGAAGGGGTCACGATCTCACCATTCTTCCCTTTTGCAGCACACAGAGACAGTGGACTTCTCCTTTAACCCACTTGCTGACCCACGCTTTCACTTTCATGATCACTCTTTGGTGGAAGTTGTCAAGCTGGAGAACCCTGAGGTCCACACTTTTTTCCGGCTGCTGGCTCTTTGTCACACAGTTATGGCTGAGGAAAAAAACAGAAGGTAACAAAAAATAATCGGAATCAATGGAAAAGTGTTAGTACAAGGGTTGAGCTGGTAACACTAAATGTGTTCTTCAGGAGAACTTGTCTATCAGGCTCAGTCTCCAGATGAAGGAGCATTGGTAACAGCCGCTCGAAACTTTGGGTTTGTTTTTCGCTCACGAACACCTGAAAGTGTTTCTATTGTGGAAATGGGACAGCCACGCACTTATGACCTTTTGGCAATCTTGGATTTCAACAATGTTCGCAAGAGAATGTCTGTCATAGGTGATGATTATTGTGAACTATGTGGTCTTAAACTAGAGCTTTGCAGTTATCTTAATTCATGATTTTGATTCTGTGCAGTTCGAAGTCCAGAAGGGAAACTTTTGCTTTACTGTAAAGGTGCAGACACAATCATCTATGAGAGACTGCATCAGTCGTGTAACAAGTTAATGGATGTCACTACAGAGCACCTCAATGTGAGTACTGAATAGCAGTAAAATATGACATTGATATAAGAAGACTTAAAAGGCTCCTAGAGCTGGAGCTATGTCACTTAGTTTTTATTCACTTTTGTTCTCTCATTTCAATTGACTTGTTAAGTGTTTGCAATATTTTAAGCTTCCTTTCGGTCTGAATGTACACAGATGTACACAGTTACACAATCCCCTTGACTTATGTTTATCTGGTTGTTCGGTATTCCTCCTTATACGTGCATACATGTTTTTGACTGCAGGAGTTTGCTGGGGAGGGCCTTCGTACTCTGGCCTTGGCCTACAAGGAATTAGACGAAGAATATTTGAGCCAGTGGCAGCAGCGCCACCATGAGGCCAGCACTGCTCTGGAAGAACGAGAACACAAATTAGATGAGCTCTATGAAGAGATAGAGAAGGACCTATTGGTGAGAAGAAAAAAAAAAGCAATGATTCAAATATCCTTTTTTTTTTCTTCTAATTTTAAGTTTTTTTGCAGCTGCTTGGCGCAACGGCGATTGAAGACAAGCTACAAGATGGAGTTCCTCACACCATTGAACAACTCGCTAAAGCAGACATCAAAGTCTGGGTTTTGACTGGTGATAAACAAGGTATAGTGTTTGAATTTGCTTGAGAAAACTAAACAGCCCAACCAAATTGTTCTTTTCGGATTTACATAAGCAAAAAAAGAATGATGTCAAGTTACAATGTCATTTGTACTTTAAACTGTGCTGTGTACAACTGTGGGTCTTTTTTCACAGCTGTGAAGAAGCCTCTGTAAGCCTCTTTGACACGGAATTGATTGTTAACTTGTTCTGTAGAAACCGCAGAAAACATTGGATACTCTTGCAACCTGCTGCGGGAGGAGATGAATGATGTTTTCATCGTATCAGGAAACTCCCCTGACGAAGTCAGGCTGGAACTGAGGTCAGTGTCACCTCCTCTCTTAGAGCTGACAAACAGATGAACACATACAGTATATGTGGGCGGCATGATAGTTTGAACCCTAGGGGCGATTCTATGTTCTCTCTGCGTCTGTGTAGGTTTCCTCTGGGTGCTCCACTTTCCCCTACAACTAAGATAAAAGATTCAGAGCCAGCTACACTTTCTACTGCTGTCAAAGAATAAAAATAAGTCATAGATACATTATAATAATGTAATCCTTAAGTAAAGGGCTGTCAAACTTGTCTCTATCATGATACTAGGCCTACTGTGTGTTTTACCTGTGAATTTGCATACAATAGAATTGAATATATCTATGTCTAAATTGAATATGACAAAGATGTTTCCGGTAAACAGGTGAGGCAACAGTCCAAAGTTACAAGTCAGATATTTTTTCAGGTGATTTTCAGTTCGGTTCATTTTAGTTTCATAGTAGTATTAGTGTTAGTAGTTACATTTTCCCCAGTCACCTTGTTTAAATTAATGACTTTCACAGTGAAATAATGACAGTGAGGAGTAAACCTCTTATTAAAGCCTAATCATATTAACATTAAAACTAAGAAGCAGTGAAAAAGCAACAAAATGAAAAGTGCAAAAAAAAAAATAAATAAAATATATATATATATATATATATAATATATATATTATATAATATATATATATATATATATATATATATATTATATATATATATATATATATATATGCATTTTAGGTGAGATTAAAAACAGATTAATTACAGATCATAATTAATTAATCTCAAATTTTTTTTAATCGCTTGACAGCACTAGTGTAAACTTCAAGTACACCACAGTACAACCGTTTTTTATTTTTCCTGAAATAGAAATGCAAGAGTCTCCATGAAACCAGATGCAGTTGAAGATTCAGCGTTTCTTCCAGAGAGGACCAGTATTAAAAAACCCAAAGTGATGACAGATGAGGACGTTAACGGCGAGCATGGGCTAGTCATTAATGGACACAGCCTGGTACAAATTAGCCTTACTGTAATGCTATTTTCATTTTAACTGGAATAATGAAAACATAAATTTCTCTTTTATCAGGCCTATGCTCTGGAGCGCAACATGGAGCAGGAGTTTCTGCGGACGGCTTGTATGTGTAAGGCGGTCATCTGTTGCAGGGTCACTCCTCTCCAAAAGGCTCAAGTGGTGGAGCTGGTCAAGAAGTATAAACAGGCGGTTACTCTGGCCATTGGAGATGGTGCCAATGACGTTAGCATGATCAAAGGTAATAGCACTAAGCAGATAACTGGGAGATGAAAATTAAACTAAAATAAATGGAGAAACATTAGAGCCGCAGCACGGAAATTAACTAGTCACATCTAATTGATTATTGAAGTTATCGCCCACTCATTTAGGAATCAAATAATCGTTAACTGGTCTATATAGGCTCCCAAACATGCAGATTTATACTCCAGTAGGGCAGCAATGACATAGAAGATGTGTAAATTTACTGCTTTTTCTTGAAAAAACTGAATCTTAAACAAGTTAGTGTTTCTATTGAACAAAAATTTGATCTTGATTTGAGTGAATGCTAACTAAAGCCTGTTTCTGAAAATTCTAGAAATTGACTTTGCCAATAGAACTAGATATTTATGTGTCATTTCAAATGAGAAAATGTTTGTCCTCAATTGTTCTATTGGCAAATCTTATTTTATGACAGTAAAACAATGCTCTAGTTAAACTAAATGTTACCTAATTCAGACAGTATTCATGATCTAATTTAAGACTATTTTGTCTGTAAATATTGGCCACATCATCAAAATGTCCTTCAGCTTTGTCTGGACCGAAATTTGTGAAAACTCTGTGGTCATGTGGCTTTTGCGTTTTAAACAACTAATTGCCCAACTAATCGATTAGCACAATGATTGTTAGTTGCTGCCATAAAAAAACATTGCCTTGGTGAAGTAGAGACATTTTTTTCCCTCATGTAGCCTATTTGGTAATAGACTATGACACATATGTATATTAGTAAATGTGCTGAACTGATAAGCCCCTTTATTTTAAAATTTAACGTAACAAGCACCAGAATGAAATCAGATAGGTGGTGGGTGAAAACAGGAATTTTATGAACACTCAATGCAAGATAAATACAAGATAAAAAAGATAAACTAATGTGAGAGAATACTGTCCCATCGTAATTAACGCTGAAAAATAGATTTTACGTGTTATGTTAAACCTTGATGCTAATAATTGAGAACATACTGTTGTGTTTACCCCTTCAGCGGCTCATATTGGTGTGGGCATCTCTGGTCAGGAGGGCATGCAGGCGGTGCTGTCCAGTGACTACTCCTTTGCCCAGTTCCGATTCCTACAGCGCCTCCTACTGGTGCATGGACGTTGGTCATATCTAAGGATGTGCAAGTTTTTGCGTTACTTTTTTTACAAGAACTTCACATTCACTTTTGTGCACTTCTGGTATGGCTTCTTCTGCGGCTTCTCTGCCCAGGTATGAAAACATAGATGTGAAGATGAATGTTTGTGTTTTCTGAATAGCCAGAAAAAAATAAACATATAAAATGTAAGTTTAAAGTCGCTTCATCCAAGTGGTAATATGCTTTATTTTGGACTTTCAGACTGTCTATGATGAGTGGTTCATCACACTTTACAATTTGGTCTACACTGCACTACCTGTGCTTGGGATGAGTTTATTTGAACAGGTAAATATATTTATGCCATGATGTTCTCTCAATAACCAAGATTACAAAATGAAAATGATGACCTAGTATTAGTTATCATAACAAAGAATGTATACCTGTGCACCCTCTGCTGGTTAGGATGTGAACGACGCATGGAGTTTTCAACATCCTCAGCTCTATGTCCCTGGACAGCTCAATCTGTACTTCAGTAAAAAGGCCTTCTTCAAGTGTGCTCTTCACAGCTGCTACAGCTCCTTGGTGCTCTTCTTCATTCCTTACCTCTCCATTGTTGACACAGTGAGGGATGATGGGAAAGATGTGGCAGATTATCAGACGTTTGCAGTTCTAACCCAAACCTGCCTCATGTTTGCTGTCACTATCCAGGTAACCTATATTATTTATATTTACATAGTTAATACTGACAATTTAACAATTAAAGAGATTTTCTGTCACTGACATGCTTACAGTTGGGATTTGAGATGTCGTACTGGACTGCTGTAAATACAGTTTTTGTGATGGGCAGTCTGGTCATGTATTTTGCTGTAACTTTTACAATGTACAGCAATGGCTTATTTCTCATGTTGCCTTCAGCATTCCCATTTATAGGTAAGTAAGTACTGAGCAGACACTTAAAAGCCACACTCAACATTTAGCTGTTCAGCATTTGAGTATTTCTTTTGCCTGTATTGTTTAATAGTAATAACATCTATGTCTGTAGGAACGGCCCGGAACTCCTTTAACCAGCCAAACATTTGGCTGACCATTGTCCTTACATCACTCTTGTGTATCCTGCCTGTGATTACCCACCGCTTTCTGATGCTTCAGCTTTACCCCACTGTCAATGACAAGGTGCATATGATCCTATGCTGTACATATTTAAAGTACTACGTAAGTCACAATTTTCATAGCTTTCATAACACATACTCTGTGAATAAATTATAGGTGATGTGCAAGGTGAGGCAAGCCAAAATCAAACTGCCCCCTCCAACTCGGCGTGCACGCATCCGCCGCACCAGCTCTCGTCGGTCTGGTTATGCCTTCTCACATGCACAGGGCTATGGTGACCTGGTCACTTCCAACAGGTTCCTGCGCCGGCCTGCTGTGTCGCGTTCCTCTGGATTCTCTCATGCAGGTCGCACCACTGGGTTCAGCCCAATGGGCCGCTCAGCCGGGTACAGTCCCACAGGACGGCCTCAGAATGCCAAAGTCAATAATGTGGAGGTCACCTCGCTGCAGATGTACAGGACTATTGGAGAGCCCTCTCTCTGACGTAAGTTAAAATAATAAAAAAATAACTTGAATAATGAGCCACAATAGTGCTTTTACATATAAGCGTAAGCCTTATAATACTTTGTCTTCAGAGGAAAACATATAGATTAAGTACCTTTCCAGACAAATAATGTGATTGTGTCCCTAAAACTTACTTTAGAAACAGTAAACAATTTCCACACCAAAGAACCAGATCTTGTTTACAGAATAACTGCAGACCTCAACATTTAATTCTGATCAGTGAATTTGGTCTGATTTGCACAGTTTTAATTTTTGTTTTGCTTTGTTTTATCTGAAACGTCTTTGTCATATTCATGCATTTGAATGTCAATTGCATCAATTAGACCTAACTAATGTATTTAAGTATGAAGAATGCCTTTTTTATGTGTGTTTTGTCAATTGGGTGACTGCCAAACATTCCACAATTTCATGGTATCCATGAAGGAAAAACATCTATCTTATAAAACAAGTTCATACCAGTGTTTTAAGATGTAATAAGAAAACATTTTACGTCCTACAAACCGTGATTTTTCCCCCCATAGGGCTTTTTATAATTCATCTGGCATAATGTATTTTATATTTATACAGTTTATTTGCATGACAATCTGAATTTACACTTGTACTGAAGAAGAGTTCATATTTTCTTATGTATGTTTTGGCAATGTTATGCTCTTTGTATTATTTTGTACCTAAGCTGAAATAAAGAATGTAAATACATTTTCTAAATGGTGAGTTGCGATGTGTAACCGCTCTTTACTTTTATTGTAATGGCAAACGCGTAGCACCAGGTGGCGCAATCAAACCTCATAAGCGGATAGGCAGTCAACGTTTCACTTTTGCTAATTCTTGCTAATTCTCACACAAATAATTACGCACATCAATTTAATAGAGCCAATGTTATATCAAATAAACAAAAAAAGAATAATTATAAAACTATAATAATATTCCATTTTCAGTGTCAACTACAACAAAGTAACAGTAACTATGCAGGTTAACTTTTCTAACCATGCAGAAGGAGAAATAAACCTACAAAAACTAGCCAGACATGCATTATTTCAACTGCATTTTGCAGAAAACGAAAGTCTGCCGCCCTCGTGCGACGAACGCAGTTAAGTCACAATGGTGATGCGTTCAAACCACTATCTGAAAATACGATTCGTTCTGTGAACGAGTAGATTAAAATATATTTTGAGAAATGTATTCTTTCAGATTGATTCAGTTAAAGGTTCTTTGTGATATTTAGCATATATTACTTAATAATGAATCCGCTTGGTCAATAATTATTCTGATTTAGTATCTCTTATCAGTGAGAAGTTGTGAAAACAAAAAAATCTGATTGTCTTGAACGTGACCAGTCCACCACCAGCCTGCCTTACTGATTTCTCCCATTCACGCCAGCAGCATTTTGTCTAACGAGGGAAAATAACTGTGTCCAGCCTCTCATGAAACGCGGGTAGATTTTGCAGCGGTGGACACGGACACACAGATGTAAGACATCTAACTTCCTGTTATAATATATTAAATCCAGAGAATAGAATATGTGTTTGATCCAAACTTAAACCAAGCCGCACTCATTCACGTTTACGTTAACCTAGCGTAGAAATAGAAATATCATTATAAACCTTGACAATATTGATATTTATCAGCTGTGGAAATGTGTAGGTTTTGTTTCCTAAACGTGAGTCGTTGGCTAGACTGAGCTAAACACCTGCACGGGTCTGTCCAGGTCATATTTAATAAAGACACAGGAGGCTAACGTGACTTCCCCTGAAGAGGAGGAGCGCACTCTGCAGCACCAGTGTTTCCCATGGCTACACCAAGCTTTGCACTGGCTTATTTACACTCACAACAGACTGCCTTCACAACTGTGGGGACATAGCACTGCAGCACATACAGCTTTTGTTACCTCTTTTACTACTTCCACCAGAGAAGTCTTGGAGATGTAACGCAAACAGTCGTAAAAGAGACTAGATCAGCTTTCTGTAGTCGTGACGTCGCCCTGATCGAGGTGCAGATCACTCAGTTTGCCTTTTGTTGACAGACGGGCGCTTTCCCTCTCGAAGCGCTGAAGGTTTGTAAGTCTAATAGCTTTCTTTTGCTTTGGTTTTTGTATCCACAAGCTTGTATAATGAGGAGCACCGTGCGCCTTCATCTCGCCCAGACTAGAGGCTCCTGGTAGAGATGGTGCTGTGAACGACAAGCCAGCGGTCAAGAGCTGCAAGAGAAGTGCCTGGGCACCATGACTGTCTTCAACCAAGAAAATGTGGAGGAATTTTATGAAATTGGGGATGAACTGGGAAGGTAAGATTTCCTCTTCTTGTTTTTGTCGTTTCTTTACTTCTTTTAGTGTTGTAGTCTTCACCAAAGCAAACGTGCTTCATGTTATTACCAAGGAATACAATGTTATTCTTGCTGAATATCACATTTTTGCTGATAATAGCCATTGTGTATCTTCTACGTATTTGTTATAACAGCACATGTGTCAGTAATTTCATTGTTAAAGACAAAATGTATTTTAAAAGGCTCAATATAAGCATGTTCATTGACTTCCTTTTTAAACCTGCAAAACTGATAAGGCCTGCCTTTTACAAGCAGCTGATTTTAATGATTTGTCTTTTTAAGTAGCTACATGACACTTTTGAACCCTACATGTTTTACTCGAAATCTGAAATGTTTTTGAGTGTCCGTAAGTAAATACAGACATGTTGGCAGGGACAGATGGTGGGTGAAAAGAGGAATTTTCTGGGCAAAGGACGGTTTACCTTATTCTTCCCCGCCTACTTTTCTTGGCAGTGCACTTCCTGTTGAGCACTGTTAAGGTCCTAACATGTTAGCTTGTCTGTCTTGCTGGGCAATCTCAAATAGATATAATAATGACAGTTAAAATAAACCCAGTGCCTGAATTGTACATGCTAAACTCAGGTAAACAGGAAGTGCCCTGCAAAGAAAAGCGGACGGGGAGGAATAAGGTGAAAAAAAGAAGCAGTAAATATAGATGAATCAATACAAATCCAACTTTGAGTAAGCTAATGATGAGATAATGCTTAGATAACAATGGTTGAAAAAACTCAGTAGGTCCTTTTACATTCCCTAAAATTTGATTTAATCTGCGGTTGCAACAAAAGCTTTTTACTAATTGAATTTCAAGCACTTGTTATTTACATTAGGCTAATCAGCTAGGCCTGTGAGTTTGATTTGTTGGTTTTAATCAATTTCTTTAGCTCTAATCTGATTTACTCTTTGCAAAACATATGAAACGTGTTAAAGATATTCTTAAGCTCATAGCATGCACATCCCCCAATTAGTGTGACTTATTGGCACTGAATAATGCAGTCTGTAATACATCAATGCCAGTGATGATGAAGAGGTTAGTGTTGGTGTCTCCAGTATTGTGATTTAATGTGATGTCATTCAATGTGATTTATAACAAATATCTTCTGGGTGACCAGCTACATTATATAGCCTTATGTTATAAAAGGATTTGCGTTGGCTTTTTTCTTTTATCAGAACAACACGAGGTTCCCTGAATTCAGATTTTCCGGTTGGTCAGGTTGTTTGCCTTATGGGATATGACTCGTAACACGAAGACTGCACAGTGAGAGGCTTATTTTGAACTGTGCACGGCATTCACATTAATACTGGAAAAACTGGTATGAGTAGGCTTTGTTCATAATTGCGCTGTTGGATTGACGGTTATCATCAGACTCTTATCTTTTCTATGCAATTTTAGCAGCTTCTCATGTAATCATTTTACGCTTGTTTTAGTGATTATCAGACGTAGTTTTTTGGCAGTGCATTTTCTAAAGGATTTACGTTGTTTTCTGCTGTGTTAGTAGACTCCTAATAAAGAGAATACTATGATGCTTTGAAGTAAAATCATACATTTGCCTTAGCATTATAGTGTTGCAGTTTGGGCTGAATCATGCTGTGATGTGAAATGTCAATTTGCCAAATAATTTTGTTGTTTTTGCAATGACAGCAAAAAAAAAGCCCTAAAAAATCTTTCAGAATAAAACTTTACTCTGCTGTGTATGATTCAGACTTTGCTTTTATTATAACCTATGTGGCACTAGGGCCATGCAGCTAATCAAATATTATTTTGAATTATGATTATTGCTCCATACAGTAATTGGCGAGAAAGAACTAGTACCATAATTGAATAAATGTGACTATTAACCTAAAGTGCACTGTGTAACTTTCTGGAGGTGAAAAATCAACTACACAATTCAGTAGCACTAGAAATTTAAACCATAATTTGACAATTCTAAACAGGGAGAAATACTTTTAATATCGTAATGTAAAAAAAAATATGGCTAAAGAAACTGCTTTTCAATGGAAACAAACAGGAGACCAAAAAAATTGTCCATTCTGTGGCCATGGAAGCCTGCTCAAAGTAAAGACGCAGATTATTTATTTAATACAGCAAAGAAATTTAGATGACAAAATTATGCTTTTATTCAAGTCTATTTTTGGTGAAAAAGTTACAGGGTGCACCTTAAAACTCTTAAGTGCACTCAATGTCTTTCTTCAAGTGCAAAAGTTGCTCACAAATTGTACCTTGTCACATTCAGAATAGATTTTCAGAAGACCATTTTTATATTTTATATAGTTCATTCTTTCTAAGCTGTAGGCCTGATGCTCTGCCTCTTCTCCAAGCAAGTACTCATCAGAATAATTGTGATTTCACTGATGTTTAAGTTAATGCGATTATTTTTTCTATAATCAAACAGCCCTATGTGGCATTCAACCCTCATTAGCTTTTGTCTGTAGAACTTGAGTTATGTCTTAACCTTAACACCACAAGGAGAGATTTTAGGCATTCCACTTAATCTTTCCCAGTCTTTAAGAGGTTTTCTCTAAAGAATGCTACAAGATTACTCAGCACATTTTTGTTTTAAAGCCCATCTTTTTCAGTACATGATCCTTTTTCTAGTGAGATGAAACAGAAACATAACAGAGAACTAGAATCAGTGGTGTGAGAGGAGCTGCCAATCAGACAAGAGCCAGTGTGACCGCGGCTTTGCAGTGGGCAAGTGGAGCTGCAGAAAAGTGTTATGCAAGTGTAACAATGATCAGATGGTCAGTTAGTCTTTTAGTCATTTTTTAATGTAACAGTGTCCACAGTATTCACAAAAAGTGCTGCATATTTCTACACATTACTTTTACTCTTTTAGATCACATTCAGGATTAATTGCTTAGAAACGTTTAAGTTTTATCAACATTAATCTAATAATGTTTTATGGTACATGACAATGTCTAAGCTATTAATTTGTATGTTTTTCTTTTCAATGGCTTGTTGCCATGTATCATCAAAATTGTTGCTAGAGCAGTAAATAAATTATCAAGTATTGGTGTGAAAGCCAAATGCCCCTGGATAGATGACAAAGAAAAATCATTTGCCATTACGGAAAGGAAGGAACTGTGGTAACTAATAGAAACAATCCTGAAATTGTACTTTTGGAGTTTAGTTTTGTCATCAAATAAAGCACTAGTCTTAAAAATGAATCAGATTAAACAGCGACAGTTTTGTGGCTGGAGGTCTCCCTAAAGCTGTTATCATTCAGCATCTGATTCACTTTCCTTCTTCATTATTAACATTAAAATGTTTCCCGAGTGATTTTTGTTTGAAATATATTTTGTTATAAAGACCTTTATAATACTTATACTGATACTAATGTGTTCTTATACTTTGACTGATGTAAAGCTTTTGTACATGACAGAGGCAAATTGACAATCAGTGGTTTTAGCTTGTGTGTTTATTATTTTTTCTAATAATACAAAAGATTGTCTTAGAACACATTTATGATACATTTTGCCTTACACTATGGTTTTTGTTTATGCTTATTTAATACGTTAATTGCACATGGTCACCATTACATTACGAAAAAATAATTTAATTATGTTGACTTGGTGGTTAAAAACTTCTCCAAATATAACCCCCAGTGCATTTGTAGCTTTATTACTATAAGTCTCTCTTGTCCTTTTAGCAGCAGAAATCAACTGAAGCTTCTGAAATATTGTTTTTTCTTCTTTGTTTCATTGTTTGTAATATCACATTTTCCAAAGCTCAAAATAGTTGAATAATCGTGGCCCCCGTCACCATTAAAATCATTGGCACGGTTATGTCATCGTCACTTCCAAAACAGAGTTACGTGGTGCATACTATGACAACTGCACAAGCTCTTTAGCAGTAATAGCTCCTTGAAATGTATTTTTATCAACACAATTACTTTTTTTAACACACCAGCTCATAATGCTGTACTGCCCCTGCCACTGACTGTTTTACCTACTTGGTAGCATTATTTGGTGGGGAAGCAGGCTGGACAGGAGTAGCCCCAGTGTGCCCTGCCACACAGTACCCCTCCCCTACTGCCCCACCCCACCCCCACCACCCCTGGGAACAGCAGCCCTGTCGTGTCTGTGCATCTGTGCAATCACGCCACACTCCACTAGACGCATGCAACTGGAAACATCTCATCTCCACTTTCCATCTGACGTTTTTAGTGTGAGCCTTTGTAACAGTCTCATTATAGCATTACAGTATTCAACGTGCTGTGAGTTTTGGTCATTCCTAAACTTAAATAGCATTGTAGTGGCTTTTTGAATGACACCAGCACTAAACAAGTGGAGATGGTTGCCGACTAAGCATTACTAAGCAGTCAGAGCTCTAGTGTGACTTGAATTTTTTATGTAATTTAAGTTGAGGATTGTATTTTAAAGTTCTCATTAATTACACTATTTATTTGAAAATTACGTCAAAAGGGAGTTCTAATATATCAGCTATTCGCCATATTCTGCCCTGCCCACTTTTCTGGAGTTTTCTAGATTTAAGTAGTAATGCTTCTATGATAGCAATGAGTTGAGCTTGACCCTAATACTATGGCTGACATAAACTTTGTTATCATGTGAGTTTCACTCCTCAAACTGCCGTCAACGGACAAGTCAAATTAAATTCTGACTCATCTGGAATGTTCTCATACTGAGCCAAATTAGTTTTTTTTTTGTCCCCATGTCAACGCAGGATAATTGGAGCCCTGCCAACTGTGTTAGCAGGTGAATAACAGAGTTGTCTCCTCTGTGCACGGCTGTGTCCATTTGGGAGAGTGGAAAACCTGTGTTAGAGCAGTATTACAGCCCAGCCAAGTGTAAAACCTGAGGCTGTGTTCTAATTATTGGCTAAGATCAGCTTGTGTTAGTGCATTGGCTTTATCGCCAATGCACTAACATCACTGTCAGTTGCAGAGCTAATTTATTAAACTGAGCATGCTTCGCTTTTTGTGTTTGGTTTATTTTAGTACAAAAAATGTGTAGATTTACTCATTTAGTTTATTTGCTGAAGCATTGTATTTTTATAAGTCAGACTTATTGAATAAAGTTGCATGAAAAGCATTGGCTGGAAAACCTCAAAGAAAGGCCTTGGAGAGAATTTTTAAATATTTTTTAATGCCTTTCTTGGGTGTGATATTGACACATCGTGATTTTTTTGTTTGTTATTTATCTTTTACAATTTATATAATGTAGTTTATGCAGAATGAGTATCTTAGTTCTGATCAGGCTTATTAAAGTTTGTATGCATTTACAAGTGCAAGCACAACAAAGACAACAAGTGTATGGCAAAATGTATAAAGCAAAATGTATTGTTTCTATGAGCCATGTGTCACGTAACAAAACGCAAGGTATTGTTTCTCCTAACTGGTTAATAAGGCTCAAAAACAGTTGTTGTGCTTCTTTAATTCCATTGCATCACTGGTCTTTCGGGCTCTGAAAGAACAGGGCAAAATAAAGCACAGCTGACGAATGAATCAGCTGAAGCACCCACAGCGCTCCTGCCTTAACCCAGCACCACAATGTTTGTGTCACGCAATGACCTCCTTTTGAAGCCCATATTGTATATAGTTCTCATAAAAATAGTCCAAGATCACTGGTAGTTAAAGGCTGAGGTATACCCGGCTATTTTAGTAACACTTACGGTGTGTTAACTCTTCGCTTCATTTATTCCACACCATTGAACACATGTTAAGTGGTGCAGTTAAGTGGTTTTCTACTATTGACAATTTCACTGTCGACAAGAAGCAGTTGTTGCATTTACCATAGCTAATGTCACCACCCTACAAGCATTCTTAGTGTTCTACTAAGTATCACTCAATATGTAAAGTTATAGAAGTTCTAGACATTAAGTTGTATACGACTACCTTTTAAGCCTTTTTACAATGGACCAGTCTTGGATGAATAAGGGATTACACCAGTTTGCCAGAGTAAAAATCAAGTTACTTGAGGTACCAAATATTGAGGTAATATGTTATATTGATTGATTTACAGATATCCAAAATATGAAAAATCTTTATAATCTTTATAATACTAATGTGTATATCTATTCATTTTGTTTTGGCTTCATTAGATTCTCTTTCATAAACATTAGTGATGTGAGGCTGTAGATTAAAACTGCTCTGAAGATGTTTTAGCACACTCTCTCACCTCTGACTACTCTAAGCACAATGTATGCCTTGTCGAGGGTCTTAAATCTGGCAGCTGGCTCGGCTGAATGACATTCCACTGACAGTTTGAATGGATTTCTACGGCATCCAGCAGACAAGGGCAAACACCGCCTCATTTAGCTCTCCATCAGTAACCTGTCTGTCACTGACTCTCTCACACGTGGAATAGTATTAACTTAACTTCATGTGCTTTCTCTGCTGATGTAACTCGTGGCCACTTGTCACATGTCAATGTCAGATTCAAAATTGAGTTTAGCGTAGTGCTTATTGATTGTGTCTGTCTGCCACTGTCACTGCCACTGTAAATAATATGTCTATAGGTGACTACACTATTAAGCCTGAAGTGCCAGCTGTTGTGTTTGATGACTGGAATATGCTGACACAATAAAGAGAAAATCTTGCTCACCACTCTCTTCCTTCTTCGTTGCCGCACACGACGTTTTGCTTCGTATCTGATTCCTGTTTCCATGGCTACCCTTCCTCTGTACACAATGGCATGGTGCAGGTTGCATAATGTTTCTGTGGCCCACACTCCAGCTGAGTGGGCATGGAGCTCGGAGTGCAACCCTCCCACACGCCGCTCCATGCTAATGAAAAGCTTGGCCTCGCCGGGGAGTTTTCACACCAGATCACATCAGACAGGCCAGTTAGACTGCTAACTCTTTTACTTTATCTGGATGGGGCCATCAAAGTAACAGATGTGGCTTGTTACAAAATGGAAAAAAAATATACTGTATATATTCATAAACCTCTTTTTTTTTTTTTAGTTGAATCTGCAAGCGACTCCCTATTAAAGATTCACTATATAACTATATGTGTTCCACAGTATGGCTCCAGTCCATATCTAGCTCCCTAGACAAATTATAACAGTAATATTATTAGACCAAGTTGCAGGCTTGATGTTTGTGCATGTTTTTTTGACCAATAACAAAACAAAACCTTTATGAAATAGATTTATATATTAATGTCTTACGGTGTATTATATCCAATAAATCAATATCTCAACAGAGAGCTTCTTCTTTTTTTATATATTTCATTATTGATTAATTTTTTTAACCTTTGTTTAGCCTGGTAGATTGAAACTTTATTCTCATTTACAAGGATGATCTATTCGCTTCCTCATAAAACAAACTAAAGTTGTGTGGACCCTCCCTCATTAACATTTCTTTCTTTCTTTTCTGAGCTTTGAGTAAATAAAATCTAAGCTTTCCAGGTAGAACACCGATATCTGTTATTGATGTTTTGAAGTCTCGTTCTGAGCGTTTCTATCATAAATTGCTTTCATTACTCCTGCATGTTTACATTAGCACATAAAAGGCAAGCTAAGTTTCTTTATCTTACCTTTGCAATTCCCTCTGCAGCCAGTAGTTGGAGCTTCCTGACATGGGAAACATTTAATTTATAAAGTAATGCATGTATTGTGGACAACTTTTTGAACTTCTAAAACATGAGATGTTAAACTTGGCACTGCAGAGATTTTCATAATATGCTTTAGTTCAAAACCTCTGCCATGCGCTGCATGATCATTTGGGAATTTTGGAAATCGGACACATAGAGGTGTTTTGTGGATTTGTTGACCACAAACATGCCTGTTTTGTTTGTGTGTTTTTGTTTTTTTTTTTGCTTGTTTTGCTGCTCTGAAGTTCCAACTTATCTGATTGAAAAGTTGAAAAGTTTCAGTGGTATTCAGTTCAGAAAGATAATGTGTACAGCTCACATCAGAGTCCTACACATATAAATCTAATGTGAGCCTGTTAACTCAAATACAGTGTACTATAAACATTAGCAGCCCTTGTGGCTCATAATAATTTGAAAACAAGATGTGTTACTTTGTTGCTCTTTGCTATGACTGCATTTTAAGTTCCTCAAAGACACCAATGCTGATTCAGACAAAGAGCTGCAGCTATAGTGCTGCTCTCTTTGTTGCCAATGCATCATTTGCCCAGGATAAAGAACCAGTGGAAAAAGTTGTGTCTATGACTTATTCATGCTGAGTGTATTGTGGTAGTAAGTGCAGGGTTGTATTGTCTGCCTTGATAAAATTTGAAGTCAATTTTATTATCAAAGTTTACTGATGATGAGTAGATTTTTGTCAAATGATGTTAGTGCAGTGAGTTTTTTTACTTTGTTTTACTTTCTGTTTTTCAATCTGAACGTTTTGTAAATTCCCTGTAGAGCAAAGCTGTGACTGTGAACTTTACTAATTGAGTTAAATTGTATTCCTCTTGACTTAATATGACTCAATCATAAGGAGAAAAAATAATTCCCCTCATGTTGCTCAATTTATTTTATTTAGTCTTTTCAAAAAACATAATTATAAAAACTATACCAACTAATCTGTACCATTTAGAATTTCTTGCTGAATTTTGCTCTCTACCATATTTCAGTGAACTCGGCTCATGAGTGACTTCTTCAGCCCAATCACTGACCTGAGTAAAAGCTGCTGTCACTGACTGACACTCTTGAGGCAGATTATTACTCCAACTCACTTTATCAGGCGCTTTAGCTCATTTCACACTGTGGATCAGTATTTAATTAGGTGCTGATGGTTGATTAAATTTACTATAGACAGACAGTTCTGAAACCACACACCACTCTGTCTGTACGAGCCCTTGCTTTGCTCAGACACAAACCAAAGTGAACACAAAAGCCAGGCTTGCGGTTCCCACCAGACTGTTTATGTGATCACACAACCCTCTCCCTCAGCCCCCGTGTGTGTGCGTGGATGTGCATGCACCATTGTGTGTGACACTCGCTCCTATTTCACACCACGAAAACTCACAGGCAATCAATAGCTGGCAAAGAGACGTGAAACTGACACAGGGATCTTGGTGTTGCATTGGTCACTGTGAAGTTACAAACATCCCTTCTTGGCTTTAAAGTTTTTGGCTAGCTTTACTTCATAATGTGATCCTTTTCTTTTTCCAAGTAAATGTTAAAACATGCATTTTATGGGCAAGGTAGACATTAACCCCAAATGGAGTGTGTGTGATATTTTACATTTGGAAACATATTCAGCTCCTCTATTTAAGACCTGTAATGTAGATGGATTAGAGCTGGATTAAGGCCAGAGATTAAAAGGATACTATCTCTTAACATGTCTAGTCATGAACTTGCTCCTGCTTGGTCATGCTGAACATGATTGCTCCTAATGGTTGGCTTTTTCATTTCAAAGGGATTTAACAGAGGTTCTTGAAGGCACTGAAGCATGTGTTGTGTCTTCCACTGGGAAAAGCAGATTTGCAGCAGGTATAAAATGTATTTAGACGAAGTGTCGTCCCCAGAGGGTTCTTCAGGAGCTGTGCTTCAGCTACAGCTTCAGCACGAGCTTGTTATCGCCTTGTTCTCAGTACACATGAATATATTATTGCACTAAATGGACGGATAGCATGTTTAAGGCCTGCTTGTTTTTATCAACTAATTGTTGAGACCGTCATAATTGAATAGTTTAAGTTTTCTTCTATATCAGACAAAGGCTGAAATTGTGTAAATACCTTTACATGTTTCGACGGTGACGTCGAAACATGTCATAATTGAGTTTCAGGCTACAAGCAGTCTTAAGTGTATGCAGACTTTATTTAACCATTTAAATCAAGCACTAATCAAAATGTGAAAAAAAAACTTACTAATATCAAACTAAAATTAAAATGCAATGATATATTTGGGTCAAAAATCTACCTGTTATATTTTTGCTCCACCTCAACAAAATGTTAAGTTTAAATATATGTGTAAAGGTATTATCTTGTTTTATTGCATGTTCACCTATTAGTCTTGAGTTCTACATTGCAATACTGAAAGTTCCTCAAATAAAGGCTAATTTATCTTATTGAATCCAAAGTAATGTTAGAGCTTTTTGGTCATTTGTTTCTCTGGATTTTCAATATGGATTCAAAGCCATAAAAGCCCAAAGGCTGATCTCTGTCTGGGTTTGAGCGTAAAAAAAAAGTGAAATAAAGAATTTTTGAAGCAGTTATTGACATAAGTTACTTACTAAAGGCAACAAGAAAAGTGCATCTTGATACTTTGATAAAATAGTTATGTGTTTAAAGCATTTGTGCACGTCTTATCGAAGCATTCGTTTTATTGCATTAACAGGAGGCAGCTCAGAAATTTCACATTTGCATAACTGCATGGCAGTCCATCTCTGAAAACAGCCCTTTTGCGCCTTTGCTTGGCTTCTACTCGCTTCTTCCATCAGTCTAGCAAGTAGGTCAAAAGTGAGAAGACTAGTCCAAGCTTCAAACACAACAAAAGCAGCTAAGCAATTTGACACTGCCGACTGTCTTTATACGAGCCGGGCTTCCAAAACAGCCTTGTCTCTTGTGTTTACGTTTCGAGATATTTCCTCTTTGCCTGTTCAGCATCCGAGCCTAGTCTCTTGTCTTATTCAGCTGCATTTGTGCAACTCACGCACTGCTTCCACCCCCCTGGGAATAAAAGGTATTTCCCAACCTTCTCTGGTCTTTGCATAAATATTCAAATGTCTGCTGTGTGTGTGTGCATGAGGGAATCCACTGTCAAGCTCTAAGAAGTCTCACATTCCTCACGTGAAATCTAACCAGGCTCTGCAGATTCTATACGCTATTGGGTTTGGCTCCTCTTACTGAATTACCCATGGGACATTGCATTTGAGCTTTTGCCATTTTCCCTCATTGTGCACATAGTATTTTCAAGGCTCACTTTCCCCTTAGTTTATGAGAAAGCAATGGCGTATTTACATAACAGTTTAACAGTACCATATACATCTTGGAAAACCATTTTTTCGCTTCTGGCTTATTTTTGTACCAGGTTTATTTGTGTTCTGTGGTATATCTGCAAGATTATTCTCAAAGAAATAAAAAAAATAAAAATATATCAGTTTAAATGCTTGCACTTGATATCGTATGCAGACTTATTTATTTAAGTTGCGTAATGTGTTTTCCTTTTAAAGTATCTAGGGCTGTAACTAACAATTACTTTATTTTTATAGTCAATGGTTAGTCTAGAACAGTCAAACTGATATTTCTATTGTATATTGAGACATTCTAAGTACATTTACCCAAACATTTATTATTATATAGTAATGTAATTTAGTTAATTTAGTGTTGAATGTTTGGGACAACTGAAGGCAGCACACTTAGTACTTTCCAGCCAGCCATACTGACTAAATCTTTTGAACATTTGTTGCAAAACAACTGTACTACTGTTGGTCACAAATACACAGCCAGTTTAAAATTTCATGTCCATTTGGTTCAAGCTTTTCATTTTTATAGTTTTTTCAACCAGTGTATTGCGTGAACAACCATAGTTATGTTCACAAGTGGCTTCTATTCCACTGTCAGAAGAGCACTTCTCTCAAATATCACACAGGGCATTTTACTTTTTGAAAGAACATCCTGAGAATAACATTGAAGCTTCAAAGGCCACTACAGCTCTGTGTGTCCATGACATTTTTCCCTCTTGTTCTCTGTGATTGTTTTACCTGCTGAGTCTTCTTGTTGTGGATTAAATTACTTGGACATAATCCAGTCCAGACCCCAAACGTGGTCCATAGTGTGTGATGTGACAGTGAACAGCATTATGTAACGTGAGTGGAAGAAGCTGACGACAGCAGAGATACAAAACAAGAGAATGGTCAACAATGTGACAGGATGTCCTCCACCACTGCGCAGATGGCCAATAACCAACAACAGGAACTCAGTTGTTCTCCTTTCTTCTCCTCAACGACATTTTCACACCATTTCCAACAGCCTTTCTGATAAGAGTTCCAGTGGAAAGTTTAACACTGTTCATCACAGCTTCTGTCACTGTCAGGATGTAAAATTTACCTTAGACCAGTACGTTTAGCTTTATTACGGGATAAGCTCTAACAAGAAGCTAGTACTGTGATTGTTCTGTTTCCAAAATGATTTTTTTATATGATTTAATTAATTGACAATGGATCAACTGTTTTTTTAGTTCTTATGAATTAACAAGACCATTGATTCAAGTAGGTGTAGGTCAGAATCACATTGTCCCACATAAATATTATCTTACTGATCTTGAAACAAAACCGTTGTTTGCTCTCGTTGTTTTAGTGGGATTAAGGATTGCACAAATAAAACAGATTAAATGCACTTCTCAGTCATCATGCACCACTTGTCAGCGGTGGGAACCTGCAGAGGTTAAAAGTAGTCAGAATGGGGGTTGAGCTGTCATTAACATGAGAAAGCCTCTGTCTCTACTTTCTCTACACAGTGTCTCTGTCGTCTTTCTGTTTGTCAGACACAAACTTTCTTTGCTTTTCCTTTCCTAATGCCATGTCTTAAAAGAAAGCACTTACCGGTTGGTTTTCTACAAAGTAGCATCACAACACTTCAATCAACAGTGTGCCTGTGTTTTCAGATAATGCATTATAGGACTCACATTAAACCCAGTGACTCAACTTACACTCAAATACTCTAAACCAGACATGGGCAAACTACAGCCCAGGGGCCAGATGCGGCCCTCGACCAGTTTTAGTCAGGCCCCCCGAAATATTTTTGAAAATAAGTAGTAATCTTTATATTGCTTTTTATTCTTGATTGATTTAGCTGTTATCGTCTTAAATTTCACAATAAATACACAAAATAATACATTAGTCTATTTTTATTTACGTTTTTGGAAATCAGTTTCTTTATTTTTAAGAAATTTGCTTGTAGCAATGACACCAATGTTCTTAGTCTGACCCTCCATCACTTAATTGGATATAAATACGGCCATTGTGAAAAAAGATTGCCCACCGCTGCTCTAAACCCTAGCACACTTTACCCATTACTCAGATAAAAAAAGAAACAAACAAACAAAAACAAAGATACCCAGAAACTTAGATCAATGCATAAAAATATTACATTTATATTTATATTACAAAAAACCTTATTATTTTTAGAGAGACGGTGTTGCTTTTTAAAGAAAAATGTAATATTAAAAGCTCAAAAATCTTTGCCACATTGGTAATGCACTTGTCAAAGAAAAAAAAAGTGTGTGAAAATGTGTCTTTTCTTTTTCCCTGAAACCCTCTCCCTGCGCTCCTCTTCCTCGCTCCGTGGGCGTTGGGTACACTAAGTGCTTCATGATTGTGAGGATGCTCAAACAGCGGAGGCGTGCACAGCCCTCAGCCAAGTGTTGTTGCTTCCAAGTTCCAAGTGGTTTTTCTGCCTGACTGTATTTAGTTCTGTGTCACTATATCCAGACTTATATCAGTCTTTATCTTGGAAAAAAGCACCCTGCCCCGGTCAATCAGGCTGCATGGCTTCAGCTTCACTGCTTTCACAATTATAATGGGCATCAGAGCAGGGTGGTATGGTATAACATTTTTTTGACATTCTAAAAGACAGTATTTGCAATAACAATTGACAATATATGACCAAGATTGTTTAAGCATGGCCTTTCTAACATTTCTTTTATTTAATTTGTATTGTATTACTCATCTTTAGACTTTATAAGTACAGTATTTGGCCATTTGCATGAATTAATTCCAAAGTTTATCAATTATAAACATTTTTTTTGCGATATTATCACCAACAATATAATATAGCCTTGACTAAATATTCATGGTGATTCATTAAAAGAAGAGAAGACATTTTGTCTTGCTTTTATTCACATTTACACGGCAAATGAATGCTGATTTACTTGGTTGTTTTGATAAACGTGATCTACCATATTTAAACTCAATGAACAATAACCATTGTGCATTGTTTTGCAATACAAAGGGACTTTGTTAATTTATTTTTTCATGTATCATACGTAAACTGTAGCAAAAAATATACTGAACTGTTATATAATGTGTGGCCTATTATTGTGCTATTACTCCTAAGAGCCAAGTACTGACTCAACATGTTATATTGGAAAACTATGATGCTCTGTGGATGAGGTGTTTTTAATTTTGAGTTTTGTGCTATTCATTCGCACATGTCTAACAAGTTGTTTTCAGGGCATGTCACACGTGAAGTCAGTGCTCCAGCATTCATCAGACTATTCATTTTATAGTCCTTCTCAGTACATTTCTGTGCACTCAAGCTTCAGTTGCAGGACATTACACAATTTTCTCAATCAAAATACAACTTTGAGTAGACAATGGTGTAATAAGGTTAAAAGTTAATTGTCTCGTTAAAATTGACCTCTGTGTTTTCTTATCATTAGTTGGCTCAAAGTTGTATTTAGGATTCCTTCATGCATGCTTGCCTTGTCTAGGCTACCCCATGTACTGTATGTGGGACACAGCCTTGGTATATAGATAGATGTTTGAGCAATCTTGTATTGTTCAGAAAATCGCTGTTTTCACTTACCCCCCAGCACCACCCACTTGTCTGTATTTACTTGTGATTACTCAAAACATGTAGGGTTCAAAACAACCAAGTTTCAACAAATAAAATTGTGATTAAAATCTGCTGCTTATTAAATATAAATTTTTTACAATGAAGAGGCAGGGCTTATCACTTCTGCAGTTTGAAACGTAAAGCAGGCGAACCTGTTTATATATTTTAAACCGTTTTACATCAATTTTGTGTTTTGCGAGACAGAAAAGATAAATGAATGAATCATGATTTACTGGTGTCTTCTCCTTTTAGCGGTCAGTTTGCCCTGGTCAGAAGATGTCGGCATCGGGACACCGCAGTGGAATATGCTGCCAAATTCATCAAGAAGCGGCGCAGCAGGTCGAGTCGGCGAGGAGTATCTCGGGAAGACATTGAGCGCGAGGTGAACATTCTAAAAGAGATCCAGCATCCCAATGTCATAACGCTACATGAGGTCTTCGAGAACAAGGCTGAAGTCATCCTGATCCTTGAACTGTAAGTCACATTTTTAAATAAACTATTCTGGAAGTAATAGCCACACATGTTTAAGCAAATATAGTGTTACTGACACAACAACGGCACAGCTCTGTATCTGACAAATATTGAGACGACTATTTGGAAAAGTAAAAAAGTCTTTTGGTCTGGTTTATTTAACTGCAGACAAAAATATGTACCTAAAATAGATCAGTTATATTTAAATCGCCATACAAAACATAACCAAATCAAATAAACCATCTTTTTCTCATACAGTGGAATTGTTTTTGTGCCATTTCAAAGTACAGATCCTCCACACTCTTCATGTAAAATATCTATTCCTTCTCTCTCTTGGCTCTTGTCGGACCAGATTTTCCATGTTTTGTTAAACCGCAAAGAGCATTTCTGTTTACAATACAACTTTGCTGCTGACATATACGTTTTGAACCTATAAACAGGTCAAATCTCATTTACAAGGTCGTCTTTCATACTTAATCACCTTTGTCTCCAGCATGGATATTATCTACATTTTCTGCTTTTCTTTTAGGCGACTAAAGTTGCTCTGTTAGGTTTAGTTTAACACTTATGTCGTACATTCCTGGTCTTATCGCTTTAATGAGTTTTCCAGCCTGTGACATTGCTCACCCTCATACCAACAATTTAATCAATGTAATTTATGGACCGCTGCCGATCTGTTCTGTTTCAATGTAAGAACAATTTGTTATTTTAGCTATTGTTCAGTCATAATAATGGCATTAATATATACCTAATTTGAGATATATTAGCAGTGTTTTGAAATTAAACTGGGCACATTTTCTTGACAGTTGTAACCGGTTTGTTTATATATTATAATTACTTACTTATAAATACTTACTTAGTATATAAATATTTAGTGTTTGGATAATAAGTTGTTGTGATCTGCCCAACTCTTCTTCGCATGTTCCTAGCTGTGCACGGGTATAAATTGGGGTTTTGTAACTTCGTCTTCCCTTTTGCCAAATCCCTATGGTGGAAAAAGTTTGGTCCGACTGTCTTTTAGCGGTGCAAGCTGAAGCTGTTTACTCTTGTTATGATGCAGATTAAATGGAGAGCGTTTTCAAACGGTTGATTCTTACACAAATAATCATAAGTCAACACACACAACGCAGAGAGGAAAAGACTGGTTACACAGTGTTAGGTAGCGCTACTTTAAAATGTAATTTGTTAAGTTACTTCGTTTAGTGCTCTGGAATTATGTTACTGTGCTACTCTGTCAAAAACACGTTAGAGTCCTCATGCTTTACCATTAATTATTCAGACACGCCGTTATGCATCAGAGAAAAAGACACACACTGTGACTTTATTTTGTCTGTGCGAAAGCAGAGTAAACTTTTGTCGCCATCAACCATACTGTCACTTGATACACACTTTATAATTAGTGTTGAATATACAGTAGGTGGATTCAGAGGCCCGTGAGCTTGTGAAGGAACACGGGGAAAGTGCGTGTGGAAGGAGGGGGGAGGAGAGAGATTGCAAGGTAGGTTGTGGGTGCAGAGGGTGACTGCGACGAGAGGAGGAGGAAATAGATTAAGTGGAGGTTCTGTGGCTGCGGAGCTGGGGTTGTGTGAGAGGAGAAGGTGCCGCACACATGCATAAGCTCCTGTCGTTGTCCACGCTTTGGTCACTGAAACGGGATCTAAACTAAAATTCGTTACTGATTTGAAGATGTAACCAATTGGGGGAAGTTGTTAGTTTTCTAGCTTCCCAATATGGTGATTGTGGATTCGACTGCTGGGTCAAAACAAATTAACATCTCACAATCTAGCTGAGTGGATGTTTTTTTCGTGGTAACGTGTGTTCTCTCTGGGTACTCCAGCTTCCTCCCACCTCCAAAAACACTATGAAATTCCCCTAGTTACAGAGAGACTATTGATTGTCTGTATCTGTATATAAGTGTTAACCCTGCGATGAGTTTGGCCACTGTCCAGGGTGTTCTCCTGCCTAAGGCCCAAAGTCACTGGGATAGGCCCCAGTCACCCCTAATCCCTAAACTGAAGAAGCAGTATAAAATGAATGAATATGTAATTAAGTTAATTAATAAATTAATTAATAACCTGTGTTAGTTAGTTTTGCTTTCTCAGACTTTCTAGTAGTTAACTTTTCAAATCAGTAAAGTGTTAGACCCACTGCACGTGTTTTTCCTCACATGGCTCCTTCTCCACTCTTTCTCTTGTGCACACTTGTGCGGACACTATCTCTCTGTGCACTGTGCCTTTTCTCCATGTGCTCTCCCTTCACTGTGCAGCTGTGTTTTATCTCTTTTCCACACACCCTTCTGCGCTCACACTGCTTTTCACAAGCACACGAGTTTCTGATTTTATATTCACAAGACATGCAGGTGAAGAGCAAAAACAAGTCATACTAAAGTTGATGGCCGTATAGAAGTGCTGGCAAACTTTTTTGTGCTGACCTTGATGTGAGAACTTCCAAACCTCACATACGCAAAATTTTGTGTTCTTTTCCTCTGATGTGCAACACTGGGGCTGCTCTTCACATTGCTCCTGTTCAACTTGTTAAAATCTTCAGTCTTCAGCGTCACTGATATCTGCACATAAGGCACTAACAAGATAACTAGTTACATTTAAAAATAACACTATCCAGCACTAATTGTACATGGAATACTTTGTGACAAAATTAGTTCTCAGTGCACTGTCTAAATCAAATAAGAAAGTATTTTATTTCTCAAAGCCAAAAACAACACTCTGATTGGCTGCACTTGAGTGGTTCACTCCAGTTTCCCTTTTTTTGTCTGTAAAAAGGTCTAGATGCAGTCAAAAATGAAATACATGTGAATATTAATCATGTACTTTTGTGAGAACTAGTTGGACATATTTAAATATTTACTTCCTGTTTTACAGTATGAAAAACAGGCGCACCCGTGTTAAAACTGTTGGTTTGAATGAACATTGTCACGTTTATATAATCTTTTTTGCATTTGGCTTATATTGTTTCAACTGTTAAATTTTTTTTCATCTACTCTTGCCACATACAGTGTTTATGGTTTTCTTAGTTCAATTGACAAAATATATAATGTGTATGTAATTCCACAGTTTTGCATGCTCATCTTTATGCTTAGCCCTCACTCTTTAAACAGTCGTCTGCCGAATGCAGATCGATGTGAGGAAATGCTCGGCACCTTCGATAATGCAGTCATCGGCATCTTACTGTCTGATAATGGACAAGATAGGAGGATAAATTATTGTTGTTTTAAAAGGCCCGGCAGCAGACAGGCCTCACAGAAGACATTTGTTGACTGAGAAAAATGTGTCTTTAAGTATGGGTAGGATTTCATCAGGGCGGGAATAAAGTCCAACTTGCATCACTAATGCCAAGTCACCGTGCTCCACCTGTGAGTCCATTATGTTATAATTATATAGAAAGCTCTACTTGTGATGTTGAACTAGTATTAGAAAGGAACGGCTTCAGAGCAATGCAAAGTGTTTTTTATCTTGTAAAGGAAGGGTAGATTTACTAGACAAAGAAGAGGCAGATCGAACTTTCCCCAAAGAGCATATAGTGTTGCATTTCAAGAGTTTGGCTGATTGTGAAGCATACACACATTGACTGAGCATTTGTCGACATACTTGTTTTTAGACTTCTTTGGTTTCAACATCCTAACCGCTAATGTGCTTGAACAGCTGATGAGGTAAACAAACAATATGATACAGCCGACTATCTTCGGGTGGAGCTCACATTGTAGTATTTCCCTCAAGGATTTGTATGTTATTTTGACACAAGATTGGAAGCAACACTCCGATATTCTTTGACACACACAACAGGCTTTAGTCGATGAATTAAGGGGGAAACATTACAAGTGAGGAAAAACTCCCAAATCTAAAGATATCAGTGTTACTACTCCAGTGTTACTATTACTGTAGTTTACTCACATAAATGTATAAAAAGGTATTTATCATATTGTCACGTTTTTGTATTCATACAGATTTCAGGCATTTTATATATAAAAAAATGTGAAAAGGGCTCTTATCGATGTAATAAAAAATTGAAAAATGGACAAAGGCAGATTTATTTGTTCTGATTAATTTTGTTGACATCATAAATAAAATACTTTTAGAGCGGATTTTGAATATCTTGTTTCGTTTTTAAGACTAAATAATATTTTTTGATTTGACCAAAAAACAAATGTAAGCTTAAAGCTTTAATAAATCAGAAATAAAAGAAAATATTAAATAATTAAACCTCCTTTGGAGCTAACTGGACAATCATGTGTGTCCACATGAAAACTCATACTGACAGAGGAAAAAGCAGTTTTGCCTGTAGTGCCTTGTCTTCAGCAGTGTAATTACACTGTCCTTCCTCATAACTTCTTCTCACTTCCTCTTAATTATAAACTCACACCATCCTACTGCCTCAATCCAACATTACCGAATATGGTTATCATTAGCTTCTTTAACTGGATTAGTCCAAAACGTTTTGTTATCTGTTTTCACGGTCACTGTTTTACATAGACTAGCTCTCAGAGTCTTTCAAACCCAATTGACCCAGAGAAGACGAGGACCAGCTGTACTCACCTGCATCCAAACATTTGTCCTAATATTTTCTGTAGTTGGCATTTTAGTTTTCTTTTGTAAAAGTTAATATTTCAGGTGGAAGCTCCTTGTCTCCAGATAGTTGTCATTACTTGTCTGAGTATTTTAGACTATGGATTTATTAATAAGTGATTTCCATAGACAAGCTGGTGGCACCACTAGTTCAAGTTACAGGTCAGTTCTGTGGATAGGTGGCCTCGCTCACTGCAAAAAGGCATGTTTGTCTTTGCATTTTAAGCAACACATACTTTATTTGATTATGCAAAATAGATAATGCCATTCCACGCAAAGGAGTAATATCTCTATGGAGACCAGCCAGCGGTGGGTTCTTCACCAGAGAAGTTATAGTGTACCTTTTACAGTCATTTAGTTGAGAACAATGGTGGTAAATTTCACATTGACGGTGTAAACTCGGTGTCTGAACTGTACCCAGATGATTAGATTACAGAGGCTCAGCTCCAGTAAGAAGGGATTTACAGCGACTGCATTTTAATTCTTTCTGTGTCCTTTGTCCAGTGTGGCGGGTGGTGAACTCTTCGACTTTCTGGCAGAGAAGGAGTCTTTGAGTGAAGAGGAGGCCACACAATTCCTCAAACAGATACTGGATGGCGTCCAATACCTGCACTCCAAGCAGATTGCACACTTTGACCTTAAGGTATAAAAATAACAAAACAGTGTATTTCCTAATTGTATGAACTAAATTGCTTAAAATTCAGTAAACGAAACAAGTGCCTTTTGTAAGTGCTGTACATAGAATTTTCTTCACTAGGAGCTATTAATCTAAGCTTAAGTGATTATAAAGACAAGATGACCACAAAGTAGCTTATTTACCAATGCATACTGTAACTGTACAAAACTTTTTTTTTTCTCAGTATTTGCTAGCTGTTTTCAAATCTGTTCTTAATACACATAATATGAATTCAACTTTATTTGTCCTTGGCTTAAGGACACAGAACAGAAAACACAGGGAAAAAAATTCTACAGTGTTGTCTTGAGTTTATTGTTAACTAAAACACCTCAGTATCACAGTTCGTATATGTACCAACCTATGATGATTTTTGAGAACTTTTGTTTGTTTTTGGCGTAAGTATCCAGCAATGTAGCCATTTTAAATACTTTTTAGAGCAAATACAAGTCAAGTCTGACTACTTTCTGAACCATAAGCTTCTTGTTTTCCTAGTCGATAGCACCCACCTGCTATAATAATGCATTTTAAAACAAACAGATGGATGAGTTTAGAACAAATTATCTCCCAGTTTAGACGCAGATCAATTGTTTTCAGACAGCAGCACTCTCAATCGATGCATTTATTTTATAAAAGGTCACAACAGGACAGGCAAAAGGTACTGTTACAAAGAGTGTACTCTTCATAAAGTATGAAATGGCTTGTTGCTCTTTTGTAATCCTGTTTATGTTGTGTTGGGGTCCTGTTTTTCTCTGTAGCCCCTCATCTGCCTGAGTTTTTTTACAAACTAAACTCTCAGTCTTCAGGAATGCCTTGTCTGTTGTCTTTCTTTCCTATTTACCACTTCCTCAAGAGTTTTAATGCTGTTTTGCATGCAATTTTCATGACTGATGTGCCACCTTCCTGCTTGTCCTGTCCTGTCATCTATTTATGGTTATTAGTTCTGGAAATAAGAATGTGTTTTGTCAGTTTGGTGCGAACATAACAATAAAGGAGCAAAAATAATACAATTAATTTATTGTATTTAAATGTGTATTTCACAAAAATCTGCAGATTCTAGCACTCACACTCTCATAAAAAGAAGCTTGTGGGCTCGACTGGGTAAGGTGTTTTTTTTCCCAGTGGTATTGGAGAATGGGTCAAATGCACTCCACCCATAAAGTGTACATTACCATATCTTACTTTAGATGGGTTTTTATTGCTCAAAAATACCTGGAGGAAGGAAGTATTAAGGATGTACTTTGAAACCCTCCATTAAATGCAACAAAATAATCATGAGACAAATTGTGCTTTATACCAGGAAAGTTTCATTTAAATAAAACTTTCACATTGTACTTTTTCTTAAACAGATGAAAGATGTATTTGTTTTTTAATGATAACTCAATACAGACTGTTAGAGATCAGTCAGGGATGTTTCTCTGCTTCTCAATAGTTGCTTCTGTGTTTTTCAGCCAGAGAACATCATGCTGCTGAACCGCTCAGTGCCTCACCCGCGCATCAAGATCATTGACTTCGGTCTGGCCCACAAGATCGACTTTAGCAATGATTTTAAAAACATTTTTGGTACTCCTGAATTTGTAGGTGAGTTTATTTAACTTTATGTCTACTTACTGTGTTTTTTTTACTATATGTATTATATCATATAATCTCACAGTTACAGCAGATGCCAAAAAGAGACAACTGTAAGAGATATTAGCCACTAATTAACCAACATTTTTAATTTATTTGTGGCGTGTACATTTTAATTTTATTTTTTATTTTTTTTATTGTTTATTTTTTAATGACTCAGTGACAGTTATTATATTTTGGAAACAAGCATGAATTATAAAATAAAATTTATTTAAAAAAATTACGAATTACAAAAATTTTGGTAATTAAGTAGGGGTGTCAAATTAGTGCATTAATTGAGATGAATTAATTACAGACAAATTAATCGAGTAAATTTTTTCAATCGCATTCATCTATTTCGAAATCTTTAACTTCATTGTTTCCATATGTGAGTTGCAAATTGGACATAAGGATTGTTCAACTTGACAACTTAGCAACAAAAGACTTATATTAAATATATTAAAATTTGCAACAATAATGTAACTAATTAAATTGGATCGAAACAAAACAAAAAGTTTTTTAAGTCGAGTGTTTTTCTCAGCAATTTTTAGGTGAGATTAAAAATTGATTAATTAGGATAATTAATTACAGATCATAATTAATTAATCTCATCTGTTTTTAATCGCTTGACAGCACTACAATTATTACAATTACTATAATAAAAAATTCTCTCAAAACAAGTTCTCATAAAATGCAGATCAATACCACACCAGGTGAACAGCATTTCCTGGCAATGCTCAAGCAAAACATGGTCGAAGAGAGGTGAATGTGTTCAGGTAAAAAAAAAATGTTAAGTCTAGGTCTGGAGCTTAGAGTTGGTGAAGATAAGGATTCGATTTTTTTTAACATTCATACATAGAAAAACACACAGTTTACATTTCCTTGAGACCAGGCTACTTAAAACTGATCACTGTAATCTCATTATAAACCTAATTATTTAAAAAAAGAATTTGTTTTGTTTTAATGATCCTTTTCAATTCTAAAATGACTGAAATGGCACTGGTCAGTGAGTGCCTGCGGTATATTTTTTGCAGCTTCTAAAGTACAACAAATAAATAAGGAGTGTCACGTGTTTGATTTTGACTGTGTTTTTTTTCCCTTGTGTAGCTCCAGAAGTAGTTAACTATGAGCCATTGGGCCTGGAGGCGGACATGTGGTGAGTAAATAGATTAAGTAAAAGCATCACATGAATAGAACAGATGCTGTGTTGTTTGTCTGACATGTCTTTCTGTCTTTCTGCCTCTAACAGGAGTGTTGGGGTGATAACCTACATACTGTAAGTCTCTGACCAGCTGCCAGCTGTGTTTTATATTAATTATACTATCACACTTTAAAGTTGCATCTTGTTACATCCTTGAAGATACAATTCATCTAATAGTCAGATGCTTCCATCTGGTGTTTTACGTCATAATTATCAAAACTTGATCATACTTATACATAGTTTGTGTGAATGTAGTTCTGTAATTTAAAATGTTATATATACAGTAAGTGTTTTTGTATCATAAGATGGACAAAAAGTGATGCTCCCCATTACCCAGCACAAGCAGCAGCCTGTGTTCATGCTACCACCCCCACAGCTGTCATAGCTCTGCCAGGCAATGCAGAAATAGACTGCTCCCTGTCAATTTATCACAACCTACAACTACAAGGTGCTTTACAATCACACTGTACCAACGTTTACACTCCTCAGAGTTAGATTTGTCTGAGCTACACATGAATACCTGATGCAACAGCATTGTAATAGGTTGACAACTGCCTATACAATAAACACAGAATACGAAACAGTTACTGCAGCTCCTCAATTGAGTTTAACCTGGAAGGCCTTCATGTCTGTCCCAGCTGCCTGTAATCAGCGTCTGGGACTGACACTATGCTGAGGCCAAAGATTACTGGACTGGTGTATGCCTCTTACATGCACAACACAACTGATGTACAATGTACTGCTGAACACACCCAGCAAGGCAAGGATTGCAGCTGCTTTATAGAGAAGTACTTGGCTCTCAGTCGCCACAGTTTTTAGCAAGGCACTGCTCATGAGTCACTTCTCGCAGCCTTGAGCTTGGTAAAGTTTTATCTCATCTGTATGTTAAGTCTCTCTACGGGCTGAATATGATCACTGTGTCAAAAATAACTGTACTGTACTATAATGCGGCACAATGTAGAGATAACATAACACAATTTTAATTAAATAATGTTTTGTATTATTACTTTTTCAGACTGAGTGGAGCATCACCATTTCTGGGTGACAATAAGCAAGAGACGTTGGCCAATGTGTCAGCAGTCGATTATACATTTGAAGAGGAATTTTTCAGCAACACCAGCAAGCTGGCCAAAGACTTCATTGCAAAACTCCTTGTTAAAGACCCCAAGTACGTCTATGTGGTATAGCCTACTGTGCATAATTGATTATTTGGTGGTTTGAAGGTTTCATGCTTTTGAAATAGTAGATAGTTAGTAGAATAGTATAATATAGTAGAAGTTTTATAGAAAATGTATACATCATGTATGTCTCATTTTGTTATTTTTACTACTCTAGAAAAAGAATGACTATCCAGGACAGTCTACAACACCCCTGGATTAAGGTTGGTATAAATATAATATAATAATAATATATATATAAGCAAATATAAATGCATTGTTTTGCTGTATAGATACATTTTTTAAAATATTGCTCACATAACTTTGTTCTTGCATCAACACAATTTTTTTTCACAATTTTTTATTTTATTTTTTGTGAAAAGCCAAAAGACACACTGCAAGCTCTGAGCAGAAAGGAGTCTGCTGTCAATATGGAAAAGTTTAAAAAGTTTGCTGCACGAAGGAAATGGAAAGTAGGTTTCCTTTTTATTTTTATGCCTGATACAATGTGTTACAATTTTATTCCAATATGCTTATATATTTTTTTCAGCAATCTGTCCGACTTATTTCTTTATGCAATCGCTTGTCTCGGTCATTCTTGTCCAGAAGTAACATTAGTGTGGCACGCAGCGATGACACTTTGGTAAGAAAGACTCCAATACTTTCAGTTACATTGTTTTATTCTTGGTTTCTTGATCTTGCTCAGAGCACCTGCCATAGGTAATTAAACTGTTCCTCATTCTCTCAGGTGAGGCAATGAACTGTTGGAATGTAACCGCTGCTTAGAAACAAGTGGACATGTTTCTGTATTTGTGTTGCTATATTTGTCCGGACTGGTGTTGTTAAATGTATAGTGGTTGAAGCTTTTGTTGACAATGACGTGCCTAGTCATAGAAATGTAAACAGAGTAGCCTTGGATACGAGTTTAATCATTGACAGCATACTTTAAGAGTTGCTTCCTCAAAAGGAACTTCACAGGCACTTCCCTTTGTTTTAGTTTGCTGGAATGCACAACTGAATATCTGTAGCAAGTTTATCCACCTACACAAAGAGATTTAAGCCAAGGGATGTCATTAGAGATTATTAAATTAACCCGATGATTTTGTTACGCTACAGCAAACCACAGCATAAGTGCCTTTTATACAGTGTTCTAGTCAATTGTATATCTACTATTTGACAGATTTTTTTGTGATTGTGGTCTATGGTGCTCCAAACTCTCAGCAGGAAAGTTATGTAGAGGAATGTAGCTGGACCACGCTTGACTGAACACTTTGGCTTCTCATTGGCTTGCCCTCCTCCTCCTCCTCTGCACCCATGCCTTATCCTTTCTCCTTGTCTCTCAGTGCAGCAGAGCGTCACAGCTGTGTCGTCAGACTGCCTTTAGTTCATGGTCATTGGGTCACTTGTTGTCGACTGAGAGACACTTGCCTTTGACCTAAAAGGGAAATTGAGTGGTTATTCAAAGATAGTTCATTTTTGTGTGTTTTAAGCTTGGGTACAGATTGAAAGAGATCTGAAGAAATTTGTGATAGAAAGAATTCATTACGTTAGTGCTTACAAGGTTAGATCATTAGTGGAGCCGTTAATGTTTTTCTCATACCTTTAGGATGAGGAAGACTCCTTTGTGATGAAAGCCATTATTCACGCCATCAATGATGATAATGTCCCTGGTCTGCAACACCTGCTGGGCTCGCTGAACAGTTATGATGTCAACCAACCTAACAAGGTGACAAGCATTTAAACTACTCAGAGTAAAAACATTTTTATTATGTCGTTTATACATTCATTTCACAAGACATCTTTTTCTGTGACCTTGCTGTGCATACTTGCAGACTGAATTGCTCATGGACAAACATACGCCTTGAGTTCAGTAGGCTCAGAGTTTGTGCTGCAGAGTGTCATTCTTACAACAGAATAATGTTGATAATTGAAAACATTTCAACAGGCATTTGAGCCTACAC
The DNA here is from genome assembly GCA_038363315.1 of Mugilogobius chulae. Taxonomy (NCBI): domain Eukaryota; kingdom Metazoa; phylum Chordata; class Actinopteri; order Gobiiformes; family Gobiidae; genus Mugilogobius; species Mugilogobius chulae. The sequence goes on from CM076397.1 coordinate 42,461,504, forward strand.
TTGCTATTAAGGGCTTGGGAGGGGTACACCGCGTACAAAAGCCTGAGGTTGACAATGCCGCACAACCATTTACTCCAACATTCATTTACTACAAGCCACCACCTAAGCAGGTGTGCCCTGGGCTGCTGAAAAAAATGAAATGCCTAAAGATAATCCACTATGTTTCAAAGATAAAGGCACTATTGTTCAAACTGCACAGTAGAAATATTCAATAAAACTATTCACTCTATCATTCAGAAAATGTACACCTATAAACCCTTTTTATAAAACAAAAAAGTAATTATCTGCTAAGTGTTTGTTCACATGTTTATTGCTTAGCACAAAATCAGAGTGACTCAAGAGTTGGGTTGATGCTCATTTAATTACTAAGGTTGCTCTCCACATACAGTAGATGGTTATACAACTATTTTCATGTAACTTTTGCATTAAAACTGCATTATGAGTAATGCGTATGTTGTCTTCTGTCGGCAGCATGGCACACCTCCACTCTTGATAGCAGCTGGCGGTGGTAATATTCAGATTATCGAGGTGCTCATGAGGAAAGGTGCTGAAATCAAAGCCAATGATAAGGTAACATTAGTGTTTCAGCAATGAAAAAAATGTATATGTACAGTATGCATATTTATGAATCTTTATGGTCATTTATAAAGCTGCATATGAATGTACGTTCATATAACCATGTTGAAAAAGTTATTTTGATGATCAAGTGTGTAAAAAAAGAAAAAATCTATGCTTGTTCTCACCTAAACAAAATAAATACATAAAAATGTTAGCCTTGATGTAATAAACAAGGCCTAATGTACTTATGTCTGCTATACAATTCAATCCAATTAATAATTTATTTTAGTAGATCCAAAAATGACCACAACAGTCGACTCTGATCAGAGTCAATAAAATGATACAACATTGTGGTGCTGTTTAATGTCGGCTCTTTCTCTGAAAAGCTGCAGATTAAAAGAGAGAAAAGTATGTACAGGCAATAAGCATGGATCAGTCTGACTGAAAAAAGTGAGTTTAGTTTGAAGGAGAAAATTAAATCTCAAATTTGCCTGAGTCACTCTAAAAATTACTCCCAGAGATTTAACTAAAAGGGACAACGTGTACATTAAAACCTTTAGAAAGTTGTTTTTGTGTAATTTGATATTTATTTATATTTGTTTATTTGTTTGAAATATTTATTTCAGAGTGGAGCCAATGCTATCTACTATGCATCAAGACATGGCCATGTGGAAACACTAAGATTTCTCAATGAAAAGAAATGCCCCCTGGATGTGCAAGATAAGGTGAAGTCCCTCTCCTCTATTATTACCCATCTCAGTATAAAAACACATACTTACTTTTGTGCCAATTTTTACACTTTCTCAGCCTTTCGTCCAACAAATGATCTGAAAGCATTTTGTTTTGCACACAGCTTCACTTATTTAGCCTCTCAATATTTCTCGCATATCACACCTGCCTTGTGTTCAACTATAGCGTCATCTTTGTTGGGTTATACTCCCTTGGTCCACTTGGACAATATCAGAAAACATGCATAGTAAAATAAAAATTACCCAGAGACAACAAGAAGGTTTAAAGTGAAAATCATCGGAACATGTAATTTGCTTTAAGCTTTTACAATTTATGATGTAAATTATTCTGTCTAACAGTGTGGAGAGACAGCTCTACATGTAGCTGCACGCTATGGAAATGTAGATGTGGTGAGCTACTTGTGCAGCATCAAAGCGAACCCAGACCTCTGTGACAGGGTAAAAACACTGTTGTTGTTTGTTATTTGGTTACGTATATCACTTTTTAATAATAAGTGATTTTGATTGTGTTTTAGGAACAAGAGACTCCTCTACACTGTGCTGCCTGGCATGGGTACTCTGCAGTAGCTCGATCACTCTGTAAGGCAGGCTGCCATGTGGATGCTAAGAACAGAGAAGGAGAGACTGCCCTGCTGACGGCATCTGCCAGGGGCTTTGTGGATATTGTGGAATGCCTCATCGAGCATGGTACAAATCTGGAGGCCACTGACAAGGTGACAATACTATTACGCCACTCACTGTTAGTCAGTAATTTTGTAACTGTTCGGACCAGCAGTTCTACTTGTGACTCCTTTCAGATGTTTTAGCTCCTTACCTGATCTCTAAGAGAGCCCCAAGCCCTTGTAAAAGACCTACTGTGATAAGTCTGGTAATGATTGAGGACTTTGTTTGCAGGATGGCCACACGGCTCTTCATCTGGCTGTGAGGAGGTGCCAGGTAGAGGTAGTCCACTGCCTTCTCAATCATCACTGCAATGTAGACCAGCAGGATCGTCATGGTAATACCCCTCTTCACATCGCCTGTAAAGATGGAAACCTCCCAATTGTCATTGCAATTTGCAATGCCAAGGCCAACCTCGACTTGCCAAACAAAGTATGTTTTATAATCATTTTGTGTGAAGCAATGTTTAAATTATTGGGGGGATGGGTTTTATAGTATACTTGTGCCATATAAAGTGCATGAAGCAGTGAACACATTTTGCTTTACCTTTTAATTGCAGTCTGGAAGGACTCCCCTCCATTTAGCATCTAATAATGGTGGTCTGGAGGTCGTGCGCCATCTCTGCCTCGCTGGAGCAAATACTGATGCGGTCACAAATGTAAGGACAAAACGAATACATGAAATTGTTTCAAGTTTGTTATTTAATTACAGTTTTAGTGAAGCTAGTCCCTCCTAACAGTATTTTGTTGTTTACTGTCTCTATGGAGTTGGCAGTGATGGAGACCAAAATTAATTGTTGCTGGAACTACTAGTGCAGTTATTCAAAAATATGCTTTTTGACTGTTTATTTTCCCTCATTATATTAAAATTTTGTCCTGTATAAGGATTTTTTCTATGACTTTTCTTTTCCAAATCTCATCTATTGCACATGGAGGTTTCAGCTGTCTCCCTTTGCTTCTCCCATTGTTAATATTGCATGACAGCTGATGTGTTATGCATATTTAATTTGTAGGGCTCATACAGGAATGTATAATTCATTCTCATCTGGACTGGTCAGGGTTGGTTTTGTAGCAGCTCCTGAGTGTTTAACTGCTTGTTTTTTGTCTGACAATGTAAAATTGGTGTTTAAAGAGATGTTAAACCCCAAAACAAATCTCAAACAGCTGGTTGGCTGAGTAGTGCTGGAAGAGTAAAGGAAGGAATGAAACAAGTGGTGTGGAGAAGTGCAGTGTATCTGGTGTTTGTGATCAGAAACAATCGTCTCATCCATGATTGCTGATATGTGACTACTGTGTTAAAATGTACTGAATATTGCTCACTGCACTGAGCAGACATGATTCAGCTATTGACTATTTTGAGCTAAAGTGCTCAGTTTGCACTAAAATTACAAAAATATTACGTCTTTTATTTACACCTATGCGTAGATTAACCCCAAAACGTAGATTTAGTTTAGCTTCTCTTGAATTAAGAGAAAAAATACCTTTTACCTTTTAAATTGTAATACTAATATCTTTGTTCAAAGTTAAAAAGTTCTATAACAATATGTAATATGGATGACAAAGTAAACCCATACAATCAGCAGCAGTCAGTTTTGTGAAATTACTGTATCTTCAAGCCTTACGTTCAGATTTTTGGACATTGTGTTCTTAACATCTGAAAACCTACTAAACAGATACACTTTAGACTTTAGAAGATACACATGTTTATGCACAAAGCCTTAATATTTTTTTGTATACATATTTTTCTTCTAGGATGGAAAAACAGCTGAGGATTTGGCTTGTAATGAACAACATGAACTCATAGTTTCACTGTTTGGAAAGCTCAAAAAGGTAAACACCCATTTTGTATTGAATTGAATATAGAAATGTATTTTAGAAGGCTTGATGTTCTCATGTGTCTAAGGTTTTCACAACTGATGCTCACACCTGGTATATTTCTGTGTGGAGGTGTTGGGAGCTGCTTTTCCAGCATTTCTTGGCACTCCACTATTTTTAGACACAGGAGCATTTTCCCTTTTGGTGTTAATGAGGACTTAAAGAGGGGTGTTGTTTTTGGTGTAATTGTACTTTCTTCCCATGGCGTGTCCCCCACTGTATTTAATGCTATGTTGACATTTAGAAAGGAGAGCATTTATTTTATTTTATTCTTTCTTTTTTTACTAAAAGTTGAATGTTTCTGACTTTGCTGCTCCAGAAACCTGCTGAGATGCAGTTCAAACTGTGAAAACATGAAAGCAGCAACTGTGAAAACAGTCATCCTCTGCATATGCTGTAATTAAGACCCCGAACAATGATGCCAGCTTAGACGGGACCATTTATGTCAGATTGACTTTGTGAGCTTTTAATGGTGGTTTAAACACCTAAGCTCTGCTCAAAAACATTTTAGAGCTGGTGAACATGATAGTCTTGAGGAGTAGTGTGATTGGTTCAACATCAGAACACTGCCCCCAGCTTGAGTAAAAGTACTTTTTTTGGAACCATGACACATACATTGAAATTAAAGTGTAGACCATGGCCCTGGTAGGAGTATGAGAACTTTCATTACTCACCTAGCTTGTACTGTATGTTTATTTTTTCCCAATTTGTTTTGGCGTGAGTCACAATAATAATTGTTGAATTTGTTACAGTGAAGACACAAAGGCAGTTGTTTTGCTTTGTTTTTTAAGTGCTAGCATAAGTAACATTTTTCTAGATACATTTTATTTGGGTTTTAACAGTGTTGTGCATTTTTTTAGGACAACCACAGGCAGACGTACACGCTGCAGCTGAGGCCCACGCACACATTGCAGCCCCGGATCAAGCTCAAGCTGTTTGGACACTCTGGATCAGGGAAGAGCACTTTGTTGGAGTCTCTCAAGTGTGGCATCCTGCGCAGCTTTTTCAGACGGAGAAGAACACGTATGACCAACACCACACGCCATCCCAACTCTCCAGTCAACTCTAAACCAGCAGGTAACTATTACAACAACACAACTTTTTATCTGTCAGTAAAATCTTGTAACCTGCCTGTAAGTATCATTTACAAATCAACATGTATAACACTTAGAAAATATAAGTTGCATTTTAAGTGTAACAAGTTGGACTACATTTTACAGTTAATGTGTTAACCATTTTGAGAAAGATGCAATGTTAAGCATGATTATAATTAAGATTTTCCTAAACATTTTGCTAGTTTTCACCCAGTTATATTTTAATGAAGTTTATAATTGTCTTATGTTTAGCAAACATTACTGTAGATAGGTAAATACATACAACTGTTCCTTAGAAACCACAATGTAAATATGTTCCAAAATACATATACATATCCACATAATATTTTGTAACATTTTAATTTTGCTCAAGTATTCTTTAAACTTTCAGGAATCTGCCAGTTGTGTGTATATTGTTGCATTTTTAAGACATAAAGACATACTTCAACTTACTTCCTGCAATTTCAACTTTTATCTGTCAAATTTTTCCTAATTTGCAACTCAAATACTGTAAAACTATGATAAATCTCAGACCAAATTGACAAATCCTGATGTGTTCAGTTTTGCGTGTAATCACAGTTTGTTTTAATGTGTCTCTCGGTTTGTTTTCCACCCTCCCTCATTTTGACACATATATTTTCTTTACCGCTGTGCTAAGAGACATTACTTTCCAGACAGTCGATAATGGACTGTTACCTGAGCTGTATAGAGTTACCAGTCCCATCATTAGCACAATCTGTAAAGCTGCAGCTTCTGTCACAAATGGTGATGGGTGATAAGTTTATTCTGAATTTTTTTATATCAGAACCAAAAGTATCGTTTAAACGTTTTAAACATTCACACTAATTTATTATTGTTGTTGTTGTTTTGTTGTTGTTGTTGTTATTTGTAGTATTTTTATTATTACATTTTTGTGGTCAAGCTTACTACTGTATTTAGTTTTTTGTGCAACACTGCCCCCATGTGGAACTGTAACTAGAAAATAGATGTATGATGTAGAAGGGGACAATTCTCAAAATGTTGTTGATAACAGGAAACTGGTTGGATTTTTCTTTAGATTTTTTAAAAATATGTTTCAATGCAAACTAAATACACACCTTTTGTGCCTAGTGTCAGTCAGCATTTCCAATTTGTACCCTGGCTGTGAAAATGTGAGCGTGCGAAGCCGCAGCATGATGTTTGAGCCCAGCTTGACCAAAGGTGTTCTGGAGGTATTCTCTCCTGTCCATAATGGTCTGTCTGCTGCTGACGAGCAGGCCACAAAAGCCATTGACATCCAGCATGCCAGCATCCATGGTAAGACAGACTAATTGACTTCATCTTTTTACTGAAATATTGAGCTTTTTTTGTGATTTTCAGGTGTGGGAGATTTCAGTGTGTGGGAGTTTTCTGGAAACCCTGTATACTATTGTTCTTATGACTACTTTGCTGCTAATGATGCGACGGCCATTCACATGGTCCTGTTCAGCCTGGAGGAGTCGTATGAGACTCAGCTCAGCCACATCACCTACTGGCTGAACCTGCTCAAAGCACTTATAGTCCCACAGCACAACATCGGTAAGAAGCACTGTCACAGTATGCGTGGTTAAAGTAGAGTTGCATAAATTATGACCAGGGGCCAAGCCCGACCAGTTTTTCTTGGTTCTTAGGCCTGCTAAATTGGCCTAAATGGTAGCATTATTTATGTCACTATAAAAAATAAAATAAATTACACATATCTAAATTATGTGCTTCAAACACACATTTCAGATGAGTCAGAGGGTTCCTGTACTGCACTGTATCGATTTGTAATCCTGCACTTAAAATATGTTCCAATATCTGGCCCTCACTGAAAAGATTTTTGGACACCTCTGTGATTTAGACCAAGCTATTAGGAATTTAGTTAAAATTATATTGAACAACCTTGAGGCGTTGAGTGTGGACACTGTGTGGAGCTGTGACCTAAACATCAATATCCTGGATTATTTTGTGTGATAAAGTAGTTATGTTATCCTTCAATACTAATTATGATAACTTGTCATCAGTTTTTGGCGGTCGGATTCCACAGCCTCTTGCTGTTGTTCTTGTGGCAACCCATGCTGATCTCGCAGACATCCCTCGAAGTTTCTCTGGTGACTTCAGTTATGATAAAGAAAGAACTCTGCTGAAAGAAGTGAGAAACAGGTGAGTGATAACAGATTTGATTTTGAAAATGTATTTGAGCGTCTAACCAAACATTTTTCACTTTAGATTTGGAAACGACTTGCAAATCAGTGATAAATTGTTTGTCATGGATGCTGGAGCCTCAAACTCTAAAGACATGAAGCTTTTGAGAAATCACCTGCAGGAACTTCGCTCCAGCATAATATCAGTAAGCCTCTCTTTTTAACTTTTCTCCTCTTTTCCATGTGTCATAATGTGTCACCTGTAACTCCATTGTCACTTCATTGCAGAGATGCAGTCCCATGACCCTTCTGTCCGAGCGTTTGCTAGCGGCTCTGCCCACATGGAGGAAAATGAGTGGCCCAAATCAGTTAACGTCATGGCAGCAGTTTGTTTTTGATGTTCAAGAGCAGATCAACCCTCTGGTCAGCCAAGATCACCTGCGCACTCTGGCTCTGCAGCTTCACAGTATGGGAGAGGTGTGTTCTTAGGAATTCAGTTTTCTCCCACATTTACCATTTAATAAAACAATGAATATTGTACATTGTAGTTATTGTTAAGTTCTTACCTATTGCTCTTTTTCTCACTTCTGTCTTTGCAGATCAACATCATGCAGAGTGAAACTGTGCAAGATGTAGTCTTGCTGGAGCCGCGCTGGTTGTGCAGTAATGTACTGGCTAAGCTGCTTTCAGTGGAGACTCCTAAGGCCATCCACCACTACAGGGGGCGCTACAGGCTGGACGAGGTTCAGACTCTGGCTCCAGACAGTGATGTGGATGAACTACTTCAGATTTTAGATGCAATGGACATCTGTGCTCGAGATGCCACAAATCCATCTATGGTCGACATTCCAGCACTCATCAAGACCAATGGGCTGCAACGGTCATGGACTGAAGAGGAAGAGGAGGAGGCTCTCTTGTATGGAGGGGTGCGTTTAGTCCCGGCCGAACACCTAACTGCATTCCCATGTGGCCTGTTCCACAAACTACAGGTGAATCTTTGCCGCTGGAGCCATCAGCAGAAACCTGAGGACGATAGCTCAGAGGATCTGGATGGAGACATTCATCTGTGGATTAACGGAGCGAGGGTGAGCCAGGCTGGGGCTGAAGCCATAATTCTGCTGGTCAACCACGGCCAGGGCATAGACATTCAGGTGCGGGGGCCTGATTCACATAGAGCCAAGTGCTATTCCCTGTTGGACACTATGTGTAGCATAACAGAGAATCTACTGGCCTCCACCTTGTCTGGACTGCTTACTGCTAAATATTACCTGAGCCCCCAGCAGCTTAAGGAGCATCACACCCCCATCATGGTGTACCAGCCCAAAGACTTTTTCAGAGCACAAGTTCAACGTGAAACATCGCTAACAAACACTATGGGCGGCTACCGTGAGAGCTTCAGCAGCATCCTGGCCTTTGGCTGTGCAGAGGTGTATCAGCAGGGAATTTTGGGAACACATATCCATATCTCTGATGTCTCACTCTTAGCGCGTAGGAAGCTGTGTCGCATGCTAGACCCACCTGATGCTCTGGGCAAAGATTGGTGCCTCCTTGCTATGAACCTGGGCCTTACCGAGCTGGTGGCCAAACATTGTAATGGGACTCCTAATGGAACACCCAATGGGACTCCTGATCTGGACCTGAGCTTATCTCCTGAGGACAAGCCTCCCCCTCCCAGCCCCACAGCAGCCTTGCTCCAGGAGTGGAGTGCACGTCCTGACAGTACAGTGGGTGTTCTCATGTCCAGACTGAGGGAGCTGGGCCGCAGAGACGCTGCTGACTTCCTGCTTAAAGTCTCCCCTGTGTTCAAAGTCAACATGGAGGCAGTGGCGGCCTCCAGTGGCTACACCCCCACCTGCAATGGTGGGACATCTTACAATTCCATCAGTTCAGTCATATCACGTTGAACAAACAGGGTCAATATGTTACTATTGCCAAATGTCACATGTAATGTGTCAGTTCTTTTTGAACTTTACGTGCAATCCTAACCAGAGTACTGCTGCTCATTTTCACTGTGTTTTCTGAAACATGCTCAGAGTGAACACAGAGTGACATGTCACCCCTAAAGCTGGTGTGTAAATCTGTTGTGCTTGTGCTCTCCTAAACCTGTCCAGTTGACCCTGTTTCTGCTCTAAATACGAGAGCGAATGAGCTGCTCATCTGAGATCCAAAGAGGAATCCTATTCTAGTCTTATATTTGTGCTGCTGTCTGAAGACTTCTCCAGTGTGTCTTTTCATTGTCCTTGTAAACATGGTAAAATTAGAAAAATATGCTACTGCCAAACTTTAGCTTATGAAGCCTTTAAAATGTCTGCCTTATGATTGGACCTTACCCCACTGAAAGCTAAAGTAAATTTTTTTTTGTCACACACCATATGCATATGTCACCAGTTGTCACTAAACTAAAAGCGTTTCCTAATGACATTATGGTTAACATTTGATCATTCTTATCGGCGTTAGTGCCTTTGAGGTCTTGTACTTCCTCCAGAGCACAATAGTCTGCTGGAATCCACCAGTCGCCTTGTGCCTTGTGTGAAACTATCTACTGTTCGACAGTAATCAAGTGGTTTCTGTCGGCTGTTTTACATGTCAAAAGGAATTGAAGAGGAAATGTTTACAGAATTGAAAGCCTGAATTAGAACTAAGCTAATTTTGCCTCTGAGATTTGGGTACTGAAACAACAAGATGTGTTTCAGTTGTATACTACAACCACACACAGCCCCTCTACTATGTGCTGTGCTTCCACTGAGAATCACAGAGACATTTAATCTACAGCTTGTTTTAATTCTCAAACAGGGTAAAAGGGAAATGTTTTCTAAAGATATTTTTGCTGTCATCTTAATGTACCATTTCTCATTCATCATCATCCATGTTACTTAAAATAAGAAATCAAGTTAAACTATCTGAATATTAAATATGTGCACACAAACACACAATTAAATGGCTCAACGTTTTAGCTACTGGTTACACTCTTAGCTTAATTTATTTTCTAAACAAAGATCCATAACATTACTTCATGTGTGTCTTACATTTCGCCTGTTTTTGTTCCACTGATCACTTGTTGAGCATTGAATTCAATATAACTGGTGTGGATATTGAATTCCCTCAAAGCCCTTATTTGGCATCTTTCTCAAAATGGATGAACCATTGATGAACCTTTACTCCCAATGTCTTATTTCTGGGTGTAACTCAAAAGTAACTGAATCTTTTTACAAATTTATATGTCATTGGGGCTTCTTCAGTCTGTGCACCTAAACATGTACATTTAAAGTGCCACTTTTATCTGATTTTGACAGTAGTTAGTCATAAATCAAGGTTGTTGCTTCTTCCCCTAGCATTAAAATCCTTGATGTTGCACAATATTCAATACTCAGTTGAGCTCAATGACGCTTGACAGTCTATATCATTGTCAGTGTTTAGCCTAAGTGTGCTGGCTTCTTTCTTTCAGTTTTTGTGAAATTAAAAGTTTGCAAACAAGGCTTGTGTGATGCCAAAGTGTGCTGACTAAAAACATTCTGTTATAGATGTAAAGTGCAGCAAATGTTTTATATTCAAAAGTTGTTAAGGAGCATATAACTGAGAAGAGTGTATATCTGCACTCACTTCAGTATTAACCCCTAACATTTAATATGTCTTCATTTGTATTGATGTTTCTTTTCTGTAAATGCCAATTTAAATATTAAATGTAAATATTTTCAGCTCATTATTTTACACTATTTTCTTGTCCAAAAATAATGCTGAATGTCTGTAATTTTTAAGAATGTGAGCAGAAGTAGTTCAAAAATATTTACTGTAAAAAGGAAAGGAATAATGATCACTAAACCTTTACTTTTCTTGCTTTACTAAAGTTTGTATGTACTCATTGCCAATGCTGTGTTCTCAATGCACAACCCTGTACAATTGCTTTTACTTGTTTCATATGTAACTTTTGCTGATACATTGTGGAAAGGGAAGTTTCAGAGGCACATTATTTCACTTCTTTTTATTGCATCGTATGACTGCAGCAGACTTTAAACGTTTGTTCGCTGCATTGCACAAGTCTTAATGTCACTATTTATGTTCAGTTTTTTAGCATGTTCTTTTACGCCAAGTTCTTAGTATCTCTGACACTTTATAGTGTAAACATTTTATAATAAATAATTTGAATAATTTTCTTTTTTCTGCGTGTCAATTTATGTAATTTTATACTTTATCCTAAAGGTTAATGTTTATTTACAACTACTGTATTAGTCTAGAAAATTATATTAGCTCATGTGTTACGTTATTTTACACCTGAACTAGGCCATTTACATTGGAAAAAGTGCTTTGAACAGATTATTGGCTTTTAGTGTTACGAGCGAATTTAAGCCAACTTTAACACAGCAATAAATGTTGAGTATGTTAACATTAGTACTATCGACCAAGCTTTTTTGGGCGTATGTACATTTGTTGTACTTGTGCTCACGCTGTTCTGAGTTCATTATGGAAATGCAACTTCAGGGCCTTTACAGCAGACACCCACACAATCACATGATCACATGACTGTTGACTCAAGCAACCTGGCTTAGTCCTGACATGCCAACACTCACACTTCCAAAAACCCCAAAGAACGTGCTAGACAATTCACTATCCTCAAATAGTGACCAAAATTCTGTTTGAATTGTACATTTGCATTTTAGCTTAGAAAAGTGTGCTGATCATAGTTCCCCGTGTGGTCTAAAAGTATTTTGGGGTGTTTTTTGTGGCGTCATTCATCTCACAATAACCTATATGCCGCTGATGTACAGAGTTAACATTTACAGACACGTGTTTTTCCTTTAAAAAGTAACTGAACCAGTTTTGTTTCATTCTATAATGTGCAAAGCTACAGTAAAGTCACTGCTGAACTTACCAAAACAGGGAGTATAGATAATTGTTTTATTATTAATTGCAAAGCTTTTTTAAAAGGTCATACTTTGAATCACGTCCTGTTCAGTTAGTATTTTTATTAATGTGAACGAGAACATTCTTGTAATGTGTCAAACGGTGCAAGCATCGATGAAGCTGCCTCAAATGGTATTTCTGTGTCTTTGTTCAAGAATGTGAAAACACTGTTTTACTACCAGGTAAACAATCTGTTATGACGATAAGAAAGTCGGAAAAAATCCTGATACAAAAATGTATTGATGTTTATTGATATTTGTCTATCTTCACAGAGACTGGTGATGTAAGAAGTAAGAGATAGCAAAGCATTAATAGAATGTCATCACTCAAAACAAGTATTGTCAAGACTAGAGCTGCAGTGTTTGTCAGCAGTTTTGAGTTGCAACTACAGTTATTGTGAGTGCTTCAATTAAGGAACAGTATCCTATGACATATTTACAGCTGACCATGACATATGAAAGCATCAGCATGCGCTCAAATGTGCAGACACCATTAGTCACTCCTTGTTTCTTTATGCTTAGCATCGTTTTTTTTTTTGTATGGTTGGGGTTTTTGTTAAATAGCATTGGATGAAACAGTTTATTTTCATTAAATAATAACTTCAAGCAAATTTTAATTTGTTTTTGAAAGACTTAATAGAATCAAATCCAAAATTGAGATTTGTTGCATTTCTTGGTCAATTGTTTTATTATCTATAAGAATATATCCTTGATATGCAATAATAAGTGATGCAGTGTACTGTAATTATATTGAAGCACACATTAGAAAGAAAGAAGGTCTAAATTCTTTTAAAGCCATTTGAAGATGTTTAATCAGTCAAACAGTAAACCTGTTCAAGCTGGATGCATTATGTCAGAACATATTAGCGAATCTGTAGTTGTTGTTCAAGACAAATCACTTCACACTCTTATCAGTCACATGAGCAAACCTGATTAACTCTTTGAATGCTGACTCAGAAATGGGTCTTCAACCATTTTTTTGACTATCAAGTCTTTATCTATCAAGATTATCCATTTAACAAACATACAGAGCTGGAAAAACAAACTAAATTGTGATTACCAGCAAATGCATTTTCCCTCTTATTATTCCACCCCATGCCTGACTAAAACTGAATGTTTCTGAACACTTTGGAGAACAACCAACTGTTCGACTGTTTGTGAAGCAATGTATTTGCAGTTTTGATGTCTGATGTTGGATTTAGTGAGTAACAAGAGCAGCAAAGAATTGTAGCCATAATAAATATAAAGAGCGATAAAGCTGCAGTTAGGGCCTGAATGACTAGTTTGGGAATATTTGGTGTTTTGACAATTCTTAAAAAAGCATAATAAATAAACATTACGAAATGTGTAATAAACCTTGCCTTTTTTAAAGTTTGGACTAGAGCACAAACTGATCCTGATCATTCCAGAATGATAGATGCATAAGAGAGTTTCTATTTATCATTTACATGTGCATGAGCTTGATAACTTTTTTTTTTATCTATCATATTGTGACAAAAAGGAAATTAGTGGAAGGAGTCAATACACAGTATGTATTAAACTGCATTGTAATCAAATATTTAATCCAAACAGTTACCACGTGCTCTGTATTTGCTCTAATGACTGAAACCAAGACAGTAATTAAATTAGTTTTTTATTCCCAATATTCTTCCAGGTGTTACTTTATTTTTTCTCTGCCAGTTTCACCTTGGATCAAAGCAGGAATCACGTGCGTACTCTCGTGATGACGTCACCGTGTGGGAGGGGCAATGCGGGAAAAACAAGGATCCGACCAATCAGCGCGCAGGGTGGGCAGCCATCCGGGTGCTCGCTGGCCTTTATAAACTTTGTGTAGCCCTGCAGAAAGAGGCATTTTACCTACGTCTTCATCCAAGTCAACGCAACATTTGCAGTGAGTATTATTGTTTTACGTTTTCTTTGTTCCAGGTTGTTTTTTCCTCACGTGTCCAGCTGCTTTTATCCCGTTTTTACTGCAGCACCGGGAGAAGAACAAAGGCTTCGATTAACCATCCGGGCTTGTAAAGGCTATTTCCCTCTAGTTTAACCTAAATACGTTATACCAAACCTTATTTATTTCGATATGTGTCCACAAGGATCCGCTAACGGTGTCGTGGTTTTAATTTTGTTTTCGTTTTCCTGATGGAAGTTTCCTATTAGCTTTGGCGTTGCGCCACCGCAGATCTCGTGACTGAGCAAAACAAAACAGGCTGTAGCTTTTGTTGGAAATGGCTACTTCTCATTTCCTGTTCTCGGGAAATGAAACATTTTGTTCAGGCCAATTCATCCAAGTACTGTTTTATACAAGTTAAGTAATAGAAGCGTTGAAGTAGCCGGTTAGCCTATTGTTTTGTTTGTTTCAAAGTCGTGTTTATTGCGACACTGGCCTCGAGGAGTGACGAGGAAAACAGGAATGTATCTCCTGCAGCCCAGTTTGAGTCATTCAACTGTACAATCTGTACTAAAACTGAACTGCTGATTAACATGAACAGTACATTTAATCCACCATTTATTAACCGAGTCATGGGATATGAGGCTAAACAAGGTCGAACCCTGCTGTACTATAAATGTCTCAACATAATGTGCTAGAACACTAAAATACTAAACTTTAAAACTAAAAGGAATACAAATTAGAGTTTATGCCGTGCCCTTTTTGAGATAATTCAAACCATTTAATTGTAGATTAGGCCTATGCATTTGGGCTATTGTAACACAAAGTTTTCACTAAACCCTTCAATACATAAGAATGACTTATATTGTTCCATTGTTTTTCAGCAAAAGCCACAATGCTGCCTCTAGCAGTGTTTGCCCTGTGCTTTGCAGCTGCCCTGTCTGCACCCAGCTTGGACCCACAGTTGGATGAGCACTGGGAGCAATGGAAAAGCTGGCACATCAAACTCTACCATCAGGTGATTTACATTTTACTACCTTTAGTTTTAAAACATGTTTTTGTCGGCTATAGTTCTGACAAGTGTGTTTTTGTAGAAAGAGGAAGGCTGGAGGAGAATGATCTGGGAGAAAAACTTGAAGAAAATTGAACTGCACAACCTTGAGCACTCGATGGGCAAACACACTTACCGCTTGGGTATGAACCACTTTGGTGACATGGTAAGTTTCTGTTTTTTCCCTCAAAGTCAAGAGATTACACTGTCCTGTTCCTTTGCTGCATTACTTTATCGCACTGTCTCATTCCACAGACACATGAGGAGTTCAGGCAGGTCATGAATGGCTACAAACAGAAGACCCACAGAAAAGTCAAGGGATCCTTTTACCTGGAGCCCAACTTCTTTGAGGCTCCCCGATCTGTTGACTGGAGGGACAAGGGCTATGTCACACCAGTTAAAGACCAGGTAACTCAACTTTTTCAATTTAGTTGTTCTACCCCCCTGCCCTTTTTTTTTTTTTTTAATGTTTATATATTTATTCCTCAGTCATTTCTGGTCTTTGCTCTACACAAACCTTTGACCATTGGCAGTAATCACACACACATTTGTACAAGCTGCCTGTTTTGATAAGACTCTTGAGCTTGTTTATCGGATCGTGCTTCACCCCCTCCCTCAAAGCATCAAGTACATTCTCTGTAAACTGAAACCAGTCTGACTAGGCTTAAAGACACAAGCTCCTCTTTCTGTGTGAAGCCTGACTAATTATAAATATTTCAGTGACAAAAAGTTTTTTTTTTTTCTGCTTTTCTTACAGGGTCAGTGTGGGTCTTGCTGGGCCTTCAGTACTACTGGAGCCCTGGAGGGACAGCATTTCCGGAAGACTGGTACGTTGGTGTCTCTGAGTGAACAGAACCTGGTGGACTGTTCAAGACCTGAAGGCAACGAGGGCTGCAATGGAGGTCTGATGGACCAGGCTTTCCAATATGTCCAAGACAACCAGGGACTGGACTCTGAGGACTCCTACCCTTATTTGGGAACAGTACGTATACTTGATTTTAGTTGCGTTTTAACTTTGAAATGATGCCTGGAAATCTCTAACTTCGTTCCTTTTTTTTTTTTTTTTCCTTAGGATGACCAGCCCTGCCACTATGACCCAAGTTCAACTCTGCCAATGATACAGGTTTTGTGGACGTTCCCAGTGGTAATGAACGTGCTCTCATGAAGGCCGTGGCAGCAGTGGGACCAGTTTCTGTTGCCATTGATGCTGGTCATGAATCCTTCCAGTTCTATCAGTCTGGTATGTTGTAGGCTATGTGGAAAAATTGTTTTAGCTTAAATGACAAGCTAATCAAACCTTTGCTCTGTAGGTATTTACTATGAGAAGGACTGCAGCAGTGAGGAGCTGGACCATGGTGTGCTTGTTGTTGGTTATGGCTTTCAGGGTGAAGATGTTGACGGAAAAAAGTACTGGATTGTTAAGAACAGGTGCACCCTCAGTATTATGTTTTTAATTTGCATAAAACTGCACTAAAAGTCCACTCATATTAATGTTAAACATTTTCCTTTTCCAGCTGGAGTGAAAAGTGGGGAGACAAAGGTTACATCTACATGGCCAAAGACAAGAAGAACCACTGTGGCATTGCCACAGCTGCCAGTTATCCACTTGTTTAACTGAGCTGCTCCACTGAAACCTCTAGTATTTTTATTGCAATAGTGTGTCTGAAGAGGCCCTCCTCTGGTCACACTCTTTTGTTTTTAAGCAGGAGATTCTGCTAAGTTTTATGAAGACAAAAACAACAACACTGTTTTAGGGAAAGAACGCCATTTTTGTTTTTGACATTGTTTTTTCTTTTTGGCCTGTTTTACGATTGTTTTATTTCTTTGTAAATATTCCTGGTGAGAAACACTTTGATCATTGTAAATGTTTTTGTACGTTAGTGTGATCAATTAAAAGAATTTTAACACTACTTTTGTGTGTCTGTGGACTGAGTTCAGTTTAGACTGTACACTTTTCACAT
Source organism: Mugilogobius chulae (assembly GCA_038363315.1). NCBI lineage: Eukaryota > Metazoa > Chordata > Actinopteri > Gobiiformes > Gobiidae > Mugilogobius > Mugilogobius chulae. The sequence continues at coordinate 42,478,381 of CM076397.1, forward strand.
TTTCTATTTTGAGTTGTTCTACTTCTCACTTAAAAGCTGCTGAAACTTATCTTGTGACCCTGGGAGGCTTACTAACTTTAACACATGACCTACAAGCAACTGGGATTATACAGCTCTGTTTCCATAGTTTAGTATAAGAAGGTATGCCTCACTCTCACTAGTGTTGCAAAATTTGTGAATTATTTAATAAGAGTAAGAGTAGCATATGGATTTGAAGTGAACCAGTTCATTTTCCAAACAAAGAACAAATGGGGAAAACAACTTATTAGAAAAGACCGTTGTTAGGTTATCTTAAAATTTGGCCAAGAAAGTGTGGAAAATTGTGTGCAAGCAAATAGTTTCATTGTTGCTTTGCCAAACAGTAATCACAGGAGCTTAAGATTAAACAAAGTGTTTAAGTTTCACCACATATGCAAAGAAATTATTGATTTGTATTGATAATTTTTTCACAAATGTAATACAAGGACAAAAAATAAAACTACCTTAACTCACCCACTTTTTTTTTATGCAAACTTTTTGACAAAAGACAGGTACTCGTTGACATCATCAGGTGAACCAACAACAAAGGGTACTCTCTGGTGCAAAGCTTCAGGCTGGACGTCCAGGACCCTCTGAGAGCCTGTGGTGGCCAGGCCTCCTGCCTGCTCTATCAGGAAGGCAATGGGGTTGCACTCATACAGCAGACGGAGCTAGAAGGAATTTTACACTACATGATCATTTGTTCTTGCATGGACAAGTGCCTGTATTTGTATGTAAGTAAGTATTCAACGTTTCAATTTTCACAACATTTGAAATACCTTTCCTTTTGGACTCTTTTCATTGGCAGGATACATGAAAATTCCACCATAGGCAATGGTGCGATGAACATCTGAAACCATAGAGCCTACATATCGGGCCCCATAAGGAGAGCTGCCATCCTGGTAAAAAACGTTATGTCAGCAAATTATCTCAATTTGAGGTAAATATTAACTTAAAATATTAAACACATAGGCTACAGTGAAAAATGCTTTGTAGTGTGTTTTTATAAAAAAGTTTAAAAATGTTTTTAGAATCAAATTCAAGAACTGGAAATCCCATTGCTGATTATTTTAACATATAAACATGACATCCCATCTGAAGTAAAGTTACAACAATGAAACCTGCTCTGACCAATCTTTTTGACCCAATACTTTAGAAAACAACATGGTGTAGGTCAAGGTCCTTTTACAACAGCTGACCCATAAAACGTCACAACGTAAACAAGTGGGTTACACTGACCAAAATAATAATTGGGATACCAAAATGTGTGCAATGGCAGCGACATTCCCAAACTCAAACTAAATTCACTGTTTACAGAGTTTGAACGAGTAGAGTGTCATGTGCTTGCTGAGTCACATCCTGCAGCCATGAGGGAGGGGGAGTACTCACAGCACACTTCCATGAAAAAAAAAAAATAGTCTTGTAATAGTAGTTGATGTTGTTGTTGTAATAGTAGTTTTAGTAGTTGGGGCAGTTGCTGTTGTTGGGAGTGAGGATTTACTGTAACCCTTGGAAGCAGTTTTTAGCCATTGAGTGTGTGAATTACTTAACCTTGCTTACTGTATAGTCTTTTGCAACAGACAGTGAGGTGGTGCTTAACAGCTGACTGGCTATTTATTGATTTCACAGGATCATGAGATTTTTCGATAAACAGTTTCAAAGCTTTTTCTGTAAAGATGTATCATGGTCTCAAAGTTACTTGTTTAACATTATTCACAGTTTATATGTGTTACACAATACTTGTGTTCGAAAACTAATCCTGTTTGGCTCAGAGGCCCATAAAGTGAGTTAAGTGAGTATGTACAGAGAAAAAGGGAAGTCTAGCAGCTGTGACCTCATTATCAGCTGACCGTTACAATGCATTTTGTCTGCTCATGTTTGAATGACCTCTGACATTTGCCTCCAGATTCATCTCATGCTGTTACAGAAACTACATTAGGTTGAAAAGGAAGACACAGTGGATAGTTTTTATGTCTCAGAGCAAGTTAAATTGTAAGATGTACAATAATGTTGTTGTCCACTGCTTCTGACAAGATATCTTGACAAAACACTGACAAACAAGTGAAATAAAAAGAATAGCTCAACCTTGGTAGAGCAGGTCTTACCTCAGGGTACTTCTTGTGTTTTAGGTACTCATTTATCGATGGGTGAAAATACTTTGCATAGCCTTCGTTCAGACTGTAGATTTTTCCTTTTGGCTTGATTCTCACATTTCTTTCAGTCAAAATGAACTCACCAACAGCCTAAACAACATTATGTAGGAGTTACAGGGAAACAAATACATAGAAAACAAACAAACAAAAATCATTAAAAAGGTTCCTCCATACTATCTGTCGTTTTCCTTCTGAAATATGATGGCTAAATACAATGTTTTTACAGTTTTAATTGCAGGAATGTTTGTGTTGCAAAACTGTAAAACAATAAAAGGCACTCAGTAGGGACAAAGACAGAGTTGTAAAATGGCACTCACAGGATCAAGCATGAAGAAGTTCAGACCAGCTCCAGTGCTCAGGGCCACCAGGGTAGCACTGCCGTACAGAGCGTATCCTGCGCACACAATGTTGTTCCCCTGCTGCAGCGCGTCCTGGTCGGTGGGCTCTCCCTCTGTTACCTTTCAGTCAGTAAACACACATCAAGTTAGACATGCAACGCACTTTACTGCTCGATGATAAACACAATCTTTTCGTCCTTATAGAAATATAATGCTTTTTGCAAGGACTGTTCTGCTGTTTTACATACATCTCTCATCCATTTATTCGATTGTGAGAGTTTAAACATGTCTTGAAAAGTCAAAATTTTGTTCAGATTTGATATAGGTTTAATGTCTTGAGAGAAGAAAACTCCATGTAAGGAATAGCAACGTGTATTAGCATTGTCTACAGTTAATATTTTAATCATATTCATAGTTATGCCAATTTGTACCCATCAACCTTTTGATGGCAAGAACAGAGTGAAATGTGTTTTGTTACTGGGTAACAAATGCCAACTTGGTTGTACTGCCATCTATTGTATACTTAGGGTTTGTGCAGGTATAGATATGTTCCAACAATAGCCTTTTGCTCCACACACAAAACATATACATTTCTGTCTTCAGTTGTGTTTACAAGAGAAGAAATTGAGCTATGTCACTACATTTTCTTTAAGCCACTCTAAATATGAAGTATTCTTAGTAAAGCAGGTATTGACACATTTTGACATAGTCTTATTCATTTTCTGTGTGCACTGTGTGTCTACTGTGTAGCACTGACCCGTTTGTAGATAGCAAATATGGTGCCAATTGATGCCAAACAATCAATGTTGCTGGAACCATCAAGAGGGTCAAAACACACCACATACTTGCCCTGTCAAAAACAGAGATATCATTTATTAGGGTAAAGTACTGTTATTAGAACTGTTAGTTCAGTTTTACATTATATTTACAAGTAATGCTGTTGTTTGGTGAAGGCAAATTTAAAAATAACACAAAAAATCACATTTTTTGAAGTCTGTTGCTACTTGTATTGTACATTTGAACATCGCCCTTCCAGTGAATGGAGTGCTTACCCTCTTGTCTTTTGGGGTGACAATGAGATCCTTGTTCTCCTCTGACACCATGCAGCATGTGCTATAAGAGGCTCTCAGCATGTTGATCACCAGGTCGTTTGAAAGCACGTCCAGTTTCTTCACATCATCCCCAGTCACATTCACAGAGCCGGCTATGCCCTGTCTGCACAAATATATAGAGAAAAATGTGTGTACTTGTAATGCTTTGTTTTATTCTACACCTTGTATGCATTCAGTATGCATTCAGTTTTTATGGGATCATAGGTGTATGTAGTGTGTACTCACAGGTGAGCCAGCCCGGCTTTACGTACAGCAGAAGAAATAGCCTTGATAGCAGTGAGCATAGCATTGATGAGTTGAGTGAGCTCTCCTGTGGCCCCCTTGGCCTGTCGCCCCGTTTCAATCACAAACCGTGTGAGGGTCCACACATCTGTGTCAAAAGCAGACTGGTCCGACATCCTGCCCCACAACTGTCCTGGTGATCAGCAGACTAACTGCCCTGAGCAAAGCACAGACACAGAGTAGTGAATGTTCTCACCAGAGCCCCAGTCCCTGTCATTCCCACACACACACACGAGCACACAGAATCTATTTGAGTGCAGCCATGTGGAAGCCTGTGTGTGCAGTCACACACAGACGGATCAAGTATCACACACATACTCACACACACACACACAGTGTACTGCACACTCCACATGCACTGTGCTTCAGGACTTTTAGGGGAAACTGCAATATTCTGATAATGTGCAAAAATTATACTTGTTTTTTTTTTTTTTTTTTTCTTTTTTGCACAGTAAACTATAAGAATAGCATTCTTCTTGTTTTCATTCTTGTTTTTTGAAAAACAAGACTGTTTCTCATGTTTAATAACACACATAGGAACAATTAAATTGGTTTCAGAAATGTAGTTTGATACCGAAGGTTCAAATGACATGTAAAGTGTAAACACCTCAATTAAAAGTTAAATGTCATCAGAACTCCCTGACCGCTGTGGCCTTTAACTCAAATACCACTCTGTGCCAAGAACACTGTCACTATCTATCTTAAGCCTATGAAGCACTTCTTTTCATTCTCAAATGAAAACCACACTTATTGTAGCGCTTGCACATAGTAAATAATGCAAAGTTTAATTATGACAAAACAACGCACAGCTTAGTTAGATTTATTGATTCAATCTGAACAATTAGTTCACATAATAAGGCATCTTGTGATTGCATAGTTTTGCTCCTTCACAAATGTACATTTTTTGGTCATTAAGGCATAAGTGAGGTAAGCTGTCTTCATATTTCTTAGGCACTTTTAGGCAATTTTGACATTCATTCATGCCTCATGGAATGAGTTACAGACATACAGTATATACTGCATATTGCACATAGTAATAGCTGTTCATTTCATTAACACCTTACATAATTTATTAAAACATGAAAATACAACTAACAAGTTTCTAAAATCTCAGTATTTGGTAATCTCTTCCATTCCCTGAGACGTCACTGGTGTGGTTATGAAGGATTGTAAAGAAAACTGCAGGTGTCATCACTTTTTGGCATGTTTCTTGCAGATAGCGATGTACTCTAGCACATCTTCAGTAGAGCCCATGGCCACTGGGGCACGCTGGTGGATGCTCTCAGGCTGGATGTCCAGGATGTTCTCGAACCCTGTGCTGGCCATACCCCCAGCCTGCTCCATGATAAAAGCCATTGGGTTGCCCTCATACAGCAATCGCAGCTTCAAAAGTGAATGTTTAAGTTTGGCAAAAGGCAGAATTAACAAGTATAGGTATATGTGGGAAGTAAAATCTATAAAGGTCCTCATACCTTTCCTTTAGGGCTCTTAACATTTCCGGGATATAAAAAGATTCCTCCGTACATGAGTGTTCGATGAACATCTGCTACCATGGACCCAATGTACCGAGCCCCATACGGCTGACTGCCATCCTAAGCATATTCAAACAAATGTTTACTCATCAAGACATGTTACTAACAACATGATGTGTTCCTTACTTTAGGAAATTTCTTTTTTTGCAGGTACTCTGTCACAGCTGGATCAAAATACATAGCATAGCCTTCATTTAAACTGTAGATCTTGCCCTTTTTCTTGATCTTTACATCTCGATCCACCAGGATGAATTCTCCAAGTGCCTAAGTTGTTGCAGTTGTAAATAAAAAGATTTATGTAGATTAATGCTAGATTATAAAAACTGTATACAAAACGCATGATTCATACTGGGTCCAGCATGAAGCCGTTGACACCATTGCCAGTGGAGAGCACAACCATGGTTGCACTGCCATAAAGTGCATAGCCTGCTGCCACAAGGTCTCTTCCAGGCTGTAGGGCATCCTTCTCACTTGGTTCATCATCTGTGGCCTAGAGTGCACACACACACATAATATTAAAATAATATAAATGCATATAGTATATATATTTTTTCTTTAGAATAAAAAATACCTTTTTGTAAATGGCAAAAATAGTGCCAATGGAAACGAGGCAGTCAATGTTTGAGGAGCCATCCAAAGGATCAAAGCACACTACGTATTTTCCCTGAGAACAAAATAATTTGTAATCTGACACTGACAGTATTTAGACTGCATAATGGCACCACTTACTCTCATATCAGGTTCCACTATGATAACTTTCTCATTCTCCTCAGACACCAGCACACAAGAGGAGAAGGAAGATTTGATCATGTTAATAACTAAGTCATTTGATAGAATGTCCAGTTTCTTCACTTGGTCGCCTGTCACATTTGTGCTGCCAGCAATGCCATATCTGATAAGAGAGTAGAAAAGACAACATGTTAACTTAAATTGTATGAGAGAAATGGTTAACATTATAGGGAAGATGTAGACTCAAGAAAGGGCAACTATTACATGCCTTTAGGTTTCACCACTGATGAAGAAAGTTTTGCTGCACTGGTTCTTACACTATGCAAGTATTATGACACATTAGTGACACTGCAAACCCAGCATTTGCTAATTACTACTAGTATGTATTAGTATAAATTTCATCTAAAAACAATATAGCACGAACCACACGTTTTGCATGCTTCAATATGAACAAATCTCAACTAAACTGCAGGTAAAACTGTTGTAATCTGAGATTACACTGTTGTGACACGTGGGTGTGACTTTTACTATACTCTTCCTGATTGGCTCACATAAACCTGAATCTCCACTTTGTGCCAACGTGGAGGAGTAAAAATAATTTTATGCACAAAATGTACAACGACTATTCAACAAAGTGTGCAAATGTTTTTAGCCCTCAATGAGCATTTATAACTTAGTTCAGTGTTTACTTACAAATGAGCGATCCCAGCTTTACGCACGGCGCTGGAGATGGCTTTAACTGCGGTGCAAATAGAGTTGAGAAGATTTGTCAGTTCTCCTGTGCCTTTTGCCTTTCTTCCCTCCTCCATCACAAAACGGGTGATAGTGACCACATTGGTGTCAAAAGTTCCTTGGTCGGACATGGTGGCGAATGGTGCAGCCTGGCAAATGCGAACCAAGAAACGGCCGCACAACTTTAAATGCAATGCAACACGGAACCACGGAAAACGATGAAGGGAGGTAAAGGAAAGAGCCAATCCAAAAGTGCGTAAGAGGCGTGGCTGGGTCTGGACACTGCACGCTTTGTACACAACAATGGTCTGATGGCGATATGGAGTTGTGACCAGAAGAATAGACTCGGACATACCTAAGCTGCAATAGTTTTACGCAATGAAGACTATGTACATTTAGGAAATTTCAAAACTGACTGTCGAGTTGAGTAAAATGTATTGTGGGGGAGAAACAACTGGCAAAACTCCTTTTTTTGTTTGCTCTCTCAGTATAAAGACATAATAGTGGAAACATAGTTGATAAATTTGCTCTTAAAGATTTAAAATAGCCTAATTTAATTTAATCCACTTCAGTCATAATCGTGGTTTTATAGGCTAACTTTAAAGGACACCTATTGTGATATTTTTGTTTATTTAGGAAAATAACTATGGCATAAGAAGATTAATAATTCACATTTGGTTCATTGCAAAACACACACGAGTTAAAACGGAAATAGAAGCAGGTCTACTGACTCAAAATTGCAGAACTGATAAGCTTTGCCACTTTTTTTGTAAAATTTAACTTTAATGAGCCACAGATTTAAAAATCACTATAATATTTTTTGGTTGGAAAGTGTCCACGTGACAATTATGAACCCTACTTGTTTTACTTTCAATGCTAATTTTTGAGTAATTAAGTAAATACAGACAAGTGGGTGGGGATAGGTGGTAGGTGAAGACAGGGGTTTTCTGAGCACTGGAGCATCCTTTGCAGGACAATACAAGATTACTCAAACATGCATGAAGCAATCCAAACACACCTTTGGGTAAACTAATGATGAGAAAACACTGCTGTAACATGGTTAAAAACTAGTCGATTTTACATATTAGCTCTCCTTTAAAGTTGAGGCAGCTAACTTTTTTAGTTGTAAATGAGTACATTTTGTGTTTTCCATTAAAAAGTATATGATAAATGTATCACTAAGTGAAAAAAATGAGGCCACTGTGTACTGTCTGAATTGAATAATAAAGAATTTTAGCTTTATTCAGGAGCCGAAGGCTGCGCTCTGATTGGCTGTGCTTGGGTGGTCCTCTCACTTTCACTTTGTTGTTTGTAAAAAGAAGTTTATAAGCCGTATTTGCAACCAAAATGAATGTCAAATAATTTATGGGAGGAAGTTGTCTGAGTCAAACCTAATTTGTGTTTGCAATGTAGAAATCAGCTACTTCACCTTAAAGGTTATTTTCTTAAAACATTCTTTCACGGGATCATCAATTTCACTATATCTCCATCACACCAAACTTTACAGCGTTGGACTGAACAAGATTTAGATTTTTGTTGTTAATATCTAATTGTAAATTTGTTTTATTAAAATTTAAATGCGTTGAAAATTTCATTTATATGCAGATATTCAGTCAAATTTTACCTTCCTACATTTATATTTATTTATTAAGGAAAGCCCCTTGAGATGTACCATGTCTTTTTCGAGGGGGTCCTAACTAATTTGACTCTGTGTGTTTTCAGTTTTGGCCCTTTTTACACATACGTCTTATTTCTTCATAAAAACATGATGATAAAATAATAATAATAATAATAATAATAATAATAATAATAATAATAATAATAATAATAATAATAAACATGATGAAAAACTTGTCATACGCCGTTTTTTTTCTACTTTTATGTCAGTACAGGAAAGGGTTTCACATATTAATTTATTTACTTTTAAGCATTATAAGCACTACATGAACCACCAGCACAAGTTGAGGAAAGCTGCATGAGAAAACTAATCCCATATTCTCTATTTGCTTTACACTGGATAAAATACACTGACGAGTTAATTTAGGCCACTCACTGGTGGTGGACTGAAAATACCTTGAGGTGGTGAAGGTTTAATTTTAACCAGCAGATGGGGCTATTTGACAGCTTACGCGTTTCTGTTGTCTGTACTCACAATAATTTTTGTTTGGGTTACATTTGGGTTATTTGTTTTATATAACGTTAGTTTATAGAAGTAGCAGATCTATCAATGGGAAAATGATGTTGCAATGCACAATTAAAAACAGACTAGAATAAAATATAGCCACATTACAACATACAAACCACCTAGTTAGTTAGGCATAAACGATAACCTATGTTCACAACTTTTTTTTCTAGTTATTTTATCTGGATTTTTTGTTACACTTTATTTCACCTATGTATTTTTCTCACTAATCTTGAAGTAGCAACTTAGCTAGCTGTAGCCTTGTTTTACAGGTTTGTAGTTTACGCTTGTTGGTTAATGAATTTAGCCTCCCAAGCTGAATATTAGCCCCCCAAAGCCCTACCGTGACCCGAGGCCCCAGAAGTAGGTCACATCTGCTCAGGTAAACTCACCTGGAGCACTGACCTTCACGTGGCTTCGGGTGCTCAGTGGTAGACGCTCACTGCGCATGCGTGAGATATTTAACAACTTCTACCGGAGAGGACGTACAAAGGGGCTTTCGGCGGAGAGATCAGAGCGCTCTCTAAACCCTAACCGTGTCCTAAATGTGACAGCTTTTCATTATTGCTTCATTTAAAGTTTTATAACCTAGAAATTTACATAAAGTGCAACAGTTTGAAGAAGCGACGCCGAGACGAGAGAAGCTGCATTCACCTCCTACAAGTCCCGCCAGTCTGTCTATGATCCTGACACAAGCTTGGCGACTGTCGGTAAGTTCAGCAACCTGCGATTCACTCTACTTTCATCATCAACTGTGCTTAGTTTTTCCAGTGCAAACATAAAGTGGTTTAATTCACACTGTCGCCTAACCTGGCAGATTCTTGTCCGAGTCGCGTACGTGCTGCTGCTCCAAGTGTTTTTTGTTGCAGGTGGTCCCGCTGCGCGCAAATCACCCAATCCAATGAAGTGCTGCTGCTTAAACAAGCTTATGTTTAAACTCATATGGTTTTGGCCTTATTCCATATTCTAGGCCAGTGCATTTTGTTTTCATTGTTTTGGTTCAACAGGTGCCATGCAAAAAGTCAGCCTTAGTCACATTGAAGCTGAACTTTGAGCTCCTGAGCCGATCCTGGGCATGTGAAATGTGAAGAAGACGTTTAAGTCATGTGCTTTGTTAAAAAAAAAAAATACCAATAGGCTTTTGGTATAACATGTGATCTCATAAACCCTGACTACATGAGTGATGTTTGACTCACCTTGGCTAGGATTTGCAAAGTTGTTGTGACTCAAAACAATCTACTCAAAACATTATTCTATCCCATTATATCTGTCTTCACCCAAATTGTGTAGGGTCAGTTTTCTAATGTTTATTTGTGAATCCAATAACTAGCGTAATGGCAAATATAACTTACAGAAACACTATTAACAATGTAAACTGCACTACAAGAATCCTCGGGTTTGGAAAGGGTTAGTAAATTTACAAGTAAATTTACAGATTTGAAGTATTTAGTTTGACCTTATAGTCCTGAGTTTTACATCTAAGTGTAACTCCTGCATGTGCCATTTGTTTTTCACCACTGATATAATCTTAGGCTGCTGATATTGTGTTTACTGAGGGCAAATCAAGGACAGAACTTAATGAGTTTTTTCATGATGGATCTTTGTAACGTGATATAAGTCAACACTCTGTTTTCTCAAAATAATCTACAACTAAATTATAAAAGACAAATATGCTAAAGGACTGGTTTTTAATCTCTTTGAAAGGTCTGATTTTGACGCAATTCTAGGCTTAGCAATACAATATTTCTTCAAGAATGAGATCAGCTTATTATTTATTTGATACAATAACAATAGACAAACCAGATACATTGTTTTAAGTGTTTTAATTTTTAACACTTGTCCACAAGAGTTTGGTGCAAATTCTACAAAACGTTAAAGCATGAACAATAAATCCTTTCATTCTGTATTCTTACATATACAGCTCTGACCGCATTTCATTTGCAATACTTTTGCTTGATTTCGCTTCCAAACGCCTTTGGAAAGGGGTTAAAGGTGCACTGTGTAGCTTTCTGGAGATGAAAAGTCAACCACTTTTCAACAGAAAGTTAAAACCATACTTTAGGCAATAATATTGTAGGGAATATACAAAAGGGAGGATATAATTTAAGTCTAGTTTGTGCATAGTGCAACAAAGACATCTAAACACATGCTTTTGTTCAAGTAATTTCTCAGTCAAAACGTTACACAGTGCACCTTTAAGACAGAAATGAACAATAGCTCTGTTGGGCATTCCTCCAGTCAGCACGCTTCCTTAAAATGAGTGAACTTGTGCTATATGCCACAGCTGAACATTTCTTGTTATTATTATGGCCAACCTAAGTCCTGTGTGATGTTTATGTGATCAGAATTGAGGCACTCTCATGCTATTCGTTTTTGGTCTGCTTAGGGCTGGGCAATATCGTGATAAAAATCGAATTGTGAGCTCACTGTTGTGACAATCTGATTTTTTAGTAAAATCGTACAATAGTGATTTCCTATTTCTCTATTTAATGCATCTGTTTATTAAAATACAAACAATTAGTTCCAACCTACTTCTCTTAGCCTCGGAGTTGCAAAGTTGGTTTCTTTATAACAAATTTGGGCGTCTGTTTTTAATAGTCTTATGAATTTTGAAGGTCACGTGTTGAGGTCTTCGTGCTGCAGTTTCAAGTCAAGCAAATTTTCAGGTCTGAGTTACAAAAATATATCTATTTATGAATGAAACATGGATTTGTAATATTACAATGTTTTGGTTTAATGTCACTTGTCTTAGGTCAGGGATATTTTTCAAAGGCTTGGTTGTGTTCTTTCTGAAAATCTGTAAAGTAAGAACTTTCAGAAAAGCAAATTGCTCCACTTGTTACGTGTTACATTGTGGTCCATACAGAAGTGACTCACATTGACCTATAGATCAGCCACACAATATTTAGATTTTCTTTTTTTTTTGACTTGTTTAGATAGCTGCAGTTCTCACACTCACAGTGACCAGCTGAACTCCAAGTTTTGTAGTCACTGTGTGTTGAAAATGAGCTTTCTTGAACAGCTCTTTAGACATGTTTTATTTATTGAGCAATGAGACAGATAAACGTTTTAGTTTTTTGGTTATGCCATCTCATCCCAGCTGTGGTTGTTTTTTGCTAAAATAAGAAAATTGCTCTCAGAAATCCGTCTTGACAATCAGCCATCAGCATCGACTATCAACATTTCTTTGTATCGGCCAAAGAAAACCCCCTATACCGGTGAATCTCTCTTGCTCAGAACGCATAAGCAGATCTGTGGGGGTGCCGTGCTAGTGACCTAGCACAGGAGGCTTAGTGCTCTTTCTCTGAATCAGCACATCAGCAGACATATGGCAGCCCGCTCTCAATTTGCACCTTGGTGAGACGATCCCCTCTGTCCACACCATCAAAGCCTGCTGTCCGGCGCCCCATGCTCCACTGTTTGTTTAGTAAAAATGACTTCCACTTCACCAAACTGTCTGCACACATCAGATCCAGCTGCCTTGTCTTTTTGTGCCTCTAGACTAGGACAGAATGATTTTGGAAGAGCATCTTACAGGCTGTAATGATGAGATACATACAGATGCTTTGTGCAAAAGTTTGTTTAGGACCGGTAATTAAAGACAGAGTTCAGTGTCTTCGATGTCCCCCTCTGAGACAAAATTTTAAATCTTAACTAAATTCTTTAAGGTTGTGAATGCTATCATATTGTCTAAACCCCTTATATATGATATAAACAAATAAGCACCTGGAAATGGGAACCCATTCACAGTCAAGTCAGCCATTCTGGGATGTATCACATAAAGCAAATCAAAAAATTACACGAAAGCTTCATACAAAATTATATTATCAAAACATAAATTACGGTATGTCTATAAATCTGGTGTCATTCAGTGATACCAGCCGTACTGCTCTGCATATTTACCACGCAAGATCAGGGTAAAGTCTGATGTTCTTCTGTACAGGGCTTGTTCTCACTTATTAAAGTTAATCAGTCATTATGCCAAAATGCCAGAGCCAAAGCGTCACAAGAAGTCCAGCCAATTGAAATTATAGACCATTTTAATCGTGCATTTTAAGAAAAAAGGCAAGCTATGATAAAGTGTTAAGGCACTTAAAAATGTATACATGTTTAATGTAATGTAAATGTTTTAAAACTAAGAGTTGTCTTTCAGTGCTCAGTTTGCATTTGTCCAGGAGCTAAACTAATTAAAAAACGCCATGTATTTTTGTGTCTACAATCTTTGTGCTGGAAGAGGGTTGCAGCAGGTTTTACATTGGTTCAAAGTGATGAATCTTGGATGTACAGAATGCCTAGTCCAATGTCAGCGTGGAACCGTTTCTTCTGTGTTTTGTTTCTCTGTAATTTATACAGAGATACCAGAGGTTGTAATTTTAGATTCTGGTTGAACATCTGTACACACACTGGGAACACTGTGCTTCTTTTTTTGTCTTTGTGAGAGCTAAATATACGTCTTCAGTGGCTGCTTTGGGGTTGGATGAACTCTTCCATTCATTGTGGGATTATTACAGCGCTTGTCGGTGTTTGTGGAGGTGAAAGGAGTTATTACAGCTGCCTGTTTCTCCAAGTGTGGGGGGAACACTTAACAGAAAAGGCTGGGACCGTCCTGTCATTAAGAGATCACACCACTTTGAGCCTATGAACTGAAGTCAAAAAGCTTCCACAGAAACCAATAAGTCAAGAAACATATGAGCCAAATCTGAGCTTCAGTTTCAGATAAATGTCACTAAATCAAAGAGTAATGAAAGCTGGATAGAGACTGTCTGTTATTATATCAAACGTAGTGGGATTGTTTCGTTTGTTCTGATGATGATTACCCGTTATCACAATCAAATGCAATATTGATAGATTTAATAAAATAGAATTGGCAAATTACAATGGTTGCAACTTTTTAAGAAGTTTTTGATTGTTTGTCACTTCATATTTTATTTATTTATTTATTTTTGTCGATTTATTTTGGCTATGTTAAAAACAGTCCAACTTTTATGGCAGTGTTTCTCAACCAGTGGTACGGGGACGTCTGAGGGTATGCCAGGACTCATCATGGAGTTTAGACTTCAGAAGAAGATGAAATTAAGTATTATCTGAATTTAGGAAAGTTATTTGTAAACAACTTTGAATCAAATTGGAGAATGATACAGTATGAATAATAAACCATAAAGCAAAAAACACTGACAATATACCACAAAAAAACTAATTTATTTGCGAGTTAGGCGGTACTTTGAGGGCGAGTGTTTAGAGGTTGGACCAAAAAGGTTGTGAAGCAATTTGTACCGAGAGACAGTAAATAAATATGATTAGGATATTCATTTGTAAAATGAACATGCTGACATCGTAAGTTACTTCAAAATAATATTAGGCTTATTTCAGTCTTTTTCTCAATTTTCCTAAATATGTTTAAAATTTGAAGAGTATCACAACTTGATATTTTCATTACATAAAAATTATCGGACTAAAAAGGAAAAAAGTTCAGCTTCAATTTTTTATTTTACGTATGTTTATATTGATTCTATATAGATCAAACGGCAGGCTGAAAGAAGAAGTAGGCTTAAACCTCTAGTGCTGTGTGTGCATGGATGTTTTGTCTCCTGGTATGTTAATCCTTTCCTTCATGCATTTCCAGGAGCCTTCTTTTGGCAAAGGATGCATCTCGGAAATCAGAGTTTCCTTACATATCTTTTTATGTCAGTAAGAAGTTGTAAGAGGTATTTTTAAGCCATAGTTGCAACCAAAATGAATACATATCGATATTAACTCTGTTTTAACTACGATTCATATTAGATTTAAAACCTAATTTGTGTTTGCAGTGTAAAAATCACCTTTAAGACATGTCTGTACCTAGAGCTGGGCAATATATCGAATTCTAGATCATTTAATAAAATATTTTGGAGATATGGAAAAATGAAATATCGAGTAATTAAATAAGTGATGTTGTATACTATGTTATAGACAAAGAAGTTGATAAGAATTTGTACAAAAAACACTTTCATGAGGAGAAAAAAAGCTTCCATTAATGAAAAAAGGGATACAATTGCTTGCTCTATTGGCACAACTTTAAAAAAAGTCAAAACCTGTTCAAATCATGTCAACGCTATATAATTCAACCAATTGTAAACGTATTGGCATAATTGGTTGGAATGTAGTAACAAATTTGAAGACGCTTGAACGTGTTTACATTGGACTGACAGAATATCGTCCAAATATTGTTATCGAGATGCAGCAAAAAAACTATCGAGATATTCTTTTTGTCAATATCTCCCAGCCTTATCTGCAGTATCTAAGCAACAGATAAACGAGCTTTGATGCAGAAAAATCACAGGCTAATTTATAGTTTGTGAAGGAAAATACAGTAATTGGATGATTACCGGTAATTGTACAACCCCTAATAGAAATGCTCACTTATTATATTCAAACAGTTACTTAAATATCATGTTAAGCTGATAAACTAAAACCTGTGTCATTCCCTTAAGTGCAGGGAGGAAGCGGTTGTTAGTCAAAGCCTGTCATTAGCCTCTAGGAGAAATTGTGAATGAAAAGTGTAAAAGTTTGGTGCCATTAAAACAGATGGAGGCAGGTGCGAGGGGAATCCAGACACAAACTGATACAGTGATAATCCACAACTATGCAGACGAACGCAGACATGCACAGACCTCGCCGGGATTTCTTTGTGGCATTCCTAAAAAGCAGAGTGGGTCTTCATAAGATTTCTACATCACTTAGTCTCAGCTCAAAGTCACAACTGGAATGGTTTCAGTTGACAAATCACAAAGACTGCAATTATTTACCGATAAGTCCTAAAGCTTCACAAACCTGCCATTCTTATTTTTGTTCAATGCAGTTCATGTTTCAGACTTCTCTCAAAATATGTCCGGAATATGTTTACGAGAGGTGGACCGATGTGGGTTTTACTTTTAGAAATAAAAAATTGTGACAAAATGGAATCGTAAACTAAATTGGTCTAACTACTAAATCTGAGAATATTGTTTTTTTTAGTTCAATATGTGATCCAGCTGACCACTTACTTGGCCTCATGACTTTATGGATGAGTGCTTTGGGTGTACTACGAATTCACTTTAATCACTTAAATAATATTATTTTCTTCTTTATAGATGAATACATACTTGTGATGTAGTTGATTATTGAGATTGAAGAATCACAATCTATTGAATGTTTTTTTTTATTTATGGCACAGCTCTATTTGTTAAATATTTTTGTTAAATTAGGCGAAAGATTAAACAAGCTTATATTTGAATTCATTTAGTTATTAAGCATTAAAATGCTCATTTGTGTTAACTGGAATGTTTTTAATTTAACTTCAGAATAATTCTAAAAGTGTAGAAATATCAACATTATTTAAAACTTTTTAACATAAGTTTTTATTTGTCTCCCTTTTACTTAAAACAGTACTCAATATTGTTTTGTAAATCTTCAAAACAATATTCATTTCCATTGCACAATTTGTCAGCTAATAGTTTGTTTGAAACCGGTTTACTTTACTATGATGCTAAATGTTTTCTTACTATCCGTTGACTAAAACAACAAGAAGCATATTCACTTTAGTGAAATTAACATACTTTCTTCTAAACAAATAAACAAACTGCAGGCAGGAACTATTTGACAAACTAGTTTATAAAATGTATTCCCAACTTCAAACGAGTGTCCGACTGGGGATGCCTGCCTGGTACGGCTCATGTTACTGCCTCCCTCACTGGCCAATGGCCACTATTGTCGGGTTACTCTGTGTGTGTGGGTGCGTGTCCGTGTGTGTGGTGTGCCCTGATTGGCTGGAGCTCTGCATGTGAGACGGTGGCGGCTGACGTCTCGGGGCTAATCCCTCACTGCTCTGGGATCCTCTGCCTGTGCGCTAACAACGAGTTGCACTTGTTAGAAATGCTATTACTAACTGACTTTGTGATCTATGAAACAAGGTGAAGGTGAGTGTGTTTGAGTTTTTAACCACAGAATGAAACTATTCTTCAGTACATTTATAGATGATCCTTTGCTAAAAGGTAAATGTATTTCATTTCACTTGCTGCGATTGGACATTGTTAAATGCTCGTTCCAATGTAATTACCAGCTTCTAGAGAACAAGGAAGAAAAATGTGCTAGTAACTTAGACAGCAAATGTTGAAGGGTGAGTCGTCTTGTTCTTAACATAAGTGTGTCTGTATGAGGCGTTTAGATGGCTGCTTGCTTGTTCAAATACCTGTGTTTGTGGATCGTGGTGGAGGTTCAAGTTTGTTGTGTCTATACTGGTCAGAAATGAATCAGGTTTCAATTGTGTGAACAGCTGCAACACCTGATCTTCTTGAACTATTCACTCTCTTTGAAAACTAACTTTTACACCAAATGCTTAAACCTATGGATAATGGCAATGCTTTCCATTTTTTGTGTCAGGATTTCCCAATTTCACATCACAACCAGGAGTTTCTTCTAGTATTTCTATAGTTAGTTTTGGTGTTATGTGAGCCTCTTTTCCCATGCCTACTGCTCTTGTTCTTCAAATTGAGGGCAGTCAGAGGTGGTCCACATGTGTTCTGTAGCCAAGCCTCTAATCCTAACTAGCTTTGGTAACACATCTTTGATTTGATGCTTCAAAGTCTTCTGAAGTAATTTGGGGCGTTTCTGGGCAAACTGTAACATAACAGCCATAAACGATTTCCTCTGTGTGGTCAGCCGGTCTGCGCTTGCACTGAGATTGACTCCCTGGTGACAGGGCTGATGCTATCGGCCGTGGTCTGTGCTGCACATGTTCAACTACTACTACTACTACCACAACTACCACTACTACTACCACTACCACTACCTACTATTACTACTACTAATACTACTACTACTGCAAGTTACACTGTGTATCGTTCTGGAGGTGAAAAGTCATGTGCATTTAAGTATTAAGAAAGTTAAAACCACACTTTGGGACTTTCTGAATGGGGATTTATACGTTTAATGATATATTATGAAAAAAAAAAAAAGCTAAAGGATCTACTTTTCTATGGCAACAGACATGAGTGGGCCCTCCTCCAGGCCAGATAGCTGTCCATTTTGTTGTCATGCAAGTTTGTTCAAAGTAAAAATGCAGATTTATAGTAGGCTTATTTATTTAGTGTAACAAAGTCACCTAAAAACTTTGTTTATTTTTGTCCAAAGGTTACGCAGTGCACCTTTTGAAGTTTCTTCTTAATTTAGTCAATGCTAGAGCTGAAATGACAGTTCGAATAGTTGTATTTCAAAGACCATTATTTATAGTTTTTAGCGGTAACCATGTAAAAGTCCATGTAAATAAAAGAGATGTATGTTTTATTTAAAACTAGGATGGTAAGAAGGCAAGTGATCACAGGCTGACAATAATGATTTTCCTCTTAGTAGTCTTCTTATCAGCAATTATTCTTATTCTAGATTAGACAAGTCAAAAAGAAAAAAAAAAAAAGCAAACGATTAGACTTTTTTGTTTTTTGTATTCAACTGATGATCAGTCGGCCAATAATATTTCAAGCTGGAGAAAGCCAGCTTAAATTAGTATTGTTTAAGTGCAGTTTTTTGTTGTAAAACAAAACGGCAATGGAAATAGAACACATTAATTGGGTGCAGCCCTAGTTCTTTGACAAAGCTGTGTCATGTGACAGATATTCCAGTGTTAAATACCCAATTTAAAATGTCTCTATATTCTCAGTTGGATAATAGTTTGTAGAAAGTGGTATTACTCAATCCTCTCTTGGCTAAGAAAGTCCTCCTTTACTGTGTGGAAGTGCCAGACAACAGTTGAACTATACGTCACTAGTAAATTTAGTGAGCTTTCTGTGGTGTCCCACGTCGTGCGCTGTAGTGATGCCCTTTGCTGTCAGTGCAGTAGCTGTGCGTCTGTTTAAAGATGTGACAATGGGTTGGTCTCCTCTCAGGTTTCGTTTTCCACAAAGTAAGGGGCATGGCGTCATGGCAACGCTGTCCACAGGCGGCTGACCTGAAGGTGAACGCTTCAACATGAACTGCATGTTTGCTCATAAAGAACAAGATTGTATCACTCCTTTAAGAATTGATTATGCTT
This sequence comes from Mugilogobius chulae, assembly GCA_038363315.1. Classification (NCBI taxonomy): domain Eukaryota; kingdom Metazoa; phylum Chordata; class Actinopteri; order Gobiiformes; family Gobiidae; genus Mugilogobius; species Mugilogobius chulae. The sequence goes on from CM076397.1 coordinate 42,497,501, forward strand.
ATTAGTTTTGTCTTACATGTTTTTCAAGTTTTTTGTCCAAACAGATATAAAGAAAACCCCCAGTTTATGTTGAATCGAATAAAGAAGGCCAAAACACTTTGAAGAATGTGGTGTTGTGTTAAGTTGTTGTGATAACTTTAAGTGTGCATAGCAGGTTAAACTACATTTTTTGGTTAAAAGTTTGCTTGTTTTCATCCAATATTTTGTGTTCATGACATCACAGCACAGACCAAGGCAGAGGGCAGCTAAAATTAATATTGTTTAAATGCAATCCATGTAGCTTGACATAAGGCGTTTTCCCACATGAAAGTACCAAGAACTACTCCCCACATTTCTTCAGTCCCTGTTTAGTCAGAGGAACTACCCTGTCCCATGTTTGTGTTCACATAGCAGGTCTAACTAGCTTTAGCGTTAGCATCTATAGCACTGGAACATTTAAATAAGTCATTAAGTGGTGTTAGAAAAACAAAAGTTGTCTTTTTTTCGATTCCACATAAAACTATAATGTGCAAAACTTAAAAACGCCACTGAAATCAACAATTAAACTAAATTATTCACTGTAATTCCTAATAATAGCCTTATAGGCTACTATTCACATATTAAATACATACATTTTGGGAGTTATTACCTTTAAATCGTTTTTCTTAAGGATAAGGAAAAATATCTAAATGGAGAATGTGTAAAAAATGTTTCAAAACTAAGTTAACTTTGTAATATGTACTTGTGTCACCAAAAGGTTCCTGGTCTGACTGAAAGTACCTGTCCCAGAGCAGGAGCTAAAAAAGTCCCTAAAGTGTGGCCCCAGTTCATAGTTCTTGCTCTGTGTGAACGCTCCCAAAATGGGGACTGGAACTAAAAAAGTACTAGGAACTGAAAAAAATTCCTACAGTGGGAAAAGGCCTATAGGGATATTTTTGACATGTGTTCTTTAAAACTGCGTAGATGTCTTTTACTAAATCTGCTGTAGATGAGACAGTTGTTCTCGTTTCCCCTGAAGAATTAGAACAGAATTACTTTGAAATGTTGCATTTTTTAGTTGTATTGTGTAGCTTTTAGGTTTTGCAGGAACACTCTTTGGAAATTACTACAGCGGTGATTGAATACATGTTGTAACTGTTTATAAATGGCACCAAAGGGACTCTTGCTCTGTCATTTTTATCATCAGAGTGCCTCGGATTTTTACCCTAGTTTCACGTCTATATCAAAGGGTTTTGTTCTGATATATTTGAGTGTTTTATGTTTTTGATGAATTTCTGAAATTAGCTACCTGCACTACTTAAGGCTCCTGATGCATCTAAATCACAATGGGATTACATTTCAGACATATTACACAATGGTTTTTGTCACTTTTAGGTATACAGAATGTGTGCTAGTGGTTTATTGTGAATTCTTACTTGACATATTCTTTTTTTTACCAAAACCATCAAAAAAAATAAATTCATTACATTTATTATTATTTTTTTATTTTTTTTTACGTATATGATATCAAACATTTAGTTTTTATCTTCACCGCACAGAATACAACTTTCACAAAAAATAATTCTGTATTGAATAATGTCACAACCTCTGCTGGTGATGGAGGAAGACATTACTATATGGTTTATGGACATTCCCAAGAGTCATGTTCCCAGAAGAGCCTGAGAGGTAATCCTTTTGTTTTGGTGGAAGTGAGTATCCATAATGCCACAATGTTTCAACAGAGGAATGCGGCCCTATTGTGTGTTGGGATGAGTTCCACGCTGGCCCGCAGACCTGCCCTGTCACAATACACTGTGCTGTTTCTACGTCTGAACCGTGCTCTTGTTGTCATAGCCTCTGACCTTCTGACCTCAAACTGCTTTTTCACCAAAAGCACCAGTCGGAAGTCGGTGTTTAGCTCCCACTTATTACAACTTCCTCTAAACTAGACATAACCATTAATCACATCCTGCTTTTTATGTATCACAGATATTTACCTATTTTAATGGAAGCATACGCTATTAGATACTTATTAAAGGAAACGTATGAGAAATCGAATATTCAATCTGTAGATTCATGCATTTGATGCATATTTGATTAACATTTGGTTGACCAGGTGCCATTACTCAAGCAACTGTCTATTTCACCCATCTCCAGATGCTCCAACGATCCACTTGTATAATTTTTTTTTTAGAGCAAATGGGCTCCTCAAACATACATGAAGGGAATCAAAATACAAATTAGGGTTCATCTATGGAAAAAAAATCCTCAGTTGAAATTTATCAAATACATTTTTGGTCTGGAGTTAGTGAAGATAAAAGCATCAGTGCCTTAAAGAGAATGAACAGATGAAAGAACGTATGTGACAGATTACATTGAACAGTATTTATTGTATACTATGTAATTAACTACTTACTTATTATAAAATGATTATATATCATGTAATAACTTTATTTGCACAGAAAACGTGAACAACAGTCACGCTATCTGTGCAATGTGAATATTGTTGCACAGATAGACACCAAATATGGCTAAAAATGACCAAACAGAATGTTAACTTAAGAGTTTGTTTTAGCTTAGTCAGGTTTGGTTATTGCTCTGTTGTCAGTTAGAAGGTGATAGATGCATTTCCTCATGTGGATAAACTAAATGAGTGCCTGTGATTTCAGCAAGGAGCTCTTGTGTCCCATCACGTCTGCCTTTGTCAAAATACACATTATGTTCTTCTCTTTGGTGGAACAAATCATTTTAGCTGGCAAATGGGAAACTAGATTAGAGCTCACTGAGGGCACATTTGTTTTCCTTCTCTAGAATAGATTATCCTTTTAAAACTTCATCTTTCATTTCAATCTTGATACCATATTAAGTGGTACATTTGTAGGTCAAGATTTTTGACACAAATAATGTTTGGCATCATGACACAATGTTTAGATGATAAAAATCAAGAATTCACAATACTATTAATGTAATAATAATCCCAATTTAGTAAACATGTAGCTCTGTTTGCAATGTTATTTTAGTATCATTCATTTTATTAAATCAATTAAGCTTAGCATTAGATTTGAGACACTAATGAGGATTTAGCTTGTATGTAAAGATCCTAGGTTTAGCTCGGCTAATTCCTCATTTGCTGTGAATGTTGCTTCTCTATTATAAACACAATACTGTTTTGCTTTTTTATATTGTCAGTCACTTTTTGTTGGTAAACTCTACAATCTCACAAAACTGTCTGAGTCAGTGGTTGTTGTGAGTTTGGGCTGTAAATTAAACTCTCTGTAGAAGCTAAAGCTGATGTTTGACCTCCTAGCTGTGCACATCATTTTAATGGAGCAGGTGTAAGGACACACACTGACTTCGGGCAAAAGGGTGACATGATGTATTTATTGTGATAAGTAGGGTATTGGCTACAAAGTCTTGTCTTTGCACTTCTTTAGAGGTACATAATTGTAATAAAACAAAAAAAATGATCTTGTTGCAAGAAAATAATAATGCATTCAGGACAAAGCAGACAGATTAACTGATTCCCTGATGACACATGACATTGGATTAATCAAGCACAGAGGAGGTTTCTCTCTCAAACAATAGGACCAGCGGAGAGCACAGCGCGTCCCACAACCAAACAAACCAAAGCCAGATGGCCAAACACTTTATCTACCAGGGTGGTTTTAGAAATCAGGATTAGACAGAACATCAAGAGTTTTGAAGTTACTTTTAGGGATCCAGTTTTTCAGTTCTGATACAGATTTTGCTAAGCATTAGGTATCTACCGATGCCCAATATCAACCGATGTAGTGTAGGCACTGAGATTTCCTTTTTCTTTTTAAAACATAAGAAAATAGATCAAATTTTGCTCTGTGACTGTTATGTGCAAATGACAATTTTACAGTTTTATGTGAAAACAATTTTAAATATTCTCAGAAGTTCTGGATCAACATCAACAGTCTTATTATGTCTAATTAAAGGAATGGCCAGGATATCGGCTGAACTTATATGATGAGACCGATACCCGATCCAGCAAAATTTCATTTTATTGGCTCGATATTCGATCCTAGTATCGGATTGCTGCAACCCTCGTTACTTTGATGTACAAGAACTTAATTTTAAAATTTAAATGGCATGGTTCAAATATAGTTCGTTTTTACTTGTATCTTGTTTTTTTTCACATGTCAAATGTTTTTTAGAGAAATTAGAAATGTTAATTGTTTAAGACAAAGTGTAACAGGAGGTGAGTCAAGGCTGTTTTTTGCTTTGAAAAAGTTCAAAGAGTAGAAATTAGCAAGACAGAATATGTAAATAACTCTTCTAATTTTGTGACTGACATTTTTTTTTTGTAAATGACAAAGTGTTTAGTGCACGTTGGTTTGCAATTGGGGAATTGGAAAACACTGCTTAGTGTTTTTGGATTAGTATTTTGTTTGTTTGTTTTTTTGCAGAAACAGGAATTTAAAGGGCATATTATTCTACTATTTTGAGTTTTTAATTCTATTCTAAAGTTGCTTAATCATCAAAAACACGGCCAAAGTTTGTCTGTGGGATATCTCTCGTTCCCCCCAAAAACACCATTCTGAATGCTCCTGAAAGTACAGTAGATCTTCTGCACTGTTTGTAAGTCAGTTAACACTTGATTTGAGCATTTCTGCAACATTAGCATCAGGCAAGTTTGATTTAATTGTTTTTCCTGTGTAATTTCTTTTGCAGTCTGTAGATGGAGCTCTAACTCAATTCTTGATGTGGGGAAACACATGCCTGTCATGTGCTCATTCACTTTTATTTGTGATGCCTCTGTTCACAAAGTGTTTACTGTGTTGTTATCCCCTCATCAGTGGGACGGTCTCAGGTTGCACACTTTCGTGACACATTTTACACTTTGCATTGTGATTTGTCCCAGAGTAAACAGGTGCATTTTCTCCACTGTTGTTTAACTCTTCCTCCATCATCATCCTCCCGCTGGTTTCGCCCCCTTTTGGCAGGGGACCAGCCCGGAGCGACCCACGGCTCATTAGAACTCTTAATTGAGCCAGTGGATCAAGTGTTTGGCCGAATGCCGTGCTGCTCAACTCCATTAAGCCTCCCAAAGCATTCCAGAGATACTTGCACATGGTGAACGTGCTGGACTTTTCCCTTGTATTGACCATAAATAAGGTGTGAAGTCTGACTAAGTGTGCAAATGCTCCGCCTCTTTGCTTTCAGGAGTCCCTATTGGTGGACACTGGCATTCCCTTCCTGTTCCTTTGGGGCTTTAATTAGCTTGTAGTGCATTGTCGGTCTTCAGAAGTGGCGGGGTGAAAAGAGCTACTGGATCTCATTGGCTTGTCACCACAAGGTCAATGGAAAGGGCCGTCTAGCACAAAAGCAAACACAGGAGCACTTAAGATGGGAATTTCTCTGACAATGCAGCTTTGAGAAGAGGGACAACAGAAGGGAAGTCTTTAGAAGGAAGGCTAATTTAACTGGAGCCTGCAGTGCCAGTGTATTTTGAAAAGTGCTTCAGTTGGTTGTGTATCAATTATTTTTCCATCTGTTTTTGATTCAATTTTGAACTTTTAAAAGGTGGGTCTCCTTATTGTCTTAGAAATCACTGATACCAATAGAAAACAGAACAAACACGTGTTGACTATAGGAGCACATTCTGTTGCACTTACAGATTGTGTCTTGTCACAATTCAATTCTTATTTTGAAACGTGGGTTAAGATTTCAATATATTTGTTAAGCCACAAGAACAACAAATACTTTTTCTTTAGTTTTGCTAAGGAAAAACATGTGACAATATTACAGTTTTAATGTAGATTTTAATAAAATAAGCCCAGATTTTTTAAATATATTACTAGAAGTAAAAAGAAGTAATAAATAGAAGTAACAAAATAATAAAACTGGCCTTCTGTTTCTTTGACTGCGAAACAACAGTAGAATCAATCAAATGAGGAGTAAACCTAACACTAGAAATAAACTGAAAGTATCAAACGATTCAGTTTTGTAATTGTTCTATAGTTGAACTGAAGTAGAAGCACTCGTTGTCCCAAACCAACATAATTTATCCTGGTCCTTATACCTTGACCTAACAAATACAGTATATGGCTCTTGTCTGTCCACAGTCAAGTGTAGCACAAGTGTCAGGAATGTGAGCACTAACTCTTAACTTTTAGGAGAGGTTAAGACGGAGGCATTAGCCTAATTGATGAATTTCCTGGAGAAGTGTCCGAATAGTCAAAACAAAGCACCTTTTTTTTCTTGATTGGAAATCTCTTTTATACTTTTTGAGTCTTTCGATGGGCCTGTCTATGGTTCTTTGAACAGCACTTGCCTCTCATTATCTGACCTAATCAACTAACTCATCTTTCTCATTTGTTGTGTTTAGTTGTCAGACTGATGAGCACGTCCACCAGAGGGCAGTGCTGGCAACTCCAGAGCATAATCAGGTCCAAGCTCTAGACATACTGTATTACAGTATGTGCTCCTGTTAAGTCGCAAATACTTACACATTGCTAATTATAGTAATTACTATGTGTTCTAATGTGACTTTATAGTGTTAGACATTACTGTTACTATTACCGTTACAAACACAAAATCCAATTTAGCTCATTGTAAAAAACTTTGAGGCAGATCAGAGGCTGCAACAGAGCTGCTACTCATTTCTGTTGATATATTTACATGATTTAAGATGTTTTAAATAAAATATTTGTTGTTTGCCTCTAGATAAAATAATAAATCAGAAATTTCCTTCGGGACAAAAAAAGAAATTTTGATCTTGATCCTGAAGTCAGAAATTTGACCTTTAGCTACAAAATTACACTAATAACAAAAGTTGTGTATCGGTTAGTTACTTTTTTGAGGCAGTAACAGAAGAATTTATCTTTTTCTAAGTAATTATTTATTAATAACTAAATCCTAAAGAGGACCTATTGTGTAAAATCTTTTTTTTTTCTCACCATAAGTTCACTCAAAGTTGTATTTAGAATGATTCCTGCATGTTTGAGTAATTCATCTACAGCTGGTGTTCGAGCACTCAGAAAACCTCTGTTCTCACCTACCATCTATCCCCACCTATTTACTTGTTAATATTCAGTAATTCATATTCATTGTAAAGCAGGTATGGTTCAAAACTGTCACATAGACACATACCAAAAATAAAAATATGAATCTGAAACAGTAATACAAAGGTAGTCTAGTGCAAACATGACCACTGTGATGTAGGGGCATGCTAGGACAGCTTGTATTATTTCCCAGGTTTGTACAAAAACATATGATAATGATAAAAAAATATGATCTACAGTACATCACAGATTTGTTGAAACCAGATCATAGTGATTTCACAAACACAAACCAATTGTGACATATAGCAGAGAAGACCAGCATAAATTATGTGAACGCAAGTGTCTGTATAATAAACACTGGCTACAAGAGGACACTTGGTCTACTGAAGTTGTGTCATGTCCAGCATGATTTATTTTCTTTGTAAAACTAAAAGCTGTGAAACTAGATAAGTAGGACTTTCTGGTTATATAATTTATTTAATGTCTATGGTTCCGGCAGCCATCTTGTGTGGGGAAGCTCTACTAAAGATCTCTTTAAATGACCTTTTCACTTAAATACTTTAATAATTGAACCTTTTCATGTTTGTACATTTAGTTATGCTTTTGTTCAATCAAACTAATGTGAAAAAAAGTTGAAAAAACATAGCCTACTTTTATTTTTAGCTATTCAAATCTTCTTTATAGTCACAGCAGTGAAGCCAGCACAATAATTATGAATGTTTGTGTTCATATAGCATAATTACACACACAAATGCTTTAATTGTGCATCAAATCCAGCCCCGGGGCAGTGTTTTAAGACTGAATATTTATATTTACAATTCAGGAAAAAATGACCAGACACAGACAGAAAGCAGTCCTCTGTTTATTTGGATCAGAAATATATAAATATCTGCTCAATTACCCCATTTAATATATTAATTCTCTGACCTCGCTTTTACATTGTTTTCAATTAGAATTTTGCTGCCTCTCCCCTCGTAAGATGGCCACCGCAGCCGCCACGGCAACAAGACCCATGTTCTCTCTAGTCTACATTATTATAACTCATTGGGCAAGAGACCTTTTGTTCGTCAGGTGCCTTCACTTTATGGCTTTACCTGCCGTAAGTGGGCTACTTATTTCTAGGCATGGGACGATATTAAAATTTGCACTCACGATTATAGTGACCAAAATAATCGCGATTAACGATATTATCACGATAATTTACATAGAACTGCACAGATTCTAAATCATTGAAATGTTTATTAGTGCACAATATGTATGTGTTTGAACAACTATTATTGTAATTTGGTCTAGGTACAATTAATAATGATTCAAAGTGAACAAATGTTTACAATGTTGTCTCAGAGTCATTAATTAACTTTAACACATGAACCTTTTCTTTGTTTAGCCATATTACAGCTTTTACTGGGTTCACAGCAGTGAGATTTTAGAGGCATGTGAAGCCACAGGCGTGCGCTTGCTGCTATACCTGTAATTGCGATTATTGTCACGTACGATTATCATGATTATGAAAAAATGTCACGATTATTTAATTGCGGCCCTTAATTATTGCGATTAGCGATAATATTGTATATGGTCCAATCCTTACTTACTTCCTGGATGCACTGCTCACACCGCGTGCACGCCTTTTTGCCTTCGGGTAGATTTTAAGCATTTGGTTGGATTATTTTAACGATGGGTAAATGGGTAAAAAGTTGAAACAAAACTAAGACAGAAAGGATAGATTTTAAAGACTGGCTTTAATCTGTAAAAGATAGAGAGGCATATTGTCAAATATGCAAGTGAAGCATCAAGCTAGGAAGGCGCGAGTTCGCTCGCTCGACTCACATGCTTAATGTGACGAACACATCTGTCAAGATTATCAGGCAAACGGCAAGTATTAACCCATTTATGCAAAACTAGTTCAAATGGAGCAGCTACGGTCGCTTCTGGTCAGTCAGGTACTACAATTGCCATGTTAGCCATCCCACAACATATGGGCTAACCTGTACCGCTGTCGTGATTATACAGTCTATGCGTGCACACCGAGGATGAACAAACATGCCAAGAGTGTGGACATTTCGACCCACCTGGATTAACTCCGCGCTTGTTTGAATATTGGTTGTTCGGCATATTCGACATTTTCATCTCAAGACTCAAGGGCAGCAAAACATGATATTTCCAAAACACGTAGAATGCTTTTAGGGCAGGGGTCTGCAACCTTTAGAGAAGCTAAACCTTTTTTCTCTATTAAATTATGTATGGTGTTTTCACACCACGATTGACGGTATAATTGTTATATCGTCCATTCCTAGTGGAGGTGTAATCTAAAGGAGTGGTTTCAGATCACTTTGATGTGTTCAGACAAGACAATAGAGCTGGGGTCAACAGTACAACAAGTGCCCCTTTAATCTTAAGGTTTTTGACCAAATACTTATCTTTACTGTCAGCTCCAGCATTAAAGCGCTCCTAATGAGCAACACAGGCACAGCTGGAAACAAAGACTTAGTAGTTAAAACAGTAACAGTAAACAGTAAAAACAATTGTGCATTTAGTTTATTTGTCCTTCCCACTAAAGCTCAACCACTAGTTTGACTAGTTTTAACATTAACTTTTCTCGCCTATTCTGATGCTACAAATATAAAAATGGTATAACCCCCAAGGCCTTTTCCTCTATTAAAGTTTTATGGGGAAAAACAACCCTGCTAAATATTAAACACAGTGGCATTGCAACAATATGTGCTCTTGCTTACAATTTGCATTGCTTTTCTACTACTGTGCCACAGTTTACGTTTTAGCTTCAACACTTTGAAGGTAAACAAAAACAGTCTTGATACAAGTGATGCTACTACATCAATTTGAGATGTTAGTATTTAGTGTTAGTTTGATGTCGTTCCTGACAAAAGATGTTTAAAGTAAATCAACAATATGAATAATGAGATAACTAAAAAGGTTTTTATTATACTCCTATAAATCTATTTCAGTTCTAGCTGTAAGTTCTACCTTCCCTTCTCAAATGTTTTATCTGTAATTATTAGTAAAACCTTTTATAAAACATTTGACAAGAGCAACTCAAGCACAACTACACAGAGATTGTTGCAACTATGGACAATCTGTCTGCCTGACTGGAAACCAGAAAGTCAGCTACAGAGTATTCACCATTATGTAATGGTTTTCTACATGGTACCTTGTTCATTATCCATTTATAACAATATGCGATTTACAATAGGCCCAACCCTATGTGTGTCACAATTTGTAGAGCTTTTTAGTGCTAAACGTGACTTCTAGTTAGTCACTTTACTTTGGTTAGTTAATATATAAGCCAGTACAAATCATGTTTCATTGCACTGTCCGCTTCATTAGCTTCTGTCAGGCAGGAGTTCAAGCTCGGTGCACCAAAGTAGATGTAGCTGTGTTACTTGGACAGTCTTGTTACCTGGAGGCCCAGTCTAGGGGTCTGGTCTGCGCCCCTGTTCAGCTTATAGCCCTGATGCCTGTTATAGTGCAAAGATCGGCTGGCTGTCATCTGAGGAAGTTGTCTAATCTTAGCAGTGAAAAGTATCCCTCTTTCCAAAGGCTGCTGGGTAAAAGCTTGTTGTCCATAGCTTCAAGTCTCACTCTGGTTTGCTGCCTCCACAGAGGACGTGGTTAGAATGAAAATTACGGGTGAGTAGCATGAGGAATCAATGTATTATATAACAGGCCTACCAAAGTTTTGCTGCTATTACGTCAGTATAAGAAGATATGAAAAAGAATTGAATGTCTCTGGTTTACGATATTATCATACCAAAATGGGTCGACACACAAATCCCAAAAGATGAGACTTGAACATGGGATTTATGTAAATAAGATTTAATTCAATTGTTGCTTTTTGGAACTACTTAGATATGAAATGACTAGACTTTTATCTAGAGATTGACAGAAGCTGATGCTGGTTTTTAAAAATGTTGTCAGCAAATGCCGTTATCAATGGCCCATTTTCAAGGACAATTTCTGAGGCTGATTATCTTATTTTGGAAAGGGATAGTGTATCAAAAATAAAAGTGTCTACACTATTATTATGTCAAGTTCAAGTATAAAACATGCTCAAGCAAATCAGATAACGTTTTTAAAGAGTGCTCCTTTTCCACACACAGAGACACAAAGTGTTTTTATGATCACACTATTGACCATTTGCACCTACGTCACGTGATCACGTGGGTGCACCATGATGGAGGGCAGAAGTGCGTGTACGCAACATTACAGGGAGTGCAAAACTGACAAGTTCTCACATATTTTTTTCCTATTATTTAGTAAAGAAAACAATGGATCCTTCTAATGCATGTTAAGTACATTTGTCTGTGGAAGTTGGACACTTAAACATTGTTATTTCTTACACTGGAGCAGATTTAATCGCATACAAGAGTTTGGTTTCAGGGTCAGTATATACCAGTGGAGCCATGAGCTTTCACTGTATTTTAAGTACATTAGTTACTGACAAACAAACAAGTAAGTACATATTAAAACTTGCTGCAACTAGTCATAGAAGAATAAAACAATCAAAGACTTACCATTTCTCTCCAAAACTAACATGGAGCACAGCTGGTATACTATCAGCTGAGCTCCAGGTACTATCTATACCAATATCTTAATATTTATCAATAATGTTGATTTCTTTTACAATTGAAAAGAATGTTGGAATGGCTGGTCAACAGCCCTTGACTTATTTGTTCAAAAAATCTCAAATGCAATTGTATTTTGTATGCTCAATATTCTTTTTATCATATAGTTTAGCAAATTTGGATTCTCCTAGTTGTGTATGCAGTGCACCCATTATACCTTACAAATATTACAAAACTGTGTCATTTATATTTTCAGAATATTGTGTGTTTCTTTTTTTTTTTTTTTTGAAAAAGAACAGAAGAACACGTTGTGACCTACTGGTGCTTTTTTAGGCGTTTGTGCTGCTGACTACCCATGGAGCAGGACACTTGGGATATGCTTGGTCAGTCTAAATGAGACTTGTGCATGAAGACACTTTTGTAATGATAGATTGTTAGTGCCACTGTTGTTTTGTCGGTTTTTGATATTTAATTGTTGTGAGCTGAAAGATTTGTGATGCTTTTCTCTGTCACATGCTTGAGTGTCTTGTTCTGATCCTTGCTTTTGTTTCTATCAGGTATTAGCGTCTGTTTTGTCAGTCTTTCACAATTCAATACATTGCTAATTCTTGACACAGCACATTTTAGCATCAACAACAACTAACTTTGGTTATTTGAGTATATAGTTTTAAATTGGTATTTTGGTATTTTCATTTTCACCAGAGCTTTATTATTCACATTTAAGTTATAATATTAAGTTTGTCAGACATTTTATCATGACATTTTGTTGTATTATTGTTTATAACTATTTCCTAGAGGCTAATACTACTAAAACTACAGATTGAACTGATCAGCTGATGTTCAGTGTGTTTTGAGCATGAATCATTTGGACTAACCCCATTTTCCCTGTTGTTTGTTCCAGTCTGCAGGCTGCATGATAATCTGGACTTGATGCATGTCCGTTGCATGTGGCCAGCTGTTTGTGTGGAACTGAGAGCACCGAGCTGCAGCCATGGCTCAGACTATGCACTTCAACAACAATGGCACAGGTAACCATCCATTTTACTCTGTGTTCTTTTATTGAGTTAACGCATTGTGTTACTTTATTGTAACATCTAAAGGACACGCAGAAATATGCAATGGTTTCCATTTAGGCATTTCTCATTACTATGTAGCGGGTGGGCCACACTGCCAACAATACATCTCAGTTAACATTCAACCAGAATATGTTAAACAAGTGTTGTATCTAACTAAGATTACTTACAAAAGTGCATAAAAAAGGCTTTATCTTATCAACGTATCATGTTCAAATTTAGGTTGATTTTCAAAACAAAATTCATGATATAGTTTTGTGTGCAATATATCCTATTGCTATTAGTTATATTTCAATAATAAAGCATATTTAGATAAATTAGCTGACATGATAGGTGCTGTAAAAATTGTGAGTTATCGCATGTTAAACAGTAGTCTTCTCTCTGTATGCTGCTGTGCTGGTAGATTTAGCCTTTTCTAAAGTGCATAATCCACTCATCAGTCAAACCTGCATACAGCCACTATTCCTGACCTCACTAATGAGACTCTTTTTACTTTCAAATCCTCCCAGGAAAACCGTTTGCTGATATAATATTGTGACATTTTTGTGATACACATTTTTTACAGCAAAACAATGAAAGGATCTGGGTTTATATCTAGAAGTAAGATTACCCTGGTTAAATGCTTGCAGACAGAATTATTCTTCATAGCATTTGATCACTCTAACAATAAATGACCTTACATTCTACTCCAACATTATGCCTAATTTAGCATCATTACAGTCTAGACATTTTATTAGGCATCTGTTGCTATGTAAGGCGACCTCTTCCAATTACCAGCTGGTTCTACTATTAATAAATTATCAGTTTTTAGTTTGACTATGTCTGCCCGGGTCATTAGAGGATTTGCTTGTAAAGTAGTACTATATTCTGCCTGGTACAGCCATTGCAAAACTACAAGTGTCTGAAAAGGATTTGTGAAGTGCATTAAATGGCTTTGTTTGCTCAACAGCAATTGATGCAAACTGTCTTTTTGTGTGCTGTTTCTATAGACTCTGTTTGCATAACAAAATCAGTATTTGTTCATGGAAGGCAGCTCTTTTATTTCCATAATTTGCTCGAGGCTTTGAATCGAATCATGGTAAAGCGCTATTGTTATTCAGTTATAGTTTGAATTGAGAACTCTACAAAGAGTCCTCTATCAAACATGTGACTTTGTTAAAAAAAAAGGCATTTTTTTGTGTGTTTTGTACGCAGGTAGGTATAGTTTATAACAATAGAATGATTACTAGAAGAAGATGTTTTTTATAAAGACTAAATTAAATTAAATTAAATCAAAAAGCAAGATCAACGATTTCACCCAGTCCTCGCAACGATATTGAGTTGAATTTTCAAAGTAACACAGTGAAGTTGTAGAATTTGACACTAATGTGTCAAGTTAAACAGGCAAAGAGATTTTATTAGGCGTGCCATCGTCGTTTTATATTTTTCAGAATAGTTTTGTAGTCCTGTTTCCTGACATTTCTCCTCACGGATGTGTTGAGCAGCTGCAGTTTGATTAAACGTTACAGGCGTAGAAAGTGCACGACTGTAGCCAGGAAATACCAGGCTATGAGAAAGGGACCAGTGTTTGGGTGAGCCAAGAAAATGCTGTTCTCTCTCCTCTGCTCTGACCCAGAATAATGCCATTTTGTATCCTCATAAACTAAAGGCTTTACACTGGGTTATTGCAAATACTTGTCAAGTAAACAATGTAGTCTTTCATAAATGAGCCAGCTATTTATTTGTTTTTATTCCGAATAGTTTCCGAAATCAACTATTTTTTAAAAGTGGGATGAAATAACTGGGAATTGGGCCAGGCCAGAGCCCCTCTGTGCTATTTTTGCACATTTAATTGGGCAAATGCTTAACACATCAACAAGAATTCTTCTCTAAACTGGTCCTTTGGTTCTTTCTTTCCAACATAATTAATTGTCCAAAAATGGTACTAAGAGAATGTTGTCTACAATGATTTGGTCATGATGCTGTAATCCTGTCAGGATAACAATTGTGACAGCTGTAGATAAGGACTCAGCTTGGTGGTGTCAGTTATCCCAGGCTGATGAGGTCATTGCTCAGCTGTTCTTGTGACTACAGAACAATTTATAAAACATATAGACAATTCAGTGTATGTTATTTCTTTCACTTTGAATAGATCTAAAGTTTCCACCCAGAATCAGTAATTTATCTAGCATATAATCTGTTATTTGAAAAGTGTGTTTGAAAGCCTGTCTATTTGTTTATAGTAGACCTTTTGAGTGGTTGTCATTTGTCTTAAGAACAGTGTGTTTTTTGTGCTGGTCTGACCACCCTTCTAGTGAAAACAGAACCCTAGTTGGAAAGGGACGCGCCCAATCTCAGCCAGTCAGCTGATTGGTGATGCAGCTGTCCAATAGTGCGCCAGAAAACGTCTGAGCTTACTTGACACGAATACTGGAATTTTTCTACATGCAGAGGAGATTGAGAAAGTGTGCGTCTGTGCAGGGAGAACCAACAGCTCTGAACATTTAGCTGCTGTTGTCGGAAGGCAGAAGTAGGGGAATCAAAATGGAGTGCATGTCCTGAGGTGAGTGGTGTTGCTTTAACTGTTAAGTTAGAGTGGCTGCGCGGTAAAGGAAGAGCTTGTTTATTTCAAGCCTGTGTTTGTTTTACTGAGCTGGAGTTCCAGGCATACCAAGAACAAGCTGCTGTATTTAGCAAACACTGCGTGAAAACACAGTGTACTGTAGCTGCCTGTTGTGTCTCACTAATTATGCTACTGTGGAGTTTAGACTTTGCCTTTAACATTGATTTGTGTCTGGACTCTGGAAATCGACCCCAGTCTTTGACAAACAGTTGTTTCCTGCTCACTGACCCTTGTCTAGGTCTTGATCAAATTTGACTTGTCCTGGAGAACTGACTGGTATGAATAATTTAGAAATTGTACGAGTACAAAAATCATGTAGAACTTTGAAATACTGTACTTGTGTATTTTACATTTAAATTTCAGTGAGCTGTTAAAAAGAAACTGAAGTATCTTCTGCTGGTTCTAACTTTGTTTTGTCTGTTTTACAAACAAAACATTGTTATGAATCAATCATTAAGAATAGAATCAACATGTGTGGTTTTGTCTGTACATGCTTTTATTACCAAAGCTAATCAGATACAGATTCATTCCAGGGAGGATTTAAATGGTAATGGTAATGTTTTTAATGCAGGCTGCAACATTTAATTGACTAATCTAACTAAACTGTTTAATGCATATTTTTAATCTTTTTTCTTATCAGCCGTAGCAAACACATTATTAAATTGTCCTAAAAAAACAACAGATTTTTATCAAATTACAATATATTTGATAGAAAGAAACATTTTTGGTGTACACGCACTGCGTTTCTTCTTAATTAAGAGACTTTGTTTTTGTGAACCTAAAGGTTGTGTAATACACACAGCACTTTAGTACATCTGCAAATATTTCTACTATTTAAATCTACAAGAACACTTATTAGCTCAATGTTTTGTAAATGATAAATTGTGTTTTGAGTCCATCTTGTGTTGTTTGTTTTTGAATGCACTTCTGTGTTTGTGTTTATAATGTATTTTGTATGTCCTGTGTTGTGTTTTACTTTGTGTGTCTTTTAAATTGACACCATTAACCTGTCCAGCCAGAGGCAACAGATGGACATTAGCCAATGGCTAAAATCTGTTAAAAAGTAATTAAAATAAATAACATTTCAAAGTTCCTCAAGCGTTTGCCCTTCTAGTATTTTCACAAATAGTGCTTTTGTGGCTTATTGTAAGTATTTACAAAATAGCCACTTTTAGGCATCATATTTCAATCTTTTATTTAGTTAAAAGTTATTTTCTAAGAGACTCTACCAGAGAAATTATCATTCTTAATCATATTTTTTGTCTACTTTAGTCAAAAAATAACATGTTAGTTACTGATGCCTGTTTTGTTTTTCAGAAAGGGGACAAAGATGCCCAAGCACAGAAGAGGATAAGGACTCGGTGGACCCCTACTATGTTGAAACTCCTTACGGTTATCAGTTAGACCTGGATTTCCTCAAGTATGTCGATGATATTGAGCGGGGCAACACCATTAAAAAACTGAGTATTCAGAGGAAGCCCAGAACGCCCAGGTCGCTGGCTCTGCCGCGGGGCAGTTCTCAGGCTGAATGGACGTCCACAGACTCTTTGTCCTCCTCCAACAGCGACGACAAACAGTCCCCAGTGTCTTTCAGCTCCAGGACACTCTGCCCTGCTCCTCTCACTCCCAGCCAGAGCTCCTCTAGTGAGCAGGCTTACGGCAGCACAGACCACAGACCATTGCTGCCCCCACAGTCCCCTCGTACCACTCCTCGCCACAACCCCCAGGTGGAGAAGACCTTGATGGAGACCAGGAGGCGTCTGGAGCAGGAGAGACTGCTGATGCAGCCTCACAGTGAACCTCCACGCCGGCGCCTTGCCAGCTTTGGAGGTTTAGGCTCGAATAGTTCTCTGTCCTCTTACTCTGGCTCCATAGGCCCCAGTCATATCTCTCCCTCCACCCACCAGTCTCTAACTGTCAACGGTCACTTGCCCAATGGAGAGTATAACTTCTATTACCCCACTTCTCTTGGAGGCTCCATCCGCCACAGCCCTTTGAGCTCAGGTATGACCACTCCTGTAACCAATGTCAGCCCTCTGCAGCTGCAACAAATTCGAGAGCAGATGGTGATTGCCCTGAAGAGGCTGAAGGAGCTGGAGGAACAGGTGAAAACCATTCCAATCCTACAGGTGAAAATAGCAGTTCTTCAAGAAGAGAAGAGACAAATGGTAGCACAGTCCAGAAGTCAAGGCCCTGGTGGTTTTCGCAAACGTTCTTACAGCGTTGGCAGCGCTGAGCAAATGGAAAGTCCTAATTTGATTCAAAAAGAAATGGAATTGCACATTAAGGAGCCTGAAGCCCCAGAACAGAGCAGAGAAAGACTGGACGAGTTTAGACGTTTGGCTGCAGAGGTCCAGGCTCTGGAACGGACAACGCGAGAAAACAAAGAAAGTGAAACTCAGCCAGACATCACTGTTCAAAACCAAGCCCATCAAAAGTCTATTGGTACAGTTACTGATGAAAACATGAACAACATGACCAACCAAAGCCGGACACCAGACCACAGTTTACGAAATGTAGGAGTAGTAACGGATGTAAAGAAAATGTGTAGTGCTGCTGTGGGGGTTACTGAGACTATGTTGGGCTTAACTAGTGATGCAGAGAAAGAAATTGAGCTCCAGCATCAGACCATTGAAGTTTTGAAAGAAAAGATCTATCGCTTAGAAGTTCAACTCAAAGAAACCACTCACGAAATGGAGATGGGCAAACTCAAACTTGAACTTCAAGCAGCAGGAGGGTCAAGTAAGAAAAAATCTGACAAAGGTTTTATGGTGAGACCAGAGATGTACAATGCATGTGTGGAGGCAAAAGTCCAGGTGCGTAGTCAGGGCGTAGGCGATAGTCTAAACATGTGCTCATTTAAAAGTGCTGGTCACACTGTAGGAGTCACCTGTAAGCCTTGTGTACGGTCAGTGGCTGTGGGTCCAGACATATTCATGGAGCGCTGGGTAGTGCATGAGCAAGTGCCCCTCAGTGACCAATGTGTGGGGAGAGAGGTGGAGATGTGTCACCAGGAAGTCAGCATGGACAGGGATGTCTGTGAGATGGGCGTCAATACTGAGCAGTCTATGGACATTGAGACACTTGGCAGAACTTCGACCAAAGAATGCAGGTCGGTGGGGTGTGGAGACTGTTCTGTGGATGTTGTTGTCAGTCCTTTGAAGACCCTGATCACACAAGGAACTGAAGTAGATCTTGTCACAAAAATAGACTCTGGAATGATGGCCGTTCCTGAGTCAACAACGTGTCAGACAAACACAGACAGTCAAGGTAAAAGCATTTCTACAAATACAGATGCTGCGGTTTTGGTCGACTCTTCCACAGATATGCTGCTGATTACAGAGGACAAGCACACTAACACAGCACTGACGGAGACTAGGACAGTGGCTGTAGGAGAAGGACTTGTCAAAGACCTCCACTCACCCCCTAAGATTCGCTCAGTTGCAGTCGGAACAGTTACAGATGTGCAGACATTCCCTGGCAAATCAAGCTCCTCCAAAACTAAAGAATGTGGGGTGGGACCACTTAACATTTATGAAAATTATTTAGTTGGCTTAAAAACAAGAAATATTGCATGTGGTCCATCCCAACCCACAAACCCTGAGCCTGTTACCAGCACTACTACAGAGCATCTTGAATGTGTCTCGACTCTTAGTAAATCCCAGGAAGTGCAGGGCTTGACCATTACATAGAGAGAGTGCAAAAGCTGCTACAGGAACAGCAGATGCTCCTGGCAGAGAACTACAGTGAGCTCGCTGAGGCTTTTGGTCAACCCCAAAGTCAGTTCAACTCCATAAACAGCCAGCTGGTCAGCACACTATCGTCCATAAACTCTGTTATGAAGTATGGAAGTGCCGAGGACATTCTCAAGCTGCAGACAGACTCCATGTGCCCGCTGTCAGGTGAGGATCCAATGCTGCACTTTTGATCTGATTTACACTATGCTGTGCCTTAGATCTTTTACCTAAACCTAAAAAAGGAAAACATTAAGTTCTTCTCATTCATTGTGTAATTGAAAAAAAATTCTTGTAAAACATTGGGTGGAGATTATCTAAAACCGGTCTGTAATTACAGGCAGGATATGATTGATTGCCTCAAGATACTGTCTTAGACTGGCAACAAACTAAATATTTACTGCACAAACCCTAAAGTGTGGAATTTTGAGAACATTTGATTACTTTGTTTTGCCATTTGACTAAGTTCATCTGCACAAGCCTATTGCTTATAATGAGCTAGCTTTTAGATGGTCTGTTAACGCAGATGCTAAAGATGATCTGATCAGATCAGACAAGCCAAAGTTATCGTTGTCCCTAAAAATGCAGTGGGAGCTTTAGCCTCAAACCAGTTGTGAACTTTTTTTTTTTTTGAAAGCAAGTAACATTTCTCTAATCAACCCTTGTTGGTGTTCGACTTACTTTCCCTGTGCAGTTCACTACAATAGATGCTGATTCACAACTGCTTCAGAGTTACATAAGCTACATTCTTGTTTCAGATGGGGCACAGATGAATACTATTGTCTTGGCAGTTAATTTATGATCATTGTGCAACTTAAACAGAAAGCTGGAAGATTACTAAGAAACTGTAAAAACTAAAAGCAGAGAAAAAGTATTTTTTTGCATCTTTAAAAGTTTTCCAGTATAGAAAGCACAAACTCTTTAAGGAGCACTAGAGGTGGAGGTTCTAAAATGTTCTTTTCTCCATAGAGATATTTTATGTTTTGCTTGTCTTTATATTGGCATGACGCTTTGCAATCTACATGAGATAAGCAAGAAACTCCACTAAAGTATTTCTGGCAAAAAATGGGCAAAGCAGTACTTTTTAATAAGTTAAGAATGTGACAAATACTCCACCAGTAACTTGCATAGTGTTCCTTTAAAATGTAGACTGACAGTTGTTTTATACAAGTGAAGTGTTTTTTCACATGTATTAAATGCTGTGTTTTAGTTGGCGCTGATCAGCTGAGACAAAAGTCCCATGGCGGGGGAGCAGAGCAGGCTAACACGGACCAGGCTGCAGTCACTGACCCTGCAAATGCACAGGCTCAGCATGCCATCAGCGCAGAGCAGAAGAGAAGCATGGATATACAGATGTCCACTGCACTACACGGTACTTGGACTCCTTATGAAATTGAATTTTAGAAGTACAAGTACTTTAGCTCAATGGCACGTGTTCATCTACTTTATCTAGTTACAAACACTGATGTTTATGTCAGGTAAGGTTACAAATGTGATCTGCACCTCATGCTAACCACACCTACATGTCAAAGCATGCAAAGTGCTGAGTGACTTGTCCTCCAGGGTTTCCTGGGAGCTGTAAAGAGGCCTCTTTCAGGGCAAGTCTTGGCACATGAGCTGTGTGTTTTAGCTCCAGGCTTTTGGTTTAGGGAGCCTTTACTTAAAATGACTGAGATAGTTTAGGTTTTACAAACATTTACTCCTGCAGATCACTTTTGAAGTAACTTAACTACACAGTTTATCAAACTATACATTTACAGATGAATTATTATAGAAATCAAATCCAAAACCAGTTTTACGAACAAAAAATATTTACTATTTGTAAATATTTACAAATATTTTGTTCCTTACCAAGCTTTAAATTATTAATATTATTATTAATATTAGCAAGAGACTGTCAAGAAAAAGCATGTGTATTTAGCTTTTTTTTTTTTTTTAACAAACCAATTCAAATGAATATTTTTTAGACTAAAGAATAAAGAGAAAAAAGAATTTAAACGAGTTTTATTAATTCACACTCCTGTTCCTCCAGGACAGCACGGGAATCAGAGCACTCTTAAGTCCATTATGAAGAAGAAAGATGGCCAAACCGAGTCCAACGGCACAAAGAAGAATCTACAGTTTGTCGGGGTGAATGGAGGGTAAGCTAATATTTTCTAGAATCCCCCCAGTCCCTAGGAGGCCAAATGCTAAAAAAAAAACAATATAAACATAACTTATGCATTATTGTTCTCACTTGTGGCACAGCTATGAGACCACATCAAGTGACGAGTCCAGCTCAGAGGACAGCAGCTCATCAGATGAAGAGGGCGAGGAGGAAAACGTTTTAGAAGAATCAGAAGGCTACAAGAAAGTGGAGGAAAAAAACACCAGGGAGGAGTTTGAGGCAGAAGGAGCTGAGGATGTGAACTTGAAAGAGGCAGATACAACTTCAGAAACCAGAGAACGGTATTTTATTGCACAGACTTATCCTTACAATTAGAGATTGACCTTATGAATTTTTCTTTGGCCGATATCAATATTTCAAAATTTTGTCTGCTGATGCCGATCTTTAAGGCCATTTCTAAGGCCGATTATCTTATTTTAGTTTTAAAAGCATTGCTGGGGTGAGATTGTATAACCAAAAAAAACTTAAACTATTATTCATCCTGGTACATGTGAGTCTCTTTCACACAATGTGATGACGCCCTATTGTATTTTGGCCTGTGAAAGACATACAGTATATATTGTTTATATTGACAAGCAAACAAGCACTTATTAAAGCTTGTGCTGCAGCCAAAGTCATTGGAGCAAGAATAAAACTTCGACAAGTTTATCATCAAAAAAAAATTCCTGACTTGGTTGGTTTGGAGAGAAGCGATAAGATTTCTTTTATCTCTCTCCATTCCTAAGACTCAGCTGATCACTGATCAGATATTGGTTAAAATTGCCGCAGAGAGCCGATATGGTCAATATACAAAAAAAAAAATCTAAATAGCCTTATGGCCTGAAAATACAGTATTGTCCGGCTGATATATCGGCCTAGCTCTACTTGGAATCAGTTGCAAACATTTTGCTAACTAATCATATGTTGCATAGTTCAGTCTAAATTAGCGATGTCAGGTCACAATAAAATAAATGTGAGTTTTGGTAACAACATTATCTCATTTTTATTCAGTCTAAATTGCTGGAAAAAAAAATGTCCATGCACATCATTTAAATATAATTCATTGTTCAGAGAGTTTGATTTGGTAAAACCAGTCACTTACTAGAGGAATGGAGTGACTCAGTTTATCGTCAAGCATTTGCCAGTTGGTCATAGTGTACTGCTCAGTACTGCCAGTCTCTATTTATTTATTTATTTTTTCAGTTTTGCAAAATTTTATGATGACTATCAGGTATATATGATACTAATTATTACTTGATAATATTAAGTCATTACCTATTAAATAATAGTATCACGTTATTACCTGATATTATCACTTTGTTATCCAACTGAAAAAAAAAAGGAGACTGGCAGTACTGAGTTTCCATAATAGTGTGAATAAGTATGATGTTTTTAATAGAATTAGAATGTCTCTCTTTTCACTACAAGTCTACTCAAATTGTACTTTATGCCACCTCTATTCAATTAATTGTATGTTTTGTGTTTTTACAGAAGGTATGAGCTGAGTGAGAAGATGATTGCTGCGTGTGGTGTTCTGGACTCCCACTTAAATGACCCTAAGGCTGTAAACAGTAAAGACTTGGTAAGGAGGTGCTCTTTTTGAAGCGCTGATTTCACATAAATCTTAATTCTATTTCAATCTCATGTGTCCATTCTCAGAGAGCCTGTTTGAACACCATTCAACATGAGTGGTTCCGTGTGTCCAGTCAGAAGGCAGCCACTGCAGCTCTAGTGGAAGACTACCTGAACGGCTTCAGGGCCGCTTCAGCTGCTGTACTGCGCCACATTGTCAACATGGCTGACGGCAATGGAAACACTGCTCTGCATTACAGTGTCTCTCATTCCAACTTCCAGGTGGTCAAGAAACTTCTTGATGCAGGTACAAATTGTTTTATGGATTACATTGTAATTTTAGCTAGTATATTTGAATAATCTGCATGATATGTTGTTTTGTATTTTGTGGTATGTATAGCTTTAACAATTCAATGCTCATCTCAACCACAAGTGTCTATGAAAGATACTTTGCTGACTTGTTAATTTGGTTATTTTCCATTAAGGCCAATGTCAGTCCTCTGACATTGGCCTTAATGAATAGATATATTATATATATTTTTATATTTATATATAAAATATATAAATATAAAAATATATTTTTTCTAAACTTCTTTGCAGTAATATCTAGAAGGTCCTCAATAGACTGTGATGAGGTCTAGGACGCTCACTACTTTTAATCCTTTTGTGCCCCCTCAGTCTTTCTTTTGTGCACTCGTCCAACAGTGTGACAGCAAATCCTCCCCCTCCTCCCATTGGAGCTTTTGTACTTTGCTATACACTCAGTTCCTCAAACTGCCGTTGTCCCCCTCCCTGGCAGGACAGCATCCCCTCCCATTGATCTTCAGAGATCTGTCCTCATGTCCTCTTTTAAGTTATACTCCAGGCGATGCAGTTCAGTGCCCACCTCCTATGCTGGTTTTGTTCGGGTATATGGGTTTGAATAGAACAAGATCATACTAGTTGACTACATTAATGTTTTTGAGTGACAGGCAGGAAAGGCTTCAAGTTAGTCAGCCATCTCAGCAGCTTGTATTTGTGTTTCAGATGTGTGTAACGTGGACCAGCAGAACAAGGCGGGATACACTCCCATCATGCTCGCTGCTCTGGCTGCCGTGGAAACACCCAAAGACATGCACATTGTGGAAGAGCTCTTTAGCAAGGGTGATGTCAATGCTCGTGCCAGCCAGGTCAGTGGGGTCAAAAGTTCAAAAAGTGAAAGTAAGCTGCCTACAGGTTCTGCGTATGGATATTATCTTATTTTAATGATGAGTTAAGACTAGGCTAGTCACAATAATTGCTATATCGTGTGATATAGAAAAGCGACCACGATAGCATTTTGAGACTCAATAAATGTGCTTGCGCATTCAAGGCGTAAAAGCAATTCGGCTGTTGTAAAATTGTATGCAGAATCCAAACAACTAATACTCATTAACCCCGGCTTAAAGAAAAAGGAAAGGTAGAAACACTGCATGTGCACGGAGGTCGGAGGAGGAAGACAACGCGGTTCAATTCTATAGAGGAACGAACTGAAATGACCACGAGGCTCTTAGGCGCGCATGTTGCCCACAAAGACAGACGCGAAGGACAAAAGAGGCCAGTGCAGGTGTTTGTGCTACCTCTACGTGTGCCCTCTCCTCACACTCATGTCCACTCATCTTCCTCCTGAGCTATTCCACTGCTTCATCGCTCCGTGGGTCCAAAAGTAAAACTTTCCAAGTGCCACAGCATGTAGAGGAGAAAACACGGGCCAAAGTATTGGCGGCTCGTTCATGTATTTACTATGTGCAGGCTCACGGTCCTCGTCGACTGGCACTGTGGTGTGAACGATACGCTTTCCGTTTATTTGTAACTTAAGCTTTTATAAAGTCGTGATCTTTATAAAGATCACGTGAGCGATATCCGTGACTTAAAACAAAAGCAGCCACTCCTTCAAACTCTTCATCCACGGCAGGATTTTACACGCAGAGGCTAGAATCGATGCGCGCACTAGCCGAGCTGCCAACAGTTCAGAGCGGCTTGGACCAGGTAGTAACTTGCTCTGCGTGAAGAGCAGTGGAAAATGTATGCACCAACTGTATTTTTAAACAGATCATTAAGCACTCATGTCATGCTAAATGCACTGTACTTTCCAATAATTGTGCATTAGTTGAGGTGCCATGACTGGAATGAGTAGCTAATACACCATTTGACCATCCATTTGCTTGAGTCTAAAACGAAAACATAAAAATAATGAAAGCGTTATAATAATATAATTGCAAAAGGGCCCATAGTCTTGGGTCTGCAGATGTGAAACTATATATATTTTTTAATTTATGACTGTGACCACCAAACACATCAACCAACTAATATAATTGCACACAATATAAGTGAGAAGTACAGTCACAGTATGTCTAGTTCACTAATAACATTTGTGTAAAAGAGGGGGGTGATATTTTCTGACACATTATATCATCTGGCAAAATTATATATTGTGTCAGGCCTAGTTAAGACATACTGAAAATTAAGTTAACACACTGATTCATATTGAAGGATGGCTATATTAATCACACTATACTGATTTTAACTTTAAGTAAAAATTATGCTTTGCACATTTTTAACAGAAAGTCACTTTCGTGCATTATTCAGATGCAGCACTCTCATTGTTGCCCTAGAATGCCTTTGGTCCCCGAAACCCCCCCATTACATTCTTACAAGGTGGGTTAGGTTTAAGGGTACCTGAAATGCTACTACTCTGCTGACCCCCTGTGGCCAAAAACTGTAACTGTTTTTAGTGAAGAGACCAATGCTTCTGAGGCATCATATGCCTGATGTGTACCTGCATGCTGATTGTTTCCCAGCTGAAGGAAGTTTGCTGGTGTGTTGCAGGCAGGTCAGACGGCTCTGATGTTGGCAGTTAGTCATGGACGAATGGACATGGTTCGTGCTCTATTGTCACATGGAGCAGAAGTCAATATTCAGGACGACGAGGGCTCTACTGCCCTCATGTGTGCCAGTGAACATGGCCATGTAGAGATAGTGAAACTGCTGCTGGCTCAGCCAGGCTGTGATGCTACACTGAGTGATAGCGTGAGTATCTCCCTTTTATCTTTAATCTAAACCAAGCCGATGCTTAACATTGTTTCAGGACATTCTGAGAATCTAATTTCAACCTATGTTTTTGTTTGCAGGATGAAAGCAATGCCCTGTCTATTGCTCTGGAAGCGGACATAAGGACATTGCAGTACTGCTTTATGCACATGTAAACTTTTCCAAAGCCCAGTCACCAGTAAGTGCCCAAGGCTACTTAATACTTAAACATGGACTGTGTTGTCCACAGAAACAGATTTATTTTTAAAATGTAGAAAAGGACAGAATATCTTTTTTTTTTTTTTTTTGCTTTGTTCCAGTTTTTTTAAATATGCATGGATCTCCAAATGGTGCTTAGAAGGGCAAGATGATAATATACCGTTGGTGATAATATCGCCAAAAAAGTATATCATTTATAATATTAAAGGTTGTATGGAGGATTTTTCAAATCCAACAACTTCTTGTTGTTTTTCAAACGATGCACATGTGTTTCTCCTCCCAGGGCCACGCCCTTCATTGCAACTGGGCCAATGAGTTACTTAGGAACACTGAGGGTTTGCTTGACATGTTAACAGGCCAATAGATAACGAGGTACCTCGTTATCTATTGGTCAACGTTTTACTGGCCTCATCATGTCCACAGTTTATATATTTTTATATTTCTTTTTTTGTTTAGCATAAGTACAAATCTATGTAACTGTTTTTGACCAAGACTGAAAACAAACATTTTTTTGAAAATCTTCCATACAACCTTTAAGTTTGGAATTTTGCGATATAATTGTACGCACACAAACTTTAGCCAAATACTTATAGTGTAGAACTGAGTGATTTTGCGCTGATGCAGAGGCTCAAACAGATCAACAGAAGATGTAAGGAGTGAAATACAACTAAATACAAGAGAAATGTTTGAAATGACATGCTTAGCCAATCTTGCATATATATCGTTATCGCACATATGGTCTATATCGTGATAAAGGTTGACATATCGCCCTAACCCTAACCCTAACCCTAACCTCACAGATAAAACCTAAGCTGACAAAGCAATGTTAGAACAGGAATTAAAGTCAATTTTGCATAATGTGTGCCTTTTAATGTCTGTAGGGAACTCCTCGCCTCAGCAGGAAGACATCCCCTAGCCCCACTCGACGTGGCTTGTTTGACTAGAGGACTCACTCCTGCCACAAACTCTCTGCTGCTATTGATTCAGGCTGATGGTGCCTTATCCACAGCTGGATGTGGGATTCCCCTCTGTGTGCTGCCTCGGTCTGTCATGAACCCAAAGTGCCCCTGAATATGAATGTAACCTGCTGGTGCCTAAACCAAGAAACCATCAAAACATCACAGTCCTTTAACCAAATGCCATTTTCCCCTTTTTGCATTTTTTTTTCTATGTAATTTTGCAACTTTTTGCAAAGATTTTTTATTCTAATAACTTAAGGAGGAACTAAGGTTTTTGTAACATCTAATACATTAGTAAGCAGCACAGTCACTATCACTTGTATATATTGCTAACCTCAACAGAAGAGCCTCAGATAAGATTGCTGACTGCTTTTTATATGAATAAACAACACTTTGGAGTAAATATGTTTATTTGACAGGTTCAACTGTTATTTTATATAAAATCATTTTTATTCTTTCTACTCTATTTAATAGAAAAATTACAGTATTTTTAAGAAAATTTCTAAACAGTGAATGAAGTTGTATATTTATCATGAGCATAGTTTTGGAAACATCTGTGTATTCATTGTACAGTCAAGAGTCATTATTCCAATTCTTTTCTATGTCCACACTATGCTTATTGAAATGTGTAATACACATGATCTAGTGTTCATATCAATATGGTAACTGAAGTGCCTGACATGACACTTTGCCATGAAACAATAAACCATTTAAACTGAACAAAACCAATGATTTTTTTTAATGAAGATTGCAGAATCTAAATAAGAAATAAATCAACAGAAGTTTGATACGATGAATTTTATCAAAATATTTTTTTTCTTGTAGAGTTGCACTTCTGATACTTCTGCTCCATGTTCTTTGTTTAAAGCCTATATGACAGATTATAACATTTTTCTAATTTTGACTTTGTTTCGTTTGTGTGATAGTCTTGTCACATTGACACTCCTGTGTTATTTTTTGTTGATTTTGGCTCTGATTTACCTCCACATAATGTCATAGCT
This sequence comes from Mugilogobius chulae, assembly GCA_038363315.1. Lineage (NCBI taxonomy): Eukaryota > Metazoa > Chordata > Actinopteri > Gobiiformes > Gobiidae > Mugilogobius > Mugilogobius chulae. Next base: position 42,525,424 of record CM076397.1, read on the forward strand.
ACGGGACGAAATACCATAATGAACTTCACCAAAACATACAAGCTGGTGGTTCAGTGAAATCTTAATTATATACATGTTTACGAAGTTTAACTCAAAATGTAGTCTAACCTGTCATACGCACGTCAAGACTTGAAAAAAACTACACAAGATAAAAAGTGAATGCATACTGTATCTGAGACGAAATCAGTAAACCTCATGTGTGGTTGGTTGTTGGAGTGAAGGCACTTCCAGGGCCACAAGCAGCTTTTGCATGAGCAGCCTCCACCGGTCTACACGATCTTTTGAGTCCAACTCAACATCAACTTCCTGATTAAAGAAGGAAGCAAATATATTAAAATATAGAAAATTGCTATAGATAGACATCTGAACAGGTGCAGATCATAACAGCAAATAAAGGACTAGGCTAAATCAAGTAATAACAAAATACTACCATCAGGGCCTCCTTAAGTACAATGCATCCTTTCTGTATGATGCTCTTCATTTCCCTCCTCTTCCTCTTTTCCAGTTGTAGCTCCGCCTCCAAACGACAGACGTCATGTTGTTTTTTGTTGCACTGCTTGAACACAGACGCCTTATCCTGCCTGCAAACACACACATACACACACACACAGTACAAGGTTTTATTCAACCTGAGTGGATGTAGTTCATATTTGAACATGTCAAAGAACCTGAGTGTCTCCATCTCGTCCATACTCTGCGAATGCAGCGAGTGCAGCTGCTGATGCTTCTGTCTGCACTGGTGAAGTTCAGTCTGTAGCTCCGTGCACTTATCAGTTAGCTTCTCAACTACCTGGAGAAAAATATGGAATTGGAATTATGCAAAGGCCTTAGCACAATAAAGCAAAGTCAAAATCAATGGAGACAATGAAAAATATTTTAATGACTGTCCTTATGACAATATTTAGAGTGCCTATCTCTATGACTAAAGTACTGTATATTCTCAATACAAATTTTGCTTCGTATTTTTATTCACTATTTACACTTCAGAATAAAAACAAAAATAAAAATCTGTAATCAACTTTTTTTTAGATACTGTTTTAGATAATTTTGGTGTTTTACAATGAATAAAATGTAAATTACTGATATACATGTATTAAAGTATACTATTAAATACATGGAAAAGACACAATAGGTCTTTTTTAAACTTTATTGATGCTGTTGCTTTTACCCTTTTCTGGATGCAGTTATTACGGGAAACTTCTCTTAACATTTGCTCCAGGTTTTCAACATCCAGTTTAAGTTGAGTCTTTGTCGTCTGCAGAAATGTGTTCTCGTCCTGCAGACCGTGAGTGTGCTGCGACAGCTGGCCAAAGCGCTCCTTCAACTCCTTGTTCTGCTGGATGGCAATGCTGGTGGTTTCTGGAAGCTTCTGCTTCACTAAGCTCTGGACCTCTACTTCCATTTTGGCTACTTGGGTCTCAAGTTGCTTCTCCCACCTTAGGAAAGACGGCATATACTTGTACAGTGAGCATTTTCCTGTTAGAGCTGTAAACAGACCCACTACCTTTTGAACCTCAGGGCATGTCTGAGTAAAAAAATATTTACAACTTTGCTAAACAAGACACTTGCAGTCCTTGTAAATAAATAGTATGAACAATGAAAGTTAAAAAAAAAAATTGCACACTGTCCCTTCAAAAAAAGACAAAATTAATTAACTAGCTAATGACTTTTTATATGTGTAAATGTGCGTTTTATTTAGGTTTGAGGGAGAATAAGACCTTTCTGAGTTTTTAAATTGGCAATGATATTGATTTGTGCTCCTTTCAGTAATTTTGTATTATCTTGTAAGACTCAGAAAATCCCTATTCACAACCATTTGACTGTATATACTTGTAATTATTCCCAAACTTCTGAAATAAATAAACAAATAACTACATATCTGAATAAATCATATAAACTATTTTGAAAATTATCTTAGCCACTTTCCAAAAAAAGTAACATAAAAATCTGCTGCCTGTTACAGTTAAAGCTATTCAGTTTATGTTTCTAATCCATTATAGTTCAACTTTGTGTTTTATAATAAACCAAATGTAAACTACTGATCTGCACATGTCATAGTTTATTACTAAATACACTGAAAAAACTAATTTAATGTATGTTTTTGTATTATAATGTGTGAGTGTAGAAAAGCCCGACTGGAGACAGGAGTGGAATAGAAGCACTTGCTACAAGCTCTGCATGCATCACATCAGCTTTGAGCTTAGTTTTGTAACTGCCTGACTGCAGAGCCCTTGTCTAATCAATCAATCAATAAAAGTAAATATAGGTAAGACTAACTTGTTCTTCTCGATCAAAGCCTTTATGTCGCGGTTATGAAGGCTGACTCTGTGATCCTCTTCTTGTTGAGACAGTTGCTTCTGCAGAATGTCTAAGCTGGCCATGAGTTGGTCTCTTTCATTTAAGAACTGCTCCACACAGGTGAGTTTTTCTACTGTAACACAAAAGTACACCTTTTTGTTTCCTATGTTGCTTTGTAAAAGTCTGTTCAGTGTTTCACACACAGGACTATTGGCGCAAATAATATGTACTGTATATATACTGTATATATATATATATATAAATATATATATATACACACACACACACATATATACATACACATTCCCATAGAGGATTTACAAAAAAAAAATCAAAGTTTCAAGGCATTTATGTGCTATCTAATATCTATAAAGCATTTGTTTTCAATTAACAACGTTTTAATAACATTGTGATTTAGGACGTTTCAGAAACAGATTTTACATAAAATTGAATCCTATGCTCCTTCCTCACCACATAGCTGGTTAGCCCTGAAGTAAACCTGTCTCACCTAGTGTTTTGTTCTCCTCCGTCAGTGCATCAGTCCTGCTGTGAAGCTGGTCCATCTGTAGCTTGTGCTGTCGCTGCATCTCCTCTTGCTCTCTCTGAGCTTCCTGCTGAACACGGTCCAGCTGCTCGCTCAGCTTCTCCACTTCCTCATCCTTCTCAAGTAAAGAATGTTTCAGAAAATCCACAATATCAGCTTTCTCCTTCTCCAGAGCATTGTGCTTAAGATTCAAGTCCTTCTTCTGCACCTCCAGTTCGGTGCATTTCTGCTCACATCTGTAACACAACAGCTGTGTATTACCTTTGTGATCCTATTCCACAAATATATATATATATATAAAAAAAATAGCCACCTAGAAAAATCAGCATGCAAAACAATTTTCTCAGTTTTTAGTGTTTAAATTATACACAACAGTTATTGTAAAAAACAAGACACAGTTTTCCTTGTTTTACATTAGGGAGTAAAAAGGCCTTGGTCATCCAGAAGCTTGTTCTTATGACAAGATAAAAAGACCTTGGTGATTCAAAAGCTTGTTCTTATGACAAGATAAAAAATCTTGTTCATTCAGAAGCTTGTTCAAGATGCACCAGTTGTTAAGTCTAAGTTGTGTTTACTCTAGAGCATTTCATGACATGAGAAAAAAAAAAGTATAATTATTGCATAGTACACAGCCAGTAAGTTTTTGTTTAAAGGTGTACTGTGTAACTTTTTGACCAAAAATAGAAAAACACGCTGTTGTCATTTTAATTAATTTTTTGCACTAAATAAATAATTTAATTTAAGTCTTGGCTTTAAGCGGGCTGGCATGGCCACAAAATGGACAGTTATTTGGGTTGGAGAACGGCCTCCTCTTATTTGTTTCCATGGGTGGAAAAGTTAGTTAGTTAGTTAGTTCATTTTTATTTTGAACAAATTTGAACACATACAAAACAAATGTCCACAAAAATAGACAAACATAAACAAACATGCATTTGTTATTGTTGTTGTTCAAAAAGGAGTGGGATGAAGTTAAGAACTTATTTAATCCCACCCCCAATATTTCAAACATAATTACATGTTTATGCTTCCTGTAGTTTTCTTCGGCCTAAGATCAATTACATTGATAATAATAAACAAAACAACCGAAAGCATATTTACAGAACCTCTCTCATTTTATCTATAGGTATTAAGAATTTCCATTTTATATTTATATTTAAACTGCTTAGGGTTTATTGCATCTTTTATATTCTGGCTTATGCTATTCCATAATCTTACACCATTTAAGGAAATACAAAATCTTTTCCTTGTTGTTCGAATTGTTTTAACTTTAAAGTTATGCTGTCCCCTTAAAAGATACTTCCCCTCTCTGTTTTTAAACAGTTTTTGTATATTACTAGGTAAAATGTTTTTACTTGCCTTGTACATAATTTGAGCTGTCAAGAATTTTACTATGGCTATCTATGAATTTTAATAACTTTGATTGATAAAATTATTTATGTGTATGTTCCCGATAGCCAACCTTATGTATAATTCGTATGGCTTTTTTTTGGAGAATAGTAAGCGGTTTAATAGAAGTGGTATAGTTATTACCCCAGGTCTCTACACAGTAAGTAAAGTAAGGTAAGATTAGTGAACAGTGTAGCATATGAAGTGATTTGTAATCAAGTAGATGTTTTACTTTGTTCAAAACAGATATGTTTCTGGATATCTTACCGTGTAGGCCTATATATTTAATATGTGGTTTCCAATTAATTCTATCATCAATGACAACACCTAAAAATTTGTTTTCATGAACCTTTTCAATTGGAACACCATCAACTAATAACTGAATTTGAGCATCATTTTTACAATTCCCAAATAACATAAACTTAGTTTTGTCTATATTAAGAGCTAAATTATTCATATCAAACCATCTTTTTATCTTACCGATTTCTTTTGAAACATCAACCAACAATTCTTCTAAGTTTTCTCCAGAACAAAAAATATTTGTGTCATCAGCAAACAACACCAAAGCTGTTTATTTAGCTGTTTGTTTGTTTTACATGACATGTTTATCTCCATTCAGAATGTCCCAAAATATACTTTTACCTTTCTATTTCTACTGAATTGTGTAGCTAGTTGACTTTTCACCTCTAGAAAGTTACACAGTGCATCTTTAATTCCAATCTTTTTTTTTCAACTTTTGATTTTATTGTGCTGACAGAAAAGATGTTGCACTTTAAAAAAATATCCTTTGTGTGGGCGTGTTTTTTTTTAATGTGACTATATATAATATGATCAACCAGATATTATTTTTTTAGAATTAAAATCCACTAATCACACTAAGAACTTGTTTACAGGGTAATTAAAATGTGAGAATGTTGAAAATATACTCACAAGCTGAATTTGTTATGTTTGAGACCTATGGAGATTTCCTGTTTACCAACTCTGACTTCTCAAAGCAGAAAAGCTAAGCCCTTGATGCCAGCTAACGCTAAATACTGCCATCATCGTGTTTGTACCTTTCCAGCTTCTCATTCAGGAATTGAATCTGTGCCAGGTAGAGATTCTTCTCTTTCTCTTCAGACACAACTTTAGCTGAATCCGCGTCTCTCTTTGGTGTCTTCTTGTCCAGGACTCGTTTATCACCAGTCTCCTTCGCTTTTCTGGACATCTTCACTTTCCACTTTCTCCTCAAAGTTTCAACAAGTCGCAAACCAAACTTGCGGTCGCTAGGATATGGTGCTTTCACGGACACTCCGTTAATAGTACTCTTGTTCCTGGAAAGTTCTGTACTTCCATGGGAGAGATAAATTGTTTACATATTTACTGTAGCCTGCTTCTTAACATTGTGGTATGACTATAAATATGTAAATCGCATCTAAATTTGAATGACAAAATGATCATACCTACACGCAAAAACTGCAAAGAGTAGGCTTCAAAATCTCCGGTGATTTTCTGCATGCAGACATGTTCTAAAATAAAGATAGGCTATGATTTTTTTATTTTTTTGCCTATTAGTAAGTACATCTAGTAGACTAAGCACCAAATGTTCCAGCTACAGATGTTTACCTAATGTTTATTAGTAGGCCTACAGGTAAAAATATAGCTTTTTAGTCCTTGGCTTAGTGAAATTAGCCTATGATCTTTTTTTTTGTTTGTTTTTTTTACTTAACAGACGTATTTTTATCGCAGTTGATTAACTAAATAAATGTAGATTTGCAACTTGTGATAAAAAGGGAAATTATAAGTTCAAACAAAGAATAGGGGAGGTTTTTCTCACTTTTAACCGTAGGCTAATAATTGACTCGACCGCAGTGACTAACCGAGTCTAGGCCTATACAAATAGCTACTCAAAATGGTGTAAAATAATAAAGTTGTAAAGGACGCTAGCACAAAACTGCAAATTGCTTTAGCCCACAGTCAGGCTACACTACAGTTTGAGAAACAATTGCCACTGCATTTTAAATCTATTATTTATTATGATTTATTCATTTTTCTTTTTCTTTTAGATTGAGACTCCTGCCAACAACCAGCACTTCATGTTTCACATTTTTAGTGATAATGAGAGAGAGAAAAAAATCCCTCCCACATTCATGCCAAGTGCCAACAGCAGCAGACAGACCAGGACAGATCCAGAGGTGTGGGACTCACCCTGTCGCGTCCACTGAGATACACACAGTAACAAATCCTGCAGACCTTTTGTCCCTGAGCTGCTCTTACACTTCAGTGCATTGTTGTTTTTTTCTTTAACATGAGCAAAGAGAAGCAGAGCAAACAAGAGTGCGCTGGACCACTCTCCGCCTCTTCCAAAGGCCTCAAACCCGGGAGGATGCCCAAGTGTAGCCGGTGTCGCAATCATGGATTTGTGTCTCCGCTGAAGGGACACAAGCGGTTCTGTAACTGGCGGGATTGTCAGTGTCCAAAATGCAAGCTTATAGCGGAGAGACAGAGGGTCATGGCCGCGCAGGTAACTCTTTATACTTGTTTACGCGCCAAAATCAAATTATTTATCAATTTGCTTAAAGTTGCTGTTTTTTTCTTATCCCTAATTGTTTTTCATATATCTAAATACTTGCTTAAAACAATTTAATATTTGTAATATGTTTAATAATTGTATAATATGCTTAAACAGTCTAAATATTAAGAGCTAGCATACACACAGCTAGGAGAATGTAGCACTACAGTTAAACTTTGTGTTTTTGTGTATTTCAGTCCCGCAAAACTTGCTACAGTATATTTTGTTATTACAACAGTATTGCATGTTGGTAAATAAGCACATTTTTCCTTAAGTTATTTGTAACAACTAGGCTACTTTTACAATTAGATCAAGTTAAATTTATTACTGAATGTACCATTTGCACATCTGCAGCTGCCTAATGTAATGCACATATTTACAAATAAAGATTAATTAAAGCACAGAGAGCAAACAAAATCAGTACAGGTCAAAACTGGGGAAAGGGAGCAATAAGGTTTTAATAGGTTTAAGATTTAGAAGCAAAGAGCAAAAAAGCCCTGTCTTCTCTTTCTTGGGCACATTCAGGAACAAGTCAGCAATGTTGTGCTTGGAGGGGGTATGCATGGATACATTAGATTTATACATAAAATTACTATCCAATGAATCTTGAAACTGTGTTTGGGCGAATACATGTGTGGTTCTTGACAGGAATCAGCAGCTAAAGGTCTGATTGAAATACAAAGAATTACAGTAGTGCAGACAGGAGACATGAAAACATGTAGGGAGGGAGTGAGATGTGACAGTTTTTACTTCACATGACTTTAAAGTGAGACCATGAGAGTAATTCTTCAAACTACAACATGAACACATTTCAGGAGTGGTGCATCTCTGGAAACATTTTTTTTTATTATTTGAAATATATTTTTTAAGAAATACAACTTTCAGAAAAAAAAAAGTTCATGTGGCTCAACTTGCCCTGGTAAGTTTGCCTTTGAAGAGATTGCACTGGGGTAAAATGTGACATTTATTATTCAAGTAAAAAAGTATATTTTAATTTCAGAAACGGGTGACTGATACAAGTTACACAAACTCAGTACACATTTTCCTCTTAAACTTAAAGTTATTTTATGAACAGTTAACATTAAAGAATAAACAAGGCCTAGCACAACATGAGCATGTCTGCTCAGAATTAAACTAAGACCAGGATTCTTGAATCCTGGTCTTATTTCCTAATTTTTCCATCTATGTTTGATGTAAAATTAAGAATCAGATAGCTTTAGTGATAAAATTACTATACAATAATTTATTTTCAATCATTCATTAATGGGCTGCCAGTGGAACAACTTAACCCAGGTTCTTTGGCACAAATCACCCCAACTGCATCAATTTGGAAAAAATGCAACATTTCTCAGTTTTGAGCTAACTGTATAGATTCAAAATGTAGTTGACCAAAACACCAACACCTGTGTGATATATTTACAAACCTGCCTATAACTGTTCAGATGCAACCATCAAAAAACCTTTAGAATAGAAATTTAACTTTGAAGGGCAAAAACTATTTTTTTTTCTTAATTCTCATGCAATCAGGCTTCCATCTTTACAGGATGAGTGACACGGCTAAGTCTTCAATAATGCATTGTCACATGCAATTTCTTCTATTGTTCTTTAGAAACGCCTCACTTTCCGCTACAGCCTTTTCAGAATCATTTAAAGGTGCAATGTGTTCTTTACTTTTACAAATATATACTTGAAAAAGTCATTTGTCACGTGTTGACCTTTCAACAATGACAAATGACCGGAAAAGTCATTTTAATTTGTCTTCAGATATTTTGTTTCACTAAATAATCACAAATGTTTGTACTCTGAGTAGAATTGTTCACAAAATAATTATTGTTTACCCTGGAAAAGATATTCCTTTGGTTATATCTTTTTCTTAATTATGGCATTTTGCATAATTTATACCATTAATAATTTTATAAAGTAAGGTTTTACTTTCTATTTCTACTGAATTGTGTAGTTGACTTTTTCATTTTATTTGTTTATTTTTTTTACTTTTGTTTAGCTTTTAGTTAAATTTTTCTTGATTCAATATTCAATTTTGGATATCTTTAAACAACATTCATGAAACTATCTAAAATTCATTATTTTCTCTGCTCTAATGCTATTAACTATCTGTAAATCTCTGTCCTTTAGGTTGCTTTGAGGAGACAGCAGGCGCAAGAAGAGGAGCTGGGAATTTGCAGCCCTGTAACTCTGGCCGGCCCCGATGTGATGGTCAAAAACGAAAATGGATCAGACTGTCTTTTCTCTGCTGAAGGACACTCTCCCTCTTCTACCAGCAGTGCCTCTGCTTCTGTATCTGTGACAGGTGAATTAAACATCACAACTGAACTCTCACACAAACAGCGAGACTTACTTTTACACATACAGTATGTCATTAGATAGTACATGATGAAAGGGAAAATGTAAGATCAGAATTTGGTATTTCTGTCAACACATCACATGCTTGAAGTAACGGCATGTCCCCAACTCCCTAAAGCTGGTCACTTTCTATTCTGCGAACTCTGGCGTGACCTTGGTCCCTGGTTTGGCAAAGGAGACGAAAGGCAGGAGGAGTTAAGCACACGGTGATTTGATGGCAACAGTTCAACGGGAACAACAAATGCCATTATCTCAGAGTGAAGTGGTGCACAGTGTCTTCCCAGTGCTTGGCCGAAAGTTCAGGGTCTGCTTAAAAGTATGTGGCCTTGTTGATAAGAAGAAACACACGCAAATGTTAACCACACCGCTCATTTTACATGTTGTGTTAAATACTGAATGATCTGTAGGTTTGAGTTCATGCACGTGACCAACAGATGGTGCTGTCGGCGTCATGTTGCGCCACAGACGAGCAACAAAACTGCATCTGTGAAGCTTTACATTAGAAAAATATTATGGACATTATTCATATATATATATATATTATTATTTTAGTATGCAAATAGCACAATATTTCATCCTTTCATGTAGAAACGGGGACATTAAAATGTTCAACTAACATTTGGGTTTGAATTTTTAAGGCAAGACACTGCAGGAGAAAAAGAAAAAAAAAATCAACTTGAAACAATCAATGCTGAAGTTTAAATGTATTGATTTATTTTGTTTATGCCATTAGCTCCAAAGGTTTTTTTTTGTCTTTCAGTAAACTAGATTTGACTAAAAAATAGAGTAGTAATTCTATTTTTTACTTTATTTTATTTATTTATGTTATGTTTTTAGATTTAAAACTTGAATAAATCAGGCTTAGACATAGATATGAACAAATCCTACAAACCTTGATGGTCCAAGAGTGTAAAGTTTAGTCCGTGTGGGAGCTTTAGATCGTGGAAAAAGTGGATTTAATTGTTTTGGAAGCAGATAGACATGAAAGATCAAACTGAGTCTATACGAGTTTCACCTGCAGTGTCTTTATCACTCTGAAACCCACAAGTCCAATGGAGATTTACAAATATTGAACCTTGTTATGATTTGATTGGCTCCACAAACATGGTATTTTAATAATTATGGTTTTAGTTCTTTAATGATGACACCACATACAGTTTTAGGTGCATGTGGGTGCGTCTAAAAAAAAGATTGGGTTCATGTTCATCTTTAGCCAAGTAGAAAATGTACTAAAGAAAGGTTGACAAGTTTTCTGTTGAGGAATTTGTTTTGTAACTGTCAGATTGCAGTTTAACCCAAAAGGTTTAATTATTAATATCTTTATAAGTACAAATAATATTTACAACCAATGATGTCTGCACAAAATAAAAACTGGCACAATTTTCTCTGTAACCTTAGAAAATGGTCCCAAATGTCATAATTTTTTTGTCAGTTGTCAGATTTTATTGTATCTGCAGACAATCACTTACAAATTATGATAAGGTTCAACCTTTTTGAGTCAAAGGTTTGGTATTTCTCCAAAAGCAGTAAATGATAACAATGGGTTTCACAATGACAGTAGCATCATAATAGGATTTGCAACAAGCAAGATCTTTTGAATGTAAACCAAAACACTTGAATATATCATTGCCCTCTGAAATTGCACGATGTATTCTGAATTATGGAATTCTGCTTGTGCCGTAATGCATGGTCAGGATTATTTATTTTTTCTCTTTTCAACTTTTTTACAGTTTTATCAGTTCGTTGGAGATTAATTTTAGAACATATATGTATATAAAAAATAGAGAGAATTATAAAAATGACATAGTTACAAACAAAGAAAACAGCTCTTTTTCTCTGTGGTAATATGTCCTTCTTTCTTGTGCGTGTAGGAAGCCACTCCATGTCGTCCTCTCCCAGTCCTTCTCCCAGTGCCAGGGCTCACTCTGAGGGAGCGTCAGACCTGCTGCTGGAGAGCTCTTACTACAACCTTACCAGTCCTCACGATACCCTTACTATGGCAATCTGTATAACTATCAGCAGTACCAGGTGACTACAGCACACGCTCCAAACACACAGTGGAACATATTCTGCCCATAGTCTATGTCTTAGCGCTAGCGTGTGTGTTGGCCGCTATGAGCACATGGCACAAATGAGCTGTTTTGTCTGATCCCAGTTCATTTAGTGATCTGCAGAATTAGAACAATTCTAATTTTGGTATTTATTTTGTTAGAAAAAAGGCATGCTTAATGCAGAATATATCACCATATTTGTCAAAAACCTGGCTTCAGTGAGTTTATTTTTCCTTTGCAACATTCTGTTTTGTCAACCTAAAGTTATAATAAAAATAATCCGATGCATGTGAACATGAGACTTACTTCAGAATCTTAATATGTGCGTGAAGTTTAACAAACTCAAAAGCAGCGGTGTGTCCTTATTATAATTCTTTTGAATGAGACAATAACAACCTGTAGCCTTGCTCCCGGGCTGACCGGCCTCGGTGTGATGTGTGCTGTGGGTTAGCGCGTCTATAGTCCCGGAACAGACAGGTTGTGTCCACTTCGGCCTAGTCTCCGCTTGTGGTCCGAGTAAAACACAGCGCGGGGCTCTGGTCTGGACTGTGACAAACGGTTCTGTGCGCTCTTCCTCGTGCCTACGCACGCTGTTCACTGCCTAAAAGTATCGTGCTCTCTTTTTAGTTGTAAATTAGTAAGCTTTGTGCTTTTCCACTAAAAAGCAAATACAGCACTTTGTGAAAAAAATGAGAACTCTGAATACTGTCTGAACTGAATAATAAAGAATTTGAGTTCTAATCAGAAGCTGAATGTAGCTCACTGATTGACAGAGCTGGGGTGGTGGACCTCTCCAGTTTCACTTTGTTGTGTGTAAAAAGAAGTTTATAAGCCATAAATGCTGCCAAAATAAATATATGTCAATATTAACCATGTGTCGAAGGATTTAGGAGAGGAAGTTGTCAGATTTAAAACCTAAATCGTGTTTGCAGTGTAAAAATCAGCTACCCCACCTTTAACAGGACTAGACTTAGAATAATCTTGAGCTTTATCAAAGCTTTTAAAACCATAAAGTTTAATAAAGAAAGCATTTGGATTTTGTTTGTTGAAAAAAACTGACGTTAAAAGAGCATCATTGTAGTATTAACATTAGTATCAAGAATCAAGACTATTCCTTAGTATTAAGATTGAAAACACTTGGCTCAGGGGTGCACAGTAGCAGAGTGGTTAGAGCTCTGACTTCCAACAAGAAGATCGTGGGTTCAACTCCTGGGTGTCACCATCTGTCTGGGTGGAGTTTGCATGTTCTCCCTGTGTCATTGTGGGTTTTCTCCGGGTACTGCAAATGGTTTCCTCCCATCTCCAAAATGAATGCATGTTTAGGTTAATTGGGCATCACCATAAATTTCCCCTGTGAGTGAATGAGAGAGTGAATGTTTGTCTGTCTAAACCTGTCTGTTCAGTCTGAAGCTTTTCCACAGCTAATGGCATGTTTGGAACTTTGAGAAAGACCATTATTCAATCAGTAAATTAGTTGATTATTTCGATACTTGATTAGTTGCACGTAATCAATTAACTTGTTGCAGCTCTAGTTAGGCCTATCTCACAGGTTTTGTGCATCGGTTTTATTCACGAGGCATCACAACATGCTATAGGCCATTATTATTTGTTACATATTGTTGTAAAGGAAAAAGTTGGGAAGAGAAAGTTACCAGATTGATAATAATTGAAATAATCAGAACCAGCTCTGTCATCATCACATTTATGAGCCTGAATGCAACCTTTTCTTTCAGACATGTTTGAACTGTGTCAAAGCAAATCACAACATGAATCACATTTGTGATATAGGCTCCAGAAAAACACTAATGCAAAAAAACCACAATACTGTGTGTCAATGCAAATCAGGAAGCATATTTATCATTCATTTGAAGTATTTCACTTTTAAACTTATTCATTTGTTTTAGCACATATAACAAAGAAACATACCTTTGATAACAAAGACACAAACATTAACAAACTAAAATGTCAAAACAAAATAAACAATCATCAATGAAACACATATTTTTATATCTAGAAGCCTTATGTCAGCACATTTAATCTAATCTTTGATAAGATTAAATATGCTTTTCAAGTATCGTTTTAATTTTGTGAATCATTATTATTATTATTATTATTATTATTATTATTATTATTATTATTATTATTATTATTATTATTATTATTATTATTATCTTTCTACAACAGAATGGTTGAAGTAATTCAGCTCCATGTGCAGCTCTGCTCATTCGTGACTAAGATGTATCTCTTTTGTGGCAAATGAGACGAGCTTATGCATTAAATAAATTAGATGTGTAACATTGGTTTGCTCTTTGATGAGGTGGTTTATTTTTTATAGTCCACGTTTGTCCATCCGCCCTACACTCCCAAAGACCCCAATAGCAACATCTAGTTTTGGGGTCACTGCCTCTGCTAATCTGGCAGTGAACAGCAGAGCTTGAATTGCAAAGGTTAATGGTATTGTCTGTCGCTAGAAGAACAAACTGCTCTGCTTCACCGCTCAAAGGGGAAAGTGAGCGCATTAATGCTAATCAGTTAGCAGTCTTTAGCATAATTTTGCCATCCTCCCTTATGATTTATGGAGTTTTCAATGAAGTTGTCAGCTTTAGAGAGCTACGTGCTACGGTTATTTAAATCCAGATAGCTCTTTTTGAACATAGGGGAAGAGGATTGGGCTCTTATCATGGTGAAATCGATGGGTAAGTTGAAGTAGCAGTAGCTAAGGCGTCGACATGTTTATGTTTATGGTGCTGAGTGAGAGCATGTGGCCTTCAGCCTGGTATTTGTGTGACAGCAGCGGTTGCTCACTTTTCTTTTTGTTGTTGTTTTTCATTCTTACTTTTTAATTAAAACATTTAACTAACAACAGTATTCAAACACAATTAAAAACAACATATACAAGATCATTTTGTTTTGATGATTTAAAATATTTCATTATATATTATATATTTCAAATGAACATTTTCTTGTTTAGTGTGTCTTGTTAAGCTTGATTTTTGGTGTTGGATATTACTGGGACAAAGACATTATTTGAAACATAGTCAAAATTTGAGACCAATATAGCAGCCATATGTCAAAATGTAAATAAAAATAAAATAATAATAATCTCTAAATGATTCCATAATTATTTTTGTATCTTTAGTTAGAAAACCTAAACACACGTGTGGTCTGTGGTTTACCTGTTTTATCCGCTCCTCTCTCAGTGCTCTCTCTGGTGCTTGGTTCAGGCGGATGCGTCCCGATACGCATCAGGATAAGGGCGCTGTAACGCGGGTGGACAAGAGATAGTGACAGATAAGCTGCTCTTCTCAGGAATGTCAAGAAATGCACCTCTGTCTAAGTCCACACTGGGAAAGTGGAATTACACCAGGTCATATTTTGGGAGTGTTGATGGGTTAGACATAATTAATATCAACATAAAAATAACCAAATCTGTCAAAACCAAAAGATGTTTTTCTTCTCTACATGTTTCTTGTGAAATGCAATCCTCGAAGAGCACACGGAGCACGTCCCATCTCTTCTGTATTTTTCACAGCCAATACAGGAGCTGAGTGTAGCTTAAATAACAGTTTATAAAGCTGCCAAAGAATTGATGGTGTGGACAATACGGGTGACATATTACAGGCTGACAGAAATCAAATTCCATAAAAGTGAAATTGAAAACCCCGTGTGCGACGGCCTTGCTGCTGAGTAGACAGCTCATTTTAAACTTTTCAGAGGCTGCTGAACGCTTGCACTGCATGTTGCAGATTCTTTTAAATCACAGGTTTATTTTCATCCTCCTCCTGACAATGTGAAGAAGAATATAACAATGCAACATATGAGTAATAGCAGCTAACATTTGCACAAGAGCATTTAATACTTGCTAATATTAACTCTTACACACAGCACATTTTCTTTCGTTTATATATGTACAACGTACAACCTAGCTTGATAAATGAGGCCCCTAATTGTCTGGCATTTTGTTTTTTATTGGGTAATACTATATAATTTTTTCTTTTGACAAATGCATTTTAGATTACAGTCAGGTTTAGAAAAAAAAAATCAAGGACATACAACTTTTCTTTTCACAAAGAGATAACTTGTATTTTCAGTTTGAGCATTCTCACAATAATGTTGCAATAAACTAGCTAAGCAAATCCAAGATTTAGCCATCATTCTTTCTGAAGTCGCATTTGAGGAGGATTATGTTTAGAGCTGTTCTTTTTCTAATGCAAGATCCTTGTTTTGTGTTTTGAAGCAGATGCCTCATAGTGATGGACGTCTCTCCAGCCACCACATGTCGTCTCAGTATCGAATGCACTCATACTACCCAGCAGCCACCTACCTGAGCCAAGGCCTGGGCTCCTCAGGCTGTGTGCCCTCCATCTTTACAGTGGAAGACCACAGCAGCAACAACAGCAGCTGTGCTGAGAGCATGACAACTTGTGAGTAACACACCCACACAGTCACGACACACACCTGAAGCGTCATAAAGTTTGATCCAAACTACACCAAAGGGAGGTTCCTCATTCGCACATAAAAATGAAGTTTAGTAAGCACATAAATCCCTTGCTGTTAGTCTCTCTAAAACATGTAAACTACTGTGTATAGTGCAGACCAAAAGTTTTTTATGGTTAACATATCTTTCATGTCCCGCATCTAAGCTTGTTTATATTTTTCACCTGTCCTCTTCCTGTGAGGGTCCCACGCCAGCTCTGTGCACCAAATGATACGCTCCATTACATGACACCAACACATACTGTGTGGTCTCTTAACTGCTTTAGACTTCTGTTGTGTAAATCAGACATTTTCTCTGCATGAAAAATAAACTCTTCTACAGAATTCCAGTAAAACAGCTAAATGTATATTAGTGTCACTAGTCTAGCAGATATCTTGTTGAAAAGTAAAGTGCGGTGGTTTATTCTCAGAAACGCTAGTCTGCCTTCCTTCTACCTGCTGCCAGTGTGGCGTCAGATTTATCTCTCTGGTGGATAGGACTAATCAGTTGGCCAAACACAGAGCTCCACATAACCTTCAGCAGTGCCACGCTGTCCTTTGCCTCCTTTCCTCCTCCTCAGCCTTCTCCCCTTGGCCCTCCCTTTTTGCCTGCACCGCTGTCTCCGCAAAATTGCCTTCTGGAGTTAGTGAGCGGGAACAGTTAAGATTTACAAACAATGATGAAGCTTGTCATGCGTCTTTCTCCATCCGTCACGGCGGGCGGGCGGAGCTGTGGGGAGAGCCGTCCTGGTGTTCTTCATAAAAGCCAGCTCTGTGTGAAATACGCCCCAGCCGCCTGTTTACTGCCCCGCGCTCGTCAGCAGCTCAGCGTCGTAAATCGCAGAACGGGAGGTGACAGTACAGTCCATCAAACTCCACCCCACCTCTATGCCCTCCCCTCATCTCCCTCACACTGTCCCCGTCCCCGTCCACACCCAGCACCCAGCGCAGATGAGCTGCCCCAAAAGAGTTATGGCTGTTTCAGTCTTTCGGCAGACAGCTTCAAGACGACTCTTCAGTGTTTATGTTCTTTCTTTCTGTCCTTGTCAAGACTTTTTAAATGGAGAACTGTTCAAAGTTTGCAAGCATAAACTTTCCTTTCTCCCAACTTCTTTGGCAAGCAATATTTATACTAGAGAGACCATCTCTGAAATCGAACGTGGCTGACTATACGCAGGCCTGTTTGTTATAATGGTGTCAGCACAGAGCATACAGTCATTTAAATGCAAATCAGATTGTGGAGGTAATGCAGATGTTAATCCTGCTAATCGATAGACCTGTGTGAGCCCATTAAGTTAGAAATCCATTACTATCTTTCAAGATGATATTTTATTGATTTCTCCAGCTTTGATCTATATTGTACTGTACACCAACTTGAGTTACTGCGTCTAAAGCCTATTGTTTCTGCTTCTTTACGTACACTGAAAAATAACGACAGTGACAAATGAATGTTGCAACGCTCAGTTTTGTTTTGTTGTTAAAATAAAACCGTATTACCTGAAATCAAAAACTCCTGCTACAGATTTATTATTCTATGCTCACAGTCACAACACTATAGGTGCTTTAATTCTTTTGTTTCTGTGTTTGAGCATGTGTTTGTGCATCAACAGTCCGCAGAGTCCAGTAGCTGTAAGTAAGATGTGAGACATCTGCAGGGCCTTAGTCAAGACTCCTATGGGGCTCGTCAGTGTCGTCTCTGCTCTGCTGTGCTGCTAAGTGGAGAGCCTGCGGCTGTGGATGGCTAAATACCAGTGTAATTGTGTGCTTATGGCACAATCCTGTTGTAATGTGTTGTACAACAGCACCATTAACACAGGCCTGGGGCTGAGGAGGCATTAAATGGCCAGGCCTGTAGTTTATGTCCTCTTCCTCTCACTCTCCATTTCTCTTCCTCACACTCCAGCACTCACACCTCTGTGTCTGTGTGTCTTCTCAAAGTGTAGCGAAAGAGCTGAACCCTGCTGCTATGCTGCAGTCACTCTTATGTTATGTCGACCAGTGTTTTAAACTGTACTGTAGTGACAGTGTGGCAACACAGCAATGGTGCAAACATTTGGTTTACGTATAAATAGATGAAATTCAAGTCTTTGTTTTTGTTTACCTTTACACATTTCACCGTCCTTTGTGTCGCATCATGCCATGGCATTATTCTTACTCATCGACAATGAATATTTAGTGTGAAAAGTTCAATGTCTATTGATTGAATGCCTGAGCTCATTATTGCATATCCATAACAGACCATGTCAAAATGCTGCTGATGGAGTGACAGGGCATTTGGTGAACTGATGAGGCACAGTAACTGAAGTGGTGATTTAACGTAGGGCGAAGGGCTTGGTCACACCTCCTCAGCTGCACAGATTGGTTAACAAAGCAGGGCCAAAGGGTCGTCTTTGCTTAATTAGCCTTTGACCTCCTCAGAGGTTTGTGCCAGACTGCCTCTGCAATAATGACTCCAAATATGAACATGTATTTAAGTGGACTACACTCTGTGCTGATGCAAAACAAACCCTTTGTATCACTGTGAACATGTGACTAACAGTTAATCTATATAAAGGACGTGAGCAGTGCTTGTAAAGTGCAGGTGAAGGTCTGCAGTGTAAACAGAAGTTAAGAGCCCACAGGCTGCACTCTTGGCTGCTCGGTGCTTAAAGCCTGTCTGCTCTTTGACTCAGTTTTCTGCACTATTAAGTCCCATACTGACCCTGTGATGAGAGCCAGCCTCTTCTATTGTCCCGCTGTCGAACACACACAGGGCCGTCCGGAGAGACACTGTCCGTATCCTTTTAATGAAGGGCATTTCATTCCAGGCCAACCTTGTCATGTGACAGGCGACTCTTCAAGTTTAAGATTAGATTTGATAATGACCTGCTGTAAGTGCTTCAGTCACAGAGCTTTTCCCACACTGGCTGAGTTCACACTCACAGCATGTAAATCTTTTGCTGTAGTTAAAACTCAAATGAAATGAAATGAAGCTAAACTAAATATAGTTAGCTTATCAAATTATCAAAATTATGCTGTGCAAGATGTAATTACAATCATTATCTTATTGAAAAAAACAACAACAACAACAATAATGCAGAGCAGCAGCATGTCCTCTCATTGCTGGACCATTGTGTTTCTGTGGCTGCAGCTTCATCTTCTCCCTCTAGCTCCCCGTCCAACTGGAGGTTAAACCCATTTCTTTTGTTATTTAATACAAAAGACGACTCATAGTTGAAGCAGTGTCTCAGGGCTGAGACAAAGGGTCAAAAGTTTATCAAATAAGCACACTTATTTTGTATCGAAAGGGTAAATCTGAGTAAGATCACATCATCCTTAACCTAGCCAGTCAGAATAATTCTTGCAATATTTATGAATTCAGACAATACTGCCGCCTGTGTGATGGACCAATCATTACGCAGCATTGTGGTTTGGGCCTAAGTCAAAGGTGCAGAACCAAAGCAAAACAAAACAAACATGGTGGTGGTGGTGGTGGTGGACACACATTTGTAATTTTAAGCAGAAAAACAAAACAAAAACATGCTTAGAGGGGCTTTGTACATGTGAATGGTAACAGATGGGCTTGATATAACAGTTTGATTTCTCTTCTTGCTCCACTATGACTTTTTCAGACTACTTTCACCAGGGGATAAATCCTGATTTATAATACTGTATGGAACACTCATCTTAGAGTGCAAATATTGTATCAATCTGGAGTGAGCCAGGTTACATAATCCTAGCCCTCAAAAACTTATTGAGTTTGAGGGAGATTAGACACTACAAAGTCTGAAAGTGTAGCACAGACTGATTTGAAAAAGGAAACAAAACACTTGCTACCTAGATGTGCTTAAAGAGCGTGCTTAGAGAAGTACCTCTGTGAAAAAAATATAGCCACAATTTAGTTTTAACCAAGGCTGTAATAAAACATAGAATTTCACAGTTTATGATTGATACAATCAATATTATTATTTTATTATTGCTTATAAGATAAAATATTACTTACGTAGGCTATAGCAAGACGGGGAAATTATTTTTCTCTGAGGGCCATCTTTGAATCCTGCCATGTTACTGTTGTAACAAATGCTCATTGTCATAACCACATCTCGCTACTTTAATCTGACTTTTTAGTCATTTTTAAAATGTCTTTGTTAAGAACACCTGCAGAAACATATTCAATTTTCTCACACAATACAAAGAAGTGTAACTTTTATCATCATAAAAACCTGAAGGAGGCTATGTGATCCAGATCAGATTTGTGGTGATAAAAATGTATACAGTTAAATACAGTATTTATCAGTACCTTATTTTT
This sequence comes from Mugilogobius chulae, assembly GCA_038363315.1. NCBI lineage: Eukaryota > Metazoa > Chordata > Actinopteri > Gobiiformes > Gobiidae > Mugilogobius > Mugilogobius chulae. The sequence goes on from CM076397.1 coordinate 42,545,379, forward strand.
ATTCCCTTGTGAGGGAAGTTCATTTTCTGTGTTTGGGCCACTGTCAGTATTTTAAGATCTTGAACTCAGTTAGGACCGTGTTTGTTGGATTTGACTTATGGTGCATGTGGTTTGAAAGGATTGGCCAAACTAAATTGGGACTAAAGTAGTCACACTTGTAAATTATGCTCTGCAATTTCTGACCCTTAAGTCCCTGATTTTTTTTAATCATTATTGGTACATTACAGTCTTTTCTGGGACTCCAACCTTATTAATTAGCTATGAACATACAGTTATGTTGTAACTCAAATTAAATTAATTAGCTTTAATTGATCGGTACACTGCCTATCCTGATGTTCTACACTGTGTCCTGATTAAACCTCTTCTATAATGAGGTCATAGATCTGCGGCTGATAGAGAGGAGAAGAATAGAGAATGCACACTGCCTGTAATTGCTCTATGAAGAGCACAAGCTTAAAAACAGCTGGCTGCACTTAGCTACACAAACAATATTAACGATTAGCCCGGCATTTCAGAATTGGTGACAAACTGCAGACGTAGAAAAATTGGAGTCCGAAACCAATCAGGAAGTTAATGGAGAGAGAAATTGCTCCTCCTTGCATCGCACTGCAGAGAGCAGACAGACACGATGGGAGTGGCCGAGGAAGACACATGGTTTTACTTGACACTTTGGATTTGTCTTTTGTTAACCTGAAACCACATCACAGCACCCTAAAACTGCATCTAAGCTGACATCAAATGTATACGTTTACTTCATACATAATACATACATACATACATACACACACGCACACATACACCACACACACAGTGTGGTTGCAGAGAGGCATTTCCATGTGGACAGAAGTGCTAATACAGCACTGTTATGTGCCTTAATGGCTCCAGACTGTTGTGATAGTTTTCTGCATGAGGCGTCCATATTTTAATGGGAGAATGCACATGACTGTGTTGTTTCCTGTAAAACGCCTTATACTTTGTGCACTCTTTGTCTTCTCTCTTGGCTGATTCAATTTGCTGTAAATCTTGTGCTTTTGTGCATCATTTCAGTTGGTTTCTTATATTTATGCTCCTCTGCATACAGCTGATGCTTAGCTCTTTCCCAACAATAATATATATTTTATTCGTGTGCACATAATGTACAGTTTAATAGAACTTTTAAATATATGATAAGTCTCAGTGTAACCAGAATAATTCATTGTATTTGATCATTTTTTATAGAGTTTTCATGGGCGTAAGTGAAAATTGCAGCAGCAACATGATTTAGAAACATGATTCAGTTCACTGTACATATTTTTTACCAAGTTCAAAAGTGTTAACATTTAGAACAAATTGTTTGTTTTTTGCAGAGGACATTATAAATTGCCAGTAGTTGTGTCCTAAAAGCGACCACTGCTGACCATTCAAACCCTGTATTTTTCACTTTTCTTTGATGGTGTTTTGTTTGTATTTTATGCAGCTTTCTCAAGCACCATGTCGAGTGGTCACGACAGCACAATGACCTGCCACTCCATCAACTCCCTGGTTAGCTCCGACGTGAAGGCCGAATGCGAGAGTGCACCAGACACAGCCAACTTCTCTGCCAGCTCCATCATGGACACAACACCAAATAAACAAGTTAGACCGTTGTCATTGTTGGTGATAAGGCTTTATAAGTAATTGTTTTCCTTAGTTAGTCCTCCTCTGGCCTGTGATGTTTAGCAGCAGTTCTATTGTTTTAAGCTGTTCCACTTTTACATATTTTTACTGTTTTTACTACTACAGCACTGTGAACTATTATGTGCAGCCACATTTATAGTGGAAAATACAGGTATAATCTGTAGTGCTGTTCTTCTTTTAGCCTTTAAATATTTCCCAAATTTAAGCAAAAAAAAAAACAGATTCTTGACCAAGTATTTTGATACTGCTTTAATGACAGAAGATGCAAAATTTAGTGAATTTCCAGTGCAACTTTAAAATTTGCAAGTTGAGCTTCTTAAAAACAATACTTGAACGATGTTTCGTTGAACCAATACCTGCATATAAAATGTAGTAGCCTGTTTTAATTGCTAATTGTCAAAGCCAAAATGAATTCATTACGACCCCTAAACTCTATACAATCATTTTCTCCTTTTAAATAATGTGTTCTTTGTCTATAAAATCGCGTATTCTTTTTGACAAACGATATTGTATATCAGACTGATTAGGTTTTATTTCTTGTAGTAATGAAAGTAGTTCTGAGGTGTGCTTTTGCTGAGTGTAAAATACATATATACATTGTTTATTGTTTAAAGACATGACAGGGTTTCTACCGGGTCTTAAAAAGTCTCAAAAAGTATTCAATAGTAAACGTCTGAAATTCTTTTTTTTTTTTTTTTTTAATGAAGCAGATTCTGTGAGATTTCCTGATCAATTTCACACTACTGCAGCTTTTTCTGTCCGAAAAGTTCGATATTATTCTCAATAATGGTTGGTATCTACTGTTATTTGGTTGATGGAGTAGATGAGATGCTTGGTTGCTGCGTAAGTGCATTATGTTTTGTTAATTCGTTAGATTTTTATAATTGCAACAAAATGTTAAAATTATATCCTCTGCAAAAGAGGCAGCAGTGTGAAATAGGTCTTAATTTGTATGTTTTATAGTCTTAAACTTAAATCTGACCTCTCGATCCCTGCAGAAACCCTGCATGATAACCAGTACTTCCTGTACACAGTGTTGGAGTTTTCTCCGTTTGATTGAGATTCATTTTCCTTTCATGTTTTCAAAGGGTTTGTTTTTGAATAACAACAACTACAAAGGCCATTCGGAGTCTGTGTGTTTATGTCGTTACAAGTTTTAGAGCTCGTGTAGTGATGGAGTGTAAATGCAATTGTGTACTGGGAACAACTACATAAAACAGCCTACGAAAATTACTTGTATTTTCTTTCTTCTGCAGTCTGTGAACATTCATTGGATTTGGCCCCATGTGTTGTAATCAATAACGCGACCGTCTTGTTTTTTTATGAAACGCACTTACTCTTAATTTCATCCACCAGTGGTTTTAGAGAGAGGAATGCGGAGTTACCTATACGGCTTTGACATTATAAATCACTTCTGGAGACGAGTTTGCACTGCCATATCGATTGATCCTGATATATCACAGAAATTTACTGTCACTTCTGTTTTCAATTAAAGATACAATCAGTCAGATAATGACTTAATTGGATTCTACAGAAGATTAAGTTTTATTGCGGCATGCTTTACGAGTTTAGTTAAGAAAGGCTGTTTTATCACGGTTGTCACGGCTGCAGTGTCCTTCCCTGTGTACAAAGTGTCATAGGATTGGTTTTCCTGGAGATGCCTGTGTCTATATATCAGACCGTCCCATAATAGTCCACACATGTGCTGATGAGGGCAGATTAACATGTATTAGCGGTGTAATGTCGGACTAATTAAACCTACATGCTCAATTAGTGCTGCTGTGGTAGACGAACACTTCTTACATAACTGTCACTCCAGCTGCCGAATGTGGCACTTTCAAAACCTAAATAGAGCAGCTGGAAATTCAAAACACGCTTTCTAAATTTTATTTCACAAATGTTTTTTTGTTTATTTGAAGCTAGTGACTTAATCTAGAATGTAATGTGGGGAATTATTTGACTTTTAATTTGGTGTTTATCACTAGAGCTGCGATAACAATCCTTTTCATAATTGTTTAGTAAGGAGTTTATCAATCAGAGCACAAAAGTCATGCAAATAATGTAAATTATTTTTCTTTAATTGTTCTCACTCATTTTGGCTGTTTTGGTGATATTTGGTAAACAAAGAAAGCCAATGGAAAGATAAATCCACAAGAGTTACATAGCAACCATACGGTAAACTAGGGCAAAAATGTGTATAAATGACACCGTAGATCTGATCTGATAAATAAAAATACTCCACTTTGTTAAATGAGTGTGAGTGTGACCATGAACTATTCTTCATGCTAACAAGTTTTAAGTTTTACTTGACTATTTTTCATCAAACTTTACCGTAAAGCTGATGATAAAAATGATAAATGAAATTATAAATAGGCTATGTACCACTGGGACTATTACAGCAAAATATGTCATAAATTTAAAATGTGAGAATATGAGAAATCATAAGGTCTGTAAACAAAACCTAATGGTTTCCTGTCAAATGGTCCTTTTGACACAGAAATGTTGTTGATTTGTTAGCTAAAATGTGTATTTGCAAAGTAAGGTTTCTTTTTTTAACCCCATATTATGAGTTGATTTTGAGTGACACACTGGCCTAAACAAGCCATGTGGCTCGGCTAATTTCCCAGCAGGAGATGTATGTCCAGAGTGTCCCAGAGCAGTCCTAAATCAGCGTGTGTGACAGGGAAAGAGAGGGACAGTGACGCCCCCTATCAGAGCCTAATCATCCCCTCGAGGGCTCAGCTCCTGCACTGAAGGCCTCTCTCCACTGGCTTGCATCTTAAATACTCATTTGATTTGTATGATTTGAGTTGAAAGATATTGCGAAAAATGCAGTCAATTTGATTTGAAGAAAAGTTATATAGCCTAGGAAACTACATTCTTTAGCACATTGTCTTTGACACGAAATAAATTGTGTCAAAAAAATACATTTTATACCATATCAGCAAAATCGTAAGCAACTTTTTCTTTCGCTGCTGTGAAGAAAACTGGTTCAGTGGTGTGTTTGGGGAGGCTTTTGAAATCTTATGAGTTCATCTTGGGTCTTTGTAAAAAGGAGAGATACTATTTATGACTCTTTTATATCAATCTATTGGTTTTATGGTCGCTGCGCTCTGAGTCAGTGATAAAATTTGTACATTTGCATTAGGCGGAGATGGGAAACGCACGGTGAATGTCAATTACTGTGCAGAACGCGGAATAAACTTTTATTCTGGTTTGTTTTTTATTTTTACCAACGAACAACATGAATAAATCTATAATGAGCTATGGAGAAGGCGTGTACCACTCCCACAAATTTACTGGGCCGGCACAAACTGCAAAGCCACTCTAGTCACCTTGAAATTTCCTCTGCTATTTTCCAATTAAAAGCTTAATAGCCCCGGAGACGGGCTTCATGTGGGCAAGTTTACCGGCTCTCATTCTGAGTGCCGATCCCATTATTTGCTTGAATAAACCTTTTTACGGCCCGAAATGGGCCCCGGCTTTGTCCGGTGTTATGTTTCAATGCCCTCTATTAGTCCAGCACAGGGACAGATCAGCTCGTCGACATTAAAGGCCTTTACGCCTGTGCACGCTGCACACACATCTGCGCGCTCTGAGTGGAGTGGAGTGGAGTGTATGGCGTGGATTAGTCGACCTTGTTTTAAACCTTGAATAGGTAAATTAGTTGTTTTTAAAAGTAAACGGCTTTGACTTTTCCCCTAAACCTGAAAACTGGTTTTACAAACATGGAAGATAGTACAACTGCTTTAGTTCCTTTAGCCAGCCTAAGCTCACCGTGGTGAAACAGTCAGGTGAGACGTCTGCTGCTCTCAGCTCCACAGCTCTATACACTTAAGTTACTGACTGTCAGAGCGTGTCCGCCCCCGGGAGAGAGAGGTAGACCTGCTGCACGCGCTGCTGTGCTCGTGCATGAAGAAGAGGATAACTGTCCCGCTTTGTCTCTGCTCCTCTCTCTCTCTGAGCAACACTCACGAGCACAGTGTCAGTGTCGGACGCAATGAACGGCTACGGTTCACCGTACCTCTACATGGGGACCCCGGTGTCCCAACCCCGCGCGCCGCTCCAGAGAACGCCTAAATGCGCACGCTGCCGAAACCACGGAGTGCTCTCGTGGCTCAAAGGTCACAAGCGCTACTGTCGCTTCAAAGACTGCACCTGTGAGAAGTGCATCCTGATCATTGAGCGTCAGCGCGTCATGGCAGCGCAAGTGGCGCTCCGACGGCAGCAGGCGAATGAGAGTCTGGAGAGTCTGATCCCGGAATCACTTCGGGTCCTGCCCGCCATCAGTGAGGCTACACAGGGGCCTGGAGCCGCGAGCAGAGCCGAGGAGCTGGACCTGAGGTGGAGCGGTGCCGAGCCCGGTCAGAGCACATCCAACTGTGCAGGTAAAAGAACGAGTGTTTAAGTGTCACGTGAACAGGTATTTGCCCACTCCACGGGATTTATTTGTGCTCGTCTCGTAGGCCTACTTTTTTTTTTTTTTTTTTTTTAACTCAGGCTACATTAAGCCACTTCTTCGTCTTACACTAATGACTTATGAATGTTATGGGATTTTGCTTTGGGCTGAAAATCAATTAAGTAGCATAGGCTTAAAAACATTTTTATTATAGCCTAACGTTTGAAATTGACCTAAATATAATGTTGATCAAAAATAACTTGTAAGCTGAATGGTACATGTGTCAATGTGATGCATATCCGGTTAATTGCATGCCTTTGTGCATTCGGATTTGCGCAGGCAGAATTGTTTACACGGTGAGAGTAAAATAAGCTGAGCACAGGGGTCGCCTGCTGCAGAGCCTTTATGAACTCTATGGGAATTTCACCTGTGGGTCATTTGTTCTGACATTTTGGCTCAGAGTTCTGTCTTCTAGAGTGGCCTACAATCTAAAGGCATCAAATAGACTCAAGGCCGCAGAGAAATGTAGCTCACTGTGGCCTATTTTGGTTTTAAACTCCAAAGTGACCTACAACCTCTCTGAAGAGGAAAATCAATCGATGCCATTATACTTAAACGAGTTTAGCCATTAGCTTTCATAATAGTCTTTAATAAGACCCAGCGCACAGGCCTCGGGCCTTACACGCACGCGCTTGTGTAAAAGATGTCTGTAATCAGCACTGGACAGCACCAATCGAATGTAATCGCCATGTTTCACGAGAGAGGTCAGACCTGGATGAAATGTTTCTAAGCAACAAGCAATTTGTTTGCACAATGTGGTCAAAAGGCACGGACGCGCATCCGTCTCTGACGCGCTCAGCAATTCAGAAAGTGCTCGCGAGAAAGAAACCTTAAGCTGTCAATAGGACAAATGAGACAAGCCACAGTAAAGTCATTTTAAACTTTGTTCATTTAAGGTGGGAACAATAGGCTACACTCAGAATACCAAGATTACTATTGGCAATGTTAATATGGATTTGCACTTGCAGTATTCAGTCCATGAGTTTCAAAATGGTGAGAAATTTGCACTGTTGCCACAGTTAAAAATCATTTTAAATAATTAAAATCTTGCAATGTAGCCCACTGAATTTGGCCTAACAAGGAAGCATCCACCTGTTACGCCGTACTTGCTCGTTTATTTTGTGAGGAGAAACTGTTCATGACGCACAGAACTCGGTTTTAATCCTAGTGACAGCTCAGTGCACACACACGTGCGTTTGTTGTGACCAGCCGCGTGTTTCTTTTGCTCAGAGACGGAGGACGGTGCAGATGACGGGTCCGGGCCAGAGAATGCGGGCAGCGGTAGTGATAAGGACCAGGACCCACTCAGCTCCCCAGAGGGATCCAAACACAACACGTGCTTCAGTCCAGAGCCACCGGACACACCGTCCCAGCAGGAGGAGAGCCGCTGCAGCACAGTGAAACCCGGGGACAAAGAAGGCAAAACAGAGCAGAGCGCGCTCCTGGAGGGTCTGCCCCTCAGTCTACGGGCCCACAGACCACCGCTGGACGTACTGCAGAAGGTCTTTCCGGCACACAAGCCCGCTGTGCTGGAACTCATCCTCCGCGGCTGCGGAGGTGACCTGGTGGGCGCTATTGAAGTGTTGCTGTCGAGCCGCAGCCCTGAGCCTGGCGCGCACGCGGCGCACGGTGACACTTCTGCGGAGGGGCTGGTGTTGCCCCCCAACGGACATGCGATAGACCCTGCGCTGGGATCATACCCGGTGACCAGCTCCAAGTGGTCCGTTGGCTCGGCCTTCCGTGTGCCGGACTCTTTGCGCTTCTCGTCAGACCCGGCTCCTGGTATTGTTCCCACCGGGCCATTAGGGGTCCCCCTGCAGCATCCGTCTTTCCCACAGCCCACGCGCTACCCACTGATGCTACGTAACTCGCTCACGCGTAGTCAAACCGGGCCGTTTGTGCACAATGATGTGACTCTATGGAACACAGTGGCTTTGCAGCAGCACTACCAGCTTCGCTCTGCCGCGCATTACGTGTCGCCCTTCTCCACGACACCCGGAGCACCTGTCTTCAGGGGTTCTCCGCTCCTGGGCTCGTCCCGCGCTGAAGAGCCGCGCCTGAGTCTGCAGGAGGACACCGGCACACTGGGCCCCAAACCACTTTACTCACCGGACCAAGACCACGAATACGAGGAGCGCTCAGATTCGGCAGACTCTCGCATCCTCAACTCGTCGACCTAGCGCCAAAGTCACATCCAGCAGACCTAGTCCTGACCATCAGAAACATGATATATCGCGTCACGCTGACACAAGACTGGTACAAGGTTTTAAAAATAAAAAAATAGTAGGCTAATAATAATAAGAAAAATAAGTTTGTCAGGTTACAAAATGTCATATGGTTCTTTGGATAGAGCCACTGATGCTGTGCTTTATTGTTGAGGAAAATTCATTTAACAATCATGCAGACTAACAATTATTGTATGTCACTGAGAGACGTTTAAAGGTTTTACATTTTTCAGTTTTTTTTTCTATGAACTTTTAGTCCTGTTAGAATCAAATTACCTAGACTTACCTCATCAAAAACATTTTTGGAGTCGTTTTGTTTCTTTTACGTTTGAGTAGCCTAATCCTGACTCCAAAGCTCAAAATGCTCTGTTCCATCTTCTGATGCCATTACATAGCCGTTTTAAAATGAAGAATTGTCTTAGCTTCAGTTGAACAGCATCACTTTGCAGTAGCAGCCTGCAGTTTGGTATATCATTTGTTTATAAAAAAAAATCCCTTGAGATGTACATTTCATTTTGAGGGAGCAACACTAATATAGCCTTTTTGCTTTGATATCAGCATAATATTGTAGGCTCTATCAGATCATGCTTCTCATGTTGTGGCACTGAGAAATTAATCTGTTTAAAAAATGTAAAGTTAGACAAAACAAAATCTTAAGTTATTCAAATAATTCTATAAACTTTCAAATGACACTGTATTACCAAATAATGACATCACCCGTTGTTTAAACATGCGGGCATTTTGTGCAATGTGCAAATGAAATACACCTGTAGACGTTTTTGATATGAAACAATGTAGCATACAAAAACACTGAGTGAAGAAAGAGGAGACAAACTGAGATGATTTTTTATTGTTTTTGTTTACGTTTTATAGCTCTAATTTAAGCTGTAGTACTTACTGAATGAACATGTTCCATATAAAGCATGCTAGTATTGTGAACACATTCACTCTGCATGTCCGGAGAATGCCAAATAAACCTGAGCTGTCCTATTTAGGCCTACTTGTGTTGTCCATTATTTCTACATCGTCATCAGTCCGTTTTGGGGCCCCTTGATCACATTATGCAGTAAGCCTACTGTCACTAATTGTTCTACCTATATTAGGCAAAACTATACTATTTTATCCTTTGTTTTATCTATTTGTTGTTGTCATTATTTCATGTTTCCAACATAGAAATTCTTCAATATGGCTATTACTTAATGACTTCATAAGCTACAACTTTTTGAGTCCAACAGCAGAACGCACTCTATAAATGCTAGATTTGTGAGCTAAGCATATTGTTATAGAAACAAAAAAAAAAAAAAAAAAAAAAAAAAAAACTTTAACTCCAGTTTTTTCTGTGACTAGAAAACGCTCGTCTTAAAGCCTGTACCCTTGCATAAAACTATCAGAGCACTTTATGCTACGCGCATTAGTTCCCACTAATGTTTTTTTATTCACATAGACAGACATAATATGAACGAGAATACAAATGTTATAGCTTATTGTCTGGTTTCCAGCATGTTCTGATTGCACCTTCAAGGATCAGGCAGCTCTTTGCGCCAAACGCCTGTACGCTCTAGTGTGCGCATTCTGCCATCTAGTGGTTGTTGGCGTATGCACAGGGGCAGATATATGTTTTTTCTAGAGGGTGCCCAAAATAATACGCGCGCATGGTGCACGTGTCTCGTTCATTTCGTTTTTTTTCCCACTTGCAATTAAGAGACTTCTGGCTCGCGCTGGCGTGTTCTTTTCCCAGTTAACAGAATTCATTCAGTGCATATGTAAATGACTCAACGAAATTGCCTTTTGCTATAGTATTTTTTTTTATTCTGTTTATAAGTAATTTTATTCAAGCTTTATTTTGACGGTCCCTTTTGCGACCACAAGGGGTCAGTAGAAAACGGAAGGTAGGAGCATTCTGCTGTTTTTTTTTCTTCGTGTTATTTATTTATATTTATTATTAATTATTTATTCAGTAAAAGAAATTTAATGATTTCGTACACGCAAAAAACAAGTATAACAACATATACATAATAACAAAAACATACAGGAACAGAAAACACAGCTAGTTCAAGGCGGTTCAAAGTAGCAGCTCGTGCTTTCTAAAAGTTTAACCAAAGCAAAGTTCAGCTAAAGCTCATATAGGTTCATTAGCACCTGGTTGATGGGGGAACAAGGTTGGTAAGGAATAATGCAAGGCTATAAAATATGTTTCTTTGTGTATTTTGTATGTTTCTGGCGCCTTAGGCCCTAGCCTATATGAACCAGTAGATGGCGCCTACACATTTGGTAAGCAGCATTTACGGTTTTGTTTTGTGTTAAAATGGGCTACAAATTTTATGAAAAATCGAATTATTAAAAAAATACATAGTATATAATTAGCACAAATATTGTCAAGATAATAAATAAAAGCTAGTTAATTTGTGTATGGGTAATAAAAAGGTTTTGTAGCCTTAGGTGTGTTCACATAGGCGTTCAATAAAACTCGTGAACCATCCAGTTTGAGAGACTATCATTTCAACTGGGGATGTTACAACATAAGCCCAGCAGAGTCCCAGTGTTCTGTCGAGATGGCACTTCCCGTCGAGATTGTTTAAAGTTAGTGCTAGAAAATAAATAATCTTTTTTTATTTTCAAATTAGTTTTGCTAACCCTCACCCAAGCCCCAATCCTAAACTTAACATTCGAATTATGCCTAAACTTAGCCGAATTAATTGTAAACTGTTTCCGCGGGAAGCTTGCTACGTCAAGTACAGTCACAAAAGCTAGTGAAGGGAAGTCCAATATCGAGGGTCTGTCCTGCTTGTCAGCACAGCTCTCACAGCACCGGATGCTACAAACAGAAGCAGTGCAATTGTCCTTGTAAGTCTCTTGTTCGGTTCTGAATCGCCACACAACTCAACATTCTCGTCTCCCACATCTTTCTGACTTGATTTTCGGCGCTGCTTTCAAAAATGACAGCGCTCTGAGAGAGGAGAAATGCTGTATGCCCGTTTATATTCACGTATACAGATGAAAGAAAGCGAGAGAACAGTGTGAAGAAGAAAAATCTCCATTATGTCTTTCATTATTTAGTTTTTTGTTTTGGTATTGATTTGTGTGATTCAGGAAGCCTTGGGCGGTTTTTGGAGGTCAGTGAAGAGGTACAAACTTTGAATAAATTACTCTTTTAAATCTACACTAAGTCCACTAGCATTAATATTTAGCTGTTTTGGCATCTTATGAGAGTATATACAGTATATTCTACTTAATTTTAAGTAGAAATATTACTGAGCTGCCTGCCTCAGGGGCCAACAGGGGGGCCGCGGCTCCAAAAAGGGCTGTGGCTCAAAAACATGTTGAGAACATTTTTGCGGGTAGTATACAATACTTTTCTTAAGTTTTTCTCATTTTGGTTTATAAGTCGAGTTTTGTATAAAGGCAATGAAAGTAAAAATTTAAAAAACAATTTGACAGATTTGATGATTATTAAAAATGTTTTAATATATATTGTTTGAGGGAATAGTATCAGGATACATATTGTGACCGAAATACGTATAGTATTGAAAAGGCTCTTGGCAATACCCAGCCCTAGTTAACAATAAAAAGACAAATAAACTATATATATAAAACCATACCATTTGTTTATCCCCAAGAATCACCAAGTAAATAATAAAAGAGTGAGGAAAACAGTGACAAAGAAAAAGGATCCTTCATATTTTTGACTAAACTGTCATATTAATTATAATATCTAAATGTTCTTTCTGTCAAATTGTTATAGAAATTAATATTTTTTCAAATAAAAGTACAATATTTTGGTTTGTTTTATTTGCTTTTTATCAAACTTGGCACAAGTGACCACTGGCGGCACGGTGGCAGACTCTGGCCAGCAGCAAGAAGGTCGCGAGTTCAATTCCCAAACGACCCGGTGGAGTTTGCATGTTCCTCCCTGTGTCTGGTGGTTTCCCCACCAACCAGTAACAAGGAGAGAAGTGCTTGGTGGTGGTTGGAGCTTGAGGTGCCAGGTGTCTAATCCACCCCAGGGCTGCTTACCATCACTGAGTGGGAGGGGGGTTACTGTGTAAAGCACTTTGGAGTGAAGCACTTCGGAGTATCCCAGGCATTTCTTCCTCTGTCTCCGACACAACTATAGATATACAAGGATATATTGGGGTGTTGGGGTGGGCTTTGCCGTCAAGTTGTGCGCTGTCCTCTGCTAATTAGTATGCGGGTGAATGAGCACACACTCACATCTGGGACCTGTTATTCAAACATTGCTATATTTAGCTCCGGTTTTAGTGGCTATAAGTCAACACAAATCATTTTAACACAAACTCACCACCCCCAACCTTTATAGAGTTTCACCTTTTTTTTTTTTTTTATACAGAGGTTTTATCTGAAAGGCCAGTGTTGTAAATAGGCCATGTACACACGGCGGGTATTTTTACAAACACATATGTGCTGTCTTTCGTTTTGTAAAAACTCTTGTGTCCACACGTAACTGTTTTAAAGAAAATCACATCCACACAAAACCACATAAATGGGCTAAACAAGGCCACATATATGTCGTCTATGCAAATGTTGCAGTTTGTGGCGTTTAAAAATGTAAAACGACGGTTATTCACATCCTCATGCATTTGTTAAAAAAACACCTACGTGTGTACATGGCCTCAAATGCAAAGACAGAGTTTTGACCAAATCTTCACTTTGGTCGGAGTTTTAATAAAACTCCGCTTTATATAAGAGAATCCTGCATTTAGTGTGGATGGAAAAAAATGTTCGTTTTATCAGATACCCGGCTGTGTGTGTGGACAAAAAAATACTTATGTATTTTTTTTTTTTTTTATCAAGGTGATGTCTACAAAGCCAACACTTCAGTCTATCAGGTTAAGTATGTTATTTGGAGCAGAACTTTCTTGTCTTTTTCTAATAAATTAAACCGAAACTTGGGATTGTTGGGAGGAAAATGTGATAGCCTGCATTTGCTGGTATGTATTACGCAGCCCTACATTCAAGAGTTTTTTTTTATTCATTAGACCCGAACCCCAGCAGGGCGTAGGGCCTACTGATTTTGCAAAGAGAACTGGCAAGAACCAGAAATTAGCCCACTCTGCAGGATTTTGGAAGATTCATTACTCATTTCTATTGCAAATGCATCTTAAGACACTTAACGCCATCCATTTATAATGGAATAATGACTAATATTTCATATAGACATGTAACTAGGCCCTACTGAACTTAAGTTTCTTGTGGTCGCTAAAAGTAGTGGCTTACTGCAAGTTTGATTTGCAAAAGTAGTTCTCATGAAACTCTGGATTATAGAGGGATTATCAGTCGAAGTCACTATTCCCTATGTGCATGCCACCTGCAGAAAAGACGCTGTCTGTCTAGTTGGCTGGGGAAACTTCTTTGAGAAAAACAACAAAACGGGACGAGAGCTGCTGTTTCGATCAGGTATGACCGGTGTGACAGACGTCTGGCTCCTGAAGTTGAGAAAGCGTTTTTCTCACCATTTTTTCACTCACCTACAGTAACTGTAACATGTAAGGGTCTTAGGGTCAAATTTCAGTTACAAATGATGAATTAGCAGCATAACTTTTGTTTTATACAATGATAAAATGTAGTTAGCTGACAACAGCGCTGGCTAGTGTTGCTGCTACAGCTTGTGGCAATCAGCTGCAGCTCTTCTGTAATACGGTGCGCGCCTCTCGTGTTGATAAACAAACAATCCCTCTATAACAGACCTGGGCAAACTGCGGCCCAAGGGCCAAATGCGTCCTGTGACCTGTTTCAGTCAGGCCCTTGGCATGTTTTTGAGAAACACAAATCCATGACGAAGTTTAGAAGACAAAAACTTGGGCTACGACAATAAACTTTTCAGATTAAATTCACAATGTTATAAAGTCAAAGCCATAAAAAGCAATTTTTCAATATTAAACTTGTTGTAGAACTTAAAGTTTTACAAGATTAAAATTGTAATTTGGATCATGGAATATTGTTATAAATATAAAAATCTAATGTGTTTTTATGCAAACATTTGACCCATCCTAGCACAAGTCCTGATAATATTTAGCGCAAAAATACGATTTTAATCTCATGAAACTTCAATTTTATTTTTTTAAACAGCTTCTTTTAATGGCTTCAACTTTATTATCAGAAATGTTTATTTTATTTTATTAATATTTTTTTTTGTAAAATCATATCTTTCTTAAGCTTCGTCTTTTTTTTTCATAAAACCTTTAGCTTAATCTCAAAATGTTTCAAACTTTTATTTGTACTGGCTTCTTTATTCTGTAGAAATGTGTTTGCAATAATGAGAATTTGCTTAACCAATGTTGGCAGTCCGGCCCTCCACCACTGTTCTGGGTTTGAATCTGGCCCTTGAGTAAAAATAATTTCCCTCCCCTGCTCTATAAGAAGGGGCCGTCTTCATGTCTGAAGAGGGTTAAAGGGACAAAAACATTTTAATAAAGGAATGAAGAGCGAGACAGTGTGTGGTGTTTACGAGTACTTACAGCTAAGCATTTTCTAAATAGAACTGTAGCTCAACACTATCCTTAGGTAAACTGCAAGTCATCCAATGTCAATGTTGATGCCCTCCAATGTCGCTTGTATAGAATTATTTTTATTATTTTTTTGTTTTATCCAAACAGTTTAGTCTAATTGAGTTGTTATGAGACACCGCATGAATCACGCAGCAAAGCAGACCATTCACTCTAGAGTGAAATACTTTTGGAGAATTATTATACTTTAGTATTGACTGCCATGCACAGATACCTGAATGAAACTAGATTTGTCGTCATCCGATAACAAACAAATTGTATGGTGTGTTTCCACTCTGACCACGGACTTCCTTTAAACGGCACATGCACTGACAGCACTGCAGAAAGGATTTGGGACAATTATTGCTCGCTTGTCAGAACTTTTATTAGAAAAATAAGTTATGAAGTACACATAGCAGTTATGTGTTTCCTACATCAGATTAGAGCTCCATCTGCTGACCGCAAAGGAAATTACACAGGGTAAATAATAAAAACCGATCCTGCCTGATATGCTAATTGTAGAAATGCTCAAAACGAGTCTGAATTATTTATGAAATTTAAAACCATGTAGAAAATGTAAACGTTTATCTATGACATCATAAAATTAGAAACTTCAGAATAGTGTTTTCTAAGGCTCTGAAGAGAAAGAATAGTATCCCAAAGAAAGCCATGAGAAAACTCCTGCACAGGTTGAGTATTTCAGTATTTCATTGCTGTGTGGCTGACAAGACTCATTTTTGGGTTACTCTTTGCTGCTCTCTAGCGGACAGAATAAGTTTTTAAATTCTACAAATACAGTATATGACGTCTATATTTGGAAAATAACCTGTCAGTCATTCCTTTCGATTAGTTGATTCGTTTTCTTTCTTTTTAAAATATTTTAAATATTCTAAAAAAATAATTATTGTCCACACATAACATGCTTAGATTATTATTATTCCAATAATTAGTTTGTTGTGTTTAACTGATGAATGTGTTTCAGCGCTAAAAATATATTTATAATTGTGGCCAAATATTTGAGCTATTGACTATAAGGATGAATACAAATATATTTGACTTCTTCTTCTTCTTCTTCTTCTTCTAATTATTATTATTATTATTATTATTATTGTTGGTGGTGGAGGTGGTGGTGGTGGTAGTAGTAGTAGTAGCAGTAGTAGTAGTAGTAGTAGTAGTAGTAGTAGTAGTAGTAGTAGTAGTAGTAGTAGTAGTAGTAGTAGTAGTGTTTTTATTAGTTTGGTTAACTGGGTTGTTAATAGACACCTTTCTTTTCTTTATTTTAAAGACATGAAACCATATCAAAACCACCTATAGAGAAATACTTTGTCTCTTTTCACTCAAACCTAATAATTGTGAATGATAAACAGTATTTTTTGTGTTAACCCACAACATTGACATTTTTACAGGGGCAAATATTAAATAAAAAGAAAGTTCTCACTAGATCCAATCACAGCTGATAGACATGTCCTCATGTTTGTTGCATATTGTCCATTAAAGGTGAAAGGTCACACACAGAGCTCAGACTAAGACAAATGCTGTTGCGTCTGCTTTAGTCTTCAGCTGCATGTGTTGTCAGTCCATCAGGAGCTAATTATCAGAACAGGGTAACAGTGAGCTCACAGCCTCTTCTGCCTTTCCCCAGCTCCTGTTACGCTTTATGGGCCGCACAGCAGGACACTTCCAATGAGGTGCTGCTGCTGTTTCAATCAGAACCACCGTGGGATTACACTCAACTGATACACTTTTCTGATAGGTTTTTGACCTTATCACACTTGTTTGATAATGGTGTTTAACTAAGAAGTGTAGTTTATGTGTAATGTTGCACTAATTAACTATGCCTGAAATGAGATGCATTGCAATACTTTATTTATTTATTAACGCCATTTAAACTCAGGATGAACAATAAATTGGCAATGCAAGAAATCTAGAAACAGAGATAAGTAACAGTTCTGCTCCAGCTACTGCCTCTGATGGTTTTACCTGATAGAATAATATGTTTGTATTTTTTCACTGTAATTTAACTGTGATTCAACTCATAGTAAAGAGCTACAAGTTACTTCAAATTGCAAGTTAATTATAGTAATTCTTCTTCTTCTTCTTCTTCTTCTTCTTCTTCTTTTCTTCTTCTTCTTTATTATTATTATTATTATTATTATTGTTATTAGGCTATTATTATTATTATTATTATATTATTATTATTATTATTATTATTATTATTATTATTATATTTAGGCTATTTATTATTTTACTTAGTTAACCCACACTGCCTGCTATGCAAACATTTTAAAACACATATGGTTTGATCGATCAGTGGTGTCTCTACTGAGTTAGGCAAATGTAGGCTAATGCCACACTGAGGAACATTCCAGGCGATACACTGGCATCTCAGTGGAGACAGGTGGCGTATACGTACCATAAAAGTTACTTACAGCACCTTCAGAAAACACAATAAATATTCAAAGAGAAGGTTAATTATTAACATGAAAATAATAAACAGTAATCTGTAGTGTAAATAATGAAACAACTATGAGTCCCGTCATTTTTGTGTTGAATCCGTACCGCTAGTGTGTATTTTATGGTGCATAATAGTTGAATTCCAGGGCTCGCCCTCTGCGCCCCCCGGAGTGAGCGAGGGCATCTGCTCGATCTGCGCTGGCTGGGTCGTCCTCTCCAGGCCGGACACACACAACACGTTTCAGGTGAACGTCCAGATCATCCGTGTTCGGTGCATGCCTCCTGTTCCTTCACCATCAAAGCATTCTTGATTTGCAAACGGCAGCGCAGGGTGGCCGCTCGTAACACTCGCCATAAATTACTGAGAAGAGGCAAATAAAGCTGCACCTGCAAGAGCTTGTCGTGCTTACTGTGCGCAGGGACTGTCTGTTCCTGATGATCTTAGAGACAGGACCGGCGGATACTCTAAATGCTCTGCTTTTACGCACAAACCACACAACTCTCTAAATCGATTGCAGAGCCTGTTTTAAAGCTGGATTTCACGTTTGATTAGTGTGTCAAACTGTAGCAAATTGTAGGCTAACGTTAATTTTAGTTTAATTCTAAAATTCACTTTAAACTAAAACATATAGTCTTGTCTAACTGATTATTTTAATTCCTGTTTTGAACGCTTGAATTACAGAATCAATCTACCCGCAGTTTGTGAGATTTTTTTCCCCACATTCATCTTGTTCTCTCTAATTTTTCACACTGTACCCAGACCATCCACGGCCGCTTTAGAGAAAATCCTTTCACTCTTTCACTGAATGTCTGTCGGTTTGTCAGTTGCAGCCAAACAAGGGCAAGCCTCTTTGAACAGGATTCTCTCAGCGCGTGGCAACAAAAGAAAATAGACAGAAATAGATGCACATTCCGCTTTTAAATGTAAGTTGCGTGGCACACCTCTCTGGCTCACAAAAGGCACAGAGAGAGACGGACATGTGAAACTTTTACAAACCTTAGGCCTACATTTAGTTTTTCTGTGGGGTCAGTGAAAGTCAGGCTATGTAAACACAGAGGCTGATCATAAACCGTTTTTAAATGTGTGATCACAACCCGTGTGCTCTTCCGTATCTGCGCAGCTCTCATACAGTGCTTCATAACAAC
Organism: Mugilogobius chulae; assembly: GCA_038363315.1. Classification (NCBI taxonomy): domain Eukaryota; kingdom Metazoa; phylum Chordata; class Actinopteri; order Gobiiformes; family Gobiidae; genus Mugilogobius; species Mugilogobius chulae. The sequence continues at coordinate 42,563,822 of CM076397.1, forward strand.
ACATTATGTTGTGAGAATGTCAGCTTATGATGGAGATGCAGCGATCTTGATTTGGGAGATCCTGATCCTAAAATGAAAGCTCTATGTCTGTAGCCGTATGCACAGTAGGCCTGCAGTAAATGTATTATTGCATTTGACCAGGGCTAAACGTGTTTAATTGTGATTGTGTTTGGCTTGTTTAAGCTTTAGGAAAATCCCCAAAGTCACTCCAAGGCCCAAACTAACCAAATGAGAGTGATCACCTGTTCCGCCCGCGGGAGCTGATCGTCTTCCTATTGGCTCACACCCGCAACTCAGCAGCCAATCAGAGAGCTCAGAAGCAGAGACTGAAACACTTCAGCAGTGGCGCTCATTGTTTCCACCTCAGAGTTGGTTGAATGTTGTGGAAGCACGCGGAGTCTGTCATCCAGTTCTTGTTCTTGTGATCCTTGGCCACTGTGCGTAATCACGGGAAACGTATGTGCTAAAAGGTAAGTCTTTAGCAGTCTAAAAATCTTTAGAAGTAGCTATATGCTTGTAGAAAAACAGCAGTGAATTTGAGAGATTATGATTTCACCATTCAGTTTTTTCTATAAGCATTTTTTTTATGAATGTCAGTTTAGTCAGTGATTTATACAAATCAGCAAAACAAATGCAGAAGAGGTCCTTGGTTAACCTCGGTGGTTCTCGGTTGAGCGATAACATTCAAAACAGGGGAAGTTTTTTTTTATTGCATAAGGTGGTATAAATTAGATAGGCTTAAAAACATGCTTCAGTAAAGAGTTACATTGCTTTTGTTTTGTCTTTTACAGAAAAAACAAAAATCATGTCAGACAGCGCCGGGTGCGATTTTGAAATAGACGTGGAAAGTTTGGAGACGGAGAGCGATGACATGGCAGAGGCACACAGCCGCCCCGGGTCTGCTGCGCTCGGGCCCTCCACACAGTCTGAGGAGGACGGGGAAGGCGTCAGGACTGAGGACAAACCAGGAGCAAGTGGCATGTCCGGGGACCAGAGGAAGTTAAGCCGAACCCCCAAATGCGCGCGCTGCAGAAACCACGGCGTGGTGTCGTGCCTGAAGGGTCACAAGCGCTTTTGTCGCTGGAGAGACTGTCAGTGCGCTAACTGCCTGCTCGTGGTGGAGAGGCAGAGGGTCATGGCAGCTCAGGTCGCCCTGAGGAGGCAGCAAGCTACAGAGGTAAGCTGTGGAACAGTCTGCAAACAAACACAGAAAAGAAAAATGCCATCTCTAATTGTATACTTCTGTTTTAGGACAAAAAAGGAATATCTGGAAAGCAGCTTCCTGCAGAAAGAAGGGCACTTTACCAACGACACATCCGACCTACCACAATGCTGGCTAAAAGCATTTTAGAAGGTAACTTCCCTCTTACAGTAGTTACACATTTTTTAGACTATTTTTTTTACTTTGTACTAATTACTTAGTATTTCAAGTTATGATATAAAATATATATTCAACATTCAACAATTTTTTTTTTCTGCCAGGATACTGTCCAGTGCAGCCTGATCCTTTCCTGAACCCTGGCCCGTCTCTGCCTCCTCTGAGCGACCGCATGAGGAAGAGAAGAGCATTTGCTGATAAAGAGCTGGAGAGCATCATGTTGGAGAGAGAATACAAAGAGAGGGAGCTGCTGGAGGGCCAGCCAGGCTCAAACCCTCTCCTTTTCCCTGGAAGTTTGGTGCACCATGCAGCTGAGTACAGCTCCTACAGGAGCTACTCCCCCCGACTCACAGCGACGCACAGGCCAAAGAGCTGTGCAACTTCATGGGGCCCAACTGTCTAGAGCTGCCTGTGCAGTATCCCAGCGGCACGGCCAATGTGGAGCTGATCTCCTCCAACGTAAGCGTGGCGACTACATACAGACACTACCCTCTGCCGTCGTCCAGAGGAGGATTCGTTATGTGGCCCCGGGGCCCAGCAAACCTAGGGGATGCACTGCTTTACCAGCAGTGTCTGTTGAATGCTACAACTGTCCAGAACATGAAGCCTGGAGCCGTGTGGGAGCCCAAGCTTATGCCCACTGAGAGCCAGCCTCCGGAGCAGGATGCAGCAGCAGCTGTGAACGCAGCAAAACTGGAAGGGTCCAGGGCAGTACTGCAAGAGTGTGTGGAGACCAAACACCCGGGCACCACCTCAGGACAAAGACAGAGGGAGTGCTCTGCATTCTCTACTCCCAAAAGGGGCTTTAGTCAGGCCTTTCCCACTAACTCATCTACACATTACAGTCCTGTCCTGAACAAACTGAGCAAAGACTCTGGGAAACACAAAGTGAGCACTCTGCACACTCTCATACAGGACAAGAACAGCGGCAGTCCGTCCTGTAAGGAGCTGCTGGAGGAGGCCGCTCGCAAGTTCAGAGACAATGTAAAGATGTCAATGTATCCTAAAGACTTCCTGTCCAAACCTGTGGGGACAAAAGTGTCTTCTGGTGAGACACTGTCCTTCTCTGTAGAGGCCATCCTGAAGAGACCCACAGCTGCTGTGAGTGCAGTGTTTCACTGACAGTTGAGCGTCTTTGCACTGGTCCTGCGACACAGCTCTCAGGAACAAGCACAGCACCAAAAGTATGTCAAGTAAATGATCTTTCATACACGCCAATGTAAGAAAGGATTTCAGTAATTCCCATGTTTGCATGTCTGAACCTTTTCTATTTGACTTTTCTAACAATTGCAAAATTTAAGAAGAAATGCGGTCATGAGCTGTTTTGAATTTCTTTGTCAGAAGCACATCATTTAAACTTTTGTTTATACATTTTCAGTTATGTAAATTTGTATGGCTATTTTGTAGACAATAGATTTGAGTATATATATTTAAATACACACAGTTTTGAAATTAAATAAAAATATTTTTAAATGATGAGTTAATACAAGTTATTGTGAGACCATGATCATGGCATAGAAATAATATACATATTTTTTATTTTATTTCTTCCTGTTTGTATTTCATCATCTGATAAGTTCCTGAGCCTGTTACAACAGAAGCCCACTCAACTTTAGTGTTTGACTCTAAAGCTTGTGTAAACAGGCATCGTGCTTTAAGAGATGACAGGAAAAAACACGGTTTACTTAAACTGAAATATTAAATCCCATTTCTTTTTAAATGAGACAAAAGTTACTGTGTTTTAATCATATTTCCTTATCAGTTAGGCCAAATGAATAGTTAGAAAGATAACACACCCACTCAAAAAGTTTATACATTCATTTTATCTATGCAAACTAGATGTCAATTTCTGATTTGCATGGGTTCAAAAACACAACGTGTCCCTTTTGTGTTTATTTTTGTACATGTTTTGCAAGTTATTTTTGGTGTTCAATTAAATCGCTTGTATCGTCACCTTCTGTTGTCAAAAACTAATGACAGTATCCCCCAGCTGCATTAAACAGTTTTATTATTTATTTGCTCTAAGTCCTTTTAGACAAGCAGGACATTTTAACAAACTCTAAACGTTGTAGTAAATAAAGAGGGTATTTCATTTGAAAAGGCAAAATCAGACGCATCATTGTCGTAAAGTGAAGTATACAGTTGGATGTATGAATGCTCCTATTGTGTTTTATTGCACATTTACTCTGGGCTGTAACAGCAGAGCAGAAGGTGACAGTATTTGTCTGGACTAACTGCCGCTGATAAGTATCTTCAGTGTTGGTGTGTGAGATTTAACATGTCAGCACACTGCTCCCTCCGCCCCTTTCTCCTCCTGCATGGGCCTTGCTCTTATCTCAATTCACACAGTAGCAATTTGTTTAGGTAACACACTTCAAAACTTTTCTCATTGCTTGAGATGCAGCAACAACAATCAAAAATGTAATATAATTTTTTTTTTTTATTTGCAACCAAACATATTTCATTAGGAGCATTTATTTTTTAATCCTTATTTTTTTGTTTATATAACTATGGCCCTGTTTACACTTTGGATGGAAAAAATTATCTGATAATTTACAATAAAAATCTACATATTTTCATTTAGTGTTGTATATGCACAGTTTGCCCATGCTGCTGTCATTTCTTTAAACAGTTAAGGCAACATTTAAGCTTCGCTGATGACATTATTAGGGAAATGTCCAAAACATCTGTATGCATCATTTGTACTTAACAGGGTCATTTAGATTCTCAGCTCCATTTCAGCTCATTTAAATGATTGTAACAACTGCTTTGTGTTGCTGAGCTCCCCTGTACATTCTTTACCATACAATAATACTATTAGACACAAATAAGTCATATTTAGCGGTGCACCTCCCACAGCTCAGCCCTTCTACAGGTGTGAAAACCAACCATCCGTCGCACTGTTACCAATGTCACGCCACTATTTCACTATCTCCACTGAGAGGAGCCTAAGAGCCTGTTAAGCACAGCGCCGCTCTGACCCAGCCACAAAATCAGAGGCTTATTTTGACTGTCCACGATCAATGGCACATGTTGTGTTTTGCATAGGGAAGCAGCTAGCGTGAAGGGGAGCTTTGGTTCTCTATTCATTCGCAGGCGAGTTGTTGCTCTTTCCTACCAGCAGACGAGCGATGTCTCAGGCATTCCTTCTCAGCACCTTGTAATCCAATAACAAATGTGTAGCAGGGAAAGGTCTTCGGCGAGTAGCTCCACTTAATTACAGATTGGTCTGACAGGCATTTAGGGGCATAGGGGCACAAAGGGAGCCATGAGAACGCTGGCACTGACACTGACAGTTAAGTTTAAGTTTATAGTTTTATACAGTCCAATAGATTATGGATTTTAATTATAGCTTGTTTTAGATGCAAATGTGAAAACAAGTTTGTAGAAAACTTTCTAATAAGGCATCAAGATTATTTTAAGATTTTAATTTGCAGCAGATCACTGTAAAACTACAGACAAAACAAATACTTTTTAAATAACTTAACATTTAACTCCATTTGTTTGACATTTTAAAATGTACATGTAGTAAATCTGCATCTCAAGTAATAAGTGGATACATTTGGAATGTATTTTTTTTTTTTTTTTACATTAGGACTAGATCAGAAAAAAAATGTATCACTTAGACAAAAAACAAGAACTGAGTAATGAGCATTTGTAAAATAATAGAACATATCTCAAATAGACAAATATGCCAAAGAACAAACAGATATTGTCTGGATGAGTAACACTCCTTGTTATTTGTTTGTATATGTCTAAGTCTAAGAAGACTTGATAGACTTGTGTATTTTAGATAGAAAACTCTATAAATACTGGACTATTGTTTACCAGAATAATTTAATGATCACCTGTGAGTTTCTCCAGTAAAACCTGACTTCCTGCTTTACAATGACCTCCTCCAGTAAAATCCTGGATCCTGCATGGATTTGCATATCCCAGTAATCGCAGATTACAATCAAACAATATGGAAACAAGAAATTCAAAAGGGAGCCACAGGCTGATAAAGTTGTTTGGCTTCATGAAGTAAATTCAACTCATCAACTATTGAAATTATGATGCACTAAAACAAAACTAGAAAGTGAAGTGATCTTCCTACAGTATTTTGGGTCTGTCTGAGTTTTTGTGAACAGTTTTCACCTTTCTGTATCTCTCTTCTATAGTCCCAGCACCTCTCTGCTGTTTTTTGTTTTTTCAGTAGCTTCTGCCCTAAACACATATACTCACAGCGGGGAGGAGAAAGCACACTTGTTACTCTCCACACTTGTCAATAGATCGTCTGTAAGACAAATAAACCCATAAAACGATCTGTTTTCTCAGTATACTGTTGGGCCATTGTGGTAGATAATGGAGATTTGTGTTTCCTCAGTACAAGGGCCTTTGTTTGGTCTCTTAATCCATATTTGACTTTGCTTCACTGGCTTTTTGAAAGTCTAATTGTTCCATGGAAGCAGGGAGATTTGCAAAGCGAGGCTACTTGGAGACTTGTCCTGTCTTCCACCAGGGGATCATTTTGAAACATTGACGCAAGGATCAAGGAGAAAGGCAAATGCAGTCACTTCAAATCCAGATGATAGCCACATTTGCAAGTTTATGCAAATAATTGTAAATCTTGGAGGAGCTTACCAAACGTGAACTCAGGACTTGGAAGACAAACATCAATAAAACATATTTCCAAGTTTAAAACCTTTTAGCCACTCATGTCTTATCCCAAAACTCCACAACAATTCGATTTTTAGGTTTGTAAATCAGTTTGACTTCTTTGTTACATGCATATCTTCATATCGCCTGCTGTGTTTGTACAAGACAATTTGCCAGTCTAAACGTTTATGCAAATGGTAGGGAAAATCACATTGTAGGACCTTAGACCACAAAGACAATGCTTGGACGCTCTAAACTCACAAAACTGGCACAGACTCATTCTGTCTTGGGTCCATAGCAGGAACAGTCCAAAATTGCAGTTGATTCTCTAGTAAAAAAACAAAACAATTTGTGTTTAGTTGCAGCGTAGTTTAGCCCCGAGTGGCAGGAGTTCAGAGATAAATGTTGCCCACACCTGCTTTAGTCAAACAGTGTTATCATCAACAAGGTTAACACTTGAACACACTCATTTGCATAGGTCTATAAAAGTGTAGTTAAATGTACTGGGTCTATATGCGGCCGGCCTCATGCAAACACGGCTTGTATGTTTAGAGGCTGTCTTCTTTGTGACTTTAAAAATACAAAGTCATTTTTAAAATATGGCGCAGGTGTGTGTTTGACTAATGAAAAACGCAGACCACAGAGCGGAGTCAAGGGCTCACTTCAGTGCCATTATTACTATGTTACACTGTTACTAACTAATGCTTATCTTTGGTTTTTAATGTATTATTATTATTAATATTGGTAGTATTACTGTTATTGTTAGTATTAGTATTATTAGTATTAGTATTATTGTTTATGTGTTTCTGCTCATAAAATGTTACATTTTTGCCATTTAATTCACTTTTTCCTAGACTTCTATGGGACACTGGAACTTCAAAGGCCATTTTCTCCAAGTGTAAAAATGCACACACACAAAAAATAAATAAATAAATTGTGTCAGTTTTTGTTTATCCCCCCAAAAAACAAACAAACAAACAAACAAAAAATAAATAAATAAATAAAACTAATTAATTAATTAATTAATTAAAAATAAATACATAAATAAAATGAGTACATTTTAAAATCCTGTCTGTACAAAACAAACAAACATAGCCCTATTTCATATTAGGTTGCTCCAAATATGTCTAAAACCTTTTTTTGAGAAAACTGTAATTGTAAGCTATAATTGTAATAATTGTGGGTTTTTTTGTTTGTTTTGTTTTGTTGTTTTTTGTTTTCGCCTGCGACTCCCTCTACAGTCCAGTGTGTGACTTCGGGTTACTTCCTGAGTAATTTTTGCTGTGTTACGTTGCAGTGTGGCATTAAGTTTTTTTTTTTTTTTTCTCCATGAAGAAAAGCAGACAAAGTTACAGGCCAGATCTTTGGATTGACTAGTGATATGTGAGTTTTTTTTGTTTTGTTTTTTCCAAAAAAATGATTTAACTCTTAATAAAGGAAAGGTCTATTTTTAATGTGCAGCAGACAGTTCATTGTTCATGCACATAATGCAAGTGGGTTTATTATTATTTTTTGTACAAATGTTTTGACTTTTTATTTATTTATCCACTTATTTATCGACTCACTCACTCACTCACTCACTAACTCACTCTTTCATTTGGGACATCACTATGTTTCACATGCATGGGTTTTTAGCTTAAGTTAGAACAAAAGGCCTTTTTGAACACAAATATGAAGCAGGTTTATCACCCACTGCAGCACAACCAATTAGAAAAGGGACCGTTTTTAGTTCAGATAAAGTATCATTTTTAATTGTAAAGCCTTTACAATGAAATGTGTGTGCTATTCTCCCATAAGACATATTGCCTTCCCCTCTTCTCCTGCCTCTACAGTACAGGCTTTATAGATCTTCTCTGTATTATGGGCTGCACCTTGAGCACAGATCTGACTTGAGAGCAGCTGTTTTTCCGCACAGATGGATGGATGTGATCATGTGACCTCAGCAGCAGCAGACAGGAGCTTCCTGTGTCTGTGGATGGGACACTTTTACTGGTCTGTCCAGGGCTCATCTGGAGCTGATGGATCTCACCTGTCAGACATGGACCGGGCTAGAGCTGCACTTGTCCACAGGATTTTCCAGCGTGGACATGTTAAATTGATGAAATGGTCAGAAGTCGTCCTGTTATTTTATGTGATCTTTGGTTGAAGATTGAAGACCTTCAGTGTGTAATTATTCTTAATGCTAATGTAATGATGTCAAATAGTTCAGTTATCGTTTATGACATTGGAATATTGCACATAAAGCTGCAATACACGAAGCAAAACAACAAGGCATATGGAAAATGTTAGCCAACCCTGTTTTACTGATAAAACAGCTAATACTTTCACATTGTTCCTTGGTTTGTTTATTTTTCTGTTGTAACAACTCCATAGCTCTACAGGCCTCTTCCACGAACACTTGACTTGTGAATTGTTCTCAGCTGCTTTGTTCTAACTGCGTAAGACTGGATGGCTTCAGGGTTGCTCCACGAGCAGTTCCACAGCTTTAACCTTGAAGTTGCTGTGTCAGAAGCTGTTGCCACTGTGACACTTGGGCCTGTTTTGTCAACAGTCTGTGTGACTCTTGTGTTTTCATATCAACACTTTATGTTTCCTCTACAAGCGCCCTGTAAAGAAGCTGGTTTCCATTTCTCTGCTCTGTGCAAAGAGGCTGTTTACAGAACTCAGTCTAATCTGAGAGTTCTACAGGTTTTTGGTTCAATTTTGAGGACAAATATGGTCCTACCCTGGGCCTAGAAATGCATCTTTTGGGCCTGACTGACGTGGTTGTAAAACAACATGACTACCTTTTATGTGAAGTAAAGCTGGAATGACTGATTGAAGAACATAACTCTACACTGCAGTTAGAAATGTATGAATCTTACATTTATTTATTTGATATACATGTGTTTATTTTTTTTGTCTTGAAAAACTTCACCCCATCATAGATCTGATCTGTACCTTGGTCTGCGGAAGTTATTTGCTGTTTGTAAAGCTGAACTGTTATAGATGAAAGACAAAGCAGAATACAATATTCAGGTTTTTGTTAGCTTTCTCTTTACACTGTAAGTGTGAGGTTACACATTTTTCTTCTGCAGAAATGACACATACATCCTGTAGCTGTGACAGATCACTGTATCACTGTATATTAGCACTGAAACTAGAGCGTTCCTTTCCTGCCAGAAAAGCTGAGGTTTGATGTGTCCTCTGATAGACTTTATAGCGTACAAGTCATTACTGAGCACAAATGAGGCAGAACCCCTTCTCACCTGTAGAAACAAGCTCCTAGTGTCTTTGACAAGTGACGCCAGAATCATTTTCCTGAGCCAAAGTCCCACGGCCCCCTGTTTAATAAATGGGGAGTTTTCGTCTAATGCTCCTATTTTGTGGGAGTAAAGTGCAAGCTGACACAACTGATTGGTCTTTTGTTTTATTCAATTTTAAATACCATTAGTAGTGAACAGACTTATACAGTAGAATTTGGTTTTAGATGAAGCATGTTTGTTTCAAAAGTGGACATGCATACAATCTTTTAAAGTGGTACTTTCTTGAATTATTAAAGAGGCTTTACATTTTTATTTAATAAACTTAAATTTTAACATGACCAGCTAGATGATTCTCATGATATTTGTAAAAAGTACAAACTGGATGGAATGCTTTTGGGCCTCCACCAGCCAGTTGGTTTGTAGTCCAAACCATTGGTTCAACAGCAAGTAATGCTAGCACCTGATCAAGTAAAGCAAAGATGGCAGATTCATGGATGTACATGTTTCTGCTGCTATTGATTCTGTTTTAGCAGAAATAAAAAGCACTTCCATTTTGGCAGAAGAGCAGGGAGGTGTCCACATGTGACACCATTATAATTCTTTGCTGTGATTGGTTAAACACTCAGCTCGAAGTGTTCAGTCATAAACCCCCCCACACACACTTAAGGTTAATGATAAGTAAATTTTAAATAATCAATCAATTGTTCGATTAATTTGTTCTGGCCCTGAAGTGGAGCATTTCAGGCAAAGAAATACTATTTTCATAGGGCAATCATGTGACAGACTCTGCACTCATGAACTTAGAATTGCACCTTTAAACCCCAAACAAAATAAAGTAATTAACTCAAAAGCTTTGTCTGAGTTTGCACGACTTCTCTTCAGTCCACCTGTAGAGAATTGATCAAGTGTGTCTTCGGCCGACAGCAGGGGGTCTTTTAACATGTGCTACTCAGCTGCTCAGCTTCATAGTCCAGCCTACACACTACAATAATGGAAAGCATGATTTACACCCCCGCTGTGAAAAAAGAGCGGCAGAACAACTCTTCGTTTGGCTGTACTTCCTGTGGAGTAGTCGCAGTCAAAGGTTCAAGAGACCAAACCAATGATGAAACAGTATCCGTGTGATATTAATGACACTTGGAGTTTGGAAGTGGAACAAGTTTTGCCAAAAGCCCGAAACTTCTCATGTCCCACAAACCAGCGCTCCAGAGAATATGTAGCGTTATGTTTTGCTTGTAAAGCATATAAAGAATGACCCAAGTGTAAAACCTACCTAGACAGGAAAAATATTCACTTCCTCTGGGCCTGAGAGGCAAGTGTCGACAGCTGGTCTTATGTGAATAGATGGTCGCACTGATTTTTACGGCTTTAGAGCACTGTACAAACCAGGAAGGTGACAAGGTGACAAATGAAAGTTTAGTGAAAGTCATCAGAAATTCCAGGTGAACATGTGTTGATACGCTTCATAACTCAGTGTCATGTAGATTAGTTTAGAAAGGGCCTGAATAAAAATGAAAAGAAGTGGTCACTGTGGAGTCCTATTCTGTAACATTATGTCATCAGAGGTGAATGTTGCATGGCTTGGAGAACACATTAAAGCTGCTGAATATTACATAAATTACAGTCTCACTTTTTACTGCTGGTTTATTTCTCTTTCAGTTATTTAAAGTTTGATTGGATGTATTTCATACTGTTTATAGCTAAGTGCAAAGGGCCCAATGTGTTTATTTATATATTTAGTTGTAAAATTTAAGTGAGATTAATTTCACAATACTCACTCTTAATATTTTAAAGCCCAGTAGGGATAGATAATTCTTAATAGAGCTGTAAAGTTAACATCCAGAGGGACAAAAGCATCTACATCACAATGTTTTAATCTATATCCGTCATAAATGTGAGTTTATTCTTGTTGTATGCCTTGGCTCTTTTCCCCACAGTTTGTTGAAGTCCTGCAAGGCTCTATTATACTGTATATTGATTTATTGATACTTTTCTATACAAGATTATTAATTTTTATTGTCATACACATTCACCTTCATTTCGTTGTCACAACAATTCTCCAAAATCAGTTTATTAGAAAACTGATTTTAACACTGGAATTCCCCATGCTGTTCGTACCGTTTATGTGTTGGGATTAAATATGAGAAAAATGCAAAAGGATTTAATCTAAGCTTTATATCTGCACCTGTTACATTTATATACTGTATATTTCCAACGCTAAGAAACAGAAGCAGTTTAAAGCATTTCAAACCGGGCTTGTGATTTCAGTAGCTAAAGCCCTCAGCTAATATTTCTAAGTCTGGGCATTTACATGATCTCAATATATCTGTTTGTTTTATCCGTCTAAAACACTGCTGATTTTACGCTCACAACAGCTGCCAGTTTAAATGTGATCACAAGATATGAAAGTAGTATAGTGTGGCTTCTCTGGAACAAACTGTGGCCCTCAAGAGCAAAACTCACACACATATATGAAAACATCTGCAAAAAACAAAAACTTACGGAAGCTCAGTATGCCAATCTCTACTTTATTTTTTTCCCACTGTATCACAAAATTTTGTGATAACTATCACGTAATTACGTGATACTATCACGTAATTACGTGATACCAAAAAAAAAAAATAATAAACTTTTTTTTTTTTTTTTTTTTTTTGGTATCACGTAATTACGTGATACTATCACGTAATAACGTGATACTATCACGAAATAACGTGATACTATCACGTAATTACGTGATACCAAAATGTAAAAAAAAAAAAAAAAAAAAATTTTTTTTTTTTTGTATCACGTAATTACGTGATAGTATCACGTAATTACGTGATAGTTATCACGAAATTTCGTGATACAGCTGGGAAAAAAATAAAGTAGAGATTGGCAGTACTGAGCTTCCGTACAAAATGACAAATTTGTGTATTGATATAAAAAAAAACTCCATCTAATATTTTAAATGTTTTGAATTCTAGAACATGAATGGAACCAATAAATTAGAATTAGAAAATAATTTATTTTAAAATACATTACTAGCTTGTAGCTGTTAGCCGCTCAGTTGGTATTGCAGTGGGAAAATCCCCCTACAGGCTGGAAAACACTTTTTCCATAAAGCACAATTCAAACAAACTTCTTGTGTTCAGCGGAAAAGCATCTACAGCTTTAAGAAAGTCACAATCTTACCTTTTTTATGTCATAAACTTTTAAAGTTAGTTCAATGAAAAGTGGATTGTACCATGATTAATTGCTTACAAAAGTCAGTTTTGTGTACAGTATAGAATACCTCCTTTAGATCTCAACTGGTACACTGACAAGAAACTGAGACACTCATGAATTTTTACAAAATGTAAAAGCCTTCATTATACATGGCAAGTGTTAAAAAACGCCAACACGTTTCGGCCTGCTCGGCCTTCATCAGGGCAAGTTAAAGTTTTTTTTTAGGATTTTTGAACTGGTACACTGCCTTATCTGAATTTGAGTTAATATGGTGCCCTGTGTGGAATATCTTTTATGAACATAGATGTTTAGCCAAAAAAGTCATTGGCGAATGAACAACTGCCAAGACGTGGTCTGTCATTTCAATCCAGCCTCATACAAGACTTGTTCTAAGGTCACTAGAAACTTTTATTCCGCTGATTACACGCCAATAAAAACATTACTGCATTCAGGATTATATTCCAAGCCCTGGTGAAATGCTCTCTCTGTTTACACATTGTAATTGTTTGTCACATATGTATGCACAAAAAGCAACTACACTAACTCTTTGTTAGATCTATGCAATAATGTTTTCTTATCAAAAACCTGGAGTTGTGTTTCACTTCATTTACACATGTTTAACTTGCCTGGGATCCAGAGCCCATGCTTCTGCAATACTTTATAAAGAGAGGGTTTGGTCAGAGATCCACATGTTGCATCTAAAATCAACTCACAACGTTTTATGTAATTAAATCAGTTTATCTGTGAGAATGCAATGCACATTAAACAAAGGTGTTTGTTTCATATGATGGGCCAATACTACTACTACTACTACTACTACTACTACTACTACTGCTACTACTACTACTACTACTACTACTACTATTACTACTACTACTACTACTACTACTACTATTATTACTACTACTACTACTAATAATAATAATACAAAATTTTATGTTAAGAATAAAATGATCCTTTGTTTGATAGTGTCATTTGAACAAAAGGTAAATAAAATCAGTGAAACCTCTTTACAAGGTGGAACACAGCATTTTGAGAGTTGGAGTTGTTAAAGTTGGGATGACTTTTTCATTTGTAAATTAGTAAACTTTCTGTTTTCCCCTTAAACATATTAGATAAATGCAGCACTTTGTGAAAAATGGCACAAACTGTCTGAATTGAATAATAAAGACAGTTAGTTTTAATCAGAAGCAGAATGCAGCGCTCCGATTGGCTGCAAAGGGAGGTCCTCCCAGTTTCACTTAGTTGTTTGTAAAAAAGGGTTATAAGCCATAATGGCAGCCAACAAGTACATATCAATATTAATCATTTGTCAAAGGATTTATGAGAGGAGAGAGTCAGATTTAAAGATTTTGTGTCTGCAGTGTAAAAATCAGCTTCTCCACTTTTAAAGACAGCCAAAAAAAGCAGGATTACTCACATATTTTTTTCAGATGGAGGAGTTGATGTGCCTAATAAGTAAGTAAGCTGTTGACAATTGTTCCTGATGTCACGGACACATTTCTTATGAGGAGACATTAAAGACTAGTCTAAGTCCCTGTGTGGCCTCCACAAAATGGCCAAATTTCTATAAGAGGCCAAAAATATCATGTCTGCTCAAAGTCATCTCCGTGACCTGACATAAGTGCAGCGCTGCAGAACTGGAGTGACACACTTGTATACGCGGAGTCAACCAGTCAAGTCAGCTAGCTCGCTAATAAGGCTGCTTCTTCTCTGGTGAAAGTTTTACTTTCTCCACCACATCTACACTTTATATGTACCGGTTTTTATTTTTAACTAAAAGAGCAACGAAAAATCCACAAAATCTTCCATATTTGGTTGACCTAATGCTCACTTGAGCTAATCTTAGCTAAAATAGGATCTTTAAAGGTAATGTACTCAATTTAAAAACCTGAGCAAACTCATTTTAAGCTTTCTAAGTCCACATGTTTTGTTCACTTTCTCAGTGTATTCTGACACTTTGAAGTGTTCAGCACAATGTGTTTTTAGCTTTTTTCCAGGTCAAACTTAGTGGAGTTTGAACAGGACATTATTTGATGGGACAGAACGTTAAGGACTAATTTCCACCTGAATAGATTAACAATGATGTGATGGGGGAAATTAATTTTAAGTCATTTTGTTGTAAAATTGGGCTATAGTTTAATTTTGATGAAACATCTGTGTGGTGTCCTTTTTGACCAACATTGATTGAAAACCAGGCAGACTTTACAAGCGTTACACTTCTATTTGCAGTGAAAAAGCCTTGTATCTTTACATTCTGGAAAAGGCTGCGACGAGTGCTCTAGTTCAACAGAAAAGGAGTCTATATAAACTCTAGCATGACACATGTAAGTAGATCTCACACCATTTGAAGTTTTAAAAGCTTCTGCCTGAAAGATTTAGATTGAAGCAGGAACTGTATTTGACACCCAGGCAGAGACTTCTAATAAATAGGAATCATTTTTTCAAAGGAAATCATAAAAGCCCTTCCCCTTTTCCTATGCCACGCTGACAGCTTCATTAAAAAAAAAAAGTTCTTTCATCTCTCTCTACTTTCCCTGACAATGACTTTGGACAGGCTATAGGCCAAGTTTAATGATCCAATTTGAGACGTTTTTACATTACACCAGGAGATGCTGTGAACTTGTTTGGAAAGGAGAGTAGAATAATACTAGACCACAGAGAACGACAATCCAGTCACTTCCTACAAATTGACCAAGATGATGAGAAAAGCAAAGTGCTATAAAGTTTGGGCTGGATCATACTTGTTTCATACACGCGTTAAGCATTTCTCTCTGTCACGGTTCGGTTAAAGCTTGTAACTCTGGAGACTTTGCCAACTAGTGACGCAAAGAATGAAGCTTCTCTGTTTCCTCTTTCGGAGTTTCCCAATTGCAAACTGTCTATCCTTTCTGTCATGCAAAATCCAGTGCACTAAATGGAGAGTTTACCACCAGCTAAAGTCCCTATATATGATCTTTTTTAAAGGGGACCTAATCCACTTTCCAGAGTTTTATCACTTGTCTGTATTTACTTGTGATACTCCAAAAAATGTAATTCAAATAGACATAAAAGATTCAAAATTGTCATGTAATCTCGTTTCCAATAATAAATAAAAAAAAAAAAATAAAAGTATTAAAATCTGTTGCTAAAGTTGGTCAATTGTACATAAGGAGGCATTGCTGTCAGTTCCGCAGGAAATCAATCGACCTGTTTCTATTTCTAAACCTTTTAGTTGAATTTCATATTTAACAATAAACAAAATGTAAACTACTGATCTACATATGTATAGTCTTTTATGAAATACATGAACAAACACAGAAGGTCTTATGAGAAAAGGTTTACAGCAGAACTTAATAACTTAACAATGTTCTTGTTGTTTTTTAGCATGACCACACGTTATGCAACTTTTCTCACTCGGGCTTCTAAAAGTTGTTAAAAGCGCTTTCAAGACTTTAGAATTGCAGTAAAACATGTGACTGCTGCAATAAAGTTTCACGAGGACCAATTGTGATAAAAAAAAAAGTATTTAGAAATGAACTATAATATTAGAAAGATCAATATTTTACCATTTGTTTTGTGTAAAACACAATTTCGGCTTAGAAGTAGAGAGAGGCAATAGTGCAGTTTTGTTTTTTGTTGTGTAATCAGCAAGAATTTCAAGTGTTTTATTGCTTGATGATGAAAAGCATGCTCTTATAGCAAGCTTGCCTCTCCACAGAACTGAGCTGGAACTTGGTCTGTTAGCACCATCTACTTGTCTACATCTACTCCATGCAAAGAATAGTTTAAAGGAATACTCGATTTTTTTTTTTTTTTGCACAACAAAAAATAAAAAAAAATTCCCTCTAGCATTGATGTTGTGTTAATACATCTGTTCAGGTGCAAAATTAGTCCGCAATGTCTAATGAAATTCCATTTGTGTCCAATTTTTTCTGTTGTGTTTTTAGCATTGTGGCTAACTGTTGTTAGCATGAAGACTGACCTCGCTGCTAACAGCTGTGAGAAAACATTAAAATGCATTATGATGAACAATTCTAAAGCTCAGAATGCATTAGCTAAGTGAGCAAATCATGTAGACTGAAGTAGGAATCTTAAAATAATTTTTTTCTGTTTGTTTACATTTTTAAGCTTGCAAAAATCAGTACAGTCCCTTTAATGACATGCAGAAGATCAAAACAAACAAACTTATCTTATGAAAGCATTCATTATAACTAAACAGGCCTAACACATGTTTTCCAGACGACACAAAGCAAAGGTGTAAGCCCATGTGCCTGACCTCGCATAAACACTTGTCATAAAAGTTAACAGTGAGGGATTCAAGTGTTGGTGCTCACTGATGACCTGCCCAGATCGACTCCTTTTGGCACATCCCATCTGCTCCTCTGCTGCCTCCAAATCATCGGCCTGCAACTATGAGGCAGTCATTTCCGTGCAAGCAGGTTACAATAGAAACAGGAATGCTCGCAAAGCCAAGCGGGGTCTGGAATCTAGATCGGATAGTATAAAGCAGTGCATTAATCTCTGCTGGAGGTTTTTCTCTTGTGATTTTTGCTGTACAGAGATCAGACGCACTGGAGCACGTGTTGGACTCAGTTTCAACAGGCAGCTCTGACGTCTTTCTCATTCACTCCGTTTTTAGAATGAAGCTGAGAAAGACTTGGAGAAATAGAGAGCATGTAGGATGACATTAGCTACTGAACCGCTCTTCTCATCGAACACAGACATCTCATAACACCGGGCTCTTTCACTCCTAGATTTACAAATCGAAACCACAATTTTCCTTCTTTTATTTGGTTCCAAGATTCCACATGTGCCCGATATATCAAAAGACCAGTATCACCTTCTCTTTGTTTATCATCTCCTTGGATATCCATGTGGAATCCTCATCCCATTCCTGCTGCTGGGTCTCCAGGATTTCCAAACATATTTTACAAGCCATCAGTTACTGTGCTTAATGGATTGCAGCAGCAGAACTGGTAGAGCACATCATATCTTCAATGTAACAATGAAAGAGCCTTGTGAGATTTTGGTATTTCACTGGTTTACAGATGTACAAAGGTGTCACACAAGTTCAGAAAGCAGCTAAGAGACAAACAAACATGACACTAAACACATCACAGAGGCTTTATTTACTTCTGTCTTGTCATGTGTGATAGATGTGATTTCTTTGAGCACAGAGTCAACAACATAAAGTTATTACCAGAAGAAGAAAGCACTCTGAAATATGGAGTGCTAATGTCAACAGTAAACGCTTATTAATTTTAATACTTGACACTCAAATCCTTGAGTGCTCTCCCAGCGTCTTGTGTTACTGACGCTTAGAAGACAAAAGCCAAGTGACTCTCGTGTTACTGACCCCAGCAGACCTTTGTGAGTCCAGCTCCTGCAGCTCCACCATAATACTGTGTACACTGCTGTGATAAACTGTACACTCAGTAAGGATATCCCGTGTCACTTGTGTACTTTAATAAACAAAAGTGTAATGGATTAATAGAATGTAAGTGACTGTATTGCACTGCAGACTTGTACAGTTTAAAACAATAAAATCTCACCATATTCAGGGTCATCTCTAAAGCCTCATCATTGTTATGGTCCGAGTGAGACTTAGCTGTGCAGATATGGGTGTTTTGAGGCAGACAATTGTGTTTGTGGCAAAACAGAAGATGCTGGTGGCTCCTTCCAAACACTAGACTAAGTTTGTGGGGACTTTCCACGAATGTAGCTACACAGGTTTCCATCAAGCAGGCAATTCTTGTTACAATGGAAAATTGGACACGCTGTGTTTTCATTTCAAACACTATGTGTCATATTAGATGAAGCCATGACAGTCCAAGTATATTTACCAAACCCACACCAAACCTAAATGACAAAGCTACAATAATATATGATAATTATGTACTGCTGATATAAAAACCTTATTATGTCCATTACTATATGAAGGCCAACATCAAATTGAATATAAAATATTATATTGTTTTATTTGATAGAGGCCACCCTCATTATTTTTAAAGGCTGGCAAAAGAGAAAAGAAACAGGGACTCGGAAAATGATGTCAAAGGAAGTAGAAAACTTTATGAGCCTATATCATGAAATGATTTCCTGAGGGCTTCTACAACCAAAACCAAGCCAATAATAATGGCTTGGTTTTGGTTTAACAAACGATGATGTAAAAGACTCAGTTAGTCCAATCTGCCTGCTACATCTTACCCTCTGAGTGTGCCCTCCAGAGGCAAAGTGTGGCATGACGGTAATAATGTGCTTGTGCAGTGTTCGACACTTCAAAACATAGCGCCTGCTAAACAGATAAACCTGAATGAGCTGCTTGTGTTACACCCTGCTCGGCCCAATGACCCTTGTTAACTCACAACTATTTATTTACTTTCACAGCTTGGCTCTGCAGAAGCCTCACAGGCATTCACAACACCTGTCTGTGGCACATCTGAATCGCTCATTTAGAACAAGAAACAGGTTTTTAAGAAGAAATGGAACTTTCAAACTATACGACCAGCAAAACATTGTCAATTTCAAAAGAGATACACATTTATCAATTGCATTATTAATTGTGACCACAAACATAACTTAATTATACTAAGAACATATAACTCTTGAAAAGAATAAACTCATATGTTACATCTTCACTGAATAGAGTAGCGTGCTTTGCTGTAAGAAGAGTAATGACATCTAAATCAATGGGGCTTAGTGAGAACAGTTGCTTTAACTTCTGGGTTTACTGGCACACACATTCTGGCCTCTGTCTTCTCTACAACGTGCACCAAATGTTTCACATTACCCAGTGTGAAAGCCCTCCTCTTCCTCAGATTCTCTTTTACAAGTCCATACATGCGTGGAAACTTGAGATTTCATATTTCATTCTGGTTTGTGAATGTCATTGCGAGTGGACGCCGGTTCACATGCAAGCTCCTGGCCTGCTGCTTTGATCAGGCTGACCACGACTAATTGTGAACAGAGAACAAATGAAAGAAATATCGGCAAATTTCATGGGAATTGTCTCTATGGCCTAAGCTGCCCGGTGCCGCGATTAGCAGTTAAAGTAGCCAGTGGAGAATTAGGCTGTTTCCTCTTACATTTAGACTAGGATAATTTGGACAGGGAGCTGGAACATGTAAAATCCCTTCTGCCGGGACTTACAGGAGCACAGGGATTTGAGCTTTTCACTGTCGCACTGCTGCACTAACTTGTCCACATCCCTGCACATAAACAACACATGGAAACATAACATTTGGATCTTTTTGAAACATGCTGCAGCAGTCACCTCGAATTGACGTGACCTATTTCATTCAAAGGCATCTCGAAACTTAACACCACAACCACAAAATCCCCACATGTACTTAAAAGGTAGTCACAATAGAGCAGCGAATTGTTCTGGCAAACCCAATTCATTGCACGGACAAAATATCAAGGGGCGACGATGTAAAAAGAGCAAAGGAATTTAAGTCTGTGTAAATGTTCCAAATGTTTTAAGAGTGGCCAAGGGGATGCCTCGTGGGACTTGTTCTGCATCACTTTGTTCTTATCCAGGTTGTACTTTTCATTTCAAAGCTGCAATAGTCCTTCACTCCACATGTAGCAACTGAGTATGTTCCTCGTCTCTGCACTAAACAATGTCCCCCTACTGAGTGAGTGCACAAACATGTCCACCGCTGAGCTATGTCTTTGACCTGTAAAGCTGGTGGATTTTCCGGTCGGGGGGGTGACTGGGTGAAGCGTCTGGGGAGGGCAGGTTAGGCACGGTTTCTGCAGCAGGTGAGTGGAAGATGAGGTCACGGTGTGGTCAAAAGGAAAGCTCTGAAACCGTAGAACAACTGGAGAAACAGATCAGAGAAAGTGAGAGCGGTCGGAGGTGTCGTTTCACACTCTGTCCATCCCTCCTGTTCAAGAATCCTCACAGTGACAGCCGCCGATTGATTTGCTTGTGCATGAAAGAGATGGACTGCTACTACGAGTCCCAGGAGAGAGCCGAGCGGAGCGTACAGATCCAAGACACCTGTGTTACATTTAGGCCACTTTGTCTTAGCTCTATCTCCAAACAGGACCACTTTGCTCCAAATGGTGCCAAGCAAATTGTTGTGTAAGGTCAAGAAGATGTTTTAAATAAAATCTTACTAACAAGAAGATTCTCAACTGACATTCGAAGGACATGTCCATCAAGTTTTGCATTTGGCTTAAAATAATACAAAAATAAATGTTTTTTTCTCTTGTTTTTGTGACCATCATTCTAAAAGCACATGATTGTGGTAACAGTGTATAGTGTATGTACTTTCAAAGCCCATGCACACACGCACTGCTCTAACTGAGCCACAATCTGTGGGCCAGTGGGTAAGCCAAAGATCTTTGTGTCAACAGGGTTTCTGTAGCGATTGAGAAAAGTCTAATGAATTAACAACAACAACAACAACAACAACAACAACCAACAACAACAACAACAATCTATCCAGCAACTGGGCATTTCAGCTATTCCATCAACTAAGTAACAATAGAAGAAACACACCCAATGTGTTTTATTATTGAGAACTTTATGACAGGAAAATATGCAAATCTAATCAAATTTGCCTTTTAAAAGGTTAAGATCTCAGCTAAATTTTTGAGACCAACAACAACAAAATGTAAGTAATTTTAAGGATTTAAATTCAAACTTTCCCATTGAAGATTTTTTTAGACTTTGTAAGACCCTGCAGAAACCTTGTGTCAGTGTGTGAGCTTCGGATCATAAGATGGTCACTCTACTCCAAGTTTTCTTAAAATTTTTGTGATCAAGAATTTAGAGGAAAAACATAATCCTGATGACTTCTCAATATTATTCACAAATTTACACCTTGTACTTGTAATTTAATGATTATACTTTAATTGATGCAGGCAATATTTTTTACATAGTCCTAATCTCAACTGAACAAAATCCAAATAGAATAATTGACATGATTGATGGCAGACTTGTTATGAGGCTGGCGGTTCTCTGGTGTTTAAGAAACAAATGGAGTATCAGTTTACGGCTACTGTGTCCCACTGTGAGCCCATGGCCCTTTAATGGACTGTGAGAGATGTCACTGTGGACTGAGAGAGTGTTGCCTGTAAATAATACATTTACACATGGACAACACAATGTCTATGACGGCTCATTTGGTGCAAAAATAAGTGTTTATGAGCAAGAAATTACATGATAAACAAACAAATCACTACTTTCTAAAATGCTTATTGACAAGAAAATGTGTTTTTGTCTTTTTTCTAAATATGATTTCTTCATATATGGCGCTCTTAGTGTTGCTGGGATCAGGCGAGTGGCAGTTGTGGGGCACTGGTCCAGCATAAGGCCTGTTTTGGCAGATATAGCTTCTCACAACATCCATTCCCCACCAATTTGCTCTGTTTTGAAGGTAACAAAGACACATCAATCTTGTACCTGTTTGATAGTGAGCCAGAAACATCTGCTATCCGCTGCCAAACCTAGGGGAACTTAGCGGGGGTGCGGATTCTCGTGTCACTATTGCCGAAGTATGAACTCACTGTGGCTTTCCTGTTGCAAGCCAATATGATTCATAGACAGATCAGGCCAGGTGAGATTTGCTCCGCTTATGCCTTTTCAGAACAAGATGAATGAACTTGATGAGTTCTTCAGTTTCCATTTCAGCTTTTTCACATGTGCCCTTCACACTGCACAGTTGCTATCACGGCAAATGTGCTTTTTACAGGGATCATGAGAAAGCATCAAAGAATGACTCTGTTAGGATGTTACGAGCTGGTGCATCTTGGTTGGAAATGGGAGAAGAGGAGAAAACATTGGTAATGGGTCATAAATTACACTTTTACAGAACAATGTGGTTTGGCCTGGATGTCAGCTGCTTTGAGCCGAAACAGAGATGCAGAGTTTGCTCAGATGAGACGAGACAAATGGACCACAGCGAGAAGTCTCTGCGGACCAACAAGGGGAGAGGAGCCAAAAACAGGAGGAAGATTATAAACTTGTGTGTTAAGTAACTCAGAGCAAATGTCAGATCAGACTGACTCATTTGTGGAAAGATAGAAGAAAAACAATTTGAGGCACACTGACTTACTGACTTAATAAATTGATAGTCAGTGTGCATTTCAACCAACGTGAGCATACAAGTTGTCCTGACAAAGACCACGTTGGCATGTCTCTTCTGCCACAATAAAGGACTTTTATTCAGTCAGTAAGTCAGTGTCCCTCAGATTCTATTTCTTTTGTTTTTTATGTTTACCGCCTGGATCCTGACAGAGCACCTGGCTTCTCCACATACAGTATATCGACCCATTGATGCATTCACCCTTCCTTTACACTGCGGACTAATTTGTGGCTCTGGTTCAAATAGAAGAATGAATGTTAGGAGACCCACCTTTATTAAGATTAAAGAAATGTTTAAATGAAAAGTGAAAATTAATTATAGTCTTTCAAAACATGATATATGAAGACATGAAGACATACTAAGTGACAGTTAAAATTTAGTAAGAAATATAGATTTTGAGGCTTTGAAACATACCCGATGCTCTGTGAGACCATTTTTGAACATTTTAAGAGGGCATTGTAGCGAATGGTTGGAGTACAAAGGGGTATCACATCTCACAGAAGTTAGCAGCAAAACATTGAGTGTTCAGAAGAGTGTGAGCAAGTGCAACATCAGGCACATACCACACTTTAACAAGTATCTGCCACACTCACGCTGGAACCAAGTGGAAACACATGCACCAGGAGGGGGTGCAGCTGGGGAGGGGTCCTGCCAGAGCTGTCCCATCTCAGGATGGAGTCATAAGTCAAAGTGAAATACCTCTGCGCACAACAACATGTGGACAATTACACTTATGTATCCGGAAAACAACTGTTTTACAACAAGTGCAAAAACGTATTAAAGAATCATGAGACTAACAAACTTTTGTGTGTGTTACATGTAATCACTGAAGCTGTTGGGCTGACGCAATATGCATTTTCATTTTCAGGTACATATAAAAAGTAGAATGTGCATACATGGTTTATAACTTGTGTCTTGTTTGTTGCATTAAGATGGCTTTTTCCAAATTTAGTGCCAAGAGAGAGATAGAAAGAGAGAGGAGAGAGAGAGAGAGAGAGAGAGAGAGAGAGAGAGAGGAGAGAGAGAGCGAGAGAGAGAGAAAACTTATTTCAACGGAGACATGCAAAGCGTGTTAGTTCTACACAGCAGTGCACAAGCACCTGGCTCAGCCGGCTTTTGTTTCTATGTGGGAATATCAGGATAATTCAGCAGGAATGTCAGATGTGTTTTCAAGATGATGCACCTGATACTAAAAAGCACATCACAAGAGCTCAAGTCCATGAGCGATGGCCCCCCTGGGACCGCCGAGCTTCTTCCTTCAGAGCCTCGACAGTCATTTGGTTCCGCCCTCTGCTCTGCACTTGACAGCCTCCTATCACATCAAGTTATTTAGATTTCAAAGGGATTCATGGGTAAGATAAGACTGGGAGATAATGCACATTAGCAGTAACGACATGAGCTGGACCAGCTGCATGTGGCATGAAGATTCTCTTATGGGACAAAAGCTCAACACGTGATGATCCAGACCAAAGCAGTTCTCACTCTGGACACATCAGGACCCGTGTGTCTGACTGAAGCTTTATGATAGTCTTTGGACACAGACATGATGCAGGTGCTCTCTCATGCGCTTAATGCAACAGAGATTACAACTGACAGGCATTTTCTTCAAACAAATACAACTCAAATGAAGTCTTTGTGAAAAATTAAATATAAAACGTTGACCCTTCTTCTATTTATTTTGTTCCAGAATAAAAAAATAAATAACATGATTTGTAGATTTTTCTCATTACTTTTGATAAATAAAAGTGAAGAGTGTTGAGGTTGATTTGGGTGGCCATCTGAGACTCACAGCTTTCACATGTGCAACAGAGGACACATCCATAAAGTCGATGTGTTTCACATTGAGAAATACCAGGCCATCAGTCACACAGCAGGCAGCATCTCTCCCTCCACATGTGCTGTGGCTGTGCCACCTTTTCTTCCAGTCACAGCTTTGATTAGAAGAGCACTTTGTGTCACTGTAAATCATATACAAATGATGGCTTTGTTCAGACTTCTTTGAACCGAAGTCTGCTGACGGAACAGTGCAAAAGTCAGTGGTAAATGTTCATAAAGCAAAACAGAAAGACTTTCTCGATTCTCAAAAGAAGGTTTAAAAAGTGTAATTCTTAACTTTTGCACCATACCTGACTTTGCAGACGTTATCTTGTAAACTTGACCTAGGTTGTAATCTGACTGTGCTCTGTAATGCTTTTCCCAGGCATTAGATGGTCATTTGTTGCTAAGATCTTGGCTGTCTCTCAGCACTCACAGTGATGAACGTCCACTGAAGCGTGGCCAAACAACATGGACGCAGGTGTCCAAGCTGCAGCCATCTTACTGTGGTCATGATCAAAGCAAGGTGGGAATTTTCCCCTCTGCAAATCAACAAGACAGTTTATAGTTCATGCTAAAGTTGCTAGCATGATGGTGTTTGCCAGTCAGATAAAGATCACACTTGTCTGCTGAAGATATTTACACAAACTACAAAAGTGTGTGAAATGCATTTCCAATGAAATGTCTTTATCTGCACTATCAGATGTTGAAAGTGTTCCTCGTGTGTGTCTACCTTGGTGGTGATGAACATCATTTATTATACATTTATAATCCAAATACCTGCATGGAAAGAACATGGGCACAAAGAGAACCAAGAAACAGAATGATTGTATGCTACGTCGCTGGCTTGAAACCCATAATAAAGATGTCATTTCAAAACAATTCCTTGAAAGAAAGCAGAGAAGTCATGTTTTTTTATTTTGCTTTCCACATCTGACAAAATTATCATTTATTTTGCAAATAAAACTGGTCACAATTATGCGTGTTTTATTACTGGATAAACTGAAAAGTAGGTATCCAGTTGCAGTGCTTTTTTAAATTATGAAAAAACATTAGGAATTATAATTTTAACTTTTTTTTGTAAGGGATTGTGAAAATACTCAAAAGCAAAAAAAAAAAAAAAAAATAACAACAGCTCTTATTTAGGTTTATTGCTTTGTGACTTTTTTCCCCCCTTTAGACTGACTTTGAACTTAACCACAAATCTGACTGGCTTAACTCAAGCCTATTTCTTATTATGTTTGCTCAACGCCAGGCATAGTTGTTCTAAACATGGGATAAATGTGACATTTGGGCTGCTTGATTATGATCAAATTAAATGTGTTTAAATCTTTATTGAATCACAATGTTTATTTGATAAAGCTATTAGCCCCCTTAATACAGAGAGAAGAGATAGAATGAAATAGTGACATATCTCACAGAAATTAAATGTATTCTACAATCACCAAGAACTGTCTGAGACCTACTTTCACAACTCAGGAATGAATGCTAAGATATTTAATAATCATGATTACTTACACAATTTTGTAATCAATTATTCCACTTTACTATTGCACAAACAGGCTGAATTGCTCATTACATCTGACCAGAGCCAGTGCAGCTGCTCCTGCTTCTTTCGCTCCTGCTTTGTCTCTCGGGGGCCATCATCATCATCAAGATCCAGTGTCTGTGCAAAGTGTCCGGAAGCTTCTGAGCAAGAAAGGCTACTGAACTGCAAGGTTAATCCAGGCATTTGGATGTAATGTTAGTGATATTATTTTTATAATGTTGGTAGAATGAGGAATTGTGCTGTTTTTGGAAGAATGTTTCTTTATTTCCACAGTGAATTGTATGTAAATGTTTTTGTTTGTTCAAAGATGAGGATTGAACTCAAACTCTTTAGACAAGATGTTGCAGTGAATGTACTGTTATTGTAAACCCTCAAACCAGGTGGAGTCAACTTTAAAATATTAACATCAGACTGACCTTCACTTTGTACTGTGGGTGTCAAACTTCAACCATGCTGGACTAGACCCATTGAGATACTAAGAAGTGCTTTCATTTTTGATGTCTCATATTTTCCTCTCCCTGTGACTATAAACACGGCCACAGCATGGCATTAAAAGCTAACTATCTCTGTAGAAACTAACAGATGACCCCAAAGCCATGCTTGTTTAGTTTGTTTGTTCTTCTTTCCTGCATGATTAAGAATTATGGATGTACTTAATATCTTGAAGACCCATTGTACACGACTTAAGACTTGATTTGCATTGTGCTAAAATGTCGTCTGATCATATTTGCCTTTAGGGCTTGGGAGCGTGACTGATCCTGTTGTTTTAGGCTGTTGTTATAATATGCGTCCAGCCACTACAATGGATGCAACTGCCAAGATGAATCTTGTTCTGCATGGTGGACTTTAAAACACTATTCAGTCATTGAAATACTTAGCTGTGTGTTTCAGTGTGATTAGACATTTCTTTGAGACATTATGCCAGTATTTAGATCTGCTTTGAAAGATATTTGATTGATAAATACAGAGCACAGCTGGTGTGTATGAGTATTTATACAACATCAGTTATAAAGGCTACCGTTTCTTTCATCAGAATTCCTTATTTGACATCAAACAAGTGCAGCAGTAGCTGTTGTGGTCAAACGCTTCAGTGTATTATGTAAATAGGTGCAGGCTGCAAGCTTTTCAGGAATCAGAGAAGCACTTCTGTTGACTGACTAAATATTGTTATAGCTTACCGCTAATTCTGCATTTGGTGTGTATGTTCTGTGCGTTCGGTTCATCTCTGTTGGAAAATGTCAGAGCTATTGTTTGTAATGGCTAATAATGTATATATAATAATATTACAGTTAAAATGTACATATTTTATGCAAAAATAAATAAGGTGTAGCTTAACTATGAAAAGCCTGTTGATTCGTACAATTCAAGAAGGTCCCTATACTGCACAACATATTCTATTTGCTTTTATTAAGTCTATTTTGTCTTAAAATGCTTATTTTAAGATTTTTTGACTTACTGAAACATGTCAAATAATCTCTTACGGATATTCAATTTAAAATTTAAACAATGGGCAAAATTTACTGAATATATATATATATATATATATATATATATATATATATATATATATATATATATATATATATATATATATATATATTTTTTTTTTTTTTTTTACATTCATTTTTCAATGTAGTAAAATATATTTTAAATTAAATGTTATTAAATAAAATATAAAACCTCACACAAACATCCACAAGATGATTGGACTGATTGACAATATCAAGAGGACAACAGAAATTCTATAATCTGGGAAACTACTACACCTGGCCTATTGGCTTCACCCTCCTAAATCACCCTGCTGTGGAATCATCATAGGCTCAGTTCAGTCTTTGTTTAACCTTGCTTTCACTTCATTCAACAACCCTGTTCCACCCCAGCACCTCCGATGCTCTTGGAATTACGTATCTTTGCCGAATCCAGTTTTTATCTTTACCACTAAAGTCTAGGCTCTGGGGATCTAAGCACCACATATCATGTATTATCACTTGTAAATTGTTTTCATTCATTATCCTACATTGATCTTTGTGTTCTTTCAGTTTGTCCAGGATGATTTTTATGCACTGCACAATGTAGAAACAAGGACAGTGTCTCACATACACAAAATAATTTCTTTAAATGTTCAACTTCTGCCTGCCTACAGTTTCAACATGCATAGGGTTATATTTTTCCATCCTTCTGCAAATATTGTCACAGCCCACTCCAGAGCCTCTCAATGTCTTGTTTTGAAACCCTTTTGGACAGAGGCATTTTGAATCCTTTTTCTATGTGGCTTTGATAAATCTTGTGCGTCAATAAACAGGAAACTACATCAGCTTCAACGATGCGCAGTGGTCAGCGCTTTGATCTGTAGCAGAAGGCCCTGGTTCGACTCCTTTTCTGTGTGGAGTTTACATGTTCTCCTGTGTGAGAGGTTCTGTGTGGAGTTTACATGTTCTCCCTGTGTGGAGGTTCTATGAGTTTACATGTTCTCCCTGTGTGAGAGGTTATATATGGAGTTTACATGTTGTTCTCTGTGGGAGGTTCTATGTGGAGTTTACATGTTCTCCCTGTGTGGAAGGTTCTATGTGGAGTTTACCTGTTCTCCCTGTGTGAGAGGTTCTATGTGGAGTTACATGTTGTTCCTGTGTGGGAGGTTCTATGAGTTTACATGTTCTCCCTGTGTGAGAGTTCTATGTGGAGTTTACATGTTGTTCCTCTGTGGGAGGTTCTATGAGTTTACATGTTCTCCCTGTGTGAGAGGTTCTATGTGGAGTTTACATGTTCTCCTGTGTGAGAGGTTCTATGTGGAGTTTACATGTTGTTCCTGTGTGGAGTTCTATGTGAGTTTACATGTTCTCCTGTGTGGAAGGTTCTATGTGGAGTTTACCTGTTCTCCCTGTGAGAGGTTCTATGTGGAGTTTACATGTTGTTCCTGTGAGGTTATATGTGGAGTTTACATGTTCTCCCTGTATGAGAGTTTATGTGGAGTTTACATGTTCTCCTAGTGTGAGAGTTCTATGTGGAGTTTACATGTTCTCCCTGTGTGAGAGGTTCTATGTGGAGTTTACATGTTCTCCCTGTGTGAGAGGTTCTATGTGGAGTTTACATGTTCTTCCTGTGTGGAAGGTTCTATGTGGAGTTTACATGTTCTCCCTGTGTGAGAAGTTCTATGTGGTTTACATGTTCTTTGTGAGTTCTATGTGGTTTATTTCTCCTGTATGGAGGTTCTATGTGGAGTTTACATGTTCTCCCTGTGTGAGAGGTTCTATGTGGAGTTTACATGTTCTTCCTGTGTGGAATTTCTATGTGGATTTACATGTTCTCCCTGTGTGAGAGGTTCTATGTGGAGTTTACATGTTCTCCCTGTGTGAGAGGTTCTATGTGGAGTTTACATGTTTTTCCTGTGTGAGAGGTTTTTTGTGGAGTTTACATGTTCTTCCTGTGTGGAAGGTTCTTCTCCAGAGTGTACACTACAGCAGCAGTTTACAACTAGGCAAAGCAATATATGCAGTCAGTTTACAGAAACACCAAATGAGTCTGTGTATACTGTTTACACACCAAGGTGCTTTGTACACATTAAATATTGGCTGATTCATATTGATGAAGTAGGCCCAGGGGTTAGTAGATCAGAGGGCCAAAGCTTTTTTCATAAAACAATGACAATCTGTGGTTTCTGCTTCTGTTACATTTAGCCTTTTGCAGGTTATGTTTTGTCCTTTTTTAACTTGTCTTGTTATATTGACTTTTGATTACATATTATCTGTTTCTCCACTTTGCCAGTAAATTGGTCAATTATCATTTCTTGAAGTGTCATGTTCTTTAGAAAGGACAATTGGACATTTATTTGACAATTTTTTCTTTGTTTCTTCTACTGAAACCTTGTGACCCACCTAACCCACACATACATAAATTTCATGGGCTTTATTGTTGAACTGATTGATATTTTAAAAATGTATACTTCTCACTTTTCTGCTGCACTTTTGTTACTGCTAGGAAGAAAAGCTTTTCTTACCATCTCTGTTCTGAGTCTTTTGTGATTCTTGGCATCTTCCACCTACTTGACACTGACAATAATGATAAATCCTTTCAAATCCTTTGCCACACCTTGATTGATACAGTGTTTGTTTAATTTAGCAGTCAAAACCAAGAGCTATACCTTTGTACCTTGAAGCGATTTTCAGCACAAGTTTGGACAGGCTCAAAACAAATACAATATGGTGTGGCTTAATGAAGACAGCCACATAAAAGATTTCACCTCACCCAGTAAAACAACAAAAATAAAATGCATTCACGAGCTCCCATTCAGCGTCACTGTTGACACCACGGCTTACAGGCCCGCTGCGTGCTTTTCTGACAGGTTTCATCAGCACTTGCACAAAAGCTACAGTGAAAGACGAGAAGTTTGGAAGAGCAAAGCTGACACTGCCTTACATCCATTCATCACTAAGCTAAAGGCATCAGACATTAAGAGTCAAAAAGACTGCTGAAACTCGAGATGATTTCTTGCTAAACTCTCCCATTAGTCACTGGCCCATATTTCAGGATTAGCCAATCATGAAAGAAGTAATTGTTGGATTTGGAGTGAATAAACCGTGTTTGTTTAACTACCATGCTGTCATGCGCAGGAATTTTGAACTAGTGGATTTGTGTGATTCTCAAGAATGATCTGAGCACAAAAGAAATACTGAGATAAAAGAAAGACACTCAGAAAGTCAAGAGTGCATGGTGAGGAGTCATGGAAACGGAAACATGAATGGTAATTTAGAATAGCTTATTCCTTGACACAGTGGATCATTTATTGAATAACAGGAATCTACTGAGACAGGAGCAAACATGACATTATCCTGATATTTATTTATGTCAGTACTTGTTTTATAGATTATTTTCACACACTCAATTGCACACGCAGTGGAGCCCCAACATAATACAAGGACACACAAAATATGCTTTTGTCAGCGCGATCTTTTTGCCAGCTCATGCAACCCAATTTAGGAACACGCCTTTCTTCGCATATGCATGAATTAATTATTCATTATGTTTAACTACATTTCCTAGCACTGTGGCTTCATAGCAAGAAGGTTCTGGGTTTGTTTGCATGTTCTTCCCATGTGTGCGTGGGTTTCCTCCAGGTGTCCAGTTTCCCCTACCACAAAAAACAGGCATTGTTTCCTGGTTTTATTTAACAATGCCTTTCCTGGTTATATAAAATGATGTTTACTCCATAATTAATCATTCAATTAATCATTATGGCGTAAACACGGGGCGAAAAAAATCTGTAAAAACATCCTTTAATGTGATGGACAGCATTTGCACTAAATGTGGCGCCTTCTTTTAAATGTTTTTGCATTATCTTTATGTAAAATGTCCATCATCTCGGCTTCAACTGTGAATGTTTTAAGATAAGAACTAATACATAGCATCAGTGTAACTGTTGTTTATTGCTGCTTGGGACTCTACCTCTACATGTCTTCTTGAAGATTTGGTCTTTTGTCCATGTAGCATTACATTGAATGCTTGGATCACAGGTGTTTTTATGTTATTAGATAGGTCACGTAATGTTGAGGAATCTCCATGGAGACAAGCAGATGGTCAACCCTGTTTATATGGCATAATGGGAATTTACTAAAGAGGTATTATGGATGTATTTGGATGAATGATGCTGAATCATATTTTGTTTTAGGAGACAATTTGTCGCCAAATCAAATCCCTGTTGTTATTTGATAGACATTTTAGCCTTATTTTGGGGCAGAATGAGCTGATGGCGCCTCAGGAAGTACCAGACTATTAACTGTCTTGTTCTTGCTCTTATGCTTCAAAACCTAGCATACATAGTGTAATGCATATTCAATCTTTTGCCACTGAGGGACATTTTCAGCACTCTGCTTTATCCTTAACAAAAACTATGAAGAAATAAGCCATTATTTGCAATCCTATCCCGTTTGATTTCTGTGTGCAGTGAAAGGAAATAGTTCCCACTGAGCTCTGTGAAACAAGAAAACCATAACATTTGGTCATTGTTTGTGGTGAGGGCTACAGGGCGAACCCAAATATCGGCCTTCCACAGGTCTCCAGTGCACAGTGAACTCCATGTGAACTGGCTGTTAATGATTATAACCCTGATATATGCGGGTATGTATGGCAAATGAGGGCACACTTAGGAAGCCACAGGGGCCGCGTTATGCTTTTGCTCTTTTCTAACAGCTTAAGGAGGTCCACCTGTTCCCTGTTAAATCACACCATGTTATTGTTAACTCACAGAATTTGAAAAGTAACAGTGCAACACAAATGCATAGCCTCAATGTTCATGTCCAGCCAAATCACATTTAATTGAAGTAACACTAAACAATGGCACGTGAAATTAAAGTTTGTTTGTTTTTCTTCATACATTTTAAGACCTCATTGTAGAAAATATAACATTTCTACATAATCATTGAAGGGGTT
The DNA here is from genome assembly GCA_038363315.1 of Mugilogobius chulae. Lineage (NCBI taxonomy): Eukaryota > Metazoa > Chordata > Actinopteri > Gobiiformes > Gobiidae > Mugilogobius > Mugilogobius chulae. The sequence goes on from CM076397.1 coordinate 42,596,153, forward strand.
CAAAACAAATGCTTGTAATTTTGTGTTTAATTTTTCTTCATTTGTTGTTATTACAATGACAACTTTTATCAAGTTTCAAAGAAGTAAGTAATCCACAGAGAGATGAGAAAAAAAAAAAGCTTTTAGTGTCTCGCCTTAAAGGTGGAGTGGCTGATCAAGCAAACACATTTAGGTTTTAAATCTGAGAATTTCCTTTCATAAATCTTTCGACACATAGTTAATATTGACACAAATTCTTTTTGTTTACATATATGATCAATAAACATCTTTTTACAAACAACAAAATAAAACTGGAGTTGCCTACTCAAACACAGCCAATCAGAGAGCTGCATGATTAGAACTATACCTCTCTATTATTCAGTTCAGACAGTACTTGGTGCTCTCACTTTTTCACATCGTGCTGCATTTATCGTATATTTTTAGTTTAAATATTTTTACAGTTTTATGATTATTGTAAATTAAATATGTATCTTGAACTACTGTTTGATCTCATGTCAATTTTATACTATTTGGATTTATATGAAAAGACTGAATTGGATTAGCATGCAATTACATAATGACCGGATGGCAAGCAACTGTGATTACAACAATTTAGTTATAAATTGAGTTCAGCCACAAACTATCATCTCTACAACGTTCATGCGTGGGGGAATTCTGTGTGAAAAGCTGGAGAGCTGAGGTGGGGCATTTTGACAACTTCTTTGTGAGCACAGAAGTCTTGTGTTAGTTTTAAAGCTGCTGTTGAGTGCAAAATACCACAGTGCTAGATTCATAACTAAATACTTAAAACATCAATTGTTTTTCTTAAGTGAGTGCTGAGCCTCTGGTGGAAAGATGAAGGTATATCTTTAGACAGCACATTATCTCGCTCGTCAAAAACACATCTGTCATTGCCTCAGTAATGGCTCTGAAAACGTCCAATGACATTATTGTATGACAAGCAGCTTACATCTTCACAATGTAAACATTGTGAGCTCAAAACAAGTTGATACATGAATGCAACATATCATACTTCTAAGGTTTTGACTAGTTTTGGGACGTTTTTACTGGTTTCCCCAACATTTCAGCTAAACAAAAGCAAGAATGTGTAATATCAATGTAGCATGCTGTAGCTTATCATGTAAACAAAAAACTAATTTCATTCATGAGCCTGTCATTTTTTAATTTATTATTCTATTCAGACTCAGTTAACCAGCCTTACTCTCATCTCCTCCTCTCACCCTTCAGCTCTCATCTCCTCCTTCACCTTCAGCTCTCATCTCCTCTCTCACCTTCAGCTCTCATCTCCTCCTCTCGACCTTCAGCTCTCATCTCCTCCTCTCACCTTCAGCTCTCATCTCCTCTCTCACCCTTCAGCTCTCATCTCCTCCTCTCACCCTTCAGCTCTCATCTCCTCCTCTCACCCTTCAGCTCTCATCTCCTCCTCTCACCCTTCAGCTCTCATCTCCTCCTCTCTCCTTCACCCTTCAGCTCTCATCTCCTCCTCTCCCCTTCAGCTCTCATCTCCTCCTCTCACCCTTCACCTCTCATCTCCTCCTCTCACCCTTCAGCTCTCATCTCCTCCTCTCTCCCTTCACCTCTCATCTCCTCCTCTCACCCTTCAGCTCTCATCTCCTCCTCTCACCTTCAGCTCTCATCTCCTCCTCTCACCCTTCAGCTCTCATCTCCTCCTCTCACCCTTCAGCTCTCATCTCCTCCTCTCACCCTTCAGCTCTCATCTCCTCCTCTCACCCTTCAGCTCTCATCTTCTTCTTCAGCTCTCATCTCTCCTCCCCTTCAGCTCTCATCTCCTCCTCTCTCCCTTCACCTCTCATCTCCTCCTCTCACCCTTCAGCTCTCATCTCCTCCTCCTCCCTTCACCTCTCATCTCCTCCTCTCACCCTTCAGCTCTCATCTCCTCCTCTCTCCCTTCAGCTCTCATCTCCTCCTCTCACCCTTCAGCTCTCATCTCCTCCTCTCCCCTTCAGCTCTCATCTCCTCCTCACCTTCAGCTCTCATCTCCTCCTCTCACCTTCAGCTCTCATCTCCTCCTCTCACCCTTCAGCTCTCATCTCCTCCTCTCACCCTTCAGCTCTCATCTCCTCCTCTCTCCTTCAGCTCTCATCTCCTCCTCTCACCCTTCAGCTCTCATCTCCTCCTCTCACCCTTCCCTTCATCTCCTCCTCTCACCCTTCAGCTCTCATCTCCTCCTCTCACCCTTCAGCTCTCATCTCCTCCTCTCACCCTTCACTCTCATCTCCTCCTCTCACCTTCACCCTCATCTCCTCTTCCCCTTCAGCTCTCATCTCCTCCTCTCCCCTTCACTCTCATTCCTCCTCTCTCCCTTCAGCTCTCATCTCCTCCTCTCACCCTTCAGCTCTCATCTCCTCCTCTCCCCTTCACTCCTCCCTCCTCTCCCTTCACTCTCATCTTCCCCTCACTCTCCTCCTCTCTCCCTTCAGCTTCATCCCCTCCTCTCCCCTTCACTCTCATCTCCTCCTCTCCCTTCACCTCTCATCTCCTCTCCCTTCACTTCACTCTCTCCTTCCTCTTCTCTCCTTCAGCTCTCATCTCCTCTCTCACACTTCAGCTTCATCCTCCTCTCTCCCCACTCCTCTCTCCCTCACCCTCTCATCTCCTCCTCTCTCCCTTCAGCTCTCATCTCCTCCTCTCACACTTCAGCTCTCATCTCTTAGATACCACCACCAGTATCTAAGCTCCGGGGGAATCTCTTACTCATGCTTTGTTTTCCTGTCTGGGCCTATAAGCGCCAAATCTTTGTTAATAAATATTTTATTAATCACATTTTGTTTGTTTAATTCTGTCCAGGCAGAGTTGTAGCTGTAAGTGTCGATACAAGCTATCGACCGCTACCAATGTAGGGATTGAAAATACATTATTTTAATTTTTGAAACATCATTTGAATTTGTAAGATGGCCTACAGTGCAATAAAAAACAACTTTGTGTGAATACAATTTCAGACATTATGAGTAAATAGTCTAATTGGTGTCCAGTTAAGAGCACAACAAAGCCAGTAAACTTTCATGGATTAGCACCGATATTCAATTCCATTGGATTGGTGCATTACTGGTCAAAATGTGTCTATCTTCAAAAAACGCTGTCCAGATGACAACTTTAAAGCCATTTATATTATGTCATATTTGTTTTATTTATGGAGGAAAAACATAAAAATTATGTAATATCTTCATCATAATAATGTAACATCTCTTAATAATAATGTGACATCTTTGTTAGTATAAAACTTGTTTTCTCATAGTAACTTAGTTTCAAATGATGCAATCATTCAACCTAAATACATGATTGTTGTCCAGTGTCATGAGTGGACAAACATGGCAGGTTTGTGAACATAAAGTAAATAGTGCAAGTGTTATCATGTGTTATTGTGGAGCCATATTTCAACAGGACTATCTCACACAGCAGCTTAGCACTCTGAAAGACAAGTATGTGAACAGAGTTAAGAGCATTTAAGGTGCTGCAATGTTGTAATATTAAATTCCACTGACATTGTTAACAAATAGGCTCGATTAGCCCATTCTTGAAGACCATATGTTTTTCTACAATATTCAATGCAGGATTTTATTCATTATGAAATTGTTTATGTTTTAACACTGCTTCTTTAAAGTAAAAAACAAACGATTCATGGATGAAACATTACCACTAAACAATAAATATACTTCCTTGTCAAACTTCTAGCTGTTTCTGACTTGGCTTTTTGTGTGTAAACTGATTTGAGCTTTGAAGCCTTTTACAATGTCTTTACAGCGGAAAGCAAAAGGAAACACCCGGCAACAAAGAAGATGTCACCAAAATGTTTTCCGAAACACATGGTGCTGCTACATAGCCAGGGCATGTTAAATTCTGACCCTTGACCCCTACTTTAAAACCACTTAAAGGTCAAGCACTGTTAAGGGCACGGACACACACAAACATTACATTAGCAGAGCCAGATCATTGTCTTTTCTGAGCTAATAGTATCTGGATGGCATTATGTATAAATACAGAATAGAGCACATTAACTGTAATATGTTGGCAAAATAAGTATTGTACTGTAACCTATTATGTTCAATGTGAAAATATGACAAACAACTTCAGAGCAGTTCAAGTCTAGTGTAAAACAATAGCTGCTACCATGTAATCAAAAGTACAACTAATCTGTTTTTAAAAATTAGCAAATAATTATTATTGCTCACATCACAATCAAGTCGTTATCTGACTTTTCCTTCAAGTTAATAACTGCCTTACTTTTACATGCTTTGCACAAAAGGTTGTGCTGCAAAATCAATTGCAGTTGCAATATATTGTAACTTGAATGGATGTAATTAGCAAACTGGTGCAGTAGATTCTTTCAATAGTTTGTCACTTTGTGGGTCTTTAAAAACCTAAGTGCAACCTAGTTATAGCAACAATCACACTTTCACACTTGCCGACCTTTTTTGTTGTTGCTTGTTTGTTTTTTAATGTATTTATTTATCTATGTTTTACCATGAAGAAGACGATAAATGTACTTTTACCTGATTTAGAGCCCACACCTGGAGAGTGTTGCTGGAGAAGACTTAAGTTGTTGTAGTTATTGTCCTGTGTGGAAACAAGCAATTAGTCATAGCATGGCCATTACACACATACCATGCTTTACCATCCTTTTTCCAGCAGCAGCAGGAGCAGTTCAAAGAGTCCCACCCTAACAGACATATACTTGTGCAAATAGAGTCTGACACATTGTCCTTTCCTACACTTAAAAAGCACACAGGCACGGCCACATGTTTCTGGAGCTGTGATGGTCCTAACATTTAACACATGCTCACCAAGATGTCTCTGATGGTGGGCAGAAATTCAGGCTCTGAACTCATCTCCAAAGAAGCAGAGATTCACTGTGACAAGCTCAAAACATATGCCAGCTCCACACATTCTACCCAGTTACTCTGCGACAATACAATACAAAATGTAAAGACATTCATTTATCATGTTTTTCCACTCACTGTCTATTTAATAATATAGCGAATGCGTTTCAAACATTCCTTTTAGACTTGATTTTCAAAAGTAAAGATAAGTCTGAAACAAGTTAATGGATTAATCACAACTAATCAATCTCTAAACCCTGAGGAGAGAGCTTTTATGATTCAGACAAGTAGCAACTATTCCACTTGAAATTGTTTTTAATGGAAGTAATACTGTATGTTCTCATGCAGGATCTCTTTAGCTTCTAACTGCAAAATTTGTATGAATTCAATATATGCCTCACTTCTGATGAATTCATAAAAATCATACAGATTTATTGATTAAAAATAATTGTTACAGCCCTAAAATATCTATACATATATTTGATATGAATATTTCAGTTTATAATGTGTCATGGTTAGGTGCCTTTACGATTTTTGATTGTTGATTCATTATGATGAAGATGATGATGATGATGATGATGATTATGATGATGACAACGACAATGATGATTGTTATTATTACTTTATTTTGTTTAAATTTTAGCTAAAGTGCTTTTGACTGATGATATTTATACTTTGGGATTTGTTTTTCTGCTTACACTATTACAGTATTGCCAAACATTTTGGCAATACATTTTCCATCACTGAACCTAATAAGCTTCATTAGTCAATGTCACTATATTGATTGATACATTTTATAAATGACTTGACTGCATTGCAGCATCAGGTTAAGGGTTTCGTTTTCGGAGGCCATGCAGTTCCCTTATTCCTGTTCATATGCACTGCCCTGGTCGACTTTGAGCAGCAGATGTCAGACTGGTTGTAATATTAAACAGTACACTTTAACAATGAATGGCAGAGCACCTGCAACAAAGGCAACTACAAAGAGATGTTCCTTGACAACATTTCCTTTCTTCTCAGCCTCCTTCATGACCCCGGCACCATCTTGGAAAAACATCTCTGCGCTGGTCTGCTCCTGACTGGACACCGCTCCCCTGGGATGGCTCAATCGCTGTAGGAGGAGAAGGGCATTCCACATCTGACTGTAAATCTGACCACGTACTCTTTCATCAGAAATATATTAAGGAAAAAAAACGATAAACCTAAGTCAGCAGATAAAGAAAGTAGTGCTTTAAGAATCATTATAGAAACATAGCAGTTTTCTAACGTGGGTTGTTATTACTCTAAAACACTGAAACTACAATACAGCTTTGCAACTTGTTTAAGACACCAAATAAAAATTTGAAGAGAACATCAAAACAAAACTGAATGCAGAAGCACATGCTAACTGAAACATGTCCAAAAGTTCTAAATACAGAGGTATATCTGTATTTGCAAACCGTGTTAACAAGTATATTTTTGTGTTGATATTTTTGCATTACTCTGAGGCAGAAATATATCAAACAAGCCACAAAATAAGGCATATTCAAATATAGATATCAAATGACATAGTGAAAAACAAACATCTCACCTGCAAAAGTGGCTCATGTAAAACTAAATATAAACCACTCCTATGCGTATCTTTGTACCATACCTTTAAAAACAATTGAACACAGTTTGGTCGCTAGATTTATTTAAATAACATTACTTTGCTTTTTTATTTTTTTATTATTCTTGGTGTTAAAACTTTTACATCATGCAAAATAACAATATACTAATTTATTATAATTGCTTTATTTATTTATTCTTAGGTATTTTGAACACGAAGTGGGATGGAAAAAATTAGATGTCCTGCGCAGACATAAAAATGGTTGAATACAACAACAACAACAACATTTTATTTAGTTAACATCTCAACATCTCCTTTTCTCACTGAATTAATTTATAGACTGCTTCACTTGGTCACCAACCCAGTATTGAGGCTTCAAGGTCAATGGAAGCCACAACCACTGGTCTTTTCACAGCCAAATGACTGTGGCCATGCTCTTTCCTGGCTCACTGACTATAAGGCTGCAGTGGTCTCAGCCACTAAGCTAATTGGTTTATTTGGATAAGATTTGCATCCAGGAACCTTGTGTGCATCCCACTGGAGATACAAAGAAGGTATGTATAGAGAACTGAAGGTTTATCAAGGCCTAATTAATTTAAATAACGAATAATGAATCATTTTTAAATGCATGACTTGCCTGAAGAGCATCATCACACTTGTGCTATGCCTATGTCAGCGTGAGTTGAATCTACATGTTGTAAAAGGATTCTGGGAAAATATAAAACAAGCTGACAACACAGTATAAACTGACACTTACTAGTAAAAGTAGGTTTCTTTTTCATAAAGAAAACCTACAAAGTTTCCAGTGTCATAAGAATGCAAATAAGACTGAACATATTAGACTACTACATATTTGCATGCACTGCCCTTTTGAGGAAGCACTATTGCTCTTAGCTTTAACTATCAGCACTGACAAACAAAATTGGGCTTATATCGAGATTTTATCAATTTGAAAAATCTCTAGTGACAGTTGTCTTTCTCTAAGCCTAATGCTGCCATCTTGTGTTGCGTGTAAAGCATTCACAAAAGTATCATCGTCTTATAGATCGTCCGCACCCATAGTGTGTCGGCCAAAATGACCACAGTACTGTACATAGTTTTTCCACATATCCTCATCGACTGCACAGTGTAGCCAATTATCTACTGAAGTAACAACGAACAGCTTTTATTTTCTATTGCATCATTTCACTTAACAATAAATAACAATAGTGCAACATGTTTCACCAATATGTCCAGTATAATGTTACAGTCGCAATAACTTATACGAAATGCACAAAAAGTAAAAACACAGCATTTGTAATGAGGACGCGCCAAAAAGTTATGAGAAAATGATACACACCCAAGAAAGAAGAAAAGCACCAAATGATTGACACTTTGTTCAACGAATTATTTTAGAGATAAGGCGGGATTTCCGGTGATACTGACAAATCAAAGGAGCCAGACACAAAATAATTTAACATGTCAGCAAACAACACGAAGGGGGAGTGAACTTGTGGGCAGCAGTCATATTTTGGGGAAACATTTTTATATTGACAGCTAGGAGAGTTCACGCCTGCCTAAAGGTAAATCGATAGTCGTGCGCTTTGTAATCCGCAGTTGTATCATCATTATAGGTATTGTGATGAGTAGACAAACTTCCTTATTTAGGCACAGACAGGAGTTGATAATAGCCAACGCCAACCATTAGCATGCAGGGTAGCTTGTTATGCTAACATCCATAGCCTTAGCGCTGCTAATGCTAGCACCAAGTTCCCGAACGGTCGAGAAAACAGTCGAGCTAATGCATATGAAGCTAACCCTTTTCTGACATTGACAGCAGCATCGTATGTGATATAAGTTATGTCTGAATTATATACATGTCTTTAAATTTACCAGCTAAGCAGTTAGCCTCTTTACATGAAGCGAAACTTAGATGTTGTTACAAAATGTGATGGCTACCTCTTTGGCACTTGGCAGAAGCCACGACCCAATCAGATCCACTTCCTTTCTGAGCTTCGAGCAAAGCTAATAAGAGCAAGGTCCGCTATTTCTGTGACAGCTGTTTAACGATGTGATCAAAGCCTTTCATCATGTTCTGATAGCAACCAAAGATTTCTATCATAGAGTGCATCAATCGTAGTATGGTAAATAACGCATTGGCCTATCAGTTATTATAATTTAGTTTTTCAAGTGACTCTGTCAACAGTTGTTACATTACATCCACATACATCACACAAGAGACAGAGCAAGAATCAAGACTTGAATTAAACTAAAGCCAATCAGAACCATTTTTTGTGCTTGTAGCTGGCGTTCATCTATTTGGCTGTTCAGTAGATGTCCACCCATCCAGACACAACAGGTGGAATGTCCCATGCTGGCCCCTCCCCAGGGGCCGGGCTCTCCCCAGGGCCAGATCCCTCTCCAGGTTCTGTTCACAGCATGATGGGACCCAGCCCCGGCCCAGGGACTCCTAATGCCCCCCACAGTATTCAGAGCCAGGGAGAGTACTCTCAAGATGGCATGTATGGCATACATAAGGTAATGTGTTATTAGTTTACCCTATTATGAATACAGAATACCAGTGGATTCCCTTCCATTGTGATCCATGATATAATACATTTCAAAAGAAGTAATCTGTGTATTGAAATAAAATTAGTTTGAAGTTTGCTTTCTGAATAGAAATGTTTTAATAATTTGATAGGGTATACTGAAAATGTTTTTGCTTTCACAGCCCATGGAGGGAATAAATGACAAGCCCATGGCTGATCCAATGCACTTTGGTCACATGAAAAATGTGGGAATGAGATCTTTACATAGTGGTATGGGACCTCCACAGAGTCCAATGGATCCACATAGCCAAGGTATAATGTTTGCAATTGACAAAATGTCATTAATATAATATTACTAATGTGTTTTATTATTTGGTAAAATTAAGGATACATGTCACCTCATCCATCGCCCATGGGAGTGCATGAACATTCTTCAAGTCCTATGTCAGGAGGTGCTGGAGGACCCACACCTCCTCATATACCTCCCTCACAGTCTGGCCCTCTAATGTCTATGGAAGCCCAGGGAACAATGGGGCCAAATATGACAGGCATCGGTCAGCCAGGTCGAGGGCCCTCTGCTTTCAGCCCAGTTCAGCTACAACAGTTGCGAGCTCAGATTTTAGCCTATAAAATTTGGGCCGAGGACAGCCCTTGCCTGAAAACCTTCAGTTAGCTGTTCAGGGTAAGCGATGTCTTCCCACAATGCAACAGCAACCCCAGCAGCAGCAGCAATCACAGCAGACTCTGGATCTAGTCCTTATAATAGATCAGGTGAGTAGATCATATGATATTAATAACTTTTCTTTCTTTTTTTTTTTTTTTTTTTTGCAAAACCACTTTTCTGACAAATTGCTTTTGTTGTTAGGATGGGTGTTCCACCTATGTGCGGTCCACAGTCAAGTCCTTGTACTACACCAGCAATGCAAGGGCACAGCCAGACAGCAGTTCCAAAGACTTGGCCTGAGGGTAAGCGTTTGATAGTCTTGCCTATTGAGTAGCATAATAAATTAATTCCTGGAAAGTAACAATAACATATTTCTACTTCTACTTCTGCCTTTGTCTGTTTTGCAAAAATAAAAGTAACTATGCATTTTTAAATTGTAACTATGGATTTTTAATATCACACTCAACCAAAAACAAACAGCAATGTCATGTTGCGTTATGCTGAAAGTATGTGTTTAGCTTTCCCATTTATATAGAATAAACGGGTGTCTTCCCACATTGTTACACAATGACACTTTAATTTCAAAGCAACAAAATCTACTTTTAAAATGTATGTTTCTAAATAATTACAACAGTAATTACAATTTCCTTCAAAACACTTGATGTCCAGGTCAGAGTGGGGATAATCAGACCACTCCTCAAAAGCACCTAACTGCAGCTACTGGTGGAAGGCCCTCTCCTGCACCTCCTCAGGCTCCTGGTGCACCTGGACCAATGCCAGGCAGCTCACTGACCCCTCAGCCTTCTGCACAGCCTGTGTCCCCAATGCTGCAGATGCAACAGAAACAAAACCGAGTCACTCCAATCCAGAAGCCCCAAGGCTTGGATCCAGTGGGAATATTACAAGAGAGAGAGTATAGGTAATTAAACATAAATATCTTATATTATTTTGATGACATATGTAAGTAATTGTGTGTGTTCTGTACTTCATCTCCTCCGATAGACAACTCATATATTGTATATGTACCATACATTTATTTTAAGCCATTTTACAGCAATAACATTTTGCCAAATGCTTCTTTAAGATTGCAGGCAAGAATTGCACACCGCATACAGGAGCTGGAAAGTTTGCCAGGCTCTTTGCCCCCTGACTTAAGAACTAAAGCAACTGTGGAGCTCAAAGCACTTCGTCTACTCAACTTTCAGCGCCAGGTACAACTCAATACAAACATATTGTTCATTTTCTCTCTGCATGAGAAATCTAATTGGTTACATTTTAGCTAAGACAAGATGTTGTGGCATGTATGAGACGAGACACAACCCTGGAGACTGCTCTCAACTCAAAGGCCTACAGACGCAGCAAGAGGCAGACACTGAGGGAGGCACGCATGACAGAGAAACTGGAGAAGCAACAGAAACTGGAGCAAGAAAAGAAACGAAGACAAAAACATCAAGTAAAAATATTTTTGAAAGTGACTTATTTATTAAATGATTTTTTTTTATAAAACTGAAACTGTTGAGTCTGTTTCAGGAATATCTAAACAGCATTCTTCAACATGCAAAGGACTTCAAAGAATACCACAGGTCAGTCTCTGGCAAAATACAGAAACTGACCCGAGCAATTGCCACATGGCACACCAATACAGAGCGAGAACAAAAGAAGGAGACAGAGAGGATTGAGAAGGAGAGAATGAGACGGCTTATGGTTAGTTTTTAAATGCTTGCTTAATTCACAAGGGCCCTTTTCTGTGTACATGTTAATAAAGTTGTTAAATTAATACTTCTCAGGCAGAAGATGAAGAAGGTTACAGAAAACTAATTGACCAAAAGAAAGACAAACGTCTGGCCTACTTGCTACAGCAGACTGATGAGTACGTTGCTAATCTCACCACTCTGGTATATGAACATAAAGCTGCTCAAGCTGCCAAGGAGAAGAAAAAGAAGAAGAAAAAAAGAAGGTACAAACTTTTAAAACACGCTTAATTTATGAACAATATGTAGAAAACATGTTACTTTATAAAAGATCAGTATTACGTATTCAGTTTTCAAGAACAGTTATATCTTTTTTAGAAGGTGGATGGAGAAGGTGAAGGCACCAGTGCCATTGGACCAGATGGAGAGGTAACACAATAAAATAGATTACAAACTATTTTATTTATCCATGCAACAATTTTGTTCTTGTTGGATGATTTCCCCTTCTCGTTGTTCAGCCCATGGATGAGAGCAGCCAGATGAGTGAGCTTCCTGTCAAAGTCATTCAAACAGAGACTGGGAAGGTTTTGCAAGGCACAGATGCTCCTAAGTCCAGCCAGCTAGAGGCTTGGCTTGAAATGAACCCAGGGTAAGATTTGTAAAGCTGTAACAGCTAGCACACATTTCTTCAAAATTTTACATGCATCTTGACTGTATATATGTTTTTTTAATGTTGTTAGTTACGAAGTTGCGCCCCGTTCAGACAGTGAAGAGAGTGGCTCTGAATTTGAAGAAGAGGTCAGTGAAAAAACTTTGTAGTATTTAATTGAACCAAACGTTAGAACAATTTCCTTGATTTGAACATTAATAAAATAAAAAGCGATTGTAGCACAAGTGTAGTGTATGTACCACTAGAGGGCTGCAGTTGCATGTCTTTTGTACATCCCTCAAAGATACATTATATTGACACTTTGCTGCCTTACCAGGAGGAAGAGGAGGCATCCAAGGTAGAAGGAGAGGAGAAGAAAAAATTGGTGAAGATGATGTGTCTGTGAAAAGCGCCAAGAATATAATTGAGTAAAGTATCACTTCACTCTCACCTAAACATCCATTAAAGTACACAGTAGTCTAAACGAGGTTCTCTTTTTGTGATGCTAACACAATCAGGTCAGCCAAGCAGGATGTGGACGATGAATACAGTGTTGACACAGGAACTACTTGCTCCCAGTCCTCTTACTATGGTGTGGCCCATGCTGTGACTGAGAAAGTGGACAAGCAGTCTTCTTTGCTGATCAACGGCACACTCAAACATTACCAGGTAGAAAATAATTACGTCTTATGAACACATTTTTACAGCAACATTGTGAAAATGTAGTGGACCAACCAAGCATAGAAAATAAGAGAACTTTTTTCAGCTATCTTTAATTAAAATGCCTTATTACTTGATTCAGAAAATCAACATTTCCAATATACCTATGAAATGATGTATGCTCCACAATCATTTGATCAATCATTGCACCTCATGTTACATTATCTTACATTCAAAACTTTGAACACCATTTTCTTGAAGTTTTTCAGTGAATATATTTTCTCCAAAGATCTGTTTGTCATGTTTGGCTGCTGTTCATAATTGGTTGGCAATCCCAGTTTTCTGTTGGCAGTGGGTATATGCCCTTTGCTGTGTGCTATGCCTGCAATTACTTTTTCCAAACCATAAATGAGTCTGCTTTTTGACAGGCTTTCAAATGCCACTATGACAATTAAATTCACTGACAGGGCCACTGTGAAAAAAACTCTTCCAAAATACCTCCCAAAAGGTGCAAGTTTAAACCACATGTATTTTATTCAAATATTTACCATTGGAAATGCTATATAAAAACTGAGTGGCATTGTAGAAATGTATCTCATATATCATGTTTATCTGTGTTTAGACGTTTTTATTTTTTACGTTTCAGATCCAAGGCTTAGAGTGGCTGGTGTCCCTTTACAACAACAATTTGAACGGTATCTTGGCCGATGAAATGGGCCTTGGTAAAACCATCCAAACCATTGGCCTTATCACCTACCTTATGGAGTATAAGAGGCTCAACGGGCCATATCTGATCATTGTTCCCCTCTCGTGAGTTTTCATCACAAATTGTTATCGCTTATGACTCCCTAGAACATATTCTCATCAAAGTACTTTTCACAAAAACATAGCTATTTGTTGAAGAGACATAGGTCAGCTGTAGATAACACAGTTGTGAGTGAATAAGCCTTTGAAATATATATTAGCCTCTTGGTCGGTCATTGCCTGGGATCCAGAGCCCATGCTGCAGCAAATTGCGAAAAGTGGATCTGCTCCCCACTCCCCCACCTGCATTTCAGATCAACTCCACCGCGTACCAGGCAATCAGAATAGTTTAATTATTACATTAAACAAAGGAGCTGATTGGTCGTCTGTCATTTAGACGAAAAATCTAACTTCATTCACCTCACATTAAAATAATGTTTTGCTTTGCTTCTTGATTCTGCAGAAATACAATGTTTTTCAGTTCCATGTAATATTTTTTCTATGTTTTTTTTTGTTGTAAGCTGCCATGTTGGTTTTCATACGGGAGACAATATGTGTTCTTAATTAATCTGTCAATCACTTTGAAATTCAAATGAGGGACAAAGTGTACAGACAATATATTTTTTTTATATATCATCTGGATTTTCCAGGCAAGGTCTGGCACAGAGGTGATCATCCACTTTTCAAAATACTCACAAACTTTGTAATTGTATCTACCTGGTTTCTCTACACAAATAGATCCAGTCAAATATGATATATCTCGAGTGTTTTTAAAAAAATATTTGATAGGATACTGATGTTCATGTGCATGTTTTTAAATTCCAACATGCACAAATATATTAATATTAATGAATCTGAAATAGCGGCTAGTTTATGACTACTTAGTTTATTTGTCAAACCAGGAAGGTTAGGTTTAGACACAGGTCGTAGTAATGGTTAAGTTTAGGAAAAGGGCCAGGATGAACAACGAACTAAAGCCAAATAAAAAGAATGGTTTGGGTCTGTTTGATAGAAACAAATCTTTGATTTTTCATGACAGCCAGCTAGAATGGTAAAATGTCAAAAAGATTTGCTTGCCTTGAACAGTTCTACAGACACTGCCTTTATACAATAGTGAAAGCTTACAACTTGACAGAGGTACAAACCAGTCAGTCTACTTTTTTAAAATAAGCATTGAAAAGATCCATCATTATTTCAATACAATATGTTGGATTCTTTTATGATACTTTTTTTTTTTAGCCTTACGAATGAATATGTTTATGCCATACTTATGCCAACAAACATTAACCAAAATCCTAATATAAAAGTACATTTACATTTGAATAATAAAGAATTTATTCTTAGCTTTCCTTACATTAAAGTCGTGTTTTCTTCTCCAACTTGTTTTCTCTGCGCTTTTAAGTTATTTTGTCTTTATTTCAGCACTCTGTCAAACTGGGTTTATGAACTTGACAAATGGGCTCCGTCAATCGTTAAAATTGCCTACAAGGTAGAACTGCCTGCTGATTCTTGATAAATTATTGTTAATTGCTTTCACTGACTAGCTTTTAATTGTTTGTTTTAACAAAAGGGCACACCTGGTTTACGCCGCGGACTGGTGCCACAGCTCCGGAGTGGAAAATTCAATGTTCTGCTGACCACTTATGAATACATAATCAAGGACAAGCATATTCTAGCCAAGGTGAGTAAAGAGAACGATGTGTGTTGTACTATAACATTACTGACCTTCTGCATTGCGAACAGATTCGTTGGAAGTACATGATAGTGGATGAAGGCCACCGTATGAAGAACCATCACTGCAAACTGACCCAGGTGCTAAATACTCACTATGTGGCTCCGCGGCGAATCCTTTTGACAGGAACTCCTCTCCAGAACAAGCTACCTGAACTGTGGGCACTTCTCAACTTCCTTCTGCCCACCATCTTCAAGAGCTGTAGCACATTTGAGCAGTGGTTTAATGCACCATTTGCAATGACAGGAGAACGAGTAAGTACGAGTGAAAAATATCTTTGTTCTTCTTCATTATTATACCCTTCTTTTTTGCATGCAAATTATACTATGCTGCTTACTACATTATTTGTGTTTACATCTACAATGTCTGCTTAAAGGTTGATCTGAATGAAGAAGAGACTATTCTGATCATTCGCCGTCTGCACAAAGTGCTGCGCCCATTCTTACTTCGCAGGCTAAAAAAGGAAGTGGAGTCTCAACTACCAGAAAAGGTAAGCTGCCATCTCAGTTATACAGCAGTCTTGTCTTGCTGTCAAATGTGAGATGTGACTCTCTAATTGGGCATTTGAAGATTTGAATGATGTATTTGATATACCTTTGTGTTAAAAAGACAATTTTATCTTAACAATAGTATTTCTATATTAGTACAGACCTTAAAAATAATGAATCAGCTTGATCCTTGGTCAGCTTATTTTTGGTAATTTTAGTTCTCCAATTAAAAAGGTTTGGGCAATGGGAACCTCTCGTACAAGCTTTTGAGAGAAAAAAAAATCTCCTTAGGTAGCAAAATGTGTAGAATAGTGCTGACACGTATGCAGCTGTAAGTGTTAATGAGCAATGAAGGAGCCTTTAGTTTGAAGCACACAAGCGTCTGTAAACAAAACACCATCTGGCAAGATTTAAGCATTTTCCACAATAATTAACACACAAGTCACAGAGGAGTTCTGTTTTCACTGTATATGTACACATTAGTGTCAGAAATGTGTGTGTCTGATATACAATTTTGTAACCATTGTTTTGTTTTTTATGTTGGTCAGACTTAATAAATGTGTATCTAAATACTATGATCCTTAATGGTCAAGGACATGTTTGAGCTCAACCGTGTCATAACTTTGTTCTTCATCTTTACCTGCATCTTTACGTTCACCCTGTGTTCATTACAGAAACTCAGCACGTTTTTAATCTATAATATTTTAACAGTGAATTAGCCCAGTAAAAAAAAGGCTTTTAAACTTTATTGTCTGAAAAGTGCATTGGTCCTCTTTTTTTCTTTGCAACTTTGTTTTCCCAGTTACCAATGAGCACCTTCAAATATCAATATGTAACATTTCCATGAGCATTTTTGGAATTTTCTTTTTTTTGTTATTTTTTCCTTTGCTGTTTTAACACATATCCTGTAGTTAACTCTCACATATAAGATTATGCATGTTTTCATTAGACACATTATATTACACAGAGGTAGATTAGACCATGTTTTTTAACACAAAGAATATGTTTTCTTGTAAGTTTCTCCAATAATGTTTTTGAATGTTGTTTTTGTAGGTAGAATACGTCATAAAATGTGACATGTCTGCCATCCAGAAGGTTTTATACCGCCACATGCAAAAAGGCATCCTGCTCACTGATGGATCTGAGAAAGACAAGAAGGTAAATCTAATGAGACCCCTTACTCCATCCTTGGGTAATTGTGTCTTCTTGAAAATCACTTATTTATTTAATTATTAAACAATAATAGCAACAGCTACTGTTGCTGTTATTAATGTTATACAGATTTTGAAGTTACAGAAACATTCTGTGTATTTAAGGACCTTCTAATCACATTTTATATTGTATATTTATAGATTTATGTTTTTGAAATGTTTTAGGGAAAAGGTGGAGCTAAGACACTAATGAACACCATCATGCAACTGAAAAAGATCTGCAATCACCCATACATGTTCCAACATATTGAGGTGAGACATTTAGAGGCATTTTCATTGAGCAGAAGATACATTAATTCATTTTATATTTCCAGTAATTTATCCTATAAATTCAAATAATTATTGTATTTATATATTTATATTTAAGGAATCTTTTGCGGAGCACTTGGGCTATCCTAATGGAATCATTAGTGGGTAAGCATAAACATCTTCGAAAGACATTATAATTGTCTTTTTCAAGTGATTTTCATGATTTTACCATATATATCTTTTGCAGCCCTGATCTTTATCGAGCGTCTGGGAAGTTTGAGCTTCTTGACCGGATCTTGCCAAAGTTACATGCCACTGGTCACAGAGTTTTGCTGTTTTGCCAGATGACCACACTGATGACTATAATGGAGGACTACTTCAGCTACAGAAACTTCCAGTATTTGCGACTTGATGGTGAGTGCACTGGTCTCAGAGTTATATAACTCCTGGGACAATAAGAGAAGATTTGACATAACTGTCTTTTGTGTCACAGGAACCACAAAGTCAGAGGATAGAGGCATGCTTCTGAAGAAGTTTAATGAGGAGGGATCTCAGTATTTCATCTTCCTGCTAAGCACTCGAGCTGGTGGTCTGGGCCTGAACCTACAGGCTGCTGACACTGTTGTCATCTTTGACAGTGACTGGAACCCACATCAGGTCTGTTCACACTTTCGGCAATATCATAAAGCCCCTGTTTAAGAGTATTGTTTTATAGTTTTAAGCATATACATTTAAGAATATATGTTTTTTTGCTATTGTGCATCTTTTTTGACAATAATATTCATCAAACATGGAAAAAATATATATTACACTGAAGCGATAACTAACACCTCATTTTTAAGTTAACTTTTAAATCAGATATAAACTGAATTTTGTTGAGAAAATGGCTCTATTTCTCCCGTTTATTTGTCTAGTGTCCAGGCATTGTCTTACATTTGTCTTATGGTGCCTGCAGGACCTTCAAGCCCAGGACCGTGCGCACCGCATCGGCCAGCAGAATGAAGTGCGTGTGCTTCGACTATGCTCCGTCAACAGTGTGGAGGAGAAAATCCTGGCAGCTGCCAAGTACAAGCTCAATGTGGATCAAAAGGTGATCCAGGCTGGCATGTTTGACCAGAAATCGTCCAGCCATGAGCGTCGTGTCTTCCTGCAGGCCATTTTGGAGCATGAGGAGCAGAATGAGGTACACTTTGAGCTGTCTCCCACAATTCTTTTTTCTCCAAGAAGAAAGACATGCAGAATGGTGATCAGATGCTTTTCAAAAACATTCAGTAGTCAGAAGTGCTGTGTATTTTATTTCTCAATATACATAGAATATGAGCGAATGTGTCCTGGAAGAATTTTGTTAAATTATTTTAATTTGTTATGTTAATGTACAAACAATTACTGTTGGGGAAAAAATGTAGAACAATGGGCCTATGTAGCAAAAACAGGATGTTTTTTAAATAAATATCCAAACTTATGAGTCACCTTTTCAATAATTGTTTTGGATTAGCTCCATTATCCATGATCTTATGTCGTAAATACTGATAAATGTCTGAACTTTCTGTAGCTAATATGTTTATTTGTTGACTGCAAGGACGTTGAAACTGACTGTTAAACTTAGCTTGTTTCTTGTTTCTTCCTATTGATACACTTTATGTTACTGGCTTTAGGAGGAAGATGAGGTGCCCGATGATGAAACTCTTAACCAGATGATTGCCCGCAACGAGGACGAGTTTGAGCTCTTTATGGTGAGTATTCGCCTTCTGAATCTTCTGAGGGCACTAATCTCACATTATACACACATTATTCACACTTTTGTGTAGTCAGTGTGGTAAAGGCAAAGATAAAAAGGCTAGGCTTGTATTGTTCTTGACTTCAGACAAATAGCATTTGTGTTTGCAGCGCATGGACATGGACCGACGAAGAGAAGATTCCCGAAACCCAAAACGTAAGCCTCGTCTGATGGAAGAAGATGAGTTGCCTTCTTGGATTATCAAAGACGATGCAGAGGTGGAGCGTCTCACTTATGAAGATGAGGAAGAGAAGATGTTTGGTCGAGGCTCGCGCTGTCGCAGAGACGTGGACTACAGTGACACTCTGACTGAGAAGCAGTGGCTTCGGGTAAAGTGTGCCTAACCTACAGTATAACATTCTAGATCTAAATATTTCTAACACTGGTTTGGTTGGAGAAAAATTTGTGTCAATTTGTTCAGTTTTTCAGTTTCATGATTGAACCTATAGGTGCTATTGAGCTTTAACGCCCACTTCTCCATGGAGGGCGCTGTCTGTATGCATTACAAGTATGGGAATTTTGCCGAAAACCTTCCTGCTTCTAAGTTACCTTTATTGATTTCAATTGTAAAAAGACTATCTTGTGGAACACTCTGCACTAACAGGCAAGGAGGTTGTAAGCTTAACCCTGTAGCTTTTTCTTTTACATTTTGATGAAGTAGAAGACGCCAGTGGGTGACAGCAATAAATTTAAAGAACTTGAATCCCGCTAACTTGTTACAGTTTTGCAGTTAAGTCAGTGCTGATGAGAAAAAAAAATATGACATTTAGAAAAAAAAAGATGCAATGAATATCTGAAACAACCTGCATCATGTGTGGCTAACACCAGCCTCACATGACATAGCCAAGTTTCTGAAAACCAAACTCTTGTATGCTTTTATTTATTAATAATAATGGTACAAATCAGGAGGCCTAAGTCAGGCAAACTTGTAAATTTTATTAAATTGGCAAACATAGCAGGAGGGAGAGGGTATGGATCAGCTAGCAGTCATTTGCTTTTCCAAATACCTTGTTTTGTGGGATGTCCTACTTCCACAGACCAATGTACTGAACATGCACTAGAAGCATCCATTGCTTTCTTTACCAAAAAATAAGAAAATATGTGAGAATTTTTCAGTTTTGCGCTCCCTGTAATGCAGTGTACACGCACTTCTGACCTCCATCATGGCGCACCCACGTGATCATGTGACATAGGTGCAAAGGGTCAATACTTGATTTTTACTGAAATCAGATATAGTGACTTTAGGTTGAGTCCAGAATCTTCTGTAAATTTGGTGTTCTTCAGCCTGTGATTTACAGTATATTAAAGGGACAGTACCTGATTTTTGCATCCTAAAAATGTAAACAAACAGAAATAATTAATTTTAACCTTTTTCCTTCAGGCTACATGATTTCCTCACATAGCTAATGCATTCTGAGCTTCAGAATTGTTCATCATGATGAGTTTTAATGTTTTTTCACAGCTTTTAGCAGCGAGGTGAGTCACTATGCTAACAACACTTAGCCACAATGCTAAAAATAAAAACCGAAAAAGCTGCACACACACGGGATTTTATTAGACATAGACAGGACTTTGGGGACTAATTTCCACCTGATTAATACATTAACAAGGCATCAGTGCTAGGGGGAAATTGCTTTTAAGTTATCTTGTTGCAAAAAAATCGAGTACAGTCCCTTTAACTAAAAAGTTCTCTAGAGCCTCTGAGACAGTTTCAAAACTTCCAAATAGCCGCTGAATAGCACCTTTCTTTTGCAGGATTGTTTTTCCCAGATAGGTCACAAGAAAGTACAACATAAATAGAGCAGGCTCTGACAAGTATAACAGCTCTGTCTTTTTTTCTTGATGAACATTCACCTTTCTATATGCATGGTATTGAGTAGTAGAAAGGGTCCATGTTCAGTTCATGTTGACGCTGCGACTTTTCCCCAATCCATCCCTAAAGTGACATAGGCACCAGAAGAAACCTCTCCTCTGTGACAATCACGTGTAATTGACTGTGGCTCAGGTGTTTCAGGAGAA
The DNA here is from genome assembly GCA_038363315.1 of Mugilogobius chulae. NCBI lineage: Eukaryota > Metazoa > Chordata > Actinopteri > Gobiiformes > Gobiidae > Mugilogobius > Mugilogobius chulae. Next base: position 42,616,991 of record CM076397.1, read on the forward strand.
CAGAAATAAGACAAAAAGTTTGAGAACCAAACTGAGGTGCCAGAGTGTTAGAAGTGTCAAGTGTGATCCGAGGAAGCTCCAATTAAAGCTGCAAAATGAACAGCCACCACCCTGCCCCTCATCTTAGAAACAACCGCGTGGCCATAGTTGATGATATATACCTTGGAATAATCATAGCAATGAATCACTTGTAAGGCTTATGCTGACATACAGTGCCAGTTATGTTAAAGTTGCTATGGCTGATAAACAAAAACAGAAGAAGCTTTTTACAGCTGTCCAGACATTTTGTTCACTTGATTAATTATTTCTGAGCTTCTGAATTATTCACCGCAGCCGTTTTGAAGTGCTTTCACATCTTCCAGAGTTAACGCAAGTTGAGCCCTCTTAGGAGGTAATAAGTGCAATGCCAAAAACATAAATAAACATACTTCCTGGATTTTACGTAGAAAATTGTTTATTAATAGGCATAGACAGGACACTGCAAACTCATTTCCACCCAAAAAGATGCTATGACAATATATCTGCATACTGTCAATAGTTTTATTTATTTTATTTTATTTTTTTTAGGTTGCTTGGAGGAAAGAAAATCTTTTGAATACAACATGATACAGTATGTACCATTTTTTTAGGCTATTGAGGATGGAAACCTGGAGGAGATGGAGGAGGAGATCAGGCTGAAAAAGCGCAAACGTAAACGACGCCAGGACAAAGACTCAGGCAGAGAGGACAACGGCGCTAAAGCCAAGAAAAGGCGTGGCCGTCCACCAGCTGAGAAATTCTCCCCTAATCCTCCGAAACTCACAAAGCAAATGAACGCCATCATCGATACTGTCATCAACTACAGGGATGGGTAAGGACTTTCCACTGAGATGCTGTACTTAATTTAACATTCATGTCCACAAGTCAAGTCTTATACCACTCTATTATTCATCACATTATCTATCCTGATGAGAGCTCAATGCTTTTGTACTTTAGTGAGACTCAAATGAAACGCCCACAGCCCGGGGGCTATTTTACTGTTTGCATTAGAGAGTATAACTCAGACACACAGTGTTTTTCAAAGCGCTACCCTTCCCGTATAACCTGTATGCTTCAAAGTTTTACTTCCCTTATTTTGACTTATTGGGCACAAAGATTTTATGAGTATGGATCTACTTTTGAGCCTTGGCAGACCTCTGTGCTCTTATTTGCATCATCTGTATTTAGCGTATTTTTAGAGTGGGTTTGTCCTCACTTCATATTTGCAGACTTTCACCATAGAGGCTGAGCACAGCTGCTGCAGGTGCACTACTAGATAAAGCTGCCACCGCTCCAATTCTGGCTAGCGCTTTGAAAAAACAAGTGGAGTCACTTGTTGGCTTGTTTAAAAAAATGTTGCATATGTTGCGTATATATTGCACAGTATAACCTTAAAAAAGTATATCTAGACAAAGTGCTTTTTCAAAAGTAATTTTCAATCTAATGAATATGGTCTGCTGGCCAGTGACCCTGGAAATGAAGTGCAGCTGTCGATAGTATTGAGAGGCATATTGTTATGACTGATACTGCCAGATTACTGCAGAGTACCTGATTAGCATATGAATTCTCACCTAATCTGTGACCTGTGATAATTTCGATATTCCCAGTCTGTTGAAATCTGGCTGGACCTGATATGGTCATCTTAATATTTCTTCATGAGGTCTTTAATTTTCATGAAAATTGCTTTCTTTTTCCTCACTGTCTTCAAACACTGTACCTGTTTTTATTTTTTCACTTTTTACAGCAGTCCGCGTTTTACTCACACTTCTAATGCATTCCATGCATCATAATTATTGACCACAAAATTATGGTTTTTGAGAGTATTTCACTACTTTCAGAGGGATCAAGTCTGTTTTACTGAACGTAGAATGTTCTATAATTAGACATTTTTTGGATGAACAGATGGTTACATATACAGTAGATGTATACCGTACTGTCTTTTAACTACTGAAAGTGATATAATTCGCCTGCGCTCTCTGGACCAGCACATTTCACACATTTCAGAAGCACACGTAACGTAAGCATGGAAGAACATGTGCATTCCTTCTAGTATGCTCTGGCTGACAGCGATACCAGAGCTTTTCCAGGAAACTGCTACCTGCTGTTCCAAAAGTCACATTCTTTCCTTTCTCAGTGATGAGTCCTTTGCCGTCTCTGCTACAGCTGACTTGGACAACTTTTGCACATTCCATCCAAAAGTATTTCAGAGTTAACTAATCTCACATAATTTCCACATTTAAACCATCATGTGGAATTTTTTGCAAAACTGAATATTATATTCTCTGTAATATAACATTAGCATTACTGTAGGTCTTCTTTGTTTATTTTAGTGATTTTCTTTGTTAATAAAGCCAATGCACAAAAGCATTTCCTTTCACTAATTTTGCGCAGTGTTAAAAACTCAAGGGAAATTATGTTGTAGTTTCTTAGTGCTTTTTTTGTGAACCAGTGGGATCATTGCTCAAGGACGTCTGGGTTTCTCACAGTCTTGTTAACGCGGGGCTCACTGGAGCAAACACACTTCCACTGCCCCTTTCATTCTCTCTGATTATTACAGAGTTCTTCTATTTACTGTACAAATAAATAGAAGAACATCTGCTCTACAATATCTGGCTTCTGGCAGGTTTTTGTCAATCATGTGATAGATTTAGAAGCAACCAGTAAATATACAGTAGGAAAATAAACAAGCCATTCTTTATGTATGAGTGCTGCATTGCACAAGTTTTTTTTGTGTGCTAGCCACATGCAGGAAGAAAAAAATGCACACTTTTCATAATACACCTAAAAAGCCACTACCTAGGGCTTAATAACAGACAGATATTTATGTATGACTTTTTAAGTGCCTAAAGGAATAATTTTGATTTTATGTTCTTTTTTTAGGAATGATTCTGCTTCATTTAGCTATTTTTATTTTACACCACAAAGACTCGTTGGTTGCATGTTTGCGCTCTTTCTTTACCAAACAGATCAGGAAGACAGCTCAGTGAGGTCTTTGTCCAGTTACCTTCCAGGAAAGAGCTCCCAGAATATTATGAGCTCATCCGAAAGCCTGTGGATTTCAAGAAGATCAAGGTATTTTTGGTTTAATGACAAAGATGGTAGAAACTGTTCACAAACCGATAATAATGTCGTGTCATTTTCTTAATAGGATCGTGTGCGAAGCCATAAATACCGTAATGTAGGAGATCTTGAGAAAGATGTGATGCTTCTTTGTCACAACGCACAGACCTTCAACCTCGAGGGCTCTCAGGTTACCTTCATTTATTTTCATTTGTATTATCATTCTAACATTCATGTAATCATTCTCACATTGACAGGTCACCATTGTGTTGTCACATCTTGAACTATTTTCAGTTAGTCTGATGTTAATCGGCAAAAAACTAAAAACTTTTTTTGTAGTTAAACTTACTATTTGTTTACTAATTTAGTGCAAACCAAATTAGTTTCAGGTCAAAATAATCCTGCTCATCGACCTGTTCACTCAAATTAAAAAGCCTGCTGTCAAACTAATCACGCTGCTGCTCTCCATTCTAAGCCCTGTTCACTGTTTTCCTCGTGCTTTTCCATCTGAACGTTTTGCTTGAATTTGAAATGTTAGAACTAGGAGATTTGTGACTATTTTGTTTGATTCGTTTTCAGTAAAATTGCCCAAATTTACCCTAACAGTTGGCAATACCATTTTAACACTACAGCCAAATACTTTGTTTTTGTGTTTAGCTTCTCTTTAAATAAATGAAGCCTATGCTACATTTAACATTTCTCAAAAAGTATCCTGATAAATAGTGTACCAGCAGATGTTTTTGGCAGTAATGACCAGCATTTTTAATAATTTATTCTGTGGATACATCTTTCCACACATTTTTCATTTTTACTGTTTTAAGCTCTGCAGAATATTTTGTAGAACTGCTTATCTCATAGCCCTGTACGTAACATGCTGTATTGTGATTTAGATTTACGAAGACTCCATTGTGCTTCAGTCTGTGTTCAAAAGTGCCAGACAGAAGATTGCTAAAGAGGAGGAGAGCGAGGATGACAGCGAGGACGACGATGACGAAGATGATGAGTCGGAGTCTGACGGTAAAAACAAAAATTACATGTGGCCAAAAAACAGCCACTTTCTCCTCTATTACGGGCAAAGAAATGGAAGATGTTTTTTATTAATAATTTGCCAAATTTTGGTTTTACCCTTCAACAAATCCAAAAGATAGATTTTTGTAGTCACTGCGGATGGAAAATAATCTGAAATGCCTTTTGTAGGAGTTGCATACATAAAGACTAATCAAATACAGTATAATCTGCAGCACTGAGTATATATAGATATAGATATGTTTTATTCATGCTTTAATTATGCATTTACATAAACATTCACGTAACAACTATATATAAACTGTGAATGTTTGTTACTATATTTTAATGTATGCATTTAGTTATATCGATACAATAGAAAGGAATATTCACTAAACAATTTGAAATGGTAAAACGCAGATAAAGTCTCTCATTCACAGTGTAATTGTGTCATGACTTCTCTTTTCTTTTCCACGCAGCCAAGTCAATGCGCGTTAAGATCAAGCTGAGCAAAGAGTCACGTGGCCACGATAAAGGAAAGAAACGCAGCAGCCGCGGGAAAGCCAAGCCGGTGGTCAGCGACGACGACAGTGATGAGGACCAGGATGTAGGTCATTCCACTACATGCCATTTCACTCTACAAATCACACTTAGTGCAAAGAAAATCTACACTAATATGCCATAGGGTGGAAAGTGTCTTGCTGTGAATGTCAAACGAAACTTGTTAGAAAGTTTGATCTTCTAAGCCTACAGTTACAGATAGGAAGTCTGCAGTCATTAACAGTTAGGCACTAGATAAGGAGTCTGCAACATTTAAGAGCAAAAGAGCCGCATTGGCTTAATTCAAAGCATAATAAAAGCAGAGAGTAGGGCTAAACGATAATGACAAAAATGAATATCTCGAAATTAATTGTCAGAAAATTTGGGCTTGATTGGGTTGACTAGAGACATTCTTAATCGACTTAAGACATGTTCTACCAACGCATTATTCGACTAGAAGCAAAACTAGCAAAAAATCTCTATGATCTGACCAAATTTCTGACCCAAACTGCATTCATAAGACACAAGCTCAGATGTTATGCGCTATTTAATTACTCATAACAAAACATCCCGTCTGCAAGTCCGCAGATTCTGGCTTTATGTTAGCTCGCTACTAAACATCGTGACAACAAGTCTGCATCTAAGAAACGATGCTTCTGAAAATATTTAGACTATTCAAAGTGAAAAATTGCTAAATGCAAAATGAACACAAGTTTGTGTCTTTCCCTGTGCACTCTCTCATCCCGCTCCTGCTCCAGCGCAGAGAGTCAGGGCTGGGGGACGTGTGGAGGAAGAGGGAAGACACCGGTAAATTAACAGACAGGACAGGTTTTTGTCTTAAGCGATTAATTTTCCCAGAGGGCATATTCAAATCCAGACTAGTGGCAAAAGGCAAGACCACAATTATTGATATAAGAATTTATTATTGGAAGAAACTTTTTAATTGAAAAACAGGCTATTTATCTATTAGTGTCCATTAATTGTGTATATTAAGAGCAAAAGTGCAAAAACATGCTCCATAGCCAAGTCAATCAAATAAAAGAAATATATTTTTAAAATAATTTAAGATTATTTATAACTTCTTGCAAATTGGATTCAAGCTAAAATGTTTTGTAAACAGTCAGACATACTTAAAACAAGTGACATATACTGCCAAATAGATATGTTTATCTGGCCAAAACAACTACAATTCAAATGATTATTCTTTATTCTAGTAGTTTTAAACACTTTGCAGTGTTAAGAGTTATGCTTAATCTCAAAAGTATGTTGGGGGCCTAATTAAAACAGGTGGAGGGTCACACCTGGTCTTCGGGCCACAGTTTACCCAGGTCTGTCTTAAGCTGTGAAAGAATAAAGTCTGTTTGATTTTCAATCTGACTAAGTTAAACAAAAAAATAGGCCTAATGAAAAAAATATGAAATGAGTGTATGCTCTTTGCTCTGTGCTCACTCCTCTGCCACCTAGTGGTCAAAACAATCAAAAACAACCTCATATGTATTATTTAAAAATATTTAAAAAATTCTAAAGTAGGCTCATTAGAGTTTGTTCCGTCTTACAGGAGCAGCTTCATTTTACATACAGTGGATAAATAACCTATGCAAAGGTCTGATTGAAGCAGATTTTGTATAATAATAAGCTAAACCTAAGTGTTACACACACATTTACCAGGCCTCAGTGGAATGTGCTGTGGATTATAATCAACCATCACATTTACTAATTATTAAGTGTATTTTTAATACAATTTAACAATAAATCCCAAACTTAGGACACCCCCAAAGTGCACCAAATTAAAGGAAATGTGGTCTGCTGTGTTCAAAATTTTCTGGGGAGAGCCCCCAGACCCCCCTGCCTCCCGGAGTCACCCCCCAATACCATCCCCCCTGTCAAAAATTAACAAATCGCCTACTGGCCATATTGTATATAGTAAAGTCGGTGCTTCATCTATGAAGCAGGTGCGTTGGAGATGATGTGCGTAATGATGGTAAAGAAAGAATCCACTTTGACTACAAGCACAAAGCGTTACATTTATTTACAGATGTGCACATGCACAAGCAGCATGTGAACCTCACGATGATGCGTCCTGACAAAAAATCTCCTATTGAAAAACCTTATTCTGGCCACGCCTCCCCGAACTCGTAGAGGGACACATTGGACTTAAAATTGGGCCAAAACTCCTGTAGTGTGCAGCCGGCTTAACTTTATTGACCTTTATTTACCAGAAAAGTTCAAAACCTCTTTTGCAGGGGAGTCCTGGGGGAGGGGAGACAATAATAAACATGTTTTTAGGGGTAGGGGAAATCGGACTACTTGGAGGGAACCTACACTGACACGGGAAGAACATGTAAACTCCACATAGAAAGGCCCTGGGTCAACTGGAAATCGAACTTAGGACCTTCTTGCAGTAAGGCCAGAGCGCTAACCCCTGTCCCACCATGTCACCGACGTTGCATTAGTTGCAATATAATGATATAGAGAAAAGACATTTTTGGGCTCTAGTACTTTAGTATATTTGTTGGATTGAACAAAAGCAATTGAAGACCTAATTATGAAAATATCGTGGTTGACTAAAGACATGCCATGTAGATTGATTTGTTGAATAAATGAGGGTGTTTCAAAACTTGTCAAAAGTAGAAAAAAGTCATAATAATATGACCAAATATCTGACTCACAAGTGACACCCTCACAATTTCTTAATTCACTAGTTGTGTAAATTGGGATTCTCATTGTCTAACTTGTCCTTTAAAACATTAAGACAAATATATCAAAACAGGCAAACCCTTTTTATGTTTATCCATACTTACAGTTTTTCTCAATTCCTCCACACATTTTTTGAAACTGAGGAATGTGTGAGAGTTTAATGGTAAAATACTTGCTTCTCAAGGGAAAATTTAACTGGTATAAATTTAAAACTTAATTCTGAGCTGAAATTTAGTTTTGAGAAACTGAAACTTTTGCAAATTGACTTTTAGAATGGACAAGTGTGTCAAAGCAATTGAGAAAAACTGTACTGGGTTCTTGATATCTATGACATTACCTTCCGGTACATTTTATTCCTTCCTCAAACTGTTGCGATTCTTTTTTTTTTTTAAGTCTATGTGGATCATAGCGAGTTACTTTGAAGAGGAGACAGATTCTTTATCAGTGATGCTCCTTGTCATTCTGCGTTGCTGCCCATCTCAATCATTCTGACAGAATCATTCTGCCCTGACTAAAATTGAAGTTCACATTGTGTAAAGCATGTTTGAAATGGCAGTGTCTGGTGTACGTCCTCTAGCCCTTGTGGGTATCCTTGCCGTGCTTCAAGTATTGCTTTGCTCATGAATAAAACACATATACTTCCCCTCCACATAGACAAAATTGATATTTCCATATGGCTACAAAGGACTCTGTGTTGCAGGAGTAGTTGGATTTATCCATTCCATCCAATAGCTGTATTTTTCACTCGAGTTTCTATTGTTCTATTGTGAAGAACATCACTCAATCTCAACTATATCCTTGAATCTTTGAGCAGTTTTGGTGTTTGGGATGGATTCTATATAAAGTCAGACATTTCTTTACTCTAAATAATTAAACATAAATGGCAGTTTTATTTTCTTTTTTTTGTTGAAAATCAATATTGAAAATTATGTGTTTGATGGTAACTGACTTTGCCTAAGTTAAATAATTCAACACTAAAAACTCAAAGCCCCCTGTTACTGTAGAACTATTTGAAAGTGAAACTATTAGTGACTGATTTGCACAATGCTGTCATTACTCATAATTATTGCATTGACTTTGTGCTTCGAGGCGTTCATTAAGCTCAAACACCAAATGAATCCACTCGTTCAATAGAAAGAGTGTGCAGAAAATATTAATTGAGCCTTGACTCCCAACTTATTAGATAGTAGATGGATAGTAGTAGAAAATGTATTGTTATCAAAATTTACTTGTCAAGTACTCATCAATATACGTAAATGTTTACTCACATATTTTTTCTGGATAGAGGTGGGCAGATTATCTATGCATACAGTACATAGTAACGTTGAAGAATTCTTTGAAGATACGCAAAGATCAAATTTTAAGATAATTTATTATACAGTACTATAACACTGAAACATTCACCTCCTTGTCTGACTGGGAGAGTCATTGTCATTCATCAAGGTTGGTTACACACTGACTTTTCCATAAAGCAACTATCAACAACATATTAAAAGTTTGGAGTACTCGATGACTCTGAAGCACTAGCTACAAAAGCTCCTTTAATCTCACAATCCTCTCATTAACTCAACTGCCTGTGATGATCCATGCTGCCTCGATTTCATATTTCCCACAGACAGTGAAGGCAGCACATGTCCATCTGTCAGCCTGGCCTTATCTTCTCCTTTTTTCTTCTTTCATTACAGGATCAGTCTGACGTGAGCAAGAGCGATTATGAGTGACGCTGCCATCACTTGGATCCTGTTTATAGCACAGACAATACTCTCCCATACATAATCAGTCTCCTTTTGTCTCTAGTGCAGTGCTTGGAAATGTTTGTCCCTCAACTTTAAGAGCTATAGCAATAACAATCTGCATTTAACCCTCTTTTTAACAAAGTTTTTGTATGTTTATTTTTTAACTTTGTGCTTTAAGACAATTCAAGAAACAGGTTGTAGTTTACCTGCTTTTACATGTTTTACAGCTTGCATGCACTTTTAAAATGTATTATTGATCTAAATTCTAAAGAATCTTTTTAAAAAGAAAATATATTTAACATGAAAGAAAAAATGGGCAATCACAATAAAACACTCAGCACTTGTTCAACTCTGCCAAAAGATGATTTAACTAAATCGTTACGACGTAGTGATTGTGAAAACATAATAATCTGAATTGTAAGAGCCAACAACTCATATAAACCTTTTGAAAACATAGTCAAAATGGCCACATGCTTCTTGCTTTTTAACCAACTTTTATCATTAACATTTAACCTTGCATTGTACACAAGCTACTAGCTAAAGCTAGCTCATATATTCCATGCTATCAAATTGTCTATGGGGCTTTGATGTTTGATTTTATTCAATGCAAGGGCCTATGTAACATCAGATAGAATGCGTTTACAGAACATGTAGGAGATAGACATCTGATCGGCTGATTAACCGTTTTAATCTTAGATAAGGAGTTTCCATCTTCCACTTGGTTAAATCCTGCAGTAGACCACGTTTTAAACATTGTTCTGTGTTTGAAAAACATGTAATTCTATAAGCATTTTGAGCCCTTTTGTCACGGTTGAATTATATGTTGACTGTAGCATGCCTTTGCTGTGTACTTCTCATTTTATTTGTGTTTTGTGCTAGTCGGCTGTCCGTAAGTGTTAACCGTTGCTTTCTTTGCACAGTGTCTTTGTGGTTGTATCTCATAGCCCAGGACAAATAAAATCATAACCGATTTTCAGCACAATTGATTGTTGTACTTGATTTTTCTGCCTTTATTATTGGATAAGAGGAATGTGATTCAAGATTCTTGAAAGTACCCTAAATGTTGTTAAAAAGCAGTCTATTGTATTTGAGAAAATGTGGTCTCTTTCTGACCATGTGAGCTTGCATCTTTTATTTTTCTCTTCCAGTATGAACAGTACTCTTAAGTGTGATTGCACTGGCTGTGTGAACACTTTTCACTCTGCCAACATCGTTTCTCTCATCATTTGTCAGTGTTAGGAGTTTATGCTTTGTGTTACTTTTCCATCTATTCCACACTTGCAACGACAATGATTTTTTATTTTTGTATTTTATTTTAAAGGGCCTTATTGTTTGCGAAACCCTCAATGTAGTTTTGGCCTCCAATGTCAGTGTGTACTACGTAATTGTAAGTAAAGTGATGGGGTTTAACAATTGTCATTTTGAACTTGAAGCTAAAATCTGTAAAAAAAAAAAAAATCTAGACAAAATGCATATAAAAAGCCCATTCATTAATGTGTGCTTTTAGACTTGGGAATTTGGAGTACAAAGTAATCTTCCAACAATGGTAGAATTCAAAGAAAATCTGGGGGTTGTGGCTTTCATTTACGGGAGCTTGATTGTTCTCTTTATCAGGTAGTTGACAAAAGTGAATTAATTAAGTATAGGCTTATAATTAAGTCAGCATGAACTAAACCATCACAATCTATTGGGGCTCAATAATGCCATAAGGAAATGCCACTTTGCTATGTATGATTAGAAAAAAAAAAGAAATCAGGCAGTGAACAGACTTCACCCATATGAAGTTCAAAGCCATCGCAATATAATAGTCCAAATGTTGACTTACGCTCTAATCAATAGGCTGTATCCTATTGATCCTCTGCTATGACCTGCCGAAGTTAACTACACCTCATTAATTATTCCCGTAGCCATTGTGTCTTTGTGCCCTGGCCTCAGTCATGTTGTATGAAAGGTGGTGGTGCTGATGGTGACTAAATGGCCATTAGGCCCTGAAAGCAGCAGTGGGTGGTGATGGCTGAGACCTATGGGCAAGACCAGATCTTGGTGCCACTAAGAGCAAATTCAATGTGACATTTGCAGCTCAGGCTGAGTGTGGTGTTACTACAACCTTGGGCCATTGTTTAGCATCCTGCCTCAGAGTTCAGTCCACATCCTTTCAGTCCAGACCAGACATTTGTGCTGCTTTTTCATGAGATGAGAAGATGAAATTAAAAGTCAAAGACTGTGCCTTATAACGCTGTTTCACACTGCTGTTGTGTCCTTGAGCAGGACGCTTTACTCCCTGGTTGGTAATGGAGCCAATGTAATACCCACAAATGTAAACTCCCCTTAAACCATATACACCGCAACATACTTAAGAAAATTACAGTTGAAGAATAGAATAAATTCCTGCAAACACAATAATTTCTCACAAATGGAACACTAAAGGCTTGTACAAAGTCATCACATTTGCTTGGATTAATTTCATTTACGTTGTTATCAAGCTGACAACTTTTTGATTACGTTCTCAGTTAAGCTGCTACAGCATATGCTACTGCCAGACACATGACTATACCCTGATTACAGATTCTAATGTGTTATAGACATTTATAGATGATTTTCCTCATCTATAGGACTATATCAGTTTTCACTCTCACTGGCTACACATTGAGAAGCACAAGACACAAGAGCTGCAGTTTTCCCCACTACTAATTATCTGGTCACAACAAATCAAATTTGCTGGCTTCTAAACTGTTGATTTTGAGAACAAAATGTTCACTTTCTGCTTCATGTTTCACTTTGTCTGACAGATGAAGAAGATATGTATTATGTATGACACTACCTGTCAGAACATGAGCATACTGAATCTCATTTTCTACCTAGAACTCCCGTCATGATAACGTCCAGTGTGTCTGCTCTGCTAAACAACAAACAAATTTGATATATTGCTAAGGAAAATATTACAATACATTTTAATACTAAACACTTTATATCAATGTCACAAACCTGTGATATTCTCTGTAAAAAAACATGAGCTGCTATTGAAAAAAGGGTTTTACTGGTAGTCTCTGCTGCTTAAACATTTTCTTTTATCATGATTATTATTAAAGCTTAATTTGGTGGGATGTTCCTCTGTAAATATTTATCATACTTTCAGCTAAGAAGAAAAAATAACAAATAAGATAACAAATAAGGCAGAAAGTGAGTTTTAGTTCCTTCATTTATGTCACCAAAAAGTAGGCTACAGTTTCTTCTAAAAATGAGACTTTTCTGTTATTTTAGGTAGGTTACAACAGCTGGGAAATGACCTTTGCTTATGCCATAGTGCTCCCCATTTCCAACCAGGATGGACAGTTAGAACCTCCCCCCAAATTTGACAAACTGTACAAAAGCAGGCAAAAAACCCCATTTTGTTTAAACATTTTTTCATGCCAATTATCTTCATTACTTTTTACCCTAAAAAGATTCCCAGTGTGTGAACTCAAGAACAAATCATTCTAAATACACTGAGTAAACCAATAATGAGAGAAGACTGTCATAACATGGTTAAGAACTCAGGAAAAAAAAAAAAAATTTTACATAAAACGTCTGTTTAAACATTTTACATAATACGTCTCCTTTAAACATCCTAAAAACACACAGCCTAAAAAAAGCAGAACTACGCAAACATTTGTGAGTGAAACAAAACACTACTCTGAACATGTTTGAATGAGGAAACAACACGGCTAAAAGGACACAATAAAGTCAATTTTGATAGGATCTTTAAAATCTAGATTAGAATAAGTGTAAATTCATTTTTATAGCACCATTATTACCTTATTTTGCTGTAGTGTATACATGTCTAAAACCATTGTACCTCACGGGTTCCTTGCCATTGCTTGTGATGGAGGCAGACAGGTCAGAAAATGTGTCCTACTGCACCTCCACTGGCCCGGTCCTTCACACTCCACAGCACATCAAAACACATTTCCTTTCTGTATTCAAGCCATTTTTAAACAGAGCCCTTCTAAGCCAAATCGCACTAAAGAATGAGCATCCATTGCCTCACTTTTATCTACGACTTTGAAGTTCCGAGCTGTTAGGATAAAGTTGAGCCTAGGAGAGAGATGGGGCAAATTGGGCCATAATCCTTGTCTGAGTGCCAGGGATGTCAGCTGGAAAAATGTCATTCCCGCCTTTCCAGTTTTGTCTGTCTGTCTCTAGCAGGTGGATGCAGTGAATCAGGGAATTTTCCTCTCTGCTGTTGATGTGAAAGGCCCAGGTGCAGTGTGCTGGTAACCTGTCTGCACGAGAGGCTCAGAGGGACACACAGGAGACATGGATGATAATGCATGCACAACTTAAAAGGACCAGCACCAAAAGGCTTTGTGTGCCTTCGGATTCCCCGGTTCACTATCAGTTTAACGCATGATCGAGGAAAAGACACATTTTCTGTGAAGCAAAGAATCCTGGTGCTGCCTGGAAATGTCAGACAGGGGGGTATTTTTGTGTTCACCGCCTTTATCTGACTTTACACAGTCAGACAAAGGATGTGTTAAAATGAACACTAATATCTGTAAAACAACTCAGTGAAAGTGACTATTACAAAAGCATAATGGTAATCAAACCTACAATAAAAATAACAACCTGTTGTAAATTCTTACACCTTTTTATTGCTGTTTCCATTGTCCAAATCATTCTAATCTATTTTCCTCAAGACGCCTGACTACATTTGTCAAACCAGTATTTATGGAGCAAAACAACTGCCAAGACACTTTTAGCTTCTGATTTCTGATAATTCCTCTTAAAAAGGATGTAGTTTAATTATTATAGAAGATTTATTTTAGGGACCTTTAATGAACTGAAAACCTTTTGTCAGAGCCCATTCATTTTGGGAATTGTTTTTTTATGTTTGAAAACTTCAGACAAGCTGAGTCTGATTCATCCAGATTGTTTCATTTGACTCAGTTCATCGGTTACAGTAATGACAAGATTGTTTCTATGGTAACGTATAAAATAGGTCCAGTTACAGCTCCAAGATGTATTGTAAAAAAGGCTTATATGGATCCTATAGCCTACAATTATCATGAAAATATCAACAAATTGGCCATGTTTCTTGTCAGGTTTGCAGAACTTCCAAATGAATACGTTGGCAGAAACAAAATAAAAAAAATATATATATATAACCCCCAAAACTCCTGGGTCAGTACTGGTACATTAGTTAATCACTAGTGTGAAAATGTACTTTAATTACTGCTATTTTTGATTTTTAAATCTTTAAAATCTCCATTGGTTTAACATTTGGCCAACTGAAAAATTCTACTGATGTGTGATGTCAACACACTTGGATTTATTGAATCAGTCGAATTTACTGTTAACCCAAAAGAGAATTTAAAACGTTTATTATTGATCTTGTGGTTTATGAAACAATCTTGTGACAAAAGTGGAATATTTGTTTTAGATCAGTTTATCATCTAGTTTCATGGCTCTTTTCTTTCACTTTTAAGATTGTTTGCTCATGCACTCTATCTCCATGAATATTTTGCACTGGTTCAATGTGGTGTACACCGATTTCTCCCCCGAGCTGCTATGGTTTTCTATATTACGGTTTACGTTTAAATTCTTTGATGTTTGGATGTATTTCTACCTAAGAGAGCTTAATGTGCATGTTCTTCCAAACTAGTGTAAAAAACAAAGTATGTTTTTTATTGAGCCTATATAGAATAAGGGCACAAAAATACATCCCAGTCCATAGAGTGAATCTTCATGCCCAAAATTCAGAGAACGAATGCCCAAACAGAGTCAGGTCTGCATTGCTAGGACCACATACATCATTATATGCTCCATTTAATTTATTGAAATTGATGACACCTATATACAGTATTTAAAACAAATTGAAATATAGCTACTCCACTCAAAAGATGCTTGCAGCAAATTTGTTTGCATGTCCCATTTATGTGTAAAATTGAGTATTTTGTTCCTCAAACCCAGAAGGAAAGCTGTTTAAGCATGGTGTTGACTTTTCTGTGATACCTAAACCCATTCTGTCTTCTGAAAGGTGGATAAAGGTTTAACATGCATAGGTCTGTTTGTAAACATTTCAATTAGATTCTGCTCTTTAAAAAACATATTGCTACTTTGTTCATCTTAGATCTGGATGTGGAGTGGAGCATCTGGTGGTGACACTGCCAGCCTGCCTCTTTTCTCATCTCTAAGTCTCTTTCCTCAGCTTCCACAATAAGCAGCTTCAGTCCCTGCAGGAGGATTCCACAGTGTAAACAATATCAAATCCTGAACCAGTGCATCCCCCGCTGCTCCTCTTCTGTCGGAGTCTGCTGTATAAGAGCTGCAGCTGCTCATAAACACAGCCATGGGTATCATCCAGTTTGGCCTCATTGTTTTAATAGACAGATGTGCTATATGTGTTGTATTTACCACAATGGTGCCAAAGATATTCATTTATTCAGAGGAAACTTGGCATTCTAAAACTGAGCAAGGACAAACAGGAAGCTTGTCAGCAGCACACAATTAGAGTTAAGAAAAAAAAAAAGAAAAAACTGGCATTTATTAACTATTTTCAGTTCATTCTAAATTGTTTAGTTTTCAAATGTATTATTGGTGTAATATTTTTATGTTTTGATAGCTTCTGTTCATGCAACAAGTTAACTAAGTATATTTAATGCACATAAAGATGTTTACATGCCATCTTTTCTGTTATGAAAGTGAACTAGCATCTCTTGACTTTTACCATACCATACTATACTATACCACATCATGCCATAACCTATCATACCCTACTATACCATACCATGCAATACGCGATCATACTCTACCATACAATGCCCTACCATACTTTACTATACCATGCCTTACCATACTCTACCCTACAAAACCATACCCTGCCATACCATACCTTACCATACCGAACCATACCATACACCTCATACCACACAAGACCATATCATACCACTGATTACATGTACTTATGTATTCAGTGGTAAGAACAAATACACAGTGTAAAAAATATGCCATTTATTGACACTGACATTTGGCGGCACCAGGTTGGACAACCTGAGTGACACCTCTTACATGAAATTAAAATAATTATTAAAATATGTTTAATACATTGCACAATATTGGAAAAGAACTTTATCCTAATTTTACATTTCTCAAATTACTAGTGTGAAAACAAAAAAATAAATGTATGCAGCCTTGAAGTAATAAATATAGCAGATATTACAGTATTCTGTCAGATACTTGGTAAAGATCACATTTTAGATCACATTTTACCTCACTTTTATTATTCTTTGCTACGTTTTTACATATATTTTTCACATAAGTGTTGCATTTAAGTTCATCATTTGGTTTGCAAAGTTAAATTCCAGAGCAGTTGTGTGGATTGTCTTACTGATGAATAAACCTTCATCTCCAAATTGATGTGCAAAGTCTCTTGTTCTTTTTCGGATTTGACAGTTTAAACAACCATTCAACAAAACAAAGCAGTAATTTACATGAATGTTGGCCCTTGTTTTCAATACAGTTGCTAGGAAACATTTATATTTGCGCCCCATGTTCAACCAGAAAGTATAACAAACACCAAAAAATAGTCAAAGTGGAGAGAAAAAGCAAAAATCTTTAGTACATTTTAATTTATTACTTGCAGTGACAATTGCTAGTTTGCGTCAAAGCCCTGGACACAATTTGTGGATAGAACCCGTGTTTTGTTCTTCCTGTATATGTGCGTATGAATCATCTTGCCTCTTGTCTTTGATCAAGCTAACCCAAGCACACCGCAGTGACCACAGCTCAGCCTCATGTTCTCTCTCAGCATGAAGCTCCATTGACTCTCTGCGTGTGTCATTGTGTGTCCTGATCATCCCAACATGAAGCCGCCAGCCTGAATAACATACACGACTACAACACTGACCCCTGCCTATACCCTATCCCCATTTGTCTCTTCCGTAGTATGCCACGTAGCAGGCATACAGCAGGCGTCATTTGTTCTGAAGATGTATTTTTAGGTGAGAAGTTTAGCCTCTATTACGTTAGCTCAGTTAGCCTTTAGTAAGTATGAACGAAAATAAATAATACGCTTTGTCTTACTTTGTGATAAAATTCTTTGGTGGCAGATTGGGTAGCATTCTCAGCTCAAGACAAGAAGGTTGTGGGTTCGATTCCTGCATGGCCATACCTACTTGTCAAAGCCTGATCCCGTCAGAGCTCAGAAGCTAAGCAAGTTAGGGCCTGGTTAGTACTTGGATGGAGACCGCTGGCAAGTGCCACAGTGGGATGACAAAAGTGATTGTTAACCCACATTGCCTCAGTGTCTGCGTACACTGGGTGAGTGGATATGAGATTGTAAAAGCGCTTTGAGTGCCTTGAAAGGTGGAAAGTGCTATATAAATAGAGACCATTTACCATTACCTGTTTTGCAGCGTATGATCAGGTACCCCTTTTTTCTAATAGTTTCAAAATATATTAAAAGGGGAAGGAGGCAAAAGACGAAAGGAGGAATAGGCATTGAGGGCAATGTTATCATGTGAATTTGCAAAGGAAATTTTTATCTTCCAAAATACTGCCCTCATTGACTAAAAACAAAAAAGAAGAAAAAGAAATTCTACTCTACTCTAATTTTTTACAAACATACCAGTCAGAAAGTTATTTCATGAACTCAAATGTATCATCATGATGATGTTATAAATGCTATTTTCTTTGTTTTGCTTCCTTAAACAACAAAATAGGTTTAAATGAACACAAAATAAGACTGATATTGAACAATGTATAAACATTTTGTGTAATTTATGTAATACACTGCACAAAAAATGATGTATGAGGTAAATGTGGGCACAAAACTCCTGCAGTGCAGCCTCAGGTTGGACGCAGTGTGATCACTCAAACAACCACATCACACCAGCCTCTCAGAAAGAACTGAAAAGCTGACTTTTGGAAACATTTCTATTTCAGCTGTAATTTGAAATATAACAGCGCTATCATTTGTAGAGCATAGCTATCTTTCAATAAAACTCATTAAGACATTTTTATGAGATTTTAGAAGATGATGTGACCCTGTCCGAGGCTAAAGGTTAAAAATGTAGAATGATGTACAAAAAAAAAAAAGATATTTAAAAAGTTAAAGACAGTTGGAAATTAAAGTATTTGGCTCCTATGTGATAGAATCATAAAAATAAGGAACACCTCAAATTTATAGCTGATCAATATTCAATAATGATCAATAATGATAGTAATTTTTGTGGGATGTGACTTTTGTGCAACTGTTAAAACAATGATATTACTTTACTTTCAACTGGAATACATTAACGTTCATTAAAATGCAAATTTGAACACCTCAGTCAAATTCTTAAACTGCCATCTTCAACTTCTGGAGTCCTTCTGGGAGAGTGAGAGGTCCAAACGGTGGATAAAATAAATTACAGAACCACTGTCATACTGGCTTCATAGTTAAAATACAGAGAACAATTATTATTATTATTATTATTATATTATTATTATTATTATTATTATATTATTATTATTATTATTATTATTATATTATTATTATTATTATTATTATTATGCTATTCTAAAGAGTCATGAAATCATTGAAGTGCCTGGTCCTCCCCCATCTCAAGTCCTTCACCCCCCTCCCTAAACCCTCTGCAGTTTGCTCTCTGCTTCATTCTAAAGCTCCTGGTCTCCTCGGTAAACCATCTCTGCGTTCAACACCATCCTTCTGCTCTGCTCTAGGGCAAGCTCTCAGCTCAATGTCCCAACTACATCTGCAGGTGGATCACTGACTTGGTTACAATCCGGAGGCAGTGTGGCTGGGGAAGAATGTCTCTACCACTGGGAGTATCAACACAGACACTTCACAGAACTGTGTACTTCCTCTTTTTTTTCTTCACCCTGTACAGCAACTATTGCGCCCCGTCTCCAGCCATGGCTGGAAGTTTGTGAGTGACATCATCCTCATCGCACTTATCTCTGCCTACAGGAGGGAGGTAGGTAGGTCAGCTGGTCTCGTGGTGCACACTCGAAAGCAACAGGTCAACCACTTCTGAAATTGGCATATTCCTCCATCACCACAACGGACAATTTCTGGTTCCTCTGCACCAGTGTCACACAAGACCTTAAGTGGCCCAGGGGAGGATATGCTTTCTGTGGCAGCTGAAGAAAGCCAAGCTGCTGGCCCAGATGATGATGCAATTCTTTACGGCGATCATTGAGTTCATCCTCACTTCCTCCGTAACTGTGTGGTACACTGGAGCCACAGCCAGGGACAAGATTGTTGCGCATTGTGCGCTCTGTTGAGAAGGTGATTAGTTGCAGCCTTTCGTCTGTCAAGGGCTTGTGTCTCTTGGACTCGGGGGCGTGCGAGTCGGATTGTAGCTAACCTTCTCACCTTGGACATGGGCTATTTAAGCCACTCCCCTCAAGCAGGAGGCTACGATCCATCCGGACCAACCCATACAATTTCTTTTCCTCTGCCATTGAATTCATGAATACATTATGAACATGTGACTCCGGCACACTTCACATTATGTAACTCCCTCCTTTACTAAGTCATCTTACTATTGTTCTGATTATTGATTATATCGTAATTGTCTAAGCCTTCTATAATTATGTAAATATAACATAAGACTATTTTTTAAACACATGAAGCATAGTATACTGTACTTAATGTTAATGCTTTACAACATAAATGTATAAAATGTACTGAATGTAGAGGAACTCTAGTTTACTGAATGTGGTTGTTTATGCCACTGGAATGGAGGGACATACACAAAGGACTTACACAAAGGATGAGAAAATATTTTTTCTCATAGATGGAAAAAGAAACGCATCACAGAACACATGTTGCGACAATTTGTACTTGGCAAAACAAGGAAGTGTTGTACATGCACACATCACCAGCAGTCATGCTTTTAAACACATGCCATTTCCCTTTGATAAAATATAAAACACTTACCCAGGGACAAAATGAACAGAAACACACCTGTACACTGCAAGTCATTCATCTGTAGTAACTGTCTGAAAGCTTCAAACCAGTCGTGCTGTCTCCTGCTGGGGGAATTATCAGCTCACAACTGACAACCCTCTTTCCTTTTCAATATGCTGCTGTTTTCACAAATCATTCCTGCCTCAAAAAGTGGAGCAGAACTTCTCACTTATTTTCTGTAGCATGCATGGAGAGGTAACTTTGGTCTCTTAAACAGTTTGTAATGGTTTCAAATGTATTCTCACCTATTTTCCTGTCTGACTGACTAGATGTCTGGAATTCATACTGATAATGTTTTTGAATCCTTTGAAGCACAAACAATTTTCCGACTTATTTGTGAAGCTTTGTAGTTTTAGCCTCCAATGTCTGAATGACTTTAAATATATGTAAGTGAAAACAAGCTCTGCACTCAAGAAAACAGAATTTATTTAGTGTCTGACTCTGAATATTCTGTGATAAATATAAGGAGCAGTGAAGTCGTTAAAGTAGATGAGGTTCTGACTATTTTTTGCTTAACTTCAAAAGCTGAAGGTTATTTAACTGAAAATGGGTAGGGACTGTGATAACTTTAATAAGTTAGGTTGAGCCTATATGAAAGTCTTAAATTTAAGGGTATTTTTGTCTGTATGTTTAGAGAAGTCTCTGACTTGATTCTGGGTTTTAATTGTTTTCATGTGTAATATTTCCAGGGCTTGATTGTTATTTTTTTTTTTTCAAATAATGAACAAAAAGTACTACATTCTGAGCATGTTCAGAGTCCCACTGCTTATAACTATATGCATTTATTCCCTCTCTAGGGCAGAGATACCAGTAGCTTGTCTTATGTCAGTGGTGTAGTTGTTCATGGAAGTCTTTAACAGTTGACAAGAGCAGGATTTGATCAACACCTCCCATGTATACGATGATTATTCTACAATCCTCACTGCAGCCCAACAGTGTCGGGTGGACCAGGCGTTTAGTCTAGGTTTCCTTACTTTGGTGAAATTAGGTGTGTGTTTGATACGTTTGATAGTGAATGTGAAATAATCATTAAGTAATGGTTACTAGAAAATCATTGTTACTACAGACTGCACTATTTCCATTCATTCAAGAACTAAAATGGAAACATTTGTGTTTGTGTACAACCTTCACAAACACAGCTTCTCACACTAGATAACAGAAGTGTGTAGCATGTAATTATTCATTAGGCTATAGCCTCTGGATCTGGATGGATAAATTCTGGTTCATTATATGACAATTACCGTTTTTTTGCTTTCATTTAATTTATTCTCAAAACCAAACTAAACCATGGTTTAAGTGCACCCCATTCAGATCAAATGTAAGTCTTCACCATCAAAACAAGATGATTTAACTCAAGAGATTCCATTAACACAAATCAACAAGATTTCCTCTGTGATTATACTGATTCAAGTCTAATGATTTGTGCACCTGTGACTCTGAATAGCCAAGGATTCCCTGTGGTCATTGTTCTTTGAAAAAATCCTTTTGAAATGACAGTTCATTCACTCTCTCATTCACTCACTAAGGGAAATTTACAGTGATGCCCCATTAACCTAAACATGCATGTCTTTGGAGTGGGAGGAAACCGGAGTACCCGGAGAAAACCCACGGTGACACGGGAGAACATGCAAACTCCACCCAGAGAGATCGTGAGATGTTGATATGGTCCGACCCGGGAGTCGAACCCACGACCTCCTTATTGGGAAGCCAGAGCTCTAACCACTTGGCTACCATGCACCCCATTAATTTGTACAAATTAAATTATATAAATACAATACCAAATGATTAGTCAGCTGTCTAAGCATAGTATTATTCCTTTCAACCTTGCTTTGAATATTTGACGTTTATTGAAAAGTTGCATTCTTTTAAATGGTTTGTTTACAATGACACATTAATCACATCTCTCAANTGTTCTGGACTTGAGAGCACCACTGTGCGTGCTCTCTAAGGAACCAATCAGGAGGCTTAATTCTGGTCAGAGCCGCTGTAAGGTGACTCCCGATTGGCTGCTGGAGCTGTTTGTGAGCAACTGGGTGTGGTTCTGGTGAAGGAAAAGGGCTCAGACTGCGCTAAGCAAAGAAAAAAACTGAACAGAGACCCACAAAACCTGTTTTTGTTTTCACATTCGGACATGGAAGCAGTGGAAGCAGAGACAACGAAATTCAGCCATGATCTTCTCCGTTTCTTGATAAAATACGATCTTGAGGCAGTCAGAGCCATGCTCAGCCCGCTAGCATTAGCGCTGCTAGCGGGCTAGCTAGCGGTGTGTAGCCGCGCTCCATGAGTCATAGAAACGGACCTCTGGATGTGACATGCTTGGTAAGTGTTTGTGTAGCTAATGTGGGCATTGTGTTAAGATATCAGAAACAGCATTCATGTATTTTAAGGCACAGTAAATGATTTAAGTGACAGTACATAAAGATGGTCAGAAAACAAAACAAAAAACATGTTATTGGCACAACTATGGTGTTGGCATTTCGGCTAGAGAAATCTCAATGCAATAGGGATGTCGCGGTGACGTCAAAATGGCGATCACGTGACGCGTTGGTTGGCAGAAGTAGTTAAAACGTATTGGCGCAAGCTGAACAAACACGAAAAAAGGCTGTGTTTGTGTCTTGCTGTGTGACTCGGTGTGACTAACAGGTTTGATAAGAGCAATCATAAGCTCCTACCGTGTTCAGAAAAGCCTACACCAAAAAGAAAGCTTTTAATTTCTTTAATGGGAAAAGCAATAAGAACTAGCCGGAAGGTAGCTGGTTTTGCCAACAATTGACGTCATCTGTCGGCTCGGCGAACATCCCTATAATGAAAAACTTAGGACCACAAATCATAAATAAATGTCGATAAATTATGCAAAATGCTTGTTCTGAATAGACATTTTATATTCATTATGACAATGACTTGTGCTAACCTAACATTTTAGGCAAAACATTATTTTGTGTACTAGACACATGGACACAACTGTTGATTGAGTATTTTACTAAAAAATTGTTTAAAAATTAGTATTTTGTTACTAGTTTCAGTAGTATATTTTTATGTTTGTATTTTGATTCTTTTGACAACCCCATCTTAGTAAAAAAAAAAAGTCCAGACATGGTCCTGTTGAAATCTAAACCAACTGATTATTCCAAACAATAAAAAAGTATAATAAAAACAACAATCTGTTGCAGCTCTAATTCATTGTGATTGTAACTTCTTTGCTTTTGTTTATGTTTTCAGCCTCACTATTGAAGAGGAAGGATGGCCGGCGAATGGAAGAGAAGAAACTGGGCTCTTGGCAGGTCGAGGGTGAAACATCACAGGTCATCATCATGGGTAAACCACAACAGTTGGTTTGTGGTGCCCATATCGAGCACCTGCAGAGCACCTGGACGTCTATAAAGACTCTCTAGAGACTTGGAGCAAATGAAATGGCAGTTATTACAAAAATGTATGGCATTGATTTGGTTGATTAAGACATTTAGACTAGTAAATGTCTTAATCAATCATTCTTAAGTAATCATTCTCTCTGTTGTGAAAAAACAAACAAACCTTTTTCAGTCATGTTAAGCAGTCATTTTGTGTACATTCATATTTTATACCGTAAGTGCCAGGTTATTTTTTAAACTGTTTATACCATTTTTATGTTGTAATACGTACCGTTCACATTCTAAAATGTTGTGATGAGTTTGTCTTCAAAACATTGTTTTTAAAATACTATTAAAATGTATTGTCATTTCACATTTTCAGACTAGTGAGTAGGTCCCCTTACTTTTGTTATTATTATAAAAAATTGGATTTAAATAATATTCCTTTAGCTTCACACTATCTGGAGAATATTTTGATGTTTTGTGAATGAAAACTTATTGTTACAACATAAAACAAAAAAAACATTTTAGATTTATTGAAGATTGACTTTGTCTGAGAAAATACAACATGTTAATCCTGAACTGCATCAATCACAGCCTCGACATTCATAAAGACTTTTGACACAACTTTACCATTAAAAGATGTTCATGTTATTCTGTATTTATTTTATGGGAAAGTAATGTGAAAATGTGGTTATTTTGATGTATTTCGGTGTGTAAACGTTCATACTGTGATGTTTGAATAATAAAATCTAATTTGTGCACTGGTGTTTGCAATACTTTAATAAATGTGTTATAAGGCAAAATAAGACTACACTTTAGATAAGCTCACTCTAGTTACTTTGTTAACAATTAATAGATGCTTTATAAATACAGTTTTACTCAACAAAGGTTTTATAAAGCATCTATTAACTGCTAACAAAAATTTAGATAGTGTGTTGGTGTTTGGTAAAAAACAGTTAAATTTCTAAGTAATTAAGTGTCTACAAATGTTTGTTAAGGCTTAATAGATATTAGTTATTACATATTAATAAACTGTTTATTAAAGGCACAGCGTTTTTAAGCATTTACTAATGCAGTCTTTATAAATGATTTATAAGGCTTTATAAAGCATTTATTAATGTTTACTCATTTTTTATAAATGCTTTTTTAATCATTAACTGATGCTTTTTAATGCTTAACAGTGTGCAGTTAATATAAAGTGTTACCGAATATTTTGATGTTTTGTGAATGAAAATTATTGTTACAACATAAAACAAAAAAACATTTAGATTTATTGAAGATTGACTTTGTCTGAGAAAATACAACATGTTAATCCTGAACTGCATCAATCACAGCCTCGACATTAATAAAGACTTTGACACAACTTTACCATTAAAGATGTTCATGTTATTCTGTATTTATTTTATGGGAAAGTAATGTGAAAATGTGGTTATTTTGATGTATTTCGGTGTGTAAACGTTCATACTGTGATGTTTGAATAATAAAATCTAATTTGTGCACTGGTGTTTGCAATACTTTAATAAATGTGTTATAAGGCAAAATAAGACTACACTTTAGATAAGCTCACTCTAGTTACTTTGTTAACAATTAATAGATGCTTTATAAATAACAGTTTTACTCAACAAAGGTTTTATAAAGCATCTATTAACTGCTAACAAAAATTTAGATAGTGTGTTGGTGTTTGGTAATAAACAGTTAAATTTTAAAGTAATTAAGTGTCTACAAATGTTTGTTGCTTAATAGATATTAGTTATTACATATTAATAACTGTTTATTAAAGGCACAGCGTTTTTAAGCATTTACTAATGCAGTCTTTATAAATGATTATAAGGCTTTATAAAGCATTTATTAATGTATACTCATTTTTTATAAATGCTTTTTTAATCATTAACTGATGCTTTATTAATACTTAACAGTGTGCAGTTAATATAAAGTGTTACCACAAGAATTCTATAGCACTAAAAATAGGGCTTAGAAAAAGTTCTATTAAGTGGACACAAACTCAGTGTCACCCGAAAAACTGTTTTAAAAAAAAAAAATTAACAAACAAACAAACACTTAACTACTTTGTTCGGCATATTGCTTTTCATAAACAATGATACGCATACAATTCTGTATCATAGCAAAGCCATAGCTGATTGATTTTGTAACTTACAACTCTCTGTTTCTACTTAAATTTAATAGAAGTCTAAAACTCTAAACATTTCAGACCGAGCTGGCGAACTGTTCAGCAGGTCTAAAGGAAAAGTGAAGGACACACTCTTGAAGTTTTGTGTTACTTAGCAGCTTAAAAAACCTACTGTGTGCTGTTTGTCTCTCCACAGATCTGACTTATCGCTTGGCTTGGTGACCTAGCAAATCAAATGCATTGCCTTGATTACCAGCTATAGAGCTTGGGATTTGAGAATTTTGTTAGTTGAAACATATTCTGACAGAGTGTGATACATTTAACAGTAGTGATGCTGCATTTTATCAGTTGCTCCACAGATGTTTCTTTTCTACATTGTTCTAGCTAAATGTGGTGTTACGCACATCCGCTGGTTAGCCAATTGCGCGTAGTGGGACTTTATTTAGGAGGGAGGCTTGTACCTGCCTCTTCCTCTTCCTCACCTCTGGCGTACGTGCACCACGCCACTTTGAAGTTGGCCGCGAACACGGGAGCTATCGTAATCGAACCACACAGCCTGGGAATCAAAGCTTGTTTATGCCTAAAGTTTGTAGCTGCGTAACCAGCTCGTGCGTCTTGCGGTGAGTAAATAAAGCCGGAGCGGCGTTTTCATTCATAAAATCAAGTCATTGGGTCTAACGTAACCTTGTTGTAGATTGCTGGGAAAGGCGTGTGGCTCCGTTCTCGTGTCGTGTTCCTCTTCAACTTGCCTCAACGTAATATTGATTTTGGTAAGTTATGCATCCACTTTCCTGATGCATGTGAGGTTTACAGGAGCTTACAATGCGCTGTTTTGTAGCCTGGGCGTCCTTCGCGAGGCCAGCTTGGTGCGTCTCCACTCTGCGCGCACCTTGGGCTTGGAGGCGCGCATACAACAAATTGATTGCGGTACGTATCACACTGCGGCGCATCCAAATCCATCTTTGTGTAGGCAATTTTGTAATTTAAATTTATATTTCTAGGGTTGCTCTGAGCGAGCCTCTTCTTTCGCTTGTTCTCCTCCACCACGTTGCATTGTAACGTCAACTCCTCCCATTCACAAATTTTGGGCAGCTACGGCGTTACGTTGATGCCATTTTTCCGGATAGCCTACGGACTAATTTAGGACTCATTTAAAGACTATCAATATTCAACTGCCTCACCTGACGGTGCTGTCAGCTGTTCATCCTGTTTCTGTCAATTAAAGGTAACGAACAAACGTTTTTTTGGGGAAAGATTCATGTGCCCAGAACAGTCTTAAAGCTGCTGTACATTTATTCTTATGCAAAATATTTTGTTTTGTATATCTATTGAGGAGAATATTTTTCTCTGCCCAAAGCACTTATTGGAGGCCATTTGAAGCACCTGAGCATTGAGGCCTTGTATGGTTTAAAGTGAGGGGCAATTCCTTTGTCAAATGTTTTAAAGTAGTGTGTGTGTGGTTATGTGTGGGGTGTGAATGGAGAGTGCATGTAATTCTTTTAAAAACTTAGGATTTATAAATTAAAATATGGCAACTTAAATAAATGTAAATTTAAACTTTATATACTTGTTTGTTGTCTCTTGTTCATCTCTGTTCACGACCTGTGTGACCTTAAGCGGGGTTATTTCTTCAAAGGTTCCCTAACCTTCAAAAATTAGGGTGGCGTTGTTTGATCTGGTGACCTTGTGGGTCAGGTAATTAAAGTGTATATGCTACGTTTCTAGGGCCACATCACAAAATTGGCGCTGGCTGGCAGGATGAACTGAGATTGAACAAAGACATTTATTTTTTGTTTTGTTTTGGTTATTTTTGGGTGTTAATCAAATTTCCTTAGGAATAATTTTTTGGGGGTATTTTCAGTATTTGTGCATTTTATAACAGCCTTGGTGTTTGCAAAACTAAAACAAGCAATAGTTGTTGAAAAAGGGTTTTCTGTATGCATTGCCTTGCTCTTATTACTTTGCTGTGTAGATATTTTGCATGTTTTGCTGTGATATATTTTGTTTTTTTCTTGTGTGTGCTCAGGCAAATGCTAAAGGGGTGCCTTTTTCAGTTAGCTTAAGTTTCAATTAGTTAGCACTTTTTTACCAAGTAACTAAATCTATTTGCACATAATCTGTACTATCTCCTGGACATTTTTTTGTGTGTGTGTTATTGGGAACAAATATACAGCAGCATTTTTTTCCAAATTGTTTCTTTGTATTTTTGGTGTGTTTTCCAAAAGTTAACCTTTTCTGTCAAAGATGGATGACCAGGTACGTCAACTTCAAGAACTAGTTGCTGAATTGAAAGCCGATAATGAACGATTGCGCTCTCAGCCTGTGGCTGATGCTAGTGCAGGGCCCTCTAATTCGTCTGCCACAAATTCCTCTCAGCAGGGAAACCAAAGAGTTGACCATTTGGTCTTTGTTCCTCGTGATAGAAGTGTCCAATGTTTAGGGGCCGACTGGGTTTAGGACTGGGAGAGTGGCTTGAAGAGGCGGAAGCGTGTATGAGGTCTAGGCATTTGGCGGCTGCAGACAAAGCATTTTTTCTTTTTGATCATTTGGAAGGAGAGGCTCGCGAGGAGATCAAATATCGTTCGAACAGGAGCGACGTGATCCAGACAAGATTATTAGTATTTTACAGGAACTTTACGGATGTACAGAGTCATATGTAGCCCTACAGGAAGCCTTCTTTTCACGGCGACAGCAAGAGGTGAGACTCTGTTGGAATACTCGCTTGCGTTGATGTCCTTGATGGAAAAGGTAAAATCGCGTGCTCCAAACGATATACCAAATTCCGAAGAGTTATTGCGCGATCAGTTTGTCGAACATGTTTTGGACGGTGCACTTCGTCGTGAATTAAAGCAATATGTGCGGCAGAATGCAGAGGCAACGCTGCGCGATGTCAGAGGTGAAGCCATAAGGTGGGAGCGTGAGGGGCTGCCAGCGGGTGTGCGTGGCCGGAGCAATTCTGTCCCCTCGGCCTTTGGTATCCAGTACGCTGTAAGAGGTGGTTATCAGCAGTCTGGTCAGAATCTACAGGCCTCGGAGGTGAGTGAGTTGAAAGAGCTGTTGCGGCGCCAACAAGAACAGCTGGACAAGCTCACCCAAAGCTTTGCCCGCTTGCAGACACCTTACCAGCGAGGCCGTTCACCTCGTCCAGGTCCCATCATATGTCTGCGATGTCAAAAACCTGGTCACATTGCCAGGGAATGCGATGGAGAGCGTGTTCAGTTACAGCCTTCGTCACGTGCCCATTCTCAGGCACGACAGCATTCGGAAAACTAGCGCCCCCCGAGTTGTCGAGCCAACGCTCGGGTGGGGTGCCCACTGGCTCAGGAAAGTTGTGGAATGGCTTGGAAGATGCGTCAAAATTAATTTCTTCATGCCCTCACCTTGATATCGACATGGGTGGAGTCGAAGTGTCCTGTTTGGTGGATACAGGATCGATGGTCTCAACGATTACTGAGAGTTTCTTTCGTAAAAATTTTGAGGCTTTAGGTGAGGAGCGTCTTAAAGCATGTCATTGGTTGGAGCTCAAGGCAGCCAATGGTCTTGCCATTCCATATATTGGTTACTTTGAACTCGACGTGGCCATTTGTGGGAAGGTAATGCCACAATGTGGTGTGTTGGTTGTGAGGGATGTTCCTGGCCACGTGCCTTCTAAAGTTCCTGGGGTACTTGGGATGAATATCATTCACAAATGCTACAGTGAGTTATTTGGTCAGTATGGTGCTGCCCTGTTAGGTGAGGTGGCTGGTTCATTTCCGAATGCCATAGTGGATGCCCTACAGAAATGTCACCGAGCTAGTATCCGTGATACACCAAAGCAGCCTGGAAAAGTGAGAGTTCGTGGGAAGAAACCATGTCGTATTCATGGCGGCGTGATGAAAATCGTGGCGGCTACCTGTTCTAATAAATTTTCTGATGGGACAGTATTATTTGAACCGCTAGAATCGGGTCTACCAGCTGGCTTGCTAGTATCTCCAGCATTGGTTCGGGTTTCTCGAGGCACTGCTTACATCCCTATAGTTAATGTTGGAGAAGCAGATGTACTTCTCTATGCTCGTACAGTAATTGGTACTTTGGACGATGTTAGAGTTGTTAGTCTTCCCTCTGGTGTTGCTGGGGTGTCTTCAGTCTCCGCTCAAGTGTCCGCTCAAGATGGTTCCACTTCCACGTCTGATCCGTTTGATTCACTTGACCTTTCACATTTATCTCTTGAGGACCAAGAATCTACTCGCTCATTATTGCGGAAACACCTTCCGGTTTTTTTCCACCAGTGAGCAAGATCTAGGTTGCACAAATTTGATTTCTCATGACATTCACTTGCTTGATGATGTGCCAGTACGTCAGCGGTATCGGAGAATTCCACCGTCCGAGTATGAGCTTGTTAAAGAGCATATAAACAAGCTGCTTGAGGCAAACATTATCAGGGAGAGTTCAAGTCCGTATGCCTCTCCAATCGTCTTGGTACGTAAACAGGATGGTAGCTTGCGCCTTTGCGTAGACTACCGCCAGTTAAATGCGAAGACACGCAAGGACGCTTTTCCTCTTCCCCGTATCGAGGAGTCACTTGACTGTTTGACCGGCGCTTGTTGGTTTTCAACAATGGATTTAGCAAGTGGATATCATCAAGTTCCTGTGACTGAGGCGGACCGATCAAAAACTGCTTTTTGTACACCATTTGGACTCTTTGAATGGAATCGCATGCCGTTCGGACTGTGTAACGCCCCGGGAACATTTCAGCGACTAATGCAGAGGATTTTTGGAAGTCAACAGGGACAGTCTTTACTGTTGTACCTGGACGATATCATCGTGTTCTCGTCTAGTGTACCCCAGCATCTGGGAGCGCTTGGATGGAGTGTTAAGTCGGTTACATCAGGAGGGGCTGAAAGTCAAGCTTAGTAAGTGTAACTTCTTTCAACCACAGGTCAGTTACTTGGGCCATGTCATTTCTAAGAGGGTGTATCCACGACCCAGGGAAGATTGACGCTGTGGCAAATTGGCCAATGCCAACCACTGTGTCAGAGATTCGTTCATTTCTTGGATTCGCGAGCTATTATAGGCGGTTTGTTGAAGGGTTCGCGAAAATGGCTGCGCCATTACATCGTTGTGTAGCTGAACTTTCAGGGAAGTCCAAGAAGAAATCGAGCAGGAGTATTGTTGAGTCTTGGGATGAGGAGTGTCAGCGTAGTTTTGAAGCGCTAAAGGAGAGGCTAACTACCGCCCCTGTGCTTGCGTACGCTGACTTTTCACTCCCATTCATTCTAGAAATTGATGCGAGTCACAGTGGCTTAGGAGCAGTGCTCTCGCAAGAGCAAGGGGGCAGGTGAGACCTGTTGCCTATGCTAGTCGTGGTCTGAGACCAACAGAACGGAATATGTCGAACTATAGTTCAATGAAACTTGAACTACTGGCTCTTAAGTGGGCCATGGCCGACAAGTTCGGGATTATTTGCTGGGCCATCGGTGTGTTGTTTTTACTGAC
Organism: Mugilogobius chulae; assembly: GCA_038363315.1. Lineage (NCBI taxonomy): Eukaryota > Metazoa > Chordata > Actinopteri > Gobiiformes > Gobiidae > Mugilogobius > Mugilogobius chulae. Next base: position 42,647,954 of record CM076397.1, read on the forward strand.
AACAATCCGTTGAGTTATTTGAAGACTGCAAAACTGGGCGCGTTAGAACAGCGCTGGGCCGCCCAGCTTGCATCTTTGACTTTGACTGCGTTATCGATCGGGCAAGAGCAACCGTAATGCCGATGCGCTCTCTCGCCAGCAGGATCCCAGCTCAATGGAAGCAGTGGGGGTTGTCCTTGGGTCTGCGTTACCACAGTCTTTGCACAGGCTCATTCCACCCAAAAGTATAGTGGTGACCCAGGCTGCTGTCTCAGCCTTGTCTGGTCATTCTCCAGATGATATCCGAGCTCTTCAAGATGCGGATGCAGTTATTCAGGAGGTTTGTTCGCCTTGGAGGCAGGGTCATTACCCCAGTTTTGAGGAGCGGAGACGACTGTCCCATCAGCTCAAGTGCTGTTGCGACAATGGAATCGTTTGGTCGAACAGGATGAGGTACTGTATCGCAAGGTCTATCGCCCTGATGGAGGTGAACCTGTTCTCCAGTTGTTGCTTCCTGTGGCACTTATTGAGGAGGTTTTGACACTGTTGCACCAGGAACATGGCCATCAGGGGGTAGAAAGGACACTATCCCTGCTGCAGTCACGGTGTTACTGGCCAGGGATGGCAAAGGCCGTAAGACAGTGGTGTGCACATTGTGAGCGGTGCCAAGTTGCCAAGGACTCTCGGCCACCTGCTCGAACTTTCATGGGTCATCTTTTGGCATCAAGACCGAATGAGATCCTCGCCCTTGATTTTACTCTGCTGGAGACCGCTCCGAATGGTCTGGAGAATGTTCTTGTCCTTACGGACGTTTTCAGTAAATACACTCTTGCTTTCCAACTTGGGACCAAAAGGCTGCGACTGTGGCACAAGTTTTGGTGTCCGAATGGTTTTCAAAATTTGGAGTCCCAGCTCGAATACATTCTGACCAGGGACGTAGCTTCGAGAGCTCCTTAATGCAGCAACTCTGCAAGCTTTATGGAATTGCTAAATCCCGCACAACCCCATACCATCCGGCTGGAAACGGCCAGTGCGAGCGATTTAATAGGACGTTGCACAACCTCTTGCGTGCTTTCCCGGTGTCTAGAAAGCGTGACTGGCCCAGTTGCTTGCCACAAGTCCTTTTTGCATACAACACCACTCAACACCAGTCCACTGGGGAAACGCCCTTCTTCTTGATGTTTGGCCAGGAACCTAGGCTCCCCGTAGATTTCTTGCTGGGTCGAGTGGAAGAGCCCATTAGAGGAGAAGTTCATGACTGGATCTTGGAACACCAAACACGGCTTCGTTTTGCATTCGAGGGGGCTGAGGAACGCTTGAGGGCTGCAGCAAACAGTCGTAAAGCGCGGCATGATAAGGGTGTACGGAGGAACTTCTTAAAGAAGGTCAGTTGGTGTTGGTACGCAACACTGGTGTTCGAGGTCGCACAAAGACGCAGGATTGTTGGTTGTCAGAGCCTCATGTTATTTTGAAAGCCCCAAAGGGAAGTGGACCTGTGTATACTATTGCACCACAGTCTGATCAGACAAAGACTAAACAGGTTCATCGGTCCTTGCTAAAAGCATTCATTGGGGATGTGCACCAGAGGTTGACCAAGGTGGTAGTTCACCAGCGTTTGGCATCGACATCGGCTCAGTGAGTCATCTGGTGAGGTGGACTTGTTCTTTGTTGAGTCAGAACGACCACACATGCGAGAACCTGTCCCGGGTTGCTCAACAAGTACATTGCCTGCTTCAGTTGTTTCTGGAGCTACAAGGAAAGGTCACCTCCATCTGGTAACGTGGTTGTCTCAAGCCTGCGCCGGACAAATCGCTCTACTGCTGGTCGCCACCTAAATCCACATCATTTACCACGCTCAACATTGGATGCATAAAACTGTATTCAGTTGCCCTTTCCAGTTTCTGGAACTAAAATATTCATCGTCGGGTCGACGATTTAAGGAGGGGGGTAGATTGTGGTGTTACGCACATCCGCTGGTTAGCCAATTGCGCGTAGTGGACTTTATTTAGGAGGGAGGCTTGTACCTGCCTCTTCCTCTTCCTCACCTCTGGCGTACGTGCACCACGCCACTTTGAAGTTGGCCGCGAACACGGGAGCTTTCGTAATCAAACCACACAGCCTGGGAATCAAAGCTTGTTTATGCCTAAAGTTTGTAGCTGCGTAACCAGCTCGTGCGTCTTGCGGTGAGTAAATAAAGCCGGAGCGGCGTTTTATTCATAAAATCAAGTCATTGGGGTCTAACGTAACCTTGTTGTAGATTGCTGGGAAAGGCGTGTGGCTCCGCTCTCGTGTCGTGTTCCTCTTCAACTTGCCTCAACGTAATATTGATTTTGGTAAGTTATGCATCCACTTTCCTGATGCATGTGAGGTTTACAGGAGCTTACAATGCGCTGTTTTGTAGCCTGGGCGTCCTTCGCGAGGCCAGCTTGGTGCGTCTCCACTCTGCGCGCACCTTGGGCTTGGAGGCGCGCATACAACAAATTGATTGCGGTACGTATCACACTGCGGCGCATCCAAATCCATCTTTGTGTAGGCAATTTTGTAATTTAAATTTATATTTCTAGGGTTGCTCTGAGCGAGCCTCTTCTTCTTCCGCTTGTTCTTTTCCACCACGTTGCATCGTAGCGTCAACTCCTCCCATTCACAAATCTTGGGCAGCTACGGCGTTACGTTGATGCCATTTTTCCGGATAGCCTACGGACTAATTTAGGACTCATTTAAAGACTATCAATATTCAACTGCCTCACCTGACGGTGCTGTCAGCTGTTCATCCTGTCTCTGTCAATTAAAGGTAACGAACAAACGTTTTTTTGGGGAAAGATTCATGTGCCCAGACCAGTCTTAAAGCTGCTGTACATTTATTCTTATGCAAAATATTTTGTTTTGTATATCTATTGAGGAGAATATTTTTCTCTGCCCAAAGCACTTATTGGAGGCCATTTGAAGCACCTGAGCATTGAGGCCTTGTATGGTGTTAAGTGGTAATTCCTTTGTCAAAAGTTTTAAAGTACTGTGTGTGTGTGTGGTTATGTATGGGGTGTGAATGAGGAGCGTATGTAATTTTTTAAAAACTTAGGATTTATAAATTAAAATATGGCAACTTAAATAAATGTAAACCTAAACTTTATATACTTGTTTGTTGTCTCTTGTTCATCTCTGTTCACGACCTGTGTGACCTTAAGCGGGGTTATTTCTTCAAAGGTTCCCTAACCTTCAAAAATTAGGGTGGCGTTGTTTGATCTGGTGACCTTGTGGGTCAGGTAATTAAAGTGTACATGCTACGTTCTAGGGCCACATCACATTTGCTACGTTTTACATATATTTTTCACATAAGTGTTGCATTTAAGTTCATCATTTGGTTGCAAAGTTAAATTCCAGAGCAGTTTTATGGGATTGTCTAACTGATGAACAAACCTTCATCTCCAAATTGATGTGCAAAGTCGGATTTGACAGTTTAAACAACCATTCAACAAAACAAAGCAGTAATTTACATGAATGTTGGCCCTGTTTTCAATACAGTTGCTAGGAAACATTTATATTTGCGCCCCATGTTCAACCAGAAAGTATAACAAACACCAAAAATAGTCAAAGTGGAGAGAAAAAGCAAAAATCTTTAGTACATTTTAATTTATTACTTGCAGTGACAATTGCTAGTTTGCGTCAAAGCCCTGGACACAATTTGTGGATAGAACCCGTGTTTTGTTCTTCCTGTATATGTGCGTATGAATCATCTTGCCTCTTGTCTTTGATCAAGCTAACCCAAGCACACCGCAGTGACCACAGCTCAGCCTCATGTTCTCTCTCAGCATGAAGCTCCATTGACTCTCTGCGTGTGTCATTGTGTGTCCTGATCATCCCAACATGAAGCCGCCAGCCTGAATAACATACACGACTACAACACTGACCCCTGCCTATACCCTATCCCCATTTGTCTCTTCCGTAGTATGCCACGTAGCAGGCATAAAGCAGGCGTCATTTGTTCTCAAGATGTATTTTTAGGTGAGAAGTTTAGCCTCTATTACGTTAGCCTCGGTTAGCCTTTAGTAAGTATGAACGAAAATAAATAAATACGCTTTGTCTTACTTTGTGATAAAATTCTTTGGTGGCAGATTGTGTAGCATTCTCAGCTCACGACAAGAAGGTGTGGGTTCGATTCCTGCATGGCCATACCTACTTGTCAAAGCCTGATCCCGTCAGAGCTCAGAAGCTAAGCAAGTTAGGGCCTGGTTAGTACTTGGATGGGAGACCGCTGGCAAGTGCCACAGTGGGATGACAAAAGTGGATTGTTGTTGTGTCCTTGGGCAAGACACTTAACCCACATTGCCTCAGTGTCTGTGTACACTGGGTGAGTGGATATGAGATTGTAAAAGCGCTTTGAGTGCCTTGAAAGGTGGAAAGTGCTATATAAATAGAGACCATTTACCATTACCTGTTTTGCAGCGTATGATCAGGTACCCCGTTTTTTTAATAGTTTCAAAATATATTAAAAGGGAAGGAGGCAAAAGACGAAAAGGAGGAATAGGCATTGAGGGCAATGTTATCATGTGAATTTGCAAAGGAAATTTTATCTTCCAAAATACTGCCCCATTGACTAAAAACAAAAAAGAAGAAAAAGAAATTCTACTCTACTCTAATTTTTACAAACATACCAGTCAGAAAGTTATTTCATGAACTCAAATGTTTCATCATGATCATGTTATAAATGCTATTTTCTTTGTTTTGCTTCCTTCAACAACAAAATAGGTTTAAATGAACACAAAATAAGACTGATATTGAACAATGTATAAACATTTGGTGTAATTTATGTAATACACTGCACAAAAAATGATGTATGAGGTAAATGTGGGCACAAAACTCCTGCAGTGCAGCCTCAGGTTGGACGCAGTGTGATCACTCAAACAACCACATCACACCAGCCTCTCAGAAAGAACTGAAAAGCTGACTTTTTGGAAACATTTCTATTTCAGCTGTAATTTGAAATATAACAGCGCTATCATTTGTAGAGCATAGCTATCTTTCAATAAAACTCAATTTAGACATTTTTATGAGGTTTTAGAAGATGATGTGACCATGTCCGAGGCTAAAGGTTAAAAATGTAGAATGATGTACAAAAAAAAAAAGATATTTAAAAAAGTTAAAGACAGTTGGAAATTAAAGTATTTGGCTCCTATGTGATAGAATCATAAAAATAAGGAACACCTCAACCTTCAATAATGATCAATAATGATAGTAATTTTTGTGGGATGTGACTTTTTGTGCAACTGTTAAAACAATGATATCACTTTACTTTCAACTGGAATACATTAACGTTCATTAAAATGCAAATTTGAACACCTCAGTCAAATTCTTAAACTGCCATCTTCAACTTCTGGAGTCCTTCTGGGAGAGTGAGAGGTCCAAACGGTGGATAAAATAAATTACAGAACCACTGTCATACTGGCTTCATATAAAATACAATCTTTATGTGACCAGAGAACTATTATTATTATTATTATTAATTATTATTATTATTATTATTATTATTATTATTATTATTATTATTATTATTATTATTATTATTATTATTATTATTATTATTATTATTATTATTATTATTATTATTATTATTATTATTATTATTATTATTATTATGCTATTCTAAAGAGTCATGAAATCATTGAAGTGCCTGGTCCTCCCCCATCTCAAGTCCTTCACCTCCCCTCCCTAAACCCTCTGCAGTTTGCCCTCTGCTTCATTCTAAAGCTCCTGGTCTCCTCGGTAACACCATCTCTGCGTTCAACACCATCCTTCCTGCTCTGCTCTAGGACAAGCTCTCAGCTCAATGTCCCCAACTACATCTACAGGTGGATCACTGACTTGGTTACAATCCGGAGGCAGTGTGGCTGGGGAAGAATGTCTCTACCACTGGGAGTATCAACACAGACACTTCACAGAACTGTGTACTTCCTCTTTTTTTCTTCACCCTGTACAGCAACTATTGCGCCCCCGTCTCCAGCCATGGCTCTGGAAGTTTGTGAGTGACATCATCCTCATCGCACTTATCTCTGCCTACAGGAGGGAGGTAGGTAGGTCAGCTGGTCTCGTGGTGCACACTCGAAAGCAACAGATTTCACCACTTCTGAAATTGGCATATTCCTCCATCACCACAACGGACAATTTCTGGTTCCTCTGCACCAGTGTCACACAAGACCTTAAGTGGCCCAGGGGAGGATATGCTTTCTGTGGCAGCTGAAGAAAGCCAAGCTGCTGGCCCAGATGATGATGCAATTCTTTACGGCGATCATTGAGTTCATCCTCACTTCCTCCGTAACTGTGTGGTACACTGGAGCCACAGCAGGGACAAGATTGTTGCGCATTGTGCGCTCTGTTGAGAAGGTGATTAGTTGCAGCCTTTCGTCTGTCAAGGGCTTGTGTCTCTTGGACTCGGGGGGCGAGTCGGATTGTAGCTAACCCTTCTCACCTTGGACATGGGCTATTTAAGCCACTCCCCTCAAGCAGGAGGCTACGATCCATCCGGACCAGACCCATACAATTTCTTTTCCTCTGCCATTGAATTCATGAATACATTATGAAACATGTGACTCCGGCACACTTCACATTATGTAACATCCCTCCCTTTACTAAGTCATCTTACTATTGTTCTGATTATTGATTATATCGTAATTGTCTAAGCCTTCTATAATTATGTAAATATAACATAAGACTATTTTTTTAAACACATGAAGCATATACTGTACTTAATGTGACTCCAGATTCCTAATGTTAATGCTTTTACAACATAAATGTATAAAATGTACTGAATGTAGAGGAACTCTAGTTTACTGAATGTGGTTGTTTATGCCACTGGAATGGAGGGACATACACAAAGGACTTACACAAAGGATGAGAAAATATTTTTTTTCTCATAGATGGAAAAAGAAACGCATCACAGAACACATGTTGCGACAATTTGTACTTGGCAAAACAAGGAAGTGTTGTACATGCACACATCACCAGCAGTCATGCTTTTAAACACATGCCATTTCCCTTTGATAAAATATAAAACACTTACCCAGGGACAAAATGAACAGAAACACACCTGTACACTGCAAGTCATCTGTAGTAACTGTCTGAAAGCTTCAAACCAGTCGTGCTGTCTCCTGCTGGGGGAATTATCAGCTCACAACTGACAACCCTCTTTCCTTTCAATATGCTGCTGTTTTCACAAATCATTCCTGCCTCAAAAAGTGGAGCAGAACTTCTCACTATTTTCTGTAGCATGCATGGAGAGGTAACTTTGGTCTCTTAAACAGTTTGTAATGGTTTCAAATGATTCTCACCTATTTTCCTGTCTGACTGACTAGATGTCTAGGGAATTCATACTGATAATGTTTTGAATCCTTTGAAGCACAAACAATTTTCCGACTTATTTGTGAAGCTTTGTAGTTTTAGCCTCCAATGTCTGAATGACTTTAAATATATGTAAGTGAAAACAAGCTCTGCACTCAAGAAAACAGAATTTATTTAGTGTCTGACTCTGAATATTCTGTGATAAATATAAGGAGCAGTGAAGTCGTTAAAGTAGATGAGGTTCTGACTATTTTTTGCTTAACTTCAAAAGCTGAAGGTTATTTAACTGAAAATGGGCTTTAGGGACTTGTGATAACTTTAATAAGTTTAGGTTGAGCCTATATGAAAGTCCTAATTTAAGGGTATTTTTGTCTGTATGTTTAGAGAAGTCTCTGACTTGATTCTGGGTTTTAATTGTTTTCATGTGTAATATTTCCAGGGCTTGATTGTTATTTTTTTTTTTTCAAATAATGAACAAAAAGTACTACATTCTGAGCATGTTCAGAGTCCCACTGCTTATAACTATTGCATTTATTCCCTCTCTAGGGCAGAGATACCAGTAGCTTGTCTTATGTCAGTGGTGTAGTTGTTCATGGAAGTCTTTAACAGTGACAAGAGCAGGATTTGATCCAACACCTCCCATGTATACGATGATATTCTACACAATCCTCACTGCAGCCCAACAGTGTCGGGTGGACCAGGCGTTTAGTCTAGGTTTCCTTACTTTGGTGAAATTAGGTGTGTGTTTGATACGTTTGATAGTGAATGTGAAATATCATTAAGTAATGGTTACTAGAAAATCATTGTTACTACAGACTGCACTATTTCCATTCATTCAAGAACTAAAATGGAAACATTTGTGTTTGTGTACAACCTTCACAACACAGCTTCTCACACTAGATAACAGAAGTGTGTAGCATGTAATTATTCATTAGGCTATAGCCTCTGGATCTGGATGGATAAATTCTGGTTCATTATATGACAATTACCGTTTTTTTGCTTTCATTTAATTTATTCTCAAAACCAAACTAAACCATGGTTTAAGTGCACCCCATTCAGATCAAATGTAAGTCTTCACCATCAAAACAAGATGATTTAACTCAAGAGATTCCATTAACACAAATCAACAAGATTTCCTCTGTGATTATACTGATTCAAGTCTAATGATTTGTGCACCTGTGACTCTGAATAGCCAAGGATTCCCTGTGGTCATTTTCTTTGATAAGAAATCCTTTTGAAATGACAGTTCATTCACTCTCTCATTCACTCACTAAGGGAAATTTACAGTGATGCCCCATTAACCTAAACATGCATGTCTTTGGAGGTGGGAGGAAACCGGAGTACCCGGAGAAAACCCACGGTGACACGGGGAGAACATGCAAACTCCACCCAGAGAGATCGTGAGATGTTGATATGGTCCGACCCGGGAGTCGAACCCACGACCTCCTTATTGGGAAGCCAGAGCTCTAACCACTTGGCTACCATGCACCCCATTAATTTGTACAAATTAAATTATATAAATACAATACCAAATGATTAGTCAGCTGTCTAAGCATAGTATTATTCCTTTCAACCTTGCTTTGAATATTTGACGTTTATTGAAAAGTTGCATTCTTTTAAATGGTTTGTTTACAAGTGACACACTAATCACATCTCTCAATCCTAAATTACATTTAATTTAACTAAACATTGCCCGACTCCCTGGTGAAAACCTGAATATTGTTATTATGTCAGGTAGAACTATAAAATCCTCTTGTGTTAACCCATTGATGAGCTGGCCTCTGTGTAAATGCTATTGGACATGGTTACATTTACACAATTTACACAAAGTGTGTGCACACCCACAAGATCTAAATACAATGTTTTGACAAGCATACACATTTTGCCAGTTTGTCCTGCCCTCTGTATCTCTGCTGAGCAGGTTTACGACATGATGCTATATATGACTCTCCAACTGTTGAAATAGTGCTACTTGTCAACTTTGCATAAAGGTGTGAGTCTGTTAGATGTTGTGGTTTCACTGCCAGGTTCCACAGGCTGGTGAAGAATACAGCAGGGTTTGTGCACACTCACAGATTCTCAACCATGAAACAGCTCAGTGCCAGAACAGCACAAACTTGCTGGAGATCCACTGGCCTTTAAAGTGCAAACAATAAACTTTCATGCAGCCTTGTTCAGTGTGTGCCCGCTCTGTTGAAACAAACACAACAAATCAAAATCTCCTTTGAAGAAACATCATATACCAATGCTCTCCAAATAAACTTGAAAATAGTTTCAAAAGACCTCATGTTATTTGATGTAGTATTTATCTCAATAAAATACAGAGCAGATTCTGGTCAAAAAGTAAAAGACTGATAGTTCTAAACTAAAGCTCAAATATATGAAGAAAGTTGGAGCTCAGCTGTGTCTGTTCCAGCAAAATAATAAACGGGCCTGTCACTGTCATTTGAAATTGTGGCACGAAGTTGTTTAATAAATCCAGTTTTGCACAAATGACAAACAGATTTGAGGAGAACCAAACCGTGAACACCCAGGCCTTCAAAGTGTCTGTGCAAAGGGTTGTCTGGAAAAAAAACAATATTCCTTTGACTTTTAGTCTAATCACTTGTTAAAGGATAGGATGTGTGCTGCCTTCTCACCCACACACACCTGATAGTGTGATGTGAAACACGTCTGCCCCTCGTTTTGAACCCTCATTATATATTTTGTTGGAAATGCATCTACATCTCTCTACAGAGTTTTATATTATGCTGCATGCAACAACCACTCTGGCACAGCAAAGTAAAGTTTATATGTGGTCTGAGTTGATTTTCTCCTCTTCAGGGCAGTGATTGATGTGAAGAAAAGAAGAGGACATCTATACCTGTGCCAAAAACCAGGGTGCAGTCGTGTTAATCCAGTTTCACATGCCGACATGTGCCAACTATCAGGTGTGTGTGAGTGAGAAGGCAGCCCACATCCTCTCCTTCAACAAGCTGGAATGAAACCACAGTGTGGAGGAGGTGGACGAATAATCACATCTGAAGAGTGTGACATATGCCCTCAGGGGGAAAGAATGATGATATCCACATCAGCGATATCAACTCTGTTTTTGCTGTAGGGCAGGAAGGCAAGCCTATTAAATACAGAAATAAAGGACAATTGGGAATTGAATACACATTTGAGAATCATTCCAAATCAAAATGCTTCCTTAGAAAATATATAAATGTAAATCTATGGAGTCTTTTCCAAAGTCATCAAAAGTACAAACGACCAGAATATAAAAGGCTCATGAACCATGGACCATAACACTTCATTTGAAACTTTGCAAATATTTTAACTTACTAACAAAAGTTCTGATTTTGATGGCCCATCCACCTGTCTCTCAAGTGTGGAACACAATGACAATCAAATATTCTTGTTCAACATGCACAAAAAATGTACAGCTTCTTACTTCTAATAAGAGTTATACTGTATTTATACTTAGTTTTGTAACTGTGAGTCATCACAGTTACAAAACTAAGACACAATAGGATGCTCGTGTGATGTTATGCATGTCTACTGATTGAGCCTCATCTGATTCACAGTTCTGCTATCTGCAGTGTGATTATCAAGACTTTCCAAAATGCTCAAAATCTTAAGCCTCCTCAGATGGTTAGACTCTACTGCAGTATTTTAATTTAGCTTGTAATATGTTGATCTTTTTTGTATTAAATCAATATTTGTTTTATAATGGTTCTACCATGTTGCTTTTGTGCCCTTAAATACTGTTAAATTAAAGATGTATTGCATTTTGAAGAGGAGTTAGTGTTAGCCTTCTTAGCAGTATATAAAAAAGCTTGACTGTTTTAATGAGTGAAAACAAAAGTTTGGAAAAATCTACTTTTGGGTTTTCAAATGAGAAAAAACATGTTATGGTTTGCTGATCTATGCAAAATTCCTTGACTGCGTTTGACACATTAGTAACCAGTGCTGCTGGGCGCTCTGGGGACCCATCTCCCAGTTTTGAGCTCAGCATGATCCATCTCAGCAGGGAATTTGTATCTTTTGTGAAATGTGAATATTTTGGGATGATGGAGAAATATGGTGTGGCATGGTTTAGGAGTCTAACATACGGCCTTCATGAATCCCATGTAAGCGATTGCCCGAAATGATCTATCTTTTGAAAAGAACTGAGATTGGTGGGTTGACTGAAACAAATGCTCATGATAGAGTGAGAACTGTGCAAAAGACACCTTTCAAGAGTAAACAATTGAGGTGATGAATGCTTTTAATCAGGAGACAGAGTTAAACCATTTAGGAGGACATGTTCTCTTCATCTGAACAAATGGACAGCTGTAATTGACTTAAAGGAGCAGAATGTGAGGATGCGAGTTGTGTGTGAAACCACTTCTGCTGTGGGGCTTTACCATGCATTTATTCTAATGGCAATGACATCAAATACTGGGCTCTTTCCACCTGAAAGAGCCCATTATTGTTTCGCTCCTTGCAAAGTTTTGAATTATTGTATTTTTCGTGCAGTCATTTTATGGATGAGAAAACCCTTTGCATCCGTTGTGTATCTGGTTTTTGCAATTTGTTTTGTCACATTAAAGATTTGAATTTACTTTTGTTGCTTTTCCAAACCATAGACATATATTGGTAATTGCTTCAGCGAACAATTATTTTGCCCTCTGACTCACTGTCATCCTGCTGTGAGTTCTGAAACTTTTTTCTTCAAACAAAAAACTAATATTGGCGTTCTGCTGTCCATGACTGGTTCTTCTCAATTCTGTTTATCAAATGTGCAAACCAGGATTTGCAAACATTACATTATGCATAAAAAAAAATATGACACACCATTTTGACATTTATAGACTATGCTATGCTTTGCAGGTAATGAAAAAGGACCAGGGACATGAGATACAGATCAAAACCAAATACGTAATGAAAATACTATGAATATGAAAAACTTTGGGTTATTCTTGTTGATTGGATGAGAGTTGTTTTGTAAGGTATCACTGTGTGTCGTTGTATTGGCTCAAAAATGTATGAAGTAGAAAAATTTTTAACAAGGAAGTTAGAAGCCAAATTGAATGAGAAGAAGATCTTTTCATGAATATCCAAAAAAGAAAACTGAGCTTTTTTGTCCACCTTATTCGTTACAATGGCTTAAAAGAATCCAAGGCTAGCAACAAAGAGAGGCAGAGGAAGACCACGATTAATGTGGACAGATAACATCAGACAACGGGACTGAGTTATAGTGCTGCAATCAGAAGAGCTGTGAATCGAACGACTGGCGAACTATGGCATCCAACCCTGTAATCATTTTAAATTCAATGTGAAATATTCAGTCTTAAATAACTTGCCCAACCTAAAAGCATTAATTCAGGTGTCTTCTGTTTTCATGTGCAGGTTTTTAGTTTGCATCAAAAGAACTGGAATATGTGGCATGTAGACAGCATTCGGGTGAACTCTTTGATACCCTGATGTGCTTTGGAGGAATTCTACATCTGAAAGAGCCCTGGATTAGAAGGGTACGTATTAACAGGTGGCCGGACTGTAAAAAGACCGCTTCGGTGCCTGCGGTTTGTTGGCTTAGCACTTTAACCTTCTGATAACATTTTCTCTGCTCTGCGCCATCTGGCCTTTGATGTAAGACACACCCCATCTGAGTGTGTTAGTAATGATCGGCACTCCAGTCAAACGCATCTTTGATATTAAGTGTTAATTAAGCATAATATCACCAGAATCTGCCTCATAATATTAAAGACATCTCACTGATGTCAGTTGCAACATGATAAAATCTACACATTAGATTATTTATATTGTAAATATCTGTGTTCATTGTAAAACTCAAAATTAGTTGATAATGACTTCGTAGAAATTAAACAAGTCAAAACTGACAAACTCTAGTTTGTTTATTATTGGAAAATACCTCACATTATTTCTGAATATTATGTTTGACCTAGAATCTAAATGAATTCACTTATGTAAATGGCAGTGGGCTGGGATAAGTGGTAGGTGAAATCAGGACTTTTCTGAATCCTCAGTAACAAGACAACACTGAATTACTCTAACAATCATGATTTAACCCAACTAATTCACAAGAACCTTACCAAACAACAATATACGGGTAAAGTGAGGTAGATTAGGGCGGCTTTGAATATAGGCAAACTAGGCAGTTGCCAAGGGCGCCATCTGGTGGAGAGGGTGCCAAAACTAGTCATAAAAAATTAAAACCACCACTCAGAAGATATATTCGCCCGATTTTATTTGTGTTTATTGAGTTACGACCACAAATAGCTGATACAGTTGTACGACTACCGCAGCGGTAGAAAAATAATGAGGCTGCTTGTCCTGAGGAAATTTTCTGAATTTCATCTTAAATTCTCAGTTTGGGGCCCCAAAGAATTTGAATTTTGGTGAGATTATTACTAAATGTAATACGTTAAAACTGTAAAAGATTAAAGGAAATTGCATCTATTTTCTTCATACTTTAATAAATCTCTCTGCCTTTAATACTTATAGATAACATAGGCCTATATACAGAATTATATTTAATATTAAATAAAGCGTGTTTGTCAACAAACATCTACAGAGAGACTTTAACAAGGTACAACAATATGTGTCTGAGGTTTGACGTAGAGTCAAAAGAGATGGAAGAATGTTACACTTTCAGAGTACAGGCAAACTAATGATGGAATAACTGGAACCATCAGTGTACAGAAAGTCACTGAATGTTTAAGCTACAGCCAATGAAGAATCTGGAGAGAAACTCAAACAAGTACAGATGGACATGCTTTAAGTGAGCTCTTCAAGCAGAAGAAAGATTGGTACAATCGTAAAACAGTCAATCTCAGCAAAATATTGTAGACATCAGCCCTGTACCTAACTCCAGCACAGCTGTGTTGCTTTTATGGGTGATGATTGAATATGTTTGAGGGTTTTGGAAAAGCATAAATATGTTAAGAAGCTTGTTGCCCAAACATACGTTGGAGAAGCTGTGATGGCATCAGAACTTAATAGAGTACAGGCACAAATCATACAATGTTTACGCACTATTAAGCACACAAGCTAAATGTTCTGCTTTTACATACAGAAAAAATGTTTACCTCAGTGCAAAATTTTCTTCAAAATGGTTGAGTGCCTGGGAGCATTTTTCAGCAAGTCTGTAATGCTCTAATGAACAAAGTGATTATGCAGCGTCACCCCCATGATGGGGCGTGAACTCAAGACTTTTGAAAGTAATAAGTCTTTATTACTCCCATCTAGGTGAATCATGAATGAACATCTAGAAAAATGGGACAATGACACTGACGACATTTGAGGACAATTTTGATCAAACAGACGCTGTTTAGAGATGTCCAAAACAGAGTAATGGACACTGGATTCAGTTGTGAAAAAATCTGAGACATTCCAAACCATGGAGCTCATCAGGCAAGATTTTAATGAATTTTTATGAAAAATTTGAACAAAAGTGCACAGCATTTCTCATTACTGACAATGCCAGAAGTAACCAAACACTGTGATGAGGAAACGCATGTTTTACAGCAGTCTGGACAATGTTAGCGTTCAGACGAAAGTTAGATTTGAACTAATCTACAAGTCAGGGTAGGACAATCAGTTTTGTTTTTATTTGGAACATTTGCGTGCCAAAGACAATTTGCTTACCAAGTGTAATGTTAAGTTATTCTTCTGGCAATGGAATTTGAATAAAAAGGTGTTCTGAAAGTTTTTGAAATTACATTCAGTGGTTTGAAACCCCTTTTTTTAGATTGACATCTTGTGCACATTTACGAACAATAGAAGTGAGCCACATACTATTTTGTTTCAGTTGTAACGTAACTGTTTTATGGCACAACGAATATTTGAGTAAGATGATGTTCATAAACAGGCTTCTAGTCCAGGATCTATTGTGCACCTTAAATAAAGAAAATGTAATGAAAGCCACCCAGTGAAGTGAATGACCCATATACATATAACACCCAGCATCTGCAGCACTAGCGATGCAAAGTCAGACATTTTGCCCTAACTGTTGGATTTGTGACATTGTGGAGTGAGCTTACCTTAAACTCATCTACTAAGTAAAACGTGCTATTCCTTTGGCCACGATTCTTATTTAGTTCCAAAGTTGTGAGGCGATTTGTGCTGAGCTAACTGTGAGTACTTATGCTCTGAAGCACCTCTGTTTTGCGCTGTAGCTCCATTTGATACTTATTTACATGACAAGCATCACAGCAAAAACAAACACGCACATTCTTCATTTAATTTTGACAAGTCTTAAAAAGCTACCTCAAACTTAGGATTTAAAGTCCTAGTTTTGGAAAAATTTTGACAATTTAAGAACTTAAAATTTAGATTTTTAATTTAAGACATTATAAGGATCTGTGAGAGTCCTGGTAAAATAAAAACTGATCTAAATAGCAATGCAATTTAATAATAATCAGGTGTTCTGAAAGCTGGTGAAATGTCTTTTAATGTTTTGCAAAATACAATGTTTTACATTAAGAAAAAAAATCTGTCGTCAATTTTTGGGCATCTTGCTGCACAAATCTTTATGTTGTAGACTACAATAAAAGTCAGGCTCAGACTTGTATCAGAATCAAACAAATCTTAACCTAAGATTGTTTAATCACAGGTGATGTAAACCTGAACACACTTCTGTAAAATATATTTGTGCTAGGGGGGTAAATGCTTTTGAGTTGTAAATAAAATGAGGTAAGTCTTGTATCTTTTAGCTCGTCTCATATCCAATGTCTCCACTGCTGATGTTCTCCACCTGATCCGACCTCGTGACTGTTTGACATATGGAAGTAGAAAAAAAAATCACTTCATCATCAGGTACATGTGGATTTTGACAAACACAAGTGAGAAAAAAGATCAAGATGTTAAAAGTTCCCAAGTACAACTGGTATCTCAAAGCTGTTTTTTTCATTCTGGCAAATGGTGGAAGTCATTACACCACTATTTTTGCAGTGGTTTCAAAAGTAAAAAGTGTTGCAATTTCCCCCAACTTGCTCATGTTCCGTTCCTGTTCCATGAATCATCTTCCATTGTTGGCTTTGTCTACCATGCACAGCACCCACTGCATTCTTTGTATCACCAAAATAGTGAGGACACATTTTGTGAGTACATTTTTTCAGGCAGATTTAGAGTTGTTGTGCTTAATCTGACATGACAGCATAGCAGTGACAGAAGGTTGCACAAAGAAAGCGTATTATGAGCTTTTAACCATGTTATGATTTTTCCTGATCATGTGTCTGTATTTACATTTTGAGTTTCAAGCAAGTTTGAGTCAAATGGTTGTTTTGCATTCACCTACCATACTGATGACTTCACAAATCTCTTGAGAATCCATGGCCTTGCTCTGCAGATTGTGCCCGAACCAGACCAATCACTTGTAGTGACAGACCAATCACATTGCAGCATTGTGATTGGACTGCAAAAAGATTTGTCCATCAAGTGTTAGCCAGGTTATATCTCATGTTGTTTTTGTTTTTTTTCTCAGAAAAAAAAAAAAAACAACACTGTTGAAATAGTTTTGCTGTAAACTGAATACAAAGAAGTGAGGCTCCCAAGGGGATAGGCCACCAAGACAACTATGATGAACACAAAACATGTTTTGTAACCTGGCTCACATCAGATGGATATGAACTCCGATTTGAGTTCCTCCACATCTGGAACTTTACTGGCTGGAAGCATTTGGGAAAAGGTGGGATGTTTAATGAAATACATTGAGCTGATTGGGTGATTGTTTATGCTTAACCAATCACAGCAAAGAATCGTAATTGCGTATCTAATAGGATAGAACAAGTGTCACACATGGACAGCTCTCTGCTCTTTCAAAAAGAAAATACTCTGTATTTCTGATAAATCATAATCAATAGCAGCAGAAACACGAACATCTCGGCAAGCCCGTGTGATGAAAGATAGCCGTCGCTTTTTGTCAGTGACTGCGCTCAGTGGCGCATTGTAGCGAGTTAGCTAGCTTAAATTCAGCTAACCTCCAGCCACTGAACATACGCAGTTGTTCTTTCTCTCACGCGAACGTGCGTAAGTTGCATGAGCTTGTGTAACACGTGACTGATGCTGACCAATCAGAGCGGAGCTTGTTAGCGCAAGCAGACCTGTAGCCGGAGCTAAAGATAAAAAAAAATGTAAATGAAACTGAAGACTTTTGAACCAGGAAAAAGATCATGATATGAAACTAGGTAAGATTTGTCATAAAGTCAAATCCTTTGAAATGTGTAAGTGAACTGTGAGGCTAGCAGCAGTAATTTGTGATTATATTGTGCTCTATGGAAAAAATGCTTTCTGAACTGAGGGGATTTTCCCTCTGCAGAACCAATGGAGCGGCCACTACCTCAACTCGAGACGTTGTTAAGCTAGCAATGTCCTATAGATATTTTAATAGATCCATGATCCACGGCAGCTGCCATTTTTGTTTTGCTTGATTCAGGAGCTACTTCCTCTCGTCATGGCTACAAACCCCCCTTTAACTCGCACTGCTGCAATGTGTTTGGGCCGTCAACTCACTGGGTCAGACACCAAACAAGCGGGCTGCTGGAAGGTCAGATGGATTATCTGAATTCACAAATATTGCTAAATAATCCATCTGGCTGGCCAGGTTAATGTTTTCATTTTGTTATGATTTCTTTGTAGAAGAGGAGAACAATGTAGAAAACTCCTTTACTAACTGAAGAAGGCTTTCTTGCCAGAAGTCTAAGATAGCGTCTGCCTCACTAATGCTGCTGCTTAGTTGTCCCATTGAGTACTTGCAATGAATCTCAATCCCATAACTGTTTATCCTATTGAACTGCACATGTTAGACCTCAAAAAAATATCAGAAATGTTCCATGAATCTATTCAGAGTTATTTACCTGAAACCATTATTTTGGCATTTCCGGTCAAGCAGAAATTTTAGCCGTTACTCGAGTGATTTCTCACCTCTACAATATTAATAGTGAGCCTCTCTTGTCACTGGCCAGACTGAGAGTAGAACGCACACGCTCATGCTGCAAGGCATGTCCTTCAGAACTGTGCATGTTGTCAGAGGGGAAAAGGTTGGCTTCAGGTGCAAAACACCAGACCATTTGGTTAAATATTTACCTCGGCATTGGTTTTGTTCAAGTTTATATCGAGCTCAAGGTACTCTGTGGGTTTAATTGATTGATGTGAAAAAATGCTGAGAATGTTAACAAAACCAGGTAGAAGTATACTGTATGTTCATGAGTATATTTGTTTAAAAGGGCTTCTTGCTCTAAAAGTCCCCCCAAAACCCCAGCGCCATCAGAGAATGACTTAAGGAGTTCTGCCTGCACAGGTTGATCTACTGCATAGTCTGTTTTTTATTAATAATTTGGAAACGAAAAAAATAATTTAAAAAAGGGTTAAGTGAAACATTTAAGTTAAAAAGTGGCTTTGAAAAGTAGGCAGGAGCTGTTCTGTCAGACCACATACCCTCCAAACCAAATATTCGGCAGGCATGAAGGCAAACCCAGGCCATGCATTCCTGTAATCCTCTGGGGACTGCAGACAGTGGAGCTCATGCAGATCATGTGAAGGGTGTGAATAGAGAGACTTTCTGCAGGCCACAGAGGAGAAAACATCACAGCATTAAACTAACCATCAATTTGGGCCAGTGTGAGGGTGCTACTGCCTGAATATAAACACATTTGACTCAGTGACTGGAATGATGTGCATGCTGCTATAAATGACTGTTTTTAAAAGAAAATTGCAGTTTTTAGAAAAGGACTAAATTTTAGGCTGGCAGGTAGAGCCGACGACTGTGGCACATGCAGAGATATCGTGGGCAGTCTGATACAGGTTTCTGCCAAAGTGGAGTTTTGGAAAATATTTCTTCAAAACAATTCTATGAAAGCATTGGGCACAGAAATATCAGATGTTGAAGATAAAAGAGACTCACTATTCTCAGGCAATACAAAAACACTGCAATGCTATACACAGCACAGTTCTATTATTTTTTATATTTTATAGTTTAATACGTTTTGTTATAATGATTACACACACCTTGCATTTACATTACATTTTATGGACCCTTACCCTAACCTTAATCTTAGTGACTACTTGCCTAAATTTAACTTAACCTAACCTATCCATCACCCTAATCCTAACCTTAACCTGATTTGAACTTAAAGTCATGTTGCTGATCTCATATGAAGGATTTACATCATGGTGACCTGCTTTTTGTCCCCCTAAAATGAGTGTGTAGTGTACACAACTTTGGTCCTGACAATGTGAAAAATACCTACCCAATCACAAACACTTGTGTTTTTTGGTTTTATTTTTTGTACATTTTTTTCTTGAGTCAAATGATCACAAATCTCTGCAGTGCTTTTTTACTCTCAGGATGGAAACGTGGGTGGGAGAAGATAGGGACCTTTTTTGTAACTGTTATCAACATATTTTGTCATTACAGATTATGATCCTTGTGGCACTTGGCTGGAACATGCAATTACCGATCCTCCTAAAGGTGCTCTACGGCTCTACCGCATCTCCTCCTTAGTCAAGCCACCTCTTAAAAATGTATAGGATAGTATTCCTTGCAGAGCTCATTAATCTGAACTTCCACTTGTTCCAATGTCACAGAGAGTAGCAGGACACAATGTATTCAGGTCAGAGCAGTTTATCAAAATGGTGGGTTATTTGGCCGGCATAGGGGAGGGGTGAGATTATGGGACATATTTATGCCCCATCCCAAACGGCGTGCTCTCTCTCTTGGCCCTTGTCAGGAGTGCACATAGAGAATGCAGAGCACTTGTTAGCAACTCAACAGAATGAATGAGCATACAGGTAAATGTGCCTTTGTTTTCATTTTTTACCATATGGACATAAACACCTTAAAATCTAAAAATGTAATTAGAGTGAATTAATTCATTATGAACCTAATAATAAGACACTAATGAAAAAAAAAATCCCAATGAGCAATATGATATGTGTATATATATATATATATATATATTATATATATATATATATATATATATATATATATATATATATAATATATATATATATTATATATATATAAGAACTTATTGCTCAACAATGGAAGTATAATTAAAACTGGAGGATCAAATTAATTGATGGGTTCAAGATGGCGGACTGTTGTTTTCAATGACTTCTGCTCATGCGCAGTGACTGCGCTTGCTGCGACTACTGCCTTTCTGCGCTTTTTCCTAAATGTGGGCTTGCGCCTCCTATGACGTCAGAATAGTGAAAGTGTGATCAGTTCTGACCAATCAGCGCAATGGTGGCCTGAGCAAGGGGAGAGCGGCGGCGGTGGACAGGGTGAGTGGAGATAGTGCAGACAGAGCGGTGAACTAGGCTAAACAACTTTTAAGCGTTTGAGGGATTGAAAACATTAGAAAAGTTAATGTGGTGAAACTAGAAAAGAATACTCTCAAAATGAGACTTAAAAGCTGTAGGAGCCGTGTCAGCGGAGCACGAGCAGTTTGAAGTGTTGAAAAATGCATTGACGCTCTATGAAACAATTTCTTGGGCCCAACAGCTTAAGCTTGTCCCACTTGTCGTGATTCATGAAGGAAACACAATTGTCTTGTAATCACAGATTAAACCATTTTTGCAATTTTTATATTATTATGTAATTTCTACATTTAGGTAGGTCTTCTACATTTAGCCAAGTAAGTCCTATTTTCTATTAATTATTATTATTTTTTTTTTTTTTTGTGACAATTTAGTCTCTGTTTTGGCATTTCAGTGATTAAAAAAAAGTTTCCGACAGCCATCCTTTTAATGAATGTGTGAAGTAAGATATTGGATAGTTTTAATATCCAATCAAATTATCAGCCTCACAAGTGCCCTACCTGCCTATTTAAATGCTGTGTCTAGTAATTCTCCTGGTACCTCTTGTGACAGGTGTATGCTGTAATTTATGCAGAGCTGGCTCTGACAAGTGCTTTATAAAAACAGTGAGATTTTAGAGCGTGCACGTGATTAAAGTACAGTGTGCTACTGCAGTGATTCCCACCTGAGCCTCAGGCAACAACGTATTACAGAGAAGCTCTTAATGCCAAGTCACATTCTAGATGTCACCTGTTATAAAGTTTGGAAATTTGACAAAAAACAAATCTGTGAGTAAAAAGAGTAAAAGTAATTTTTACAAACAGAATTTAGCTTAAGCCACCTTGGTCTGCAGGAGTTTAAGGCACTGAATTTTATTTTTGCAAACTTGAGATTTGGCCAAATGTGAGTTAAGTCAGTTTAATGAAATGTTATTATGAATCTCCATCTTGCTTTGGCGAGTATCGGAGGTACTTCCCTCTTCACTTAAAACTGTCCTGCTTTTGTTCTGCTCCCCCTGGGGTTTCGCCTTATCTGAATATGGAGACTGTGCAGTAGCTCTGCTCCAAGCATCGTCTGTGGGACTATTGGTGGGAGTAGCCTCATACACTCTGTAGTTTCAGTATGATACAGTGACATACGGACAAGAACCATGGCCTTGAATTTGGAGGTGTAGATAATTTAAAAATAGTGCTTAATTTTCTTCCACTTTAAAATTTGTAAGAATATAAATCAAATCAATTGAATCACCTTTAATACCTCAGCATTATATGTTTCCTCCATTCTCTTTGAATTGATTCAGAAATGCCTAAGTACAGATGTTCACCACGCTACACTGTGAAAGTTATATGATATTGGATGCGAGTGAATTCCGACAGACTTATAAGGCTGGAGTCACAATTCAATTTCTTCAGTTCACTGATGAAAGACACAATTGTGTGTAATGATTTTCAGAGCTTGCACTGAGAAAATCTTTAATCAGAATTTGTCTTGTACTTGGGAAAGTCATTTGGGCCGTGGCACTCTCCGCTAGCCTAGTGTATACAAATAAAAGGAAAATTGACTTTTTGAGGACAATGTTTTATGCTAAGCTTCCCCTCGGAAAGTTCTAAAGCTGTTTGCGTCCTAAAATTCTTTTGAACAGACTTGTTTCAAAAGAACAAGATCTTACAAAAGCCTGCATACTCCATGCTCTAAATCCATTTCGTACATTTTTGAAGTACAGACTGACAGCTATATTTCATCAGAAGTGTGTTGCCAAGCCTACGCCACTACCTTCCCTTGGTTGTTGTAAGCTCAGTGTTAAACAAGAAGTAAAAGGGCATATTCACATCATGTTTGATCATGTATTTAACAAGTGGCCAATATGTATCATACAACTGTTTGTGATTTAAAGTTTGAATTGTCAATGTTTATTTTTCAATTCCCAATATGTCAACAAAGCCACTGATTCATAAAGGCATGTGCACATTTCTGCGATTAGCTTCCCTTTACTGGCCTTCTGTCTGCTCTGCCCTTTCTGTCAAAGCTTCACTTGCTCCTTAGGTCGCTCCATTAGATCGGATCTGACTGACTTGTTTTACAGTCCAAGAAGAAAACTGGAAATGACAGGATTTTTTTTTTTTTTTTTGCTGTTGCTATGGGGGAAAAAATCCAGCTTGTTCTGCACTATAGAGTGATTTTTGATCGACGTCACTTTACGCCCTACTATGCATGCTTAATTCAGAAAGAGCTGCTCTCCATCTGGTTAGCTGGGGGAAGCGTCTTTAAAGAAAACAACCAAACAGGACGCGAGCAGCTGTTTTGATCAGGTATGAACTGGTATGACAGATGTCTGCCATACAGGTTCATACCTGTTTTTCCTTGCTGTTTTTTCACTTCATTACTTCATTATGGCTGTATCAGTATCCAACCTCTTTAAATGATAATGTTTGGAAAATGTTATGCAGTGTTTTCCAATGCAGTAACCATCTCTTACAGCTGATCTAAAGAATAAAAATAACACTAAATGCTAATATTAGATGGGGAGGACTGCTTCTTTTCAATGCATAATCATTGTTCAGGGTTCAGGGTCTGCAGTTGGTTGAACTCTGGAGATGGTTGTGTTTGAAAAGGTTAAACTGAGTGGGAAGGCTCCCCAATGGCGAATAAATCAAATATAGTCAAGGCCATGACACTGACGAGTCATTGGGGTGTTAACGATGCACTCAGAAAGAAGTGTGGATTTAAAAGGCTGAACAATCAGACCAAAATCAAATGTTTGTTTCATCTAAGGGTCAAGCTTTCTCACCATGCAACTACAAGTTTAAAATATTTTTTTTTCATCATTGGAAATCCAATATAACTGTACCAAACTGTTAACTCTTATTTAAAATGTGAAGTGTTTATAGTCTGAATTTTTTATTACTTTATAAAAAGTTGCTTTTAGTTGTTTGGTGAAGTGAAGACAAAAGCATCATCTTGTAATTTGAAGATAGCATAGAGTTCCTTGATAATGATTCACATTCAAATCAAAATAATATAATTTATTTTCCTCTCAGACTAATGCAAAGTTAATTTCAAACTGAAATATCTTTTATCCTTGTTGTATGGACAAACTCAGAGGTTGTAGTAAAATTTGAATTATTATGAAGAGAAGTCCAATGGCAAGAGAAATGGCACAGGTTCATACATTATTGTGTTGTTTTTCTGCATTAATGCTGGCCTGGCATTTGAGATACTGCACTCTCTGGGTGCTTTAACCATTCTTTTGTGATTCTAGTTTTTTCTTTGGATGATTCCGTCATTATTTATACCAGACATGTCAAATTATAACCCTTTTGCTAATCTCAAGAAGAGTTCTAGTCTGACCGAACCAGAATCAACTGAGAGCCTCCAAACGTCTTGCAGTGTCCCATAGCTTCTTAACAGTAAAACACACCACAAAGTAGAAACCAGTTTCACAAAGAAGAGACCCAGTTCCACGTCCAGCTTTACTGCCACATATGCAGCTAATCCCAAACCTGAGAATGATTGCTAACGCAGGAAGAGGTTTAATAAGAAGCAGTGAAGTGTACAGTAGCAGGCGTATCTGTGCTTGTGTGGCAGTCTTTTTGATCCCTTTACAAGGTGACGTGTCAGACCATCAGACAGGAGAACATGACCTATTTCTATGAGGGCTTTAGTTTACAAGTCTTTCTCCACAACCTCAGTGAAAGTGAGCCATAAAAGTCAAGCTGCATGCTCATTATTCACCATTGTTTCAGCGCTTTGTGGGAGGTGATTCAGAAGCAGTGAGAGACCTGAGAGAGATGGGAAAACCAGTGGCAATCATGAAACATTATTCAGTACATGCAGTGGTTGTTATTATATATTGTATACATATACTGTATTTCCGGGTCCTTGTGTTGGTCACTCCGTTCTCCTGTTCCAGGTAGACCTCTTGATTCTTAGTTGCACCATCTGACTGCTCATTTGGAACTTTTTGCTCTTTGCCGCTCTTCACAATGAGTTCTGGGCACTTGGCAATAAGTAAACTATATTATGAATCATGTACAAAATATCCAAAGCCTCACAAAATGTATGTAGTTTTCTAATTTTCTGCTTGGTGCACCATTTAGGAAAGCTTGAGCCAAACATACGTTGCTGTGTGCATCCATCTGGTGTGAGAGGTTGCGCTTGCTTCATTCATAAATGTGCCCATTCTCACACTTGTGACCCCTGTGGTAGTCCCTCCACTGGTTGTGTTCCATCCAGTGAGCTTCATTTAATGCTGTAGTTTAAAGGTGTTGGTCATTCCTGGCTAAATTAAATGTGAAAGGACAGATTCAGTTGTTGCCTGCACACGAGTTTCAGGGGTACACAGATAAGTCTTTTGCTGAACATTGAAGCCATGGACTGCAGGGACACTTTTTTACAAGAAATCCTTAGTTTTTTACATAGGAGCCGGATTATAAAATGACCATCCTTTTTTCCAGGTGTCAACTGCTGTTCTGTCCTATCCTGACTCATGTTCTGTTTCCGGCTCCTTTTATTTTATTTTAACGGTGTGTGTGCTCAAGGTCTGAATTGTACTTTTTTACTAATTGAAACTGGAATGCTTAATAAATGTGCTGACATTTGCCATTGTAAATAAAAAAACTTCTGCCTTGTGTTTATACTTTATAAACTTAAAAAATTTGCTAAAATCACTGCTGCTCTAAAACTAACTGACCCACTCGCAACATAAACATTTGAATCAACGCTAATTTTAAAAATCTTCCTCGGTTAACTCAAATTCTGTTGTTTTTCTTCTTGTGCTTCTTCTTCTTCAACTTCTTCTTGTTCTTTTTGTTCTGAATTCTTAATTGAATTGTTAACAGGGTGTAAAACCTCGTTAAGCCAGCTTGAATTAGAGCGACTGTTTTGCTCGAAAATTGTTCTGCATTTTTATTTCTTTGACGTCTTTTCAAACTTTGACTGATGCTTTCTGTCACATGTTTGGTTAATATTATATTCATTGGACTTTCAACGACAAGAACACATCCTACACTGCTCTCTCCACAGTATCTGGAGTTAAATTCACAATGCACCGTGCAACAAAAGACCTCATCTGTCATCTGTTGTTTTGCACAAGCCTAATTTATCCCACCACAAGTTTGTGCTTTGCTCACTGATTCTGCAGAAATTTGTGATGTTTTTCAGTCTTTCGTGGTATTTTTGAAATATTTTTCTCATTAACAGTCATGATTGTTGGATGAACATTTCAGGTTACTAATCCCCCCATCACACACACACACACACGAGCAGGAGATAAACAAGGTGACTGATATAGAGATGTATCATCCTGGGGTCTTTGTAAATCTTGTGTAAAAGTATTTCAGGGAGATGTTGTACTGATGATGAGATTAGATTTCACCATGAAATCACTAAACTCCTGTCTTTACGATTAACACAAACATGTATGCATCAAAAGAAAAAGGAAGGGCTTGTGTCGTTGGGTTTATTGATGAGTCTGTAATGTGTAAAAGTAATAATAAATCAAGAGGGTCTGAGGCAAACAAAAAGTACAGTATGACCTGCATCGCTGCACACTGGGACAAAGAGCCAGGTCACCCACACTTTGCTTGTTGCTTGTAAGTGCTCCACACTGTCCACTGCAAATTTGGCAATTATGGCTCATAGAATGATCAGAAACAACCAATAGTTCTCATTTGTGGCAAAAAATGTTGCAGAGGATCAAAGAGAAGGTTTTTCATTGAAATATACCGACAATACTCTAAATATAGGACTTGAAATCTTAGCCTGGAGACTCCCAACTGATATCTTTTTAATAATTCTGTACAACTGCTCCTTTTCACTCAACTAAGCAAAGCAGCTCTTTTCATTTTATTATAGTCCATGTTCATAAGACCCACTCTTGTTGTCATGACAACAGTAGAAACAGCTCTAAAGTCAGATAGTCCAAACTTTCCCTAGTGTACAGATTTGTAGGTGATGCACTGTGTATCTGCCTATTCATTCAGTTCATATGTATTTAAAACACTGTTGTTTGGACTACAAGATATTTATCGATACAGATAAAAAAAAATTGTAAAAATCATTAAAACCATTAGTGCAGACAGTTGTAAGCTCCTTTTCCATGGTAAACAGACAGCTGCAGTGAATGAGAATTTATTTAATTAGCTACTTTTGTGAATATCAATCATTCCAAGAAAAATCCAAGCTAATGTGAAATGGAACCACAGCAAAAGAAAACAAGTAGGCTAATGGATCGTCTGAGTTAGAAAAGACAAAAATAGGAAAAGATCAAATTCAAAATCTGTTAAATCATTTGGAATTAAAAAACGTTTTATTGTGACTGCTTAGAAAAATAAAACCAATGTGTGGCAGAATTGCAAGAGCCAAAATGTGCAGAACAAAAAAACAAATTCAAACGAACATGGCGACACCATTTTCATGGAATATTTTGAAATACATTATTGGATGTAAAATGTGCTTTCTCTCAGTTTGATTTCTCAGCTACGTCCGCAGTTCATGTGATCAGCTTCAAATGAGTGCTACACATATCAATATGATTTGAGACTGGAATTTAGAAGTTTAATGCTGAATTCTGTGGCACTACATGTGAAAATAAAAACATCTTTTAACTGCTGGTGATTGCTGAAAACATGAAACTATATAATGTAATGATTGCAATAAAAACATACTTGTGCTAATTCCTAAGACACACACTATTAACATTTGTTAATTTTTGTGCCTTCAGCCTTTTCCATACTGGAATGTATTCTGGTGACATTTTATTGCCCTACCTTCTTCCTGTGTTGTGGAGACACTGGGGACAAAAAGCACCTCTGACCCTTCAGGGACCACTTGGCTCCTCAGTTAAATGCACATTGTGACCGGGACATAACTGTGCCAGTGGACGTCATCAGTCTTTGTGCACTGAGACTATTTGAATCAGGACAAAGCATCAGAGAAAGAAAAGAAAACAATCCAGATGCCTTCCCTCTCCTCTCTTTATAATGCAAGGGAAATCTTTGTCCCAATAGTTGTTTTAAAGACACAACTCTGAAAGCACATACCTATGTCGTGTAATTAGTTAGCCATTCATTTTAATCACATGATCTCAACACAAAGCCCCAAATTGAAATTATATGTTTTAAGACATCTACTGTTTTTTATGTTAACTATGGTGTCTAAGAACCAGCATGCTGTAATCAGGGCATTTATGACATACAGAAAAAGTATTATATTTTGTTGTGTGGTAAAAGTATCAGTATATTTGCATTATGATTACAAGTGCAACTGAGTAAACCTTTTTCAGATACCAGACGCATGTATTGGCAAGTGAAACTATTTTAAAATCCGACAGAAATAAGCTCCTATTTAATTTTGACCCTTCACTAACTTTTTGATCTACTGTGCAGTCACAAGCTGTAGAACATTTCAGACAATAATGTTTTATAATTGTAATCATTTTTTATTGTTCTTTTTGTCTGTCTGAAATGAAACACTGCTAAAGCTTGTTCCACAAATGAAAAGGCGTATTAGAGTAGAGAGTTTTACGAGAGCAGAAAGAAACAGGAAATGTACCCCTGCTGTTAACTTTATTGTCCAAATAAAAATGGTGCCAATTTGTGCTATGACAAGAAACACTCAGTGAAAGGTTAAGAATATTTAGTTGTAAAATCTCAAAATCAAGTCATCACGCTCAACATGTTCCCACGTAAGTTTATTTAATTTTGCCAAGGAAGAGGCGTATTTGCTGCACGCCTGTTTGTAATTAGCTGTGCGTGTTGCAGAGTTGTCTGCTTGTGACCAGCAGAGGAACTCCAGATGTTGCACTGTGAGATGATAAAGGGGAGCTGCAGCGGTTTGAAGACCAACAGGAAGTGGATTTACAAACAAACCAACCCCTTTGTTCTGCTGAATGTACTGCATGTTGCTTGGCTTGTATCTTCGCAGAACAATGTGTTAGTAGCTTGTAGTTTGGGATTGAACTTATTATGAAGTTCACATTAAGATCTAAAATGAGTTCCTCTGAATGTGGTCTCTTATCAGCCCAGTGTAACAGCCTGCACTCTCATATGTTCAGACTGTCCGGCAGCACTGATACTGAACAGATATGAGTAAACAAACCGTGTGACTCCTTTGATTGTGCCCAATAAAATTGATGATTTATGGTCATGTGTTTTCCCCACAGCCAAAGTGGAACAACAACTCAGTGCTCCATCAAAGTGGCAGCTCATTCACCCCACAACACTGAGATACAAGTGGAGATCAATTCAGGCTTTCCACACACATTCTTCAAAGCTGTGTGCAGTGAAAGGTAGCATCAGTGGCGATGTTCACATTTACACGCCATAATAATAATAATAATAAAAAAAAAATAATAATAATAATAATAATAAAATATAATAAATCCACTACAATTGTGTTTTTTTATTTTACCTTTATTTTACCAGGAATCCTTTAATTTAATCTCTTTTTTAGACCTGGAGGAGGCTCACGGAGGAAACTTAATAATATTTTGTTATCTGTCCTTCCATTATGACCTAGAGTCCAAACCAGAGCTTAGCCTTTAGACACAGTTCCTTCTTCACAACAAAAGGTGAAGTGATCACATTAGGCTGCAAACTCTCCTATAAAAGCAATATGTGATAAGGATATTAGAGTTTTCATGAACGACAAAGCACTCAAGATTGTGGGAGGAAGGCTTACGCTAATTAACGTGAATTTGGTAATGTTCCCACAGTGAGGGGACCTAAGAGGAACATGTTTCTTTGTAGAATAGTTCCTGACAATAAATTCTAATTAGAGTATTTCTCCCTGTTCAACCAAATCAAATAGATATGTCCTAATTGAATCTTTCCACTGTCGCTCTAGTGACAAATGAACACCAAGTGAATATATTGAAAACTTTCTATAAGTTTTATTCTGGTGGTACTCCAGCTTTGATAAGATAATAAAACCTTATTTATTCCAACTGGGGGATTTTATTATGCATGCCCTGAAGGGTTTTAGGTGCAGAAACACACAGTACTTGATGAAGTGGGCCATTCATTGTTTTTTTTTTCTACCTTGATGTAGGAGTTTGTTTTGTGTCGTAGTGTAAAAAACATGTCCTGTCAAAAAAACATTTACATCATAAACTGACAACAAAACATATCTGTTAAATTGTTGTCAGTCAATCAAACAAAATCAACTGTCTACTGATCTTTATTGCATTAAGCGTATTTTTTCCTTTTTTTCTTTTAGAAAGAAAACGTTTAATTTCTTCTTTTTATATGCAGTAATTCCAGAAAATTCATATGAAGCTTTCGATTGATTCAGCCTAACGTTCTACTCCAATATCCGTACACTGATATGCAAATGTCCAAGCAGTCTCTAGTTTAAGAGTAATCCTCACATTACATTCTTTAATGTTTAATGTAAAAAACAATCAGAGGTAGATTAGGAACTGAATTACTCAGTTAAGATCAAATATAAAGCTGGTTACACCATGGGAAAGTGAAGTGCAATGCAAACTCTTAAATTTCATATGTAAATGTTAATTATTGTTTACTTGTGAAGAAGCCAGTGATACTTGCTTGTCATTCCTGGGTTCTTTCTGGAGATCTACAGCTTACAAGAAACCATTGCTCACAGATCTGTACCTCCTGTTTGAGTTAAGACCCACTGAACAAACTGAGTGTGATTAGAATGCTACAACACAGAGCGGACAAGGTACCCACGTGTAAAAAGAAGGAGACAGGTCCACAGAGCCCTCTCAGTAATGTGGACTCTAAACAGGGTGAAAGAGAGAACGAGCGGGAATTGAAAAAACAACAACAACAACAACAACAACAACAACAACAACAACAACAACAAATACAAATAAATCCTTCAAAATCAAACTTTTATATGACCCTTAAAACTGATTTTTAGAATCCAAAATCTTCATTCAGGCCCTAACCACAACCACCTGACCAGCCAGAGGGATTCTTGCAATATTTCTTAGTTCCACTCAGGCCCTAACCATTTGATTGGTTTGCAGTGCAAACCACTGGTTTAATGGCCCAATCACATTGCAGCAGGGCGGCTGAGGGGGGTTGAGCAAAAAGTGCCTGCTATAACGCCTGAATCAGCAAAACAAAGATGGCTGCTTCAGTAGATGTACATGTTTCTGCTATTGGTTCTGTTTTAGCAAAAATACAGATAGTTGAATAGTAGAACATGTGTGACAGTTCTATCCCACGCGGATTTTGAATATGTGATTACAATTTGTTGCTTTACTGCACTGCAGATTTATCAAAGAAAATTTGGTTGAAATTAGATTCATTTTTTTTCTTAAAGTCACTCAGTCATTATCAGAAGCTAAAAGTAGAAAGCCTGAGCTTCACAAGGTTTTGTATTTTTAGCAACAAGTTCAGCCAATTGTTTGTTCAGAAACAGTTTTTGTTGAAATTTTAGGTGATTTCAGGCAGAATGGTAAGGGAGTTAAGGCATTTTAGACTGATTTAATCTTTTTTTTTTTTTTTTTTTTATACTTTATTTTTACAATAATAATAACCACAAAAAAAAGAATAGACACCACATTTTAACACATATTTTAAAAAATAAAATAAAAATGAAAGATAATGATAGAAGAAAATAATAATAATAATAGAAATAAATAAATAAATAAATAATAAATAATTACAAAATAAAAATAAATAATTCTTATTGTATCCATATATATATACATATATATAGCATATATATACACATATACACACATGTATACATACCAACCCACATACATACCCTGTACATATACATACGTACATATACATACACACAATTATACATACATATATATACACATATACGCACACATATACATGCATATACATAAGCATACGCATACCCATATTAGGAGTGTCAAATTAGTGCATTAATTGAGATTAATTAATTACGGACATATTAATCTAGTTAATTTTTTTTTAATCGCATTAATCTATTTTGAAATCTTCAACTTCATTGTTTCCATATGCGAGCTGCAAAGTGAACATAAAGGTTGTTCAACTTGACAACTTAGCAACAAAAGACTTCCTAAAGTCTTAATTTTTTGCAACGCATTAATATTTCCCATCTGCAACAACAATATAATTAATTAAATTGGACAAAACAAAACAAAAACACTTAAGTTGAGTGTCTTCCTCAGAAATTTCTAGGTGAAACCAAAAACAGATTAATTACCTCAAATAATTGCAGATCATAATTAATTAATCTCCTCAATTCCCCAATCACTTGACAGCACTAGCACATATATAACTGTACATGCGTACACATACGAGCCATACACATGTCCCCGTATGCACTCCAACCTTCACATATACATTAGGGATGAAAATAGTTTGTTTACATAATTTTTAAATATTAGATTGTTTGCTTGATATTTCAGCCTTTATCATCTACAATTCCAATGTTTTTCATAAAGCTGCCCAGATTTTAATTTATTTTTGCAATATCCTATTCTTCTATGTCTTTAATAAACCATCTTTTTTCAAAAATCTTATCCATGTTCCTTATTTTGTGGGTAATTTTTTCATTCCTTTTTATTTCCTGTATTATATTAATCCACTTTTTAACCTCTGGCGGATTTGTTTTCTTCCATTCTTTTGTCACAGTTTTTAAAGCAGCTATTCTGAAAATTCGAAATAAATAACTTTCATCTGGTGTTATTTTTTCTGGTATTTTACCTAATAATATGTTTTCTAATTTTAAATCCAGTCTCTTTCCAAAATTTTTTTCAAAAATGTTGATAACTTGTTGCCAAAACCCTTGTATTATTTTACATGTAAAAAAAATATGGGCATAGTTGGCATTCATTTCTCCGCATTTCCTCCAACATTGAGAATCTTTGTTATACTTTTTCATGCATTCAGGGGTTAAAAAATATCTAATATTCATTTTCCAAGTAAATTCTCTCCAAAATAAGGAACTGGTAGTTTTATGAGTTCCCATACTAATCTCTTCCCACTCCTTTTCTGTTATTTGGATAAGCAACTCCTCTTCCCATTTCTGTTTCACATTTTCTGTTATTTTCCTCCTTTGACTTAATAAGATTTCGTATAGTTTACTTAGAATGTTTTTTGATTCTATATTTGATATTTTTGCAATAAATCTTATCAAAGGGTGTACCTGACTTATATTTTTCAAATTGCTTTTTAAATAGCTTCTAGCTTGTAAATATTTATAAAATTGTTTTCTTGGTATATTATAGGTTTTTGAGATATTTTCAAAAGATTCCAGTTCTTCTTTTTGATACATTTGGTAAAATCTTATTAATCCTCTTTCCGCCCATCCATCAAATATTTTATCCGTTTGATTCGCTAGGAAATCCGGATCTCCTGCTATTTCTTTCAAATATACAAGTTCTTCTTTTTTGATTTTCAGGTCTTTTTGAATTTTTCGCCATACCCTAACAGTGTTTCCTATACAAAAATGTGTATTTATTTCTTCATTTAAGTCTTTATTTTGAGTTTTGAAAATGAGAGATTTGATCGAACCAACCCTATTTATCTCCATTTCTTTCCATATGGGAGTATCAATATTGCTTATCCAAGTTATTATTGTCTTAATCTGGGCAGCTTTGAAATATGTTTCTAAGTCTAGTGCTAGTCCTCCTCCTGATTTTGCCAATTTTAGATTTTTTATTTTCACACGTGGTTTTTTCTCATCCCATATAAATTTTCTAAACAAATTATCCCATTCTTTAAAATACCTGGGTGGTATATAGCTTGGTAAATTTTGGAATAAAAACAAAAATTGAGGTAGAATTGTCATTTTGATGGTTCTTATTTTTTCGTATATTGATAAGTTTATTATTTTCCACCTATTAAATTCTGCCCTGATCTTTTCTGTTAATTTATTATAATTTGTATCAAATAATTTACCCAGGCATTTTGGAATCCATACCCCCAGGTATTTTAACTGTTCACAATCCCATTTAAAGTTATAATGACTCTTAACTTCATTGTTCAATTCTCCAATCATCATAGCTTCAGTTTTGTGTGCATTTAGCTTATATCCAGAATAATTACTATATTTTTCTATTTCTTTCATCAAGTTTTCCAAAGATTTTTCAACAGACTGATTTAATCTGCTCAGTATAACATAAAAAAGATAGGATGTGCTGTATTTTTTATGATGAGATGTGGCGTAGAGCAATAAAATACAGGAAATCTTTCATATTTTCCTTTCTTATTCAAGCTTCAGCCCTCCTCTGCCCATGTCCAATAAAACAACTGACTCATGACCCTTACAGCCACCTCAAACTCTCCTCTTCACCCCAACCTGAATGAAGGGAGACAGCTTCCTTTGTAATCGTCCTCATTAATGCCATCACTGAAATCTACTCTCAAGGGTCCTAAGCAACACATTTTAGCACCATGTGGCTCACACTGCTGTGTTTGTAGTGAGTTACATACATTAAGGAAACACATCTTTGAATTCCTTCAATTGTTTACTTACTCTAACCTGGCTCAAATCAGATGGATATGTGATTAACTTCCGATTTGAGTTCCTCCACATTATCTGCGTATTAAGAACTTCACTCGCTGAAAGTGTTTGGCAAAGGTGGGACTAATGACATACTTCGGGCTGATTGTGTTCTGTCTACCGTAGTTGTGCTTAGCAATCGAGCAATGAATCGCAATGGTGTATTCAATGTTCCGTGGATAGGCGAGATCACACACTTCTCTGCTCTTCTTTCAAAAAGGAAATACTCTATTTCTGCTAAAACAGAATGAATAGCAGCCACAGGAGCCGCCATGTTTGTTTTGATTCAGGAGCTACTTGCAGCCGTCCCCCTTAAACCCACCCCTCTGCAGTGATTGGGCCATTAAACCACTGGTTGTATAGCCTACATGCCAATTGAGTTAGGCCAGATGGATTTGTCTCAAGTTTGTGAAAAAAAAAAAAAATAACGCGAGAGAATCCAGCTGGCTGGCCAGGTTACTTATCTGAGTCTGGATTCCCTTTCCACTAAAAACGTTACAATAGGCATCTCCCGAACCTCCTGAAACGAGATTCTGAATCTCAGAGGACTTTCTGATTACTTAGTCAATAGCCTATTTATATAAATAGATTTATTACTATTTAATTATCTCTGCACTTCTTGTTGATGGACAAGACAAACTGGACTTCTTTACATCACAAGCTTTAAGAGTAGGCCTGCAAATTCAGGAATAGGCTTTATTCATATTCCTAAATCCCATGTATCAAAGAATCAAAGCAGCTTGTCTAGAACTGCAAATCTCAAACCAACTGGACAGTGAGAGTTTAGAAATGCTCTGTCCTGTGGCCCTGGGTCCTCCTCCCCCTCTTTCCTCCCCTCTCCTTCTATCCCACCAACTTCTGCAAACTTCGGAAAAGGGCCAGTGTGACGTCACGCAGGGCTGGTCTTGCCGTTTATTAGACAGGACAGCCTAGTGCCAGGTTTCTCGAGCTCCACACTGCAGCTCTGTCCGGCAGGCAGAGAAGACATGACTGAGACTGACTGACTTACCTCAAAGTACCAACTCTATGACCCAAAATCCCCGCGTGTCAAAGTGACGCGAGGTTCCCTCCCGAGTTATACTTTTAACGACTCGCAGCTTTTGGAGACTCGTGCACATCCACTTTGAAGTTGGAAAGCTTTTTTGAATGAACCGGGTCACGCTTGCGTAGCTACAGAGCGCTTCTCCTGGTGAACTTTTCCTTAGTTGACGTTGGGATACATTTTTCTATAAAACTCGTGATGGCCATCCTGTCACTAGCGTTTTTACTCTTAGGATTTAGTCTGACTACAGCTGCCAAAGTAAGTGCTCGTGATTTCTTTTCGCTTTCAGTAGACTTTTTATTTGGCGAATAACGGGCCAGAGCAGTTTCCCAAATGCATGTTGACACTGCACACGTATGACTGAAGCCTTACATAAGACGCAAAGAGAGACATTTTGTGTGTGTTCAAATGAGTCACCGCACATCACTGGGTTGCTTTATTTCTTAATAGGCCTAAGTTATTAAATTAATGCTGTCAAACTGCAAGCACGGTCCGTAACGCGCCTCTTCTTCCTCTTTTGCAGGCTGGCGAAGGAGATAGAGAGGGTAAGTCCTGCTTAATTATTCTTTAAAGTAGCCCATTGAATGCTGCGCCTTGTTGGAGATTTTCCCCTCTGCGTTTGGAAACTAAAAAGAGAACCGCTCGGGTGCACACGCAGATCAGAGTGGGAGGAGGCTTTGCGCCGGGCTCTGTGTCTGTCCTCGCTCTCTTCCTCTCCACAAGCATACATAAACACACTTCTATTACACGAGTGAAGTGCATCAAGAGCTTTGTACCACAGGAAAGACAGGCTCTCATCGAAATCTCACACATCTGGTCCGTATTGTGCAACAGACACAAGAGACCGAGCTGCAGCCAAATGGCTCTTTAAACACATTATTATTTAGGTTCATTTTATTTCATTTTCAGAATGACAGGGCATCTAATTATCCAAACACAAGAAAGTAAATTAACAGTTGCTTCAAGTGTTTCTTTGTTGGTCAGTTCACTAGAATACAGGCTCTGTAAAATCTACTTTTCTTAGTTTTTAAGCATGTTGCAATAGTGTTCTCATCAGCTTACTCAAAGTTGTATTTGGACTGATCCATGCACGTTTGGAAAATCTTTCTATTCTCCAGTTCTCTGAAAATGTTCTGTTTTCACCTGCCACTTATCCTGTCTACTTGTTTAGATTTACTCAATAAAACCTGATTCTGAGCAGGTTGGGTTCAAGATCATGTAGTCGCTTTCATTTACAAACTGCTTCTTGTTAAGTACAACTTTAGGTCGATAACAAAAGGGTGAAAATGATCAGTTCTGGAGTTTTGAACAATGGACATTAATGAATCTCTTTTTTAACCAGTTTTACAACACTTAGTATTTCAGCCACTTGCCTTGGATTTCACAATGAAAACTGTTTAATATATGACCTATTTGGGGAAGGTGAGGAAAGCATGTATTATTTGGTTGACTCTTAATATTATGAAGAAAGTGTATGAAAATTAAAACAACCACCACTGCTTAATAGTCTATCTGATAACCTGTTTGTCTCTCTGCCCAGGAAGCGCAGATGAAAATAAGCTTTAAATGAATAAGTAAATACTGTAAATAGATTACATAAGCTACATACTGGAGCATATACTAAAGCTGCCTTCATGTGGTGTGGGAATAATGCTAAATACCACTTTCCGAGTATGAAATAGCAAATGAACACCCCTCATGTCGTAATTACTACTGAGAAACTGGGAAATGATTTTGATGCCTGAGTTGCCGAGTTGAAAATAACCTCTGACCTTTCAATATGGCAGACAGTGGCAAAAGAATCACAAATTAAGAATTTAGGTGTTTTTCAGTTGTTTTATTGTCTGGAAATTTATATGACACACAAAGTTGAACAACAATGCTATTTCCATTTACTGTAACTAAGTAAAAAAAAAAAGTTAATTTATTCCTTAGAGAAATCTTACGGGGCATTAGAAAAAAATACTTTACTTGTTTGCACTAGATTTACATACATTTGTCAAGATAAGGTGTGTTTTTAACAAGTTTCCTTTTGTAACGACCACAAAAATTATTTGAACACAACCTACTGGTAACACCACATCACAAGTATTTACCATCTTTTCCAGAGCAAATGAAGGCAGCATGAAACGTTTCCACCATCTCTCTTCAGATTGCCAGTAAACCTGTAGCTATTTGTCAGATGCATGTTAAGATCATCATTTTCATTGTGCTTGCTTCTTTACAATCAGTGTATTCATTCACTCAATAACTACTCTGGCCACTGTTGATCTTCTCCAGCTTTTTATAGTGTATAGGTACAAATTGCTCTTCCTTGTTCATAAGAAAAGTCTACTTATAAATGATGTTCACAACATCTACCCACAATGGAGAAGCAGCAGCTGGCTCTCAAGCATCCAACAATCATCTAGAGAGAAGTCGTCATGCAGCCAACATGATGGGCTACTTCTCACTCTCACACCAACAGGAAATATAGCTCTCAACTTGAGAAAAAGCAACACCTCAATTCCCTACATAGAGCCTTCTATAGATTTTATTTTTTTCCCCTCTGAATCAGAGACGAAACATTGTTGCATTTTAGTAGAGTTTAAAGTAACTATGTGAGTTGTTGCACTAATGTCACGTTATGCAAAGTTCTGTTAAGTTTTAGTGGATCGTTACATTTCTGGTTGCCCTGTGCTTCTGATGGATGTAGGAAACTAGTGACCTGAAAGTTCAATCTTATCTAGACAATCTAATTTAAGCACAAATACCTGACGCCTGAAAGAAACAGTTTTGGTTAATTTACTTAACCTACTTTTTACTCAAGCATTTGCTTATTGACCACAGCATTTTCTCACATATTCAAACTCTCCTATCAGTATTTCAGCTCTAAAACAAATGAATTCACTTCTGCAAGCTAAATACCTTTCTGGACATAATGAAAGTGTTTGGTTTAGTTTGTAAAATTGACACATTTGATTAATAGCTATATAGCACCCAAACATCAGTCTTTTATTACGTTTCACTGCTGCAAATCTTTCTCACCTACAGTCTATGTGATAATGTTGATTAAACATTAAGTAATAGAAAAGGCAGCAGAGCTCAGTGCATGAGCAGTGGTGATGGTTTATTCCCTCAGTTTTCTCTCCAGTTATTGTGGCAAAAGAAGCAGCACTACAAATAAGGCTGCCGCTGACATACTGACATCTTAACTGAATTGCTTTTAAATTATGATTGGTTTAGTTTTTTATAGGCCTATTAAAAAAAAGTCTGACCCATTACCAAAAGATTTTGTTAAAGCAGTAAGCTATAGGTTGAATTATATACCATAACATGATCCATTCAGCTGCATTGAGATGGAGAGTGGTTCTTTAAGATTAGTAACGGATGAACTCCTTAAGGATTAGGTGCATTTACACTAAAGCCACTCGCTCAGGCTGGTCCCTCCTCTTTTGACTTTTATGATTTGTCACACAACACCTTTTCCCTCTTTCCCCGCTGCAGGGAGCTACTGTAGTAGGTCTTTGTAGCATGCTTATCTAAAATTACATCATTCTTACACGTCTCACAAAGTTAAGCTCACAGTCAATCTGTTTACACAACTTCAAAGTCAACACATACTTGACAGCATTGTTGGTTTAGTTCTGTAAATAGCAAGCCACATTTCGATCTGTAAACTGATTTTAGAGCAGAGATTGGATAGAACCAAATGTGACCACGATTGGGGTATGGCATAAAGTGAAAAGGTAATAGAATTTACAGGGTAGGCCAATGTTCTTAAGACGAGAATAAAAGAATAATAATATTGGAAAAAAGTGTACCGGCAGCTTTCATGTAGAAATAAGGAAAAAGGCATTTTATGTGAAGAAAAAAAAAAAAAGTTCAGCAAAATCTTAGTGAATAATTTTGTTGACATACTTATTGCAAATGATTTTTCAGAGGAGATGTATATTATTATTTAGTTTTGATGTAAAATTACAGTCAAAATTTAGCACATTTGTTACACTTGTTGATCAAAAACGTCTAAAATCGATCGAAGAATACAGCAATCAAATCTGAATCGATCTGATGCAGCCACTGACTTAAACACACACTCTGTTGTATATTGCACACAACAATACAAGAATAGCCACAATGTTTGAAGAAACAAAGAACTTGTGCAAGACCTGACTGTGCTTAATTATGTTGCATTAACAACTGATGGTGGACAGACCTCCAAACATTGACACTAAATAATATTACTACTGTTACTGTTTGAATGTTGACAAAAAACACTAGTTCTAAGCTCTAACAACAGTGGCTGTTTTAAATGAAAAGTAAAAAATTGTGGCTGCAAAATTGAAAAAATGAATCGAATCGAGACCTAAGTGAATCATCCCATCCTAGAAATTACTGATCAAATTTCGCAAAACATTCCATAGGTTCTTGCCCTCTTTTAACTTAAAATGTTTTGGAGCCATAATATTGCAAATAGTTGTACTGTTTTTACATGCTGTTTTTACTTACATGTTCAAAAATGTCCTGTGTTCTGTGTGGCGCACCTTGAATAGAAGGCTTGTCTTCTAGAAGCATTACCAAAGCACATACTTTAACTCACGTGTTTGCTGTATGCACACTGTGATTTGAAAACCTTGTAATTTCCCCAGACTTGTAATTTCACTATTGACACCTGTTTGAATTTGAAAACGTACAGTAAAATTACCTATTTATTTCAACCATCTCTGGTATTTCCAGGAAATGTCAGAAGCCACATAGATTTCCTTGTACATTTGTGTTTGACCACAAATGATCTCTTTTGAATGGAGCTGGTAAAAATAGAGGTGCTACAAACACTATTCACTACACTTACTGAAAATCACAGTATAGAACGACATTTTCAAGTGTAAACTGGTTTATGCACTGCCAATGCTTTTTGTCATTCCAATTTGCAAATTGTAGCTGCTTCCTGTGATTTTCTCATTTGTCATTTAATTACATGTTGTTGTGATGAACACAACACAAAACATGTCCTTAGGGTTTAGGCACTTTGGTAGCTTTCATCAATCTAAGACTAAAACAAGATAAACACCTTGTGACTGAGCTAT
Organism: Mugilogobius chulae; assembly: GCA_038363315.1. NCBI lineage: Eukaryota > Metazoa > Chordata > Actinopteri > Gobiiformes > Gobiidae > Mugilogobius > Mugilogobius chulae. The sequence continues at coordinate 42,688,139 of CM076397.1, forward strand.
TATACAAAAAACAAATCAAGCTCTAAGAGCGTTCATTCATTTATTTGATCAGACATTTGCCATCACACTGACACAAGGACTTAAATCTATTCCAGTTGACTGCAGGCGTGATGCAGCGCACAAGCTGGACAATCATCAACTAATCAAATAGCTGACACACAGAGGCAGACATTATCCTCTAAATCCCAAAGCAACACATGGTTTTACACCACAGAGAAGCTTAGCACCATGTTAAACCAACACTTGAAGCTAAATTAGTATTTGTGTAAGATGGATATCTTAACAATGCCTTTATCAGAAAACAATTGATTTGTGAATATTAAAATGTTTTACTTAGTAGCAATAGCTATGTGACTTACTGACCAAAATAGGAAAATGTAGGGGGAAAAAAAAGTATTGTACATGCAGAAATGTTTTCAACATGTTTTTGAGTACAGTACGACAGAGTATAAGGGCCAAGTGAAAACAAAAAAAAATAAATCAATCAATTTACACACTCACATGCTGAAAGAGTGTGGCTAAAATGACTGTTGGAGACTGTGGCTGAAGTTGTGCCTTTGCAGTCTGGGTGCGCTTGGCGTATCCAATGATCTCCAGCGTTCGGTATGAAGTAGTCATGACCTGTCTGACACATGCTGCTCACGCTTTGGTTGTGCGACGACAGAGTGAGTGACTTCGGGTGGAGAGGCTCTGCATGTACGCGAGCCACAGTGCTCTAACCACAGGGGAAGCGATAGACTATTCTCTGGACCCATCACTACACTAGAGTGATGGGTCTGAGAATGTATGCAGTGTCGCTTTAAATCTGACATTTTTTCACAGATTAGTACGACATATATATTATATATATATATATATATATATATATATATATATATATATATATATATAATATATATATATATATATATATATATATATAATATATATATATATATATATATATATATATGCATATGCATATTTGTCTGTTTGATATTTTCCGGTACACGTTCAGTTCAGTTTTTATGTTAAAAAAGGACAATAAATAAATTAATACTAATACTAGGAATATCTCCAAATCTTTATTTAGATTGAGCTTGTGTTTATTTATTTATATAATTATCTCCATAAATCTGTAAATTTTTTTCTTGTATTTGCTCAGTGCTTGATCTGTTGCCTATAAGAACAGTGACACGTGACGTGGCGCAGTGTACACTCTTGCAACAGAGGGAGTGAGGAAGCTCAGAGAAGCACCTTAAGTTTTATGGAGCCTTTGTGACGGTTGTGTTTGATCCATACGTCTCTATGGACATTTTGCACAAGGAGCAGTGTTTGTGCAGGATTTTATTCACAGAGAGCCGTGTGACTGCATGTGCTACAGGTGAATTGGCGCGCCGACAGAGTGAGTTCAATTGTTCATCTTTTCCCACGATGATTCTGAGATGTTTACCAGTGCGATGCCATGTAAATCTATCAGAAATATTCACACAACATCAAGTAAGTAGCACGGATCAATAATATCCCAAGGATAAAGTTTTTAAACCCCACATAAAAATGTATTATTGAAATTTTTTAAATTATTTTATTATATAAATTTTTATTATTATTATTGGAAAGATAGACACGTGTCGAGCCCTTAACCGAACGTGTTGTACCGAAATGATTCACTATAACCATGTATATCGTTACACCTCTAATTGCGTGTAATCATTTTGTCGCCGTTAATGCATATGCCCAAAAACAAGAAAGAAAGTTGCTCCCCACTCTGCCGTTGCACCCTTTTTGTCCTCGTGCTCTTGAATGGTCCACAAACAGAGCATCTGTTTTGTTGTGGTAAGCGCACTGGATTGGAGGTAGAGACAGTCCTGCTGTACAGGTAGCAGGACAGAGACTAGTCTGAGCTCTGTCTGAGTTTTTAAATGATCCAAAAAGACCAGATTTTTTTGGTTGTAGTGAATAATGCTTTTATAAAAGAGAATTAAAAGAAATGAGAGGCGTTCTGTTTTGAAGAGGACATGTGTAAAACCCATTCTTCCGTCTTTTCTGTCTCTCATCATTTGTTTATTCAAGTTATTGTGGTCAAATCAAGATAATATTTCGCCAATGGACACCTGTGTGTTTGTCCTTCAATTAGACAAAACAATAAAAAGTCAATTGGCAACACTGTAAAATTCACCTAGTAAATGAATGTGTGTTAACATTGTGAATGTACTGGTCCTTACAAGAAAAATACTTCTTTAAACCATCGCTTATTCGTTTATCTAAGTCATGTACTATACTGTGTGTCCAGTTGACAGCTTCTATAATGTGTACACTTTATATGCTTTCTGTCTGTTTTGCAGCCCAACTAAAGAAGCGGCTGAAGGAATACGGCCTTTTTACTCCGTTTAGCACAGATGCTCATGGACACTACCTCTCGCACTTGCTGTCGGCCACTCACAAGCACCGCTTCAGGAGAGACACCTCCAAAAGCGAGCAGAACATTTTCTTCAACATCACTGCCTTTGGTAAAGAGTTTCATCTGCGTCTGCGGCCTAACCAGCGCCTGGTTGCACCGGGGGCTGTTGTGGAGTGGCATAATGACTATGAGAATTTTGGAAACACGACAACAAATTTGGAATCCAATGCAGACCAAACTGACCTGCGACGGGAACTACTGAAGACGGACTGCACATTCGTAGGCGACATCACGGACGTGCCTGGTGCCTCTGTTGCCATTAACAACTGCGATGGATTGGTGAGTGCAGGCTGGTTTCTTTTTTATATACATTCTTCTCTTTTTCTTGAATCTTTTCATTTGCAGTGCCTTGACCTTACAACAAATGCTCAGCGATTTTAGTTGTCGGTAAATCTTGGTTTTACGTCAGCAATCAACATTTTTAGAGTCCATTGTCACTTAAATATTCTTTAGGCTGACAGCTTGAAGAGTTTTTTGTTACGGGTGAGTGGTCATTCATTGAACCTGACCAGTCTAAAGTCTTCACCCAAACTTCTTCCCAACGTAAAACATTAGCTGCTTTTGTGTGCTACAAAAGTGTCTGCATTGGTCCTTCCCTTTACCCTCCATAAAACACTTGAGCTGTAATAAGGGACTGATGTGAGCCAAAACATTCTTAAAAGGCCATGTCGTTTCCATTTGTGAAAAAAGTAAACTATATATTGTATGTGTGTGGTGCTTATTTTTTGTGTGTGGAAAAATATTGCTTTCAATCAATTCAAAAATAAATAGTTACAAAATTAAAATAATAAATGAAAGTTGGAATGTGCATTTTGCGGTCAATCACAGTAGTTGAACAAAAACTGCAGATTTTACTTTGTATTTAGTTACTATATTTTTGGAGCAGTCATCTGCAATTCTACTTCACTGCATTTTTGAAACAGACTGAAAAGTAAAACCTGTCTATAAGTTTGAAAGAGTCTGACTTGGTTATAGTGAAACCTGCCTAAATAAAAAAAATTTACAAACAACTCATCCACCACCACTAAAATACACATTTGTAATATTCATTTAATGTCTAAAATTTGCATTCAGCTTTCCCAATCTACTGTATTCCCAAGCTACTTTATTGCTGTACCTGTGAAAGTGTCCAATCTGGGCCAGTGAAGAGTCACATGAAGCTGGGATGGTAATGACTGCCTCAGGGATTGGCACATCTGTGGCTACCAGCAGTGAGCAGCTTCAGGGTTGAGTCAGTGTGGTCCCTGTTAACTGCTGTCAAGAGCTAGAAGGCAATCCACAAGGTTTTATTCTGTCATGTTTTAACACTAGCTGCCAGACATCACAGATATGCTGTGATTTAAATTAACAAAAGGATACAACCAGTTTTGATGTAGGTCACATGTTAAATTCTGTGGAGTCGTTAGCTATAAACATGCAACAATTTCTCTGCTCAAACAGTGTGTGACATGCAGACAGCCTTGCAATTAAGAAAAACATGGCCTTACAAAGCAGACCTCAAAGGCTTGAGATAAAAAATGAAACACTGCTTTCAGCTAGAATGTGTCTTGTGTCTCAGGGAAGGACATTTCACCAGCGTCGCTATCACAGTGTGTGGCTGATTGTGACAGGAAGGGCATCCAGTACAAACCTGCAAATCAAGGTGAACATGTGTGGCGGCTTTTAGTATGCACTTCAACGCTTTTAGTTTCATTAGCTTATATTAAAAAAAAACAGCATTTTCCCCACTTTTCTGGTGGATATTTTATTAAAGGGAAAAATGACAACATCAAGCTGTTCAATCTTACATGAATGCCTTATTTTGTGAGTAGGCTCTTCACACCATCTGTTCAGTGCCATTCAAACCTCCACAGACACAAGCTGATGGCAGCCTCTCCACTATAAAACTTACATCTGTATTCTTTGTTCTCTGAATGACTAAGCCTCTTTGGTCGACTATTTATTGTTCAATTAAAGATTAAAAGATCTACATTTCTCAAGTGAAGACACTGACTAAATCAAAGTTGTTCAGGTGGACTTGTCTTCACTCATAAAACAATGTGTATAGAACAATAGTTTTAAGAGTCTTTCTAAACAAAAAGCATCAGATGTGGAGACATTGCATTCAGACCTTGGCTACTTCCTTTTATTGGAGAAGGAGGAAGCAGTTCATCATCAGGGAGGATTCAGCTGTTCCAAGAGACATTTATAGTTGGTGTTTGCAGGAGATTGAAGCACACGAGGGGGCCACACAGGATGTGAGCATTTTGCTTTCTAAATACTGTTGTGACAGGATGTCATTTTGAAGACGCCAGGAGAAGGTCAGACTGTAGCTCTAATGAGTGAGTAAAGGAGTAAGGAGCTTTCTGCTGTCTCCATTCCATTTGGGAATACTGTATACACATTTTTCCCTTTAAGACAATTTTCATCCACAGACAAATAGTTGAATGAAAAAATAACTGTATGTTTTGGACAGAGATAGTTTTTTCTTCAAAGAATATCAAATCTTATTTGCATTAAAAACGAAAGCCATTTGTCACAAACAAGATTCAGAGGACAGCTGAAAGTTATGTGGAAATCTCAAACAGTTTCTAGTTTTCAACACTGGAATGATTAAAATAAATGACGAAAGAGGCTGCAATCTGCTATGGTATCTTGTTAATACTAAATAAAAGATGACTGCCAATCAGTGCAAATAGAAGCTAAATGAGCTCCCCCTAAAGCAAACACAGCAGGACACCATGCAGTAGCCAAAGCAGAGGTTGGAGGTGGCAGATTAAAAAGCCACCTCGCTTTGATCTGGAAGCGCTCACAAACCTGGGTAGGTGTATGTTTTACTGTTGCTTAATTATAGCCACGCGGGATGTGTCTGGAAGTCTTTACTGCAGTCGAGAGGCCGGCAGGCAGCATCCATGGTGAATGTTTATGAAGCATAACTCCCCATCAGCAGCAGTCGTGTGGAGAAGTGGGCTGAGTCCTGGCTTGTGTTGGACAGGCACTGAAAGCCAAAACAGCTGCATGAAATCTGCCACATCAGGGAAAAAGTTCATTTAGGATTAAATAGAAGACAAATAGAGCATTCAATTGAATTGTAAACTATACCTATGATTGTTTGTGTATTTTGAGGTAAAAGATAACTTCGTGTTGTCAAAAAGTACTTTAAATGTTGTTTTCATCTTTAATATGGAAAAAGAATCTTCAGTATTTTTGACATGGTCAGCATAGAAATGCATTCCAGAGAACACATGTTTTTTTTTTTTTGTTGTTGTACAACTAGAATTGACTAAATATCAACTGCTTGTGAATCTAATTATTGGCACAGAATTACATAAGAGAAGTCAATGATAAAGCAACTGTTCATGTGTGCATACTTTTCCACATTTTTTTTTTTTCCGGTCACAGAGTAATGACAGTGCTCTCTTTACACATACACCTGGACACAGCTGTTTTGACTAGAGTTTAACAAGAGCAGCACATGCATGGTGAAGCAGATAACTAAGTACAGGCGACAGTTAGGAATTTGTTGTATATTTTTACAAGCCTGCAGCACGTGACCTGGATGAAATGATTAGAGAGAACAGTGTGACTGACCATGACTCATCACCCTTATCAAGATTGTATGTTCACTAGAAAGGAAATGATGCGTGATTGTTATGTGAAGGTAAGGTTGCATTAGTTGTAGATTGAAGGTCTTACCACTCAAGCAGACTGCCATCAGAAGCTCAAGAATCAAATAAATATGAGTGATGCCAGTTAATTATTAAAGCAAACATTTTTCAGTTCCAATATGGATGGAAAAGAGTTTGAATACTTGAAAATCTTCGACATATGGAGTATTCAAATCAAAAGGCCAGAATCTATCAGTTTTGTTCATGTAACCAATGATCTACACAGACCCCCCAGTTGTGAATACTCTGTTCACAACTACTAAACAGTGCCAGTCATTCGTGATAACATCATCAGTCATTTGGCTCAGATAGATAAGTGAGTGTTACTCAGGGCAAAGGGTCTGGAGATCGAAACTCACAATAGTATTTTTTTTCCCTTGTCTTTGAGATGAGTGCTCCTGCGTATAGAGTCTGCAAAGTGAATAAAAAGGCATCTTGAAGTGAAAGTAGACGTGTGTGGTCCAGAGTCTCACCAGCTGTAAACTTCACCACACGTCACTGCTTATTATTACTGTTTACTGCTCAAATATTCATAAAAAAAACAAACAAAAAACAAACAAACAAACAAACAAACAAAAAAACCACTAACAACAGTGGCTTTGTTTAAATGTACTTTATTTGGATTTTTTCCATAGTTCCAATACTTCCTGTGAAGTACGCCTGCTTCTTAGCAAAGAAAAGTGCTTTGTGCATTTGTGGACTGGAAAGAGAATGGTCCTTGATGTTCCCAACTGGATTTAACAAATGTTTGATTTCTCAACCTGCTCAGCTGTAGTGACACATTGCCCAATCAGTTTGAAGTATTTGTCAGAACATTCTGTCTTTTAAGAGCCATCCGGATTGATTATGTGTGAAAAGCACTGGTTTCTGTCAGGTTACCAATCTTCACCAAAAACATATGCACAGAATCAAAGTCAGGGTTACTGCAGGACAGATGGAATATTAATATGATTTTCTTCTACTCGCTCTATTTCCGTCTATGGCCCTGTTTATAATTTTGGTAAAAAAAAAAATAATCAGAAAAATCTTAATCAGCCAAATGATGCAATTTCAAAATACACACAACGAAAGCACCCGATTGGTTAAAGGAAAATCAAACAATGAATGGTATGCAGTGACTTGTGTTTTGGCTCAACCCCGAGATGCTTGCTGACAGATTAATTTGAGTCCCGGCTTTGACATCTCTTTGATATTCTTCATGGACATAGCAGTGAAACGCATGGATGTTTTTCCATTTCTCGCTGATTATGGAACTTTCAGCTCAGAAGACAAACATTATATCCCTCTGCCTGACGTAATGCTACGTAAAAGTGGCGTTTACTTTAGATAGAAAGATAGACATGCACAAGTCTCAGACACCTCAAATAAGCCAGAAATAGAGTCAATGGCTTGGACGTTTGTAGACATATTTGATTTCATCATACACAGAGCTGCAAACTAAATAGCCCTCTTTGTATGCATAATTCTGAGAGGGTTTTTATTTATTTATTTAATCACTTTCATCTGGGAGGTATTTGCATATTTATCAGCTGACAAAAGCAGATAGGGTTGACCTTTACCTCAGCAGCCTCTCCACAACTTGGCCAGCTTCTTATATGTGTCATATTGCATAATCGACTTTGCTAGCCAAACGGGTGAAGCCCTGCTGAGTGTGTGCTGTAAAAGCAGAGAGTGTAAACACAAGATGATGGTTGCTGCTTGACTTACAATCCTTTCAGAGCTAAATCCACTGGCTCCACAGCGTTTCAGCTCTAACTGGATGCTTCTCTGTCAGCCTGAGACCCATTTCAACGTCCTTTTCTCTCATCATGTTAGCATCACCTCTGAGGAAATCTTTATAATCAGAAGCTCTGAGTAGAAAAAAAAAATCATAACAATTTTAGGCTTTTGGGAGAAAAAAAATGAGAACATTTGGAGATGTTGAACTTCAGACATTCAGTAAATGGTGGACCTTTTGTCTTGTCAGTGCTTGATTTTATCAGCTAATAATCTAATTTATAATCATATTACTGTACTGCTATTATCACATATAATATGATGTATGCATGTGTTATGTATATTTATGTAGTTAGTTTTTGCGTTTCATGTGTACTGTTATCGATCAGCACACATGCTTTGTTTTGATTCTGACCCTCACTATTTTCAGCGTGAATCATGTCACTGCTCACTTCTTGGTCTTGTCCCACTCTTGAAGAACTTACAGACCACTCCAGGGCACGATTCAACTGGGTTGAGACCAATCCAACCAGACCGGATTTCGCAATTTTACAGAAATACATTTAAAACGGAGAAATAAAATTGGGACTGACAGCTGTCAGTCAGAGCCTATTGCTAATAGAATTATTCATAACAAAAAAAGAGTCACTGACTAGATCAAAACCACCAGAGGAAAGATTATCCGAACCTCAAAAGACTTTCTATCATACAAACTTCTCGTTCAAATAAACATAATGATCGGGATCTGTGGCTGCAGCTTCATGCAGTAGGCTAAACAGAGCAGATAATGGACAGCACAAGTTTTGAAGGCAGGAGATTAGTTGTAAAGTTATCATGCAGCTTCTTCATAACAGAGGAGGTCTGTATTTTTGGAAAGCACACAGACAGATTGTATTATGTATTGTATGTGTATTACTGAGACACTCTTTTTATGAGCGTGTATAGAGATACCAAAGCTATTAAGTATTGACATACAAGTACTGCTAAGTATACCATTGGGACGATTCTCAAAAAATTCTCCAGTACTTGTTCAATACTGGAGTTTCAATTGAATTCAGGTGTTGGGTCCATCCCTTGTGTTAGGAAAGGGTTATTCTACCGTTGTTTGCAGTCAAGAAGTAACAGCAGGTCATTCTGTCACTTTTGTTTGACCAAAAATGACCCAGGAATGACAAACTTTTCTTTACCGTAATAAACATCTGATCAGTTCACTAAACACAACATTAAAGCAGTAATATTGTTACTTTATGTAAAGCTGTTTTATTTGGCAAATTCACAGATTTAATTATTAATTTATTTTTTTTGTTCTTTTGAGGCTTAGCGAAATGATTCTTATAATTTTCTACCTCTCAGACAATATTTGAATTATGAAACTAGCATCCTTCCCTAGTGATGGAAGTAAAAATAGAAGCAAGCAGGTGGGAGTGTCGTGTGTTTGTAATTTACAGGTGACAAAACAGAGTGTGGATGCAGTTTCAGTCTCCTCTTCATATGTAAATGTAGCGTGTCTATTGGTGGTTAGCTTCTGATTGCACAAGTGTTGTCACATACTCGTATTGCCCCGTTGACTTTCATAAATGCTTGGCTTGTGTCAGTCTGCATAGGTAATTGTTGAAGAGATAGAGTTAATGATCGTGTCTGTGGTGCTTTGTGAGTTTCAGGCTTAAGGAACTGAAAACGTATTCATTACAGTTCTTGTTTGGTAACATTTATTATTTTTAAACTTGGGTTGAAGCTGTATGGGCCTGCATCTAACTAAATTAATGTTGCTGTGATATGTTCTATTCTTTTCAGAGATGGCAAAAGTACTGAAGTTCACTACTCAAGTAAAAGTACAGTTACTTGTGTAAAAAATGACTGATAATAGTCAAAGTCTGCTGAAACTGCTTTACTTAACTCTTTCACTGCCAGCCCTATTCTCACTTTGACCCCCCTTCCCTGCCAGGACTTTTTGCTAATTTTAAGCAATATTCACAGCTCCACAAAAAACCTTGTGCAACTGGAATCATGACATGTTATACACCAAATGAGACCTACAAGTGTCTACTTTCATTAAAAAAAATAATTGTTATTCTACATTATTCCGTTCTCTTTTATAGGCATTTGAAATTAGTTGTTTTCATTAGATTTCAGCGTTTGACGAGAAACTTCTGAGATAACGGCCTTTTTCTAAATCAAACTTCATGTCATTGTTATTTTTGTTTGTACTACTTTTTGGTGAAAGAAAATGAACTACTACAATTAAATAATGTTTTTAGGATAAAAATACAAGCTTCACGTGATGAAAGCAATGATGACGAGTGTCTTTTTCATCTTTAAACCAACAAAAGCTGTGTTACAGACAAGGAGGCAGCTTTACTTTCTGATGCAGATTCTATAGATTCAGCCTTTTTCATGGGGAAAGATTATATTTAACCCCCAAACATGAAGAAATACAGTAGTTTGACTTACTCTGACACTTTAGGATCGCTCACAGAAGTGAAAGTTTAGTTTTTGTCCTCAAGACTCGCTACATATGTCGTTCTCCTCAGAATCCTAGTCCTGTAGGATCGTCTTTTCTTCAGTTTAAAGATCAAATATCTGCTCTAAACTTACTCACAATGTTTTTAGTCCAAGATGTGTTGCCTGTAATCCGTTTGAAAAGAAAGACGATCCTTTAGAGTCGGACGATCACGTAAACACAGCCGACCGCGCTCCATGTTATAAATAGAACAACACTTGAGTTTCCGGTCATCTGACTTCCGCTGCGCTCTTGTGCTAATGCGATACTGCCTTCTGGTGGTGAATATATGAAACTGCATCATGCTATTTAATGCTGATGAATTGAACACGTGCATCAGAGAGGGCTCTATCGCCGCACGTAAAAAAAGCTTATGACGGAAATTTCCGTCATTGGCAGGCTACGGTTGGATTCGTTATGACGGAAATTTCCGTCAGTGGCAGGGAAAGAGTTAAGTAAAAGTACAAATGTAAACGTGTGTGAATTGACTTAAGTGAAAAAAAAAAAATTGACTTAAGTAAAAAAGTAAAAAGTTCAATCACACTGCCAAGAGGTAATATCTAGTCTTTGTTAAAACTACTTTAATACTAGATATTATCAGCTTATTTCACTTGTTTCAAGACATTTATGATTTTATGAGATTTGAGCTTGAATCAAATTTGCCAATGAGGTGAATAAAATGTTTTACTTAGTCAGCAAATATTTGGCTTGAAATAAAAAACATTACTGAAACAAGAAAACACATCAAAAAATATATGATCTAGTAAAACCATCGGCCCCGAAAAAATACCAAAAATATCAAAACTAAGACATAAATCTCGAAATGCATTTTTGCGTCATAAAGTGGTTTGTGATGTTGTGTAGTGTGAGATGGGCTTTACAGTAAATTTATATAATTTATCTGACTTTTATCATCATTTTCACTTGCTAATTTGTTAACAAAGCTCTGATACACGGCAGAACAGCAGGTTTAACTTGGATTTTAAGGAAAAACAAATGTTATTGGCTCATAAAGTAACTAACGGATTATAAAATGTAAAGATAGAAAGTACAGATACTGCATAAAAATGTAAGAAGTAAAAGTAAAAAGTCCCAGATTTTGTAATATCAAGAAAACTACTTAAGTACAGTATACCTGAGTAAAAATACTTAGTTACTTGCCAACTCTGATTCTTTTTACCTGCCCAAAGTGTTAAATTCAGCACATCACCTGAACTATGGCAAGGCTAGTGTCCACTCAGCCACAAGCATTGACATTTCTGAAACCGCTGTGCAACAAAGATACAAACAAAACCTTCTCTTTGATTAGAGCAAGGACACGGGCCAGCTGGGTTTGCCCTCCTCTGCAGACGGCACAAGACTTTTATTCACTAATAGTTGTTAATGTTCCTTGTTGACTTAGCCGAGGCTTGTTGCTGCGTTGACCCCAGAGCTGTTTGGGTATATGGTTTGAGGTTCAGCAGGGGAGGCACAACTTCCAAGATTTCTGTGTGCTCTTGACCATTCACTTGGGCTTTTATTGGTATTTATGCGTTGAGGCATTTTTAATCTTGACCTATATAAACCAAATGGAGTACTTTACAGACTCATTGAAGATTTTTATGCGGTTTTATGTGCTAAGTTAAGAAGTGACCACAGTGCAGTCTGAAAATTACTTACGACAAAATAACTGGTATATTATTTATTTTGTAGGAATGGACCAGTATGAATATTTCAAAAATACTTTGATTTTACAAACATACTGTCATATTTTTTAGCCGTTATTTTTATTAACATTGAGAAATTTGATTATTTGACGCTCTGATGACAAACTGAAAAGAAACATATGCACACAAAACAACAACAAAAATATCAGTGCCAAATATCACCAATAACGCAGATATCACCTATAACTGATAAACCATCCCTTTTCTGCTGCCCACAACCTGATATACTGTATCTGTGAATGGCCCAGTTTAGTTGCAGTGATGGATTCTTTATTCACACTCTCATTCATCTTAATTCTTATTTATTTATTATTTTCTTTTAATGTGTGTTTTAATGTAAATTCTAAAAATGTAGTGGTATGAAAATATACCTTTAAATGCTGGAGATGAAAATGGCAGGTAATGATGACGAAGGTTTGCTCACATTTTGAAACCAAACACACCTTTGAACAACACACGAGGTGAAAGGTGGCAGTGTCCGTGCTGAATCCAGACCTTTACTGCACTACCTCAAGATTTTTTTTTTTTGGTAGTGAAAGGACGTTCATAGCATAGCAACCTCCTTAAGAAGTTTAGACTGAAAGAGGCTGTTTTTGAAAAACTGGAGCCCTTCAGCTGAATCCCATATGTTTTCTTTGGCAGCTCTGTGCTGTCTGCTTGGCCGTGCTGATGCTGGATATTAAACTGATGGAACACAGGACTCTTGATCCCTTTTGGAGGGTCGAACTCAGGTACCTCCTGGCTCACTCTGTGTCCAACACCTGTCATTGTCTTTTTAGTATCAGATAACTGCAAGGCTGAAATGTGCTGTCTCATCAATCGACTTTACACTGACTGGAGGTGGCAGAAAAGGTCTCAGAGCTTGCATATTACGACTGTTGCTTCTGGGTCTGTTGTTTCCACACTAATTGTAGCATAGCTTTGCTCGGCAGCTTTGGATGTGTTTTTCTCATGCTTACTTTTCATCACACAGATCCTAGGAGGATAATTGGAGAAAGGATCTTGTGTAGCTGTTATGGAGTCTAGTGTTTATTTTCTGTTCAAGGGCACATTGTAAACTATACTTACAGGGTTTTAATCCTGTTTGTATTTTTTAAAATGCAAATATTTTCTTTTTAAGAGTTAAGGCCCTGAAGGCCAAATTTAAACTTCAGACAAGTCTCAACAAAAAATGGGAATTTGTGTGATTTTGCTAAGTTTGATTGGAAACTCCAGTGTACCTGGAAGAAATCCAGCAAACATACAAACAAAAACGTAATTAATATGTGATTGTAATGTGATATATTTATTGTATGCCTAAAATAAGTTGTGTTGTCCTAAACTAACAGAGCTACCAACAATTATTTGTATGCTTTTCCATTACAAACAGCAGCTTACCTCTTAATATGTCTATGTCAGCTGATGTTTGGTTTGTGAAATACAATTTAGTTTTACACTCAGAGCTCTGAGCTCTATTTTAAGTTCATAAGCATCCAGACCCATTTTGAGCATTTTTGCTGCTTTAGAATAACAGGCAAGACTTAATATTTAATATTAATATTTTCCCCATGTAACTTCCTTTGTAATCCAGTAGATGGAGCTCTAATGCAGTTCCTGATGTGGGAAGCACACACATTCCATGTGTGCTTAATAAAACAAATAAAATGACTTTCTGTTAGGCTTAACTTGTAAAGTGAGAGACTGCACTAAAACTCTCTTATGTTCCTTTACTGACCTCTAATGGTCAGCGATAAAAGAAACAGTAGTCTAAAGCAGCGATGTCATAACATCAGTCTAAAACTGCAGCTTCTTCTTCGCTGTGTTTTCTTTTTTGAGATAATTTCACCTGCTGTAACAACTGAATGCGCTAACATGGTGCAGTCATTTGCTGAAAATCAATATATTTGAATCACTTTTCCTGGCCGGGCTAACTCAGTTGGGCGCACTACATAAGCTTTATTGTTCCACATGTATGGATAATTCTCTGGCCAAAACCAGGCCAACACTGGCTTGACTTTTGAAGTATCACCTATTCTTTAGTCTCTGTCCCTAACCAGAGGCTCACTCAGTGGAATGCTTTTACACAGATGTCCTACTTGTCCCACCCAAGCTGACCCTGGAAGAACTTTGAGCAGAATCTCAACTTTTTTCTTGTAGAGTCAAGCCAACGCTGGTTTGACCTTGGAAGTACCATCAGCAACGTGCTGTCAGGGGAGGCACGTACCAGTCCAAATGGGGGAAAATACTTGATGTTAACTAGAATAAATATTTTTTTTTGTAAGTAATATGTTTCTTATTTGTCATATTGGGTGATTTCTTGTTTTGTGGGCGTAAAACAGCAAAATCTCCCACGACTCGGCGATATAACTCAGATTTGCGCAGACACGGGGTACGTTCATGCAGCGCTTGCACTCACTATTTCTCCACAAAAAGTGATAAAATATGTATGTTTTTTCAAGTGCTTTGTCTTCTATTTGCCAAGAAAGAGAATATTATGCAAACATGAGCACTTTTAGTGAGCTAATTTGACAGTAAGCAGAGTTTGGACAAAGTCGAGGTGAGCAAGCCTCAGTTTGCCTCAAAGCTCTGAGCGCGAGGGAAATCTGACTCCCTACGTCCAAAATATGATTATACATTTAAATGTGTCTGTTAAGCTTCACTGTGCGACTAAAGAAAGCCTTAAGCAACTATATGATTCATCACAGACAAATATTTAACAGAAAAGGTCCAAAAAGCCGTGATAATATGATCTCAACTACTGTGCAGTAGCGATCATTATGCCTCCTGCACTGCAGTGACATCACCGGTTATTTAGCTCAGATGGATAAATGCGTGATACGCGATGCAAAAAAATTTATTATTAATTAATTGGTGCACTTGAGCTCGAGTCCCAGTAGTGATATACAGCCCAGAACCAAGTGTCCATGCAGTGTATGCTTGTGTGTGTGAATGAGTGAATGTTCCTGGATGTTAAGCACAACATTTTTAGGACAGTGTCCAATATTTGTTTAATATTTTATCATCCAGTTATGAACAGAGTTGTAATCACAGTCAGATATAGTATTATTTATTGCATTAGAGTGACATCCAAAGGTATCTATTTCACACTTTGATTAAGTTAACTTTGTTTGCCACTCACACAGAGTGTGATGTCACCAAACGGGTGGGGAAAAGTGTTGCTGTGGATTTGTTACAACCTACTGTGTTGAGAGCTTTCTCACTGATTTAATCAATCAACATCTGTTTTTCTTTTACATGTATGAAAGTTTCAAGAAGCAGCTGAGAGCTCAGGGAGAGGACAGACTATCAACAACCCAATGGCAGCTTAGCAGAAACAATTATATGCATGGTTGTTTATTAGTAAGAGTCCTGGATTCAGATCATTTGTCTACATTCTACAAATAAATAAATACATGTGAAATGTGAAAAAATAACCATTGCCAGCGAACAAAAAAAAAAAAAAAAAAAAAAAAAATCACAAACTAGGAACTTGCTTATTTATTGCTTATGTTAATGTGCAACATAACACTAATAAAATATAAATAAAAAATATCAACTATGATAATAAATATTTTAGAACTGTATACAGTAATACAAAGCAAAAGGGCATGCAAAAAATGAGACTTCTACATAAATAGGCAATAAAATAGGCGTAAAATATTGTCACACAAATTGATCCTTAAGTCTACATTCTTCTTTTACCATAAAAGAAATAATAATGAAACAAAATAAAGATCAGTATCCAGACTAAGCATTTGAATTGTTGCACTGGTGTACCTAATTTTTAGTTGGCATACACCCATAAATGACACAAAAAGAAAAAAAGTTCATCTAAATTGATGTTATATATTCTTGTATTTAGAATAGAGCCAAAAAATCTAAAATATAAGGAGTTGTGCACATGTACTGGTCCAACCCCCCCCCCCCCCCCCCCCAAAAAAAAAAGAAAAAAAAATTCTGATCACAAGACCACTGTCATAATGACAGAAACACAACATTATTACATTGTTTTATCCTGGTCAGTGAGAATCCAAGCTAAGCTTTTGAATAACCGCACAGACAAAGAACTAAATGAGCTGCTTTATTTTGGACATGTTCTTATGTTTGTTTTTCATTCTGGATATACTTTGATATTATTATTTTTCTTTTTTTTGGTTTATAGTTTTATCAGTTGATTTTACTGAGCTGTGATTGTTCTACAATTTACATCCCTTTGTTGAAATGATGAGTTTAAACAGACTCACATTAAGAGAAATCTTTTACAGTTCAAAGCAAAACGTTGTGCCATGTGGCGCTGTGATCAATATGAAAATGTCAGCTCTGTCTCATTATAAACTGACAGGAGGTATTCTGTGCTCTCACTTTAAAAAGTGACATTTCAAATGCTTAAGTGGGGACTTCATTACAGACCTGTTCTGTGCAAGCATGCAAAGCGCTTTCATTTCATTTTTTACATTTATTACAAAGAGAAACCAAAGAAAACAGTCCATGGCTACCATGATCATTTATCTACATTATTCAGAAGTTAAAAAAAGTGTCTTTTTACTAAAAGTCAGTATTTTCAGCAGTGAATATGCTACATTCAAAGGCCCATGTCACACTAAACTTAATATGCTTCTTATACAGGTGTTGACTGTGTTGTTCACTTCTTTATAACTCTCTCACCCTTTTGGCAACAGGAGATAAATGTCTGATGAAACAACAGATAATTCTTCTGTATGGAAACGAAAAAGTAAGCAAAGCATCCAAAAGTTGTATAACTGCATACAATTTACAACAAGGTACAATCTTAAAAACATCCTCTCTTCATTCATTCTTAGAAATGTTTGTTTGCAATAAAGGAACATTGTGTTTTTAATGTACATTTTCTACTGATTTACTTTTTATTAGTGCCCTTATGATAAATATTTAGAGAGACATGTTCCTTCGGATGATTTTCAATTACATAAATGATCATAACCTTTAGAAGCTAAATTGTCATTTGTTGTTTTGGCGTTAATTATGTTCACACAAGCATTGACTTTCAAATAACCTTAATTAATACAAAACACTTTTTGACATGTTGCAGCAGCGGTTAATGAGGTGCTACCACAACATGAAAGATCAGAATCTCTGTTTTGACTATTATGCTAATTCAATAATTGGCTCTAATCATTTCAATGAAGTAGAATCATTTGTATGCCACAAAACTTCATACCGTAATAAAAGAACCCACAAACTGGATTGATTTTCTGAGGTGAGAGCTGCTTTGGGGTTCACACAGACAGAAGAAACATACTGAAAAGAGCAATGCTGTGATTTGAGATGTAATGCCATAAGGAATAGATGACGGTGGCTCTGGAAACGGAAACTGCAACACAACACAACAGAACACACACAACATGGACTTGTGTGTATAAGCATGCTTTTTGCTTTTTTCAAATGCAGTTGAAAAGAATAATGTTTTCAGATATCTTATAATATTACAACACTACATCCATTACTAAGCGTGTTTATGATGTTTGTTATTAATCACATTATTGTGAGGAGTTGGCCACTGTCCAGGGTGTTCCCCTGCCTAAAGCCCAAAGCCGCTCAGATACGAACAAGCGGCAGAAAAAAAGAGCACAATTTTATTGGCTCGACTGCTCTATTAAACACAAAACTTCCATAAGTGAGAATAACAAGGACAGTGAACAATATGAATCAACACGGGCAATGCTGCTCATTGACACAAGCAGTGGAAACAAGTCGAGCCAGCACTTGTTTCCTTGTTTGCAGAGAAAAACATTGTCTCAAGCTTCATACCTGATCGAAACAGCTAGCTCTTGTCCCGTTGTTTTTAATCAAAAAGTTTCCCAGCTAACCAGATGGAGAGCGACTGTTTCTGCATGGAGCATGCACAGTAGTGACGTCGACCAATAATAACTCTATAAGAACCATACAAACACAGTAATTCAAAGTGCTTTACAAAACAGAAAAATACACTAAAAATACAAACAACATTTTTAAAAATATATTTGTCTAAGTTTTTGTCTTTCATCCACTGTACACGATTACAAAGATTAGCTACAGTCACATACACATCTTTATTTTCAATCTTGTATGCTTTCTGCCTATACTTTTTATGTGTGCTGCAGTAAGATCGTGTGCAGTCATGCCTGATTGGTGTCCGACAATTATATATCTTTAAAATGCAATATAATGGGCTCATGTGTCAGAATCCGAACAGGATCTCAATATTCTTTCAGAGGCTGCATATCAGGCTGTTACACTGGCACGAAGTGTCACCAGCATATCTCTTTGAATACAGTACACATCCACATGACCTTTTGATTATCTTCTGTGCTATGTGCACTCAGCTGGCTATATCACACATCTATAGGACATGTCTTGATGCTTCATTGAATTCACATTCATGCTGTATCTTTTACATAATAAGCTATAATCAAGTCAGTGTGTATGGGTTTTAAGAGCATTGTCTAATGTCTGCTCCTGTTTATTCAACAATTTAGTAGGAAAAAAGCAAATCTTACATTCCTAGCGTACTGCATCCCTCACTCCCTTATTAAAGCCAAGTGTCACAACACCACCTGTTCTGACCAATCACATAGCTGCCTATACTCAAAACTGCAAACCTGCATCCTGGCAGGTCAGTCAAGCGAGGCATTGCTGCCTATTATACTATACTTTAACCTTTTCTTTATCTCTCATTTTTAGTTCTCCTGCAAAGCTCACTTTATCAGGTCTGTTAAAATGCTTTCTGACAATATACTTTATAATCAAAGCAGAAAATGTCAGTTTACCCAAAAATGTTAAAGAAAAATGAAAAAAGCGTTCTAAAACCAAGCCCCACAAGCAAAAATCTCAAAACGCTGCCTGTGTGTCTTCAGTTATGGCAAATACAACACTTTTTTTTAGATGACATCACTGCTACAGTGCTGCTTTTCTTTTGCATAATGTACTGACCTTTATATAATGTTAACTGCTAAATCTGCTCTTTACAGCAAAACAAGCCACAGAAAGTATGGAGAAAGGTTTGTCATAGTATTCAAGTGACATCTGAAGTGAATCTTATTTGTGAGTTTTGCATCCATGTGTAATTCAGAATAAGAATATACTGCTAGAATAATAATAATCATAATCATCATAATCATAACATTCAGTATCTTTTCTGTGCCTGTGCCCTGTGTTGCACTTGTAACAGTGAATGAACACATTTACTGAGCCTTTCCATGTAAACTTGTTTTGGAATTGATCACTCTTTTGTTTTTGTTGGGACATGATCTTAATGCAAACAGAAGTAATTAGCAATTTCAGGGAGAAATAGTCACGACCTGACTGTGTGTTCATTAGGGCTCAATCGATGTATTGGTTGGCTGATATTATATTTAAAAGGACTGTTTTTTTGCCAAACATAGCCCTGTTTTAAGCTTAAACCCTCCAGAATACAACATTTACATTCAGATAATGGTCTCTATTTAGCACAGCATATTTATTTATCTGTGGAGTCATTTGTTCATTTCTTAGCCTATGACACCGGTCAGTCCAGTGTGCTTCTCTGACTGCAGCCATGAATTTAAATGTCTCACTCAACTACTAACAATAAAAAAACACACACGTAACAACAAAAAAGACTATTTAGCACAGCATGAGCTGATGTCAGCAAACATATTTTCTCACTATAAAGAGTCTTTAGGAGTCAGGACTATGGGAAATCTTATTAGTGAAGAATTTAATTTGAGAAGAGTATATCTGAGTGGTCAGTGTTGAAAATGTGGTGTGTGTTTGTGTTTTTTCATTTCAATGTAGAGTTAGCTCACTGTTAGCAGTTTGCTCATGATGCTATGACAACAACATGGCCTGTCTGCTTTTTTCACTGATGACTGTTAAGACCATATGGATGTGTTGGTGTGCATAGATTCTGTATATTGTCCCCATTTGACTATTATTGCATATTAATTGCCACACGTACAAGCATGTTAATGGTTGTGGGCTCATGATTTCACTTCAAAAAGACATTTTCAGCCTTTAAAATTACTAAAAAGATGCAGAATAACAATAAATGTTACCTAAATAAACCCAATGCAAATGTATTTAACCTGGCTGACAGTTTTATAATTGGCTGCCAATAAAAAAAAAAAAAAAACCTTTTCTATTACTAAATATCAGTGGCAGACCGTCAGGGCCTGCAAGCCTTCTCTGCTGGCCTAAAAATATTATTTATTTACGTTTATTTGATAGGGACAAGTATGTTTCATGAGCTCATGTTACACAACATTTTAGCTGAGGCTAATTCTCAATGTCCATCCCTAGTTGAGTTTTACATGAAAACAGTCAAAATACAATGCAACACTACACATATAAAATACAATACAATATGGATAATCAATTCAAAACAGGTCAGTGGTTACAAATCTAACCTGTGATTAAAAAATCTTTAAGTTTTCATTTAAAAAGAACCAGTTTGTCTCTCCTTTCAGTTCTACAGGTAGTGTAGAATTGTTATCTAATAACAAACTGATATAAATCATATTTAGTGCATGTTTGCTTAATCATTATTCAATATTATTTATCAGCTTCTTGTAGCATTTTCCAGCTTTCGCAGCTTTCAGGCGTGTGTTATTTAATATATTGTTTTAACCAATCATGTTTCAGCCATCAGTTGTTGTCAGGGTCAGTGAAATCTGCCCGAGCCTTCACAATCAGTTTTAAGGCACCGTATCTTAACATAAGCGCATATCAACCAATCAGATTTTACGTCAACGACACTAAAGGCCTTGTAGTAGGCTACCGTGAACGTCACGATAACTTGATTGGCTGTCTGTGCTTATTGTTGTTTTGATAGCAGTTTTGTCATAGTGGCTAAGGAGAGAAATTGTTGCAAATTTATTGGTAAAGTCTTTTCAAGACGGACTTTTCAAGAAAAACTGGACATTGCTAAGAAAGACCGGGCAACTCTGAACCCAGCAGCTCTCCGAGCTAGCCTGTCACAAGCGGGAAAGGGATTTGTTCTGCGGGACACTTACAAGGTGCTTTTCCAAAACTTTTGGGCAAACCCAGAGATATGTGCAAATCTACGAGGCCACTGGAAGCGTCGCCTGTGCGCCGGAGATGAGATGGAGTCTAGCACAAGATCCGCACGCACACTGCCACCAGTTCATTGCGTTTTTAGTGTACAAGTAATTCAGACTATTGGTGATTAAATATTTTTGGATGTGTGTGTAAATATGTTTATTCTGGATATAGAAGTAATGATGCTTTGCTCTTTATCGCGTACCTGCGTAATAGAATAGTTTAATAGCCATTAGCTGGTTATTGGCAAGTGAATACATTTAAAAGGAGCACCACTGAAGGCCTAGGCAAGAAATGCACGGCCCGCCACTGCTAAATATATTGGCTGTGATGCCCAACAGATAGCCTGAAGATATATACTGTATGTATCAGTTCCGATATTGTTTAGACTCTAGTGTTCTTCTTTTTACTTTCACACTTTTGATTAACTTTTCTTTAAGTACCCAGCTCTGTTTGAAATATGCTTTTGGTTAAAGTTGCTTGAGCATTACTTTGTGTGTGTGCTCGTGGTGCATCTGAGGATACCGGAATAATAAACCAATAACTGCGAATGACCTCAAAACAAACACAGGTATGAGTCTGACTAAACAAAAGGAGCCAGAGTGTGCATGGACAGTGGTTGTAACAGAGGAGTTTCTGTCTTATTTTAATCAGAAGAGCAAGATGAAAAATGCTGCTCACCCCTTCCCTCCGGTTTAAATCTCCCTGTGCTTGCTTCAAGAGCAAGCAGAGTTTTGCTGCTTTTTCATTACCCGCATCAATTTGTTTCATACTTTTCCTGATGCACAGTGTTGTTTCTTTTGTGTGTGGATAAGCTCTAACAGAACTTCTTTAAAAAGCCTCATGTGAATGTGTGAGATAATTCAACAGAGAGTTAGAGAATGAGAAAGAGAGGAGTGAGAACTGACTGCTAGACCTCCATCCATGCCTGTATAATTCATTTGTTTTAATTATAATGTTCTTTAAGAGTTCATTCATCTTTAATTAAATACTGTATTGCTCTTGCCACAGCTCACGCTGATCATATGACATAACCGTGTAAAGGCGCCACATGAATAAAATGTTTTTGATACATTTATGTTCAGGAACGAGATGATTTATTTCACACAAGCATGGGGTGAAAATTTGATTCAAATGTCTCCTTTTAATGTTTTTCGAGGCAAAACTAAAACAATCCTGACAGTTACCCTGAGCAGGTTTATGGTTTGGTGCTTGTTAAACTACAGAAACTTAGAGCCAACACTGGTTAATCATGGTTATCAGAAGATCTGAACTGCACACACAGTTTGCTTCACTTTAGTACGCGCCAACGGTTAGCACTTGTGCAAACGTAGAGATAACAAATGGAGGATAGAAGAGCTTAAAATATTACAATGTGATTTGCACAATGGATGTTGTATGAATAATTATTTACCCCATGTATTTATTTTTTCTAAACCTCCTTCCAAAAATATTCCTGATGCTTATCCTGCAGCAGAGGACGCCTTTTTTTTTTTTAAGAATGTTCCAGAGATTGTCTTGATACATTTCATAACCTTGCTTCACACAGAGACACTTTCTGTCAAAACGCTTTATTACTATGACCAAAACATACAGCATGTGCACCTCTTAAGTTGAAGCATCTTTGATTGATCTGCTTAGAGGCAGCTTTGTGCTTGCTTGAATGCCCTAAGAGCCTCTCCAGTGAATAAACATAATTTGAAATAAAATTGCTTATGCTCCTCTGGTTGTCTCCCTGAAAGGTGTGACACATGTTGAGAATGCAGCATTACACGCAAAAGTGTCCATTCCTCTTATATCAATTACCATTCACAAACCAAGAGCCCTCTGTGCTGCTTGAGCTCAGGCAGAAAAGGTATAAAGTAATTATATTATAAAATAAACAAACAATCAAATAAAAACAATTAAATTTACACGTTAGCTTCAGTCTTACATGTTCCAGAATTGTGGTACCTGAAAAGCCTTTTGTCTGCCTTTGCACATGCCACCAGGCAATTGTCGATCATTTGTCTGAGATGAGATCCACATTTAGTGATTTATTGTGTTATTTGGTCTTTCAGCGCTCTAAAGTAGACATGACTATCTAGTGATTGCACAAAATCTGTGAGGTGCAGGTAGCCTTCAAAAAGCAATTTACTTTCAATGTATTGTTAACATTGTGAAGCAATGGGCAATTACCTCCTGTGGTTCGTTGAGAAATAATCTTGTAATTCCAATATGATCTCAACACGGGCACAGTTTTTGGTAGAATTTTTGTTTTGTTGTTGTATGGGTAACAGTGTGACACAAAGAAGGATTTATTGTTTTTAAGAAAACAAAAAAAAACAAAAATCGATTGAAACGATCAACTACATGCACAGTTACAACAAAGGAAATGATAATAATGTTGCATGTGCATTTTGTCCTTTAACCTAATGGGAATATTTTCAAATTACAAAAACATTTTATATTAGCAAATTGAGTTAGAAAGTCAAAAAACTACAGTTCACATTTAAACAGTGCATAAATATGTTGGTGTATGTTTCTGACTGTTGTCTTCTGTGTTTCAGGCTGGGATGATCCGCACAGATTCAGATGAATACTTCATAGAGCCTTTAGAAAGAGGAGCTCAGGAGCTGGAGCAGCAGGGAAGGGTCCATGTGGTTTATCGAAGGTCAGCTCTGCTGCAGGACTATAAGACCTCTGTGGACCATCAGCAAACAGGTACAACATCCATTCCAAAAGCGCCTAAGCTGCACACTGTATGGTAAAAAATGGTTTCTTACTTCTGACTTCGGTGTAGCTATTGTAAAAGGTACATCATTATTCTTATTCTTGGCTTATATGATTTATGATGAGAATATACCTACTGTATTTATAACATGCCATTTATGGAAAGCCACTAACAAAAAGACTTGATTAAGTGAATACTTCAATCAACTTGTATAACATCGATTAATTGTTTCTTCAGTTCAGAATTTGCTGTAACTCACTTCAATGTTGCTATACTCACTTCTTAATGCTAAACATACTTTACATTAGCCACTTTCTTCATGGCAGGTCCTGTTAGTAAATGTACTCTGACTTTAGAACTCCAGGAACAAGGATTGGCTGTGTTTGAATAGAAGCAGTATTGGCTTGATCACGCTAATGGGTTATCAATAGTGTTATCAATACTAAGGAAGGTGACAGCTAAACATAACTGCAATGTGGAAGGCATGAGAAATGTCACGTTTGCAAAAGTGCAAAAGGTCAGTTGATAAAAATGCATGCTCATAGGGAATTAAAAGCAAAATAATATTAATAATAATAACTTTTTAAAAAAACAGACCGAGCCCTTGAAGGGATATTTATTTTATTATCTTATTTTCCTTTTATTTAGTTTTTAAACCTAAATAGGCACAGAGGACTTCTCTTTATTTATGGTTAAATTAAAATAGAATTTTGGACACCCTTTGTTACTGTTTTACCTTATTTTTCTAAATAAGATAGTAGGCTATAACAGTTTTAGAGTCAAACAGACTGAACACGAGGGACCGTGGGGTACATCACTTACGGCTCTACCTTTTTTAAATGGTGTGTACAAGTGGAAGAGCTTATAAGAAGTTGAACAGTTTTGAGAATGAGCAGGAGAAGACGTAGCGCACGAGGATGCGCTGTGGAGATCCGTGAGAAATCTGGTTTCAAACGCACAGCCAGAAAGCAGCATTTTTATGACTGAAGATAGGCTATTTGGAACACAGGGACAAACTGGAGCAGGAGGACGAAAGGCCAACACAAGTAATATGTCCAGGGCTGTGGATTGGGATGCCAGGTAAACCCTCAACACTGCTGTTTAAATAGCAAACGGTGAAATGCTTGCAAATCATAAATACTAGCCTATAAATACATATTATGAGGACATTCCTCAACAATTTCTTCTGTGGGTTACGTTTTTAAGAAGAAAACGCGTTGGTTTTGGCATGATTGTGATAAAAAGGCTTCCTGCCTAGTGCACGCCACTTTTTGAGCGTATATGGATAGACCTACATGTGTCCCATTAAATAACCCTGGGCTGCATGTTGTATTAAGATTATTTTATGCAATGTCGGGGAACATCCCTCTTACATAACACGGCCCGACCCCGGTCTGGATGGACAAAGCAGAGCTGGTTGCAATGGTAATGAGCTTATTACTGTTGCTAAACGGGCTTAAGAAGCCTACACATTTATCTTCCTTTACGCAAACCCTTTTAGCATAATCGTTTTCTTAAATTAGCATTCTAGTTCTCCTCAACGTTCCTCCAGACTGGACTATTAAGTATTTACCCAATACTTTTTTGCGTTCCCTCGCAAAAACATTGCGTTCCCTCACAAAAGTTTTTTGCGTTCCCTCACAAAACTGTTGCGTTCCGCTAAAGATTGAATAATAAAAACGCGCACAATGCCTTTGCCGGGCGCCGTAGAATGCTGTATAAGAGATATTTTTAAACCATTAGAAGTCTTGTTGCTTGTTTGAAGGTGTGAGAAAGATTTATTGTTGAAGCTGAGATTTTACGGCCTCCATTGTACTCACAAAAAAATAAATATTTATCTCGTAATTACGAGATAACCTTCTCTAAATATTCTGTCTGGACTCATTTTCAGAAAAAAGCCCAAAAGTGCTGTTACGCTGCCAATAATGCTCTGTCTTGATGGATGGAGACACAACTAAGTAGCCGCAATCCCTGTTTTAACCTTGAAGAATAGGCAAAAAGAGCTTCCAATACATTCCAATTTAGCATAAAGAGTGTCTGAAATCTGAAGTTTGGAGCGCAAGGCAATAGTAACCTTAAAAACAATGAAAGACTATGGGGTACATGAAAGTGGCTTAACAAGTTAGGCTATCCTAAATCTGAGCTGAACTAGCTTCATCTCCAACTAAAGCTCAAGTCGTTCCATGAAAGAAATAAGCTGGGTCTGAGCAACGCTATTCAATCTGAAGATTATTCTGAGTTGAGCGCGCTCCCGCGAATGTGACGAGACCAGATCAATGGAGCAAAGACATCACTAAAAGAGAAAAAATTTTTACATGTCTGACTGAACACGTGAGGAGCCAAGTGCACACAGGCTAAGTTGATTTCGATTGCAAAAGTTTTCATTTATAGTGGTTATTCTGATGCGAGGGCGAGAGGCGCCCTCCCTCCTAGTTCACTGCTGAGAACGGCGAGATCAGTGGATTATCTCGTATTTGTGAGTAGTGGCTTATTGTTTTCAATGCAACAATGCCCAGCTAGTTTTCACTTGGCGTTCTTCCCGCGCGAAAGCTTTGCACGATAAGTTCGTTAGCGTAACGACTTCACATCCAGAAGCTGCCAGTTCGGTATAAGTACGGTCCGATGCTGTTTCCTCTGCCAAAGGCAAGACAATACGCCCTAAGCTTTGGTCATAGGAGCCCGCTTTGCACTCTTTACCCCTAGAGCCTGGAGCAGACTTTACAGCAGTCCCCTTTAGGCTCGATGATGGACAAGAGAAAACACAGGCTCAGCGAATTAGCATCAGCAGTTCCCGTTTTTGCATGAGAGAGCAAGTTTAGGAAAAACGTAGGGAAAGATAAATTTGTGTTAAAATGACTATAAACCGGATAGTTTCTTGTTAATTTATATTGGTGACCTGTTCACAGAATGTTTCTGTTTTCAGATTATGATCGTTACAAATTACTTTAATTATTAACCATCTTTTTGTAAATCAAATTGACGCCAGGAAGAAGTATAATTTAGGTACATTTTCTATTTGTTTTTATAAGAAAGCATGTGCAGTAGAAACGCTCACTATCATTAACATAAGCGCCCCAAACCGCTCCAAAGTCTGGGTCTGGGAGACCCAGGCTAATAGAAACGGGCTACAGGCACCTTGTGGGTATTCCATGAAAGTGGCTTAACAAGTCTAGGCTTATACTAAAATCTTGAGCTGAAACTAGCTTCATCTCCAACTTAAGCCTCAAGTCGTTCCATGAAAAAAATAAGCCTGGGTCCGAACAACGCTAATTCAAGCTTGAAGCTTAAGCTGCGCTATAGGTGCGCTCCCGCTGATGTGACGGGCAGTCAATGGAGCGAAGACATCCTGAAAAGAGAGAAAAGTGTTTTTCCTCATGATCTGACAGAAACATGACAGGAGCTAAAGTGCACACGGACTCTAGTTTGATTTGCAAGGCAAAGGTTTCAGTTCATAGTGTTTTTTTTTATCCGGGGAGCGATGTTCACTGCTCGGAGAAAGACGAGGCAGTTACTGCGGTGATCCAGAGGTTTTATCATCGTGTTTTGCGAGTCGGCTAATGTTTTCTAATGCAATGCACTGTTTTCCACACGTGAACTAGTCCCACGCACAAAGTTGTCAAAAATTGTAGGCAATCTTCACACCAGAACTGACCAATCAGAGCAAGCATGTGTGGGCGTGGTGTGACAGGGTCAGAGACAAGGGCGCAAAAGCAGCAGCATGACTCCACAGCTTGCTCTCACACTTTAGTCATGCTTTTATTGCTTCATCCTTTTGAGAAAGACTGCATGTCTGTGGTAAATCTGTCGTTTATGTACAAGTTAATATTCCAGTTAAATATGTTTTTGTCAGCCAAGATGGCCACAAATATTCTTCTGGAGCCTCAAACAAGAGAAAGATGGCGAGTGCCTCTTTGATGCCAATGTCAAGTGGATAAAGAACCTTTATAAGTTGTGTTGGGACGACAGAGAGATTTCTCACAACTGTGGAAGTGTGCAGGGATAAACATGTGATTTAAGTGTTTCTTTAGATGTTTTTTGAGACCAGCTAAATAATCATGACAGTTAGCCTGGTCCGATTCAGGTTTATGTCTGTCTGTGTGTGTGGTAAAAATAAACATCTGATAGAAAATAAGAACCTTGATTTTAAAATGTTGAAGTAAAACGCCTCAAGGTTTAATGTATCAAGTAAAGAACAACCCCGCCCCCAACAAACTACAGCACTGTGTTTGAGTAAATTTGGTTAACTCCAGACAGGACCTGGTTGGATGGGAGACGCTGGAACTGAGGTGCCACAGTGGGACGACTAGAGCGAATTGAACAAAACACTTTGTCTGCGTTGACTGGGTGATTTAAAGCTTTTTTTGAGTGTCCTGAAAGGTGAAAAAGCTCTGTAATAGCCCAATTACCAAGATGACGGTGATTTTTTTTTCCCAGGTCAGAGTGGTGAGAATGGATTTGATTTTACCAATTGTATGGAAGTTTTAAAAGAAGGGACTACTTTTCTTAATTTACAGAGAGATTTTTTTCTGTCCTGACACACCACTGTCCACAGAGACACGCCGCTGTCCATCGTGTGTCCTAATGTCCTGACACGCCGACTGTCCATCGTGTGTCCATGTCACAGCGCCGCTGTCCATCAATGTGTCCTAATGTCCTGACACGCCGCTGTCCATCGTGTGTCCCTAATGTCCTGCACCCGCTGTCCATCGTGTGTCCTAATGTCCTGACACGCCGCTGTCCATCTGTGCTAATGTCCTGACCGCCGCTGTCCATCGTGTGTCCTAAGTCCTGACACGCCGCTGTCCATCGTTGTCTAATGTCCTGACACGCCGCTGTACATCGTGTGTCCTAATGTCCTGACATGCCGCTGTCGTGTGTCCTAATGTCCTGACACGCCGCTGTCCATCGTGTGTCCTAATGTCCTGACACGCCGCTGTCCATCGTGTGTCCTAATGTCCTGACAGCGCCGCTGTCCATCGTGTGTCCTAATTCCTGACACGCGCTGTGTTGTCCTAATGTCCTGACACGCCGCTGTCCATCGTGTGTCCTAATGTCCTGACACGCCCGCTGTCCATCGTGTGTCCTAATGTCCTGACATGTCGGTGGCTGACGCCGCTGTCCATCGTGGTCCTATGTCCTGAACGCCGCTGTCCTGTCCTAATGTCCTGACACGCCGCTGTCCATCGTGTGTCCTAATGTCCTGACACGCCGCTGTCCATCATGTTGTCCTAATGTCCTGACACGCCGCTGTCCATCGTGTGTCCGTAAGTGGTCCTTGACACGCCGCTGTCCATCTGTGTCTAATGTCCAGACACGCCGCTGTCCCATCGGTGTCCCTAATGTCTGAGCACGCCGCTGTCCATCGGTGTGTCCTAATGTCCGCACGCCGCGTTCATCGTGTGTTCCTAATGTCCTGACACGCCGCTGTAAACCAGAGGTTCTCAAACTTTTCAGCACTGGGGCACCCCTAAGTGTTCTTGCCCAAAGCCGAGGCACCCCTTACAATTTCACATAGCATTTTACTTTAAATAGGGTGTTTTTACCTTTTTTAAACGTGCACAGCTTATTTAGATTTCATTGGAATTTGCAATAAAAACCTCCACCAAGCTCCACAGGAAAACTGTATTAAATTCAATGTGATATTCTGTATTCTGACATATTTTAAATATTTAAAATTATTTTTTCCTAATTTTATTATTATTAAAAAGGTATAAAGCTTGTTTTAAAATATTTTTAAATCAGAAGCTTTCATGGGGCCCCAACGTAGGTCCGCCCCTGTCAGCGTTCAGAAGACTGTCCTGTGTGATCAGAGCGGAGAAAACGCTGCTGTTCCACAAACTTTTATCAGGACAGGACTTCTGTTTTGCAAATGCAAAAGCTCCAAAGATCACTTTGACGATTTCCGCGTTGCGCCGTTACGCGCCGCATCGAGTTTCTAATCCCGTATGTTTTATTTCACTATTTGTTTCAGACCTTTTCTCCGCAGATAAAAGGCAGATATGAACAAATGAAGCACCAATGCGAAGCTCAAGTTTCGTAGAATATCGCTGGATATTGGAAAAGCTTCTTTAAGACACAATGTGCTGCTAATAGCTATGATATGACACAGACACACGCAGCCTCGCTAAAGTGAGGATGGGAGAGAGGAAAAAAGATGCTGTCCGAACGTAAATGTTTCTGAGTGAGACAAAGAACGCTCTGGGTGTTCACAACTGCTGGTCTATATTCAAAAGCCTTTTGAAAAATTCTATCAGACTCAACAATTTCCCGCGGCACTCCTGGACTCACGTCATGGCACCCCAGGGTGCCGCGGCACCCCATTTGAGAACTTCTGCTGTAAACACTGAGAAGTTTGCATGTTCTCCCAGTGTCACCGTGGGTTTTCTCCAGGTACACCGGTTTCCTCCCACCTCCAAAGACATGCATGTTTAGGTTAATTGGGCATCACTGTAAATTTCCCTGTGAGTGAATGAGAGAGTGAATGGTTGTCTGTCTAACCCTGCGGCAAGTTGGCCACTGTCCAGGGTGTTTCCCCGCCTAAGGCCCAAAGTCACTGAGATAGGCTCCAGTCACCCGCGACCCCTAACGGATTAAGCGGTAGAAAAAAAAAGAATAAATGAATGCTGTAAACACATGCAGTCATGCTCACATCCTGAAGTGTTGATAGTGGTTTTTAGGCAGACGGTGCCAGTTTTATGACAAAACATTGAAGTTAGCTTTTCTCATCAAATCTGCAGCAGCGCCCAGCTCCAGATCTCCTCCACAGCTGATGAGACCTTGTTGCTATGGAGACGTACAGCACAGAGGTGATCATCTGTCCTCATCACAAAGCGTTTGTACAAAATCTTTTTAGAGAATGCGTTAATAAGAAAATAAAATAATACATTTAAAATTATTGGTGTCAAAAGTCATGTATGTGTGGCCACTGGGCCAGGCAAAACCTGTGTTCGCAAAAATATCCATGTCCTTTTGTTCTGTCACATCAATGGACATGTGCTCTGCATTGATTCATGTTTTGTGGAGAAGTAAAATGATAACTCCTTTTAGGGCCGTTGAGAAACTCTCGGTTTACTAAAGAAATGTTTCTTCAACCTATAATTGAGGGGTCATGAATCTAAAAAAGTGTCTTTTTGTTTCTGATCATTTTTCTAACAGTGCTTGAAAAGACAAGAAAAAACTGGAGTATAAACAAAGACAAAATGCATGTATGCAAAAAAGCAAAAGGAACTTTTCCTTTCTATGTGAAAAACAAAAAAACAATGATTTGCTCCCAGTTTTAAGCAAGCATAGTTCTGCTGCTTTTCTATAAATCATTATAACTAAAATAAAATAGATTTGAACAAATTTTGGCCAGCTAAGACCTCACTGACCGAATAAACGATAACAACAACACTACTATGTTCAATGATTTATCCCATGACTGACATTCTAAGTAGGTCACTACTCACTGTCACTCCGACATTCAACAACTGAGTAAATGTTATGACATACTGCTTCAGAGCTTTAATTGATTATTGGCAATTAAGTCTTTGTAAAGTTGTAATTGATTGAATTAAAACACTACTTCGGTTGGCCTCTGAGCTGGAAGTACTAAATAGATCAACAGCCTCCATGACTAGTCTTAGTATGCATTCATATACACTTTTTTCAACACTAACTCAATGGCTTCGATCTTGCCCTCAGATCTTAATCAGTCTTAGTGCAAGGTCTTAGTTATTCCTCTGTTGGCCACTAGTGCGGCCTCTCCTAGAGCTACGCTGTGAGTGCAGCAGGTGTGGTGCCCACCAGATGTGTGGAGTGCAATTTCATTTAGTGAACCTATAGCCTATGTGACACGTCTGATCACAGGCAAAAGTTACTATAGCAGCAGCTTCAGTTTGGAAAAACTCTATTAATAAAAACCTATTTGGTAAAAGTCTATTCAAATGACAAACTTTAACAACTTTGTCTAAAAATGTGTCTTTTCTTTTACACAAAGCCTGTTGACTTAATATAAAAAAGAATCAGATGCGAGAGTGAACATGAGGCAGTGTCAGTGTGAATGCAGCTCTCCCCACGACACAGATACATGAGATAAAACCAGGAAATTGTCCGAGATGCCAGATGCCTGTATCATTGGGGCATATGTTCTGGTCATGCCAACGTCTACATAAATATTGGACTTTCATCTTTAAATGTATGTCATCCATTTGTGGCAAAGAACTAACAGTAAACTCTATAACAGCCATCTTTGGAGTAGTGCCGACTGAGGAGGGCTTGTCTCGTTCACATAAGAACGAGACAAGGGGGGACCTCACGCGGTGCTGCGTGAGTCCGGTCCCTTTTGAGTCAGGGCGGGCCGTGGCACGCGCAGGCCGCTGGACATTTCTGACCACAGGCTGACGATTTACGGCAGTGAACACTGTGAGTGTGCACAAGGAAGAGCGCGGAACTGTTTGGCACAGTCTGGACCAGAGGCCTGCGCTGTGCTTTACCTGGACCATCGCGCGCATCCAGACACCAGACGGATGGACACAACCCCGCTCATTTGTTCAGGGGCTGCAGACACGGTCACGCACGAAGGACCCTCTGCCCGCATCACACCGGGACCGGGAGCCTCGTTACGGGCAGTTGTCGTCTCATTCAAAAGGATTATAACAAGGACACGACGCTGCTTTTTCATAAACTTTTCACGCACGGATCAAGATTCTCAGGCTCCCGGTCCCGGTGTGATGCGCGCGGAGGGTCCTTCGTGTGTGACCGCGTCTGCAGCCCTGAACAAACGAGCGCAGGGTTGTGTCCACCTCGGGTTGTTTCTCTGGAGGCGCGCGGTGGTCCAGGTAAAGCACAGCGCGGGGCTCTGGTCCAGACTGTGCCAAATGGTGCCCACTCACAGTGTTCACTGCCGTAAAATCGACAGCCTGTGGTCAGAAACGTTCAGCGACCTGGTGCGCGTGCCACGGCCCGCCCTGACTCAAAGGGACCAGACCTCACGCAGCACCTCGCTCTCCTGGCTTTATCTCATGTATCTGTGTCGTGGGGAGAGCTGCATTCACAGTGACACTGCCCCATGTTCACTCTCGCATCTGATTCTTTTTTATATTAAGTCAACAGGCTTTATGTAAAAAAAAAGACACATTTTTTGTTAAAGTTTGTCATTTGAATAGACTTTTACCAAAAAGATTTCTTTTGATAGAGTTTTTTCCAAACTGAAGCTGCTGCTACAGTAACTTTTGCCTGTGATCTTATTGCAATGCTCACATGTCACAGACGTGTCACAGACGTGTCACATAGACTATAAGTTCACTAAATGAAATTGCACCCCACACATCTGGTGGGCACCACACCTGCTGCACTCACAGCGTAGCTCTAGGAGAGACCGCACTAGTGGCCAAGAGAGGAATAACTAGGACCTTGCGCTAAGACTGATTAAGATCTGAGGGCAAGATCGAGGCACATGTGTGCTGATCAATACCGGCATAAATGATGCATGAAAAACATAACAAAAAAAAAGACTAATTATAATCACTTCAGCATGTGTGCTGAATATTTACAAAATGAAGAACGTTGTAATGCTCAATGGAACAGCAGAAAGTAACACAGCTCACATTTATGTGGGAAAGCATATTATATTTGTAACCCGTCTTGTTTTCTGCTCTGCGTTGTGCAGTGATTTCCGTTTCATCTAGTTTAACAGAAAACACTGGATCAAAACTAAAGAAAACACATGTGCTCCGCCACTTTCAGGTACATTCTTACACAGCACAGAAACAACATCATAATCAAAAATAAGTCTGCTGCAATAGAAGGAATATTAACTCTTACACTACCAGACCTATTTTCGCTTTGATCCCCCTTGCCATTTTGCTAATTTTAAACAATATATAAAGATCCACAAAAAACTTTGTGCAACTGAATCATGTTGTTCAAATGAAACCTACAAGTGTCTACTTTCATTAAAAAAAAAAAAAAAAGATGTTATTCTTCAATAATCCGTTCGCTTTTAAAGGTAGCCTACCGTCTTTTCCGGACTATATGTCGCTCCAGAGTATGTCGCAGAAGCCCCAAAATGCATATTTTAAAAGAAAAAACATATATAAGTCTTGTACTCCGGGGAGGGGATATTTCTTTTACATAATTCGACACCATAAACGTGACGCCTCTGTGCGCGCCAGTAGCGTAACCGCGTCTCACTAGAGCGGGCGCAAGTGAAGGCTTGGTTCTTTGAAAGCAGGTAGCGGACACCTTTTTCAATCCTTGTTGGACAAATGTCGCTGTCGAAAAAGAGAAAGATGAACATCAAGTGTTGGATCTTCCTAGAAAATGGACTACTGTAATTCATATTTTTTCACGGAGATGAATAGGAAACCTATGTGTGTGCAAGCAGCAAGTGGCTATGCTAAAGGAAATAACACGATCTTAAGCGCCACTACGAGAGTCGGGATAACTACAAATACAGCAACTTGAGCGGCGAACTGCTGCTGGGACTGAACGGACTCGGCAGGTTAGTGATGTCGCCGTAAAAGCTGGTCACCTGATCGATATCAACATCGGGTCTGCATTAAAACCATTCTGTGAGTGTGAGTTTGTGAAAAGTTGCATACGTAAGGCTGCTGAAGTTGTGTGCCCTCATAAATGACAGACATTCGCTAACATCAGCCTGTCGAGACTTGTGTGGTAGAGAAGATTTCAGAGTTGGCATCAAATTAAGACAGTCAATTAAAACACAAAGTAGAATCATTTGTGACATTTTCTGTTGCCGTCGATGAGAGCACTGAGGTTACAGACGTCGCACAGCCGGTAGTATTTACTTGTGGCGTTGACGAGAGTTTGAATGTTACGCAGGAGAACCCTTGATGCTCGGGGAAAAGTCAGATGTAGTGGCAATGTTCAGGCAGAACGTTTTAGCCGCAGGAGGTGGTGATTTGGGGCATTTCACTGTGTATTGCACCAAAAGGAATTGTGCTGCAAGTCTGTGAAAGTGGATCACGGAGTTACTGTTTTATTAAAGTGTTGACTTTATTCAGCAAGTTGCCATAAGAGTAGTCTTGTTTTCCTGATGTGACCTGGAATATTTCTGTATGTGTTTTCTTTATTGTTCAAAGCTATATTGTTAAAATAGTCAAATAGATTTCAACTTTCTGATGCTGATTACATATATTCAGCCTCCTTCAGGGAGCATAGAGCTTTAACCCTCCAAACATAATGAAAAACAGTAGTTTCACTTACTCTGACCACTTTTGGATCGCTCGTGGAAGAGTTTTGTTTTTTCCTCCTCTGCACTAGCTGCATATGTCATTTTCTTTATTTGAAAAATAAAATATCTGCTCTAAACCTACTCAACATATTTTTTGTTCAAGATCTTTTGCCTGTAATCCATTTGAAAAGAAAGCCGGCCTTCAGAAGCAACTGACAACTGCGCTGGTCAACAAAAGAGCACATGTATTTCCTGATCATGTGACCTCCTTTGGGTCCTAGTGCTCACTCAATTGCACCATCTGCTTGTGATACTGTGAAGTTGCATCATGTTTATGACTGTAGGCAAAGTCAGCATGTGAATCAGACAACCCTCTATCGCCATATATAAAAAAATAAGAAGTCAATGACATTTGAAATCAGAAATTGCATCAGCTGCTTACCTCTTCTCAGTCAAAAGATAACAAAAGGGAAGAGGCGGAGCTTACAGTATTTACTCAGGTGTCACCAGGACCCCAAGAGCGACCAATCCAATGCATGGGTTAAAATAGTAATAGTAAAGTAGTAATTTTGTGTAATTTTGTTGTCACTGTCAACTTTTTACATATTCATCCAGTATTAAGTTGTACAACTAAATGAGCAGATGATAAACTTTTCAGAGCTTGTTTTAATTTTTATTAAGTTCCTGTCTCTTCTCTTCAGTGCAAAAAGTATCATCTCTCGTCTCCTCAAAATGTCTCCTACATCTGTCCCTCACAAAGTAAGACAAGTTTTTGTTTGTTCATATGTGACAAATGGAGGAGACATCTCTTCCTAGATGTTTGCCTTTGTGTTTCTGCAGGCAGATGAGTTTGTACTGGTTTGTTAGGTAAAAGTGTATTGTAAATGGGAACTGGGCCAGTTGAGAGAAAGATACAATGTTACAACTTGGTTCCCAATCAAGCCAAGTCCAGTTTAGTTTGTATTGTGAGAGAGGTACACAAGAACCACGTGGTGTCGTCTGTGCTGAGTTGTCACGAGGAAGAAGTTAGTAATTTTATATATTCAAATCTTATGCACTATTTCCTACTTTTATCCAGGTTATAATATTATTATTTGCAGTTACTTAAGAAATTAAGATCCAGAGTGAAACATATAGAGTCCAAAAGTGTCACATAGCCAATTCAATTCAATTTATTTGTATAGTCCCAAATCAAAACAGCCGTTATCTCAGCCACATTCCAAAAAAAGTGTATTTCTGAGAAGAAATACAAAAAGCAGTTCTGCAGTTTTGAGCATGTAGTCAGTGACCTGTTTGTAGTATTATTTCATGTTAGAAAATTTAAGCGTTGGTGTTTTACTAAATGATTTACTTCAATGTTGTGCACACATAATGACACTGTAGCTGTGCTAATGCCTGCTGTAAGAGCTTGCAAATCTTAAACACCTTTTGTCACATGACTATGGTCTGGGCATCATCTTCGCACACACGGATGAGTACGTGCCTTGACAACATCCTTTATTCTTTTGCCATTGATTTGTTTACATTCAGCCTCTGCAGATAAGACCCAGTCTTGGACAAGAAAACGGTAAAAAACAAGCATAAATCCCTCATTGATTTTGGCTGTTATCACATTCCTTGGAAAGCCTCACTATTTCTACTAAGTGCTCACTCACTATGATTCACTCTTATTTTGTGACCTTGTATGGGAACCTAGTATTAAACCTAAAGATCACCTTTGTTTATAATATGCATGTTAAATCCAATATTTTTAAAAAATTATCTTGAAAATCTGCCAATTCAGTTAAGATTGAAGTATGATTGAGTCATTCCTGTTTTTCTGTGGAACAAATGCCTGTGGTTTGTGTTGCCAATAAGCAAGTACAAGCCGATGGATTATATAGAAAGCAAGCTGGTAATCAACTACCACAACCTTGTTCCTTTGTGCAGCTTCACAGGATTAACACCAGGGTGCAAAAAGGAGTGTTCTGATATATCTGAAAAATACCTGAATGGGTACTACGACCTGTGCTGGTCTTTAGCAGGTCCACTAATGGTGCTGAGGATGAACGGATTGTGTTACATTTAACCTTTGTAGCTAATTAACACACACACTCACCCCTACACGCAGACACACGCACATTCATTTTATGGACCCTTACCCGGCCCTTTACCTACTTGCCTAAACTTAACCCAACCTTCACCCTAATCTTACCCATAACTTTATTTTATCTTAAAACCATGTTGCTGATCTCTTAATAAAGTATTTGCATTATGGGGACTTTCTTTTTGTTCCCATAAGGAAGACAGGTCCCTGTAAAGTGAGTGTGTATACAGCTTTTGGTCCTCATAATGGCCCTCATTTATCAAAGTTGCGTATAAAGTGGTGTCAATTTTAGGTGTAAACTGAAAAACACAAAATTATATTGGCTGATAAAAATCAAAATACATGTTTTAAAACTAAAAAATAGCTGCATTTGATATTTGAAATTATGACATAGGCTAAATAGATTTGATAATGACAACAAAGCCAAATCTATTCGAGCACGGAGCTGCCTGCGGATCAGGCCGGGCTCGCCGCTCACATGAGGGTACCACGGGGAGTGGCTTAGGTGGTTCGGAGCCAAACCAGGAAGAGGCACGCGGAGGATGGACAGCACAGAGCAGGAGCTGCCGAACCGGGCCGTGAGCTTTTCTCTGTGCGCACTTCTGTGTGTGCGCGTTTCTCTTTTTTGGAACGGCCTGCGAGCACGAAGACAGGACTGTGCTGGCACATGAAGACCACACAGTACAGCAGCTTGAACCCGTCTGGACTGGTCCACTGCCCGCTCACGCTCATCATTTCCCAAAATAGATCAGTGCAATGAACATCGGAACCAAGTGCGCGCGCGTGAACCACGTACGGAACCGAACCCCTCTGGACCCAGACTGCTGCGGGCTATGAGACTATGTCGGCTAGTCTCTCTCACGCCTGGTACCAGCGCTCAAGCAAGGCACCGCTCACATCAACTGAACCCGTCTGAATAACGGACCAAAGTCCGCTGCTCTACAGACAGTTTGCCCGGAATTAGTGCACGGAGCACGGCTGCAGGATTAGAACCGGACTGGACCGGGTCAGGACCGCTTTGGTAAGTCAGCTTTGATTCTGCTGTTGGTTCTGCTGTGACCTGTAGCCTATATATGTTCATTCAAAACATAGTTTTGCTGGTTTATGCCTAATTTGGAATGAGTTTTACAATGTGAAAAACTCAAGAAAGTTTTTCTAATAATTTTCTACTGGCTAGTTTATGCTAAATTAAGATGATTCCATAACAATATTTCCCTAATGTCAAATAGATTAAGGGTAAAACAGTTTGTGCAGCTAAAAGTAGGTTTCCAGTCCATTGAGAAGGGTCCAGCTGCAGACTGCAAGATGGAGGCGTGTCGTTACAAATAGGCGTGTCGTGAGCACTAGTGTCGTGAGCAGTCTTTGCACTAGGTGGCGATATTCACATCAACCCTTTACGATTAAGACGCCAGAGACGATGTAAAATTTGAAACCTCGGTGAATATACGAACTCTATAGATGGAAAGTTGAATAATTTAATTATTATTTGTACTTTGGGGCATTTTCATCCAAAATACCTTTAGTATTATTTAATAATAATGGTGGAATTATTAATATTTGACTCAATAAATACATGTCTTTGTTTTTTAGTCGTTTTATTAATTACATACTTTTTATTTGTCTGATTGTACGTGTTTTCCAGTGGTTAGTGCTGATAGTCAGGTCCAGAGGGACATAAGCGAGGTGGTTGCCATGGTGACAAGTTTATAACTGTTGCTAAACGGGAGTAAACTGTTATATTTTTTATCTTAACCTTTACCCAAACCTTTTTCCTAACCTTAGCCATCACCCTAACCCTTCTCCTAAACTTACCCGTTCTCCTAAAAACTTAATCGTCGTCCCTCTGGTCCCAACTACGTTTTTCTAGCACCGGAAATGGAGCAGCTCCACTTCCAATCAGACATAGTTGGTCCATTTTAGTGATCTCTCGAGTTTGCGCAGGTTTTACGCTTAACGTCAATGTTGATAAATCCCAATGAGTTCCTCGTTTTGGTCGTACACCTCATATACACCCCAATTGTGAATTCACTAACTCAATAGAAATTTACCTGGGCTTCCAGCCGTTTTGCAGTCCACTGATTCGGACTGCAATCAGTGGGCGGCTTAACGTCCTAATCACATTGGAGGGAGGGATTTTGTTAGCAAAGACAAGTGCAAGTAGCGCCTGAATCAAGCAAAGCAAAGATGGCATATGTTTCTCGGTACTATCAATTCTGTTTTAGCAGAAATGGAGAGCATTTTCTTTTTGAAAGAGGTGTCAATATTTGACCGTTGTTGGTTAATCAGGTAAACCCCAGTCCTAAACTTGCCCATTTTAGTAACTTGAAACCTAAACTTACTTTAACCCAAAAAAAATGTCACCACAATGCTTCAGCCAAAATTCGGGGATGTTTTAAATTTTGGCTTTTTGTAGCATATTTACGTAAAATATAAGCGTCTAAACGTGCTGCTCATCATACGTTTTCGGCATTTTGTTGTATAGCCTATTTACTTTTTTACGGAGGCTTTTGATTTTTGAGTTAGGGTTTAGTAAAATTACTGATAAAAGAACCATTAAAATGAATAAAAATCAATGCCAAGATCAATAAGAGTAGTAGTATTGATAAATGCTGCTTACCCATCACTTCTACGTATAATAAGTATCACTGCATAGTGTCAGAACACAGTGTTTAATATTTAGCATCTTAAAATGACACCATAATAGGGTGAAAATTCAAATGTATTATAACATTAATTAGGGCATCAGCTAATGCTTCAGCTTCACACTATACTGTGGAATAATGATTTCCATGGAAACAAGCCAAGGAGACCCTAAGCTAGAACCCAAAAGAGTCAATTTTAGGGGAGATACAAGCCTGCACAAAGTATAGACACTTATTTTTATGTTTTTAGTCTGACAAAAACATACATTGTACACCTTTAAATCGCCATTTGTTAAATCCACAGAAATTTCCGGGGGCTTATATACACACGTTCATTCTTTGGACACTAGTGTGACAGATGTTTTCACCAGGAGCAATTTATTGAGGAGTTTACGTTTTGTATATTGAAATCTTTTTTTTGCTAATGTCTATTTTGTTCCATTTTGACTGAATTATTCTTCTGTAAATTATATTGTCAAGTTCTTGTATTGCTCTGCCCAGCAAACAGAGGCTGTATAATTAAATCATGGAAGTACAGTTTGGACATACTTGATTGAATTAAAGTGTCACCAACAGCAATAGTAATGTAGAAATCTCTTTGTTGAAACAGTTCTGCTACAAATTCTGCTCTGTGCCAGGTAAATGCTCCCCCTCTCAGGGTTCAGAGGCTCAAGCAAATAAAAGGGCGTGCGGCTGCTCTCTGAGGGAAGAGAAAAAAACCTTTTCTGGAGACCAAGCAAATCTGATACAAACAAACTGAAAACGTGCCTGGAATTGGAATGATTGGAAAAGATGTTGATGAATTGTCATGTTTATAAGGTTGCCCATAGCAATGTGTGGGGTCTGACAGAGTTAAAACTGTGCTCTGGAACATTCTTTGAGTGTGTCACATCACATGTATGTCGTAGTAGGGGTTGCACGACTACTGAATTTTTGTAGTCAACTAGTCGAGAGTGTTAGTTGCGTCGACTTCGACTAGTCGATGACGTCATTAATAAAACAAAGATCCAAAGGCACATGATTTTGCCTGGGCAATTGTTAGAAACAGCTTATTTATTCTGACCATATTATCAGAAAACATTGGACGTACCTAATGCCCTGTAATAAAGCTGAGTTGATTTTACATAAAAGAAGAAAAAAAAAACCTAAATAATCTGTGCGTGTGCGAGGGGCGGAGGCTCTCACTCTGACAGCGGCTTGGATCCAGTCTGCCCACACTCACTATGGGACGCTTGGTCAGTGCGTTTTGAACAGTGAAGGAAACACAAATCCACCTGAAGCCCTGGTTCCACACACATCACTCATCACTCTTTTCCTCTCGTCTCCTTCTCCCACAAACCGCGCTGTAAAACGTTCTAAGACCAAAGACCAGTGTGGATCCACAGACTCGGATTCAGGCGGATGATGTGCGCTTGGAGATGGCTGGCCAAGGCGCGTTGGAGCGAACGGTCTGAGCGCTTTGAGCCGGGGTACGCAGCATGCTCCAGGTGCCTGTGTGTTTGGCTAGACGGAGTGAACGGTCCGAGCGCTTTGAGCCGGGGTGCAGCGGGCTCCAGGTGCCTGAGCGTTTGGCTAGACAGAGCGAACGGTCCGAGAGCTTTGAACCGGGCTATTCAACGCGCTCGGCTAGCGTTTTGGGACGGACAGTTCGTGCGTTATTGGAGTGGAGCCGGGGTCGCGCTCGGTAGTGGAGGTGCAAGGCTTGCGCTATGCAAGGCAGGGGTAGTCTACAGCACGCTCCGCCAAGGCGAAGGGACAATACATCCCGGGGCGGAAAAACACCGCGGGGAGAGACGTAGAACGGGCCGGGGAAAAAATCGGACGAGTTGCTGACATTTACGTGTTAGAAATACAAGTTTAAAAGAGCTTTTTCTTAAGCCAACTTCTGATTTAATTATTTTTCGACTAGTCGACTACCTCTCAAAGTAGTCACGGGGGACCTTTATAGTCGACTAGTTGGTGCAAGCCCTATGTCGTAATGTAAAAAATGTTGTCAACTGCGGTCATTTTCAACAAAATAAACAGGAGGAACACCTCTTCCACTATTTAAGTGTCATTTTGGGGGAAAGGCAAGATCACAGACACCTTTTTAATTAGTATGCTAAAGCCCTTTACAAACAGCACACACTGATGACTTCTGGGTGCTCTCTAATGCTTTTCTCCTGTTCGTTCCAGTCAATGAACTCCACAGCACTTTGTATTTTGCGTTTGTATTTGAGAGGAGAGAATCTGTGTGTCTGCAGGGGAAGGTGGGGGAAGTGTGCTAGCAAGCACGACTTAAAGCTAATAAGAGATAAAAGTAGAGTTTTTCAGGCGTGCGGTGATACACATGTTTAACATACATGTTCATGTTCATGTTCACATTAAAGATGCACTGTGGAACTTTCTGGGAGTGAAAAGTCAACTACACAATTCAATAGAAATAGAAAGTTAAAACCATACTTTGGGTCATTCTAAATGGGGATATACACATTTTATGACGTAATATGAAAAAATATACCTAAAAGAACAGCTTTTCCAGAGAAGAGGCCCTCCTACGAACCAAACAACACACTGTTTTGTGTCCATGCAAACCTACATAAATTGAAAACAGCAATATGTATTTCTCATTTAGTGTATCAAAAACATAAAAATGACTAAAACTTGCTTTTGTTTAAGTCTATTTTCGGTCAAAAAGTTACACAGTGCACCTTTAAATAAATAAACAAAACAATAGCATGTGGGAAAGCGCACGAAGCGCTAGGCACAAGCAGCAGGGACACACCTGAAGATCTCAGCCGACCCACCCGCAGTTAGCACTTGGGCTGAGGAAGTGTCAACTCCGGGTGGGAAAAGTGGGCACGACTGTAGACAAAAACAGACAGGTGCAACAAGTGTGTGTTTGCATTTTTTTTTAGTGGCATTTGTATGACATTTCTAGCCAGTTGTCTGTCACAAAATGCAAGTTTTAGATGCCAGCATAAAATAAATGTCATTTTGGAGGTTTTTTAGGCTTCTTGAGAGGCTGCATTGCCTTAATATGGCCTATAAAACAATCTTTAATATTTAAAAAAAAACTTTTTGCAGAATAAAACAGCACAAACAAAGCACAAACAATTGACAAAGTTTTTGTGTAGATGTGCGTTTGATAAGAGGCCAACTTCACAGAGATCTGTTGCTGACCTTTGTGAACAAGTGTAAATAAAAAGCAAAAAAAAAAAGGACAACACTGTGGAATTCCTGTTGAATGAGAGAGTAATGATTGTCAGCTTGTCTGTCTCAATGTGTTAACACTGATGAGTTGGCCATTGTTTAGGTTTAGGGTGTTCCTCCGCCTAAGACCCAAAGTTGCCCAACAAGAACAAGCAATAGTAAATGCATTTAAAGTATGTTAAGTAAACTTGAACTCCGTTACACTCACAACAGGAGGATTATTGTTGTATAAACAGGAGTAATATACATAAGACCATATGCAAGCTGGCATATTCTTGTGAGAACTGCACAAACAGACGCATGATTGTGGCGTGGTGCGCGTGGCTTTGCTGTGGCTCAATAGACTTTTTGACAGTTTGACTTTTTTGACAGTCGACAGTTTGAACGTTAAAAAAATCACTAATCGCCTAACTCTCATCGACTACAGAAGTAATATGAAGCTTAAGGCTTACATCTAGGCTATTTTAACCAAGTACTTATCTGCAAAATAAAAGAAAAGCTTTATTAAAGAACGACAAAAACATTTATATTTTCTCAGTTTGGGGTACTTAAAAGTTGCATGGAAAATCCAGCTGTGTCCCTCTTTCAGATTTCTGTAACCGTGATTGACAGATTAATTATCCAATCAGATTTTTTGTTTCATCTGTGTCGCGCAATTAAACTAATCTGATTGTCGAGCCCAATCTCACAAGAAAGCGTACATTTACCACGACATTACGCAATATGTAAATTATGTATGATTAGCTGTTTTGCGTAAACATGGTACGTGTCACAGTCCCCGTTCATTTCAATGGTGGTTAAGATGTGTTCTTATTTATTTATTTATTTGATAGGGAAAAGTACGCACATAAGACATGTAACATACAAAACATTTATAGCCTTGGCTAATTTGCAATGTCTGTCCCTAGAAGGGCTTTTACACACAAAAAAATACATTAACATCAAGAATCATTTATACAGTGCTTAGCATATAATGCAAAATTAATGTACACAAATTTGTGTTCTCTTTAAAACCCGCTTAAGTTCATTTTTAAAACTACCCCAGTCCAGGTTCAGTTTTAGCTCAGGGCCCAGAGAGTTCCACAGTTTGGCGCCCTGGACAGAGAATGCAGACTGTCCAAAAGAAGTTTTTCTCAGGGGCACTTTCACATTTCCATTTGAAGACCCTCGTGTGATGGAGCCCACAGCTCTGAGTGGGACTATGAGCTTACTGAGTACACCTGGGGCTCTATTATTCAAGCATTTATACATCAATTTTCAATCACAATGAGATTGTTGAAAGTCAAACGGACACAATGATTTTTGCAGATGCTTTAAAGATATCTTAAGAAACTATTTTATGCAGTAATTTCTTTGTCTTGTCTCATGACCCGTGCGCTTTGTGCAGTCTCTGTGTCAGAAATCAGCTAAAAAAAACATAGGCAGCAATAAACCTACTCAACAAAATTATGACGGATAAAAATCCCTCATGACGGATTTTTTTGGACCTTGTCTGTCACGGTGACGCATTGGAATTAAGTCTAGTGTAACCACTGGTCCAGAATTAGGCTTGACCTCTTTCACTTGCTTAATGTCTTGTCCATCTATTGTCAGGTGTAGATCCTCAGGGGGCGTGCTCCAGAAGAAAAACAAACTGACACTGTTTTTACTGATATTAAGAGAAAGACCAGAATTTTGAAACCATACTGGTACCGCTTCAAGATGGTTTTGCAGCTGAGCAGTAATGGCTTCAACATTCTTGCCACTCACATACAGGACTGCATCATCTGCATACATTTGGAAGCCGGCCCCCGGACATGCATTTGGTAAATCATTAACATAAAGACTAAAAAGAAGTGGACCAAGATTGATCCCTGCGGGACTCCGGAGTTCAGTGATAAAAAAGATGATTTACATTGTTGATTATTACACACTGTTGTCTTTGTACCAGGTATGTTTTGAACCACTGTAAAGTTGTTTCCTCAAAGTTTAATTTGGATAATCTGTGTATAAGTATTTCATGATGTAGTAAGTCAAATGCCTTTTTTAGGTCTAAAAAGACCGTTCCTATGATTTGGCCTTTGTCAATTGCTGATTTGAGCTGTTCAATAAAGTAGCAATTGGCTATTTCAGTCGATAATGGGGCGGAA
Organism: Mugilogobius chulae; assembly: GCA_038363315.1. NCBI lineage: Eukaryota > Metazoa > Chordata > Actinopteri > Gobiiformes > Gobiidae > Mugilogobius > Mugilogobius chulae. Next base: position 42,733,119 of record CM076397.1, read on the forward strand.
ACCAAATTGCAGAGGATGCAGTATATCATTCAGATGTAAGAAGTCCTAAGCTGGTTTGACACAATCTTTTCTAACACCTTGGAAAAAACAAGTAAAAATGCTTATGGGTCTATAATTGCATGCCTGCTTTGTATCTCCGGATCTTATTTATGAATATTAACAAAAATCTTATTTTAATCTTAACCTGCCCTAAGCCCCAGACCTAAACTTGCCCATCTTAGTACTTGAAGCCTAAACTTACCCGTTTCACAGCTGTGAACTTGTGCTCAATACACTTTTTTTTGTGTTGTTGTAAATGTACGCCCTCTAGTGAGACTGTGTTGGATTGTCCAGTACGATGTAGATTTGATCTGAAATGAAGGCGGGGGAGTGGTTACCAGACCCACTCTTCGCAGTTTCCCAGGCAAACTTAAAAGTGCATTTTGTTTTTGCTTGTGTTGTTTTTGACAAATAATTAAATTAGCTAGACCATGGGAAACATGACAAACATGCAAAAGAATAAAATCAGTATCATTGTAATGTTGCTAAACTGTAAATTGGGACAAAAAAATCTGTGGCAGTAAATGAATTTTGAATGTCTTATTTAAATGTGTTTTGATGGCACGTAAACACAATTTATTCTCAAGGATTGCCCAAAACTAACTCTAACTGCCCCTTAGTGGATGATCTAATGGAAACTGTTGGATGCGATGCATGTACTTATTCTAAAGATGACCAAGATTCGAAAGGTTTAAATTAATAAAAGTTTATTCCACCTAACAATATTTCTAAAGGTCGGGCCAACCTTCCCTGGTAGCTTCCATTATGCAAGTCTTACGCCAGGCGCTTGCCTGTCCCTCGGCCCAAATAAAATACAACATGGATATGCAAATCATCAGGTTTAGGAGGGTTCCTTTGTCTTCTCATGTTTCGTCCTGGAGCCGTGGAGTAAGGTCTGACTCCCCCTTGGTCAGAGATAAACTCCGGTCCTCTCCAGAGGTCAAAAAGGTTAACCTGTAGACAAAACAGAGACTTTCCAGTTCAACTTAAGTTCAGTTAAAGAATACAAAAGAAGTGTCTAATTAACAAGCAAATGACTTCAGTGATATATAATTATAATCAAATTATATCACAACTGTAAACCTTCATTGTTTATATGCAAATGTGTGTGAGCAACTGAAAAGCTTGAAACTGTTTTTGAAATCATCATCAAACTAACAAAGTGAGTGGACTGTCCTTTAGATCCAGATTTTAAACAGGAGAGAGATTTATATATTTGTTCATGCTGTTGTGTTTTAAGCATTGCACAGGGATGATGAGTTGGTTTCTTGGTCAAAAAATGTTATGCTTTTTTTGTGTAAAGACTCCATTCCTTTGAAGGTGGTAATGTCTGTGTGTGACCAGGTAGTTAAATAGATATTTTAGCAATGTACTTACATATAATCATAATTCTAGAGCTAAAAAAGCAGCAGATGTTGTAGACTGACTNGAGTGGCCTCTTAGTTGCCAATGTCAAGTGGATAAAAATGACTTTATAAGTTGTGTTGGGACAGAGAGATTTCACACAACTGTGGAAGTGTGCAGGATAAACATGTGATTTAAGTGTTCTTTAGATCAGGGGTGTCAAACTCTGGCCCGGGGGCCAAATTCGGCCCTCAAGAAGATATCGTGTGGCCCTGAGCATGATTTCAGATTATTATTGATAGTGGCCCCTTATATCGCTGAGGTGTGACTATTAAATGTAATATGCACTGGAATGCAGCAAAAAGCATACAATCTGTCTAAAGTTTTCTTGCAATGAAAACATGTGCAAGATAATGTAATGTGACACAATATAATTCTGGATCTACAGTAAATGTGTTGTATTAGCTTTATACAGCCTTATTGCCATATTTGAATTGAACACAGAGGGACCTAGATTTTAAAATGCGGCCCTCGACCAACTCTGACTCTTGATCGATTTGGCCCTACCATCATTTGAGTTTGACACCCGTGCTTTAGATGTTTTTTGACAGTTAGCCTGGTCCGATTCAGGTTTATGTCTGTCTGTGTGTGTAAAAATGTTGCTTAGTTCTTTGAGGAAAAATAAACATCTGTTAGAAATTAAGAACCTTGATTTTAAAATGTTGAAGTAAAACGCCTCAAGGTTTAATGTATCAAGTAAAGAACAACCCCGCCCCCAACAAACTACAGCACTGTGTTTGAGTGAAATTTGGTTAACTCCAGACAGGACCTGGTTGATGGGAGACCGCTGGAACTTGAGGTGCCACAGTGGGACGACTAGAGCGAATTGAACAAAACACTTTGTCTGCGTTGACTGGGTGATTTTAAAGCTTTTTTGAGTGTCCTGAAAGGTGAAAAAGCTCTGTATAGCCCAATTACCAAGATGACGGTGATTTTTTTTTTCCCAGGTCAGAGTGGGTGAGAATGGATTTGATTTTACCAATTGTATGGAAGTTTTAAAGAAGGACTGACTAACTTTTCTTATTTACAGAGAGATTTTTTTTCTGTCCTGACACACCACTGTCCATCAAGTGTCCTAATGTCCTGACACGCCGCTGTCCATCGTGTGTCCTAATGTCCTGACACGCCGCTGTCCATCGTGTGTCTAATGTCCTGACACGCCGCTGTCCATCGTGTGTCCTAATGTCCTGACACGCCGCTGTCCATCGTGTGTCCTAATGTCGTGACACGCCGCTGTCCATCGTGTTGTCCTAATGTCCTGACACGCCGCTGTCCATCGTGTGTCCTAATGTCCTGACACGCCGCTGTCCATCGTGTGTCCTAATGTCCTGACACGCCGCTGTCCATCGTGTGTCCTAATGTCGTGACACGCCGCTGTCCATCGTGTGTCCTAATGTCCTGACACACCGCTGTCCATCGTGTGTCTAATGTCCTGACACGCCGTGTCCATCGTGTGTCCTAATGTCCTGACACGCCGCTGTCCATCCAGTGTCCTAATGTCCTGATACGCCGCTGTCTATCAAGTGTCCTAATGTCCTGACACGTCGCTGTCCATCGTGTGTCCTAATGTCCTGACACACCGCTGTACATCATGTGTCCTAATGTCCTGACACACCGCTGTCCATCGTGTGTCCTATACACGCCGCTGTACATTGTATGTCCTAATGTCCTGACACGCCGCTGTCCATCGTGTGTCCTAATGTCCTGACACGCCGCTGTCCATCGTGTGTCCTAATGTCCTGACACGCCGCTGTCCATCGTGTGTCCTAATGTCCTGACACGCCGCTGTCCATCGTGTGTCCTAATGTCCTGACACGCCGCTGTCCATCGTGTGTCCTAATGTCCTGACACGCCGCTGTCCATCGTGTGTCCTAATGTCCTGACACGCCGCTGTCCATCGTGTGTCCTAATGTCCTGATACGCCGCTGTCCATCGTGTGTCCTAATGTCCTGACACGCCGCTGTCCATCAAGTGTCCTAATGTCCTGATACGCCGCTGTCTATCAAGTGTCCTAATGTCCTGACACGCTCACATCCTGAAGTGTTGATAGTGGTGTTGTAGGCAAAGCGGTGCCAGTTTCATGACAAAACATTGAAGTTAGCTTTTCTCATCAAATCTGCAGCAGCGGCCCAGCTCCAGATCTACTCCTTAGCTGATAAGACCTCGTTGCTATGGAGACACACGGCGCAGAGGTTGATCATCTGTCCTCATCACAAAGCGTTTGTACAAAATCTTTTTAGAGAATGCGTTAATAAGAAAATAAAATAAATACATTATAAATTATTGGTGTCAAAAGTCATGTATGTGTGGCCACTGGGCCTAGGCAAAACCTGTGTTCGCAAAAATATCCATGTCCTTTTGTTCTGTCACATCAATGGACATGTGCTCTGCATTGATTCATGTTTGTGGAGAAGTAAAATGATAGCTCCTTTTAGGGCTGTTGAGAAACTCTCGGTCTACTAAAGAAATGTTTCTTCAACCTATTAATTGAGGGGTCATGAATCTGCCAAACTAAAGAAGTGTCTTTTTGTTTCTGATAATTTTTCTAACAGTGCTTGAAAAGACTAGAAAAAACTGGAGTATAAGCAAAGACAAAAATGCATTTATGCAAAAAAGCAAAAGGAACTTTGTCTTTCTATGTGAAAAACAAACAAAAAAAAAACCTAATGATTTGCTCCCAGTTTTTAAGCAAGCATAGTTTTGCTGCTATTCTATAAATCATTCTAGCTAAATAAAATTGATTTGAACAAATTTTGGCTATCTAAGACTGCACTGACTGAATAAACAACAACACTACTATGTTCAATGATTTATCCCATGACTGATATTCTAAGTAGGTCACTACTCACTGTCACTATGACATTCAACAACTAGGATAAATGTTATGACATACGGCTTCAGAGCTTTCATTGATTATTGGCAATTAAGTCTTTGTAAAGTTGTAATTGATTGAATTAAAACACTGCTTCGGTTGGCCTCTGAGCTGGAAGCACTAAATAGATCAACAGCCTCCATGAATAGTCTTAGTATACATTCATATACACTTTTTTCAACACTAACTCCATGTGTGCTGATCAATACCGGCCTAATTGATGCATGAAAAAGGTAACAGGCAGACTAATTATAATCTCATCAGCATGTATGATCACATTACCACTGAATATTTACAAAAGTAACAACGTTGTAAAGCTCAATGGAACAGCAGAAAGTAACACTACAGCTCACATTTATGTGGGAAAAGCATATTATATTTGTAACCCGTCTTGTTTTCTGCTTTGCGTTGTGCAGTGATTTCCGTTTCATCTGGTTTAACAGAAAACACTGGATCAAAACTAAAGAAAACACATGTGCTGTGTACATTCTTACACAGCACAGTAACAACATCATAATCAAAAATAAGTCTGCCGTAATAGAGGGAATATTAACTCTTACACTACCAGCCCTATTTTTGCTTTGATCCCCCTTGCCATTTTGCTAATTTTAAACAATCTTCAAAGCTCCACAAAAAAACTTTTTGTCGCCCGGCAAAGGACATCGTGCGCATTTTTATTTTTCAATGTTTTGCGAGGGAACGCAATACTTTTGCGAGGAAACGCAACGTTTTTGCGAGGGAACGCAATACTTTTGCGAGGGAACGCAAAAGTATTGCGAGGGAACGCAAAACTTTTGCGAGGGAACGCAAAAACTTTTGCGAGGGAATGCAATGTTTTTGCGAGGGAACGCAAAAACTTTTGCGAGGGAACGCAATGTTTTTGCGAGGGAACGCAAAAATGTATTGGGTAAATCGGGTCTGGAGGAACGTTGATTTAGGAGAACTGTAGGCTAATTTTAAGAAAATGATTATGCTAAAAGGGTTTGCGTAAAGGAAGATAAATGTATAGGTTAATTAAGCCCACTTAACAACAGGAATAAGCTCATTACCATGGCAACCAACTCAGCTTTGTCCATCCGGACCGGGGTCGGGCCATGTTATGTAAGAGGAATGTTCCCCAACATTGCATAAACAAAATCCTAATACAACATGCAGCCCAGGGTTATTTAATGGGACACAAAGAAGAAACAGGTACTAGCCTATGTAGGCCTATCCATTTACGCTCAAAAAGTGACGCGCACTGACCTTTTTACCATCATGCCAAAACCAACGCGTTTTCTTCTTAAAAACGTATACCCCACCGAACAATTGTTGAGGAATGTGCTCATAATACCTATTTATTGTATTTATGATTTGCAAGCATTTCACGTTTGCGTAGTTTGTACTGTGGTCTTTTTAAACAGCAGTGTTGAGGGTTTACCTGGCGTCCCGTTACACAGCTCCGGCCTTCATAAGGGCCTCAGTTTTCGTTGTCGCTCCCATCTGCTTTAACATAATCCTTGTGTTGGCCTTTCGTCCTCCTGCTCCAGTTTGTCCCCGTGTTCCAAATAGCGTTTTTCAGTCATAAAAATGCTGCTTTTGGCTTTGCGTTTGGAACCAGAGTTCTCACGGATCTCCACAGCGCGTCCTCATGCGTTCACGATCTTCTCCTGATTGTGACCAAGCACACCATTTAACAAAAGTAGAGCTGAAAGTGACGTGTCCCACGGTCCCAAGCTGCTATAGCCTATACTGTCGTTAATCTAAAGAGAAAAAAAAGGTAAAACAGTAACAAAGGGGGTTCAAAATTCTATTTTAATTTAACCATAAATAAAGAGTTGACCTCTGTGCCTATTTAGGTTTAAAAACTAAATTAAAGAAAAAATTAGACCATAAAATAATTACCCAACGAAATAAGTGACAAATTTAAACCCACAGTTTAAAATAAAAAAAATCATAAATTAAATAAACGAAATACAAAAAATTTTCGACAATTTCACCACAGAAATGTAAAAAAGATCAAAAGTTGTCCTGTGTTGACGAAGGCAGATTTCAGCGGTGCGTCACGATGAGCCTGGTGCGTCAGGCTTTCAGATCGGGTGTGCCATCACAAAATAAAGCCTAATATTTGAGGCTCTGCTGGGCCAGGTTGGAGCAGGTTAAAATTATCCTTTTGTGCTATTTGTGGAGCTGCATAAAAAACCTGAGCGCCGCCCGTTTCGCGTGATGCCGCGCGTGTCTTTAAAGTTTAGCGCTTAGAAATTCAGTTCCTTGTTCTGCTTGTTTCTCAATAAATATGAATCAGATCGCAACAAAACACGCGGCATTCTGTTGCTTAATATTCAGAGAGCAGGACTGTATAGTTGACATTGTTCCCCTGTCCACGATGTGATGATTTTCGGAGTGCAAGGAAAAAACATGCTTGAAATGATCATAGCCTATGTGGCAAACTGTGCGTAAAGGCACAGCTTTATACGCACTGGCACATCGCACAAGCTATCCATCTGCCTGTCTTTGTCTCTCTGTCTCTGACCTTGTCTCTCTGTCTCTGTCTGTCTGTCTGTCTGTCTCTCTCTCTCCGATGTGTCTGTGACAAATAAATAGGCACAGCGGACTACTCTTTAATTATGGTTAGATTAAAATAGAATTTTGGACACTCTCTGTTACTGTTTTACCGTATTTTTCTCTTTAGATTAACGACGGTATAGGCTATAGCAGTTTGGGACCGTGGGACATGTCACTTTCAGCTCTACTTTTGTTAAATGGTGTGCTTGGTCACAAGCAGGAGAAGATCGTGAACGCACGAGGACGCGCTGTGGAGATCCGTGATTTACCCGATTACCCATACATTTTTGCGTTCCCTCGCAAAAACATTGCGTTCCCTCGCAAAAGTATTGCGTTCCCTCGCAAAAACATTGCTTTCCCTCGCAAAAGTATTGCGTTCCCTCGCAAAAGTATTGCGTTCCCTCGCAAAAACATTGCGTTCCCTCGCAAAACATTGAAAAATAGAAACGCGCACGATGTCCTTTGCCGGGCGCCGTACAAATGAAACCTACAAGTGTCTGCTTTCATTTAAAAACAAATAATTGTGTATTTTCCGGACTATATGTCGCTCCAGAGTATACGTCGCAGAAGCCCCAAAATGCATATTTTAGAAGAAAAAAACGTATATAAGTCTCCCCGGAGTACAAGTCACACTTTTTGGGGGATAAAAACGACACCACATTATTGAGCATGTGGTGTCGTCTGTGCTGATTTGTCACCAGGAAGAAGTTTGTAATTTTGTATATTCAATTGTTATGCACTATTTCCTACTTTTATCCAGGTTATAATATCACATGGCACTCATAATTACTGTAGCTTAGTTGAAGTTGTATTTGGATTGATTCATGCATGTTTGAGTTATCTTGTCCAGGAGCTGAGGCTTGAATACTCAGAAAATCCTCTGTATTTATTTGCAATTACTTAAGAAATTAAGATCCCGAGAGAAACATACAGAGTCCAAAATTGTCACATAGCCAATTCAATTCAATTCAATTTATTTGTATAGCCCCAAATCACAACAGCCGTTATCTCAGCCACATTCCAAAAAAAAAAAAAAAAAAAAAAAAAAGTTTATTTCTGAGTAGAAATACAAAAAAGCAGTTCTGCAGTTTTGAGCATGTAGTCAGTGGACCTGTTTGTAGTATTATTTCATGTTAGAAAATTTAAGCTTTGGTGTTTTACTAAATGATTTACTTCAATATTGTGCACACATAATGACACTGTAGCTGTGCTAATGCCTGCTGTAAGAGCTTGCAAATCTTAAACACCTTTTGTCACATGACTATGGTCTGGGCATCATCTTCGCACACACGAATGAGTACGTGCCTTGACAACATCCTTTATTCTTTTGCCATTGATTTGTTTACATTCAGCCTCTGCAGATAAGACCCAGTCTTGGACAAGAAAACGGTAAAAAACAAGCATAAATCCCTCATTGATTTTGGCTGTTACCACATTCCCTTGGAAAGCCTCACTATTTATACTAAGTGCTCACTCACTATGATTCACTCTTATTTTGTGACCTTGGGAACCTAGTATTAAACCTAAAGATCACCTTTGTTTATAATATGCATGTTAAATCCAATATTTTTAAAAATTGATCTTGAAAATCTGCCAATCCAGTTAAGATTGAAGTACAATTGAGTCATTCCTGTTTTTCTGTGGAACAAATGCCTGTGGTTTGTGTTGCCAATAAGCAAGTACAAGCCGATGGATTATATAGAAAAGCAAGCTGGTAATCAACTACCACAGCCTTGTTTCTTTGTGCAGCCTCACAGGATTAACACCAGGGTGCAAAAAGGAGTGTTCTGATATATCTGAAAAATACCTGAATGGATACCAAGACCTGTGCTGGTCTTTAGCAGGTCCACTAATGGTGCTGAGGATGCACGGATTGTGTTACATTTAATCTGTGAAGCTAATTAAACACACACACAAACCCCTACACGCAGACACACGCACATTCATTTTATGGACCCTTACACGACCCCTTACCTTACTACCTGCCTAAACTTAACCCAACCTTCACCCTAATCTTAAACCATAACTTTATTTTATCTTAAAACCATGTTGCTGATCTCTTAATAAAGCATTTGCATTATGGGGACTTTCTTTTTGTTCCCATAAGGAAGGCAGGTCCCTGTAAAGTGAGTGTGTATACAGCTTTTGGTCCTCACAATGGCCCTCATTTATCAAAGTTGCGTATAAAGTGGTGTAAATTTTGGGTAAATTGAAAATACACCAGAGGGCGTGTGACATTATGAAGAGGGGTGTACGTGCCCAGTTTAGGTGTACGCAAGGCATGATCTCGATAAATGCAGCGGACAAAAATCAGCGTCATTTGCATGAAACGCCCCAAAATATTCATGTTTGAGGAGGCCTCACCCACAGGATTTTCAGCATATATGGACGGAATACGGCACATAGCTAAAATGTAATGAATAAGAAAAGAAGAATTAACACGTTTTGACTTATTGGAAAACACAAAAATATATTGGGCTGATAAAAATCAAAATACATGTTTTAAAACTAAAAAGAGCTGCATTTGATATTTGAAATTATGACATAACAGGCTAAATCTACATAGATTTGATAATGACAACGAAGCCAAAGTGGTCTATAAGAGCACAGAGCTGCCTGCGGATCAGGCCGGGCTCACATGAGGGAAACACGGCAGTGGCCTGGATCACACCGGACTCAGTCGAGGGACCACAGGGAGTGGCTTAGGTGGTTCGGAGCCGAACCAGGAAGAGGCACGCGGAGGATGGACTGCACCGAACAGAAGCGGACGAACCGGGCCGTGAGCTTATGATAAATGCTGCTTACCCATCACTTCTAGGTATAATAAGTATCACTGCATAGTGTCAGAACACAGTGTTTAACATTTAGCATCTTAAAATGACACCATAATAGGGTGAAAATTAAAAAGTATTATAACATTAATTAGGGCATCAGCTAATGCATCAGCTTCACACTACACTGTGGAAAAATAAAGCTAATCTAAAGGAACATGATTTCCGTGGAAACAAGCCAAGGAGACCCTAAGCTAGAACCCAAAAGAGTCAATTTTAGGGGGATGCAAGCCTGCGCAAAGTATAGACACTTTATTTTATGTTTTTAGTTTGACAAAAACAGACATTGTACACCTTTAAATCTACATTTGTTAAATCCACAGAAATTTCCAGAGGCTTATAAACACGTTCATTCTTTGGACATGACAGATGTTTTTACCAGGAGCAATTTATTGAGTTGTTTACGTTTTTTTACATATTGAAATCTTTTTTTTGCTAATGTCTATTTTGTTCCATTTTGACTGAATCATTCTTCTGTAAATTATATTGTCAAGTTCTTAGTATTGCTCTGCCCAGCAAACAGAGGCTGTATAATTAAATCATGGAAGTACAGTTTGGACATACTTGATGGAATTAAAGTGTCACCAACAGCAATAGTAATGTAGAAGAAATCGCTTTGTTGAAACAGTTCTGCTGCAAATTCTGCTCTGTGCCAGGTAAATGCTCCCCCTCTCAGGGTTCAGAGGCTCAAGCAAATAAAAGGGCGTGCGGCTGCTCTCTGAGAGAAGAGAAAAAAACCTTTTCTGGAGACCAAGCAAATCTGATACAAACAAACTGAAAACGTGCCTGGAATTGGAACGATTGGAAAAGATGTTTATGAATTGTAATGTTTATAAGGTTGCCCATAGCAATGTGTGGGGTCTGACAGAGTTAAAACTGTGCTTTGGAACATTCTTTATGAGTGTGTCACATGTATGTTGTAGGGTAAAAAATTGAGTCAACTGCGGACATTTTCAACAAAATAAACAGGAGGAACACCTCTTCCACTATTTAGGTGTAATTTTTGGGGAAAGGCAAGATCACACACATCTTTTTAATTAGTAAGCCCTTTACAAACAGCACACACTGATGACTTCTGGGTGCTCTCTACTGCTTTTCTCCTGTTCGTTCCAGTCAATGAACTCCACAGCACTTTGTATTTGCGTTTGTATTTGAGAGGAGAGAATCCGTGTGTCTGCAGGGGAAGGCGGGGGAAGTGGGTTAAGGCTAATAAGAGATAAAAGTGGAGTTTTTCAGGCGTGCGGTCATACACATGTTCAACATACATGTTCATGTTCATAGCACACATTAAAGATGCACTGTGGAACTTTCTGGAAGTGAAAAGTTAACTACACAATTCAATAGAAATAGAAAGTTAAAACCATACTTTGGGTCATTCTCAATGGGGATATACACGTTTAATGACGTAATATGAAAAAAATATACCTAAAGGAACAGCTTTTCCATAGAAGAGGCCCTCCTACGAACCAAACAACACACTGTTTTGTGTCCATGCAAACCTACATAAACTGAAAACAGCAATATGTGTTTCTCATTTAGTGTATCAAAAACATAAAAATTACTAACCCTGGATGTACACAGACTGCGAGGCTGGTGCGAGTCGGGACACGTGCGGGTTTCTTGCTAAGTGCCTGTTACACCAGATGCTGTCAACTGTGGTCCGGTTTCGTCCAAAGCCACGTGGAGTCACGTAGATTCCCGCGAGAACGCTCGTATATTGAATTGAAAGCCGCACCAGACCGCTGTGGTTTCCGGGAAAAATAGACTTCATGCGGATTCTTTCCGCAGAGTCGCGCGACTCTCGCACTCGCAGTCGGACATGTCGGAGCACGGTGTAAATCAACGCATTGGTTTTAAGCACTTTCTAAGTTCTGCGTGACTCGCGCGAGTCACAACTCGCATCCAAGTTGCACTTAGTGTAAATCCACTGTTAAACTTGCTTTTGTTTAAGTCTATTTTCGGTCAAAAAGTTACACAGTGCACCTTTAAATAAATAAACAAAACAATAGCATGTGGCAAAGCGCACGAAGCGCTAGGCACGGCTCTCGGGCACAAGCAGCAGTGCCACACCTGAAGATCTCAGCTGACCCACCCACAGTGAGCACTCGGGCTGAGGAAGTGTCAACTCCGGGTGGGAAAAGTGAGCGCGACAGGTGCTCTGGAAATCTACAGGCAGCAATCTGGAGTAAAGTGTGTGTTTGCATTTTTTTTTTTTTTTTATTGGCAATTGTATGACATTTCTAGCCAGTTGTCTGTCACAAAATGCAAGTTTTAGATGCCAGCATAAAATAATTTTGTAGGTTTTTTAGGCTTCTTGAGAGGCTGCATTGCCTTAATATAGCCTATAAAACAATCTTTAATATTTCAAAAATAAAGCAGCACAAACTGAACTTTTTGCAGAATAAAACAGCACAAGCACAGCACAAACAATTGACAAAGTTTTTGTGTAGATGTGCGTTTGATAAGAGGCCAACTTCATGGAGATCTGTTGCTGACCTTTATGAATAGGTGTAAATAAAAAGCAAAAAATAAAATGACACTAAAAACACTGTGGAATTCCTGTTGAATGAGAGAGTAATGATTGTCAGCTTGTCTGTCTTAATGTGTTAACACTGATGAGTTGGACATTGTTTAGGGTGCTCCTCCGCCTAAGGCCCAAAGTCGCCTTACAAGAACAAGCGGTAGTAAATGCATTTTAATTAAAAGTGTGTTAAGTAAACTTGAACTCAGTTACACTCACATCAGGAGGATTATTGTATAAACAGGAGTAATATACTCCTGTATATATATATAGTATATAAGACCATATGCAAGCTGGCATATTCTCGTGAGAACTGCACAAACAGATGCATGATTGTGGCGCGGTGCGGCGTGGCTTTTGCTGTGGTTGAATAGACTTTTTTGACAGTTTTACTTTTTGACAGTCGACAGTTTGAACGTTAAAAAAAATCACTAACTGCCTAACTCTCATTGACTACAGAAGTAATACGAAGCTTGAGGTTTACATATAAATAAAGGAAAAGCTTCATTAAGAACGACAGAACATTTATGTTTTTTCTCAGTTTGGGGCACTTAAAAGTTGCCTGGAAAATCCAGACGATATACTGTATATATATATAATATATCGTCTGGTCACCGTGTCCTTCTTTCGGATTTCTGTAACCGTGATTGACAGATTAATTATCCAATCAGAGACACACATCTTCTGCCGACTGAAAACCAACATGGCTGCTCCCGACAAAAAATAAATACATAGAAGAAATGTATTTTTTCTATGTATTTATCTATGTAATGTGAGGTTAGTGAAGTTGGATTTTGGACATACGACCAATCAGTTTTTTTGTTTCAATTGTGTCACGCAAATAAACTAATCTGATTGTTGAGCCCAATCTCACAAGAAAGCATACATTTACCACGACATTACGCAACATGTAAATTACTTACGATTAGCTGTTTTGCGTAATCATGCTACGTGTCACAGTCCCGTTCATTTCAATGGTGGTTGTTAAGAATATTAACAAAATCCTTATTTTAATCTTAACCTGCCCCAAGCCCTCAGTAACTTGAAACATAAACTTACCCGTTTCACAGCTGTGAACTCGTGCTCAAAATACACTGTTTTTGTGTCGTGGTAAATGTACGCCCACTGTTGAGACTGTGTTGGATTGTCCAGTAAGATGTTGATTTGATCTGAAATGAAGGCGGGGGAGTGGTGACCAGACCCCACTTTTCACAGTTTTGATGAAGTGTGGGTTCTGAATCCCAGGCAAACTTAAAAGTGCATTTTGTTTTTGCTTGTGTTGTTTTTGACAAATAAAAAAATTAGACCATGGGAAACATGACAAACATGCAAAAGAATAAAATCAGCATCGTTGTAATGTTGCTAAACTGTAAATTGAGACAAAAAAATCTGTGGCAGTAAATGAATTTTGATATGTCTTATTTAAATGTGTTTCGATGGCACGTAAACACAATTTATTCTCAAGGACTGCCCAAAACTAGCTCCAACTGCTCCCTTAGTGGATGATCTTATGGAAACTCACAAAGTGAGTGGAGACTGTCCTTTAAATCCAGATTTTAAACAGGAGAGAGATTTACATATTTGATCATGCTGTTGTGTTTTAAGCATTACAGAGGATGATGAGTTGGTTTCTTGTCAAAAAATGTTATGCTTTTTTTGTATAAAAACTCCATTCCTTTGAAGCTGGTTAAGTCTGTGTGATCAGGTAGTTAAATAGATATTTAAGTAATGTACTTACATACAATCATAATTCTAGAGCTAAAAAGCAGCAGACATGACTGATGACATGTCTTTGGCTCTGGTTACCCACAAGATGATGATACACATCTTGACACAGAAATCTGTCATACAGATGAGGAAATGAAAGAGACAGGCTCCACTCTCACCCTCAAAGCTCCTAAAGGCTGCCTCACATCAAACATGTACAATGTTCATTTGATGTAGCCTTCTCCACTTTTATTGTCACTACACAATAAGAACTGTGTATAAGGGGGGAGGAGGGAGAGTGCACCGGGGGGAGGAGGAGGGGGAGTGCACCGGGGGGAGGAGGAGGGAGAGTGCACCGGGGGAGGAGGAGGGGGAGTGCACCGGGGGAGGAGGAGGGAGAGTGCACCGGGGGGAGGAGGAGGGGGAGTGCACCGGGGGAGGAGAGGGAGAGTAAACCGGGGGAGGAGGAGGGGGAGTGCACCGGGGGGAGGAGGAGGGAGAGTGAACCAGGGGAGGAGGAGGGAGAGTGCACCGGGGGGAGGAGGAGGGAGAGTAAACCGGGGAGGAGGACGGGGAGTGCACCGGGGGAGGAGGAGGGAGAGTGAACCGGGGGGAGGAGGAGGGAGAGTGAACCAGGGGGAGGAGGGAGAGTGCACCGGGGGGAGGAGGAGGAGGGAGAGTGAACCAGGGGGAGGAGGAGGGAGAGTGCACCGGGGAGAGGAGGAGGGAGAGTAAACCGGGGGAGGAGGAGGGGAGTGCACCGGGGGAGGAGGAGGAGGGAGAGTGAACCGGGGAGAGGAGGAGAGAAAGTGAACCAGGGGGAGGAGGAGGGAGAGTGCACAGGGGAGAGGGGGAGAGGAGAGGAGGGAGAGAGCACCAGAAGGAGGAGGGAGAGTGCACCGGGGAGAGGAGGAGGGAGAGTAAACCGGGGGAGGAGGAGGGAGAGTGCACTTGTGTTGTTTTTGACAAATATTTAAATCAGTTTGACCATGGGAAGCATGACAAACATGCAAAAAAAGTAAAATAGGTATTGTAATGTTTAGGGATTCTCCGATCCAGCTTTTTCAGTACAGATACTGTTTCCGATACTTTGTCTGTAAGTATGGACTGAAATTGTATTTCTTTCTTACAAAACATTTGACATTTAGTCATAATGTTTTATGTAACTGTGATTTCTAGTGCAAGTCACAATTTAACAACTTAATCTGAATAAAATGTCCAATAATATGAGACATCCTGTTCAATTAAAGGCACAATGATATTGGCTGAAATCGATATCATGGAGCCGATACTAGTGATGTGTCGGTCGCGAATGAAACGGCTCTTGGAGCCGGCTCTTTGAAGTGAACGACGGGAGCCGGCTCCTGATTGCGAACCGTTTTTTTTTTTTTTTTTCCCCTTCTCTCCCTCTGTCTTCTTAACCCTCGCTATCCCACTCGCGCGTGTTCTCTCTCTTTCCTCTCTCTCCCTCTCTCTCCTTACTCGCGCGCTCTCTCTCACTTTCTCTCTTCCCCTCTCTCGTCGTCTCTGCCCAACTCTCTGTCCCACTCGCGCGTTCGCCCTCTCCCACTCTTCAAGCCGCACTTAATTGGTCAATAGTCGTGTTCAAGATGGTCAAGGTGGTGCAGTCGGCTCACGGCGTTAAGGGGGGTCGGGTCTGACGACAGCACTGTCCGTGGCGCTGATTGATCTCTCGCGCTGTCATCTGACAGGACCCCCCTTAACGCCTCGAGCCGACTGCATCGCTTTGACCATCAACACGACTAATATGTTGGCATGCGCTGTATGTGCAGGAGGATTTACATGTATGTGTTGATTCATTTTAAATTTGTTTAAAAAGCTGAAAAGTTAAATTGTTCAAAGCTGAATTGTAAATGCCAGATTTTTTTATTTATATTTTATTTTTTGCATTTCTATGTTTTATACAATTTTATATTTTATTTTACATTAAATAATGGCAGATTTACATAATATAATATTCTAAAAACAAAAGTAGTCATTATTTTGTATAGTTAATATAGCAGTTTAAATTAATCAACTTAAACAAAAAACAATCTGAAGAGCCGTTTGGGAGCCGAAAGAGCCGGCTCTTTTTAGTGAGCCGAGCCGAAAGAGCCGGTTCTTTAAAAAGAGCCGGACTGCCCATCACTAGCCGATACCTGAGCGGCACCGATATCCGATCCCAGAATCGAATCGGTGCAAAGTAATGTAAAAAATCTAAATACATATTTCATTAACACAATTTATTTTTAGATTGTGAGTACAATGACAAATAACAATACTTGTGATGTGCTACTGAGACAAGAGTTTATTCTACAGACTCCAGACCCTTACTGTGAACTAAACTAATACCATACATTCATGTTTGTGCCAACTTTACAAATGCAATAAATGTATTACTTAAATTCTGCAGCATTATTTGATTGTACTGAGCTTTATACTGTATTTGTGATGGAATGTTTGTGTGCACAATCTGTATTTGAGATTATCTGAAGATGTCTGGTCACAAAAGAGGAAGCCACAGAAATGAGCTGAAGCCAGATGTACAGCAGGACATCAAAGACCTGGGGTCTCATTTATAAAGCCTACTTACGCACAAAATGAGCTTCGAAAAGTACGAAGCAGCTTTTTACATAAAAGTTGGGATTATAAAACACAGCTTGAACATGAAACATTACGTATCTCTCCGCACATTTTGGACGTTGCATATGTGTGTCAGACTTCTCTTAAACACGGCTCAGAGGCTGGAGAGACGTGAGGGAGAGGACAAGAGGACGGCATGTTTGAGGTACATTTGAAATAGGCAAATATCACTTAAAAAAAAAAAAAAAAAAATTTAAATAGTTTTTTTCAAAGCGCTCATAAAGCTTATGTGGGTGAAAGATGAGCTCTCTTGTGCACGCTCTTACGTGCACGTGCACTTCACGCTGAATGATCCCCGCTGCAGCAGTATCTAGTCTCTATAGTAAATGTTCACCAGACAGTCTAACCCCGGTCTCACACTGGATCCGGTCCGTACTCCGGTCCGACGTACGGAGGCTTTCTGTTTCTTGAAAAGTAATGAGAGGCTCTCACACTGTGATCCGTCAGTCCGGCGAGCCGCGCGGCTCTGCTCCATACGTCTGGATCGTTTCCGTTTCATTGAAATTTTTCCGGACTGCCGGAGCGCTCCGGAGCCCTTTTGGTAAAGTTGTGAAAACAAGACACAACAAACAGGAAACCAAGCGCTCGCGGGTGAAGTGAATCCGGTGGTTTTCAAAGTTAAAACATTAAGTTTGTGCTACTACAACAAATACAGCAAAATGCTGGACATATACGCGACTATTGAACACACAGGAGGCAAATAAACGTCCCGTACTTACCCATTATGCGTCGAAAAATCCAACAGAAAATGAAGTGACGTGAAATAAGCCCAAAACACGGCGCAAGTGTTCCTTGTTTACATATCCATGTGCCAGAGATCACGTAAACTCCCTGAAACTCCCAAGTTGAGCGTGAATCCCCGTGAACTCGTGGTCTCGCGAGGCCAGCAGAGTCCCTACATACGCATGCATATTCTGGAGGCAGTGTGAGTGACAACCGGACCCAGACGGATCCGGATCCGGATCTGGAGGCAGTGTGAGCCCGGTATGACCCGCGTTTAGGAGCACCCACATCCTGCCGTCTTTTCCTCAAGTCGCCGCTTCTTCTCAAACCCCGGACCAGTCGTCCGCGTGTCTGTGCATGTGGCTGCAGGCTTTACAAAAGCGATATGACTTTTCAAACTTTCATGTCCGTTTAACGATCTTTACAGCGGCACCAAAGCAGTGGTTCCGATAAAGTTCCAACGTGTTTAAAATGACAGTGTGCTTTCAATAGTGTGTAAAAGTGTCTCAGAGAAACAATCACTCTTGAATCAACTTCTGCTTCAATAGAGGAGTGAGCCGATGCTATGATGCTAAAAACAACGTTAGCTTCCTCCGTGCGCTGTGGTGCTGCTCCTCTCTCTCCTCTTCTGTTCTTGGTGTTTAGTGGCCCTTTAAAGGTGTTTGATGGAATGTAAACACGATAGTGTGATTTGCTCTTGTCTATTCAATTTGGGTGAAAGTATAGCCCCCAAATCAATTGACATTTGTCACTGAACTGCAGGCAATCAGCTTTCTGTATTACAACTGTTTCAAATTCCCCAGAGACAAATTATTGATTGCATTTGGCTGGAAAACAAGTGAGAAGAGCTTCATTCGGTCACTTTCTCTCTGTTAATTGCTCTCAATTATGACGGGCCTAAAAAATAAGACTGGTTTAAAAAAACACAAATACTGCAGGAGAATTTGCTACAGAATATACAGTATTGTGTATTTTCTATGCAAGGTTAAGATTATTCTTAGAATAATCTTATTCCAGCGCTGCACCCAATACGCACATAACTTAAAGCGTGTAGGGCACCACCTGCTCTGGGGGTCACCAAGCCGAGCAGTGCCTTCTGTTGCCCGCGGAGTGATGTGAGTGCTGGCAATTAAGATAAAAGCACGCCCAAATGCAGGAATTAGGGCTCAAGTTTAGACCCGGCCTATAATGACTGGAGATGCACATCTGTTCGCTGACCCACGTACTGAACTCATGAGTGACAGAAAAGTCTGGTCTAGACGCATGTGGCTGATTATTTTTAGCACAACGCAAAATCAGAGACTCTGGAAACTGCTTCGAAAACAGGAACATATTCTACAACTCAAAAGCTCTTAGCCAGTCTTTATTTTGCGTCAATAGGACACATATTGGGCCAGTTACAAGGAGAATTTGAAACCTTGCATAGGGCACCCAAATAGCTAGCAGCGGCCCTGATTGTAGCTGGTGTAACAGACACTTTGCGAAAAAAAAAAACGAACGTGTCCTGATCAGAATCCACCTCATAGTCCAGCCCGATCTCACAAGAAAGCGTACATATACCACGACATAACGCAACATGTAAATTGCTATATGTACGGCGTAACATAAGTACGCAAAACAGGACAGATATCGTGCTAAAAATACGCTATTTTTGTGTCGTGCTATATGTACGCCTTCTTGTGAGACTGTGTTGCATAGTCAGTATACACACCGTGGCTGATGTGTTTTACTGTATGGCGCGGCCTCTTTATTCTAGAAAGATTTTCCAAATTCTGTTAAAATTACAAATTTTGTGAACATCCATCTGGTAGAGCAAGGTTAGATGCAACTTTGAGAAGGTCATCAAAAGAAGCAGTTCTCTGGTAAAGGATTCTGGTCTGTTTGATTTAGTGGAGGAGCAAGCCTTCTGGGGGCCCTGGGTGAACTTGACTTGGGGCTCCCCCTGATCGGACTAAAGAGTCATTTTGATATTGCTTTTTTTCTCAAATATTTATTAGTGTCTTGTTTAGTGTTAGACGTGGTCATACTTGTCAGCGTGTGCAGCTTAAACAACATTTTATACACGTAAATACTTCAAAATTGGTGTATATTTATCAACAGTCAGATCCTATTATCAGCAGTATTTAATTAATTGATGAATGAATGAATTAAGTAATTTATGTATTTATTTATTAAAACTGTCAATAATTGTAGCTCACATTTGTAGCTTTTTTGAAAAAGGCTTACTTTGAACCAATGTGTCAGTGGCCCTCAGCCTGCAGGTTTGCAGACAGACTCCTTGACTGTAGGTTGCACACTCACACTGCAGCCCTGAAACTGTTGCATGCAGGTTTTTTTTTTTTTTTTTTTTTTCATTTCTTTTTCGCACAGCCGCGTGTAATATATGAAGTGAAAGGACTTGTTTATTGTGTTGCTTTTAAGAAAATTTAATTTTTTGGAAATATTTATTTTGAGTTGTAACTGAACAGATATGTCTTAAAATACAGTTTGACGTGCTTATAACAGAATTATTATTAGAAACTAAGCGTTTTTCTAGACTTTTTTCTTCTATCAACATTTTATTTATTTATTCTCCAATTTAGTTTTCTCTCGGCTGAATTTTTCTAATTTGATCTGGTTTTATGTTTGGGCTGAACGTGGCAGGATATAATTTGCTGCTTGACCTTTTAGAGGATGACATTCGAAAGGTTCTTAGGGGAAAAGAGACCAAGACAGAGAGAGTGGAAGAAAAAGAATTCAAACATGCTGGTCACCAACATATATTGAAGCACCTGAAAGGATGCTTAGAATGTGTTTCTTTACGCCAAGAGGTCTTTGTCACCCTATGTAGAAGGAGGTCTAATTTGGTGCCAGTAGTGTTATATGTATATTGTAGTTGATTGACTGTAACATTTATGATTTATTGATCTCCATGTCATCAAGTTTGCTTTTGGCACAATATGTCTCCTTAAAGTGAAGCTCACCTCCTAAACTCCACCCATCAACACATTTCAAACACAACAAACTGATGGAAAAGCTTTAGAAAAAGGTAAAAGAAGGGGTCAGAGTAGAGAGCAGCAGTGTGATTAGTTTAACATCAGATATTTGCAATCATGGCTCAGTTCTGACTGGGCAATACGTGCTGATGTTATATAAAATCTAGAAATGACATAGACCTTTGCAGTGAGGCAGGAGGTATGCGGCTGCTTTGACCTGAAAGTAGCAAATTTGCTCAGTTTGCAATAAAAACGCAAAGAAATGAATTGGAATAGCAGGCAATGCGGGCATCATAGGAGTTACTGTACATTTCCATTTCTCCCACACTTTACCTGTCGCCCACCTCTGTGTCATATTTAGTGTGTGGAAGGCAGTGGTGGGCACAGGCTGGTTCTAGACACTCGCAGTCCTTCAGTTACCCCAGTGCCACGTGTTGCCGCAGACTCAGCGCAGCTGAGCTGCTGCTGCCATTCCCTTGGGACAGGTTTTTTGGGTTGACATTGAAGGCACACTAGCGTTCTTAAGGCGCACTGCTGAGGGGAAGTCCAACACGTTTGAAGTACAGACCTTAGAAGGGCTGTTTACCCAAATCAGGGAGGGGTGCAGTGGGGACTCGCTTCACAAGAATGCCTGTGTCACGTTGGGAGCGGTGGAAAGCAGGAATGTGCTCCACAATCCCAACACTGTAGCAGTTTGGACCCGCAGCTGAGGTGGCAACCAATGCTGCCTGTTTACTTTAACCCTCTCTCCACTCAATCACCAGTGCTGTCTGTGGCCTAAACATCCCTGGCAAAAAGATAAAAGGCCTGATAAATTTTTACATTATTTTTGTGTCTTATTTTATGATCGGATTCTGTTCCCAAAACAAACCACAGAAAGAGAAGCTGAGCAGTATTTGGCATTTAAAAAGATGAGATTGTGCTTTGCAGGGAATAACTTGTTTACAGTGCATTTGTTGCTGATGCTAATCAGTCATTTAAAAGCTCCCTGGGAATTTTGAAAAAACGGGGTCAGCTCATGCCTCATTAAAACAATTTGTAAACATTTCCGTGTTTTATTTGAAATGATGAGTAGCTCTGTATGACTGGCATCTGAGCTGAGTGGATTCTTTCATATTTTGCGCTTGTTGTGAGAATCTAAAGAGATTAAACTTTCTCATATACATGCGATTGATGCAAAGACCAAATAAATTACTTGTATTTCCTTTATGGGTTGCGACTAGGAATGGAAAATTTTCGAAAACTTCCAAAATTGTTTGAAGTATGCAGCAATCGAATTGAAAGGCCAGAATCGAGCAGGTTTACTCATGCAGCCACTGACTTACACACACACTATAGTTGTGAACTACAAATAAATAATAGCCACATTATATGAAGAATCGAAGCGTGAACTTGTGCAAGACCTGACTGCATGTGCATTGTTATGTTGCGTTAACAACTGATGTGTGGACTGCTAAATATGGAGACAAAATATTACTGTTCAAATGTTCATAAAAAAATACATTTCGATGTACATTAAATCATGTTATATTTGCACCAGACACATTGGAGAAACTTGTGTTGCTTTTTAAGTTTTTAGCATTTTTATCCATCTTTAGTTAGCTCTTACACAAGCCATCTTCCACAGGCACAGAAGAAAGTAGACTTAACATGTAGTGTAGCCAATCGTACAGCAAGTTATTGGCATAAAAGTTTTTACAATTATTGACTTAAGAGCTTTTAGACTATTTTAATTCTACACATTGCACATTTCTATTTCCCTGCTGTTCTTGAACTGTGCGTACCCATTGTGGACAAATAAAAGATGTTTTATCTTATTTATAAATGAATAAATAAATGAATGCTCTGTGCTTTGTTTTGACTTTCAATATCTATACCCAAGGATAGCAATAGTCCAAAAATGTAATAAACATCTGCCAAGTGTTAAAAGAAGTGATGCTTTGTCCAAACGGGGCCCCTAATTTGCTCGTTTGCTTCACCCTCAGGTATGCACAGTACTTCTCAATCTTATAGGTGATCGACCCTCCCCTCTTCTAGTCAGTGTAATCCCTCATTGTTCAGGAGTGATCCATAGTAAATTAAAAAAGGCTTTAAAGTTGTCATCTGGACAGACATTTCCACTCTCATCTGAACATCATTTTTAATCAGATTGAAAATACCTCTCCTTATCTGTCCTTGTTGTGACAGAAGAGAGACACTATGCGCTTCCGATGTTTTGTTCTACAAAGTCCAGAGCAATGATGCACCTTATCGTGTGTGTATAAGAAAACTGTTACAGAATATAAAGACGTATTTTTGTAGTGGAATTAGCATTGAATGAATTCACATCTTTTTCTTTTCATTGTAAATTGCAGCATTGATTTTAAACCCTTTGTAGCACAAGGTCCATTGACTGTTCTGAGAAATTCTTGAGTTACATTCAGTGTACAGTAAATCATTCATAGAATAATCAGAGCAGTGGGTGCAAATAGGTTGAAACACAATGATGCCTTGATTTCAAAACATTACAGGAGTACTTAAACATGTATAAACCAATCAAACTTTAAGGAGACAATAATAAGATAATGTCATGAACTCAAACATATTTTAATGAAACCTATTGTGTGAAGAGGTTGTCTGTATTGTGTCTGTTGATGTGATTGTGGGTGGGTGGGTTGTCTGGCTGTTGCGTGGTAATGTAGTACCAATTAAACTTAAGAAGATTGAAATGCAAAATCACTGCACACTGGAGAACACATTTGCTGTAATCAACATTCTTGGCCTGGAGTTTCAAATCTGCCCACTTTGTTGTATTACATAGTTCGTGTATTGGAGGTTCACAAAGTTCTAATGTATACAAATGTTAAAATATACTGTCTGACTCTTGGATGTCTAGTTTGTCAGAGCCCCCTAAACCCATGCTCCTACTGAACATGCATTAGTAACAGAAAAGTACACTGTGATGTGTTAACAGTGCGCATCATATTTCATTGTTGACATTCTTTAAGACCCTGTTGATACAACCTGAAAGCTCATTTGAATCCACAGCACTCACTCTATCACTCACTGACTTTTAAGTTGTGTTTACTCAGTCCTCTTGACGTGGTGGGATGATAAACTGCCAAAATGTCTTTCATAAACAGGCTTCTTGTTAGTCTGTGTGACCTTTGTTTACAAACTCTGGTTTCTCCTAAATGGGGTGCATGGACTGACATGAACCCATTTGGTTTGGAGTCGAGTGCTGTTTGGCTGGCACACTTTACAAAAAGAAAATGACCTCCTTTTCAGTTCACTGTTTTTACTATAAGATTACTTTTGAAAAAAAAAAAAAAAACTGCATGAGTTGTCAGTGCCCTGTTACACTAAGCTTTTTACACTACCAAAGCAATTTAAAACACCATTGTAATCAACATGATGCTGGATATGATAATGATTGTTGTAGTGTCATAACTAAGCCTTTATTTTCACTCCAAAATTTAATTATACAGTCATGTCAACATTCAGATTGAGAATATTTCAAGATTAAAATGGAAAATGTTATAATTTTTCTATTCTAATTTTTTGTTTGTCTTTGTGCAGAGCATATTCTGGATGTGGCGAGCACTCTGGACTCTGTGGCCCAGAACGTGAATAACGAGGTTCACCAGCGCCGCAAACGTGACGCTGGAGAGGACGACTACAACATCGAGATCCTGCTGGGAGTGGACGACTCGGTGGTGCGGTTTCACGGAAAGGAGCATGTGCAGAATTATCTTCTAACATTAATGAATATAGTGAGTAACTTCTTCTTCTTTTTTTTATCTTTCCCTGCTTTTTATTTTTGACAAATTGTAATTTCTCAAATAGCAAAGAACCTTGACGTGCATTAATGTGCTTCAGAAAGTACTTTTGAGCTCTTTGAAAATGGAGCAATGGAAATGCGCTTCAGTTTGACTGAGTTGAGTACACACAAAGCTCTTTCTGTGTTGTATTTTGAGGGGCATATATGTGAGGTACTATCAGACTCATACAGTATATCGCCTCAACCTCTGACTACACCAAGTGTACTCCGACCTGCATGTTATTGGTTGGTGGGGAAACTGGAGTGCCCAGAGGAAACCACCCAGACACAAGGAGAAACATGCGAAAAAAAGAAAGTCTCGGGCCTAGCGGGAGTCGAACCTGCAACCTTCTGTCTTGTGAGGCAAAAACATACCCGCTCCGCCACTGTGCTGCCTAGTGTTAATATCTTCCCACTCCAACACATTGTGTTTACCTGTCCGTTAATCAAAAATTTGTAGTAATTGTTCACTCATCTGTAAATGCCAACTCACCAGGAAAAGTGGACCTTCCATATCCACACTGACATGACTTTAAAGCTGATATGTGCTGTGCCCTGTAGGCCAGTGATGTTCTTGTGGCAGTCTGAGTCACCACTTAATTGTCATTTCCACAGCCAAGACAATACAGGACTTTCTAATCAGCTGTAATTATCAGTCGACCACTGCTGTGAAGTGACACCGGTGTTTAAGGCTCCTCTCTTCAAATGTCTGGGTGATGGTGTCACTGCGATTTCTGTGCATGTGTTCATTAATATGTTTGAGCATAACACAATGGTGATCAATCTATAATAACAGATCATTTTGCCAACACTAAATAGCTAAAGAAAAAAAAAACATAGTACAAATGCAAAGCAAAACATAGTACAAATGTTGCAATTAGACCTTATGATGAACTCATTATGTGCAACTAGGTCTAAGTCTAATGCTATTTACCTGACATGCCCTGTAAGAACACACAAGCTGCTGGGTGGACTTTTTTTAGGATTTACCTAAATTCCCCTGTGATGATTATAAACCTATGAAAAGGGCAATTTGTTTGTTTTTCTTTTTTGAAGGACCTGTTGTTGAATTCTTGATAACTAGTTTACAATTTTCAAGGTTCAAGTATTTTAATCAAAATAATTTTCTGTTGACTTTACACGTCACAAGGCATATTGTTTGTGTAGTATTTTACAAAAGAAATCTGTAATTTATCCACAAAAAGAAGCACATGACTGCCCATAGTCAAAAATGTCTCTAATACCAACAACAAGCTATGTGTTACAGTACAGAGTTAACTATGTTCACACAGTATATGCTTTTTTTTGTTTGCTCATTAAAAACACAGAGGATTTTTTTTTTGTCCGTCAGATAATATTTGTTCCTCACTGAGCCTCAGAAATCACTACTTTAAATGTCCCTGTCCTATGATGTCATGGGTAGATCTCTGAATTCTTTTGCATTTTATCTACGCCCATAAACCATTCAGACTCATTTGAGCATTTCTGCAGCAACATTAGTATACAGCCCAGTTCTTGCTGGAGGGAACACATGATTGTCATTTGTGCTGTACTACACTACTTAATGGTTCAGGTGCATCAATCAGATTGAAAATACCTCCCCAGGTGTATCCAAAGCGGGGGTGTACAGGGGCATGTTCATATTTGTCCTAAATTAAGCAATTGCATATTTATAAATAAACTGCAACATATGTTGATCAGTATTTTTGCATTAAGTTTTTTTTTTTTTTGTAAAACACTAAATTGATGTAAAACAGCTTTGAAACAAAAGAGGGCCATATACTTCCTGTGCAAAACTGCAGAGCAAATAAGCCTCGCCTCTTCATTGTAAGATTTTAATATAACAAGTTGCAGATTTTGCATTTGTATTTGTTATTGTTGTAAAGTGGCTAAGTGTCTACTGTGAACCATGCATATTTTACAACAAATCAGATTTTTTAAAATAATCACATTTAAATATTGACAAGTTTGCGAGCATAGGTGGTAGGTGAGGACATAGCTTTTCTGAACACACAATTTTCAGCTGCAGGACAATGCAAGATTGCTCAAACATAAAATATTGATTGAAGTTGCAGATTATTTTAGCTCATATCACAGAGAGTATTGATCAGGGACTTCATCCGTCTGCCAGAGAAGTGTGAAGTACCCATGAGCGCTGTGATCGTCTGCAGAAATAGAAAGTACACAAGAGACTGAGGAGACAAAAACGATCAGACAAACATTCTGAACTGATGAATCATGCAGCAGCAGATTAGCGTATGGGGACATGACAACATATGGTGCCGGCCCTCAGTAACAGAGATCAGCCACATTTATCTGCTATAACTAGGGACCTGGGTCACAAGCCCAATACACTCACACTTGATGTTGTGCACTTTTGCTTTTAGAATATGTTTTCTCTTGCTGCACCTTGGAGAAACAAAGTCACTGTGCACTGAAAGCAACAATGGAAATCTGAAAACAATAAATAAATAAACATGCTGTTCCCACAGAACCTACTTATGTGTGAAAAACCTTCATAAATGTTGTCTAATGTGCCCTGTTGAGCACATCTGGATCTTCTTCACTTCATTTCTCTGGCTTTGACTGATTCACAATACTCTACTGCTGTCCAAAGGGGAATTTGATTCTGCTGGCAGATTAAAAACAGATTTTGAAAACATATTATCTTTGAGAGAATTTGGTGTAATGTCATGACAGTATAGGCAAGACAAATATAGCAACCCACTCGGAACAGTGCTCAGATCAGAATCACTTCTTCTGGTTTAATGGGATGGAAAACAGCAGGAAGATCACATAAGAGCCATGCATTTACTATCGGCCTCATGACTCACTAATTTGTCTGTGCTTGGTCTTTAAAGAGAGTATTGTTTCATTTTTGTAGGTCAGCTTAGTTCAGCTCGATTTTAAATCATAGCCAAACTGCAGGGCTCAGTAGGCAGACTGTGTCCAGTGTCATTTCACATACCCAGTAGACAGTGTAATACCCTCAATTACACGGGACGAGATTTCAAAAAGTCCATCTCTGAGCCTTTTTGTTGTGCTCATTGTAGTCCACACAGTAGCCTTTTTCGATGCTATTAAATAAAAAGCCTGTGAACTGGAATGCTCCGACTAAAGGTATTTACATTTTAAGACATATTTTATCTAAGCTGAACTTACACATTATCTGAACATATACAAAAGTAACTAGTTAAGTTACCGTGTTAGTGCCCTGGAAAACGAATGTGTTACTGTTAGTGCTGTCAAGCGATTAAAAAAATTATGATCTGTAATTAATTAATCGAATTAATCTATTTCTAAAATTGCTGAGAAAAACACTTAACTTAAGTTTTTGTTTTGTTTTTATCCAATTTAATTAATTACATTATTGTTGCAGATGGGAAATATTATATATAAAGACTGTAGGAAGTCTTTTGTTGCTAAGTTGTCAAGTCGAACAACCCTTATGTCCACTTTCAACTCTCAGATGGAAACAATGAAGTGAAAAATTTCAAAATAGATTAATGCGATAAAAAAAAAAAACAATTAATTAATATGTCTGTAATTAATTAATCTCAATTAATGCACTAATTTTACACCCCCAGTTACTGTTCTACTTTTGTGAAATTGCGTTAGAATGCTCTTGTGTTATCATTAATTATTCAGACGCTGTTCACACTTTAAACACTGGAGCAGGACAGACTCTGTAGCTGGATCTAAACACAAGTGAACTTAAAAAGGAAACAAAAAAAAAAACAAAACAAAAGTAATTTGGGCATGCTTTACCAACCAATACATCACCCCCCCATCTGGTGTGTTTATAATTATTCCAACTATGGCCCTGATTTACTAAAGTGGATAAAAGCGCGTACTAATTTGCGGCCGCAGTTCAGAATTTTGCGCGTCCCTGAAGTGGGCGTGTTGCACGCGATCAACAAAGAGAAACTGCGTCAGTAGTGCGGGAGCAAACCGGTGAAGGCGGACCTATGTAAATGACTCTTTTGCGTGCTTCAGTTTCCACATGGAGGAAGAGGCTCGCAAACGAAAAAAAAAAAATTCAACCCGAGGAACTAAAGGTCCTCGTGGAAGAGGCAAACTCTCGTCACGAGGAGCTGACCCAACGGAATATAACCATCACTATAGCCGCAATACCATCTGGCAAGATATCACGAATAAAATAAATGCCGTTGGAAAGGCCAACAGGCCAACTCACAACTGTTGTTTTAGTAATTTGGTGGCAGAGATTTCTAATCATATTTGTACTTGTTTTAATTTAATTAGTTTAATTTAAATATATTTATTGTATAAAGTGTTTTAATGATTGCGTTTTTTTTATTTTAGACAGAGTGCCACTGAAAAGGAGAGTCTTGTCTCATTGAGCCTCCCTGTATAAATAAATGAATAATAATAATTAAAAAAAGTAACATGTAGGCCTATCTTTAAGCTTTCCGAAGTTATAACCATAACACAATTTATCACAGACTGCTATGTCATTGAGCAGGATCACACTCTTTCACGGAAACCATTTATATCATCAAATATTACATGAAAAAATATTTTTAATTCTACACATGCCAAAGATCATTAAAGAGTTAAATATAAGCTGTAGAAGTGCACTCTGTGAAATGCCAGCAGCAACTGCCACTGTCCTCTGGAATGAGCCAGATGCCAGACGATAAAATGACGATAAAATGATATAATGAAATCCTCTTCTAATGTTTCTACATTACACGCACCTCTTTGGTTTCTGCGTCTTCGCGGTGGAGTATTACAGCTGCCACACCCTCGACGTTGGTTGCAGGCGCTTTTTAACGACATTTGCATTTCCTCCGCCTATATTTTGCGGCATGACGCAAAAATACCAGAAATTACATATTCATTATACCAAAGGTGCTAAACTGGCGCAGCGCAAAACTGTGTCACGTGAAAGACGCTATTTCTTTTGCACATGCATGGTAAATCGTTTTGCTCCCTTTTTTGTGCGTGCAATTCACTTTGCGTCTGTGCAAACGCTTAGTAAATCAGGGCCTATATGCTCAGGGTTGCAACAAGTTATTTATGTTCCATGCATCCCTCAGATTAAGCAGAAATAAGTGCTTTCAATGTAAAAACTCGTCTACACTTATCAAGCCAGGTGCTAAATTGCGGATGCAAAATAAAAAAAAAAAAATCATGTTATTTGTGAGCAATTTATTTTGACTTTAATATTGGAAGATGTACACATAACATATTACACAAAACAGATATTGGTATGGAAATCTTAAAATGTAACTTTGATGAAACTAGGAAAACCCATACGACAGGACTCTCGGAGCCTGTAAGTATCTGTATGTGCTAATATAGATCACACCTGCATAGGCTTTTTGTGTGCATGTGAAAAGACTCCAAACTCCACTGGTGAGCAGGAGGCTCCCAGGGTCTGACTATCAGCTAAACTCACCTTAGTTTCAATGCTTTGCCCGTTTGGCCTGTTTGCCCCCCTGATGGCTATAAGAGACAACGCAGCCAGAGAGCAGGGGGCAGACCACTTGGACAGAGCACATGGAACAGACCACGGACAGAGACTATGGAGACAGAAGAGGAGACTGAACCACTAAGCAGGCCTCTCCTCATGGCCTAACATGCCTTAGCTCATGTGATAGCATGAGCTAAAGAACAATGGACTGGGAAAGCTGAAATGGAGAGAAACCTCCATTTGAATGGCCGGTTGTTAATAAATAATTATACTACTACAATGATAATTAAAAATGCTCTTTTCCTGTCACATTTCTATGCCATTTTCAGCACAAAATATAAATACTTTCTTTAATAAACGTTTTGGTTTTAAACTAGTTTTGATTAAGCTCAGAATTATTTTAAACTGATCAGAAAATGTCAAATTTTATCCTGATAATGATTTTTATTGTTTTTTTTATGAATGCTTTTTCAAATGAATAATTTGTTTCAATGCAAGTTTTGGTGTTGATGAGAATCTGATTGTTAATACTTTTGACAAACCTACATCTCCAGGACGTCATCAGGCGATGTCACCTCAGCTTACCTTTGCCAAAAAGCTTGTATTCAAGTCACTTTTACATTCTAAGCAACTAATTGAAGAATCAAAAGAATAATCGGCCAACTAATTGATTACCAAAATAATCGTTAGCAGCTTACCACTACCGATTATGAAATGAATAATGCATAATGTCAAGCGTCTTACTGATATTCTAAAAATAGTTGTAGCTGTGTGTTATAACTATGATTTCTGGAGTTATGACGAAAAGTCTGCTGCCAACAGTTCCCAAAGCTTCAGATGACTCACAGAACCATTTAGAAACACTGGGGGTTACAACAAAGGTCAAATGCAAAGGACAATTTCGGTGCTGGGATGAAAAACACTTGCCTTATAAAGCAGGCATTTTATAAAGTGCTTTGTTTTTTTCTCAGGTCAATGAAATTTACCACGATGAGTCTCTGGGAGTGCACATCAACGTGGTGCTGGTGAGGATGATCATGCTCGGATACGCCAAGGTAAGACAGTGAAATGTGTTCATCTTGATTTAATATAGGCCTTGCATCAACATTCAATATGCACTTGTCTGCTTGAGTGAAAATTGGCTTACAGTGTCGTGCCCACAGCTAATAATAAAACATTTAGTTTCTTAAAGGGGGTAGCTGGTTTTTGCACTGCAAACACTATTTAGGTTTTAAATCTGACAACATCCCTCTTAAATCCTTTGATACTCAATTAATATCAAGATGAAAAAACAGTTTTGACAAACAGCAAAGTGAAACTGGAGAGGACCACCCAATCACAGCCAATCAGAGTGCAGATGAGAACTACCGTAAATGTCTTTATTATTCAGTTCAGACAGTACTCAGTGATCTCATTTTTTCACAAAGTGCTGTAATCATCATATAATTTTTAGTGGAAAACTAAGTGTAAGTGGAAAACTAAGTGTAAGTTTACCAACTTACAACTGAAAAGTTAGTTACCCAGACTTTAAAACAAAAGGAGTCCATTTTTTATTGTTTTCAGCCTGTGCTAACTTTCGTTAGCTTTCCCACATGATTCTGCTCCTGCTTCAAACTCATCTTGGTAAATAGAAGATCCAAAATTATTAAAGCAGAACTAAGCTACTTCAGTAGTACCGCTGCCCCTACAGCTCTCTTGTGTAAATCAAAACTCAACATTATTTATTTATTTTCTCGTGATATAAGGCAGCAGAAACACATCTCAGCACATTTTGCTCTGTTAAATTTAAAAAAATCCAAGAACCAGGGTTTCTGGATCGAGAGTGAGTGTGGGCGGGGGAGCTGCTGGTTGTCGTACATGGCTCAGAATGCATATGTGACCATCATCACTGAGACTTACAAAGACATTTAACAAGGTCAAAATGTTACTTAAATCTGTTTTAATCTAAGCTTTTAAAACTGACTTATTTTTTAAAAGTGCAGTGTATAGCTTTAGTCCTTCTTCAGTAAGATCTGACCTTCTGATTTTTTTTTTTTTTTTTTTTTTTTTTTTGCATAACATTGTGCCATTTCAGTGTCTCTTTATGTTATTTATATCCTTGTGTTGGCCTACAGAAAGATCAGAGTCCTTCTAGCTCAGGCTGCCTTTGCTCACGACAGCTACTTTTGTGCCCATTGTGCATCATTAAGAAACTTGAACACAGAAATGGTTGTTTTTACGTGACAATATCCTTCAGCATGAATATTAAGTGCTTACGTATGCAAATTGCCTGGCTGTCTTGTTTTCAGTTGTATTCGTTGCACGTCTTAAATGGTAAACGTTGTCTGCCACTTTGTCAAGAGCAGTTTGGATTTGTCATGGTGTAAGAGAAGTGTGTGGTACAACAACATGATTTGATTAGAACATAATTCAAGGGTGTCAGATGGAAAATTGCTTCTTCAGATTGAAATTGAACTTTGAAAGGGTGCCCCTAAAGCTGGTTGCACATTAGAAGATTTTAATAAAAATAAAATGAAATGCATGTGGATTAAACCCAGTTAGTAAAGACGACAATTCTACTCCATGTCATGACAAAGTTTGATTGTGTATGTAAATTGTGTATATATATTTCATGTTATTGTAATGCAAGAGTCTGTCTGGCTAAGTAAATAATTATCTACTTGTAATGGTTTAGTACTAAATCCAAAATGGAGCAGCAGATTGTGTTTTGTTTTTACAAATTAATTCTTTTAAATGAACAAAGTCTTTGTGACTCTAATTTTGTGTTGCATTTCTGAATAGTTCATTAGGCAAGCACACTCAAGGAAAATCAGGCTATAATTAAGCATGCGTTATCAGTCCGGAATGAACTCAACTGAACTTTGAGCTTGCTTTGAACCTCCCTGGTTTTCACAAAAATCCCTGCTGCTGTGCCCTTCTTAAGCTGCTGCTAGAATACTAACACATCTGAACGCACAGTTAAGTTAAAGCATTTCTGTCTTTTTTTTTATGCTGCCAGTCTATCAGCCTGATTGAGAGAGGCAACCCATCGCGTAGCCTGGAAAACGTGTGCCGCTGGGCGTTTGGACAGCAGAAGGGGGATGTGGACCACGCTGAACACCATGACCACGCAATATTCCTGACTCGACAAGGCTTCGGCCCCACAGGGATGCAGGGTAAGGGCCAGGGGGCAGCTGACTCACTTTACTGGGACTTTTTACTCCATGTGGTTCACTAGATTACTTTCTGGGGAAGTGATACAACATGTTTTTCCTTTCTGGAGTTAGCAAATGTGTTCCTGAAATGCAATGATTGAACTATTGATTCAAAGCAGATGCCCCATTAACACAGCATTATGAGTCTGTCCAAGCAAAATAATAATAATTTAAAAAAGGTATTGTGTTGAACAAAGTGGAATATTCTGCCACTGTTTTTTGAAAAGTAAATGGAAAACTGATAAATCATTTAACATTTAACTGTAGTGCCTTAGTCAAAAATGGATTAAGTAAAGTCTTCACATTTTCTCATTCTCTTGGTCAAATTGCTACTTATCTCTCTTTCTTATGTGTTGGAGATTATTTTATCTAAAAACAAACAAATTAATCCTCTTTAAAATGCCTGCTATTCATATTTTTTCTGATGGCCAGCAGCGTAATTTCAACATGAGCAAAATACAGTATTATGTATGTTTGGGCTTTGGCTAATCCGCTTTTCTGTATTGTTCGCTGCAAAGAATTATCATGATGGCGGGGTGCATGTTTTTCATACTGTACATTGTGTTCAGTATAGGATAAAGCTCTTAACAAGCAACAATATTTGCGTTTTAGGGACATGCTCAGGAATATGTGAAGCCATTTATGTTCTATCTGCAGCATTGTAACGCTTGATTTAAGGGTTGAATGCATAAACAATTCCTATATGATTAGGCTTACTATATCAGAGAACAAGAAAATGTTGCAGGTCATTTGACTACAAAAATTCAGATCTTTGTGTGTTTGCTAAAGCTCAAACACTGCCTCTTCAGCTGAAACAGTCATTAGGAAATCAATAGGAAATGAGCAGTTGAAACAGAACATACAGCCATAAACTAATAAGTGCAAATAAAAAAGCCACCGTTAAGTGCTCAGAAAATCCCTGTGCTCACCTACCACCTATCCCCTCCCACTTGCTTGTATTTACTTGTTATATTTCAAAAGATTAATACTCAAATTGACGCATGTATAAGTAAGTAATCTAAGTAAGTAAGTAATCTTGATTTGTATAGCGCATTTCACAGACAAAAAGTCACAAAGCGCTTCACAGCTCAGCAGAGGCGATTTGCCTTAACACCTGGCGCCTCAACCTCTAACTACCACCAAGTGTTCCCTAAAGTGCATGTTATTAGTTGGTGGGGAAACCGGAGAGCCCGGAGGAAACCACCCAGACAAGGGGAGGAACATGCAAACTCTACACAGAAAGGTCTCGGGTCGAGCGGGAATCGAACCTGCGACCTTCTTGCTGTGAGGCCAGAGCGCTGGTTCAAAACTGCTTTCCAACAATAAAAATGAGTAATTTAAAGTCTGTTGCTTCTTACAGGTAAATTTAAAATGAAGAGGCGGGCTTATCAGTTCTACAGTTTTGAACAGGAAGTCAATAGAGCTGTTTCTATTTTCAAGCCGTTTTAGATCAATTTTGTGTTTTACAGTGAACAAAAGGTGAATTACTGATCTGTATATGTTCTAGTTTCTTACTAAACAGTTGGTAAAAACACAATAGGTCTCCTTTAATGCATTTTTTGTTGCCCTGAATCACTGCACATGTGTGAAATCCTTGTTTATTGATATTTAATTTCAAAGTGTATTGTTGTTAATTGGAAAATTTGGCTTTATCTAATCCAAAAGATGTATAAAGAATTTAAAAACAATAAGGTTGAAGTGTACAACAAAAAAAATGCAAAATAAAAACAGTCAACAGAACAGAACTCATTCCTAGTTAAAAGCCAAAAAAAAAAAGTGTTTTCCAAAAAGACATAAAAGCATTCAGTGGATCACTTGAAAAGGAAAATGTCTTCATAGTTTCATCAAAATCTGCATGTATACATAACCTACTGTAATAAGCCTAAAAAAAGCAGTTTAAAGACATGTTTTTACAATTTTTTTGGATTGATATAATGTCCTGTCAATATTCTTGAGATACGCCAAAATATTTTGAAATATTATTTTGTCATATCGCCTAGAGACCTTCTTGTATTATCTTTTGCAGTTGTGTTTGGAAGAAATGTAAGGCATATACACCAGCCTTAATCTGAAAAGTAAGCCTATTTTTAGTAACACAGCTTGTCATTGTAAAAATCCATACACTGCTGGCTGCATTGTGAGTTTACAATGTCTTTTCTTTTCACATCATCGTGAACACCAAGCAAATCAACTGCGAAAATGAATAGTCCCTATAATGTGTGTTCTGTATAAATGGATACATTCATGTTTTTCCATTTTTGCCTGGACACCTTCACAGTACACACAACTCTCAGCCATTCTGCATAACAGACATTAGATGTAAAGGCACCACAAAGAACATTTTGCAACCAACAAATGTGGTCATTTCAATAAGAGAAGCACTTAAAAAATTAGAAGCTCTTTAAATAGTGTCTCTGGAACTGCAACTCATTAAAACTGGCATTTACCTCTGGTCAGTTACTTCAGATATTCATGATCAATTTTTGTAATTAAAACACTCATTAAATCCAGTTTAGCCAGACTCTTTGTGAAGCTAGTGCTTTGCAGTTTTGATTTACTTTAAGTGAAAACGCTCAGCACAAAAGAATATCAAACTTTAGGATTGAATAGGTAAGTACTGTATAACTATGAATAGCTGACTAGCCGCTGTCTGTAGCCTGAGCCTGAGTGACACTATTTGTTACTTTTCTGTGTTTGTGAGATTAAAGTACAAAGTGTGTCTGATTCCTCCCAGAATGGTTGCTTTGTCTAAAAATAAGAGAGTGAAAACTTACTTTTTATCAGCAGCTTAATGGCTTATTTCTATCAGATGTTTTAAAATAGTTAATCAAGAGCAAGTCTGAGAGCCCACCCATAGAATCTGCAGCTCATAATAAATGCATAATATACATTGATCTATAGAACATAAAAGTAGGAGGTGGTAATATCCTGAATTTAAATACATGAATGTCATTAACCATGTCATTTCAAAGAACTCAAAGAAAAGGTCATGCTGTTATTGCTTTTTTTTATGTAACACTTTTTCAGTGTCCACCTTTATTTAAGCTGGTATCATGTGCTGTATAGGGAAAATGCTGGGTATCACATAATTTATCTAATTTGAAGAATGGTGGACAGCCAGTATTCTACTGGAGTCACCAGAACATTTCCAAACCATTCTACTTCATTTGTGTGACATGTTTTTCATTTACTTTTTGTTTTGTTGTGCTTTGCAGGCTTTAGTTTACTGTAGAACACTATTCCCTCCTCTGTATGTTGCTTATAGACGATAACAGGAAATTGACATACTGTGTGTACTTATTCTCAATCTTTGCTTTCAGGGAATTCAAAACAATTTACAGTGAGCATGCTGTGTCGAGATCGTCTTTTAAAGTCTGTTGTAATTTCTCTGTAAATAGTGAAGACAAAATCTTTGTACTTTTTCCAGAATGTTGTCTTTGCTGATTGTGCTGGTAGAGATGTTATGAACGTTACTTTTTTTTTTTTTTTGGTTAACATTACAGTTGGGTTTATTTTTGTAGAGCAAATGCCTTAAAATGACTTAAATTGACCTCTGTTGTCTTCTGAATATTTTAACTCTCACCGTGTTAAAACGTGACAAAATGACTTGAATAATCACAATTAAATCAGTAACTATCTTTACTTTTCAGTCTCAGTTAGAGTCCAGACTGGCCTTTTTTGTCTTTATATCCTACAAAAACAACAAGAGGGACTTTGTGCTCAGCATTTATCGTGCATGACTGCTAGTTTTGCTGCTGCCATGGTGCTTCTTGAACAGCCCGTCTTAAGCAGAATATTTCTATTGCCGTCTGGGGAAGATGCCTTACAAGTGCTCACAGCAGCTTTCCCTTGAGCCATTGTTGATAAGTGCAGTGGCGCCGTAAGAAAACCGCCATCAGGCTCCTCAACAAGCCTGTGACATGATGTGAAATGGAGACATTTTCACAGATGGGAATAAGTACAACAATGATCATATTTTTCCCGTGTTTTAGTTTGTCTTTGTTACTGTCTTATGTTTTTAACAGCTGCAAAGTTATGGAATCAAATTTGGACTAAACTAATTCAAAATACTTTTACATAAATCGAAATAACAATAAAGGTTTAAAAACTTTGATGTTGTCATAATTAACATTTTCAATATAGAGATGGAAGCACTTTTTTTGCAACTTCCCATTCTGATAATGACAGATCTACATTTGCATCAGCAATTTAATAATATTATATGAGTTACCTGATGTTTTAAGCATTTCATATTGTATAAAGCATCTTCTGCACATGGATGGAGTGCTTTACTTCTGAGTAAACATAACACATTTAATTAGTCTAACCTTACATAAATGTAAATGTTTCCAA
The DNA here is from genome assembly GCA_038363315.1 of Mugilogobius chulae. Lineage (NCBI taxonomy): Eukaryota > Metazoa > Chordata > Actinopteri > Gobiiformes > Gobiidae > Mugilogobius > Mugilogobius chulae. Next base: position 42,770,161 of record CM076397.1, read on the forward strand.
TTTTTTGATGATTATAGTGAAAATGTATAATTTTTAAAGGATACTAACTCTTCTCTTTCAACTTAATGTTAGTTTGTTAATTAGTCATTTCAATAATGAGCATATTCTCGCTTGACTCGTGTACTTTAAACTATATTAACAACTTTTAGCTCACCAGTTCGAGCAACATTATTGTTTTGAACAAATTATATATATATTTTTTTTTTAAGATGTTTGAATAAATAAAGTATTTTAATTTTTTTTTTTTATGTAATTTTTTAGTTGGTCTCAAATCTGATTCATACAAAGCACATTTTCTCAATTCTTTAAGAAAATTACAGGGACTGTGATTGTACAACCTTGAAACAGCATCTATATAAGTAGTGTAGTGACATCTTTGGCCTTTTATTATCCACTTGAAGTGACGCTTTTATACACAAGAGGCTGAAGTTTTGCACTGTAAAATACAAATTTTTATTTTTTTGATACTCTGCATCTCACATAAAACACAGATGTTGACAGGGTTAAGCCCATTCAGACTAAAGAGTTGATATGTTGGTCGTGTTTATATATATAGACCTTATTAGTTTTTATAGTGAAAATATCTTAAATTAGAAAATACACAAGTCAAAGCTATTGTCCGTAGCTTTACATTGGTTTTACAAATCACAGTATTAGAGTAAACTTCTGGCCACATTTTGTTCACATCTGTGGGATGGATCAGCTGGACAGTGTTTTATGTCTGACCGTCAAACACACAGGATTTGGTCGAGATTTATTCCATACGCTCAACTATTCCCAGAGCGGACAGCACCCAAGGGAGCGCAGAATGGCTGAGCACAGGCTTACAATACTTTCACTTTATCTTTGCTTAGTTCACTGTGTTGAGTCTGTTTTAAACAAGTTCACTTTAGATGAAAATTTGCTGTGATTGGTCTTTCAAAATTAAGGGTTTAAATTGTGTCCATAGTAAAAGCAACGTACAAGAGACACCACTCAAGTGGGTTGACACACACACAAAATACCGGACTCTATCAAGCACATAACACACTGTAGAGTCCGAGGTCAACAGTAGCAGCATAAGAAGATGGTGGTTTCGGGGTTGAACCAAGTCAAAGAATAAAGGAGGACTAAAACAGCAGCAAATTAAGTCTGAAGTGTGAACGCACCATAATCACTTCCGTTCCTCCAGAGCTGACTATTTAACACTAACCACATAGGTCACATTACGTGCAATTACATGATGCTGGAAACTGTTAAAAATGATGCTGATAATATATAGCCTAATTATATGGATGTGCTTTATAAGGGTGAGCTCTATTTCACTTCCTCCTAATCAGCCTGCTGTGTGAGCTACGTTTCCGTTTGCCTCCGTCACACTGTCCTGATCCGCGTGACTCACTGACACTGCTCTCCAAATATAAACCTCAAGACATAATTATATGTCGCCACAGCTTGTGTTTCTTCTCACATAAAACCACAGTTACGACATTCAGACCTTATTGAAAAGCAAAGTTTTGTCTTCTCATCTCCAAGTTCCATAATAATTGAATAAATTGTCCAGCCCTTAGCATTCTTTATTGTTGTTGTGTTGATAGGGTACGCTCCAGTCACAGGGATGTGCCACCCAGTCCGAAGCTGCACACTGAACCACGAAGACGGATTCTCCTCTGCTTTTGTGGTGGCTCACGAAACTGGACACGTGTATGTGACTCTGCACTATACTTCTCTTTATCAACACATGCATCAATACTGGAAGATCTCATGTACTTCCAATATTGATCCACATTTCCAGTATTGATCAATCTGCAGTTACACTTTATTGGACACAGTCACTTCAGTAACTAAATATGAACATGCCATTCCTAACTTTAAGTGCAACATTACAATTTTATTCATTTGTTGTACAGACAGATCAAGCTGTGCTGTGACAGGAAGTACTCTTGATTAATAATTAATACTATAAATAATAATAACAAGCAACATACAGACGATTCGATTTATAGTTATCTATAGAGATTAATAAATGTAATTAAACAAGCACTGTTGTAGTGCTCAGACTTTTTATGACATAAATATATGTCATATTCAGTCTACCGTATTAACGAACATACAATGCACATTCATCAGTCTGCAGTCACTTTTTCTTCATACATCATTATTGTATTTTTATTGTAATATGCATAGTACATGTACAGTATAAGTCAAAAACTAAAACAAAAAATTATGTTCTGCCTTAGATTGATGCGCATACTTCAAACAAAACAGTATGTCATAATATTTCTCCTTTTGGTTTACAGCAAACCTACCTCTAAAAGACACTTTGAAGACCTTTTTCCACTAGGATAATGTCTTCATTATTCACTAAGACTAGGCTGGAACATAAATGAACATTTGAAAACATTCAAAAGATAGCTTTTATTTTGCAATCTGCATCTTTCATTTCTTCCTTTCTTTCTAATTAATTCTTTCTTACTAATTAAAGGTTTAAACTTTGAGTAAGATAGCCTAGCAGTAAAATTGGACAGAATAATGACTGGGGACAGGTGCAAGACAGTCAATAAAAGAAGGCTGTAATATTAATGTATTATGGTCATAACAAAAATCCGGCTCGCTTGAATGAACGAATACAGTTTCTCAGAATCAAACATCGAGCATGTGAACTAAAAAAGCTGGATCCCTACTGGAAGTTTCACTGAGCAGATGTTATTTTGAGTGAGTCAAAACTGGCTGCTCAAATAATACATGAAATGCAGCATCGAAATCACTCACATCAGATGATGACGGCAGAACTCCTTCATGTGCTTTACTTGGAAAGCCTCTCAAAATGCTACACCGTCATCATTACTCGTTACACTTCGATATCATAGATTGACACAAGGGTGTACAGCTGCTGAGGCACAATGAAGCAGACATTGAAGATAAATAAAATGAATACTGACATGAGTCTAGTCTTGCGACCCTGTTCACTGTGCAAGTTTTTAACATTTTAAACGACTGATGACGTTTTGGTAGTGTGGGTGACCAAATAACCTCTTGCAAAGTATTCGTAAACAGATTATGACGACAACCCATTGCTGTTAAATATTTACTTGTGATTATTTATTTAGTTGCTTAAGGCTCTGTAAAGCCACACTGTAATGCAAAACATAGACATAGTATTTAAACGTATAGTCATATACTGACTGAACACAGTCAAAACGTCAACTATCGTCGTACTCAGACAGAGGTGTGTTTCACCTCAGTATTGTACAAATGTCATTTACTAATTAACTCACTAAAAGTGCTCATTTTAGGTTAGCCTGCTGTTCCACCTGTTCTTGCAATATTTTTTTCTTGTGTCATAATTAGAGATGGACAATTAGCCAAAAACTACTCAAAAAAGAGAAAAGCTATTTCAAAAAGAAAATTAGTAAAAGTACAAATTAGTGCTCAAAAAATGTACTTAAACAACAGTAATGCAAGGGTTACTTTCTAGATCTGATTTATAATATGAAGTGAATGTAAGTCAAGGCACAATCAAATCAGAATCTGAATCATATCTGGAGCAGTGCAATCATTTCATTTAGTTTTTTGTCACTTGTAAATGTACACATTGTGAGAAGAGAAACCAAACTGGTACATGTATAATGAAGTACATTTATTTCAGAGGCTATGATGCTAGAAAATTAACCATCCCTCAGCCCCCCTTTTCCCCTACTCTGTCTACTGCCCCTGTGCTCTCTGCCTCTGCTTCAGGGATTCAGAGCAAGCTACTTCCTCATGCTGGACTTTTTTCTGGACAAATAACCCCATGTTTTATATGGCTTCATGAGGAATCAAGCAAAAATGAAGGGAAATGTACCGTGATTGCTAGGGTTATTTGTGTGAGTCAATCGTTGAATATAAGACTAGCTTTAGCTTAGTGCCCAGGCAGAGTCTAAAGAACCTACCAGCTCTAATGGCTCACACACAGCTGGAAGGATCTAGTAAACAAACACTGGACCTCATTCATGAAAGTTTTCTTCGAAAATGGGTGTAACTTCCTTTTTAAGAAGATGCTGAAAAAGTCTACACTTGATTCATGATGTGTTCTTAAGCAGCAAAGGTATTCTTAAGCTGCCTTTCTACCAAAATCACCAATATACATCTCTTACATATTTACTCATATTAAAATGTATCTCTTTTAACAGATGTAGCGTTACATGGGTTTTAATTCAGTCTGCCATTATTGTGGCTAGGCAGCATTTGTAGGTTTTCTTGTGTGATTTCATCATTTACAACCTGGAAGTAAAATTCCAGGTTGGCTAAACCTTATTACTACATGATACTGAAAAGTATATTTTAAGCACTTTAGATATAATATAATAGTTTATTGATTTGTTAATGATTTGTTAATGCTTTTGTGCTAGAATAACAATTATCACTCAATACAATATAACAACATAGATTTTGCAGTGTAACTAGTTTGGAATGTTCATCTCAATATAAACATCAGCAGCAAAAATAAAGTGACAGCTTCAGTGAGGTTCAAGACATGAGAACAAATGATCCATAATAATGAGACAAACTCAAAGGAGAATATGCACAGTAAACACAGGCTTCACTATCTTCACTGCTCAGCCTATGCTTTTATTGGGTTCACTTTTAATGATGGTGTCTTTATGTTTTTCTTCTTTTACCTGTACAATAGACTGAGCTGTGTACGATGATTGTTAATGTTGAAAGATGGAAATAACTATGTCGTTACGCAACATCTCATAAAGAAAAGTAAGTCATATTATTGAAGTACTGTAATGGAAGGAGTAATGTAATATTATGCTCAAGTAAAAATACAGCATTGTGCTCTATTTCTGTTTGGCTCAAAACCAAAACATCAGGTAGATACGTATCATCATGGACATGCAAAATAACCACTCATTCTATAAAATTCTTGTTCTCAAGCACAGTGACTTTACAGCAGCCACAGTTTTGAAAAATCGGATCTGTTGAAAGCAGGTTTATAATAACACATTATGACGTTTCATAAAAGGGTGAGCTCAGTGAGTGCCTAAACCTGTATTTTGCATATAATGTTTTACAATGAAGAGCCATGGTGCAAAAAAGAACTTAAAAATGTCTTGAAAAGGCAAATGTTATATTGCAGTATTCAGTGTGACTATGCTTCCTACTCATCACAATATAAAACTTAATTTCAAATATAAGATAAAATCATATTTGTAGATAACAGAATGGAATATTCAACACAGATTCTGCTTGTTTTTCCTCACCATGGGGCCATACAGCATTTCTAGGTGATGATCTTTTTTTTTCTATATTTTTGACAGGCTGGGCATGGAGCATGATGGCCAGGGGAATCGTTGCGGTGATGAGACAGCCATGGGCAGTGTGATGGCCCCTCTGGTACAGGCGGCCTTCCACAGATATCACTGGTCCATGTGCAGCGGGCAGGAGCTGAGGAGATACATACAGTGAGTTCACATCTGTGTTACTGTGTAACAACACATTTCTATTCCCCTCTGACCTCTTTTTCACAGCACAGCATGTCCCCCGGGTCCTGATGAACTGCACCACTTCACTATTGGTCTTAGTTAGTATGATTTTAAATTCCTGTGGATATGAATGATTAGACGCGCAATTTAAATTTATGACAACTGAAATAAATGACTGCTAAATTTGTGAAATGTTGTTATGATGATGATGATGATGGTGTTTGTGGGGACCATTAGATAAAACCAGTTTTGACCACGTTTAACTCATCAATGTATGCATGTTTAAAGGTGCGTTCTGTAACTCAGAAAGTCTCCTATCCCCGCCTATGTATTTGTTTTTGCTTTCACAAAAACAAACTTGATTTCCAACAACAACAAAATTTGTTATAATGTATGCATGCATGTAATTAAGTTGAGGCAGGCTTATTAATTTGCAGTTGTGAAAGGAACTCAATGAACCTATATTTATAATCAGTTTGTTTTTGTTATGGACAAAACACAAATGTCACTCTACATATGTCATAGTTTTAAACAAAATACATAGCAGAAAATAAGAGTAACAAATACACTTTTACACCTATAATTAGATCTGACATGCTGATAAAGTCTGCATAATTTTCATTGTAACAAATGCAGTACATTGTCTGTTGCACTTTAACCGGCTAATAAAACACAACGATCCTGGCATGCATGAGAAATGACTTCAGACCCAGCTTGCATCAATGACAGATGGTCCGTGTGGATTTCAAATAGCCCCATTAGAGACTGGACATAGTAACACAGCTGTGGATCAGAACAGCCATCGTTCAGCTTTATACTTCCACCTCATTGTCGCAAAATCAATCTTCTGTCAGGCAAACTTCATCTCTACGGGAACCGACTGATATTGACAGAGCATCAAAGCTGACGACAATGACTCTGTAAAATCAATTGTCATACACTGTAATGTTTTAGAACAGCCTGAAGCTATTTGAAGTTGCTCCATGAAGGGAAAAAATCGATGTCCTAATGTACATAACTGTTGCAGCAGTATCATGGGGCTGAATGTTGGAGTCTGCTTCTCTGTTCAGTGTGTTCTGTTGTACACAATAACAAAACAAAAGTGTCTACTGCAGTTGAGACACTTAATATAGCAATTGTTTGTCAATAGGGATTCTTCTCAGTTTTATACATATTATGGTATTTAATATATATCGTTCAAAGTGCATTTTTGAAAACAATTCACAATATTGAAAACAAAATACCACACCGTATCAGCACTATGTTTAACCTGGGTAAGCAATGAGTCTAAATTATGAAAGGCTAGTTTTTGCTGTCACATCTTCTGTTAATACCCTTTGCTTTACTACATTTTTCTCTAAAATAAGCCCTTCAAACTAACCTGTCACAAGCTCAATGGGTGGGAATGAGTCTGAACAGGAGGAGGCTCAAATGTAATCTGTGAAAGCTATTGGAGTGAGGTCTCGGATACACCAGTTTGCGTGTAGTGATCAAGTAAATCTCTAAGACTGACTCATAAATTGTGGCTAGTTCCTTCCCAGACTTTCTATGAGTGCTTTCCTCCCACTGTTAAGCATTGAACATTCTTGAAACAAGAGCACTTTACAAAAAATGAATTGCAAAAAAAAAAAAGGTTTCTGTTCATGGCTTCACCAAGACTTCAAATATAAAAGATGCAAATTGATAATCTAATTCAATAAATGATTATGTGCTCACAGAACATGTAGGTAAAAAATAACAATCTGTTTCCACTTGTTTCCAGCACATATGACTGTCTGTTGGACGATCCCTTCAAACATGAATGGCCACAGCTTCCTGAACTTCCTGGAATCAACTATTCTATGGATGAGCAGTGTCGATTTGACTTTGGGGTGGGCTACAAGATCTGCACTTCTGTGAGTACAGCCGACGGCGTCTTGCTACAGAGAAACTGCAGCTCCAGCTTATCAGAAAATCAAACTTGTGCTGAGAGAAACTCAATGCTCAGTTCTGCTCAAACACACACTTAGTATATTAAGACTGTGTTTTGCTAAGTCTTACAAACAAACTTATTATTTACTTTTTCATTACGACTATTGAACTTCACTTTAAAAGATCGTTATAGTTGTTATTCTTTGCCAGAAGCGTTCCTGCAAGGCCCTGAGGGAGAATGAGAATACACTGTTGATTGACAGGGCTGTTTGTGTTCTTCTTATAAAGGTCATTTCATTTGTTGTCGGTGCATACCTTCTCTGCTGTTTACTTGTATGGTTCTCTCCCAAGAGATGCAGGTCACTTTCTAAAGTTATTTTATTTTTGCAATGTATTAACACTACAACAAAATTCATAACTTTTTTTGTTGGTGTTATTATCTTGTGATTTGTCTGCTCTGCACCTTCAGATTCATGCGTATGTGCGTCCCAGATCCTTATCACTGGCCTGAAAAACTACTACTACTACTACTACTACAACTACTACGACTACTCACTACAAATAAACTCATGGCTGTAGTACTCAAACGAGATCTACAGATGTCTACTTTAATTAAGGGAAAAAAAAAATGTTATTCTTTATTATTCCTTTTGCTTTTCACAGCATTTGAAATTCCTTGTTTTCTTTAGAATTAAGGGAGGTAAAAAAAAATTAAAGAAAATAAAGAAAACTTTCTGAGCAGATTACATAAAATCAACCTTTTTATGGTGCATGAACAATATTTAACCCTCCACACATGAAGAAATAAAATAGTTTTGCGTACTCTGACCACTTTTGCTCGCTCACGGGAGAGAAATTCGTCTTCTTTTCTCTAGCTGTCCCTATGCATATGTGTTATTTTAAAATATCTGCTCTAGTCTTACTCAACATGTTTTTGTGCAAGATGTTTTACCTGTAATCCATTTGAAAAGAAACCCGGTCTCCAGAAGCAGCCGATCACGTAAAACAGAGCGATTGCAGTGTGTAGTGAAAACAAAGGCACACATATTTCCTGGTCATGTGACCTCCTCTGGGTCCTAGTGCTCACCTAATCACCATCTGCTGGTGAATCTTTGAAACTGCATCCTGTATTTGACTGCAAACTCAGAGAACCCTCTATCATCTTATATAATTAAAGGTCAATGACGGAAAATCCATCCTTGGAAGGCCATGGTTGGCCACAACATAAGGCTTGGTCAGGACGTCCCGTAATTGAGGATTATGCTTTGTATTAGGATCACATAATAGTGTCCGGAGTCACACAGTCATTAAGAAAATGCCTTGTTCCATTTATTGGATTTGGATATATTCTTGTGCTGTGGGTACTCAATAATCAAGTTGGCCCACAATTAAGGCAAATGTGCATGTGATTTTAAATTTGAACTTCTGAAAATGCTTTTCAATTTCCCAGAGATTTTCTATTGTTGCAGACTTTGATTGGGGTCACCTTTCTAACTTGACAAACAAGAAAAGTGCTCACAAGACTCCTCAACTTCTTTTTTTCTTTTCTTAATACAAAATATTAAACATGAGGTTATTTTTTGGACAGTATTTATTTGAAACAAATTAAATAGACCAACAGCATCATTATTTGAGATATTTTGTCTTATCTTTCTTTCTTTCTTTCTTTCTTTGTCAGGTCAGTTACGTCTATGTTGACCTTGTGCTTACTGAGCAAAACTCACTGAACTTTTAATTTTGTTAAAGTTTAAGATTACAACATTTAAAAACTGTATCATGTTGACTTTTCTTAATATATTATCTGCTTAATGCTTTGTAGCCAAAACAAATTGGATTTTATCATTAAATATTATTCTTTTTGCACAACATTCTTTGGTCTAAAAACCAAAAGTTTCTTCTAATTTGTCGAAGGTGCTCCCAAATACTGATGATAGTTTGTTTTCTTCAAGTACATTTTAAAAGATGAAACTTTAAAGATGATTTGCTTCATAGCAGGTTGTTAAGCGAGTCTTTTTCAAGACAGCTAGGCTCCAAGTGTGAGAGATAAAGGCGGACACTGGAGACACAATCATGCAATTTAACTGTCCCTGCATATGGGATAATTATGTTCTATAGCTGAATGTGTTGTCATATTCTAATACTAGATTCCAATCAGTCTGCCTAAATTTCCCAGGAAGCACTTGCAGCTTGGCACATTATCCGCACTTAGACAATCACACTGATTGAATGTAGAAAGCAGGCCTTTCCCCTTACAAGTGAACCAAATCAAGAGTAATCATTTGGCATTTTAATCGTGTGTTTAGAATTCCTGTAAGTAGTACAATTGCAATACATTTAAAGGTTCTATTTTAAACAAACCTACCACCTATCATCATAAACAACAGGATGTGTTTTGTTACATTCACAAATGTTAGAGAAATCCTGCTCTTTACAACTCTGAGTTAGCTCTTTCAACTTGTGATGTCACAGTGTGGTGGTTTTAAATTTAACAGCAGTTTTACCTTTAATTGAAGAACTCTGCTGTTTTAAACACTACAATAATCTTAAGTTGTAGGCTTTGGCAAAAATACGTGAGTGTTATCTTTTATCCATTTATTATTGCCACAGTTTCCAATATTTTTTAACTCACCGAGATGTTAAGCAGTTTAAACAATGCTAAAACTTAAGCTGTAACTTCAAAGATGGGACAAGTAAAAAAAAAAAAAAAACTTCATGAAATCACAACGTGGTTGTGTAATAGATGCCCTTTAAAGGGTAATTGATCATTTAATATTGCATTGTTAACCTTTCAAGTGCTAAAGCAGCAATCCAGGTCGCTCGATTATGACTATTTTAAAAATAATTGAAATCACAATTATTCAAACTATTATCTGCCTGGAAAAGTACAGAGCATTAGTGCTCCTTAAATGCAGAGAGTGAAGAATGAAATGGATGAGATAAAATGGTCTGTTGTAAATGTAAAGAAACAGTGGACCTGCATTTACAACTCAAGGAAACACATACACACACACACACACACAGTGCGGCTATTATTGTTGAAGCTGTTAGCATGGTTCAGAAATGCAACACTGTGTTTGTTTTGATGGCTTTTATGATAACATATCATAAAGAGGCAGCTTGAAAACGGCTCTTGGCTTGAAAAATGACTATTAAATGCTTAATTCAAAAGAAGAACTTGTTAATGGAAGTCATATTTTGAAGTTAATATTGTGGTCTTTTTTTTCTCACCTGTTCTCTCCTGGTTGCAGTTCCGTACATTTGACCCCTGCAAACAGCTTTGGTGCAGCCACCCTGACAACCCATACTTCTGTAAAACCAAGAAGGGTCCGCCCCTCGATGGGACTGAATGTGCGCCAGGAAAGGTAAATACAAAGCTCAGTGCTGTTTTTTGTTTTTGTTTTTTTTTCTTGGGGTCGCATTGTTCTTCTCTCTCTCCTTAATATTTTCTTTTCATCAGTGGTGCTACAAAGGTCACTGCATGTGGAAAAACCCTAATCAGGTCAAACAAGATGGAGCCTGGGCTTCATGGAGCAAATATGGTTCATGCTCACGATCATGTGGGACTGGGATTCGATTCAGAACACGACAATGCAACAACCCTGTGTAAGTGACACGCACACTAGTCTGGATCATTAATAAAAGCTTGGATGAGACTATATGATGCCTCAGGAGAATAAACAATAGCATGCAAGAAGGCTTTTCTTTCTTCTGTTTATTCTTGGCTTGGGCATGTTCGAAATCAGATGGCCTCTCATTAATAAAATTTATATTTTTGTATATTTGTTATTGAGATCTCCTATTTCTAATACAAATACTCACTGTTTTTCTGGCTGTATGTTTTCTTGCTCAAGGCCCTCTAATGGTGGTCAAGACTGCCCCGGACTAAACTATGAATACCAGCTCTGCCACACCGAGGACTGCCCAAAGCACTTCGAGGATTTCCGTGCACAGCAGTGCCAGTTGCGCAACTCGCATTTTGAATTTCAAAATGCCAAGCACCACTGGCTTCCATATGAACATCCAGACGGTGAGCTCTAAATGTTACATTGCATAGCTTAAATGTACATCTTGAAGAAAAACAATTAAAAAAAAATACACATTTTAGAAACTTGAGCTAATGTGAAGTTCAGCCTTTATAGCTGTTCTTTTTTCTTATTGATGTACATTAGGCTACTTTTGCCCATGCTCAGTGATAATCCATATTGCTTTAGCGAAACGGTTTACAGACTGGTTACGCTAAAAACATGTCCAAAAGCCTTTTCAAAAATGTATCTATTTTTTAGATTGTGCTTTCTTTTACTGTCTCATGACATGATGATGATGATGATGATGATGATGATGATGAAGAACAACTTCTATTGTCCTTAATTAGTGAGTGAATGAGAGTGACTGCTTGTCTATCAGTGCATCAACATCTGCTCTATTATCAAGCTCTAAGAATACGGTTCACTGGGAACAAACAGATTTATCAATATCATCACCTAAGCTTATAGCTTCCTTTGACACAGTCTCGTCATATTTTTTTCTTCTAGCCAATAAAAGGTGTCACCTGTATTGCCAATCGAAAGCAACGGGGGATGTGGCGTACATGAAACAGCTGGTGCATGATGGGACACGGTGTTCGTACAAAGATGCCTACAGTATCTGTGTGCGAGGAGAGTGCGTGGTAAGGACAATATACGGATTAATGTGACCTTTTTACGTTTTGCTATTAGCAATAAAGGTTTTTGCATTCACCACATTCCAGAGTAACTAAATCTGGAAAGAATCCACATAGGTTAAGTTTGATTAATTCTTTCCAGTATTAAGCTACATATTAATCTTATGACTTCAAGTCTTTCAACTGAAAACAAGCTCTCTGTGAGTAATGTCACTTTTTTAAATCATAAGAACAATATTTTGGTTCAGTTGTTTGTGCATAGAACAAGTTGAAAACCTCTGCCATTTGAAAGGCAAATTCTACACTACAAGCTGAATTCTTAAAGTACAAGTTAGTCTGTGCTTTTCAAGACAATTTGCCCTGTATCAGGCAATTTTGGCTTTATTTATTTGACTGTCCTTATTGTGGCTATACAGCACTAGAATTATGTTAACATCATCTCTACAACAAGAATGCAAATATGGCTTCGCATTTTAAACTTCCCACACCTGCAGAGCCAGACTAGCACTCCTTAACGCATATATAAAAAAAGTGATATTTGAAACATTTGACAATCAATCTATACTGCAATAATAACGCATAATCTAAATTGATACAAGGCACCCCAATCAATATTTTGAAACCCAGAAATGTTTGTAATTTGTGAAGGAATAAGAAATGAAAGAAAAACATGAATTATGCAGAATATTTTTATGTAAATTACATGTCATTTATTTTTGATGTCTTGTTTCCAGAAAGTCGGTTGTGATAGGGAAATTGGTTCCACTAAATTGGAAGACAAATGTGGTGTTTGTGGTGGAGACAACTCTCACTGTCGCACAGTTAAAGGGACCTTCACCAGAACGCCAAAGAAAGCAGGTAAGAAGAATCCAATGTATTTGTGTCTCTGTTTAAGCAGTTATTGCATAGAAATATAATTTTCTTCCAAATTCTACCATAGTTGAAGAAAATGTAAGTGAATGTAAGGGCATAAAAGATGTGTTTTTTAGCTTATTGGGTCCAGTGATGAGCACATCTTTGTCCCATATTTAGTGAAGATCCTAGTTTCTGCCTCGGTTAAAAGGAACGTTATGCCAAAAAAGTGGGCTATGTCTTTTCAGAATACAAAATGTACCTCATTAGTGTATTTCAAAGACATTTGAACTAGATATCTTCCTTTAACCAAACATTTCTAAACATTTGCAATAGTTGTTAGTACATGAACTAACTAAATAGATCCAGGATATGATACTAGAGATATACTAATATTTGTATTTATGTAGAAAATAAGTCAGCACAGTTAGGTTTGGTCCTATGATTTGAATTTGTGCTCCACAAAAATGACACTTTCACCTGGCCATTTGGATGTGTTAAAATATATTTTCTGACTTTTTTAGATTTCTTCAACAACAGTGACTGGAGACATGTTCAGATTTCAGATTTGTTGACCTGTTCTGGTATTTCTTTACTGAGCCTGAAAAATTGTCACTTCAGTGTCGCAAAAAAAGCAAACAAAAAAAGGAAACATTAATTATTTTCTTTCACTGCAGCGTCAGAAGCTGGTGTTATTATTCCACTCCAAAGCAAGCCCACAGTCAACTAAAGACATGTCAATGCTTATTGATTAGCCCATTTCACCAAAAACCTGTGCACACTATAGGGATGCAACAAAACAGCTTTCTCACAAGTCAATACTCGTCTCTCTGTATAAGTTACAATATCTATGGCAATAGCATTTCCATAGGTTTCAAATGAAACTGCAGTATTTTATTAATTAGCACCTAACATTGAGGACATCCTTGGTATTTTCAGAGAAGAATTAGACAACTTTATCATACATGCTGATAAATGTGCCTATATATGTTCTCTTACTCCCAGTTATCTCATTCTCCTCTCTGCTGTGGTGCAGTCAAAGACTCACAGTCATACGGTAGTAAACTTTAGCCCTCCATCTGAAACTACACTGAATACTTTTTACTTTCTGTTAAAAATGTAAATGCAAAACTAGAGGTAGTGCAAAAGTCCCCCTTTATTTGGATTTATAAGAATATTCAACAGTTCTGGGGGACATTCTTGCAATCAGCAAGACAATTGCATCTCCATCCAAACTTGCCACATGTGTAGCATGGTTATTTTATTGTGGCCATTATAAGCCACACTTATCTGTTGTGTTTACATTTTTGTTCAGCGCATAACAAAATAATTAAGATTATTACTATTTGGGTGCTCTCACATATAGAAAAAATACAGTATTTGTCCAGCCTAAATATTAGTCAAAGAAGAAAAAGAGATACAGTTTATTGTCAGCTCATCACCATGCATTCCTGTCCCTGTGGTGCTTTACTGACTGACCTCACTATTTCCACAAGTCAATGCACTTTAAATAACCTCTAAATACACACTGCTTGTCTCTAGCACACAGGCCTAAGCACTTTTTCCTCACACTATAGATCAGATTAAAATGCAAATGTGTGTGGACTGTTGGGAGGCAGCTATGAAAAATTCTAGATATAATGGCACTTGAAAAAATATTGTTCTAATAATATTTTAATTTCATCAATGAGACAGGGTTTGTGTACAGTAGCTTCCAATGATAAGATTTGAAGGCTTGCCATAAGCTTTGTGTATAAGAAAGAAACTGGATGTTTTTGCCTGAGCGTTTTGAACAAGGTGGTACAAGCCTTTGCTTATTTCTGTCTCAGAGAACAATGTGCAGTGTTATCATACAGATGTCTCCACACAGCATATCTGTTCTTCTGCCTCAACAAACACACGATTACACAAGGTTACATTGTGGTCATCTTTTTATAGAGCTTTTTAATAGTTTTAGCAATGGTACACAGCTTCATCAACACTTTTCTTATACTATGATTCAGTATTTTGTAAAGTATTTTAAAAGCTAGTTGTTCATTGGGGCATTTCAAAAACAGACCCCTCCTGTCACTTTTCATTTGTTTCTGGCTGCGTTGCATCAGATTAAAAGCCCATTACTTCATGTGTATTATTAAACTGCAAGCTAATGCATTAATTAATTTGGGACAATCTTTTATGTTAATATGCTTTAATTAAAACTGCTATCTTGTTCTCCCAGTTCAATAACCGCAATTCATTTGACACAAGCAGTTATTGGAATTGGATTTTTGTATTTTAGAGTTTTAATCCTTGTTTTAGATGTCTGACACCACTAAATAGAAAATCTGCTTTATTAGTCATCTTTAGAGAAAAAATGGTGCTCCTTTTGAACAAAATTAACAAATCTGTTAATTCTGATGCATGCTGGTGCTAATTAATTTGATATCTTTTGACACATATTAAGATGTGGGTTTGGGATAAAAAAAAAGGGCAAAACAGATATGAATAATGAATATTTAAAAAATGATTTGGTTTTTAAATGGATTCATACCAATTCAGCAGCAAAACCAGTTTTTCTTAGACTCTGTAGTTTCTTCTTTTCTTATATAGTAATAATAATAATTCCATTTGTAAACAAAAAGAAAGAAAAACTATTTCACATGTGTCATATTTTTTTAACATCTACAACCATTTTGTGTGTCAATTTTTTCCCTGTTCACCTTTTCTTAACAGGGAAACAGTTAAGCAAGCGAGCCCAAAAAGAGCCCTCTGTACTGGAGAACACAATATGCAAGTATCTAGTGTTCTGCTCCATATAGTGTAGTAGTTGTATGTGGGCAGCTGCTGGCTTCTAGTGCGATCCAACACCTGTAGAGGCCTGTACAGTAGACACTTGAGTGATACAAGCTGCTGTTTCCTTTGTGCAAGTATCTAGTGTTCCTGATCTATAGTGTAGTAGTTGTATGTGGGCAGCTGCTGGCTTCTAGTGCGATCCAACGCCTAACACTGTAGAGGCCGATACAGTAGACACTTGAGTGATACAAGCTGCTGTTTCCTTGCTCAGTGTTACTAATTAGGTGTCTATTTAAGTTGGACTCCACAGTTCATTACTCTGTCAACTGTCTGAAGTTTTCTAACTGTGTCAGTTCGACTTACTTTGCCTTAGAAAACAGCTAAGAGAGATGGGTGTGAATGTAGTAATGTAGCAAGACCTCTGTCAAAGCACTGGTAATAAATTTAATCATAGTAAATAAAGAGTATTCGAGCAATTTTCACAAGATCTGGATCCACAAGATCAGAATTTTTCCTTTGTCATACTAAATTCTTATACATTAACAAACCTTTCCTCAGAGTTCAAAAATGTAAGATGTATTTCCCCACCAAAGGGGTACAGAAGCACTTACCGGAAGTACAGGAAATGGATTCAGATTTTAAGAAGCTGAAACATAATATAATTTAACAAATGTTCTGTATAGTCAGTTTCAAATCATCTTGGAGGATTTTGTGCTGAAATTCCATTAAAGCAAAAACATTTATGGTAGTATTAATTATATAATATCATTCAGACCAAAAACAGTGCAACATTGTGGTTTGGGCGAAAGCAGATGAGCAAACTGAAGCAAACATGGCAATGCTCCTTTGACTTATTTTAGCAAAAACTGAATTTATTTAGAAAAAAAACATGACTTTGTGTTGTGATGCTTCAGTGACAATCTGTCCAGATTATTACTGCATAGACTCAATTTAGAGTGATAAACATGAATCTGTCATGCGTCAGATTATTTTGGAACTACAGCCTTTCACCCGTTTTTGTGTAGCCACGCCAAATGCATTCTTTAAAAGATTTTGTTCATGTATATAATCATTATTTCTCAGAGGTCAGATCTGTTTAACTGGATGTTGCTGAAGATATTATTTTGATCATTATAGCAAATGAAAATGCCTTAAAAAGAGGCAGAATAACAGAGTCACAGGTTAACACTATGAACGACTAAAACATAATTATAAGAGTCATCTGGTGCATACAAATCAATATGTACTGATTGCTTGGAAGTCCCAAGAACAAAAACTCACAGTCATTAGTGAGAAATATCGGGAAAAAGTCTGTTTTAGCCTTAGTTAGTCTCAAAGGGAATAGCCAGAAAATACAAAATAACAAGATGTCAGCTAATAACGTTGAGCACAGTAACATGTTACTGTGAGATTTTTACTTCATAAACAGAAACACAGCTTCTTTCTATCAATACATGTTATCTTTAGGGCCAGTACTGTGACAGAAGTTTCCTGAAATCTTATATTTTCCAGTTTGAATGCCTCAATAAAACCTGCTGCTGTCGGAAAAACATAAATAAAATACCCTACAGAGCATCTTCATGCAAGGATCCAAAATGGAGAATCTCTTTTGTGCCTTTGTTCTGCCCCCTGTTGCTACCTTGTATAACCTGACAGCAGCAAAGAGGCATGCATAATGAGTGGCTATTCACATATGCTCCAGGAGGCCATGAGCTGTTGGGTCTGTCTGTCAAACATAAAGGCAGTCATTATTTTTATCCTACACAGAATCTTAATTGGAAAGTTTTTTTTTGTCTCTTGTTTGCCATCTCACCCAAATACAATTACTCTTGTTCCCCATGACGCCAATTAAATGTGCACTTGTCTTGTTAGAGGTGATGTATTTTTGCAGCTAGCTCGATGTTGGAGTCCTTAAGATGCTGTCACGCAAACTAATGACTGTATTTCATTTTCAAGGGAAGATCAGAGGAGCCTTTTTCTTGCCTAAAGGAGCTCGTAATGTGTTTTTAAATGAAACGGAAGACTCTAGAAATTTGCTTGGTGAGTCTTGTGGTGGACATCCCAGAGTGGAGAAGTACTTTGCGACTATAACAACTGTTTTTTCTATTCTCCTGAGAAACATTGCTATCGGCTGTTTTCATTCACTTCTAGATGCTCAGTAGGAAGACAAAGTTAAAATTTGAAGTTTGAGTTTACATTTGAAGTTAAAAATAACTTGAGGCAATAATTTGTTATCTGGGTGTGAATGGAAAAGAGCTTTGCTACATGTTTCAATCTAACCACGTCCTGGAGGCTTGTAGACAGAACGAAAAGACCACTTACACGTAATGTTTTCTTCCTTGAACTTTTTAGAGCAAAGTAAAGAGAATCTGTGTGATGTCCACCTCTGCAAACACAAAAGTACCGACGTGCTTAACCTGCTTGTGTCTTATCTCCCCTAACCCACACCTCCTCCTGCGCCTCCCTCCACTGCTCCTGCTCCTGCTGCTGCTGCTACTTGGCAAAAGGTGTGCTTAAGATGTTTGACATTCCCCCCGGAGCTAGACATGTGATCCTCCAAGAACATGAGTCTTCCTCTCAGATTCTGGGTAAGTGTGGCCACACAAAATAGATTTATAGTCATTTTTAACCCTACCAAGGTTGCTCCAGGTCATGCTGTCATGTACATCTCACATATGACTAAGATGTGTGTTATGGGACAGAGCTTCATCAGTGACCTTAAAAAGCAATACTGGTATTTATTAGCCAAACTAGATTTTTTTTAGGTTTTGCTTCAGAAGCTGAAGCTATTTTCCTTTTAAAAAAATGTGTAGAGTTGTATTGTATAAGAGGTTGTTTAAGACAACCACTGTGTAACATTTCTGGTGAAGTTAGTGTTTCCGTGTAGATGTTTTTTAATGTTCCATAGTATGACATTAAGTTTAAACATAACTTACTTGTCGACAGATGCAGTCTTTGCCTTGCATTTATGCCAAGGCAATCGCAAATGCATGTTTTGTCTTACTAAATCTGTGCTGTTCAAAGTCTGAAATTGATGACCAGATGCCGTAATATAAAATCCTTTGATAGCAGCAAGGTGGTTCTCGCCTCACAGCAAGAAGGTTGTTTGACTAATGTGGTGTTTGTATGTTTCTCTCCATGTCTGGGTGGGTTTCCTTCGAGCACGCCAGCTAGCTATGGTAGTGCCCAGCAAGAAGTAAGATAGATTTTTATATATATAATTATTTCTATATATATATTATATTTATATAATAATATAATATATATTAAATATATTATATAATTAAAATAAATAAATATATTTAAAAACAAATTTGAATGCCGGAGATTGAAGCCTTTGAAGGGAGTGGATAATCTATACAGTGCTTGTTATATTACTGGCCTGAGGAGAGAATGATTTATTCAGCATCTGGACAGGTCACCATCGATCGCTGATGCTGTTTTCAAAGACTTCTACTAGATTAAAGCAAAACCTGAATATGTTTTGGGCACTTTGTTTTTGCAAGCAAGAAGAAAGGAAAAGCCGACTCATTTGCATCTCATTGAAGAGCATGCCTGTGCACCCAAATCAGAGGAACACTCTTGGATACACATTCACAGCAGTAATGATAGTAATTATATGTCACTTTGTTGGTGACATTTTGTTTCAAGATGGAGCAACCCCTGTGTTCTTTCACTATGACTTCTCTATTTTTACTTTGTCCACGCCAAGATATTCTAATGATAAGGTGCATGACGGTGGAGATCTCAGATCTCTCAGTGCTACACACACACAAACTCAAAAACTAAATGGGATCAACTTCAATGCACACCATTGCCAGTTAAAGATTCAAAACGTAACTTTTCTGATGCACCTTATCATAGAAATGTTACTTAATTTAAAATCAGGTACAGTGTCTTTAAAATGATCAATGTATGTATAAATCTTGATATATATTGGCACAGATCTGACTTGTACTTTGCTTAATGTCACTGTGGAACATTCCAGTCAAAGCAATGCCATTCTCATGAAGAAGACAGGTAACCCCTAATGTAAACGCAGTGCACATTTTATTTAAAGTTTTGCAAATTATACAAGAAAAGAAAAGAAAAGAGGATAGTGCAGAAACATTTTTGAATAAAAAAAGAAGCTTGTAGATGAAAATTGTTTCATGTATTTTAATTTGCCCATTTTATGTTTATTGCTTTTTAAACCAATTGTCACATCTATTCCAACCTACCTTTCACCAATTACATATAATAAAACAATTTTCTGGCGCAGAGTAGCATTTTAATGGACCTTGTCAAACCACATCTATTTCTGCCATGTCACAAATGGAGGGTTGAGGGAGACAAGAAAGTGTCCATTATAAATCATCCATCTGAAACTGGATATAGAAGTGCCTTTCTGAGTTGCAGTGCCCTCAATATAATGACCAGCTTCTGTACTTTTCCGCATCTTCATTTCTTTGACAAATTTGATCTGCAGAATAACATGTCATTACAATGATTACATGGAAAAAAGCAAATGCAAAAAGCAATCATTGTGCTCTCTCATCCAAAAAGCAAAGAAGCTAGTCTCAAATCAGAACCAGAATAGGAATCACCAAGTGCTTTATCATTACAAATCTGGTCCTCTCAATATCCTTAGAAGCCCCATTATCACTAGTCACTTCCCCGACATGCAAATTGTATGAAAACAGTGATTTACAGCTGTATCAAACATCTGTCTGTGTGTGAATCTGCTTCTCACTGATTGTCTGAGATGATTAATTTGAGATACGTATTTTTTAAGCTGCTTTGTCAGTTGCAGCATCACTTATTACCTACACGTGAGTAATGAGTATAACATCCTTTTTTTTGTATTACTGAGCAATAGAAAAGGATTTTTGCTCATGCAATGACACTATTTACTAAATGTCTCCAGAGGATTTGAAACATGTCTCCTTCAAAGCACAGTGACTGAATCTTTCTTCACAGCAAGGCACATCATTAGCTCTATAAAATGTATATGTAGCTACTACTCTATTAGGAAAAAAGGGGCTTATTTGCAAATAAGTTCATATCTGCATATCTGTGACAAAAGAAAGTCTATATTTGTCCCACAATGGGAATGTTCCAGTGTTGCAGTGCACATTTCAAGAACATGCAAGTTTATAAGAAAGCATAGATTTTTTTTTTTATCTAAAAATATATTGTGCACAGTGACTGAATTAATAGTCTGTGCAGTGTCAGCAGCATATATTATAAAGCAAAACAACGGCTCTATGGGATTTTTGTGTATTGACACGGGTGATGCCGCGCACCCGCCTGTAGAAAGAGCCGTCACTCATAGACACAAACAGTGGAAACAAGTCGAAAAAGCTCAGTTGTGAGCTAACTACAAGATTGTCGCTGTGCAAAACAAAAGTTATGCTGCTAAGTCAACATTTGTGAATGAAATTTGGTCCTATACGATGCTTAAAAGTTACATTCAGGTGAGTGAAAAAATGACGAGGAAAAACGCTGTCTCAAGCTTTAGAAGACAGACGTCTGTCAGACCGGTTCATACCTGATTAAAATTAGCTGTCGTCCCGTTCCGTTATTTAATTCAAAGAGTTTCCCCATGTAAGCAGATGGAGAGAAGCTCTTTCTGCATAACGCATGCGCAGTAGGGGAAAGTGACATAGACCGATATCCTTCTGTATGTACAGTGCAGCATTTGAACAGAATAAACAGATGTGAATGCTTATATATTTTGTTTCTGTGACAGGATTCCAAGAGGTCAGAAGTCAACATCAGAAACATGAATAATCCTTTATCTGCCATTGTTTCCAGATTTTTCTCAAATTAGAAAAATACCAACACACTTTAAGATTTTAGCCTTTAGTTTGTTTTTGTACTAAATTGTAATAATTTTCTCTAAAGTAATGATGCTAATGAACGCTGATTTGTCCAGCACATTTCACTCTCGATAACGTTTAGGTTGAGCAGTGGTCAATCTGTCTGTGAAAATTGCTTGTCTCATTCTCTTTGAACCCCTGTTGAGTTTGAAGAAATCAAGCCATAATGGGTCACTTTTTATAGCAATTTTCAACCTCCATTCAGCACTCAAAGTTCTTTATGTCTAGAAACCACTAACATACACCTATAGAGGTCTATGGTCGATTGGTATATGTCAGTGCTTTTAGTGAAGAACAAACATTTCTACTGCTAGAGTCAATAATTACATATCACAAAGGACTTTGAAGGATGTTATTTTCAAATGTTCCTCTATCTCTGTCTGAACATTCCTGTGCTTTCTGTAATAAGCTGCTAGCCTTATTATTTCTATGCACATTCTTTCCAAATAGGTATTCTACATCATGTGCTTTTGTATATCATGAATATTCTTGTGTGACTCATTGCCAAGTGACTCATTGCAGCCATCAAGAACCAGGCGACGGGGCACTATATCCTGAATGGGAAAGGTGACGAGGTTAAGTCCAGGAGCTTCATTGACCTGGGTGTGGAGTGGCACTACATTATCGAGGACGAAGTGGAGACTGTGCACACAGACGGACCCCTGCATGACCCTGTGGTTGTTCTGGTAAAATAAACTTTCTGGTTTTCATGCAAGCTCAAGGTTAGATGAGCAGTACTTCATAAAATGTAGAAAATATAACAAAGAAAATTTAGATTAGTTAAATAGACAGCTGTTTCAAATGAAGACGTTTCTTTCTCAGGTTGACTGATGGCTGCGCTGTTTCCTATTGATAACGTTGTGCATTTAGTTTTTTAAATAAACACTCATAATGTGATAACTTTGTCATAGATAAGTCATACTGTGGACCACAGTAATTACCTTGCACCTAACAAGCTTGTATTCAGTTGCGCATTCTAATTATTGCAATAACTATCTCTGTGGTGTCACCTGCCTGTCTCATTGGAAAAGATAAATTAAATCCAGAACCAGAGAAGAAAGACATGAACTTGTGGCAACCAAAAGCGTCTTTCTAAAGCTGTCAAAACAATCAATCAGTCAGAGTCAGTTGATTGAGGGCCGCATTTTAAAATATAGGTCTTTCGGGTTATATTCAAATATGGCACTTCGGTGATATAAACTTAATTAACACATTTCATGTATGTCACATTTTAAGTCACTTCTTAGTATATCTCAATTATATTTCTATAGGCTTATTATCTATTCTGGCCTATGTGGCACCTGCAGTGGGACTGGTAATTCTAATTGTTGAATGCTTTTGTCAGGGAGCCACAATCTATAATAATCAGAGATCATTCCGGAAGTCACGTGAAATCATCTTGGGGGTTTTGACACCCCAGGCCCCAGCTTGACACCCGTGAAATGCCAGGCTAAAACACTTACTTTGAATTGAAAGATCAAATAGTCCAAGAGGCAGACTCTTCTCATGCTCCTGAGCTATATAAAAGCCATATACACTGTCTTTGAGTTTTGGACTGGAGGGGAGTCTTAGATCCGATGCCCTTCACTGTCAAAAACCTTTCATCAAACACAAGTCTCTATGGCCTCTCTGCAGTGAAGGTAATGCTATAGATCACTGGCGCCAATTTCCCAAAGACGTGAAGTCTTGATAAAAGTTATGAATGTTTGATAAGGATGTGGATGAAGGTGCTCAAGTGAGAGATGGTTTACCAAGCACAAAGCAAAATTGAACCAGTCAAGCAAGGCACAGACTCAGAGAAAATAATATATACATTAGAGGTGACGCATTGATGTAAGCTGCATTTGTTGGTGCCTATGATTTTGTAGCTCAGAGCTGTTATAGACTTAGCGCAAAACTAGAAACATAACCATTTACCATGCTCAAAAAAGTGAGTGAAGGTATGCACATGAATCAATGCAGCGAATAGGCCAGTCCAATATTTACAATCTAACAAACAGAAAAATATTGAATTTTGTTTGATAAATAAAAAAAAAAACTTTTTTCTTTGTGTTTTTGTCTAAGCAAAGAAATGTTTCTTGTTTATTGCATTATACACCAATGCGTTGTTGAGAGAATAGTAATCATCTGTTTGATTAGACAGAATCTTCCCTTAGATTGGAAATGCCTCTTCTCTCAGCCACATCCAATGTAGCCTACATTATATATGTAATGTAAACCAAGAGGGATTTAGTGAAGGTCAAGATGGATTCTCACCCAATTTAGAGTGTTATCAGCTCCACTAAGTCAACCTGGCATCGATATGAATGCTATATAAATTACAAACCTCTGACTAAGCTTTGGCGGTCCTGAAGGGCAAAACATGCATCTAAATTTCAAAAACAAGTCAGCAATTCAAAAAATGCACCCAAAGCCATGCACACTAATTCAAAAAACTTGTACTCGGATTCAAGATTACCCACCAGAGAACAAATACAAAATCCTAAACAGGCATCTAAATTCAGGAGGACCTTCTGCTTTGTTGAGTTAATGTCTGTTTTTTGTGTGTGTGTGTGTGTGTGCTCTCGCAAGCCATGACATGTGGGGACCTGACCCTGTTTGCACACGGCATGTGGGGACCTAAAACCTTGTGGGGACTTCACTTGAGGTCCCCACAGGCACAATGCTTCTGATAGGCTGGAAACAGCCTGGAGATGGTCACATGACTTTTTCTCAAAAGTCCCCAGAGGACACTAAACATGATTTAGTGTGAGTGCATGCGACCCTAGTGGACACACTGAGGTACTGCAGTCCTCATAAGACATCCTGTTCTTAAAGTGTGTGCCACCAGGTCCCCACGTGGTAGCGCCCCCACATGGCCATATTTGGTATTGCAGGATGTTTATGATTTAAATACTAATATTAATTATTTTTAACAAACATTAACAGAGTTAGAGTTAACACAAGCCCAAATTAAGTAGATAAACAGTAGATACGACTTAATTTTCTGTGTTTTGGAGAAAAAGAATTTAAAATAAATCTCGTCGTTGTCTGGTGGGTGTGTGTGGTACTACATGACTTGCGAGTCCCCATAAATCGCCAAAGCATGAAAACTCAAAAAAAGAAAACAATGGAGTTTTTGGTTCACTTTTTTTTTCTGGGCTTCTATGTTCAAGAAAAAAATGTGACACTGGCTTTGGTGACGTCATCTCCTACAGAAAAGTGAGGTCCCATATGGCACCGTTGTGCTTGAGGTCGTCATTGAACCGGTCTTACAAGTATGTGTGTGTGGTTTTTTTTATGTACATGTTTGTTTTTTTATTTGTGGGTGACCAGTTGTGACAATCATCATAGATATAAGGCGTGATAAGATGTGAGTCAACACAAGCGGCTCAAAATGCATTCTACAAGACACAATTTCCTAATTTGTTCCCTTTTCTTACAATTAGAATATCATTAACTGAACCCCTTGATTCACTTCTGCTCTTTTAAGTCAAAGTTCTCTCAGAAACAGCTAAACCTCAAAAGAACCCATCGGAGAACTGATATAATCCTTAAACTGTCTGCTGCAAAAATTTCAGGAAATTCTCCAGAGCATCCTTTACTGTCTGTTTTTTTCTTTAAACACAACAAGCTTCAAAGTGTTGGAGATTAGTCTGGCAGACCTGAATATGTAAAAACCCCACACACACACAATCGTTTTCATTGTGACTGGAAAGCTTATTTATAAACTATTTTATCTATACCAGAGGCTGTTTAATGATGCACATTCATCATGCTGATATTTCAAGAGTAATGATAAATGGATTAAAGGCTAATGTTAAATAGATCATTTGTTAATTTCCCTCAATTTACATTTCTGATGTTAAATTCATGAGACTTGGTTTCTGTGCAAGATCCAGTTTGCTTTAGAGAGTAAATTTGCTGTGTCTGACATATTGATGCTTTTATATACTGCAGACTAAAGGTATTTCAAAGAATGTTTGTACAGTACATTTCAACATAAATTTTGGAAACTAGTACTACTACATCGTAGCTTAACTTAGTTTATCAACCAGGCATACAGTTCATGAAGGTTTGTCAGCACTTACTTGGGGGTAGTCAGTGATTTTCAGGTCAAAATCAGGTGAAATGGGATTGCATTGGAATAAAAATAAGTTCTTTGACTTAGCAAGTGACTAAACAAGAGGCTATAAAAAATAGGTTAGTGGATATTTGAGCCAAAAACATTAACTTACCTGATAGACATGCATTGTGAAAAATGTGGAGCCTCTGTCAAACAGTTTCAATATTTATGTAGTTTCAAATATCATCTCGTTGTGGAAAAATGTTTGGGCACCCCTTATTTTAAAATGAGGCTAAAAACGCAAAGGGACTTTAAAGGATCCTGACATCTGGTGAGGTTTTAACAGCTCTGAGGCTGTATGGAACTAGGTCTAGTTGCTTACATGCCTATCTATTATTTTGCAAACGTGTATGAAACCTTTGCTTTGCATAACTGCAAAATGAGCAAGTTTGCACAAAAAGTCCAAAAAAGGCCAACAGTAGATAATTCCATTTTGACCCCATACACAGTTTGACAGTGCAAAAGAGTTGATTCTGCATTTAGTTTCACTTTAAATGTTTTTTTAGGCCAAGCCGTGTCATAAAGTTTGTGTGTCATGGGAAATTAAATGGTTTATTTATTAAACATTGCCACCAATAGAATATACTATAGACTGGGGTTTGGCTCGTGAGCTATTTCTAGCTCTCCACCACCATGTAAGTAGCTCACCAAGGATTTTGGACAATAGATTATTTAAAGCGATTCATACCCATTTTCAGCTATAGGTTCCTTTTGTTGTCTTGGATCCAGAGGCTGTGCTTCGGCAAATTGCAAAAAGTGGATCTGGTCTCTACGCTCCCTGCTTTCAGATTTCAAATCAACTTTGCAGAACTTTGCAGTGTTTTCCTGTTCCACATGATTTTTTTTCTGTGAATTTATTTTTTGTAAGCAGACAAGTTGGTTTTCATACGGGGGACAATGTCTCTGAGGGACACGATGACTATATATTTTTATGATTTTTTATATTTTTATTGGATTTTTCAGGCAATCTCTTTTGCTCCTGCTGCCGTCCTTTTGACTAAGATCTAGTGACTGTATTGTTTTGTCATGTTGCAATCACAGATGTTCTGTCTCTTTTTAGGCCATCAAACAATGAGATGTAATAATTTGCTGAGAAGATGTGTATTTATTGATGTGATGTATGTACACTCATGAACTGCATATTTACTGTATTGATACGGTGTATATTTATAGCATCAATATCACTTTTCGTCCATATGTGGACATTTATAGCAGCGCCAAAAATGTACTTTTGTCATTTATATACCCAGGAACTGGTGTGGACTATACCTGTGCTTGTGAATTGTGGTTTTGAGCAGTGCTGGTCAGAGGACAGAGTTGTATAAACACTGGATATACTGGCGAACTGTTTATATTGTTTATGTATCAGATTTTTGATACATTGATTGAAGTGATGCAGCTTTGACATATTTCTTCTCGGGAACAGTTATGTTGACCTTAACTTAAGTTTACCTTACTTTACGAAACACTGCCTTTTAATTTTCAAATACATACATACTTTAACAATATCTGTGTGAGTGAAAACTTATCTTAATTAATTTTTTTTATAAGAAAGAAAGAAAGATCAGAGCCAATTCATTATTAATTTTACTGTATGCCAAGTTTTGTGCACAAATATGATTATTCTGACTAATGTTTGATATAGGCACCTTAATTTCTTGGGACTGCTGAGAGCTATGGTTAAGTCTTGTGTTCACCATTCACTTTCATCATTCACAGAGATTGCTTTCATGTGTACCTTTTGTTCCAGACTGTATTTGAATGCAAATCTGCCGTATTGTGCAGGACGCAGCTCCAATTGCCCTCTCTTTGACTACTTCTCGTCTTGTCCCACAGATTATACCCAGGAACAATGACACTCGTTCTACATTAATGTACAAGTACATCATCCATGAAGATTTGGTTCCTATCAACAATAACAACGTGATTCAGGAGGATACATATGAGTGGGCACTGAAGAGCTGGTCTCCGTGTTCCAAGCCTTGTGCTGGAGGTAATAAGCTAATTATCATCAAATTAAACATGAATGGAGAAGAGTCATTTCTCTTCTCACAGTAGCGATGTCAGTTTTTGCTTTTTTTTTTTGTTTTGCTTGTTTGTGTGTGTGTGCATTGCGTGTCTCTTATCACACTACTACTCCACCACTAATCTTTTGGTGAATGCAGGTTCAGCCAAATATTCATCAAATGACAAAATCAAGCAAAGTCTCTTGCAAAATATAACAGTATATTTTGTTTATTTATATATATGTATGTTTTCATAAATGAAATAAAAACAACTACGATAAGCATTTACATATTAGAAAATACCTTTTTCTGATGTGTCATTTAATGATTGTCACTTGTCATGAGTCTGTAGATGTATGCTGCGTTCAGAACTGACAGCATTTGAGAGAAAAAGTGACTTTGCTGCATGTAGAAAACATAGCTGACACTGACATGACATGATAGCACAACTCCATCACTTGTCCTCCTCCAGGCTATGTCCTTTTTAAGCCTGTTTTTGTTCACTTCCATTGTCACATCATACAGCAGTGGTTTCAACACTGCAATAAGGATTTTCATTAGATCCAGTGAGCTCATTGTCAGTTATGGATGGGATGACAATGCTTCAAGGGTGTATGACACTACACAAACTGTGTTGACACTGTGTTGGTCACTCTCTAGTGACCTCTGCAGTACTTTTAAAATCATTGCAGGAAAACAAAATGAAATAAGATGGAAAAGCTTACATGCTGCAAACCCAACATCAACCTGTGAAATAATATGGAATCTGTCTTTTCTAGTATTTTACCTAAAATCGGGACCGGCTATAGCCATCAACGAGGGTGGGCTGTGCCCACTCAAACAAACAGTCTGCCCACCCAATCAAAGCCTCGTCCTCTGCAAATTTGTTGGCAAAAATAGTATATATTAGTATGGGATTTTGTTAGCTTAAGTTTGGTCTATATTAAATTCATCCGCAACATGTTGATGCAGTTTGTTTCCTTGTAAACACAATTTGGTGCGACACATCCAAACAACACACTTCCTGTCTTAGTCACATACATTTGTTCTTAAAGCAATACACGCACCAATACAGGGTTTCACTCTAGAGCTTATGGAGCTGTTCTTACCATCACTATTGTCAGTTCATATCAGTCCCATGTTTTCAAAAAGCAGCAAGCAACCAAGCCTTTCAAAAAAGCTCAAATCAAGTAACCTTTCAATTAAAAAGTTATTCCTTTTGTAAGAAAAGAGCATGCCACTACTCAGGAGAGTAGTGCCTTATTGGTGGAAGCCAGTGTTTCGATACTGAAAGTTAAGCATTGCCCAACTCTGCTGTTGATGCCTGATGAGGTGGCTTAAGCTCCAGGAAACTTCTCTGCAAAACAGGATGACTTGTGGAAACTCAAAGCTCATTGAAATGGACGCAAAGTCATTGACTTAGCATAGCATGTAAACCTGATGCCTTGAATGCTGTCCTGTCCGAACGGTTTTCATTAGTGGTTCAAGCTTAACAAAATAAAAATGTTTGTATGTGAAAATAGTTTTAAATTGTGAACATGTTTGTTTCTAGGTTTCAATACACCAAATATGGCTGCCGAAAGAAGGGTGACACCAAGATGACTCACAGAGGATATTGTGATGCCAGTAAGAAACCAAAACCTATCAGGCGAATGTGCAACCTCCAGGATTGTAGCCAGCCTCAGTGAGTACCTGAAAACACCTGAATCAAAGCTTGATTCAATTATGTAAGCAAGAGCTAGTAATGCAGTAGAACTCATCAGCTGAAGGTTGAAAAAAAAGTGTATATATACAGTATATATATATATATATAATATATATATATATATATATATATATATATATATGTATATATATGTATATATACAGTATGTATATATATATATATATATATTATATATATATATATATATATATATATATATATTAGGCATTAATCACGATTAACAATATTATCACGATAATTTACTAAACGTAAAAGTGCACAGATTCAAAATCACTGAAATATTTATTAGCGCACATATGTATGTGTTTAAACAATACTTCTAGTATTTTGGTCTAAGTACAATCAATAATGATTCAAAGTGAACAAATTATTACTATGTTGAGCAAAAATCTACTAACTTTGTCTCAGAGTCATACTTTAACACATGAACCTTTCTTTGTTTAACCATAATACAGCTTTTACTAGGTTCACAGCAGTCAGATTTTAGATGCTCTTATGAAGCCACAGGTGAGCACCAGCTGCTATAACTGCGATTATCGTCACGTACAATATCACGATTATGAAAAAACATCACGAGTTTGGATATTTTTCGGGTCAGAATGTTATTTCATCTTGTTTTAGACTGAACAGATATCTATAAAACCGAGCTAATGTTTTTTATCTCACTGATGAAATCTGGTTTAGTCCTTAGTCCTGTTTCAGTAAAAACTCGGTCCAGTTCTGGCATAGTCCTGATGAAAACCAGCTCAATGATCACTAATTACACTGCGGGAAAAAAAAAAGAATTCCGTTTTTAAATTTTTCAAAGCAAACATCACAAACTTGTAAAGTTCGTGCATCGCCGCTGATCGAGCACTGATTCTCCAAGAGCATATTTAGTGTTAGGTGTTGAAGTCTTTAATGGTCCGTATCTTGTGAGTCCTAGGTCTTTTTGGATGATTTAAAAACTCAGACGAAGCTCAGACTGACTGTCCCACTGTCCTTGTCACTCCCCTGTGTTCAAAGCGCTAGCATCAGTGGAACAGATTATATGTTTGTTGACATTTTTTAATAGCGAGGACGAGAAAAGATGCTTTCATTCATGCTGAATCACGTGACCTGCGTTACCGCCAATTAAATATTTAATTGCAATTAAGCACATGGTGCATGAACGCAGCAATAGCACGTTAACTTTCCCAGCCCTAATATACTGTATATATATGTATTTATATTTGTCTATCAAGGTCAATAAAACAAATGAAACTACATACAGTACGGTGTTTAGGATAATTAAAGGATTATAAGTGCTGTGTGGTTCTTTCTAAGTGCCTTGTTTCTGCTATTTTGCTGTATTCTTTTCTTATCTCACATGAGAGAGGAGTGAGATGTGCTATTTGTTACGTGGTTGTTTTGACTTCATTAACTGCAGGAAAGATTTAAACCCTTCGAGGCTTAGCCATAGTCAATAACTCTCTCTTACACTGAGTGAAAGACAGCTTTAATGTTGTGTTCCTCTAAGTCTCCCGAGATAAGCCCAGACAGGTGTTCTGTTCATCAATATTCATTCATTATGGTGTTATGAAGCCACCATCGCACATTGCAACAATTTTAATACCATTATTATGTCTTTTATTGTGACAAACTTAAGGACATGGAGTAGCACTCACTTTTTGAACACCTTGTTTGATTTGTTTTTTTTTTTTTTTTTTCCACATGATATTTTTTAATTACTTGCTTTAGATCAATGGTTCCCAACCTTTTTCCTTGCTTGCCCCCTTGCTGATTTTAGACAATTTATATTATATATTAGACAAAATATGAGGTTACATGATTTAAAACAATGAGGACAAGTGTCTTTTTCATCTTTAAGCCAACAAGAACAGTGCTGCAGACAAGAAGGAAGCACAGCAGTTCTGCTTTCTGATCCAGATTACATAATTCAGCCTTTATTATAGTGCATCAATAATATTTAACCCTCCATACATCAAGACATTTAATTGTTTTACTTACTGTGACCAATTTTTTAGCTCGCTCGCAGCTTTTTTTGTTGTTGTTTTTTTTCCCTCTGGCTTTCTGAGACTGTTCTACAGCATCGTGCTTTTTTGCATCTGCTCTAAACTTACTCAACAATGTTTTAGTCCAGATTCCATATAATAAATGCCGCAGGCACGGTTGGCCATGCAATGACAGATATTTCCGTCATTGGAAGGGAAAGGTTAATTGATCCATTATAATAACCCCCCTTACACGCATGCAAAAGTGTATAAACTATATATAATGGCCGCCTATGCTTGTGCAGTTTAACTTGTTTCCATGAAATTTTAATTTCAAGGGGGAGCTAGAGAGCCATTAAAAAACATTTATACAGACAACTGTTAGGGTGACATAAATAATAGAATCAAAAATATACTTTTTAGTTTGATAGATTTTACCACGTCTCCTTTCGTTTAAATAAAAGGTTGATGAAACATAGTTGACCAAGTATGTCTTCGGTAGCCTACAACCCTTATGATAATACATAAAAGTCATTATAAAGGAATCTAAAAAGTTAATTCTCCTTTAGGAATGTAGAGACATGTCAAAGAAAGCCTTGTCAAATGTGTTGCCTTAAATGTTATTAGATGTAGTATAATCTAATATTGAGCAACGATCACTACAACAACATATGTCTTGCTCGAAAAGATTAATGTGTTTTGCAGTCACATGGCCAACGCCAGATAAGCTATTTTAGTAGACAAGCATTGCTCCATATTGTACACAAAGAGAAATTTATGCAAACAAGATGTACATATAACATATTACACAAAACAGATATGCACCACCTCAAATTCTGCATCTTTAATGTCTGTGTAAAAGAAAAATATCAGCTATGCCAAGTTTTTGCTCTTCCAACCTGTTTTCACATGAGCAACTGCTTGATAAATCTGGCCCAAAGTGTGGAATGTACAGTGAGGACTGGTGTCTAAGCGACTGACATAATGGGTTGATTGGATTATAGACCTGAGCTGAACAAAGAATCAATGACAACATGTGAATAGGAAGCTCTGATATAATAGAGCTGCCTTGTATAAGATCTGTAGGCTTTGTGAACAATATTAATGCCTTACACTTATAATGCGCTTTACAGTTAAAGGCTCAACAGAAGTTTCTTTAAGTACTACACAGAAGTCATTATTCACTCCACACTCTGCAGTTCTAAATACCTCAAAACCTTCCAACATTTGCAACCCACTGGCAAGGAAAACAACAACCTATTATTACATGAAACAGACTAGTGACACGTACATGCCAGTAGAATCTAGAGATGGGACAATTCACTAAAGTCACGATTTGATTCAGATTTTGATTATCCAGCCACAATAATCTTCATTTTTTTTTACCTATGAATACAAAATATACCCTGATAAATTACATTTAAACAAAGCTACTGTTGTAAGTGCTCAGAACTTGTATTTCTATGAACATTTGAACAGTAAACAGTAATATTTAGTGTCCATAATTAGAGGTCCACCCATCAGTTGTGAACGCAATATAATAGAGCACATTCAGTCAGATTTATTATTTGTTTTATACAATTGTGTGTGTGTTTGCGTGTGTGTCTATGTGTGTATAGGTCAGTTGCTGCATGAGCAAAACTGACCGATTCTGGCCTTTTGATTCAATCACTGCAAACTTTTTTTGAAACAATTTTTGAAATTTTCAAACAATTTTCCATCCCTAGATTCTATCCATCCGCCCACTTCTTCTACAGGACTTACAGACCTAGAAAGATTTATGGTTACAGCTTAACTTGATTGTGACACATGCCATTAAAGGTTGTATGGAGGATTTTCAAATCCAACATCTGCTTGCTATTTTTTAAATGATGCATGTGTTTCCCTCAGAGGGACACGCCCTTCACTGCAACTGGGCCAATGAGTTATTTAGGAACACTGAGGGTTTGCTAGACAGATAACGAAGTACCTCATTTTCTATTGGTCAACGTTTTACTGGCCTCATCATGTCCACAGTTTATATATTTTTATATTGTTTTTTAAGCATAAGTACAAGGCTGTTACAAATCTATGTAACTGTTTTTGATCAAGACTGACAACAAACTATTTTTGAAAATCCTCCATACAACCTTTAAGTTGTATTCTGTACATTCTACTATGGCTGTAACTAAAATAGCTGAGTCCAAAAATAGTTGCAAAAATGTATGATGCAGCCATAAAGAAATGTTAATGTGTTTATTGCACAGTTTTAACACTGAATACAACCTACAAAATCCTTCAAATGCCGTGAGCCAAGACATTTAGAATTATGAACACCAGGCACAGATTGGAAACAGTCAATTCCCAAAACTCAAAAGGTTGGGCCAAGATGTTAGACTGAAGGTACATTAGAGACGTGTTTATACACGGTCTCTGAGAGTCTAATTGGGGTTTCCTCAGCCTGTCCCAACAGGTGTGCTGTTCTCTCAACTCATGTTTGCAAAAAGTCTGCTGTATCTGCTGGTTGTGATGCTTCAACAAACTCTTATGATTTTTATCATTATTATGCCATAATTATTTTAATTGTGTTTTCAGGCTGCAGTATTGAAGTGCTTTTAAGTCAAGTTGTAAATTTGTAAAAATGCTGTTTTTATCGACGCCTGTTGATCCTCTCACTATTGATGTGTGCAGATGGATTTCAGATGAGTGGGAGCACTGCACCAGGACTTGTGGCAGCCTGGGTTTTCAGATACGGACCGTGCGCTGTGTGCAGTACCTCCCTGAAGGCACCAATCGCTCCATCCACACCAAATACTGCAGCGGAGAGAAGCCAGAGAGCCGCCGGGCCTGCAACCGAAATCCCTGCCCATCCCAGTGGAGAACAGGAGCCTGGTCTGAGGTGAGTGCACGCCAGCTTCTGTAAAAACAGGGCCAACAAATGTCGAAAATGTATTTCACGCCTTTTTATGTAAACATGTTATGAAAAGCCAAAATGTACAGTAAATGACCACAAATTTTGATTGAAGAGACTTGGCAACATTTTTTTGTGTTTATTGGCTAAATCTTATCCTACCCCAAGCCCCAGTCCTAAATTTACCCATTTTAGTCATTTGTAACCTAAACTTACCCACCCAAAATTTGTGATTATTTTTTGTTTTCATTTTTTTCATTACATATTTACAATTAAAAAGAAAAAAAGTGGTGAAAGCATGCTCATCATATGTTTTTTGTTGTTTATGTATGTTCTTTTGAGACTGTGTTGGCCATAGTTGAACATGCTCTGGTAGGCTGTGTTCAGCTGAAAGAGAGAGAGAAACCCATCATAATAATTGTTAAAACGAACTCTTAAAATGTGTACTGAAAAACGCAAATAGCTTAAAACCTTTGTGAAGCAGCCTATTCCAGTTGTGTTTATCAAGAGGCCACACACACAGTAGGCCTACAAGTACCTAGAACCAGCCCTGTGTATGAGAGAGTAGTTTTGGATGCCTTTGTGGTAGTTAATGATACATTGTTTTTGGTCTCTATCTTAGAATTGTACTCTATACAGTATAACAAAACCTAAGCAGAAATATAAAGCCACATCTTACAATGCTCTGCTTCTAGTGCAGGATCGCCAACTGCTTTTGTCTTACTTTGCCTGATAAAAGTTGTTGTTTGGTGAGAGCTATAACATCTCCATGGAGATAAGGCTTTCCTTAAAATCTGTATCACAGCAGCTTTGTTTACTAGTGTTTTCATTTGTGCCATTCCCAAGAATAGAGTCATGTGACAATACTGTACAAGAAACAATTGCCTGTTGGAAGCTGCTAATTCTATTGTAACAAGCTTCAACGGTGCAGCTCTAAACTTTTTAAATTAAAAATAAGGGGAAATGTGTGCTACCACAAGTCTCACCTTGCGTGTCTATTATTTTCCTGTTTCTTTCTTTTTATTATTTACTGAAGAACATTCAGTTTAATCAACACAAAGCAAAAACAGTCCTCAGTTATACTTAATGCATATATGACACATAATTCATTATACAGGGCAGTATTGAATGTATTGTTTGTTTATTTGCTTGTTTGTACAGACAGACAGATTTATCACAGATTTTTCTCCAGTTTATGTACCTCGATCAAGCTAAACCTGATTAAATGCATAGTGATTATGAACAGTTTCATTCTAGTGTCACCCTTTTCCATGATGGGGATTTGTGACCCCACTTGTTGGGAATTAAAATTAGCCTTTGGCTATAATCTGGTGTTTCTTATCATTTCTGTTTATTAACATGAATAAACTTTAACATACATACGTACATGCATACTTACATACATACATATATACATACGTCCGTACGTACGTATATACATACATACATACATGCATACATACATACATACAACTCAATTTGTTGCTGTTGTTTTCATAATCAATTAAATCGAATATTATAAATCTATCTTCAATGTTTTGTCAAATATTCCAATATTTATGCAAAAATATTGGAAGCATATCAATGAGGACAAGTAAATGACACTCAAGTGTCAAACAAGAGAGTGCACTGATTGGGTTATTTCAATGACTTTTTATTATTTTTAATAAAACAGGACTCCTCCAACCCTGAATAAAAAGCCATGCTACCAATGTGTATGAAGAGAAGAAGATAATTACACAGCACACCTCAAAATTTCTATTAAAATTGCAGATGGTGCATCTTGTTTTGCTTTAAGCTCTCACTGTGCCTCTATTCTTGTTGAAGTGGCACCTCTCAAATTTGATAATGTCTTTCGTAAGATGTCTCAGGGTTAATGAAAATGTGCTGAAGTTGAGAAGATGATGTAAAACTGAGTACCTTTGAAAAACCATTAGGCCCGAGGTTGATAGAAATGGATTTTATGGACCTAAATAAAATTATAATCCAGTCAACAACTCAAAAAATCCAGTAAGGAAAATCCCAATGTGCTCTTTTATACTCTAAATTCCATTGCTGTTGCTGTTGGCGATCCAGATTGATGTAAAATAAATAACAATGACTTCTACAAACAAGGTGATGAAAGCTTGGAGTCTAGTTTTAGCTGTCTTGTCCCACTACTCTGAAAGGGAACTTTCTGTCTTCCTTTTATTTTTCTGACATTGAAGGAACAAAAAAAAAAAAAGAAAACGTTGTGACCTTCAAGCAAGCTAGCTAGACTCAGAGCTGATAAAATGGACAATATTTTGCGATATATTTATGGTTTGAGCACAAACGTGTAAAGGTAGTGTATTTTGATTAGAAAGCATTTTTAGCAGCAGTAATGTAAATGTTTTTTTTACTAAGCCTAACCAGGGACGGGGGCTGTAAACTAGCCATGTAGAAGCCTTATGTACATGACATCGGCTACTTGCTTGTAGCAAGTTATGTCCCTGTCAAATAAATAATAAATGATATTACATGTCCACAATGACATATGTATGTGCCTGGCTTATTTACTCATTTGATTTTAAATTATTATACAATGTACATTTCTGTTAAATGCACCTCACAGTATCTGTCTTGCTTAAGAAAGATCTCCAACCTTTGAACAATCCAATAATTGGACATCTGTGTTTCTCTCTCTTGCTGACATCAGCTGTGAGCCAGAGCCAATACAACAGCTAATTGGATGTTGGTTTTACGTCAAGATGTGATTTGTTTGCCAATTTATATGAATAGATACTCGCTAGACGCTTGCTTTATCTTCATCACCCCGCTTTTCATGAGTTTGCCAATATGAAGAAACACTGTGACATGACGGAGCTTACTTTTCTTTCTCAGCCAGCTGTAAATGCACTGCATTCACCTACAGATTGAGTATGAAAACCTGTGCCTTAGAATCAAAAGCAGTGCTACCATTAAGTATTAACATCACTATTCTGTACTTCCTCAACCAGTTTGGATTGTTATATATTTTACCAATTCTTTAAGAGTAGGAACCCTTTGCATCTCCTCTCTTCTTTGGACCTTGGGCTGGTGTCCTGTAGCTGCAGGTGTCTCTCTGCTCTTGATGCAGACGGCTCCCTGGTTCATTCTCTACCCTGCCTGTTGTATTTGAATGTATTCTCATGAAGTCAAATGTAGGTGGGGTCGTTGGGTTCCAGTGTCGAGGCTTCCCCGGTTGTCAGGACCTGGTCCCTCCCGCATGGACTCCTGCACTTCTTCCTGTGAAGTCCTTCGAGATACAGATTGTCATGATTTTGGATATACAAATAAATTGAATTGAATTGAATTGAAGGGTTGAAAACAAGTTAGATTCACTGTCATGGTTAAGAGGACTGTTTTAATATAATGTGATGCATCTCTAACATTCTCTGTCTTTTCCCTGCAGTGTTCTGTGACCTGCGGTGAGGGCTGGGAGAGGCGCCTGGTCACATGTCGCATGGAGAGCATTGTTCAGGAGATAAACCAGAGACTGTGCGACAGTGTAGACCAAGACCCTGCCACGGTAAACTCTACTTACTCATGATCCTTATACTGTATATTTTCTAAACCTTTATTAAGAACAACATTTTAGTTACTATGTTGGTCTGTTTTGTGAGTATCTGTTTTACCTTTTGTGCACCCTGTATACATTTTAGTGTATCACTCAATGCTTAAGGAGATATGATTTTAAATTATTTAATTCTACAACTAACTGCAACTACAGTCATTATTGCAAGTAAAGAGCTATGCAAAGTTAACCTAAGGAAACAAAAACAACTACTTTTTATGTTAAGGCAATAATGCATCAGTGTTATGTAATAGAGTGGACACTCGGAGTAGCTTTATAATTTCATGCATTATTCATTCATTTGGTGGTAAGCTACTTATAGCCACAGCTGCCCTGGGGTAGACTGCTGGAAGAAGGCTAACAAGGCCAATCTACCACTACACCAATAACACACATACATATACACCCCACACACACGCATACATGTACAACCCCCCACCCCCCTCACACACACACACACCATTCATACTAGTGGGCAATGTGTCTTGCCTAAGAACACATTGATGGCCTTTCCCTTGACCTGGGATTACCAGCAGTACAATCATATATACAATCAGTAACTGCCCAGCCCTAATTAACTCAAGACATTTTGCATTTTAATATGTCCAAAGAAATTATTACAAGTTATAAATAGAATGTTATTGATTGAGATGTGATAACACACTTTTGACCTCTAGAAAGAAGCTCTGTAATAGGTTTGCATAATTTATGGCAACTGTAAAAAAAAATCTCAATTTTTTACAAAAATAAAAATAACAGTGTGTAAAAAAAAAAACATGAAGACACAGCTGAAGTGTTGATCTTTAAGCATAGGTCTTGTTTAAAAATTTTGAATAACATGCAGTCAAGCTACTATTTGTTGAATATAGATGTGTAAATATATTGTGTGTGATTTGTTTTTCTATTTTATTTGCTTCCAGATGAGCCGTGTAATGGAGACAAATCCATTTTTTGTCAAATGGAGGTCCTAGCACGTTACTGCTCCATTCCTGGCTACAACAAACTGTGCTGTGAGTCGTGCAGCAGGCGTAGCGGAGCAGTGTCTTTGTTCTCCGAGGCAGCAGAGACTGAGGATCATGTACGCTTCGGATCAGCCTCCCAGCTGCTTGAAACTCTCACAGCCTCGGCCGCAAATAGTTCTCGAGCTGGCAAACAAGGATCAAACAAAGCATCGCACTCATCAAGCAAAGTAACAAGCATAACAAGAAGCACAACCAAACCCCGGACAACCACAGCCCCACTCAAGAGGGGCCCATCAAAAAGCACGACTGCTCCGAGGAGGCTTCCACTGCAGCTACGCCCTACTGCAGCTCCCCCTCATCGACAAGCCACCTCTCGTCAAAGCTCCAGTCGACGGCCCACAGCTTATTCCCAATCGGCGAGATGAAAGTGACACCTGACCCTGGAGGACTTTGATGTACACTAGAAAATCCAGCTTCATCCCAAGTCTTCTAACAACACATGTAACACAGCATGCAAACACAGAGAAAAAGAAAAGTGCTGGTTCACTTTGTTTAGCCCCGTGACACTTAACTCTACAGCGCGTGAAGGGAAACAAACATATTTATTCACTTACTGGTGTAGAATACATAGCAGGTAGGACCAAAGGGAATTTTCCTTTATGTTAGATTAAAAATAGATATCTAACAGTTCATACTTCATACGTACTACACAACACAAGTCAAAGTTTTTTTTTTTTTCTAAATGAAAAGTCTAAAAAGTTGTTTTCTAATCACAAATGAGCTGCTAGATCAAAGCCTCCTCTATAGGAGGAGTTGGTGTGATTGGATCGGGCTTTTTGCGCACTGTGAGGAGGAGGCTGTGCCCAATATGAAACCTCAGCAGGTGACGTCATGGAGCTGACGGCAGATCGACAATGTGTAGAAATGTAAGCAAAACTGATGAAAGACAAGAAAGATAAATCAAACCACCTGACACATAAAAATACTCCAAAAGTGTGCAGTATTTGTATTTCCAGCTACAACTGATGTGCATAATTGCAGCTAAAAAATAATGAAAAATAATTGTGGCATTGTATTGCATAAGCACTGCACAAAAAAAAACATGTTTATTTAAAGAAATATTTTAAAGATAAAACATAAAAATGCTTGGAAGTCATTATTAATCAAGCAAACTAAAGACGGTGCAGATTATACAACAATCTAATCAAAGCAAATCTTTACACACCAGATTCCAGCAATAGCTCTCATAAATAACAGAATATTCATTATTACAAGTCAAACTTAGACTTACTTACACCTGGAGCTAAACTGATACTTTTACTGAACTGAAACTATTTACCATTTCAGATTTATGTGCAAAGGGGACTGAAAAGGGACTACACAGTGGACAGATGATTTCACACTTCAAAATATACTGGTAAAAGCTTAATGAAAGTGCCAGATTGTCCTTTTTTTAAGATCCAATTTTATTCTTTGTAGACTACAGACACTTCAGAAAAACAAGCAGCATTCTATTCAAGAAAAATGAAATCCAGTTTCTTCAGATCATCACCAAATACAGTTTTGTGTGACACACAAAAAATTTTGCTTTGGTGCAAATAGAACTGATATGAAGTATTACCTTTGTCTGCTTTTATTTTCATTTCATATGCGCCACTACAAAGTCATACTCAAAGCACCAAAGCAGGATCATGTAGAAAGTGTTTTTGTTTGTTTTGTTTTTTAAGGATGAGGGACATTTTGGAGAGTACACCTTATTTATTGTTAAGCAGATTTTCTCTCAACCACCATGCATCTGACTGCAATAGAAAAAAGAAGAAAAAAAAACATTTTTTTTTTTTGTAGTTCAAAAATCTTCACTCTGGTATGCCAGTGTATAGTATCTGTATATAGCATTGAGTGCATATATTTATTGAAAATAAGGCTATGCTTTGTTCCTCAGTACCAGTTGGACAATAAGCTGTTAACCATGAGTGAAGCTCTTTCACCTCAATTCAACATGGAGTTCTGCTTTAGTAGAAATAACATTGTTTTAGCAAACAATTAGATGTAAATATACAAGCTCAATTTTGAGATGTTTATCTTTTTGTAAGAAAGCTGTTTTTTTTACAGCTGTTTTGTAGTTTGATTACTTACATGACCATGCTTATGTCATATATTAACCTATAAATCAGAAGTAGTATTACCAGTGAGTCAATAACATGTCTTTATGCTGTTTATAGTTTCCAGTGTTATTTCCTTTCTAAATCTAAATTTTCTCGCTGCCTAAACAACACTGCTGCTAATGCTATGCAGACTTATAGTTTTAGACCAGTGACAATCCCTGAGCCTCAGACAGACGTTCTGCGTGGCCTATCCTTGTACTGTATCATCTCTGTGCTGCTGCCTGTATATTGTGATGGCAGATGCGCTCATGCTTTCTTTTGTTTTGTCCAGATCCAAGTGTACACTACTGATGCTGTTTGTTGTTATGGGGAGCACATAGTAATAAATGACACATTTAATTACGCCATTGCCTGTTTCTTTGAAATGTAATATTTGAAATTTAATACAGGGAATAATACACTTCATATTTTAGTCTCTGACACTGGGCCTACATGTGAATCCTTGAAAGATATAAATATTATATACAGTGATGATGAGGTTTTTTTTTTATGAACCTTGTTATTCTGTGGGGATAATGCTAATATATAACTGACTGCTGTTGCATTAACCATGAGCTGTGTAATGAGGAGAGACAGAAAAAGACAATCACTTTTCAAAAGGGCAAGTCACATGTGATTCAATGATTGTTTTATACCCATTGAATATAGTTATGTTTATTATAAGGTTCTTGTGCAGACTAAAGTTTAGTGGTGTACCTGTCAGTTTTGACTGCTCACTCACAGTGTTCCTCAGAGTGTCACAAGACTATAAACTGGGACAAGTGGGCTTTTCTGCTCTGCCACACGTCCTCAAGAAGTTGAACTGCAGATGCTGTCTTCCAGAGACTGGACTAACCACCTCAGAGCAGCATTGTGATTTGGTGGGGATACATGTCACGTCTGTATCAAGCTTATTATGTCTAGGAAAAAATTTGAGTTTTGGTAATGGTAAAAGATAACCTATGCAGGTGTCTTTATTTAAAGAAAAGTTTTCTGTTTTCAGTCTAGCTGACTTTGTTATGAAAATGCATGACACTGTCATCTTTGAAGGTTTTGTTTGGTGCACTAGTTACCCTTCACATGCCTTTTCCAATGTCTGTATCTCTTGAAGATGTGGCAGCTTTTCATGTGTGAACACATCAGGAGAGAGCACTGTACCCTTTGGTGTGCCTATTCAAGGGTATCAACTTCATGACTTATGAAACACTGGAAGACTTTTCCCAATTCAAACATAATAATGATGTGTTAGAAACTGTTAAGTACTATTCCAAGAGTCCTAGTTTTTTAACTTTTGGAACCCATGGACAATGGAGCTAAGAAGCAAATATTCAGCTTGGCAGACTTTGTCGGCTTTTTCATCAATGAGCTCCTCTGATGCTGATTTCATCCTATATCCAATCACACCTTGGCCCTGCGCAGCTCAGTCATCCCTGCAGCTTCATCTAATCCTTGCTCCCTTCAACCTATCGGAGCATCAGGGCTAAATTCAAAAGAGCAGCCGAAAATCCTCAGTTTGCTGACAGCCCATGCAAGCAGTTGTTCGCAGCAACGCACCTCATAACCCTCCACCTCCCATCACCACCTCAGAAACATCCTCCGTCTTACCACCACCAGTGTCTAGGCTCCGAGGGAATTCTCCTACTCTATCAGCCATCATTCATCGCATGCTTCGTTTTCTTGCCGGGGCCTAAGCACCAAGCCTGTAGGCCCTATTAATAAATATTCTCTTAATCGCATCCTTTGTCTGTTTGAGTCTGTCCAGGTTGAAAAGGGTCATTGCTGCAACAGGGATTGGATGCATAGAAATCAAAGCTAATCAGCTGCCATGCAGTCCTACCCTCTTTGAGATTTTGATGATATGAGAGCTCACCACGACCCGTCAATAATAATAGTTCTTTCTCACTCTGGAGCACTGAGGAGAAGGAAGCATTTTTCTGAGAGTGGAATTTACCCAGGCACTGGCTGAATCCAAGCTCATGTAGTACATTACATGTATGAGTGAGCCTAGTAACTGAATTGTCCTATTCAATTCAATTACACAGTACAGCATGAAAGGACTGAAGTGAAAACTTCATCAATCAAGTAATTAGCTACACAACAGTTAGGGGGTCTTGTGACATTGTGAGAAGCCCTGTGTTAACATTGCTTTAGTTTAAAGGGAAAGTGTTTGTCTGTTGCTTAAGCATATGGCCAACTAACTGACACTAAGTACAAACCGACATTTAGACTATTTTAATGTTAATTTAATTTTAATTAATTGACCTTTATTTACCAGGGATGTCCCACTGAGATTCAGAATCTCTTTTGCAGGGAGCCCTTGTGTTTTCAAGCTGCATATTATTCTGTTACATCCTCAGGCGATTCTGTGTCGTGTTCCTGATGTGTGTAAACCTGAAAATATGTTATATGTAGAAGACAACAGTCCATGGGTTGTTGTGCACACGTTTTCATACACACACTAGCATTGCATATAAAGAGATTTGCCTTTGCAGCTTTAGTGACTCTCATTGCTCTATTAATTTACAATTTGTTAGGCTTTGTGTGGAACCAATCAACTTTACTCAGAGGTGCAAGAAATTTGCATCATTTTCAGCTTGACAAGTATCCTCAGAAAAACAATCTTGAATCTGTGTTCTAAAAGCTAGCCATTTGATGAATATCAGATAACAGCTGCATTTGTCAACATTAGTCCTCATGTTCAATTAGAATATCAGGCCAACTAAAAAGAGCAAGGGGCAAAGCTAAACATTAAACTGAAGCTTTCATTTTTATGCAATTTCCTGGCTTGTTTTTCAGTATGTACTGCCAAACATTCTTACAACTTAAACTGAAAAGATTATGAAGGTGCAGTGTGATAGCGAGACATTATTGAGAGAAGGGTGTGATAGAAAGGTTATTCTTGACCATTCACATCAAAATGTCACCCTCGTTTTCTCCTACTTCCTCGATTTTTTGACATGTGGGAAAAATTAAGGGGGCTCAATTTGATGCAAAAAATGTTCAAATCTGTCCCAGTGCAGGATTGGAAAGGACAGCTGATGTAAGAAATAAGCTGTCTGAAAAATGTGATGAGGCTAAGCTGTCGTAAATGCTGAAGCACAGACATGGGGATGACACACAAACACAAA
Source organism: Mugilogobius chulae (assembly GCA_038363315.1). NCBI lineage: Eukaryota > Metazoa > Chordata > Actinopteri > Gobiiformes > Gobiidae > Mugilogobius > Mugilogobius chulae. The sequence continues at coordinate 42,814,175 of CM076397.1, forward strand.
AATGTAAATCACTTATTCTCTATTGGAAATGGAAAAAATAAAGTAAAATAAATAATAAATCTGGATAGTGAATAGAAATTTTCATTTAGGTATTTTTTGTAGAATTTAATATCATTCTGCATTGCATAGCACATAGCAACAAATAGAGTGTGTTTTTACAATAACATAGCTCCTGCTAATGTTGATCACATGACAGAGAGAGTGAGATGGTGGAATCGTTAGAATATCTTAGCAAAAATACTTCACTGTGTCAGTATGCCAAAAGTAGGATGCATTCCTTTCATTAAGTCAACAAACCTGCATAGCCAGACATACAGCATGGGTTCAATGTTTCTATTTGTCCTGACATGGGGAGCAATATTGAACCTACAAGATCCTGAAATTACTTATCTGGTCACAAATGGAAAAGTTTAGACCTATCAGAAGACAGAGCAGTGTTTAGCATGTCATTATAGATGAGCTTTAGGAATATTAGGTGGGCTGTGCCAAACTGGATCTCTAAAGAACTATGTGAGAGGGTTTAAATGTAAATTGGGCTTCATTTAGAGGTGCCCAGCAGATTAAAGGGGTGACATCCCTCGAAGCAATGATTACGTGTATTTTGTATATTATGTTTCTGTATCTGCACTTCTGCTATGTTGTGGACCTCCTAGAAAATCAAATGGCCATTTTGAAAGACACTCATTGATGAAGATGTCAGATGAAGCCTAGGTAAGCCTTCAGGCTGACATTTTTTTATAGGCTCAATTTAGTAGGCTCACTGTTGCTACATTTGTAGAAAAAGTAAGAACAATAATTACCTCATCTTTTCAACTTTGCTTCATTACTGTTCAGCAGTTTGAGAGCATAGGCCAGCTCTGGTGATGCTTTCAAAGTCTGCTGCTCTGGCACTGTGCCTGTAGTCACTGTGCATGACTGATGAGAGCTTATCCTCCAAGCTGACACACTATAAACTACTTTGCATTGGGTGGCTGCTTTTGGAATTGCTGCCGAAATGTGACGTAACAATACTGTACAAGTGCCATAGACGGCACTGTCATGCTTGACTTTGCTTTTCTCTGACATGTTAATATGACAACACGCTTGGAAGTCTTTGTTTATAGCAGAATATCAGCCACAAGGTGGTAAAACAAAGAGTAGAGGATGCTCCTCAAACCATATGTATACAACTGTATTTATTCATAAGGAGAAGATCATTTGTGCAAAGTGAACTGTATTTTGTGCTACACCTTATAGGCATGCCTATGAGTGTCTGGGATGCATGTAATAGTTGCTGTCCTATTAGCTGTTATGTTGATGATTATTAATTTAGAATTTGAAAATTTTATGATTAAATTGGCTTAGTGTGACAACAAATGCAGTGAGCTATAAGCAATCATATTGTTTTTTTTCTCCTATTCAGAGAGCAGCTTGTGTAAACATATTCATTCTTCAGTTCTTACGTCATGACTGTTGGCAGGACAAAATCCAAAATGCTTGGTGTAGGTTTAGGCAGTATTTGAGTATAAACTCCTCTGTAATCTGTATTTGCACACCAATAATCTCATCACTAGAGCACGTCAAGATCACAGAAATAAATAACTCACAAAAAGAAAAACAGAAAACTTGGATGGGAGTAGTCTGATTGTCTGATCATTAACACTCATGTATTTAAACAAAACACATCATATGGAATAAGTAATAATAAGTATTTAAAGTAGTGACAAGGACTAAAAAGAGAGTCACAGCCTTCATTATCTCTTTAGAAACTTATGTAAACTACACTCTTTCTATGTCTTCACTATTGTTACTTACTGTTTTGCACCCTATGGCCAAAACAAGAATGTCTGTTTTCTGATATTGACAATGAAACTTTTTTCTAACTGATATTTCAGGTCAAATGAACAAAGGAGTTTGTTTTGTAGCAGGAGAGCAACACTTTCCCAGTTGAAGGACAGCTTATTGATAAATATATATATATATAATATATATATAATATATATTATATATATATATATATATATATATATTATATATTTGTTTTTGTTTTTATCTTGGAGACTTTTGAGTTCTTGCTGAAAACAAGACTATTTCATTATGCTTTGAGGCCTGTTTTTTTTTTGTTTTGCTATATCTATTCACTATCTTTTGAGGGTAGTGAAGTAACGATCCAGGCAAAAGAAAAGTGGCTATATTTGCAGGAAAATATCTGTGTTCATCTTGATAAATGATGTCAGTCAAAAAAAAAAAAAAATCAGCTTACAATTCACATTTTAGGCTTCAGTTCATTTGATTTAACGACAAATATTTTCATTCAAAGAGATAAGTAAGCCAGTTGTTTTCCACAGTTGTGACATAATTTATTTAATGTGTTTATTACATTTCTAAAAGTAATAGCAGAATACTTATCATATGCTTTGAATGTTAATATTTAGTGCAGATTAAGCACAGTGAGACTGCACTAATTGCAATATTTTTAATTTCCTTTTCTGTGGCACTGAATCATACCATGCGGCAGGGTGGCCAAACCTTTCAGCCTGAGAATGTCAGACTATTACATGTTGAAAAAATGTATTGAATTTGAGTTTCCTTTTTGACTGTGTCATTGGAGTTTTTGACATTCCTTTAAATTTAGATTCATGTAAAATCCTTTTGTGTAAGCCTACGTATTGCAAGGTGAGGCAGGTTTATTTGTATCACGGGTTAAAGTCTGTCCAAAAATCTGTCTTTAAGAGCATGTGCAGGAACACATTAAAAATTCACATGAAACGTTGCACTCTCAAGATGGGTTAGTCAGTTAAGTCAGTTCTAAATGAATTAGTAAATGATGTGTCAAATAAAATGTTTGACATTTGCAATTTGAATTTATATTTGCACTACATAATTCATGCACAAAATAATTTTAAGGTTTACAAAACAGAAAGAGATGCATTAATCACAAAACAAAACAAAGGGTGCTTTCTGCTTATTTGTAACTATTTTAACATTCACAGGGACAAGTAACTAAGAGCAACAAATTATCAACATTAGAACACGAGGCGTTTTCAAAGTGAATCATTTTCATAAACTGTGCCCTTTGCTGTCTTGTGTCTCCTCCGAACAACTGTTGGACCAGATGGTGGTTTTGGAGCAACAAACAGGTCAAAGAAAACACAGAAATGATCAGACAGAGTAAAATCAGCCACACTGACTGTTGTAGAACAAGGCCTCCTTCAGCATTATCATTGCTAACATTAGCTGTATCCGTGATAGGTGCCATCCAACTATTAAATAATTTGTCCTTAGTCTATTCTTGTCTCACCGAAGTCTTTTGCTATGCATTTCATTATTGTGAAATCCCCAGCTCAGTAGCAAAGGAGACAAACTTGCCTCTTTTAGCTAGTATTTAAACCTCCTTTTGTAAAGCATAGGTTTGGATAGACAACACCAGCACAATGTAATCAAGTTGCCAGTCCCAGATTGTTGGTAAATAAATGTCTTTGGCCTCTGAGTCAGACGGCTCTAAGCCACAGAAACACACTTTTGTGTTTCTTTCAACATTATCTACATGAACATTAAAATCACCTGTAATGACTAATGGGCTGTTTATACAAATCTGTGATGATGACAGACTACTCAATACATGTCCTTCAGCTAAGAATATTTTCACATGGCATCAAAGTCTGTGCACACGACTTCAGGATTAAAGGAAAAGATTCAATGATTAATCAAAATTGATTTGTTATAAAGATCTGACATTGATGGAAAATACAATATAATACAGATTGTTTTCAGGGAGCAATAAAAGACCAATAATCCATGCACTTATGAAAAAGCCTGCTGAACAAAGCCCGCTTTGTTCATTTAACACACACATTTGTAAGCACTTGTTACTGTTACAGTAACTGTTACTGTTACAGATCTTTCTCTTTTTTGACCAAAAACTTAATATGGTTAGTTGATTTGTGTTTGTCCTCTTCATAAAAACAGTCAGACAGGAGACATCACAGGCCACCTATGTCTGACCATAAGGGTCTGTGGACAACATGAAATACTGTAACTCAGTAGTGTGATATTTATGCCGTTAACAGTACAATAAAAATGTCAGCATTATGAAAAAGTTACATTTAATAATATATCATAACTTACAAAAAGCCCTGAAAATAAAATAACTGATTTCTAGATCAATTTAAAGCTGCTCTGAACGGGGTTTTCCTGCAGGTTAAATAAAGCTTAAACAAAAAAATAATAATAATCATTGTTTTGCAAGAATGAAACAAACTTCACAACTCAGTGCATTAGTGCAGTAATCCTCAGCACTAACAAACATGCAGGTAATGTGGAGTGTATCTTGTGATGGCAGATCCAAGTGTATGTACATTTAGCTCCAATGAACCATGCAGCTCCCCTCTCTTGCGCGCCATAGTGCTACTTTCCCACTGCTCCCACTTGTAGTTCATTGTGTACTTCAGGCATAAATGCAGTGCTGACCTATTATTGAGCTGCTGAAGTGGTTTTACCTATAGTTAGTGGCACTGTGTTCTTAGATTTAATTCATAACCAAGGCATAGGTTGCTCCAAATACTCACAAAAGTGTATGGATCTTCTTGTTCAAGGACTAAATGCATTAGAAGTACTCTCATTGATTTAAGTTGTGCTGATTTAACCCAGGGCAATAGAAGTTCTTACAATTTATCACGCAATCATTTGATAAAAACAATCTGGTTAATTAGTTCTTGGCTGATGCAATTTGCCAAGGTTTGAAGGTCCTCATTGCCTGAGTTGAATTGAGAGAAGGTTAAGCCTGAACTGCTTCATGAAACATATTCGTCATACCGTCATAATCATATTTCACAGGTTTAGGTGTTATTATGCCTTAAGCGATTTGCAGAATATAGATTTTAATAGTTTTATATACGTAGTCTTTCCTTTGTGGAGCGTACATGTTCATACTGCTTTTGGTTGGTATTCTTTTCCTGCCTTGATTTTCAAATACAAGTCCTGATTGAACAAGGTATTAGGTATTCTTTTAGTTTGGAATTTTTCTTGATTTTCAAAGTTTTAAACATATATATGTTCGTGTGTCTGCTTTTATGTTTTCAAAATGGTGACTATAATTTGCTTTGTTTGTAGTGCCTTTTTATTTGTATGTATTTCCAAGCATTTAATTAGTTAATACAAGTTTGTAAATTTGTAACACTTTTAGCAATGGAGTGAGAAAGTCCATCAACTCATACTCACATGAGGCTCCTAAGCTTAAACTACATTACATGCTGTAACCTGGTTATCACTTGTAAATGAGTGAAACAGCCCAATCTACGTCAGCAGAGCAATGCAATCCAGTTATTCCATTGTCTGAAAAGACAGACATCCTTGGGATTGCTATAGCTGCCTTTTATCTGGCTTAGTCTTCTTTTTTGTTTTGCTTTTTGAGTCTGTTCAGAAATATTTACCTAGAATTAGATAAGCACACATTTTAAGAAGAGCACTGGCTATTTATTTATTTATTTATTTATTTATTTATTTATTTATGTATTTATGTATTTATGTATTTATGTATTTATTATTTATTTATTTATTTATTTATTTATTTATTTATTTATTTATTTATTTATTTATTTATTCATGTGGCACAAGGTCAGCTGACTGTAACGCCTACTTTTGTATTTGAATAATTACATTTAATCAACACTGAATGTACAGTAGTTTCATCTCTTTATTTGTTCCAACAGTTTTTCATAAAAGAAAGAAAGAAATGTGAGCCTACAGATATTTAAGACCGGTATGACACCTATACTTGCCCTAACATGCAAAAACCATCTTATTGAAAGAATATTATGACAGCTCTATGGACAAACATTTAATTTTTTATCTGCTTGTTGCATTTTGGCCAAGTGTTTACTCTGTTGCTCTTCTTTCATTAGTTCCAGAACAGGCTGTTTGCTGAATGTCCACTGTTGGCTCACGGACACACACTTTGCCTCATGGATCCTTGGACTGTGCATCTGTTCAGGTCCAATCCCCCAAAGACATCATGGTCTTTCTCGTTCTCTCAAGACAATGCTTTCCTTCACGGCACACGGAGACCGACGACTGTGTGGACACTTGATTAGTCACTCAAACTCAGAAGAGCACAACTGATTATCTTCAAGCATAGATCACGCAGCCAAAACATATTATTATTTTTGTTTCAGCAGAATCATTCTCATCAATTATATTTGTAATTGAAAAATTAAAAGTCATTTTGTACAAACAAAACATCTTTTGTGTTTTTTTAATTATTTTATTCAAGAAACCTATTGAGTTGTTTTTTTTAATGTATTTGGGAAGCTATATATTTAGGAATAAATGTATGTAAACAGCTCAGAAAGAAGTTCATTTACTTCCTGTGAATAACTGCAGAACTGATAAGCCCCACCTCTTTAGTGTAAGATTTGAATGTAACAAGGAGCAGAATTTCAATGTGTCATTTTTCTTTTTTTTCTTCTCAGACAACTCCTCTGATGATGCTTTCTTTGGTCCATCTATACCAGCCTAATGTATGTGAATGTAGCAAAATGGAGGAGTCACACATAACACTATTAAAATCTCATAAAATCCCTTGTGACTCTATAAAGAAAAAAGCACAGTTATATATGAATATATATATTTAATGAACAAAATTAGATTTGCTTTTGACAAACACATCTTTGACTGTATGAGCACATGAACAAACAAATTACAAATTTAAGCAGAAAAAAGGTATAGCATATTTCTTTCACCATGGTACAGGAGGCCAATTATAAAATGAGATAAGTTTCACACATAGTAGGAATTTAGTCACAAAAAGATCATAAACAACACTACTGTATATCCACACACAACTTCATATAAAAATAACTATGTTTCATTCAGGAAAAAAGATCCTGTTTAGTTGTAATATTTTACATTCTACTCATAACTAGGATGAAAAATGTACTGCAAAAACTGCTTGCATTACAAACTGTGCTAATGCATGTATTCTGTTTTTCTGTCAGACAAAGATGGGAGTGTTTTTGGTGTCATATTGAATATAACAATGGTCAAAACGTCCTCCAAACTTGGAAAGAGGTTTATTGGTCCGACTGCACTTGTATGTATGCTCTACAGAATTACAATGCTCCCTGTCATCTTACTCCAGAAACATTTCTACCCTGTGTTGTTGTGAAAGGTCTTTATAAACAAAATGCTACAATGATAAGTTTATTTACTTCACTTATTTAGAGCTCGATTACAAATACCAAGAAATGTATTATTGATGCTTTGTAAACTGTTCATGTTACCAAACAAAAGACATACACAATGATATTCTCATCTCTTAGTCTATTATTTTCTCATATTTTTATGTAAGATTATTTATGTGGAATCTAAAATAGACAATGCTCATTATATTTAAGTGGTTGTCCTGTAGGCATTGAATGGGTCAAATACAGTAAACAGAGACAACCTCTACAACGTCTTATAAAACTTTTACATACAAATTGAATGTATCTGTGAAACAGATTTCTTTTACTCATTGACACAACTCATTTGTTGTCAGTAACTCACAGCCATCATTTATGTGCAAAAAAATAAAATAAATAAAGACTTGATTTTTTATTTTATTTTTTTTAATATACACTATACACTATTTGCTGGCTTTAACCAGCTATTCTAGAAAGTGACTGTCAGACCACGACTATTCAACCGAATTTTTTTTTAAATCCATATTTTTTTTGCTGGGCCATGTCCTGAAGACCAGAGGTGCAAGAAGCCTCTGGTCTTCCGGACATGGCCCAGAGAAATATCCCCAAGACTAGAAGTGTTTCAATAATGACGAATAACTTCTTTATTAGATTTTTGAGGAAAAACATACAAACAGCTTTGCCCAGCCTGTAAGAACAGGCTTAGCCAAACGTTTATTGTTTTATTGAATGTGTATTGTTTTATCTTTATTTTCTACCATTCATGTTTGCTAAATTAATAATCTTGGGAAGTCCTCAGAGACTACTGCTATTGTAATTTTGGCCAAGCAAAAATATATTGATTTGATTTGCGATACGCATGTCTATACCACGAAATTTAAAACAGTGTATCATATGAACACAATTTAAATTTTTGTATGTGTATTACCCAAATAAAACTTCCTGTTTGTCCTCAACCAAACCCCGTGTCTATATCACGTCAAAAAAGGCAATTAGTCATGGCGTGGTATGGACACACAAACCATGAGAACACATTGCTTTGGCAACATTTCTGTGCAAAAACATAATTTCAGTTGTTCAGGAGATGTGTTGAAGACCAAATATAAACTGTTGGAGGGCCTGATCTGGCCCTTGGGAATTATGTTGAATAGCCTTGAGTTAGACTATTTTAATTGTGTGACAATCAGAGGAAATTCAAAAAGCAATGATTAGCCCTTCACAAATTAACAAGACATCTTAATGCGTTCTAAGACTTCTTTGTTCTCTTGCAGTAAATACCAACAACCATGATGTCCTTGCTAGTTCATTTTCAATTTTAAGAAACAAAATATAAAACCCACACATGCATTTACCCAAGACATTCGCATGCAGTCACTCATGCCTAATCCCCAACTAATATGTTCACAGTTGGCTTCTATAAGGTCAGAGCACACCACAGGCACAAGTAAGCCATTACATTCGAAGGGGAAGGGTTGAATGATCATACCCTTTTGACGTCTAATCAAGTACTTTTAGAAGCAAATGTGTTTCGAATTGCTAACACATTTACCTTAAGCATAATCAAAGCAGACCAGTGCAAATGTGAATTCCTGTTGCTTTTTTAACAAAGCCAGTTGTAATCCCATGTGCCAGGATGAACATAATCCTACAGGCTGTTTGTTGGCATATAACTTCCAATATTGTGTTACCAGCAAATATCCAGTTATTGTCCAGACAGATCACAGTTGGACAGTCACGTAGAACATAAACAAAATAATTCAGTTGTTGCCAATGACTAATGGTACCTCAGAAGAGTGAAGTAGCAATATCCAATGGCTCAAGAACTATGACCCTGGTATAAGTAGATTGAACACTGGTCAATAAGAGGTTAATGGTGCAGAACAGCAGTTTCTGTGCCCATATTACTCAGTTATGTGCACATTGTAGAACAACTGAGACTTTCTTTCCTCTTACCATTATCATTATAAAAGTAGGCCTAATCTAATCTACAGAACAGTAATTTATCATTGAAAAAAAGACTTTGACTCATTACTTGTATAAATTATGTACACTTAAGTAAAAGGTTTTCTTTACTTTCCTCACTCTGAGAATATTTAGGTGACAAAATATGCTGTATTTATATTTTTGTGTCTATTCTTTGAAAAGACAATGTTTTATGCCTTTTTCCATTGGTTTGTTCTTTCCTATTATCGCAATGTTAAATTGTTTTTTTTACTCAAGTTTAATGCCTTGGACTATTACTTTTCACATTTGCATAACTATGATAATACTAATATAAAGTATCTTAAGTCTTCCTTGAGAACAAATTTTGAGTCCTGGGGGAGAGGAAAGAAGTTTAGCCTATTATAGATGTCTTTAACGTTAGGAGAAGCCAGAGCACATTGAGGAAACCTACGCAGACACAGGAAGAACATGCAAACTCCCTGGGCTTCACAAGGAGCTGATGCAATAGTGCTGGCTGCTGTGCCATGTTTACAACTGTTACTTTCTGCTGTCAAACATTATAAATGAAGATAAAAATGAAGATTATAGATGAAGACAGTTAGATCTTAAGAAGAAATCTTGTTAAATGACATCACAGAATAGCAACCTAAACGTACTGTACAAATATGAACTGGATGAGCCATTGAACTCAGGAAGAGGTTGTATTCCACCAGTGATCAAAACAACCCATCGTGTGTTACTTCAGTGTACTTATCTTCTGTGGTCAGACAAATTTATTCAGTAAGTTACCAGAATCTTGTCAGTTTAACTGAGGAAGCTACGAATGTGAAACCAACACACTTTTGTACAGCTGATCGATAATGTTTTGCTAATTGTGTCTTATATCACCAGTGGGTATTTTCAATTTGACATCTTTTTCATCTGTTTTTAAATAAAACAACAACCTGCCTTTCTCTTTTTCTTTGCCCTTCTCTTTTTTGTGTTTACTAATTTTTAAGGGCACAGAAAGTGAATGTTGCATGTCAACAAGATGCGATGTTACTGTATTACATTTAGAAAACTAAAGAAATAGTGTGCTTTTGACATGATATGTGAACGTATAGCCTGTTTGTAGTCTATGGGCTAGTGTGAAAGAATCTCATCAAGTAAACAACAGAACTAAAACACAGACAATGCAAACAGCACTTCTTTGAATCTACACCATAGTTTCTCATAGTATTCAAACAACAAAATTTACAAAGTTGAACTTTACAAGTACATTCAAGAACAAGCTCATGATATATGCATCATTATATATAAATGGCATCAAACATAAGCTAAAAGTCATTTTCACAGGAAATCAGTTGTAAACTTGAGGTTGTCTGATGCACTATCTTCTTCTTTACATCTTTATAGAGGTATGTCATGAAGCAGCAAGATCAGTAATACAGAAATCTCCCATTCTGTGTCTTTTCTACAATGGCAATTGAAATAACTGCATTTTCTTTCAGCAATTTAACTAACTATTTTATCTAGGTCTCAAATTTGACAATAAAAAAAGTAAAAACAAGACCGTTATCTGATTCTGAAACTTTGATGTTCACAGATAAAACAAAGCAAAATAGAACAAACACTTTGCCTAACCTGCCATTTCATAAAATAGTCTTTATTAAAAAAGACTATTTCAGTTAGCTGTGCCATCGACTTAAGTGAAGAGTGGACATCCTAATTAGGCTTGCTTGACAAAGGCAATTTCCTGAAATGCAAATCCCTCTGTCACCTTGGTGAGAATAGATTCATATAGACACTGCTGTCACTCCACCGCTGCTGCATGATCCCTTCTCAAGGTCCTCCATAACAAGGTCCTGTTCAGTCACATGGTTCGTTCTCCGCGAATTAGCCTTTCTAGACTGTTGAGAGAAATAGGCTCCAAGGAAGTTTGCACATGGTTTGCAGGCAGCACCGAGTTTCCCTGTAGCCTGTGAGAGTAAGTCTTTCTCCTCTGCCCGTTTGCCGAACACAGGCTAAACTTAAACACAGACTGAAAACCTCTTCGAAATTCTCATTAAAAAATCCATAGATGATGGGATTAACACTGCTGTTGAAGAAGGCAAGCCAGTGGGCGAAAGGATAAATGTAAATATTTATAATTCTGTACTGTTGTTCAGTGAGGCTGGCATAGTCGCTCAGCATCATGAGGGTCCAAAGTGGCAGCCAGGAAAGAATGAAAAGCAATGCTACTATAAGAAGCATTTTGATGACTCTTTGCTTCTTCTTGGATACAGTATGGCGGCTGTCATGGCCAGGTTTGCCTCCTGTCGGCACAGTTGTTTTAAAAAGGGTTATGCCGATACGAGCGTACATGATTACAATGAGAGAAAGTGGAGCCAGGTAGATGTTGGCAAAAAGGACCGTGGTGTATATTTTGCGCATTTCCTGGTTGGGCCAGTTCTCGCGGCACCAGTAGAAGGGGCTGGTCTTGTTGTCATAGCCCAGTAAAACACGGATGTGTGTTCTTTGGTGACCTGCAGCATCACCCCAGAGGACACATGATGGAGATGGCCAGCACCCAAATGATGACGATGATCAGCGTGGCCGTGGAGATGGTCAGCTTCTGCTTAAATGGGTACACAATGCACGGAATCTGCAAGAACAATGTCAAATGTGAGTGAAAAACCTTTGTTTTGAAGAGTTTATGAAAGTTTTATGAAAACATGAACAGTGTAGGACCAAAATGCACTTCTTTCACCTGTCCTCTTGGTGGCGCTGTGGGCTAAATGGTCATTGCCATTTGCCTGTAAGAGCCAAAATAGAGTGTTACTCAAATTGATGTAATATTGACACAAGCTCAAAGAAGAATAACATATCTCATCTTGCTAGCTCAGCTCAGGTTCGTTCTGGTCAACAGACTTTATTCTATTCGCTGACTGGCAAAAGTACTTCCTGATTTTGTGAACCATCTGCAGTTGTTATACCTGACTGAATAGCTATCTAGAAATGTAGAATCATAATCATGTACAAAAATGTTTTACCATTAAAAAATTCAGTAATAAGTGTTTAAATATATAATCATAAAACAGAATATGTACGTAGAATGATTCAGTAAATAAATAGCACAATACAGTTTGACAATGCAATGAACAGTGGCATTTATATGGCTGTCTCATTGAAATGTATGTTTATATTGGTACCAGACTGCTAAACACAGTCCTGGAAGAGTCAATTTAGGGCCTTGGCTAAGAGGAAACTGTGCCCAATCTTTGTGTCTTGAGGTGTCGCAAAACCGCTGGCATGATGACGTTATGTGAGTCTGTCTCAAAGGAATAAAAGTGCTAAACCTTTGAATGATTTGAAATGCTCTTGTTTAAAAAAAAAAGCTAAATCCATGTGTGGCTTGCATAGGCTAACTAGATTCTCTCTGCAAATACCAAGCCTCCTAATGATGCATAAAAGAATGTAAGAACACAAAAGAATTGGCTACGATCTACGTTGCTGTAACGTGTGAAATGAGCTGAAATATAATTGCACAGCATTGATGACACGGATAACGATGATGATCCCAATTAAATATAATTAAACAAATGGGTTTTTGAATCATAACAAAGGGTTAAAACAAATGTTCACTTTGTGGATTATGCATGAAAGTTATCCACTCTGATCTTGTCCTCATTATCACACTCAGGCCAATTTGCAAGCTGACAGTCATCACTAAGAAATGTCTGAAACTTCCGTGGCTGTAACGACGTCTCCTTTATCTTTAATGCCTTTGTAGTTCGTGTGTTTGATGAGAGACACTTCAAGACAAGCTTTCGCAATGGTTTTCGATTTCACATCTAACAGAATAAAGGTCAAACAGCTGTAAAATATGAGACTTACACAAGTAAGACACTAAAGTTCAGCTGCAAGATGTACGCTGTTCTCTGCGTTTTTTTGGACAGTTCCAATAGGTCTTGTAAATTACTCTCTCAAAGCCTATGACTTCATTTATCCTGGCAAGTCTATTGATAAAACCATTAAAGGTTTTATTAAATAATTTCAAATCTCTTTACCCAGCACAAAGTACTATTCAAGTGAATTCAGTTGTAGTGTCTCGTCTATATCTATTAATAGACATTTGTTTTAAAAACCAAAGAAGCGTCTGTTATTGTTCTTGACCTGGCTGAAGAAATTTGTGGCTCAACTGATGGAAACGTGGACTGTTTGCTTATGTTTTGAAGGCTGCGACAATTTTACCTTTAATTACAAGCTTAGCTCAAACACACTTGGCATCATGAACGTGCAGCCTCTTTGATGCATTCAATTAATCAGAAGAACGTACAAAGAATGTATTCACCACCTCAGAACAGACTAAATGAAAGAATTTCTATAATATTTCACCTGTGAATCGTTGAAATGTATAATATGACCATCTGTTATTGTCCAAGTAAGCTTTTATAATACCTGGCACATTTATTGTCAAAAGGATGGTGATATTTGCTTTACCTGTCGACAGCGATTGCCACCAGAGTGAAGACAGACGCTGACACAGATATTCCCTGGACCATGCCGCTCATTTTGCACACCAGGCTTCCAAAAGGCCACCCTGTTGACAGAAACACACAGTGAAGTGATGTGTGATGACAACAAGCTCAAACTCACAGGCTAGAAGACCAGAGCTCTAGGTCCACAGCGTTCGTTTAGGCTATGTATGGATATGTGCAATGTAAGGATTCAGATGGATTTACTCCCACTCAGTTAAATGCGTTTACGCCCACAGCCACATCATAGGAATGAGGAGATCTGTGATAATGTCAGCTCTAAGTGTCTTGAGGGGAAACAATGGCTTTCTCTGCACTTCTTAATCAGGATGTGGAAATGGAAGAAGGGTGCTGACACTGTAGCTCCCTGCATGTCGGCTAATCAGACTGAGGGCTATCATCAGTGGCCTCTTATTGTAACCTCAACAGCTCAATTACTGTTGTCATGCTTTTTCAGAACATGCTGTACGCAATGGGCAAATATAGAAATAGCTTAATATTTTTGTTTTTTGGAATTGAAACTTGGAGTGAAAAGTTCAAGAAAAACTTGTTGACATAAACTGCAGCCACATTGTCGCTGTCAAAGGCTAATGAGGGGTTTTTGCACAGTTAACTCCGGAGCATATGAATGATGACCGGGACAGAGGTTATTTCTTTTTTAAATGTATTATTAATTTATGTTTCTGATTGTGCCATCTGGTTTGAGTCCTGCTTCTTAAGCCAAAGGAGAAAGCCATCTGGTTTGGTCTCAGTTCTGGAAAACCTTGAATGTAATTGTCCATTTTCCAGACAAAAGAAAAAAATGTATAGCCTTTTCAATCTGTAAAAGAATGAATCAATATCCTAGATTCCCTATAACACATAATGATGATTCTTCTGTGTGAATGTGTGTGTGTGTGCACAGCTTTGAAACAACAAAGTGAAATGGCATGCTTTATTTATAATTGTTTTTAGAATATGCTGGCATTATCTCACACAAGTGTTTGAGACCAAACATGAGTAAGTTTAAGCTGCTTATTTTCACATAACACTCCAAAGTGTCGGTTCCACTTTTAGTTTTATGAGTCAGACATTTCAACTTCAGCACCACCTACAAAACCATTTTATAATGAAGACTGTGTTGCAGAAAATATGATTTTAAGCACTGATTCATGCTTTTGCTTTGTGAGCAAGCATTATAGTTTATCTTAGGTCAAATATAAAATGTTTGTCTGAAGTACTTTGCAAGTCAATAGCACTAAGACGCCAAGATAAGAGCTCATACTGTAGCTAGGTCCTCTAAAGACATGACTGATTAGTCAGCTAAAAGGAGGCGTGACAAAAGCTGTCAAAAAGTCATAATGATCTGACCAAATATCTCAAACAGCACACACTAGACAATAAGCTTAGAAGACTTAGTTACTTAAAAGTGTGAGTAAACTTGCTTTGTACTCCCAAAACTCCAAGATGATCACAGTAAACCATGTTTGGAACAGAGAACACTAGACTTTGTCAGTGGATTACAAAAAACAGGATTCACCATGGCAAAAGTTTTATGTTTTGTTTTTGTATTTGGAAAGCACTTTGGTCACTTGAGTGTTGTAAAGGGCTTTATAAATAAAGGTTGATTGATTGATGGCAAAAGTAAACCAGAGAGAAGGCTGCCATTTTAAAGAGACAGAAAGTCATGTGACTGTGGACTGTGTCATTTTAAATACTGTGAGTGGTTCTTAATCTTTTCCATTCATTTTCTATCACTTGTTCTCACTAGGGGTCGCGGGTGTCTTTTCCACTGCGGAACATAGTTTTTCCTCAAATTAGAATGGTAACTTTAAATCATATTCTTTTGATTTTATTTTAAGGATATAGACTATGCCTAAAAAATTTGTCGGCCAGCAAAAAGGAACCTGCATTTTCACTTAATTTAAAGTGTAGAACCTTCTCCCTTCACTGTAAATAGTCATAAGGCCAGTACAAAACTTTAATCTTTGATTTGATATTACTTAGCAATGTGAGTCTATGTACACTATATTTTCAAGTTATAAGGTGTACGACCATAACTTATTGTTTTAAATTACTAAATAAATGTGCAATAGAACTTTTTTAAGTTTTCTACAATTTCTGTCTTAAAAATGTAGCTCATTTATGAGTTATCTGTCATTTGTAACTTATAGTCAGTGGTGGATAATACTCAAGCAGGAGTTACCTGTCAGAGTCTGATTTGTTTAAACTCTCCTTATGGAGCTGAAAACCCAGGATTTAACACAAGGTAATTCAACTAAGTATTTTCCAAACATGTGCTTTATGAATAGAACCCCTTTTTAGAAACTAAACACAAAACATAAAATTATACATCACAAATCACAGATCTATGTTGCTTTACATGTTCTCATGTGAGCAACTTCTATATGACTTCATGCAGTCCGTAAAGACACTGAGGATTCCCCTGAATAAAAGCAACAGGTACAAAAATCTATCAATCAGACAATTTAGTAAATTAAAATTCTCTGTGCAGTAAAATGCAAATTTTGCAGTTTGCCGACTTGCACAAACGGTTGCTCAGGGCAACAGCAGACAGCTCTTGTCTTGTGTTTCCTATAATTGGATTGATTCTATTTATTACTATGCCATTGTAAAGGTTTGAATAACTACTATAGATTTCTTTTTCGTCACCAGTTCACATTTGATAACTTTGCTGAAGAATAGCCCAAGTACAAAGCTGCACTTGAGATGATGGTTTTCTTCCCTCTTTGCTCTGGTGGATCAGTGGTCAGAGCTAGGAATACCTCACAGCTGAGTAGAAAGACACTTCTAATTGAAACACATTCATTTAGACAAGCTGGCACAGCTGTTGGCACTCTTGCCTCATCAGAAGGTCCTTGGTTCGACTTCCAGGCTTGGGCCTGTTAGCGAGCTTTCCTTGTGTTTGTGTAGGTTTCTTCCAGGTACTGCAGTTTCCTCTACCACTAAAAAAATATTTACTTGGTTGTAGGGTCCTACCCTTTCCCCTGCCAACACTCATGTGAAAGATCAGTAGGTCATGATAAACCAAGGGCACAATATAATTCTCTATTCAACAGTATGATTTATCTTGTGCTTGCGGGACACACATTGATACACGCTAACTGAACATATAGCACATATGTCAAAACAAATGGGCATATACTGATGCATCTCTTTTCTACATATAGTTTTTTGAACACAGGAGTATTTTTAAACTGAGCCCCACAAGCACCATCACTGATCATTGTTTATTTACTACAACAGTTATCTCTGTTTACAGACTTGTACCAGTCTATGTAAATCCTTCCTCTTTCCTGATGATTATTCTTGGTCTGTCAGTAGAGTTGTGCTGATTGAAACGTAATCCCGATGGAGATTCAGTCATTTCTGCTTCACTTAAAGCATATGGTATGGTGTTACACTGTTTTACGGAGTGACGCAGAGTCCCTCCTAAATTTCTTTATTCGTTGCTATGGTGATGGCCACAGCACAGTACTGTTATGTTGCATTCAGTGATAGAATGCAACATAACAGTATTTCCTCTTAGCATTAGCATTTAGACACAACCATGTAGGCCTACTGTCTTTTGGTTAAGTATTCTGATTTATAATGTCTTTAACATGTATTCATGGTTAATGACCACAACTTATTGTTCATCGTCTGAGCTTCTTATTCATTTTAGACTGACGTAGTGAAAACAAACAAAAAAAACAACAACCCAGAAATAAATCGACCAGGAAATACTCAAATGTAGAGAAGTTAAATATGAATAAACAAGCCAAATATTTTTCAGTAAAACAAAGTGAAATGATTATATTTAAGATTTCACCAAACATTTTGTTTGTTTTCACCTAGATTGGCTATGAAGTTTGTAGCTGTTTTTTATCGAACAAATAGGGAACCTGCCAGTGTTACATAGCAACCACATTGTAAATGTGGACCAAATCACACATAAATGATACAGACATTATAATTTGACAAATGATAATATTTGTCCAAACTCAGGTCTCTTCACGCCTCTGTAAACTCAAAACTAACATGGCTTTTCTTCTGCCATTTGTTTTACTTCCAACACAAAAACTTGACAAAAAAGTAAATATATTCCTAAAATTCACTCGTGAACCACTCACTGAACCAATGGGTATCTTAGACCCACACAGCGCTGCTTGTGATTGATCAAACTAACTGTCAATCTCTTTTAATAGCAAACAATGTGTTCTGAAATAAATGAAACTAGCCTTTGCTTTACCCTGTTTCTGAATAGACCTAATTTGTAGCTCCTAGCTCCTGGTTCCTTGCCTCTAGCTCCTTATCAGTGGAGGTCATCCAAGGGTCAACAGTAAGAGCAATAGACAGCTGAGAGAAGAAGCCTTAGCTCTGTTTGGAGAATCGGAAATTACGTGATTCTACAGCTGTTTATGAAAAACTACAACATCCACCAGCGGACTATAAAACATGCACCTCTGCTCTGACAGTTACAGAAACAATGCATTTGTACATGAATCTGCTGCTGTTTAAAAAAAAAATATTGTAATTAACCTTACAGACATCTTTGTGAAAAGTTTAAAGTGGCGTAGAGCTCTGGCCTCATAGCAAGAAGGTTTTGGGTTCAACTCCCAGTCGACCCGGGGCCTTTGGAGTTTGCATGTTCTCCCTGTGTCTGCGTAAATTTCCTCCGGGTACTTCCGTTTCCTCCTACCGCTAAAAACATGTCCATTAATGCCTCCCCTGACCCTTCCCCAGGGCTCCCCTGCAAAAGAGATTCTGAATCTCAGTGGGACTTCCTGGTTAAATAAAGGTCAATTAAAATCAATTAAATTAAAAATTAAAATTAAACACAAAGCTTCAACAACACTTTTCTGCCATACAGTAGGCCTATATATGCACAGGACAGGACAGGACAGAATAACTATAACAGACTCACCATCATCAGTCTGTGAGAGAAAAGACAAATATTTTCTATAAAATGCTTGCTTTGTCAGCAGCAGCAGCAGCCGTGTGTCTTTCTCCCGCTACAGCAGACTGTAGTGCAAATGAGTCTGTGGCTTAAGTATCGATTCTTCACACGTAAATAGTGTTAAGAGATGCAGCACATTTAATGAAGGCAACGTGGCACCAAAACCTTATATTTTCAAAGTTTATAAAGTTTGTTTTATGCATTGTGTGTCTAAAGTCGGAGGCAGTAAAACTTTTCATTCATTACAAACTCATCATTCACAGATCATATATTGTCATAAATTCATTCATTCATTTTTGGAGCGATCTGCACAGTGCATTGTGTGATGTCTCATAGCTCCTTACCGCCGTTAGGCTTCTATGGTCCCTATGCTAAGAAACTATGATGGGAAGCATACAGGCTCCTTCTCCTAACTCCTTCCTAACTGAACTGACAATTCGAACAGTTCTTGTCATGGCGTGCGATGACGCACATACGGTTTTGGCTTAAGGAACTATGGGGACAATTTGATGAATTTGGACGTAGCGTCACTGTGTGCAACAGAACAGGGGCGGGCCAAGCACCTGTCAATCATCCTCCATAAACTCCTGCAGTTTGTGCTGAGCTGCTGGGGGCTGGAGAAAAGTTTGAGGACATTTTCATAATTCAAATATGAAACTATTGACCATTTGCACATGTCGTCACGCTCCTCAAGGGAACGCCCACTTCTCCATGCTGGAGGGCAAAAGCGCTGTCTGTGTGCATTACAGCAATAGAAACAATAAAACTTGCTCGTTTCTAAGTAATTTTAATTTATTTCAATTGTAAAATGTCTGTATCTCGTGGAACACGCTGCCCTAACAGGCAAGGAGGTTTTAAGCCTAAACCTGTAGCTTTGTCGTTTATTTTGATGAAGATAGTCAATGGCAGCAATAAATCAAAGACCTAAATCCCTCTAAGTTGCTACGGATTTGCAGTGAACACTTTAAACAAGGTCAGTGCTAATGAGAAAAAAAAAAATGACATTTAAAAAAAAAAATGCAATGTATCTGAAACAGCTTGCATTATGCATGGCTAACTAGCCTCACATGCTATACAGCTAAGTTGCTGAAAACCAACCTCTTTAATGTATCTCAGCCATTAAAATTTATACTATTTGCAGATGACACGAACATATTTTACAGTAGTTCAAATTATAATGAACTTGTTTGTACTGTAAACAAGGAACTTGATAAAATAAAAAAGTGGATAGACTGTAACAAATTATCGCTTAATTTAAAAAAGACAAAAGTTATGATCTTTGGTAATTTAAAAAATAATACAGAACTACAAATTCTGATTGATGATGTTCAAATTGAAAGTGTAAGCGAGATCAAATTTCTGGGTGTCATAATAGACAATAAATTATCATGGAAAGCCCATATCAGACACATAAAAAGTAAAATCTCAAAAAGTCTCTCAATAATAAATAAAGCAAAAGGTTACCTTGATCATAATGCTCTACGCACATTATACTGTTCCTTAGTGCTTCCATACTTCACATACTGTGTTGAAGTGTGGGGAAATACATACCAATCTACACTTAATCCGTTAGTTGTATTACAGAAACGTGCTTTGCGAATCATCCATAAAGTCGGATACCTTGAGCACACACATGCTCTATTCATACATTCAAAGCTTTTAAAAATTCCTGATCTTGTAAATTATGTAACATATTTAGAGCTTTCAAAAATGTGCTACCAAGTAAGCTGCAAGCTTTGTTTACAACCAAAGAGAGAGCTTAAAATTTTAGAGAGTATGAAAAATTGTATTTGCCCAAGGTTCGAACTACTCGAAAAAGCTTCTGTATATCAGTACATGGTGTCAAACTTTGGAACAGTCTGGATATACACCTCAAGCAATGCCATAGTATCATTACGTTCAAGCATTGATATAAAATATTATCTGGTCAAAATATATAGAGGAAGAGTCTTAGTATAGTTTCAGTAACCTTGCAGTGCTAGTTTTGTATCTACTATTTCCTTAGCATTGTTTGGTACTTGCTGTCCATCACCATTGTTGGTATTTCCTGTCCATTACCATTGTTGGTATTTCCTGTCCATTACCATTGTTGGTATTTTCTGTCCATTACCATTGTTGGTATTTGCTGTCTGTTACGATTGTCTGTATCAATAACTTTTCCTTACCATTGTTGGTATCATTGTTCATGAGATGTAATATTCAAGTCGCACGATCCTTACTTACTGTCCCAGAATGTAATCACCCACTGTGTAATGCAAGCATAACAAGGAAGTAACTGATGTTAAATTTATGTTATTTAATGGGATTAAAAAAGTTTTCTTCTTCCCACTCCTTTTTGGGCAAGTCAAAATATCTTTTTTGTTGTTGTTGTTGTGTTCTGTTTATTTATTTTTATTTTTTTCTCTTTGTTTAAATTGTATGAATTTGCTATGGAATATGGCCACATACTGTATGTTATGCAAAAGAAAAAACTGTTACTCTGCCCAAGATAAATAAAAAAAAAAAAAGAGTGTATCACGAACTGGATCTTGGCTTATTCAGAGCTTAGCTGCGGCATCTTTTAGTCAATTAATTTATCGCTAGGACATGTCTTTAGCTGAACAGGAATACAGACATAGTCAACAAGCCTCCTGGGAAACCTTGGGTCTTTTATGCCTTATCCACATGTGCCCAAGCTCAGGCGTCTCAGAACAAATACTAGACCTAAACCACACATCATCCACACAAGTTTCAGGACACTTAAGACAAATATTTCTGAAACTAGGTCCCAGAGTAAAAATATTTCAAAACTTTGGTTTAGCGTCTCTGCAGTTACGCTGTATCCGCAACGTCTCATTGCAGAATGTACTGGTTGTTTCATTATGTTCACTGCAAAATCTGAAAAAGTAAAGAAATCCTCTACGATCTCTATTAAATATATTTTGAAGCTTTGTCAAAATATTCCAAAGACATCTGAAGCATAAATCCACCATTGTGTTTCTTCTGCAGTTTTAGATCCATATTGTTCATTCAGAAGGTTTGCTAATTTTGAAAGAATTCTGCGTTAAATTTCTGTTTACATTCAGCAGCTTTTGTGCATGCTCAATGTCAAAACTTCCTCTAGTTTTGTGTTGTCAGTGTCATACCGTTACACTCTGGTCACAAATCCTACAGCTCCATGTTTATGCAATTCGTTTCGGAAATTATAATTATTTTATCTTTGTGTGTATTAGACATGCTTGGATGTAGTTTGCTGAATTACTTATAAAAAATAAGAAAAGAAAAAAATAACATGCTCTGTTTGATTTGATGTCTTTGCAAAAGAGAGCTGTAGGGGGAGCAGTATTGCTGAAATTGCGTAGAATGTTTAATCATAGATGTTATATCCAATCACTTGTGAATGTAAATTCCCAAGTAGTGTGTGATTGTGAAAGACACAACTGTCAAATCAGATCAGAGCAACGTGTTAAAAGGCAGCCTCTTCACTGAGACCAGCTTCTCTTACATCACAAGACCATAGGCCTCTTTATTTTTAATGCAGAACAGTGTAAAGAAAAAACAATGTACTCTGTGGCAGGCACACTTGACCATGTCAGACCGTGCACTTATAAATGATACTATCACCTATTTTACTTTTGTCATCATAGTAAATATTTAAAATTTAAAACTCAATGTTGACACTAAGGAACAGACTCAATGCAGCAATAAAATCCCATTTTTTTTTTTTTTTTTTTTCATTTTCATTTTCAATACAAATATTTCTTTATTAAATATTGTGGTTTAAAATCTTCAGACATTTAGGTGATTTTTAAAGTATCAATTCAAAAAGGTTCAAATAACTAAATCAGTGTCACTGTAGTGTCACTAGTATCTGTTTTTTAATACTTTGACAAACCAATCTCTTTTTGACTTTAACTAAAAAATGCAATGCAAAAAGGATTTATATTGAGATTTACTGATTTTTTTCAACAGTTGTTAGTTTAATTCATAATCTAAAAAACACTAACTGTTGACACCTCCCACTAAACATCAACATTTTGTTAATGTTCTATCATTCAAATATATTAAATACTGTACTGCACATCGGGCACTTTTGTCCTTTTTTCCTCAGTCAAGTTCCTGGAAATTACACATCAACAGGTAATTCTGAAAGTACTAAAGTTGACTCACCTGTTATAATGTTGTCCAGAAGCGTGGTGGGCATGCAGAAGATCCCCACTAGAAGGTCACTGATGGCCAGGTTTAGGATGAACAGGTTGGTGACAGTCCTCATGTTTTTGCTCCGCAGCACAATGAAGCACACTACTCCATTTCCCACCATGCAAACCAGGAATATGAGTAAATACGAAACTATAAAGATGGAAGCTGTGGAGGGCGGGTGCAGGTAAAATCCCACATAGGTGATGTTGCTTCTTGGCAGGACTGTCTCTTGGCTGGAGTTGTAAAATGTCCCGTTATCATACAGTTGAGTGAAGCTGGTTTCAAATTCTTCATTCATTTTCAACCTATGGGAACAAAAACAGAAGCTAAATCGGGGTTGTTCACTTCCTATATTTAGTTTGGTGAATATCAAAAGACAAATGCATAGTCAGTATCAGTGGCCACGCCCATTGACGGACCACTATAGTGACCACTCACACTATGACCGGAGTATCGTATGTACGGACACTGCCTGCATTGCAAGACCACGGGTTCATGGAGGTTCACGTTCAACTTGGGAGTTCACATGATCACTGAGCACATGTTTGGAAACAATGGTAAACAAAGAACAGTGTTGACTTAAACAGGATCTCAGAGGAGAAAGAATAGTACCTAAAGACAGAACTCCAGCTCTGTTTTTGATGAGAAAACATTTTTAGAATATGGTTAACAACCCAAAAGAGAATTTTGTCAGGTACACGTCCAACTGTGGTCCACTATATGCAATTTTCTGGGATGGTGAGGGATGGCATTTATCTGCCAAGAACATTCAGAAATGTGGTGTTGAAAATGTTAATCTCCACAGAAGCAAGCAAGGAACATCATCAGATCCAGCTAAAGGTACGATCTCTGGAGAACTGACTCTGCTTACAGTGAGAATGCAGTTACTGTAATTTGACATTGTTTGGATGTAAAAAAAAGAAAAAGATCTGTTTATTTTCACATCAGGAAACATTTCATGCCACACAAAGAGGCATACTGCCCACTAGAAAAGTTCCATAGTGTTTAAAACTTGAACAGTAGTTGACAGGGCATTGTGCTTACACCTTGTAAGTAATTCATGTGATGTACAGCCTGACATAGTGGACCATAGTCTCCATTTAGCTTGCTGTGAAAGTTTTATGACACTGTTAGATTTAGACAAGGCTTGTGTGTGTGGAATACTAAGAATACGATGAATGGAGTATCAAGTTTAATCTTAGTCAAATATTTGATCCATAAAACTTATTAAGTTGGCTTAGAAGTTTTTTTTTTTGTTTTTTTAAGAAAAAAAAATCACAACTTAGAATTGGGGTAACTGTTTTTGTTTTTTGTAAATTAGTACATTTTGTGTTTTTCACTAAAAGTATATGATAAGTGCAGCACTTTGTGAAAGAATTAGACCATTGAATACTGTCTGAATTAAATAAATTAAATAGTTCTAATCAGGATCCAAATGCAACTCTCTGATTGGCTGGTCTTCTCCATTTTCACTTTGTTCTTTCTAAAAAGAAGTTTATAAGCCATAATTGCAACAAAAAAATGAATGTCGATTTTAACCATGTGTCAAAGTATTTCTGAGAGGAAGTTGTCAGATTTAAAACCTCAGCTTTAATGAAGCCATGTTCTCCAGAGAAGGAAAAACATGACGTGTTTGCCAAGTTCAGCTTTTCAAGTTTACCTCTGACCCCTTGTCGATTAAATGCCAGCACTGTCACCATGGTTACATCATACTTGGGTTCATCCGATTAGCTTGTGTGGAATGTCAGCGTAATGAGTGAACCATATCGTCTGAGCATCAGACTGTCCATTGATCATAACGGCATGAGTACATCAGGGTGACAGGGCAGTAATAGAGTGATAATCGGGGCTGATTGGGGTTTTGACATCTTGGAATATTCACAAGTCTTTTAGGACACGTGTAGTGTTTCAAGGAAGTAGTGAGCTGTTGCGTTGAGGACTACTATGTATGTATGTATGCATGTACAGTATGTATGTATGTATGTACGTACGTACGCATGTCTGTCTGTATGTATGTATGAATTTATTTGTTTGTTTGTTTGCTTATTTTATGTGAATAGGCCCCCAAATTACAGACACAACCATAAACCAGGTGAAAATGTCAAGACTGACGCTTGAATGTTGTGATGCACTATCCTTAATAAACTCAATCATTTTTTGCCTGTCACTGTCATCTGAAGCAGGTCATTAGCACCCAATCACAAATAACTGAGCAACAAGCAGAGCTCTTGATACTGTCCTTTTTTAGGTAAATTATCAATTAAAGTTGTCAAAAGCATCAAAACTCTGATGCTTATCAAAACTAAAATATTGAAACTAGATAGTCAATAACAAGTATCAAAACTACAAACAAGACTAACTCTGTTGCTTTCAGGACTGACAATGTGTGTCAAACCTTCATACCCACAGACACATTCACACAACAAAATATCCACGTATAGAGGGAAAAAAAAAAAAGCAAAACCACTATTAACAGACAGTAACATGCGAGGGAGTCCAAGCCTATGACATGATGCAGAGTGTGCATAAACTGATGTCTGGATGAATGTCTCATCTTTGGTTACATCCCTGCCGGCCAAAAACACTTTAGAGTCAGCAAAAGCATTTGACAATAGAAATGCAGCTGAAATGAAGCTTGCAGAGTCTCTCACACTGCTGCAATGAGAGGTAAACAGAGGTAGGCGGCTATGTTTGGAGTCTGGGAGGTAATAGAATGTGGCAGTAAAAGCCTTGAATGTTCCAAAGAATGGCATTTATATTGCAGTAGTTATTTAAAAGCTAACAAATAAACAAACTTGAAAACATTTTATGAATATTTTATAAAAGACTTCCTTTGAGTAAATATTTTCCCTTTTATTTGTGCTGTGTGAAAGTTATAGAAAAAAATGCGGATTTGTAAGCATTTCTTTGTAGGTATACAAATATCTTATTTTCACTACCAACAGTTTACTTTTTTTTTTCTTTCTAAATGATTGCTATTGCACATTTAAAACTGCAGCTACCTTTTTTTTTTTCAAATTAATTAGCAATCATTAATAAATCAATTAATTGTTTTTGGAAATCAAACGTTACTTGGATTTTTACCAAATTTGGCCCAGATAAAGTTGTCTACATGTCGGTTACTTTTACTTTTTCAAAGTTCTAACTCTAGAAACTAAGGGCCTGACCGCCGACAGCCTCTATTCCCGAAGACACCTGTCCCCTCCTGACCTGCCCTGTAGAGCTCCCTCTTCTGGATTAATCTTTCCTCGTCCTGTCAGATGAGCCTGTTTCCCACTGCCAATGGAGTCTGACTCTGTTGCCTTGAACTCTATCTGCAAAAAGATGCTTGGCAGTTTTGGTCAGGGCCGGCCCAGGGCACAGGCAAACTAGGTTGTTGCCTAGCACCATTTGTTCTGCCACTCATAAGCTATTAGCCAGGCAAAAGGGACATTTTGCCAAGGGTGCCAACAAAGCTATAGGGCTGGCCGTCCTGGTCACATCTACAGCCGCTTCACTGTTTTTCTCCTTCTTCTTTTTTTTTTTTTTCATTTTTTGTTCTTGCAGAAAATGACAGGGGATGCCTGTTTGTTTATTTGTTTATTTGTTTATTTATTAGATCCCCATTAGCATCGGCAGCGCACTGCGTCAGCTACTCTTCCTGGGGTCAATTTAAATTGCAAATATTACAATTAACAAATGTGAAAAAAACTTAACACAATAAGTTTGCTGAACAATCTGCTTGACCAATAACTGTTTCTGATTTTGTAATGGCTTAGTTGTTTTTGTTTCATTGTGGCTTTGTATTCATGTCATTCTTGAGGACAAAAACACAAACTTTGAACATGATTGTTTCATTGTTTGATTTTGTAACATTTCAGTTTCTATTTAAATGAACAATCTTGTGAAGCCCTCAAAGGAGAATTGATTTTGGGCCATACACAGATAATAGAATTGAGTTGTTAAAAAAATGGACTAAGCTTACAAAAGTAACAAACACAGCAGCAAAAATCACTGGACTCCCTCCCACACCTAACCGGGACTCCACAGAACAGGACTCCACCCACCCACTATGAACACCTCCCCTCTGTCCTGTGGGAGGAGGTACTGAAGCCCAATTCCCTCAGCCAGCACTTTTCTTTATGGCAAGCCGGTTATATAATCCGTTGTTGTTTTGTTTTTTCTTGCATTTGTCACATTTAATAGTTTAAGAAACATGGTGCATTACATTTATGGACAAACAAGAGTTTTCAACAAAAGCACTCACTTAGTCATAAAAACACATTTTCTCAGCTCATAGTATAATTAGGGTGCATAGACCAGCTATAAATTATTCAATTACTAAATTAGTTAATGCTTATTTCAATAAAGAATTATTAAATGTGTTACAGCCCTAAATCAATTATCTGTCTCTTATAAATGGTTGATGCTGAATAGGCTGAAAAGTACATGATAGTCACAGAAATATACAGTTTTCAGCAAATATTTTTTGTGTTTTCCCTATGATCATCTCACAAAGAAAAGCTGTATCATTTCACAGACTCTTAAAGCAAACTAGACAAGACCCAGTTGTGTAGTTTTAACAGAAATACACAATATTAGATTTAAAATTGTATAGTATTACTGTGTTTCAGTAGTGCTGCTTTTACATGAACAAATAGTCAAATATATGTAAGGAGTGTTGACCCTAAAACATTTATATCATGTTGAATCTACTTTGTTTTAATGCGTGCAACGAGTGTCCATTATTTTGTTGTATTCATTAAACAAATTATTTTTTTCAGTGTAGGAAAAAAGCTATCACCCTTGAGCATAGAGAGACTGTATACACCGAAAGTGTTATACATGTTGTTGTTCTTTGCCCTCAGAAAACATGAATGTTATAGGGCAAGCAGATCTCCATCTCTCCTAACTGGAGGAGAAAAATATCTCCAGGAAAAGTGCACCTGCTAAAGTTGGCCTTTGGTTTTGACAGCAGGAACACTCAGCGCAGATGTAATAGCACTATACCAGTTCCTCCTTCCCCGGGAATTGGGTGAATAAAAAATAAGAGTAAATAAAACATGATCAGAATGCACGAGTGGTTAATTGAAGGAGCTCAGTTTGAATATGTAAGTGGAGGTCTGCGTGTCACATGATAACTCTATTTATGGACAAATGCATATGGCATGATGAGTGGGATGGAGATACCTCCTGGAAATTCACTAAAGAAATGCATTTGATTTAACAAAAGGCTGTGATTTGTTGTGATCAAACCAAACATTCTGAATAGCATCAATTTCAGTACACCAAAAGCACAACTAAAAAAAAGACTTCATTGTTTTAGAAAAGTTTTACGCCCAGATATTTAAAAAGCTACTGAGTGCGCTTTTCAAAACAAACTCACAAAGTCCAATCAGTTTTTCTCTGCATAATTGTTACTAGTTACATTGATCAACTCACAGACAGTTCTATTCAGAACTGTGTTAGCTTCACAAAGACTCTTTTCATTTATATTCTGATGAGAGCGTCAATTTACAGGCATTTTAAGAAATCAGGCTGAATCGTAATAGACTAAGCCCTCCATCCTGCCCTGCTGCATAATGACACACAAACTCTACTCTAATGTAAATGGAGTCAGTTTTATTCAAAAACTTTTGGATTTGTTCTGTTACGACCTGGTTTAGATAAGGTTTAGAAGATTATTATTTAAAGAGACCTATTGTATGAAATAAAGTTTTTAATCTTGTTATAACTGCCTTCTCTCATCATTACTTTCCTTAAAGTTTTATTCAGAATAAAGCACGTTTGAGTAATTTTGTATTGTCCTGCAGGTGATGCTCCATACTCAGAAAGCTCTGTCTCCACCTTCCACCTTCCCCACCCACTGTGTTTAATTGTGATGATTAAAACTTCAATTCATAGTAAAATAGTCACAAAGTCACATTACAACGATAAAAATTACACATTTAAAATGTGTTGCTCGTTACATACAATTCTTACAATGAAGAACCAGAGCTTATCAACAGCATAGGAAGTAAATGGACCTCTTTCCATTTTCTAGCATTTCTCAGTTTTACATCAACTTTGGGTTTTACCAAAAACAAAATGTAATATACTGCTCTACAATTTGTAGTCTATTTACAAAAAAACGCAACCACCACTTCACAGCATGGTGTATCAATAATTAAAAGCAAAACATATTTTGACATCTGGAACATTGTTAGTATGACCCACTTTTGTTGTCAATTTAAAAAATTCAACTGAACGCTTCTTTTGCTCAGAAGCATTTTATGTCTTGCAGGTGGAATTTTAAACACATAAAAAAACAATTAGATATATATATGACAGTTGTACTACTGTATTTGACCCTTATTTGGACCAGTTGCTCATGGCTCTA
The DNA here is from genome assembly GCA_038363315.1 of Mugilogobius chulae. Lineage (NCBI taxonomy): Eukaryota > Metazoa > Chordata > Actinopteri > Gobiiformes > Gobiidae > Mugilogobius > Mugilogobius chulae. The sequence goes on from CM076397.1 coordinate 42,843,251, forward strand.
AACGTAAGAATAGGAGATCCACCTGACAAATCTTAACCAAAGCAACACACTAAAAACTTAAAATGAAAAGCAGCTGTAACATTGTCATAACAAACAAAACATTAGGAAATAAACAGGAAATAAATGAATGAAATAGTTCTCATTATATAAATTTGTCAGTAACTTTATTCATTTGAATTTGACTAGTTTGACAAATGTTACTGCCAGTCAAATTATCAATCATCACTCAATTGTTTCCTTTTTTCTTTTAAGCTTAAAGTCTCCGTCAGTAATGACATGAAGATGAAAGAGCCTGCAAACATACAAAATCCTTGGGAAAAAATGAATAGTTAAGGAAATGCTGGTATAGTGTATGGATTGAATTATTTAATTACTGGATGTCCACATTCATTGCATTGTATTTATTTATTTTTTATTTATTTAGTCCAACATCTTCCTGGTTTCAACCCTCCTGTCATAGTGCTCAGATTCCACATATGCATCCATGTACACGTGCATAGAGCGCTCCGGGCATTGTGGACACTGTACTGACAGAGGTCCTCTGTGCAGGGATGCCTGGCCACAGTGAAACACAAATTACCCAGAGAACAATTGGCACGAACAAAACGCACCGTCACGACAGTCCACACAAAAGCTCTTGTCTGTAGACTCCTCATAAAGCTCAAAGCCAAAAACATGACCTAATCGCCAAAAACATGAAATATATTAGCTTTTAACTTAGAATGTCTCTTACCTTGTTTAGTAAAAAATAAAAGTTCCGATAAAAGGGAAAAAGTCATAAGTTAGACATCCACTTGGCAGAATGAGAGACACGCAGAGACTTAAAGCAGCTGTGAAAGCTCTTCTCGAGCGTCAGTACATCTTCACGTGCGTCTTCTGGATGGAGACGATACGCGCGCCTCAGAGCGCAGAACTAGTACTGGCTCTAGAGCGGAGAGCGCTATTTGAAGTACTGACGTGACGTCGCATCAAAAAGGGGCGGGGTGAAGCTGGATGAGCAGCGGATGGTCGAGCGGCTCATTACGCGCAGAGAGTGAACTACTGAAATGTGTTCCGATGCAGAGGGCAGGTCACAGATGGTCCGGTAAGTGCACAGCTTGTGCATGGATACCAGTCTGTCACACTACTGTATGTCTGATGTGTGTCAGCTACAGCAAAGATGACAGACAGACAGGATTAGCCCTACTCTCTGCGCGCACAGCTGTATTTATACAGTATTATCATCCATATGCGTAAGCTCGGAGAGCAGCATTAGCATTGCTTTGAATAGCAAGCATGCATAAGATAATAGCATTGGTTTACTACAGATATTTTCTTCTTAGTACAGCTAAAAAGACTAATGGCCAAGTATATAATGCCATTCCTGCTTGTCAAAGCCTGATCCAGTCAGATCTCAGAAGCTAAACAAGTTAGGGCCTGGTTAGTACTTGGATGAGAGACCGCTGGAACACGAGGTGCCACAGGGACGACAAAGTGGAATGTAGTTGTAATGTCTTTGAGCAAAACACTTAACCCACATTGCCTGGGTGAGTGGATCCCTGATTGTAAAGCACTTTGAGTGCCTTATAAGGTGGAAAAGCGCTATATAAATATGGACCATTTACCATTATAACACCAAAGTTAATGTCCACTCTGATTTTTTTTATTTATTTATTTTTTTTCACATAGTCCCCCTAATTCAGTAACACTCAAAAAACAGGTGAAATTCCTTCAAGCATTCACCAAAATCTCAATGCTGTTGTCTCTGAATATCAGTCTTTCCTGCACTGTAAGAAGATATTTCAGTGTAAAATAATGGTAACAAGCAGGCAGTTAGTAGCCAGCAAGTCATACTGTTTATCTACAGTATTATCACCGTTATTTTCCACAACAAGAACGTGTTTAAACAGCCAATAGTTATTTACCAGTGTTACCATAAAATTACTCCAACATTTACTGTGTTTAAACAGCGGTTTACAGTTATTTACCAGATAGTGCTATTACTATTTAAAGTAATACAAATCAGAAGGTTCTCATCCAATTGTTTGAAATGGGACAGGTTTGGTCATCAGTTTTACCTCCCTCTGTGTGCAGATGTTTTTGGCATCATGACTTCCTTTGTCAGACAGCATCAGAGCGGGCTGCAATAAAACAAAACTCAGTTCAAAATCAACCTTTCTTTTAAATGTGTTTTGTGGTGCTTTGGACACGGTGTGAACAATCAAATCTAATGTGCAAGTCAAATCTTATTCTTTAAACTGTAATTGCAGAATTTGCTTAATGTCTCTGTGGTCTTGTTTCCAACATTTTTTATACCCTGTACCCCTAGTTTTTGTTTCACACTCTGAATACCCCTAACTTCAAACTTTATGTAAATAAATAGGTTTCCTAGGGGAATATTGTCAATTATTAGCCTGATGTATTAGCCGGTTTCATTTCATACTCCGTGGAAACCATCTGACGTCTCAGCATTGGAGCTGGTTTGTTCTATGGTGGGCGGGTCCATTTTCGCATTAACCAATCACTGCCGTTTGTTTGTTACCGGACGTTATTATGTACTTCGACAGACAAATCAGCTGTAGTCCGGGAAGTACAGCTTAACGTGAAACGTGGATCAGAGAGGCAGCTCTGCGGCTCAAGCTCAGTGGTACAGGTCTGCAGCCAGATACTCTTGCAGTATTCAGCCCGTGCGAGGGACGAGGATAGGCAGCATATGTGTGGAAGACCACAGACCTGGAGCGCAAGACGAAAACACAGATAGCCTGACAACAAACACGGAGTTACCGACTCTTGGAGCGCAAGACGAAATCACAGATAGCCTGACAACAAACACGGAGTTACCGAGGACCTGGAGCGCAAGACGAAAACACAGATAGCCTGACAACAAACACGGAGTTACCGAGGACCTGGAGCGCAAGACGAAATCACAGATAGACTGACTACAAACACGGAGTTACCGAGGACCTGGAGCGCAAGACGAAATCACAGATAGCCTGACAACAAACACGGAGTTAATGAGGACCTGGAGCGCAAGACGAAATCACAGATAGACTGACTACAAACACGGAGTTACCGAGGACCTGGAGCGCAAGACGAAAACACAGATAGACTGACAACAAACGTGGAGGTACCGAGGACCTAGCGCGAGAGGAAACAGCAGATCACCTGAAACAAACACAGGGAGAACCGATGACCAGCGCGCGGGTAAACAGAAGTATTGACTACAGTTGGACACAGACACGAGGATTACGGCTCACTTTAACCGGGCGCTTTCTTTTTTTTCTGAAAAAACAATGGATTATACAAATCTTCAACACCCGGGGACAAGGGCGTAACTTTGGTTTCAACTTTTAGCCGGACTAAATGTGCAGCAGCAGCCAATACCTGCCGTACGTCCTGCAATGGATGTAAAACAGCTCTCTCCTAACTCCAGAAGTTAACGTATTATCAGCAATACCAGTAGCATTGTTTACAGCAGTCCTCCCGCAGTTTTCCGGGCACTGTAAATCCCGGGACCGCTCACCTCTGACCTCTGTGACTCTGACGTGAGGTAGAATTTCAATTCAATTCAATTTATTTTTGTATAGCCCAAAATCACAACAATCCGTCATTTCAAAGGACTTCACAGGAACAAGCAGAAGTGCTGGAGTGGGAGGGACCAGGTCTTGACAACCAGGGGGGCCTCGACACTGAAACGTCCTGGGACACACTCCCAAGGGGGAGTTGGACAAGGAACAACAAGATTAAAGATAGATAGTCACTAGATAAAAGAAGATATAGAAAAAGTTCAGATAAAATGTAATAGGAAGGCTAAAAGAACACAGAATAAAAGGAAAGATAATAATACTTTTTACTCAAAGTGTAATAATAGTAAAATAGAAATAAATGTAATAATAAAATAGTTATATAATATAAATAGATAAAATAGTTTTCTTTCCTTCCTTCTCCTCCCCTCAGCCCCCCAACGCCCGGCCACACTCCATCCCGCCCCCAGACCATCCGACCCTCAAGCCACCAGAAACCCCAGTGCACGGCAGCCCACAGGTCCCAGGTCCCAGCCAGACTCAACATGAGCCAAAATAAAATCGCCAAATAAAAACACATTAAAAATGGCCCAACAAACAGCCATAATTCCTGCTGTAGCCGTACATCTAATTGGTTAATTTTTCTGCTCTCCGCTGCTCATTTAACACACACAAGTACATTTATAAGCACTTTAGCTCCAAAAATCTACAGTCGCCTAAATAAAGGAGGGTTCTGGTGATGTTATGGTAGGAAGAGTCATATTAGAAACAGTAAAGATATTAAAATAATCATATATTAGAATGACAACTGCAACGACAAACTGAAGAGGTGGAGTCCATTTGCATATCCAAGGAACGCAACTGTGTTACACATGGTTATTGATTTTATCTTGCTCTCTTCCAAATACCAACAGTCAAACCGACGTTTTCTGGCCACTGAACTCTCTCCAGCGACACTAGAGTTACACCATGAGCTACACTGACAGACCAAACAGTGGGGTCGGAATGAGCGTGCGTTGTTCGACACAGGCGTAATCAGGCCTGACTGTCGCAGGGTCCGGGGAAAGTCAATAAATAAATTACATATAATATAAATCAAGTACTTTTCAGCGAAATATAAAGTGAAACAGTAATTTTGCGAAGCGCAGCAGTGAACAGCTGTATGTCATCAATTAAATATGATCGAAATATTCGGGGGATTAAAGTCAGCGTAGCAAAATATTGAGGAGTGGTCATGACCCCCTAACCCCCGGAAAATTACGTCCGTGCCCGGAGAGGCTTTGGAAGATTTGCTTTGCGTGTCTTCTCCTCTACAGTGCAGGTAAGAAACATTGGACACTGTTTTAGAGTTATTACACAGGGTTAACTCTGTGAGAATGAAAGGTGCTTTGGAACTGCTCTTATCAAGGTAACTAATGACATCCGCCTGAACACTGACACTGGCAAAGTCTCTGTCCTAATTCTGTTGGATCTGAGTGCTGCTTTTGACACTGTAGATCATGACATCTTTTTACCCAGACATGGGTGGGCATCTCTGGTTCTGCCTGAAGTGGCTCAAGTCCAATCTAGAAGACAGGAAGTATTTTGTTGAAATTGGAAATTGCATGTCTAACCACATGGCCTGTAGTGTTCCCCAGGGGTCAATCTTGGGACCCCTTCTGTTCAATCTTTACATGCTGATAAGCGATAATAATGTGTGCTATCACAACTATGCAGCTAAAACTCAGATCTATGTGTCGCTAACAGCAGGTGAGTATGGGCCATTCACTCTGTCGCTGCATCCAACAGATCAGTGTGTGGATGCAAAACAACTTTCTCCAGCTAAACTCAGACAAGACTGAAGTTATCATCTTTGACCCACAGAAACAAAGAGTCAAAGAGTGTCAGCAGCCACCCTCAGTGTCTCTCTCCTCCAAGTCAAGTTAGAAATCTGGGGTAATAATAGACTCAGATTTTAACTTTAACAATCATAGTAAGTCAATAACATCAGCAGCTTTTTATCATCTAAAAAAACAATGCCAAATTCAAAGGTTTAGTGTCAAACCCTTACTTGGAGAGACTTATCCATGCATTTGTCTCCAGTAGGTTAGACTACTGTAACGGCCTGCTCACCGGCCCATCCAAACGAGGTGTAAAACAGCTGTAGTACATCTAGAACGCTGCTGCTCGTGTCCTGACCAGAACCAGGAAGTACGATCACATTAGTCCTATGCTTATAGGTCCTTGCACTGGTTCGTTTTAAATGTATCCTCATTGCAAAACGTATGCAGTGTTTTGCTACTTGCACGTCACATTGGTCTCCAAAATGGTCTTATCTTTCTTTGTTTGAGCTCATTCAACCGTGATTTCTACGGCTGAGCATAATTCTTTTTCCAGGCTTCTTTTTCTTTTGTAGTCTTGTAATAAAGCGCTGTATCAATTTTACTTCCTGTTTTTCAGCCCATCTTTTTTTTCTTCAACTTTAGATTTAAAGGTGTATTCCATAATAGTTTTGTTGGTTTAAAGATGATATTATTTTACCTTTTATGTTCTACACCAGTGGTTCCCAACCTTTTTTTGTCTTAAGTTCCCCTTAATTATAATCTCACACACGTACCCCTGAGTCATGTGCTTATTTAGGGGTATTTTATCTTTTATTCATACATTTTCATTTATAACCATTGCATTTCATTGTTTTAATAAAATCCATTAAAACAAAATATTCTCTTTTTCATATCACAAAACTTGCAATTCTACCTTTTTTTTTTTTTTTTTTAAATCTGCAATCATCCAAAGTACCCCTGGCAAATGGTTGCGTACCCCCTGGGGTCCAGATACCCTTGATTGGGAAACACTGTTCTACACTATTGGGTTAAAATGAGTGCACACAGTCTGGGTTGTAAAACAATGTATTTAATGGCCTTTTATCAGCATATTTAACATTAAATGCATTAACAAACCCAAACCAACCAACTCTATGTGAAAAGTAAGTGCACCCTGAGCCCAGAGTCCCAGAGGCAAGAACTGTTTTCCAACTGTTTTTTTTTTTTTTACATTGTTTTGTCAGAGCTTTTCATCTTCATTTTCCTGAGGGCCAGATTTTCCAGAGGACCATGGCTTCTGGGCCGGATAGTTGCAACATGCCTTGCCGTTTTTGACATGAGGTTGCACCAAACAACTAGATTTATTTCTATAGTGATACCAACTCATGCTGCGGTCCACTTTTATTAGTCTACAACATGTCCAAATCAACATTAAATCACATAAACAAATCTGAACTGGGAATATCCCAGCATTAAAGCAAATCTAAACCAGGACTAAACCAGGTCCAAAGTGGAAATAAATCAGAACTAAAAAATACACTGTCAAAAGTGACAATCTTGAACTGGCTAACGAGAGAATAAATACTTAAAATAGGTCAGATTTATCTTTGTTTAAGCATATTTTAACTGTCTTCAAATAAGATTTGCCCCTAGGACAAAAGCAAAGTGGAATGTTTGGCTAAAAATATGAAAAATACAGCTTTTTCTTACTGGAAATTAGTCAAAAATTTCAACTGAAATTGAAACAAAAAAATACAATACATTCAAATCTTGTTTTCAGACACTTATTTACACATTAAGAAACTCAAGTTGTCCACTTTTGTTTGAGTAATAACCCACATAATAACTCAGAAATCTACAAACAAGAGAAAATATGTTTTTGAAATATTTGGAAAGTGAATGGAGGGCCGAATCATGTCTTTGAAGGGTTGCTTTGGCACCCGGGCCTTAAGTTGAATAGGCCTGGTCTAATGTATTCCGATAAGAGTTTGGCAAATGTAACAGAAATCAAGGCAAATAAAGCTCCATGTGATTTATAAAGTTTGCCAACTTGTAGCTCTTCCATCAACTAAAGACAGTTTATGTAAGCAAATAATAAAGACTACACGTTCAAAGCACTTCACACTAGTAAGTTAATGATTGACTTAGTAAACTCAGATCTTATTAAAGAGCGCTCACAACTTATGAACCATAAAAGAAAACAAAACTATAATCATTCTAAACCCAAACAACAAGCACAATGACAAGACTAAATTAGCAAAGCAGCAGTGGATAGCATGACACAAATTATTCTCTGATTGTGCCCACAACTGAAAAATGATTAGAGCATGTCAAAATTCAACATGACATCCAACACGAGAGAGGAGGAGGAAAGAGGAAAAGGTGCTGCCCAGGCATGACAGTTCATTTGAAGAACAGATTTAGTGTGTCACCATGGAAACAGGGGCGCAGGGTGCGGTAATAACAGGTGTCTTAAATGTAGACTGTGTGTGGCTGTCTCAGATGAATGTGTTAGAATATCTCTAAGACAATGCAGTATAGCACGGTCCACAATCGCAATAGCGAGTTTAGCTTTTAAGGTTTTTATTGCTTTATTCCAACCAGTTATCTTAGCAACTGTTTGTTGGCCAACTGTTTCTTGATTCCTTTACAAATGGCAATATCACACAGCTTAGATAGGTTTACTATTTTTCATAATACAAAGAACAACTAAGCTTCAATAGTCCTTAAGAATGAATTCACGGACTCATTCAAATGGAAGATAAACCTCCCATTGTTTTGTTTAATAGGAGGAGTATGTACACACATTGCTGATATATGTTAAGAATACATTAAAGCATGCAAAGATAATATTGTTAGCTGTATTTATCTTTCACCTGGGGCATGCATTGATAAGTTCAGTGAAAAAAAGGAGGGAACTTAATACAAATGCAACAATAAGACCTTCATTTGTGGCAACTAAGTGTACAGAAAATAACCTTATAACTAAACTAAACTAAACGGTTTGGCCTTGTACTCTAGGATTGTGAAACCCAGAGTTACAGCCAAAACTGCCACCCAGATCGATAACCTATTTTCCAATTATATTAATAATAATGTTTCCAGTGGTCTACTAATATGTGACAATCTACCAGTTTTTACACTTTATGATGTGTGGAAACAGAGAAAAATAGTAGAAATGCATTGTACATTATTATCGTACACCTTCAAACAGAAGAAATGCTAACTACACTAAGTCTGGAATTAAGACTGGACCATCTGCTGGGTGAGAAAGATGTTGATAACACAAGAATTTCCTGGAAATATTATTAACTCTATATAGCAAACAAAAAATAAATTATTGTTAATGCAAAGGGAATATTGAAATATTAAAGAGTTTAATCAAAACAGAGTCTAGACAAACCAGAATATCCTGAGTATTTTACTACTAATATAAATGGAAACATAGTATGCTGGTTATTGAAAGAAATAATTAGGAAATACTGACACACACAAACAAAACAACATTAAATCTTTATTTTATTTTCAACATATAAATTCTCTTGTGTTCACTCAGTGTATCAAGTGCTTCTCTGTGGCATGGACCTCCTTATTGTTCCACTTTCTCCTTTTGAATGTCTGGCAAGCTGAGTAAAAACATTGTTAGATACGAGGCACTTTTAAGTTACTTTTTTGTGTCACAGACACAAGCTTAAAGGTGCATTGCGTAAATTAAAATGCTCATTATTACGATTTATCAAATTACCGTCCATTGGCACAGGCCTGGTTGTGCGCCATTCTGTTTTGTACACTTACCGAGGTTGCCTGTATAAGCGCAGACAGGCTCATAAATGTTAGTGGCGCTGGTCGCATTTTCCCACGCTAGTCCTCCTTCACTTGTTTATTGGCATTATTTCTATTTGTTTCGCTAAAGCTCTTGGTTTTATACAACAGACAAATGTTGTAAAGACTGTTTAATAAAAAAAAAATAATAATAATCAGTGGTAACTTTTGGTATTTGAAAACTGATCAATCAGTCAAAAAGAACAAATAAAATAGCCAGCATCTACTTTTTCATACAAAAGCCTTTGTCTGCTCAGAAAACATTTAGCAGAAAATAACGATGTGTCAAAAGAATCTTTTAAGCCTAAAATACGTCTTCAATCTAAGATAGTAGGGTGGGTGCAGTGCCACAAAACGCCAAAGATAGCACCCTTGTTCAAAACCTTTGCCACTTACGCCATGCACCTTTAAGGAACTAAATTGTCTCCTCTCCAGGCTGCATTCAATGCGTTTGCTTTTTGGTTTACTGCATGACAGACTTTGAACTGCTTGAGATGATGCCATTACAGAACTAATGAATGAACGGTTGAATCATTGCAGGTTGAAATGTTTCATTTATTTCATTTGGCGTTTCAGTTCCACTTCTACTGGTTGTGCCTTGTTGTGTCTCAGCATCACTGTCAGCCTTTGCATTGTCTGTCAAAAGAAAATAAACATTTTTAGTCAAGTCAAAATGTATGTACTCGATGTGTGTATGTCTTTACCCTCTGGGTCAATAGTGATGTCATTTAGAAATCGGCCAGCTGATCAAACTCTGTGTTGCTTAGGTTTAGAACTTGAGACAAAGTTGCTGTTTCTTTGCGCAGTTTTGTGGAGGTGAGGCTTTCTGGGATTTTTGCTCCACAAAGCTTGGTAAAATGCCAGAGACTGTCAGACCCACGATGGCATGAAAATGCATGTGGTCTGGTAAAAAGGTCTTTGTTTTACTTTGTAACTCCACACATCTCTTGCTTGCTGACAAGAAGATCCCAGGATTCCTGCATGGTTGGTGTCAAAAGAACTGGCACTAAACAAGCAAAAGTACTGACAAGACCCATCTGTTTTTTTACTAACAGCCTGCACTGTGAATGTTGCATAGTCCTAGGAAGTGATAATGTATTTTCTGGTACTTGTTGCTTTTCATATTCTTTTTGCTGAAGTCACTAGTATGTTGGATTGGGCTTGGGAGTACTATGACTTGAGTCTTTGGCGCTTTTTTTTTTTTTTTTTACCACATTCACAGTTGAACTCAATTGAAAATAATGTAAGGTGGTTTTTTGCCTCATCTATCTGAACTGCGTGACTTTCTGTTGACAACAATGAATCTCCACTGTCACTGTCGCTGAATTCAGGAACAAAAGCACACCAGGTTATCTGGGTCACAATCCATCCATCTAAAACAAGCAAATTGGCAATATAATATAAGAAAACAACACTTATGCTATACACATTTTACACACCTGAAGTTGGGTTTTTTCTCTTGAGGGGATTGCTCTGAAATTTGAACAAGATGTTGTTTGGAGCGTATTTACAGTACATTAATTATATTATTATTTTTATGGGACCAGAATTTTGGTCAACACAAAAATGTAGGTCCCCACTCCACTAGTGTGCTGCCAGGTGGTGGTCCCCATAAGGTGATACAAACACATGGGGACATTATAATGATTTACATTAATTTCATGGACTCTTACCCTAACTTTAACCTTAGTGACTAGTTGCCTAATCTTAACCTAACCCTCACCCTAACCCTAACTGTAATTTTAAAACCATGTTGCTGTTCTCAAATGAAGGATCATGAGGACCTGCTTTTTGTTCCTATTATGAAGGCAGGTCCCCATAAAGTGTGTGTATACTATATTTGGTTCTCAAAAAATGATGAATACCCGCCCACACTTTTTGGCACAAACCAGTGAAAACAAATGTACTTTTCAATTGTTTTCAATAATTTCCTTTTTTTTAATCTGCCATTTGTTATCTTCTTATCTTTTGCAGATTTAGGCATGGTACTCTCTTTGGTTTGTTTAGTTTAAATTTGGTTCACACTTTTGACCTTTTACGTCTATATTTAAATGTTCAATAATGATCAGCCCAGGGGAGTGAAGTGGGAGAGCATTTTAGCAAATTAAGCCATTGACTCATGAAATACATGAAGAGCACTGGGGGAGCTCTAACTGGCTTAAAAAGTGTGTATATCCAGCAAAGTGTGACTCACTGCTGTGGCAGCAGAACACCTGAAGTGACATAAAAACAATTCATGTTGAGATTCAAGTTGGCAAAACACTTTTTTAATCTCCTCTGAATGATGCCTCTCTTCATTACTGTTCTGAAAACCCACAGCAGGACATTTTTCTGGGATGACAATTAAAAAAAAAAATAAAATAAAATCTTTAATCAACATAAAAATGTTCAAAACTTTCCATACAAAATTGAACAACATTTGAACAATGTCAGTAATTTACTTGTTTTACTTAACAGACTGTATTCCGGAAATGGTGGACAGCTATAGGACAAGAACCTTTTAATCTATTTATGTCAGTATTATTGCTAATTAAGTTTTAGTTTTAGTATCAAGTACTTCTACTGTAGTGTCAAAACATTGCCCTTTTCCATGTTATTGTGATCAGTGATAAGAATGACAGCTCATAATCTTTACTTCAATCAGTTCACATTTGGTGTGCAAAATACAACATGTTACAGGTCAATCACAGTTATTTTGGTGCAACAACCAACAGTTTACATCAAAATGTTCAAATAAAATGCATATGTGGCCTCAAACCACAAGTGCTTGCAGTCCTTAATATACTTACAAAGACACAAGTTTGCCAATTTCAGATACATTCAGCATGTAAAGCAGGGGTCTCAAACTCTAATGGAGCTGCAGTCAAAGGTGGCCAAGTCAGAGCTAAAATATAGCTCTGACTATGTTAATGTGTATGTATGTTAACATTCTTTCTTTTAGATTGTAACAGTGAATAAAAGTGGGTAAATAAGGTCAGACTGAACTTCCCAGAAAAAAGTTGAAAATATTGTATGTAATTTGGTTTTACAAACAACATACGATAAACAGATAATGCAAAAACACATATTCAATTCAAATTGTTATGTGCAGTTTATTGGCGGGCCACAATCAATACTAATCATGTAATTATCATACAAAAAATTAATCATTCTGGGGGCCGCATGAAATCATCTCACCGCATTTGGCCCCCGGGACCCCAGTTTGAGGACCCTGGGGAGCTCACAACAAGTAAAAGGACTCACTCTACCCTGAACTCAAAATGATGATTATGCTGCACTCTGACACTTGCGCATAAAGATGTGCAAGTTTTTGTTGTTGTTTCATGCTCGGGGATCCATATTGTCTTCTAAGAATGCAAATCCCTTAGTTAAGAAGAGGTTGCATGATACTACAGGAACAAAGGAGGAAGTGTGTGAAGTCTCTGAGGTGCTGCAGAAAGGCTCTGAAGTTGAGATGTTCCAAGCCTCGGGTCATTTCACAAGCTCCTCCACCACTGTCTGGGGATTGAAACAAAATCCCTCAGCGATGGACAAGTCAGCACAGTGCCTCTCGGCAGCACAATGTAAAGAACACGTCAATAAAATCCAAAGCATTTTGTACCTCCTCAACTTAAGCTGATGATACTTTCACACGCAGCATAAACAGTCATACAGGAGCTACATTTGTCATGGAAAAAATAAATGGGAAAAAAACATTTAACAAAGCAGTTGCATCTCAGGTGTCTCATCCATCTTTACAAGTGCACTGTGCAGGGCTCCTGCAGGACCTTAGAAAGTCCTAAAATGTCCTAAATTAGAAATGGAAAATTTAAGGTCTTAAATTGTCTTAAATTTGTCAAAATTAGAACTCTTGATCTTAAAATTGCAATTGCATTTTAAGATCTTGTATTTGGAACAGATTAAATGAAGGTAAACAGAGACAGTGCGTGTTTGTGTCGGAGATATTTGTTGTGATGTGTAGTGTAAATAAGCGTCAGATGAATCTACAGCACAGAACAGAGATACTTCAGAACACTGGAGCTTACTGTTAGCATAGCATTAGCTCACTATTAGCTTAGCACAAATCGCCTCACAACTTTGGGATTAAGCAAAAACTACTACAAAGCCAAAGAAAAAGCATGTTTCACTGTGCGAGTGAGTTTTAACGTAAACTCACTGAGCTTAAATCCAATCACTTCAGGGAGAAAATGTTTGACTTCGCCAAATTGAGCCACTGAGCCACTGCGCTCACTGAACCAAACTGAAGCAAAGCGGAAGTCAGTGATCATGTGACAGGTGCAGCACCTGTCTGTGATCATGTGACAGGTGCAGCACCTGTCTGTGATCATGTGACAAGTACAGCACCTGTCTGTGATCATGTGGCAGGTGCGGCACCTGTCTGTGATCATGTAACAGGTGCAGCACCTGTCTGTGATCATGTGACAAATACAGCATCTGTCTGTGATCATGTGACAAGTACAGCACCTGTCTGTGATCATGTGACAAGTACAGCACCTGTCTGTGATCATGTGACAAGTACAGCACCTGTCTGTGATCATGTGACAAGTACAGCATCTGTGTTTGATCATGTGACAAGTACAGCACCTGTCTGTGATCATGTGACAGGTACGGCACCTGTCTGTAATCATGTGACAAGTACAGCACCTGTCTGTGATCATGTGACAGGTACAGCACCTGTCTGTGATCATGTGACAAGTACAGCACCTGTCTGTGATCATGTGACAGGTACAGCACCTGTCTGTGATCATGTGACAAGTACAGCACCTGTCTGTGATCATGTAACAGGTACAGCACCTGTCTGTGATCATGTGACATGTACGGCACCTGTCTGTGATCATGTGACAAGTACAGCACCTGTCTGTGATCATGTGACAAGTACGGCACCTGTCTGTGATCATGTGACAGGTACGGCACCTGTCTGTGATCATGTGACAGGTACGGCACCTGTCTGTGATCATGTGACAGGTGCCAGACCTGTCAGTAAACACTTCTATTCCTGGAAGTAAACTAGTGTGTAGTTGATATGATGACTTTCAGCTCCAGGAACAACTCCTTACAGAGTGCCCCTTTAAATCTTTCTACATAATCTCTTGTGATGAGCTTGCAGTTAGCAGACGTAAGCAGTCCATGCAAACAATGGAGCTGAACCACAGTGCAAAGAGGGTCAACACGAAGTGAAATCTGCTCCAGACGACAGAAAGATGCATGAGTGCTTTTTGTTAAGCTGCAAATTGAGTCATTTGAGTAAGTGCCTGACTGATGTGGATGCTAGTACTTAAGTCTTCATTGACCCCATGTTTTGTTTTTTTCTTTTGCTTCGGCCGAATAAAATTAGAAAGAGAAAGAGAAAATCCATCTCAAAGAGAAAAATACTGACAAATCAATACACGCAAGAAGCAGAAAATATGATTAAGATGGATTTATAATAATAGAGACTGCCAGTCCTGAGTGCTTTGCTTAGCTCCTAAATTCAAAAGAACAAAGCTCGCTTAAGCTAAACACATTTATGGCATTGATAAACCTCACGAGTCTTTTATCATCATCATGGAGCAAATTTAATTGACAACAAATGACAAATGAGTATATGTACACTGGACTGTGTGTACTGTATGTACTGTATGTATGTATGTATGTAATGTACTGTACTGTACTGTACTGTACTGTATGTATGTATGTATGTATGTATGTATGTGTGTAATGTACTGTACTGTACTGTACTGTATGTATATGTATGTATGTATGCAGTTTTTGTATGCCATACAGTGGGAAAGTCTATACAACATGCTTTAATCCTAAGAAAATATTGGACTTACTTCACTTACTTCACTACAAGTTATGATATTGGGACAACAAAATATCTAACTGCAGGCTCTCTTTCTTTTTCAGTCAATGGGTCAGTGAAAGCACAGATCAAAGAAAAAAAAAAAGAAATTTCCTAGCCAAAGAATGTGTTGTTAATTTCGCAAACAAAGCCAGTGCGTCAACTTGGCAAGACCTGTGTGAACAGCTTCTGAAACATGACTGCCGATTTGGAAATGAGTTCAAGTGATGGCAAAACATAAAAGGATGTTTAAAATGTTGTGCTGTCAGTGCAATTCTGTGACATGGTGCAACAGTGGCATCACAGGTGACCCAAACACGGTGCATGGCCTAAACAACCGGCAGCCTGTTTGTGAAATGTGAAGTGATGGGGTTGAGGGGAGTTCAGCACAGACAAAGGCATGTGAGATTGGCACGTACTGAGATGGACCGATTCAGCAGATGCACAGTGACATTGACCCTCTCAAGGCTGTTATTGGCTCAAGGCTACAGTCTCATTAACATTACAAATTCTGTTTCTATCTATATCTGTTTACCACATGGGCAAAAAGGTGCAAGGTAACTTTATTTGCATAAGTCTTGTTGCTATCAAGACGACACACAAAGAGAAACACTAAAAGTAAACAAACCAATAAAACGTAGGTTTTTACAGAAACACTTGGGAACATTCCCGATCTCACAAGAAAGCGTACAATTACCCTGACATTACACGACATGTAAATTGCGTATGATTAGCACGAGTTCATGTCTGTTTTGCGTAATTATGGTACGCGTCGCAGTCCCAGTTCATTTCTATAGTGGTTGTTAAGATGTGTTCTTATTTATGAATATAGTCAACACTTTTTGTTTTCTTGTAGCCACAGAAAACTGGCCACTGTGTCATCCTGTTTGGACATCAAGTTACTAAATGGGTAAGTTTAGGGCTGAATCTTGGGGTAGGTTAAGATTAGGATTAGGACTTTGTTAATATTCATAACACGTCTTAACAACCACCATAGAAATGAACTGGGACAGTGAAGCGTACAATAATTTACGCAAAACAGTCGTGAACTCGTGCTAATCATATGTAATTTACATGTTCTGTAAAAGCCGTAGTAAATGTACGCTTTCTTGGGCATCTGCAGCTTCTGGAAAATGTTGCAGCACAACTTAACTAGCATTTTTTTGTGATTTCAGTGGATATATTATTGTTTGTTTACCTATTTATGTGTGTCTCTGAATTTCCATGAAGCAAGGCCAACACCATAAATGTGATTTACCATTCCCATATGCAGAAAAGGCTTAAGCTTGACAACCCAAGCTCCAATTCATTTTACTTAATGAGCTCTGTGTGGCAAATGATAAAAATAAAATAAGATAGTGTCTGCTTTTTCTTCAATCAAGACATGCTACATCCCAGCTGTTGCTTTTCCACCATAAAATATTCACAGCAGCAACAATAATTATTATGAGTCTTGTTTTTGATATGTTGCCAAGTTGATTGAGAGGCAGAGCTTTTATGGCGAAATAAGCCCTGGGAGAAATCTGGGATTTGAACACTGCCCAGCTGCAGCGCAGGTGAATGTTAGCTAATTGGGCAAGAACCAGAAGGTAAACATATCTTTGAAATGGAAATACACAGTCAAAATAGAAGAGGCAGGATAAATCTTTATTAAGACCTGTTCTATGAAGCCATGGCTCCCAGAGGACTAGCTTGTGCAGGCTTATACATTCTCACCTCTGATCCTGGCTGTGGGGTGCGGGGGGGTTGCATTTGCGTCAAGGTGAAGCCCACAAGCATATGTGCCTTAAATAACAAGACTGTGAGACAAGATTTTCACATCTCAGAAAGATGTCTTCAATATACAGTAAG
Organism: Mugilogobius chulae; assembly: GCA_038363315.1. NCBI lineage: Eukaryota > Metazoa > Chordata > Actinopteri > Gobiiformes > Gobiidae > Mugilogobius > Mugilogobius chulae. The sequence continues at coordinate 42,860,050 of CM076397.1, forward strand.
TGTATGTTGAGTGTAAATTTGACTGTTCCCCGGGAAGCTTTCACTTCTATACTGTCTTTGCCCTCAGTGAGGTGTGTTCCAAAACACCTTTTTCATTTCATTCACAAGTTTTTAAATCAATCCAGCAAAAGTACACTTTTGAGTTTTGTTATAACCTTATGAAAAGCATGCATGGAGTTGAGTTTTGTCTCATTTATGTATATTTTCCGTAATCCTACATGTTCAGTGCCTTTGCGGAGCTCCAAAGATCTGCTTCTGTTCCATGAATAGTTCTTCATGAAGTCTCGTCTTATTATAGTCTAGTGCTTCTCACTCGTTCTAACCGCTTCACCGCTCAAATTGTCTCTTTGAATTAGAAGTGTAACACTAACAGCCTAAGTATTCATATATTGAGCAGGTACAAATCTGTGTTTTTGCTGTGTGTGAATTTATTATTTGTGGTGCATGAAGGACTCAAAGCAGGTGGTAGAACCTTTGAAGGCACTATGAACCACATTCATCACATCAGTATTAAGCTCTTCTTGAAATGGGCTCAAGTTATTTGAAGTTATTTTATTGTAAAAAAAAAAAAAAAAAAAAAAAAGGGATAGTTCTTTCATCTAAAAACTAGTTAAAAACAAAATTTCACGATAATTCTTCATCAATCAGCAACAATTTACATTTTCTAGGACTCAAAGTCAAATTTAATTCTGATTATATTTTGTCATTGCATCTGGTCATGCATTACCACTATGAGAACAGAATCATAATGCTGGTGGTTACTACTTAACCACAGAACCACCTTTCTCAGCTCCTTTCTTGCAGAATGGTTGTCAAAGTGGAAGTAAAGAGGACAATCAGTCATTTTGTAGTCTTCTGAGGTCTGAATAAACTGTTGCCACACAGTCACAGTACCATTGGACAAATCCTTGATCTTGTGTCACACATGTCGAAAGCCTGAGTCATATGTCCTTGCAGCAGACTACCAAAGCTCTCGTCTGTTTGTACACGTCAGTTCAACACAAATAAAGGCCTCATGTGACACTTTTTTTCATGTGGTGTTTGGCAATAACATAAGTAAAGAATATTTTTACATTTTTGTTAGTCGCAATATTGAAATTGCTTTGTAGCAGTAGTGGTCCCTCATTTGTCGCGGGGGTTACGTTCCAAAAATAACCAGTGAAAGGCGAAACCTGCGAAGTAGTGATCTTCATTTTTTACCAGTAATTTCAGTTGATAACCTGCCTGGTTATGATGTTTAGTGTCTTTTGTACAGGTAATAATGCACTGAACACATAAATTATCGCGAGGTACAACAGCTTGAGTCGTTTTTGTGACGCTTTTGGTGCTGTGCGCGTTCGCCTGTTCTGCTTTTGGCACGTTGTCTGTCCCGCTGCGCTCCACAGCCGACCGCAGAGCTGCAGATCACACGGACTCCGGAGCCCAGAGCTACGAAATACATCCGGACTCTAGCGAAGTCACAACACGCTCCATAAACACATCGTAACTACACATATGACGTTCCAGCGTGAACAACTTCATCGTAACTACGAACTCAAAGAGTCAAATTCTCACCTGGAGAAACGTCCGAGCGTCAGGTCAACTTCCCCTGCATGATCCAAACTGTCTAACGTTTTCAAAAAGAGCTTCTGTGCTGTTGCCTGTGAATACTGCCTTGTAACACTGTCCTCAAACAGTGCGTTTGGGAGCAGATCACGCTTACAGCGCTCGTCTATAGGACCGCACACTGTAAAAACCAAAAATAAAATTGCACTAAAAAAAAGCCACAAAACAACAAAGCCACGAAAAGTGAACCGCGATAGAGCGAGGGACCACTGTAGTAGTAGAAAAGCAGTTATGTTTTCATCATTTGAGTATATGTCCTTTCAAATGGAGCTAAAGCAATCTCCCTTCATACTTCTGTAAAAGGTTTTCTTTAATCAGTTTTCTATTTGAGATTTTATTGACAATTTTTCCGAAATGCTTTCAGTCTTGTGCACAGACTTTGATGATTTAGTCATTGCAGGTTGATTTTAATGTTCATGTAGACAGAAATACAAAAGAGCTCAATGCCATCTTTGAAACCTTTGGTCTGACTCAGCATGTGAGAGGCCCCACCCACAGCAGAGGGCATTTTCATTATATCTTTATATAAGGATTTAGGATTTCAAATGTCCATATCAGAAAATATCTCATGTTCTACATGACACTCTGCTGTGGGCGGGGCCTCTCACATGCGGAGTGTTGATGATTTGTTAAACTCTGTTACTTCCGACGTGTTGAAAGTTTTGGACACCATTGCACCAAAAAGCGCCTTGGAGGAATGTTGATTAGGTCAGAGTACAGAAAAGGATGTGCCGCAGAGCCGAGCAAAAATAAGTCAGAACTCCAAGTTCCTTATTAAACTTATAACGGAGAGATGTACACTTACAACTAAATGTTATGCAGTAATTGCAGTAACAACTCACGTGTCCTATTTGAAACTGTAAACAGATTAACAAATCCTCCAGCTCAGTTGCTGTTAGAACTAGTTTCTACATCTAAATGTAATGAGTTTGCAATTTTTTAATGGCAAGGTTCAAGGTATTAAATGCCTCTAACTTCAGAATGCAAATAACCACACTATAGCCACCTAATCAAATGAGTCACTTTGCACTTGTAACTGACACAACTGTCCAGGAAATTTCATCTACATGCTGCCTGGATGTTTTACCCACTAGATTTCTAAAGTCTGTGCTGAGTAGTTTGTCAGCACCAGTCTCTCAAATAGTGAACATGTCGGTTCCATCTGGAATCCTCCCAAGTGCCTTAAAAATACTCAATAAGCCTCTCCTGAAGAAGAGCAGTCTTGATGCCACAGTACGACCCATCTCAAATCTGCCATTTTTACGAAAAGTTCTTTAAAATTGTTGTTTACCAACAGACTTTCTTCTAAAAAAACAACAACACATACAACGTTTACAGGCATAGCAGAGAAACTGCTTTTATCAAGGTAACTAATGATATCCGCCCGAACTCTGACGCTGGCAAAGTCTCTGTTTTAATGTCGATCACGACATCTTTTTACACAGACCTGAGGACTAATACTGTGGGGAATGTCTGGCTCTTCCCTAAAGTGGTCTGTCCTATCAAGAAGTGGTCTAAGTCCTATAGAAGACAGGAAGAATTTTGTTGAAGTTGAAAATTACGTGTCCAGAACACATGATCCTGACCTGTGGTGTGTTTATCTGCACATGACTGAAAAGGTTTTATCTGCACTTTTTATTTATTATTTATTTTTTCAAGTAAAATTGTGCTATTATTTATATTTTTAATAATTTAGTTTAGTATTGTGATTTTGATGTCTTTTTTCCTGCTTTGTAAAGCACTTTGATTTGCTTTGTGTATGAATAAATTTGCCTTGCCTTACAGAACACTATGCCCTCCCATGTTTAAACAGATCTATAAAGTAAAATTAACCAAGAGTGTTCTCTCATTATTAGTTTACTCAAAAGTTATAGTTGGATTGATTCATACAGTTTGGAATAATTTTGGTTTGTCCTGCAGCTGATGTAGTGCTAAGACTATACCTGTTTTCATATACCTCATATCCCCGTCCCATTTTCTGTATATATTTGAAATTATTAAAAAAAAGACCACTTTGCAACAATAAAACCAGTACATAAAGATTGAATTTGTCTGGTCTAACATTACATCTCAGATTGAGGTCCGAGGGGTAGCTCTCAAATGCTTTTCCTCATTACGTTCAAACCACCCCCAAAGAGGAGTATTTTTATCTAATCTTAAAAGTCACTCTTAATCTCAGGCTTGCACAGCATGAGTTACATAGTCCTCTTGGAAAAAGCAATAAAGAATTAAAATAAAGTTCTGCACAACACTATAACTTCAAAGTGGGTGGGACGGTTGAGCTCCAAAACATAAATGTAATGACACAGAAACTAATAAACACATCCAGGTGACAATAGGTGGGTGAATAGGCTTATGTCTTGAGTCACATGTTCAGCCTGTGCCATGTGCCGCTCTCATCACACATGGAGCTGATCCTCACACCTATCGGGAACCACGCACTATTAAAAGCCTTATTTCATTGCCAAGCTAAAGGAATAATCCTGAAAATGTTTCTGAAATCCTAACTAAGTCTTTCACAAGTTATACTGAATGTTTGAGGATTGTCTGATTCTGTTAAGTGGATCCAAAAATGTACCTGTGAGGATCAGTGCTTCTCTTGAATCCCTTCATTTTGGCAGGATTTAGCACTATTAAAAGATTCTTTCTTTTTCAACTTGAAAAATAGATTTCTTTCAGTGTGTGGTAACACTTACTTTGAACAATCTCAGAGCATTTAAAGAGATTACCTATCAATAATAATAATAATAAAAAAACTTCTCTTTGGCATGCTAAAGACTAAAAATAAAAATAGAAATATCTTATTTGTTGTCAAATCAACCAAATTACCTTCTTATAATTTGTGAAAACCAGGCATCCCAGGCCAAAACTACAAAGTCTAATTATTAGATTTAGTATTAGTCAGGCATTTTTAGGGAAAAATTATCTAAATATAAGAGGTTAACAGACTGTTCAATGCAACTAATATTCAGCTAAGCTTCTTTTTTTTTTCTGCGCTATGGTTTTGGCTGCCTCATTAGTGTAAATCTTCTGAGACATTTCCGTCACTTGCTTCTTAGTTTGTTCTAGTTTGTCCTCAGGAAGTAAAATGAGTAACAAAGAGTATATTCATTTTTTGGCAGGAAGAATGATAAATAAAGCTAATCAAATTCTCTATTTCATCCCTTGTCATATCTTTTTGCTCGAAGGTTCAAATATACGCGGAAATGAATCATGGTGAACATTTACGGATTGCTTTGAAGGCAGCTGTAAAAAAAAAAACTATAATTTCCTGTTTAATAGCACATGACGATCCTTGTGATAAATTTGTTCATCCTCATGTGAAATTCCTATAGAAATCAGACAAAGAAAGCAGTGTGTGTGTATGAACAGAAGAGCAACTCAAATTATACGTCTGTATCGCATTGGAAATATATGATCACTTTCCATGAAGCTGGTGAACTAACTTTGAAGATTCTTATATTATCAGATAAAATGCAAATGTCAGTGTATGGTTTGAGTTTAGATATCAAGACATTTTTATTTACTGTATGCCTGCTACATGTATATATGAAGTATCAGTATTCTACAAGACAAATGGGAAAAAAAAAACACAGAAAAAGGTTCCAAGTTTTATCACAGCAATTGCACACAGACTTGCCAGTTTACCGCACTTACATACTGTATCAGAAAATGTCAATTCTCATCAAATATAAGTGAATGAATGCTTTTTTGTCTATATTTGGGTTTGTTTTTTACTGTCTTCGTAGTGTTGCTAATGGAACAGTTTGTATTTAATTCATATTTCAAGTGTAGTGGCCTTTTTCTTCTCAATTTTGATTGAGAAAATGCACATTCCATTTAAGGCAGTCAAAATCTAAGACAGTCAAAATGTTACTTAGTACTTGTTTTTACGTTTTTAAGTGATTAACTTGACACATTTTGACAAATTGGTCTGATAATTAAGCCTCAAGTAATACATTTCAAAACACATTTAAGATTTGGAGCATCATCCAAATATTGATATTAAGAAAGGCAAAAAAATTAACAAGATATAACGCATATTTTTATTTTCTTTATTTTTTTATTGTCCATTCCTATACTTCTCGAATTCCTCCTTTTTATGATCTTCCACACAGCTGAATGTGTTTGTTCGCTGACGTCACTGACCGGGCATGCGGTTGGCGCTTAAGACTTTCTTCAAACTCTTGGAACCCAAGCCATTGTTTTGACAGCTTGACTCAAATTGAAGTGAATACACCTAGCATCAAGCTTATTTTCATTCTGAACGCAAAACAATCAAAACAAAACCCTGAACATTGAAATCTATCTATTGCTGGAATTCTAAGGTTTGTGTATGTGTGTGTGTGTTTTTTTGGCATTGTTTTAATAGAGACAACTACATCACAGGTATGTCAATAATATTGTTTCAAAACAGAATTAATATTATCTTTGTGTTTAGCTCATTAACTCAACAATAGCTGTGTTGTGGTGTGTCGTTACTATTGCACAGAAGGCAAATCGAGCCAGTGCTTTGTGCGTTACGGAAATCTGAAATAATTCATCATGATGAATGGCCATTCATTTATCCAGTACTTTTACTGGCTTACTATTAAAAGAGACTCGTTTGTTTCAGGGGCTGCGCTGACGAAGGCAGGGATAAATTGCTGTTTTGTGCCTCAGTGGATTAATTTAGAAATCAATTTGTGATATTTGAAAAGGTTTGTTTGCATGCTTGTATAAACAAAACCTTGTGGAGTTTACATTCATCTGTTGAAAGGGTCACATTATTTAAAGGCATAGATTAAGACATTGTATATTAGCATCATGGATTTAAATAATCAACTACATATGAGTCAAGCGAACAGATGCAAGGCTGCTACTTTACACAGCCACAGTGGGTTCAATATTTACAGTCCTTCCACTTTATATCTCCCACATTGAATAATGTGTGTCAACATTATAATAGCTACATTTAGTTGTAGTTGTTAAACAATAACAGCAATAATTAAGTCAAAGTATTGTAGCGAACCGCTGCTGCAGTCCGCTAGGTATTTACACCGTTGATCAAGAGTGTTTAATTGTCATCTTTTTGCCATATTGGTTTGTAAAAGCTCTTGTCATTTTCCTGCCTGGTAGTTGCAAAGGTAGAGTTATACAGTTATTACAGTCGTATAGTTGCCTCCATGATTGAGCTTACATTGTGGTCTAATGACTCTTGTGTGTTTGGTGCTACACAAGAATTGCAACTGTTTCAATCTCTCCTGTAACATATTCTTGTAATTGTCACCAGTATAAAGTCAATGGATCTGTTTTTAGTAACAAAGTTTGCTTTTAACTGTAGCTCACTGGAGTTTTTTCTTGCCTTCACAGTACTTCTGACTGTAAGCAGCACTGAAGCTCTGCATACTGCCACAGACTGAGGCTGGTGAGTCAGTTCTTACTTCTTTCTGCTGATCCAGGCACTTGTTGCTTGCACAGCTCTGATGCCTGACATATACCTTTGTTGTGCTCATGTTTCTTCTAAGTTAGACTTGTTGCTGGATAGGAGCCCATCTGGGATGCACATATATTTTAGATCATGCTTTGAACCACAGTTGAAGCCCTGCAGACAGAAAGCAACGCGTATCAAAAACCAGCATAGAGTTCTGTTATCTAAATCTTGAAAAAAAACAACAGCAATGTATCCTCCTCTTTGGATGGATTTGCTCTACCTTGGCAGAACTGGGTACTGTTCACTTTATGTCTGTCCGCTCGTCACACTGGGGCAGCTAAGTTGAGTAAAAATAAAAGTGTTTAGGTTGCAGTTTTACAAAGCCAAACAAAAGATGAAATGCTCACAAAAGTGAACACAAATGAAATCTTAAAACTAGCATTTTAATTATGCTGTGCTATCCAAAAAGTGACTTTAGCATGTTCATATATTTGTGTTGGTGTCTTTAAGACGCAAGAGAAATGGTTGATAACGTGATAAATCATCAGTTATAGCATAGTGAAGATACTTAATGCTTAACCATAAGAAGATCAATAACCCAGTAATATGTAGATTAGGGAACACTTGGTGGTCGGAGGTTGAGGCGTCAGGTTGTTTAGGCGAATTGCTTCTGCTGATCTGCCCCAGGGGCTGCTTGCCATCACTGCAATGGGGACGGTTTACTGGTGTGAAGAACTTTGGAAAACATTTATCTGTGTAAATGTGCTATTATAAATAAACCATTAATTAATTCAATCATTCTTATCTATTTCAGGCAATTTCACGTTTTTAATTGTCGCATCCACTACTTTGCTCAGTTTTAATTACAATCAAGAACATACCTAATGTAAAAAGCTAATTTTAGAATGAGTTTGAGTCACACCTGGCACTTTCTTTTTTGGTGTCTTACCTAATCTCAGTAGTGAAACCAGCCTGCAGTCTTTTTTTCTCGAGGGAATCTGCTGATGAATTCAGATCATGAGAGTGTTTTTTTTTTTTTTTTCAGCCAAGCCAATCTGTAGAGTCTGTTGTTGTATGGCATAAGCGCTGCCTGCTGTGCTTATCTCTGGAGGATGAAGATCATCAATGGAAGAATACACTGGCAGCATCTGGTGCATGAGCCCAATGTGGCTCTGTGGAGCAGCAGCCTCGCGTCTGCTCGCTTTGCTGCTTGGTTTCATTATTTGTATATAATGCTAATATTATGCCTTTTAAATAGGTTGTCTTGGTAACTTTCAACAGTAAACTCACTTGTTACGTTTATACTACCACTGGAAATAAACCTTTTCACGTATATTATTTTATGAAGGACCAACTGATTACAAAATTAACCCACTATGAGTTAAATGTTTTGCCCAAGTACACAACGACAATTTGCAGTAGACATCGCTGTGACACCTGGTGTTTCAGCAGTCTCCCAGTCCTACACAGGACTTGACATTCATTATCTTTTGGCATCTGAAGTGCAGGTTTGTAATCTCACCAAAAAGGATAAAAATACTGTCTATATAATATGCTCTATCCCTTTTGTGGGTTAATTTTACGGTCACTTCACACAAGTAACGGTTGTTTTAAAATTGTTTTCACCTTCTTTCAGTCAGCACTTTGCATTGGTGAACTTCAAAGACTGTTCTTTTCTTTTCATTACTGCAGTGTGCGAAAGCAGTAGTATGTTTACCTGGCGGCAAAGTTCTGAAATTAGCTATTATGATTTCACATTTAAAACCCCTTTGGACCATTACAAAGTAGAGAATATTCCCAACTGCTAAAGTTAAATGAGTACTTTATGTATGTATGTATGTATGTACAGTATGTATGTTGTATGCATGTATGTACTATGTATGTATGTATTTATGTATGTTTGTATGTATTGTATCTACTGCATAGTACATGTATGTATGTACTGTATGTACGTTTGTTTGTTTATACACGCTCAACACACATATCAAACAAGTGGAAGTTTATATTTATAGAATAAATAACAGCACAATCCCAAACAGTTTAGTAGGTGACATTGATAAACAATATTTCCGATGTTTTCACTTTAAGCTGAGTTGTCCAGATATGTAGTGGGTTTATTCTTACTGCATTACTGTGGTACCAGCCTCACGCAGGCACCAGAATTATGTAGTAGAAATATTATTTGTTTTGATATAATAAGCTAAAAATCGGCTAATTGTGGCAAGGCGCACTAATTGCTAATTATTAGTTATTATTTTGTGTAGGCGATTAATAAAATTAATCAATTTGGGGCACCAGAGTTAACATTTAAAGTCTAACTCAATTTTTAAAAAGAAACCTACACTCCTCGTTGTCTGTCTGAAGGCGCAGCTCTCTCATCACAGGGACAAAGTCCTAATTATAAAATCAAGTAACCAGTAACATTTTGTGTGGTTTAATAAAAAAACAAACATAAACATTCATCATTCATTTCCAAACAGTTACAGTAAACACTAGTTTCAATGGTAAGATCTGATTTGGTTCAAATTAGGTGTAACAAGACTTAACCTAACTACTCTTAAGCCACTCTGTGTTCAGCCACCATTTTGGTCTTACGCGTCCCATTTGAGGCCGGAGATGTGTTGCTCCTTGGTGTTCCTCGAAGTTGGAGCCTTTCCTTGTTTGGGCCATGATCAAAGGGTGCAGTTGCTGCTGTTCGATGGGTTTAGCAGCAGTTGGAGAGTCCCATTCTGTAGCTTGAGGATGCCGGCTGAAGAGTCATCCGTAGGCCTGCTTTCAGTTTTGCAGCAGGCAAGGCTAACCCCGCAGGGGGCCGCCAGGCCCGGGGGCCTGTGAAGTGGCTCCTCACAGCTCGGTTCCAACCCCTGTCCAGTCCACGTGAGAAGTGGAGTAGAAGTCTAGAAGCCAGGAAGTTCCAAGTAGAAGTGACCAACTGAAGTGTGTCCCGAAGACTGTGGTCTTTGTGGAGTCTTGGGGAGGGGTGGACTCTCATGACCTGGGAGTGGCGTAGGGCTTAATATGTCCTTACTTAATTTCAATTAACAAGAACATACATGCAATTGGAATCATATTGACATCTCAAACTTACATTTTCAATAGTGAAATTCAATTGTGATATGAAGCGTCACAATTATATGAAGTAATGAAAAAGAACAGAACATTTCCAAATGCAGTTTTCAACAAGGTTACAGACATGAGAGCACACATGAAAATACTCATGAAAGTAAATGAGTTATATAGAGTTTTGTCCTGCCAGTGTCTGTAAAGTCACAGCAGGGGCTTTGGTGCTAGAGTCAACACAACAGCAATTTGTTGAATTGTTGCTGATAAGAGACAGAGAGGTTGTAAAACTTGATCACTTTGGGGGGAAGGTTTACATTCCTCTGTTCCTTTCAAAGACGATCAAGAATACAGTTCAAAATATGTCTTTAGTGGTTCATAACGGCTACAAGTAGCAGCAATGGGTGTGATTAAACCATTTCAGTAATATTGTTCATACACTTCAATATGTGGCCCTTTACATGAGAATTACTTCAGTCTGACCTTTTCAGACTGAAGTGACAGACAGAAAGTCGGTGCTGTGATTTACAGTGTGCAGCCTGGACACAAAGTCATTGAGGCAAAGCTGCACTGCATGGTCCTAGTGTGATCAGGCGTCACTTATTGATTTAAACCAAGAATTACATTTAGATTAGGCCCATGATTGGTGGTCATTTTGAATGTTTCAAAAGATGCTTGAACACACATGCATTGTATTTTACTGTGTCTGAAAAGCTTGTTGGATGTGAAATACTGGCAGTGTGTGTGGCAAGACACACTTTGTCTGATCACACAGCCAGTGTTTCTTCCAGGTCATTGGGTATGTTAATGATGCGCTTTAAAGACACATGGTATTATCATCTTGTCATTGTCCTGGGTTTCCAGTATGGAGAATAAATCATGATTCATGCAAGCTGAAAAGGTCTAATGCTTGTATACACCATCCTTGTACTCAAGGGAATAGTCCTTGCG